>CP125975.1:485581638-486799638 GCA_030063025.1 Avena longiglumis | reverse complement strand
TATCATTCAGAGAGAGAGGGGAGGACGTGGCTTACGAGGAGACGTCGCCGAAATCGAAGTAGTCGATGACGACGCTCTATTGAAGTCGAAGCCGAGCTTCTGGAGCTTGCGCGGGCGAGTGGGAGGCACTGGCAGGTGCACGTGAGGCTGGGGATCAAACTAGTGTGGGCTAGGGGGTAGGATAGGGTCGGGGCTCGCCGAAATTTGACAGGGAGCTCGTCGGAGTAGTGAGTGTTGTGAGTAGAAATTAGGGCAGCCTGGTGGCTCTGGTGGGATGGCATACGAGGGGAAAGAGAGAGGGGGAGGAGGCGATTAAATGGGAGAGGTCGGGGGCTGAATCAACGCGGCATTAAGGTGAATTTAATCTGCGAAATCAAATCCAGAAACAGCGAGGAGAGGGGAAGGAAGTGGTCGTGGGTGGGGAAGATGATGCTGATGTGGCATGGGCCCGGTGCGTCAGTGAGCTTAGAGGGTAGGGCTGCGGGTAAGAAAATGATTCGGGGAGAGAGAGGTGGGCTGCGAGTTGGGACTGTTGGGCTAGATGGGTTGAGTTGGTTTTTCGTATTTTTTCTTTCTGATTCTTTTTCTGTTTTGAATTGATTCAAATGATTCAAACACTTGTTTGAATTCAAATATCTATCAAAACTTTTCAGTAGGTTACTACTGTTTATTAATATATTTAAAATTCCATTTTTTAGAATAATTCAAATATTCCTTTTATGGTTTATTATATATTTAAAATAGAAACTTGTCCTTATGTAAATAAGATTTTAAATATATTTTCAAACTTCTTTTTGAATTCTAATTTTTACCAAACCTTTTTCATTAGGTTTTATTTATTCATTAGTGCAATTAATTCACTTTGAATTATCTAAAATATTTTAATATGATTTTGTTGGAGATATGCCATAGAGGCAATAATAAATGTAGTTATTATTATATCTTTGTGTTTATGATAAATGTTTACATTCATGCTATAATAGTATTAACAAGGAAACATTAATACTTGTGTGATTTGTAAACTTAATTTGAAGTCCCTAGTAAAGCCTCTATATAATACTAGCTTGTTGGTTAATAGATGATTATGGTTTCCCTATCATGAACATTGAGATGTTATTAACAACAAGATCATATCGTTAGGAGAATGATATGGTGGACATACTCCTATAGATAAGCGTAGCATAAAGATCAAGTCATTTTAATAGTTCAATTGCTATATGCTTTCTGATACATAGTAATCTAATTCCTTCGACCATGAGATCATGCATATCACCTTTACCAGATGGATGCTTTGATGACATCAAACACCACACCGTAACTGGGTGGCTATAAAGGTGGCATTGAGTGTTCGGAAAGTATTGGTTGAAACACATGGATCAAGAGTGGGATTTGTCCATCCATACGACGGATAGATATACTCTCAGCCCTCTCGGTGAAATGTCATCCATTAGCTTGCAAGCATGTGACTGGCTCACAAGGGATCACATATCACGGGAACGAGAAAAGAGTACTTATCAGTAAAAAGGTTGAACTAGGTATGCAGAGATACCGACGATCATAACCTCAGATAAGTAAACTATCGTGAGACAAAGGGAAATTGATATCGTATGTTAGTGGTTCATTCGATCGCAAAGTAATCGTAGAAATATGTGGGAGCCATATGAATTTCCAGATTCCTCTATTGGTTATTGTTCGGAGAAGTGTCTCGATCATGTCCGTATAATTCACGAACCGTAGGGAGACACACTTAAGGATTCGACGTTGTTTTGAGTAGTTATGGAATGATGACAAAGAGTCCGAATGTTGTTCGGAGTCTCGAATGGGATTCAGGATATCACGAGTAGATCCGGAATGGTCCGGAGAATAAGATTCATATAAGGAAAGTCCCGTTTCGGAGTTGGAGAATGATTCCGGTGTTTTCATCGGGAATGTTCTAGAAGGTTCTGGAATGTCCGGCACTCCGGAGGGGAAGGGTACATGAATGTGTTATATCAAGTTGGTATGATTGCATCATGTACTAAGTGTCATCGCTGAACAAAATAAGGGATTAAATCAAATCCTAGTTTGAAAAGTCAAACGGCTAGTTTGAAAGTCAAACGACTAATTTTGGAAAGAGGAAAGGAGGAGGAAACCGAGTTGGGGAGGAGTCCCTCCTCCCCACCGCCGGCGCACCACCTGCCGAGTTGGGAGGGACTCCTCTCCCTCCCTTGGCCGGCCCTCCACCTATATAAGGAGGGGCAGGGCTCCCTCCTAGAGACACACAAGATCCTCTCCTCCAAACCCTAGTACCAAGCCGCCGCCGCCTCCATAGCCGCCGCCGGCCCTAGGGCAAACCGCCGCCGCCGCCGCCTCCATAGCCGCCGCCGGCCCTAGGGCAAACCGCCGCCGCCGCCTAGCTAAATCCTAGCCGCCGGCTTGCCCCTCCCCGGCGTGTCTAAACTCTAGATCGTCGAGGGACTCTCTCATACTCCACCATACTCGCTCCGGCTTAAGGCGAAGCCCTGCGAGATCTCCCCTCTACTTCCGGTACCACACCGTTGTGCTGCCGGAATTGCGAGGAGAGTGCTACAACCTCCGCTGCCTGCTGGAACAAGGGAGAGGAAGGTCTTCGTCGAGTACCGAACGTGTGACCGACTGCGGGAGCGCTGCCGGAACGCAGCACCGGAAGGATCGTCTACGCGATCTTGAGATCGGGAAGAGTACGACTACATCACCCACGAGAATCCGCTCTCGTTAAACACTTTGGAATCTTCGAGGGTGAGTTATTCCATCGACTCGTTGCTACAATCTAGTAGATAGATCTTGGCTTGTTTGTTTGTATGCGGTAGAAATTTTTTGTTTTCCATGCTACGAAACCATTCAGTTGTATCAGAGCCGTGTCTATATGTAGATCTGTTGCAGTAGAACACAATGGTCATTGTGGGCGTTGATGCTTTATTGTCGATTGCTTCTTGTGTACTTTGCATCTTGCGGTATGTTGGGATGAAGCGGCCCGGGCTAACCTTACATGACATCGTTCATGAGACTTTCTCCACGCTTGACATGCAACTTGTATTGCATAAGTGGCTTTGCGGGTGCCTGTTTCTCCTAGCATAGTTAAGATTCAATTTACAACTAGTGATTAACAATACTAGTATCAATGTTGTGGTTCATGTCCGTAAGTTAGAACGACACTTATTGATAGCCCCAAACCACGTAAAATATGCAAAGAAAGTAGAGGCGTCTAACTTTGTTTTGCAGGGGTGTGCTGTGATGTGATAAGGCCATGATTGTGATTATATTTGATGTATGCAATGTTCCTTATTGTAAGTTGGCAACCGGCAGGAGCCATATGGTTGTATTTAATTTCTGTTACAACCCGCATGTCTATTCAAAGTAGTTGTAATAGTTGAAGCCGGTGGACGACAACCATGAAGAAGCGTCATTGACCTTGATGCAATGCCGGTGATGATGGAGATCATGTTCGTGCTAGAAGATGGAGATCGGAAGCACAAATAAGAAAGGCCATATCATATCACATATTATGAATTGCATGTGATGTTAATCCTTTATGCATCTTGTATTGCTTAGTAGACGACGGTAGCATTATAAGATGATCCCTCATGCACATGAATTTCAAATCATAAAGTGTTCACCCTTAGTTAGCACCGTTGCTAAAGCTTGTTGTTTCGAAGCACCACGTGATGATCAGGTGTGTTAGATTCCGCAAGTGTATACAACGTGAGCAAGCCAGATTTGCTCATGCGGAAACTAAGGTTTGATCTTGACGAGCCTAGAATGTCTGCACATGGTCTCGGAACACGGATCACCGAAAGGTAAAGCATGAATCATATAGTAGATATGATGAACATGTCGATTGTTCGCCATTGAAACTATATCAACTCTCGTGATGATCGGTGTTGATGTGGTGGATTTGGTTCGTGTGATCACTAAAACAATGTGAGGGATATTGTTTTGAGTGGGAGTTCACCTAGATTAATTTTATTATTAATTTGAACTCAATTTTTCATAAATTTAGTCTAAACTATTGCAAATATGTTCTAGATCAATGGCAGCCCCTACCATCAATTTTAATGCGTTCCTAGAGAAAGAAAAGTTGAAAAATAATGGAAGCAACTTCGCGGATTGGTTCCGCAATTTGAGGATTGTCCTCACAGCTGGTAATTTGACCTATGTGCTGGATGCACCGCTGGGTGACTGTGGCATCCCGCAAAACCACTGCTAGAAAATCGCGTTGTTTTTGTGCATTGCATCATCATGACAGCATGCTCATGTCATCATGCCACATTGCAATGGAGCATCGTCATCATCTTGCATTTGCTTGTGTGAAACTATTTGCAGATAAACCTAGTTTTGTTTTCTAAAAACGCCCCGTCTTTAATTCCAAAACCCAAAACCGGGACTCCGGAATATTTTATTTGAATAACCACGGTTTGCAAACGGTCCATTTAAAGTAAATAAAATATTATATTATTTTAGTGGGGCAGTCGAACGGGCCGAATGACCCGAACGACCACCCCAGAAAATATAATCGGTCCACCCCCTTATTCCTAAACCTACCAACCTATCTACCCACACCCCCCCTCCACATCACCCCACCCAATCCCCACCTAACACCTCACCTCTTCCCAAACCTCCACCTCTCACACGCTGCCACCTCACCTCAGACCCTCTCTTTCTCACCCCTCAACCCACACAACACACACCCAGTACTACCCCCACCCCGCGCCATCCTCCCTGACCGCTGGGCCCGGCCCCACACTCCCTCTCCTCTCAGGCCACGCACGCGAACACACCATGCACGCCACGCGCTTCCACCGCGCGCCCCTGACACCCTGGCCCACCACTCTTCTTCCCTCCCACACGCGCGCCAGCTCCTCCCCTGTTTTTCTTCGCCCGCCTTGCCCCGCGACCAACCTCCTCCTCTCCCCTCCTGGCCGACGCCGGCGCCTTTCTCCCTCACCACCGCCCCGCCTCAGCGAGTTCCCGCCACGGAGCTCCCTCTCCCTCCTCCTCTCCTCCTCCCCAACCTCCCCTTCCTCCGCCTCGCCCCGAGGCAGAAGCCTGCCGCCGCTGCCGCCCGCCTCGCTCTCCCTCCTCGCTCAGCCGTCCCTCCCGCCTGCCGCTGGCCCGCCCCGCCAGACCTCAGCCCCTGCCCCAAGCCTCCCGCCCGGCGCCAGCCGCCGCCTCTCCACCACCGACCTCGCTGCTTCGCCCGGCGTCGCCGCCACAGCGACCCGCCCTCTGCCGTCCTCGCCCGAGCCGCCCGCCTCTCTCGCTTCTCTCGGCCGAGCCACGTCTCCTCTCCCCCTGGCTCTCCTCCTCGGCCCCTCTGTTTCTGCGCAGAAGGTGCTTCCCGACGACCCGCTGGCGGACCCTCCCGTCCGTGTTGCCACGCAGCAGCCCATGCGGTTCCTCCTCGCCGTGTTCTTTTGCACATCACGCTGCGTGCATGCTGTGTTGTTAAACTTGTCGCGAGAACTTCCAACACCAAGGACTTCCGAAGAGGGGCTAACACCAATCTGGGATCCGACAAGTTCTGCCGACAAGACCCCTGCCAAGATCTTCATCGGACCCCGAGAATTCCGCCGAGGTACCCGAAAATCCCCTGCTTGGAACCATCGGGCCACGTAAGACCATCGACGCCACACCCGAGTCCGGCACCGACACCCGACAACCTCGACATATGACGCCAAGGTCTTCTCGTGGACACGACAAGATCTTCGCGACTACAAGATCGACACCGAACCAAGCCCTTCCTCACGGATACGACGAGTACTCCCTCGAGAACGCCGAGTACCGCCTGATCGACACCCTGGACGAAAAGTTCTTCCCCCGGAAGCATTGACGCTCGTGCGACAAGACCTACCTCTGTTATCCGAGAACGTTTCCGTCGAACCCTGGACCCCGAGACCCGACCCCGAACCCCGGAACCCCAAGACCGTCGAGACCCCTCAATGTGTGACCCTTACCCGAGAACCCTATTTTATAATTTGCCAACTATATAAATTGTTGCATATTAATTGTTCATGCATGCATCCTTGTCTGTGGTTTGGGGGCCTTACGCCGATTCACCTTATAATTAAATATGGGGCCCATATGCGGGCAAATCTAGTCTCATATTGGCCTCATTTAAATTTGTGTAGCGAACCGGTAACTTATTTGGCCATGTTAATACAACATTTAAATTGCGGGGGTTTCTAAATAACTCGAACCATCTAATTAAATGTCGGGACCCCGGTTCCGCTTAATATGACCTAATTGCATCGCACCTTTGCCACGTCATCCATCATGCATGCATCATGCCGATCTTCTGCCGTTGTATTAAATAGTGCATCCGGTGTTTCTTCTAGTGTTTTGCTTCTTCGCGGATAAGGCTGTTGAGTTGATGTGAGATTCGCCCCGATCTTCGGTTGAACCTTCGACAATGTTTTCAAAGCAGCATCTCCCTTTCTACCTATCTTACTTTTATAGTATTTATTCCTCCTGTTGATCTATTGCTATCGTGTTGCGATGCTCTAGTTTTCCGTTCTGGATATTCCTGCAGCCTCATATTGCCTTGGACACATCCTATTACCGTTGTTTGGTAGATAGTTGGACTTATGGCGTCGTAGTCGCTTTCTCAAGTCTTGTTATGTCGTCAACCGCCATGTTGTTGTTGTATTGCCGCATGTTGATGTTGGAGATGATCATAGCTTTACTTACCGTTCACTTTAATTCCTGTTTAACAACTAAAATTGAAGTAAGCAGAGGCATCGGTGGGTGATAGAAAATATTTGGTTTCGAGCCCACTTGTGTCCCGTAGGACCCCGAGTACTTGATACTGTTCCTTGATTTATCGCGCTATCCACATCCGGGAGGTATATGGGACCCCGAGCGAGCTTGATTCAGTCTTATTTCTTGGGGCCACAAACTAGTTTGAGGATTTATTTACTATCCTGTACTTATGCCATGCTACTTCTGTATTTAAATTGTGCGAGGAGCACCCTGTACTGTTTAGGTAAGCGGAGTGTTTTCGCGGTATCGACAAGCCCAGCCACACTTTCGGGTTCCCAGTCTTTTACAGCCATTGACGCAAACCTTGAGTCCGTCTCGGAGCTTGCTTACTCCGTTGCGGGTCTACTCAATGGGGTGGACCCCTGAAATATTTCGGAATCCTGTGATTGTTCAGTCGTGAAAGCCTCGTTGGGTGTTGTTTTGGTTTTTCCGAGGTTGATCGAGCGTGTGTTGCTATTGGTGCACCCCGGCCGGGTAAAACTTTCTGAAAGCCGTGTCCGCGGATATGGACGACTTGGAGCACAGTATCTCGACCATAGACAAGCATAACTAAAGTTTATTCCTATGAATTTGACTTTATAATGACTAGTAATCAGCTTCACTATAATGGAATGGCTAAATAATACTGCCCACAATTTCTTGTTTGGAGTGTCGCTTGCGACAATTGTACCTGACTAGTAATTATTGTAACTCCAACGGAATGGCTAAATAAAAGTACCAACAACTGTTGGGTTTTGGGTTTATCTCTTGCTATCTGTATCTGACTAGTAGGTGTTGCCACTATAATGGAATGATTAACTAAAAGTGCCCACTGCTTATTTTATCAGGATGATTATCTACACCTGACTAGTAATTGCTGCAACGATAACTGAATAAGTAAACGCCAACCGTGAGTTCCTCGGTTGACTTCCTCGTTTGGTCTCGAGGGGGAAACACCAGGATGGGTTTGTTTGGTGTTAGCTTCAGGTTGGATCCGGATAGGTCTATCTTACCCCTCTCTGACTGTCGCCAGTTGTATCGAGTCTCTATAGGTTGTTCAGTGCATGCTGCCACTGCCGCTTCAGTCCACCATACCTATGTAGGCGAGGACCGCCGAATTCTAGCCTCGCTGCATCGCCTCAAGATCGACGCCTCTTTTTCCTTTGCCCTTCGCCGGCACCCCTTTTGTTTAAGCAGGTTTGAGATCGACGTCGTTAGCAGGGTTACCCTTCCGGCTTGGCCTGGGCAGGGTTATGGACGCCATTGGTTATCCTTCAGGGCTCTTAGCCCCATTTGCATCTTGTTCGTAGTCGGACGCTCTATCGTTTTCAAGGTGTTTTGGATCTTTGTATATTGTATCTGTATTCTTGGCTCTTGGAGTCGCTGTTGTATATATATCTGTTCTGTGGGTCCCATCGAGGACTGTTGTGTAATGTTATTACTTCGTTTTCCACCCGCACGAAAGTGCCTGGTGGGCACCTTTGAATCGTTTCTATGCGGGTTTGGCGGGTTTCGCTAAAACTTGCATAGGTTCGATTCTGAGGGTGTTACAGAGTGGTATCAGAGCTCAGCAGTTGCGATACCCCACAAGTCCAGCCTGTAGGATAACCTAGCTAACGGCCGAAGTAGAGTGTCAAAACTATTTTTGCAAAATCGGTTGGATAGTTCTGATTAGGTCTGATTTTACTCCTTACCCCTCTGCTATTCTCCTCTTATCTCGACGTGTTTCGAATCTGCTCTCTTCTTCCTCTTCGAGTCCAGGATTTCTCGTGGTTGGGTTCCGTCGTACCTTCAGGGTTTCGCTTCCTTCTTTGATAACGGTGTTCTACCATCCGGCGTTCAAGCTGCCTGAGGAATCCGTCTGCTGTGGTACCATCCTTTGTTCCTTGTTTGTGCCTTCCGGTGTTTCCGACGCGACGACATCCTCCACGCCAGATCCGATGCAGAGTCTGCATCACCCCTTTGTTTCCAAACCTCGCATGTCGAGTTCTTCAGTCTAATTCCGAGAGTTGATTGCATAATCCGCCTATTCGTGTGCTGGGTAATGGTTTGGGTGCGCGATGGACTGATCACCATCCGACTACTCTTATCATTCGCTCTTGTACATCGAATCAGTGGATCCAGCAATTTGACTCCGTCCACGGAAGTAGGGGTGGCTTATTTGTTGATACCTCTACCTTCGACCTTTTTGTCCCCGGAGTGTTCTCTCGACGATCACGGACAACAACCCTTGTTAGTGGTGTCGTGAGGATCTACACGATGCGAGAAGATGCAGATCACCGACCTTCCTTCCAGTACCATGAGGCGGATCTCGAGGGCGAGATCCATTGTTAGTGGTGTCGATTTGTGGCATCCCGCAAAACCACTACTAGAAAATCGCGTTGTTTTTGTGCATTGCATCATCATGACAGCATGCTCATGTCATCATGCCACATTGCAATGGAGCATCGTCATCATCTTGCATTTGCTTGTGTGAAACTATTTGCAGATAAACCTAGTTTTGTTTTCTAAAAACGCCCCGTCTTTAATTCCAAAACCCAAAACCGGGACTCCGGAATATTTTGTTTTGAATAACCACGGTTTGCAAACGGTCCATTTAAAGTAAATAAAATATTATATTATTTTAGTGGGGCAGTCGAACGGGCCGAATGACCCGAACGACCACCCCAGAAAATATAATCGGTCCACCCCCTTATTCCTAAACCTACCAACCTATCTACCCACACCCCCCTCCACATCACCCCACCCAATCCCCACCTGACACCTCACCTCTTCCCAAACCTCCACCTCTCACACGCTGCCACCTCACCTCAGACCCTCTCTCTCTCACCCCTCAACCCACACAACACACACCCAGTACCACCCCCACCCCGCGCCATCCTCCCTGACCGCTGGGCCCGGCCCCACACTCCCTCTCCTCTCAGGCCACGCACGCGAACACACCACGCACGCCACGCGCTTCCACCGCGCGCCCCTGACACCCTGGCCCACCACTCTTCTTCCCTCCCACACGCGCGCCAGCTCCTTCCCTGTTTTTCTTCCCCCGCCTGGCCCCGCGACCAACCTCCTCCTCTCCCCTCCTGGCCGACGCCGGCGCCGTTCTCCCTCACCACCGCGCCTCCCCGCCCCCGCTCGAGTTCCCCGCCGCTCGCCGGAGCTCCCTCTCCCCTCCCCCTCCTCCTCTCTCCCAGCCCCGCCGGCACCTTCCCCTTCCCCAACCTCCGCTCGCCGCCTCGCCCCGAGGCAGAGCTCGCGCGCCGGCCGCCTCCGAGCCGCGGCCGCCCCCTCCGCTCTCCTCGCTCAGCCGTGTCCCTCCCCGCCTGCTGGCCCGGCCCCGCCAGACCTGCCTCCGGCGCCGCCCGTGCCCCTGCCCCGGGCGCGCCCAGGCCGCCGCCCACCAACCGCCTCCGCTCTGGGCGTCGCGTCCGCTGCGAGACGCCACGGCGACTCCGCCCTCTGCCCTCGCCATCGCCTCTCCCTCTGCTCCTCTCCGGCGTCGAGCCGCGTCTCCTCTCCCTGGCTCTCCCTCCTCGGCCCCTCTGTTTCCTGCGCAGTAACCGGTGCTTCCCGACGACCCCGCTGGCGGCAGACCCTCCCGTCCGTGTTGCCACGCAAGCAGCCCCGCTGCGGTTCCTCCCTGCCGTGTTCTTTTGCCTGTCACAGACGCGCGTGCATGCTGTGCTGTTAAACTTGTCGCGAGAACATCCAACACCAAGGACTTCCGAAGAGGGGCTAACATCAATCTGGGATCCGACAAGTTCTGCCGACAAGACCCCTGCCAAGATCTTCATCGGACCCCGAGAATTCCGCCGAGGTACCCGGAAATCCCCTGCTTGGAACCATCGGGCCACGTAAGACCATCGACGCCACACCCGAGTCCGGCACCGACACCCGACAACCTCGACATATGACGCCAAGGTATTCTCGTGGACACGACAAGATCTTCGCGACTACAAGATCGACACCGAACCAAGCCCTTCCTCACGGATACGACGAGTACTCCCTCGAGAACGCCGAGTACCTCGCCCCGGACACTGACACCCTGGACGACAAGTTCTTCCCCGGAAGCATTGACGCTCGTGCGACAAGACCTACCTCTGTTATCCGAGAATGTTTCCGTTGAACCCTGGACCCCGAGACCCGACCCCGAACCCCGGAACCCCAAGACCGTCGAGACCCCTCAATGTGTGACCCTTACCCGAGAACCCTATTTTATAATTTGCCAACTATATAAATTGTTGCATATTAATTGTTCATGCATGCATCCTTGTTTGTGGTTTGGGGGCCTTACGCCGATTCACCTTATAATTAAATATGGGGCCCATATGCGGGCAAATCTAGTCTCATATTGGCCTCATTTAAATTTGTGTAGCGAACCGGTAACTTATTTGGCCATGTTAATACAACATTTAAATTGCGGGGGTTTCTAAATAACTCGAACCATCTAATTAAATGTCGGGACCCCGGTTCCGCTTAATATGACCTAATTGCATCGCACCTTTGCCATGTCATCCATCATGCATGCATCATGCCGATCTTCTGCCGTTGTATTAAATAGTGCATCCGGTGTTTCTTCTAGTGTTTTGCTTCTTCATGATAAGGCCGTTGAGTTGATGTGAGTCACCGATCTTCGGTTGAACCTTCGACAATGTTTTCAGGCGAGCATCTCCCCCTTTCTACCTATCTTACTTTTATAGTATTTATTCCCTCCTGTTGATCTATTGCTATCTGTGTTGCGATGCTCTAGTTTTCCGTTCCCTGGATATTCCATGCAGCCTCATATTGCCTTGGACACATCCTATTACCTGTTGTTTGGTAGATAGTTGGACTTGCGCGTCGTAGTCGCTTGCTCAAGTGCTGTTGCGTGTCGTCAACTGCCACAGTTGTTGTTGTATTGCCGCATGTTGATGTTGGAGATGATCATAGCTTTACTTACCGTTCACTTTAATTCCTGTTTAACAACTAAAATTGAAGTAAGCAGAGGCATCGGTGGGTGATAGAAAATATTTGGTTTCCGAACGCCCACTTGTGTCCCGTAGGACCCCGAGTACTTGATACATGTTCCTTGATTTATCGCGCTATCCACATCCGGGAGGTATATGGGACCCCCCTGAGCCAGAGCTTGATTCAGTCTTATTTCTTGGGGCCACAAACTAGTTTGAGGTTTTATTTACTATCCTGTACTTATGCCATGCTACTTCTGTATTTAAATTGTGCGAGGAGCACCCTGTACTGTTTAGGTAAGCGGAGTGTTTTCGCGGTATCGACAAGCCCAGCCACACTTTCGGGTTCCCAGTCGTTTACAGCCATTGACGCAAACCTTGAGTCCGTCTCGGAGCTTGCTTACTCCGCTATGGTCTACTCAATGGGGTGGCCCCCAAATATTTCTCGAATCCTGTGATTGTTCACCGTGAAAGCCTCGTTGGGTGTTGTTTTGGTTTTTCCGAGGTTGATCGAGCGTGTGTTGCTATTGGTGCACCCCGGCCGGGTAAAACTTTCTGAAAGCCGTGTCCGCGGATATGGACGACTTGGAGCACAGTATCTCGACCATAGACAAGCATAACTAAAGTTTATTGCTATGAATTTGACTTTATAATGACTAGTAATCAGCTTCACTATAATGGAATGGCTAAATAATACTGCCCACAATTGCTTGTTTGGAGTGTCGCTTGCGACAATTGTACCTGACTAGTAATTATTGTAACTCCAACGGAATGGCTAAATAAAAGTACCAACAACTGCTGGGTTTTGGGTTTATCTCTTGCTATCTGTATCTGACTAGTAGGTGTTGCCACTATAACGGAATGATTAACTAAAAGTGCCCGCTTCTTATTTTATCAGGATGATTATCTACACCTGACTAGTAATTTCTGCAACGATAACTGAATAAGTAAAACTGCCAACTGTGTGAGTTCCTCGGTTGACTTCCTCGTTTGGTCTCGAGGGGGAAACACCAGGATGGGTTTGTTTGGTGTTAGCTTCAGGTTGGATCCGGATAGGTCTATCTTACCCCTCTCTGACTGTCGCCAGTTGTATCGAGTCTCTATAGGTTGTTCAGTACATGCTGCCGCTGCCGCTTCAGTCCACCATACCTATGTAGGCGAGGACCGCCGAATTCTAGCCTCGCCGTGTACTGGCCTCAGTACTGACGCTCCTTCTTTTTCCTTTGCCGTTCGTCGGCACCCCTTTTGTTTAAGCAGGTTTGAGATCGACGTCGTTAGCAGGGTTACCCTTCCGGCTTGGCCTAGGCAGGGTTATGGACGCCATTGGTTATCCTTCAGGGCTCTTAGCCCCATTTGCATCTTGTTCGTAGTCGGACGCTCTATCGTTTTCAAGGTGTTTTGGATCTTTGTATATTGTATCTGTATTCTTGGCTCTTGGAGTCGCTGTTGTATATATATCTGTGGGTCCCATCGAGGACTGTTGTGTAATGTTATTACTTCGTTTTCCACCCGCACGAAAGTGCCTGGTGGGCACATTTGAATCGTTTCTATGCGGGTTTGGCGGGTTTCGCTAAAACTTGCATAGGTCCGATTCTGAGGGTGTTACAGTGACCCACCTGCAGCTGATGCTGCCGATGAAGTAAAGAATGTTTACCTCACTCGGAAGACTCAGTACTCCACAGTTCAGTGTGCTATCTTGTATGTTTTAGAATCGGAGCTTCAGAAAAGGTTTGAGAATTCATACCCATATGATATTGTCGAGGATCTCAAATTGATCTTTGAGACTCATGCGTCAATTGAAAGCTACGAGGCTTCTGAAAAGTTCTTTAACTGCAAGATGGAAGAGGGCAACTCCGTCAGTGAGCATGTGCTTAAGATGTCTGGGCACGCAAACAAACTTCAAAGCTTGGGTATTGTGATTCCTAATGCTTTGGGGATTTACCGCGTCCTCCAATCACTACCACCAAGTTACAAGAACTTTGTGATGAACTACAACATGCAAAACATGAACAAGACGTTGCCAGAACTCTTTGCCATGTTGAAATCTGCAGAAGTGGAGATCAAGAAAGAGCACCAAGTGTTGTTGGTCAATAAGACCACCAAATTCAAGAAAGGCAAGTCTAAGCAGAAGGGACACTTCAAGAAGGGTGGTAAGAAAGTTACCACAGCGACGAAGAAGACCAAGGCTGGACCTAAGCCTGATAGTGAGCGCTTTTCCTACAAGGGAGAATGTCACTGGAAGCGGAATTGCCCAAAGTACTTGGCGGATTTGAAGAACGACAACATCAAGAAGAAAGGTATATCTGATATACATGTTATTGATGTGTATCTCACTAGTACTCGTAGTAGTGCCTGGGTATTTGATATTGGTTCGGTTTCTCATATTTGTAACTCGAAACAGGTGCTGCAGAATAAACGGAAGCTAGCGAAGAACGAGGTGACGATGCGGCGTGGAAGCGGATCAAAGGTTGATGTGATCGCGGTCGGCACGCTACCCCTTCATCTACCATCGGGATTAGTTTTATACTTAAATAATTGTTATTTGGTGCCTGCGTTAAGCATGAACATTATATCGGGATCTTGTTTATTGCGAGACGGTTACTTATTTAAGTCCGAGAATAATGGTTGTTCGATTTATATGAGTAATATGTTTTATGCACATGCACCTTTGATAGATGGTCTATTCTTGTTGAATCTCGATAGTGGAAATACATATATTAATAACATTGAGGCTAAACGTTTGAAATCAAGCGATAACTCGACCTATATGTGGCACTGTCGTCTTGGTCACATTGAAGTGAAGCGTATGAAGAAACTCCATTCCGATAGACTTCTTGAATCACTTGATTTTGAATCACTTGAAAGATGAGAAGCATGTCTGATGGGTAAAATGACTAAGACTCCATTCTCTGGTATGATGGAGCGAGCTACGGACTTGTTGGAAATCATACATACCGATGTGTGTGGTCCAATGAGTGTAGCATCGCGCGGTGGTTATCGTTATGTTCTTACCTTCACGGATGACTTGAGTAGATATGGGTATATCTATTTCATGAAACATAAGTCCGAAACTTTCGAGAAGTTTAAGGAATTTCAAAGTGAGGTAGAGAATCAACGTAACAAGAAGATTAAATTTCTACGTTCTGATCGTGGAGGTGAATATCTAAGTTACGAGTTTGGCGAGCATTTGAAGAAATGCGGAATACTTTCACAATTGACACCGCCGGGAACACCACAGCGTAATGGTGTGTCCGAACGTCGTAATCGAACTCTCTTAGATATGGTTCGTTCTATGATGTCACTTACAGATTTACCGCTATCATTTTGGGGTTATGCATTAGAAACAGCCGCATTCACTTTAAATAGGGCACCATCTAAATCCGTTGAAACGACACCGTATGAATTATGGTTGGGGAAGAAACCTAGATTGCCGTTCCTTAAAGTTTGGGGATGCAAAGCCTATGTAAAGAAGTTACAGCCGGACAAGCTTGAACCCAAAGCGGAAAAATGCGTCTTCATTGGATACCCGAAGGAAACTATTGGGTATACCTTCTATCATAGATCCGAAGGCAAAATCTTCGTTGCCAAGAATGGATCCTTTCTAGAGAAGGAATTTATCTCGAAAGAAGTGACTGGAAGGAAAGTAGAACTCGGCGAGGTTGTCGAACCTTCTCTCGAATTATAGTAGCGCAGACCGGAAGAAGTTCTGTGGTGCTCGCACCATTAGATAGGAAGCTAATGATGATGATCATGAAACTTGGTTGAAGTTGCTACAGCCTCGCAGTCAACGAGAACTCGTACCACTCCATTGGTTTGATCCTGTTATGAGTGTCATGTTGGTGGACAACACCGATGACCCCGAGACATATGAGGAAGCGATGATGAGCCCGGATTCCAATAAATGGCAAGAAGCCATGAAATCCGAGATTGGATCCATGTACGAAAACCAAGTATGGACTTTGGTGGACTTACCGGATGGCCGGAAGGTCATCGAGAACAAATGGATCTTCAAGAATAAAACATGTCGATGGTAATGTTACTGTCTATAAAGCTCGACTTGTCGCAAAAGGGTTTCGACAAATTCAAGTAGTTGACTACGATGAGACTTTCTCACCAGTAGCGAAGATAAAGTCTGTGAGGATTATGTTAGCAATCGCTGCATATTATGATTATGAGATATGGCGATGGATGTCAAACAAAGATTCCTCAATGGAGACATTGATGAAGAGTTGTATATGATGCAACCCAAAGGTTTTGTCTATCCTAAAGATGCTAACAAGGTATGCAAACTTCAAAGGTCCATCTATGGATTGAAGCAAGCATCCCGAAGTTGGAATCAACGTTTTGATAAGGTGATCAAAAGTTTTGGTTTTATACAAACTTATGGAGAAGCTTGTATTTACAAGAAAGTGAGTGGGAGCTCTGTAGCATTCTTAATACTATATGTAGATGACATATTGTTGATTGGGAATGATGTAGACCTTCTTAATAGTGTCAAGGAATATTTGAATAATAGTTTTTCAATGAAGGATCTTGGCGAAGCATCTTACATATTAGGCATAAATATTTATAGAGATAGATCGAAACGCCAAATATCATTGTCACAAAGTACATATTTGGACAAAGTTCTAAAGAGGTTTGGAATGGAAGATAGCAAGAAAGGGTTCTTGCCCATGTTGCCCAATACAACCTTGAGTAAAACTCAAAGTCCGACGTCGGCAGAAGATAGAGAAAGGATGAGTAAGACTCCCTATGCCTCAGCCATAGGATCTCTAATGTATGCCATGCTATGTACTAGACCTGAAATTGCATATGTTGTTAGTTTAACTAGCAGATATCAAAGTGATCCAGGAGTGGATCATTGGACAGCGGTCAAAAACATCCTTAAGTACTTGAGAAGAACTAAGGATATGGTTCTTTCTTATGGAGGTGATGAACGGCTCGTTGTTAATGGTTACACCGATGCTAGTTGGAACACCGATCCGGATGATTCTAAATCACAATGTGGATACGTATTTATTTTGAATGGTGCAGCAGTTAGCTGGAGGAGTGCAAAGCAAAGCGTTGTGGCGAGATCTTCAACTGAATCAGAATACATGGCTGCTTCGGAGGCTTCACAAGAAGCGATATGGATGAAAGAGTTCATTACAGAGCTGGGTGTGGTTCCCAGTGCGCTGGACCCAATGTCTATCTACTGTGATAACATGGGCGCCATAGCCAATGCGCAAGAACCGAGGTCACACAAGAAGCTGAAGCACATCAAGCTACGCTTTCACGCTATTCGAGAACATATCCAAGATGGGGATATAAAGATTTGCAAAGTACACACAGATCTGAATGTGGCGGATCCGTTGACTAAACCTCTCCCGAGGGCAAAACATGACCAGCACCAAACTGCCATGGGTGTTCGGTATATTACCATGTAATCTAGATTAGATGACTCTAGTGCAAGTGGGAGACTGTTGGAGATATGCCCTAGAGTCAATAATAAATGTAGTTATTATTATATCTTTGTGTTTATGATAAATGTTTACATTCATGCTATAATAGTATTAACAAGGAAACATTAATACTTGTGTGATTTGTAAACTTAATTTGAAGTCCCTAGTAAAGCCTCTATATAATACTAGCTTGTTGGTCAATAGATGATTGTGGTTTCCCTATCATGAACATTGAGATGTTATTAACAACAAGATCATATCGTTAGGAGAATGATATGCTGGACATACTCCTATAGATAAGCGTAGCATAAAGATCAAGTCATTTTAATAGTTCAATTGCTATATGCTTTCTGATACATAGTAATCTAATTCCTTCGACCATGAGATCATGCATATCACCTTTAACGGATGGATGCTTTGATGACATCAAACACCACACCGTAACTGGGTGGCTATAAAGGTGGAATTGAGTGTTCGTAAAGTATTGGTTGAAACACATGGATCAAGAGTGGGATTTGTCCATCCATATGACGGATAGATATACTCTGGGCCCTCTCGGTGAAATGTCATCCAATTAGCTTGCAAGCATGTGACTGGCTCACAAGGGATCACATATCACGGGAACGAGAAAAGAGTACTTATCAGTAACGAGGTTGAACTAGGTATGCAGAGATACCGACGATCATAACCTCGGATAAGTAAACTATCGTGAGACAAAGGGAAATTGCTATCGTATGTTAGTGGTTCATTCGATCGCAAAGTAATCGTAGAAATATGTGGGAGCCATATGAATTTCCAGATTCCTCTATTGGTTATTGTTCGGAGAAGTGTCTCGATCATGTCCGCATAATTCACGAACCGTAGGGAGACACACTTAAGGATTCGACGTTGTTTTGAGTAGTTATGGAATGATGAGAAAGAGTCTGAATGTTGTTCGGAGTCTCGAATGGGATTCAGGATATCACTAGGAGATCCGGAATGGTCCGGAGAATAAGATTCATATAAGGAAAGTCCCGTTTCAGAGTTGGAGAATGATTCCGGTGTTTTCATCGGGAATGTTCTAGAAGGTTCCGGAATGTCCGGCACTCCGGAGGGGAAGGGTACATGAATGTGTTATATCAAGTTGGTATGATTGCATCATCTACTAAGTGTCATCGCTGAACAAAATAAGGGATTAAATCAAATCCTAGTTTGAAAAGTCAAACGGCTAGTTTGAAAGTCAAACGGCTAATTTTGGAAAGAGGAAAGGAGGAGGAAACCGAGTTGGGGAGGAGTCCCTCCTCCCCACCGCCGGCGCACCACCCAAGCCGAGTTGGGGAGGGACTCCTCTCCCTCCCCTTGGCCAGCCGTCCCCTCCACCTATATAAGGAGGGGCAGGGCTCCCTCCTAGAGACACACAAGATCCTCTCCTCCAAACCCTAGTACCAAGCCGTCGCCGCCTCCATAGCCGCCGCCGGCCCTAGGTCAAACCGCCTCCGCCGCCTAGCTAAACCCTAGCCGCCGTCTTGCCCCTCCTCGGCGTGTCTAAACTCTAGATCGTCGAGGGACTCTCTCATACTCCACCATACTCGCTCCGGCTTAAGGCGAAGCCCTACGAGATCTCCCCTCTACTTCCTGCAGACACGCCAGCTACCGGAATCGCGAGAGAGTGCTACAACCTCCATTCTGCTTGGAACAAGGGAGAGGAAGGTCTTCGTCGAGTACCGAACGCAGGACCGATCATGTAGCGCTTTAACGCAGCCTGGGAAGGATCGCTCACGCGATCTTGAGATCGGGAAGAGTACGACTACATCACCCACGAGAATCCGCTCTCGTTAAACACTTTGGAATCTTCGAGGGTGAGTTATTCCATCGACTCGTTGCTACAATCTAGTAGATAGATCTTGGCTTGTTTGTTTGTATGCGGTAGAAATTTTTTGTTTTCCATGCTACGAAACCCTACAGATTTATTAATCATTTAAATTGGGCATTTGTCTTTATTTAAATAAAATCAAATATGGTTTTAATTCCATATAAATTTTATTCAAATAATTCTTTTATTACATTTAAGTTAATTAGATAACTTTTTAATCCACTTTGGGAAATTTCTATTTATTATTTTCTCATGATTTAATTATTTATTTACATTAGGGATTTTACCTTTATTCAAATATAATTAGAATATGGTTTAATTCCATATACTTTTATTTGATTATTCTTTATCCCTTTATTTTATTTGGATTTGGATTATATTTATTACATTTTCTTATGGATTTAATTCAAGGTTTAAATTGTCTTCTAAATAATTTTATTGGGTTTTATTATTTAGGCAAATTTTCTTTATTTAAATAAAATTAAATATTGTTCAATCCTTATGATTTAATCCTTTTCTCCTTTTTATTATTCAATAACTTTCATTTGTTTATGTATTTGGCTAATATTTAATTTGGCTTTTAAATACTCCTTATTTCTTTCTTTCTTTGTCTTATAAAATCCATATCTTTTTATTTATAGATCCAAAATTGGTGATTCCAATTTGTATAACTTTATTTAATATTTGTTTATCTTTTTAAATCCTTTTAGGATCACTTTACTCAAGATTTGGTATGGATCTTTGATAGGGGCTTTATTAGCTTTAGAAATTATTTCTTTAAACCTTATTAAATTCATAAGTTTGTATCCATGGTTCCATATTGAATGAAACCAATTTCTATGTTTTATAATATTTTTTCTTTATAATTTTTTATCATTTATAAATGTTTATTGCTGAATTTGTATATGGATCAATTCCATAGTCTTAGAGAGATCTTGGAAACGATTTTCTTCCATTAGGGTATTAGGGTTTTGGTTTAACTTTTCCGAAGGTTTTAATTTCAAGATACATTCATTAAGGAATGCATTTCACTTGATTTGAAATTTGTTGGATTCCATTTTATTAAAATTTGTTCAAGAAGAGTTTTAATGTTTCCATTTAGAAGCAAAAAGTTTCTTTTCACCCTAAATTTCAACCATTATTTATTTTTCACATTTCAAAATTTGGAAAATTTTGGGATGTGACAGGCTACCACCCTTAAAAGAAATCTGCTCCCGAGATTTGGGAAGGCTAGAGGTTATAAGTTGGCTTCAAGGCAACTAGGGTACTACCAACCTTAAAAAGGTTTTCAACTAGATTACTTCTTGGCTTACTTGGGATCTTGTTGTATCTTCTCTGGACAGTTGCTTGCATAATGTCCTAGCTCTTTGCATTTGAAACACATCACTTGGCTAATATCCTTCTTTTCCTTTGGTATCATTGCCTCTTGTTTGTTTCCTTGGTTCTTCTTCTTTTCTAGGCATTCACTAGCATAGTCACATCTCTTTGCAATTGTTACATTGCACTTGGCTTTTGTCCTTCTTCTTATTTTTGGGTCTCTCCAAAGCTAGGAGTTCTTCTAGTTCATGTTCTTCATATCTCACCTCAAAGGTGGGAAATCTTTCTCTCTTCTTGGGGCAGTCACTAGAGATGTGTCCTTCTTCTCCACAAGAGTAGCAACACTTGGTGGTCACTTTGGATGTGGCTCTATGTAACATCCCAAAAATACTTGTTCCTTTGCTTGTATGTGGGAATTCTTTTGAACCAACTTGTTTATGTGTTCCTTTTCTTGTAAAATGTTTCTTAGGTGAAATAAACATCATCTAAAACATTTCCCAAACTTTTCCTAAAGACAAGTAAATCAAAACAAATAAAATAAGGGAATGGTCATTTTGACCAATTTAACTCACATGCCTACTTTGGCTGTCTCAAACTTTCAGAACCTAACAGAAACTTTTCTGGATCTTTGCACCCTTTGAATGTACTCATAACAAGGTATCAAGGCCCACTTTGTGATCATCCAGAAACTTGCAAATGCATAGTTTAAATGACAATTCAAAATTGAATCTTTATCATATGGGAAGATCCCACTTTTTCAAAAACCACTCAAACAAGCTCAACTTTCAAAACCCAAGCAGCTGCAGACTCACCAGCACCAATCTAGCAAACTCACCAAAAGTCTTTTCAAAATTCAAAACTTGATTTCATGCGGCCATTTCATCAAACAGGTTGCAGACACAAATCATCAAAATCCTAAACACTATTGTGAGCAGTGATTCTTGCCTAACTTGTTCCCTCTCTAGCTCACAACCAGCTCAGTAGATCATCTAGCAAGATTAACTAAACACTAGCACCACTGTGAGCTTGGCATTACCATCAATGGTGAACAGCCGAAGCCAACCTTGTCACCCCCATGTCGACAGCAAGCCTAGCCAGCATGTCTGGGAGGCAGCCCACCATCCACCGCCACTCCCTGTCCCAGCCGCGAGAGTTACCAAGCCCTGGACCACACGCACGAACCATGCCAACCTCGCCAGCAACCGTGCCGAGCGTGCGCCAGAGCGCCACCCTCGACCAGCACCCACAGACCGCGCGCCGCCCTCACCGCGTGCACACACAATCACCACCGACCCAGGAGACCGCCAGACATCCTCGTTTGCCGCCCCGCGCCGCATAGCCACCGCTCGCCGTCGAAGACGCCGCCTCTGCTGCGTAGAGCGTCGCATGTTACAGACCAAGCCACACCGCCCCACGCCTCAAAACCATGCCGTTGAGCATCGCCATGGAACACCGCACCGTCCCCTACCGTCGCCCATGCCAATAGCCGCCTATAACATCGCCCCCGACGAGCTCACCTTGCGCCCCGTCGGTCCCCTCGCTCGACTATAAATAGAGGCCACCCCCAGTCGATTTTTTCACACCACCTCACTCCCCTCTTCTCACTGATCGTGCCACACCGTTCCCGAAGCAAGGCGAGCACCACCTTGCCGGAATTTCACCGGAGCCTGCCGCCTCTAGAGAAGAAGGGCGCCATCGTTTTCGTCCACCCCAGGAGCTGCCGCGACCATGCCTGAGTTCGCCGTCGTCGACTTCGTCGTTCGCCTGACTCGCCGACCCTTGCCTGCACCCCGGTGAGCCCCCAGCACCCCTCGCTGGCCGCGCTAGGTTTCTTTCTCGCCGACATTGTCCCGCGTCGACGATGACTCCTAGCCGTTGGATTAGAATCAGATCGACCCACGCTTTCCGCATCGCCCCTCCCTATCTCACTGACGAGTGGGGACACCCACTTAAGCATCCCGCAGGAGCACTGCGCTTAGCAGGACGGCCCGTTAACTTTTCCAGCGCAGCCCAGTTATTCAAATTAAACCTTTTCTATTTTATTTCAAACTCACTTCTGTACTCAACTTCAAAAATCAACCCAGATCGATTCAGTGCACCAAATTGAATGAAACCAATTTTGTTAGAAATGTCTGGGAATGCTGAATCCAAGCCCGTTGGATTCAAGTCATTTGGATCTATAGATCACCCATGGTAAAAATAACAAGGCAGAAGCTTTTCTGCATTCAAACATTTTTCAAATTTAAACCATAATAGCTTTTGAGTTGATTCTAACTCTCAAAAATCACATTTAACCATACCTTTCAGAATATATAAAAATATATAGGTTTAGTTGCAGAAATAATGTTCAAGTAATAAAAGAATGCTACATAGGCATTTCTAGACACATTAATTAAAATAAAAGGGTAAAACCTTATTAAATTGTGAGACCACTTTAAATCACATTCCCTTGGACTACAATATGTGGTGATGACATGTGTCAACATGATCCCATGTCTGGTTTGGAGAATATTAAATCTTAAGTATTTTTCAATGAGTAGAAATTACTGTTCTAGAAATAAAAGGAATTAAACCAAGCCTTAATCTTGTAATATTAGAGATGATGTTAGATCATCTATAGGACCCTTTTGTGTGATGATTGCAAGTAGTTAAGTATTGTTTGGTGATTGTGCACCTCGTATTTATTCATAGACGATAGTACCGACCAAGGATACGAGGAGGAAGGAGGATTCTACGAAGAAGAAGCCGAGGAGAACTTCAACCACTGCTATGCACAAGGCAAGCTAACACTTGCAATTTAGCAAGCTTATACTGATATTGATGCAAGTTAACTCTTGCAGAATACCCAACTGATGCAACAAACCCCTACTTGTTACTATGACTACTATATGCCCTAAGCATATATGATCATATCCACTTGATAAACCAATCCTAGTTTTACTTGCAAGCTTGATTACTTTATTTCTTTAACAAAGCTAGTACTTAGAGTTTACTTAAGTGAATGGTAGATACTAGAAAGATATGTGAAGGTTGCATAAAGAGCATAAAATTTGGCCTAAGCTAGATAATCTTGATGTCATCCCAAGGCATGAGATTGAGCTTAGTTGAAACTCCACTAGTCTATAGTACCCCTCATTAGTGTTTATCCCCACCTGTAGATGCTAGTGCTAAGCATAAAACTTGATCAACTTTAGATGGGAATACTTGGTGGAAAAATAGTTATGAAAACCTTGGAATGATGGATCATTCTATTGAAATGTTTTGGACATGTGTTTCCGAACACCTGATGATTTTGGTGATGAAAATGTTGAGGCATGAGCCTTAGCCCTTTAGAAAACTGATGGTTGTCACCATTCCAATTTTATCGTACAACCACAATACCCGAAGATTGGGTAGGGCTTGACTGGAAACTTATATACCTTAGTATTAGTTCCCTCACGGCCAAGGTCTGAGCTGAGGCTACCTTGTGAAGATTGTCCACCTGTGCAGTACCCAAGATGACAGTTGGTCATGGTTGGGAGGTCAAACTCACAGGAGAGGTGCTTATACTAGGGCGTGTAATTGAAAGGTTAGGATTGATTATCCGCATACTGAGTATGGTGAATTCAGGATTTGTTCCTAACGGATGTATCGAATGTTGTGGTGAAAGTGTACAATCTCTGCAGAGTGTCAAACTATTCGAATAGCGTCATGATTATGGAGCTTGAGTGGCCATACTGTTCCCCCGTCAGACTTTTCAAAATGACTTGTGAAATGAATTGAGATTTTGACTTGGTTGTGATATGATATACAAGATCCCACTTAGGAGTTATAAAATTATGATTAGCTTTGGAACTTCGTAGAGATAAATCTGGCTTTTGCAAAACAACCCTAGAGCCTAGTGTCCAATTATGCAAAAACCCCTTTACCTGTTAGTATTAGTTTGCGAGTACTTAAAGAGTACTCATGGCTTTTTCCCTGGCTATTCCCATGGCCAGACTATGAAGAGGAGTACCTGGAGGATGGACCCCAGGAAGGTTACGACAACTAGGATCATCTCCCATCGTCAGCATTGCCTGTGACCCCGAAGATGGAGCTTCGCCTACACTACCGTTATTATTACGTATTCCGCTGCTTGATGTTGTATTAAGAACTGGATCATGAGATCCCTATTTTTGTAAGAACTTATGTATCGTTTGTAATGGATTATGTACTATGGTATCCAATTCTGTTATGTCTCGCAAAAATGGTAATCCTACGATTGCGGTGTATGGCATAACAGGCATCTAGGATTGAAAAATCCGGGTGTTGACAAGTTGGTATCAGAGCCATACTGACCATAGGAGACCCTAGTTAGAATGGACGTTTAAACCAAAAACTTATTTTCCAAAACCAAAGAAAAACAAATATTTACAAAAAAAAACTATTCTCATTCTTATCCCTTTGATTCTTTCCTAAAAATTCATGTTCCTCAAAAACTCTTGCAAAATACATAAAATTTTGGCACACTTAATCACTCTAGTAACTTACTCATCCTATATTCTTATAGATGGACATGAAGCACAACAAGTTTTATCAGTTGGGGAATGGAGGAGACCTGATCTTTGAGAGGGATTTGGACCAGCTTTCGGAACTTCTGGAGCGTCCGCCCGAGTTCTTCGGAGCACTCAATGATCAAGGAGGAGAAGATCTGCAGTGGATAATTGTTGCAAGTCTCCGAGGAAAGATTGAACCTCCCACTACGGAGGGAATTCAGTTTACCTTGAGAGAAAACAACTGGCTCGATGGACTTGCTAGAGCCATGCAAGAATCTCTTTCCCGTCTGTGTGGGCAGAGCATCAATCATATCAAGGGTACTCGCTTTGAGTTTTGCCCAAGGCGTTATGCAAATGGACAACCACTGGAAGCCCCATACCACCCCGAGCTGAAGACCCAATTGGACCACCTCAGCTTCATGATGTACGATCGTCAACAAAAGTTAGACAACAGCTGTGACTACTGCAACTACAATTCTGCCATCATCAAGACAAAGGACCAGACCATCGCCATGCTAGCAAAGGATCGCAAGTCTCACCGCCGTCAGCTCGACAAGAAGGTGCGCATCATTGCCCGTCTTCACCACCGCATCTCATCTCTGGAGGAGGAGACCATCCACGAGAGAGACATGCAGTTGGAGGAAAGGGAGAATCCGGAGAGGATCATCGTGGAGACCCCTACTCCTATCTCAGCGATGACGATGATTTTCTGGAGGATCAGGCTATGAATTTCTTCACCGATGAGGACGATTTCGCCTTCATCGATGATGATGAAGATGACGAAGCCACAGATTCCGAGGAATAGTAGCACTTGAGCACCCACGTAGTGAGTAGTATTCGGTCCCACTGTATCGTAGTTTCCAGAATGGTTCTTAAAACCATCTGCTTTTCTTTGTTGTGGTGTGTGTTGTATCGGGTGCTATGAATGAATGAATGAATGAATGAATGAATGAATGAATGAATGAATGAATGAAAAATCAAGTTGCTAGAAAATCTAAGTCAAACTTTAAAAAAAATTCAAAGACCCAAAACTTTAGAAATTTCCCTCTTTTCTCATGATCTACCTCAATCTTCAGATGCCATGTGGAGGAAGTGGTTCAACCCCGGACCCGATGTTGCAGATTCTGCAAATGTTGACTTCTGACCGTGAAGCTGAAAGAGCGGAACGTCAAGCCAACCTAGCCACCCTTCAGCAGATAGCCCAGCTAGCCCATAACAACCAAGGCCATGGAAATCAGGACCACCATGGATCTAAGCTCAAGAATTTCCAGAATACCAACCCACCGGTTTTCACCAAGTCAGAGGAACCCCTAGACGCCGATGATTGGCTGCAAACCATGGAAAATAACTTAGAAGTAGCAGGAGTGGAAGCCAACGAGAAAGTCCTGTTCGCCACCCACAATATAGCCGGAGATGCCCGAGCATGGTGGAACAGTGTTCGCGCAATGACCGGAGGCCAGATGATGACCTGGGAGGAATTTAAGGTAAAGTTTAGCAGAACCCATGTGCCACCAGGTTTGATCAAGAGAATGAGAGACGAGTTCAGAGAGTTGAAGCAAGGAAGGATGACTGTAGTGGAATACCGTGACAAATTTTTGTCATTAGCTAGGTATGCCCCGGATGAGATCGACACCGAAGCCAAGAAGAAAGAAAGATTCCTAAATGGTCTGCATGACGAAATGCAGACAGTGTTAGTCAATATCCCCTTTGCTGATATTGAAGCCCTTGTGGACTCAGCTATCCAGATGGAAGGAAAGATCAACCAAGCCAATGAGAACCGCAAGCGTCGTATGATGCATCAACCAGGAACCCATCAGACCCCAAAGTATCGCCCCAACCCATCTCCAGGATTTGCCCCAAGGACCAACAGACCCCCGATGACCCGTCCCACCTATCCCAACCGTGGAAACCCTAGGCCCGGAGTAAATCACAACAACACCGGCAACTCTAGCAATTTCAACCGTGCCCCACCCAAGTTCAACAACAACAATGCTACCGCCAACACCAACACTGCCCCGAGGACTGGAAGCAATACTGTGCCTGTCGCAGCCAAGGACAAGTCGCAAGTGACTTGTTATGACTGTGGAAATAAAGGCCACTATTCCAACGAGTGCCCCAACAAGAATAATGCTACAGCCCCCAATGCCAATGTCCCAGCTCAGCAGCAGCGTCGTGTTCACCAGGAAGAAGATTTGCCCCAGGAAATTCACTCAACCGCAATGGCCGTCTTTTTCTCATGCATGCTGAAGAAGCTCAGTAAGAGCCAAACATCGTGCTGGGTATGTTTTCTGTTAATTTAGTACTTGCAAAAGTGTTGTTTGACTCTGGTGCATCGCATTCATTTGTCACCGAAGAATTTGCATGCACTAGTAAGATTCAACCAACCAAACTGAAGCATGTAATGATTGTTCAAATTCCCGGATCCACCACCAAGGCTAGGAAAATTTGCAAAGCTGTCCCAATCCGAATCCATGGCATAGAGTTTTATGCAAATCTGATAGTACTCGGAACTAAAGGTTTGGAAGTAGTACTAGGAATGGATTGGATGTCCAAACATAAAGGATTAATTGACTGTGCCAAGAAAGCCATAACTATGACCAAGATCACGGAATATCGACGATCATATATCCGAAACCTTACCTCAAATTCAAGTGTAACAAGAGTATAGCCCAACCTACCATTGACCAAGTCCGGATAGTCCGTGAATACCCGATGTATTTCAGATGTTTTGCCGTATGCCCCCAGATCGGGATATCGAGTTTATCATCGAACTAATCCCCGGAACCGGACCCATAGCCCAGAGACCCTATAGTATGAACCCGTCGGAGCTAGCAGAATTGAAGAAGCAACTGGATTCCATGTTGGAAATAGGATTAATTCAACCAAGTGCGTCCCCATGGAGATCACCTGTCTTGTTTGTGGACAAGAAGGATGGAGGTAACCGTTTGTGTACGGATTATCGGAAGTTGAATGATGTCACCATCAAGAACAAGTACCCCTTGCCCAAGATAGAAGATTTGTTTGATCAGTTGACCGGTGCCAAAGTGTTTTCTAAGATTGATCTTAGAACTGGCTATCAACAACTCAAAATTCGTGCTGAGGATATTCCAAAGACTGCCTTTACCACCAGATATGGATTGTATGAGTATACGGTCATGTCTTTTGGATTAACCAATGCCCCCTCTTATTTCATGAATCTCATGAATAAGATTTTTATGGACTTCCTGGATAAGTTTGTCGTTGTTTTCATCGATGACATTCTGATTTATTCCAAATCAGAAGAAGAACATGAGCTACACCTAAGGACCATTCTTGGAACCCTTAGAGAGCATCAGCTGTATGCAAAGTTTAGCAATTCTGGTTACAGGAGGTAGGATTCCTCGGTCACATAGTATCAGCCGGAGGAATTGCTGTTGACCCGGCCAAAGTGAAAGATGTAGAAGATTGGCAAGCCCCAACCACTCAAACCCAAGTTCGTGCATTTCTCGAATTGGCGGGATATTACCGCAAATTCGTAGAAGGATTCTCTAGTATCGCCAGACCCATGACCCAATTGCTGAAGAAGGACAAGAAGTTTGAATGGACCGACAAATGTGAAGTGAGTTTTCAAGAACTCAAGAGGACATTGATTTCAGCCCCAGTCTTGATCATGCCAGATATCACGAAGCCCTTCGATGTGTATTGTGATGCATCCAAGATTGGTCTCGGATGTGTGCTAATGCAAGAAGGCAAAGTTATATCTTATCTATCCCGACAACTGAAGCAACATGAGAAAAACTACCCAACCCATGACCTCGAACTCACAGCCGTAGTTCTAGCCCTGAAAACATGGAGACATTACCTGATGGGAAACATCACAAGAGCCTAAAGTATATATTCACTCAGAAGGAGCTGAATATGAGGCAGAGAAAATGGATTGAGCTAATCAAGGATTACGATCTGGACATTCACTATCACCCAGGTAAAGCCAACATAGT
Source organism: Avena longiglumis (assembly GCA_030063025.1). Lineage (NCBI taxonomy): Eukaryota > Viridiplantae > Streptophyta > Magnoliopsida > Poales > Poaceae > Avena > Avena longiglumis. The sequence goes on along the minus strand of CP125975.1, from coordinate 486,770,838 downwards.
AGCCGATGCCCTTAGCAGATTGCCGTGCCGCTTGAACTCCATGATCTTGAAGGAGCAACCGAGCTTGCACAAAGAGATGGAATCTTTTCGAATGGAATTAGTGAGTGAAGGATTTTTGGCTAGCATAGAACTCCAGCCCACTTTGATCAGTCAGTTTAAAGAGGCGCAGAAGGGAAATGCTAGTATTGAAGGAATCAAGCGTCGTATAGGTACATGCAAAGTACCCGGATTCACCGAAGACGAAGAAGGAGTTCTGTGGTACAAAGTACGCCTTTGTGTACCATCAGATTCTGAGTTGAAAGAAGTTATTTTGAAGGAGGCTCATGATAATCTTTATTCTATCCATCCCGGAGGAACTAAGATGTATCAAGATTTAAAAGAGCAATTTTGGTGGCATAAGATGAAGAGAGAAATCGGAAGCTATATCGCCAAGTGTGATATTTGTCAGCGAGTCAAGGCCGGACATCAAAGACCCGCTGGATTACTGCAACCATTGTAGATTCTGGAATGGAAATGGGATTCTGTAGGAATGGACTTTATCACTGGACTACCTACTTCTAGTAGGGGAAATGACTCTATCTGGGTCATAGTGGACAGATTGTCCAAAGTCGCCCATTTCTTACCCGTCAAGACCACATATCAGAGTTCGAAGATAGCAGAGTTGTACATCGCTAGAATCGTTAGTTTGCATGGAGTCCCCAAAAACATAGTATCGGATCGAGGAACTCAGTTTACCTCGAGATTCTGGAAGAAAGTCTAAGAAGGTTTAGGAACCTGTCTAGATTTCAGCACCGCATATCACCCTCAGACCGATGGACAAACGGAGCAAGTAAAACAAATACTCGAAGATATGCTTAGAGCAAGTGTGTTAGAATATGGATCCAAGTGGGAAGACTGTCTGCCGTTTGCAGAATTTTCATACAACAACAGTTATCAAGCCAGTTTGCAAATGGCCCCATTTGAATTCATGTACGGAAGGAAGTGTCGCACCCCTTTGAACTGGTCGGCAGTAGGAGAGAGTCAGATTTTTGGACCCGACATCCTACGGGAAGCAGAAGAGAAGGTTCACAAGATTCGTGAGCACCTCAAGATAGCCCAATCCAGACAAAAGAGTTACACCGACAAGAGACGTCGAGACTGTTGGAATTATGCCCTAGAGGCAATAATAAAGATGTTATTATTATAATTCTTGTTCATGATAAAGTTTATATTCCATGCTAGAATTGTATTAAGCGGAAACTTTAATACTTGTGTGGTTTGTGAACAACACCGTGTCCCTAGTACGCCTCTATGGACTAGCTCATTGATCAATGATGGTTAAGGTTTCCTAACATAGACATGAGTTGTCAATAGATAATGAGATCATATCATTGGAGAATGATATGATGGACAGACCCAAACTAAGAGAAGCAATTAGATCGTATCATCGTGTTCATCTTTGCGAAGCTTTTCCTATGTCAAAAATTGTATTCCTTAGACCATGAGATAATACAACTCCCTGGTATCGGAAGAAAGCTTTGAGGTCATCAAACGTCATCCTATGAGAGGGTGATCATAAAGGTGTCTCTCAGGTGATCGGAAAGTATCTGTTGGGTTGTATGTATCGAGATGGAATTTGTCCCTCCCAAGTCGGAGAGATATACTTCGGGCCCACTCGGTAATCGATATCAACACCGCTTGCAAGCATGTGTTTAAGGAGTTAATCACAAAGTGATATCGGATTACGGAACGAGTAAAGTACTTGTTGTGAACGAGATTGAACTAGGTATGACGATACCGACGATCGAATCTCGAGCAAGTAAAATATCGCGAGACGAAGGGAATATATATATGGGATTGATTGAATCCTGGCATCGTGGTTCATCCGATATGATCATCGATGAATGTGTGGGAGTCAATATGGGTGCCTGCACTTGTTGATTATTGATAGAAGATCATGTCTCGCATATTCTCGAACCGTGGTCACACACTTAACGTGTCTCGACGCTAGGATAGATTGGATAATTGGTTTATGAGTTTTTGTTGAGTCTCGGATGGGATCCGGGACATCACGAGAGGTTCGGAGTGGTCCGTAGAATAAGATTCATATAAGGCGAGGCAGTTTTGGAGTTCGGAATTGTTCCGGGTTAATCGGTATTGTACCGGAAGCTTCTAGAACCTTCCGGAAGGGGACCAACGTGGCCCCACCTTCCGGGAGGGGGCATGGGACTATGAGGGAGTGTCCTGGCCGCTTTGGGCTAGGGGCACAAGGCCCCATAGGGCCCAGCCGATCCTAGAGAGTTTAAACTCGTTTAAACTAGAGATAGGGTTTCTAGAAGGGGGAGAGTCCTTGCCCCCCACTTCTCCCTCCCTTGGCCGCCCAAGGCTTGGAGGAGGGCAAGGGCCGCCCCTCTATATATAGAGGGCTGGTGCGCCTCCCCCTACACCTTGCCTCCAAACCCTAGTTGCCTGCTTTGCCCTCTCTCCCTCCCACTGTTTGTAGGTGAAGCCTGCTGCGAAATTCTCCACCATACACCACGCCGTCGTGTTGTAGATCCAATCTATCTCCACCATACTTGCTGGTCCGAGGAAGGAGGAGGCGTCGAGGTGCTGCGTGTGCATCTCGGGAGGCACCGCCACTTGTGGTGCTAGATCGGATCGGATCGCGAGGAGGAGAAGCGGTGCGACTACATCACCCACTTGCGTTTAACGTTCATCATGCGAATCTTCAAGGGTATGAAGATCTAATCCAATCTCTCTCGTTGATTGCATCTCCTAGATTAGATCTTGGCTTTCCCTCTGTTCGCTTCCGTAGAAAATTTTGATTTACTATGCCGCGAAACCCTTCAGAGACCTCGTCTTCAACATAGGAGATTTTGTTTATCTGAAAGTGTCGCCATTGAAGGGAATGCAGCGTTTCCAACTCAAAGGAAAGTTAGCCCCCAGATATATCGGACCTTTCAAGATTCTGAACCGTCGAGGAGAAGTATCATATCAATTGGAACTACCTGAAGAGATGTCAGCCGTGCACAATGTGTTCCATATCTCGTTACTTCGCAAGTGTCTCGAAGTCCCCGAGAAGACCGATGTATTCAAGAATATTGACCACCGGACCATAGAGATCAACGATGACCTGACCTATCCCGAAGTACCCATCCGTATTTTGGAAGAAGCTTTTCGAACTACCCGAACCCGAAGCATCAAGTTTCTCAAGATTCAGTGGAGCAACCACACAGAAGAGGAAGCCACCTGGGAACGCGAAGATCACATCAGGACGGAGTTTCCCGATCTCTTCAAATCCTAGGTAATCTTTTCGTCCCTTTTCGAATCTCGGGAAGAGATTTTGTTTAAGGGGGGAAGTTTGTAACATCCCAAAAATACTAAACTTGGATCATCAAATTTTAATCATCAAAATTAGGGTTAACAAAAACTTTTCTAATTAAAATTATGAAAGCATGCATGTGAGCATGCATTTCATTTTGAATTCTTTTGAACCAACTTGTTTGTGTGTTCCTTTGCTTGTAAAATGTTTCTTAGGTGAAATAAACATCATCTAAAACATTTCCCAAACTTTTACTAAAGACAAGTAAATCAAAACAAATAAATTAAGGGAATGGTCATTTTGACCAATTTAACTCCCATGCCTACTTTGGCTGTCTCAAACTTTCAGAACCTAACAGAAACTTTTCTAGATCTTTGCGCCCCTTGAATGTACTCATAACAAGGTATCAAGGCCCACTTTGTGATCATCCAGAAACTTGCAAATGCATAGTTTAAATGACAATTCAAAATTGAATCTTTATCATATGGGAAGATCCCACTTTTTCAAAAACCACTCAAACAAGCTCAACTTTCAAAACCCAAGCAGCTGCAGACTCACCAGCACCAATCTAGCAAACTCACCAAAAATCTTTTCAAAATTCAAAACTTGATTTCATGCGGCCATTTCATCAAACAGGTTGCAGACACAAATCATCAAAATCCTAAACACTATTGTGAGCAGTGATTCTTGCCTAACTTGTTCCCTCTCTAGCTCACAACCGGCTCAGTAGATCATCTAGCAAGATTAACTAAACACTAGCACCACTTTGAGCTTGGCATTACCATCAATGGTGAACAGCCGAAGCCAACCTTGTCATCCCCATGTCAACAGCAAGCTAGGAAGAGAAGCAAGCCTAGCCAGCATGTCTGGGAGGCAGCCCACCGTCCACCGCCACTCCCTGTCCCAGCCGCGAGCGTTACCAAGCCCTGGACCACACGCACGAACCATGCCAACCTCGCCAGCAACCGTGCCGAGCGTGCGCCATAGCACCACCCTCGACCAGCGCCCACAGACCGCGCGCCGCCCTCACCGCGTGCACACACAATCACCACCGACCCAGGAGACCGCCAGACATCCTCGTTCGCCGCCCGCGCCGCATAGCCACCGCTCGCCGTCGAAAACGCCGCCTCTGCCGCGCAGAGCGTCGCATGTTCCAGACCAAGCCACACCTACCCACGCCTCAAAACCATGTCGTTGAGCATCACCAGGGAACACCGCACCGTCCCCTACCGTCGCCCATGCCAATAGCCGCCTGTAACATCGCCCCCGACGAGCTCACCTTGCGCCCCGTCGGTTCCCTCGCTCGACTATAAATAGAGGCCACCCCCAGTCAATTTCTTCACACCACCTCACTCCCCTCTTCTCACTGATCGTGCCACACCGTTCCCGGAGCAAGGCGAGCACCACCTTGCCGGAATTTCACCGGAGCCTGCCGCCTCTAGAGAAGAAGGGCGCCATCATTTTCGTCCACCCCAGGAGCTGCCGCGACCATGCCTGAGTTCGCCGTCGTCGACTTCGTCGTTCGCCTGAATCGCCGACCCTCACCTGCACCCCGGTGAGCCCCCAGCACCCCTCATTGGCCGCGCTAGGTTTCTTTCTCGCCGGCGTTGTCTCGCGTCGACGATGACTCCTAGCCGTTGGATTAGAATCAGATCGAACGACCCACGTTGCCCCGTACCGCTTCGCCCCTCCCTATCTCACTGACGAGTGGGGACACCCACTTAAGCAGCCCGCGGGAGCACTGCGCTTAGCAGGCCGGCCCGTTAACTTTTCCCGCGCATCCCAGTTATTCAAATTAAAGCTTTTCTATTTTATTTCAAACTCACTTCTGTACTCAACTTCAAAAATCAACCCAGATCGATTCAGTGCACCAAATTGAATGAAACCAATTTTGTTAGAAATGTCTGGGAATGCTGAATCCAAGCCCATTGGATTCAAGTCATTTGGATCTATAGATCACCCATGGTAAAAATAACAAGGCAGAAGCTTTTCTGCATTCAAACATTTTTCAAATTTAAACCATAATAGCTTTTGAGTTGATTCTAACTCTCAAAAATCACATTTAACTATACCTTTCACATTTAACTCTCAAAAATCACATTTAACTATAGATTAGTTGAAACTCCACTAGTCTACTACCCCTCATTAGTGTTTACCCCCACCTGTAGATGCTATTGCTAAGCATAAAACTTGATCAACTTTATATGGGAATACTTGGTGGAAAAATAGTTATGAAAACCTTGGAATGATGGATCATTCTATTGAAATGTTTTGGACATGTGTTTACGAACACCTGATGATTTTGGTGATGAAAATGTTGAGGCATGAGCCTTAGCCCTTTATAAAACTGATGGTTGTCTGGATGCGATACCATTCCAATTTTATCGTACAACCACGATACCCGAAGATTGGGTAGGGCTTGACTGGAAACTTATATACCTTAGTATTAGTTCCCTCACGGCCAAGGTCTGAGATGAGGCTACCTTGTGAAGATTGTCCACCCGTGCAGTACCCAAGATGACAGTTGGTCATGGTTGGGAGGCCAAACTCACAGGAGAGGTGCTTATACTAGGGCGTGTAATTGAAACGTTAGGATTGATTATCCGCATACTGAGTATGGTGAATTCAGGATTTGTTCCTGGCGGATTATCGAATGTTGTGGTGAAAGTGTACAATCTCTACATAGTGTCAAACTATTCGAATAGCCGCGTCCGCGGTTATGGACAGTTGGAGTGGCCATACTGTTCCCCCGTCAGACTTTTCAAAATGACTTGTGAAATGAATTGAGATTTTAACTTGGTTGTGATATGAAATACAAGATCCCACTTAGGAGTTATAAAATTGTGATTAGCTTTGGAACTTCGTAGAGATAAATCTGGCTTTTGCAAAACAACCCTAGAGCCTAGTGTCCAATTATCCAAAAACCCCTTTACCTATTAGTATTAGTTTGCGAGTACTTAAAGAGTACTCATGGCTTTGTCCCTGACTATTCCCATGGCCAGACTATGAAGAGGAGTACCTGGAGGATGGACCCCAGGAAGGTTACGACAACTAGGATCATCTCCCATCATCAGCATTGCCTGTGGCCCCGAAGATGGAGCTTCACCTACGCTACCGTTATTATTACGTATTCCGCTGCTTGATGTTGTATTAAGAACTGGATCATGAGATCCCTATTTGTGTAAGAACTTATGTATCGTTTGTAATGGATGATGTACTATGATATCCAATTCTGTTATGTCTCGCAAAAATGGTAATCCTGGGATTGCGATGTATGTCATAACAGGCATCTAGGATTGAAAAATCTGGGTGCTGACACTCTGTGAGGCATGGTTCTGACTTTGCCTTCATCCTTCTTGGTAGAGGTTGTTCCTTTATGGAGGTTTCCAAACATTTGATGCATTCCATCTTGTTTCATTTGTTGAACTATAGGATAGATGGGGCATTGGATAGGGACATGATCATTTCCTTCACATAGGAAACAAGTCACTTGAGATGTGGAGCATTGTTTAGTTGGATGTTTCTCTTCACAATTAGGGCATTGGTCCATATGCTCTTTTTAAGAGTGTTCTATGCCTCGACAAATATTGCAAGCTTGAGTTCCTTCTATAATATCATCCTTGATATCATTGTTGTCACAATCTCCTTGGAAAAGGTTGTTTCTCATGTTGATCATTTGATTTGTCATCCTTTGCAACAATTGGGATTGGATTTCCAAAAACGTTTGCATGTTTGGGTCTATCTCATTGTTGTTGGCTAAAAACTGAGTTGTCACTTGATTCAACTGGGCTTGGGTTGCTAGAATTTGTTCTCTCATGTGCATCTCTTGGTTGTTGTTGTCACCATTCTTGATGTTGGAGTCTCTTGGAGAATTCATCGGTTTGGGTTGGATTGGGATTAGAATAGGCAAAAGATTCTAGAGGAAGAATTCTACTCACACACAACAATTCACACAAGCAATGTGCAAGCAATCACAATCAAACATTCCACTCAAACAACAAGGTTCAAGCACATTTTTAGGCAACAAAATATTTTTGCTACACCACATAAGTTGGTGTGTTTGATCTGAACTAAACATTAGTATGGTGGTCCAACTATATGGTTCACTTGAGATCATTACCTTCTTCTTAGTTGTTTCTTCTTGAATGAGATCATGGTTTCCTTGGAAAAATTCTTGCATCTTGGTCACAAATGTTCAAAGGTGATGATGGTTCCTTCCAAGTTGTGTTTCCTTAGTCTCCAAGTCTTGAGTAATATTTCTTGTGTCTCTTGTAGTCCTTAGTGATGTCCAAGTTGAAGTCCTTGGTGAAACTAAAGTTGAAGTCATTGGTGTTGGTGAAGTCTTTGCTCAAGTTGATATCTTTGCTCATGTTGAGGTTTTTGTCCACTAAGTTGAAAAGGAAGAGATGTAGAATCAAACCAAAAGGGTTGAGGAAAGAGTTACAAGATTGTCTGTAAATAATTTTGAACAAATACAACTCCTATTTTTCTAAGGGGTTTTGTCCAATCATAGGGTTACAATCCTACAGGAAACACATTGATCTGATACCATATGTAGAGGTCCCAACCTTTAATAAGGTAGAGATCCCTGTGTTTAGAATGCTAGTCCCTGGATCAATAGCTAGCATCCACAGTTTAAGATGTAATATCAAGAAACAAAGGTCATAATACAACTTTATAACCAGGAATAAAATAATTCATTACATCTTACATAGCTCATATGGCCAGCTCATTACAATGCAGCAGAAATAACTATGTAGCATGGAGTCCTTCATCTTCAAAATGCCACATGCAATCATGTTGGTTGTAGACTTGTAATCCTATTCAACACACTTCACTAACATCAAACAAACCTGCAACATAATAAGTTACAGCCACAAGGGTCAATACATTTGAATTGTATTGGCAAGTGATACTATGGTAGAGTAGTGGTATCTATCATCTATATGCATTTGGCTAAGTGGAGCTTAGTCTTGCTTTGCTCAAAATAGATTTTCCTTATCATCTGAAAACACTAAGTTTTTATTTGTCAAAATCACCCAAGGCATCTACCAATCAAAGATTGAAGATCCTTTAACCCTTGTTCAACCACAAGTTTTTAACTTAGAAATTGGGATGAGGAGATCCTTGATAGCTTCCATGTCTTGATGCTCAAATTGTCCATTGCCGGGGACACGGCTAAGTACTTAGATTTTACTCTCGAGAGAGGTGGTGCACTTTCCCCACAAGATTCGACATGCATCGACATGCATCTAGGGGGTAGGATAGGGTCGGGGCTCGCCGGAATTTGACAGGGAGCTCGTCGGAGCAGTGAGTGTTGTGAGTAGAAATTAGGGAAGTCTGGTGGCTCCGATGGGATGGGATCTGAGGGGAAAGAGAGAGGGGGAGGAGGCGATTAAATGGGTGAGGTCGGGGGGCTGAATCAACGCGGCATTAAGGTGAATTTAATCTGTGAAATCAAAGCCAGATACAGCAAGGAGAGGGGAAGGAAGTGGTCGCGGGTGGGGAAGATGATGCTGATGTGACGTGGGGCCGGTGCGTCAGTGAGTTGAGAGGGTAGGGCTGCGGGTAAGAAAATGATTCAGCGAGAGAGAGGTGGGCTGCGAGTTGGGCCTGTTGGGCTAGCTGGGCTGGGTTGGTTTTTCTTATTTTTTTCTTTCTGATTCTTTTTCTGATTTCTTTTTCTATTTTGAATTGATTCAAATGATTCAAAAACTTGTTTGAATTCAAATATTTATCAAAACTTTTCAGTAGGTTACTACTGTTTATTAATGTATTTAAAATTCAATTTTTTAGAATAATTCAAATATTCCTTTTATGGTTTATTATATATTTAAAATAGACACTTGTCCTTATTTAAATAAGATTTTAAATATATTTTCAAACTTCTATCTGAATTCTAATTTTTCCCAAACCTTTTTCATTAGGTTTTATTTATTCATTAGTGCAATTAATTCACTTTGAATTATCTAAAATATATTAATATGATTTATTAATCATTTAAATTAGGCATTTGTCTTTATTTAAATAAAATCAAATATGGTTTTAATCCCATATAAATTTTATTCAAACAATTCTTTTATTACATTTAAGTTAATTAGATAACTTTTTAATCCACTTTGGGAAATTTCTATTTATTATTTTCTCATGATTTAATTATTTATTTACATTAGGGATTTTACCTTTATTCAAATATATTTAGAATATGGTTTAATTCCATATACTTTTATTTGATTATTCTTTATCCCTTTATTTTATTTGGATTTGGATTATATTTATTCCATTTGCTTATGGATTTTCAAGGTTTAAATTGTCTTCTAAATAATTTTATTGGGATTTATTATTTAGGCAAATTGTCTTTATTTAAATAAAATTGAATATTCTTCAATCCTTATGATTTAATCCTTTTTATTATTCAATAACTTTCATTTGTTTTTGGATTTAGCTAAGATTTAATTTGTCTTTTAAATATTCCTTATTTCTTTCTTTCTTTCTTTGTCTTATAAAATCCATATCTTTTTATTTATAGATCCAAAATTGGTGATTCCAATTTGTATAACTTTATTTAATATTTTTTTAACTTTTTAAATCCTTTTAGGATCACTTTACTCAAGATTTGGTATGGATCTTTGATAGGGTATTTATTAGCTTTAGAAATTATTTCCTTAAACCTTATTAAATTCATAAGTTTTTATCCATGGCTCCATATTGAATGAAACCAATTTCTATGGTTTTATAATATTTTTTGTTTATCATTTTTGATCATTTATAAATGTTTGTTGCTGAATTTTTATATGGCGCAATTCCATAGTCTTAGAGAGATCTTGGAAATGACTTTCTTCCATTAGGGTATTAGGGTTTTAGTTTAACTTTTCCAAAGGTTTAAATTTCAAGATACATTCATTAAGGAATGCATTTCACTTGATTTGAAATTTGTCGGATTCCATTTTATTCAAATTTGTTCAAGAAGAGTTTTAATGTTTCCATTTAGAAGCAAAAAAGTTTCTTTTCGCCCTAAATTTCAACCAATATTTATTTTATTTATTTATTTTTCACATTTCAAAATTTGGAAAATTTTGGGATGTGACACATAATTTCTATCAAGCTCAAAAATAGTGGGATTAAAAGCTTCACAGGTTTTACCCAAAGTAGATATTTCAAAAGAATCCATAGGAACATAACATTCATCGTCTTTTGGTAAGCATGGCGGACAATCAAATAATGTAAGGGATAAAGAGTTACTCTCATTAGAAGGTAGGAATGAGTAGATCCATTCTTCCTCCTTTTGTTCATCACTCTCCTCCTCTTTTTCATCTAATAAGCTTCTAGTTTCAACAATTTCTTCTTCCATAGGCTCCTGCAAGGCATTAGTCTCTTCCATTTGTGGAAAGCATCTATTAAACTATTCAAGAATATTGCCATTTGCTTCCTTGTAATTATCAAAGCAGAATTTAAGTATCTCATAAACCACATATTCATAAGGTGCATCATCAGTATTTTCAAGCAAACTTGCAAGTTCAAATGCACCCTTGAAAGCAATAAATTCTTCAATTTGTTCCACATCATAAAAGTCATAATTTCCTTTAACATAAGAAGATATGGTAACATTATCATTATACTCGCATTGAAAAGGCAGGTGTTTATACCTCCTACAGTAACAAGATTTATCAAAGCAATAAGTAACATTATAAGTAGAGCACACGTCTCTAGCAATAGTATTCAAATTATCAATTTGTTCCCATAAGTGTTTCCCTTTTTGTGACAAACGGTGTTCATTATAATAATACTTTTGTTCTTCCGTGAACCCACCTTGACAATAAGAACTAGTTTCAAAGAAACCATCCATTGATAGAAAGCATGACCAAGCAAGGCAACAACAGACCAGCAACTAGAGTAGGAACTAATTTTTGTGTGTTTTTTAATAAAGAAAGCAAACCAATCTAGACTAATGTTTGGTTTTTTTTGGAAAGAGGCAAACAAAACCAAGCAATAAAAACAAAGCAAACTAAAAAAAGTAAAAAGAAAGGAAGTGAAGGACTCCCCTTGTGAAGACGTCCTTAGCGTCCCCGGCAACGGCGCCAGAAAACTTGTTGATGGCCCCTAAGTTGATGTAGGAGCGCTTCGTTAGAAACCCCAAGAGCAAGGTGTGAAGCAGCACATCAACAAGTCTCCCCTCAGTAGAGACCGAGGTTATCGAACTAGATAGAGGAAGGAAACGTCACACAGGTGTTGCAAGCAACGCGGAGATATGCACGACACAAACTCAAGACTTTGCCCCAACGAATCAGTGAGGTTGTCAAGCTCACCGGTTTGCTGTAACAAAGGATTAAACGTATGGTGTGGAAGGTAATAGTTTGCAGCAAGTAAACAAGTAACAATGGAGGATGTATTGATGGTAAAGATTGGACCGGGGTCCATAGTTAACTAGAGGTGCTCTCCTTAGATAAACAACATGGCATGAAGGGTAAACAAATTACAGCAGGGCAATTGATAGGAACTGAGCAAGGAATAACAATGCAATTACTAGTCAGAAAGATCCTATGATATTCGATTGGGCAATACAACAAGATACATAGACCGCCATCCAACTGCATCTATGACTAGAAGTCCACCTTCAGGTTATCATCCAAACCCCCTCCAGTATTAAGTTGCAAGCAACAGACAACTGCTTTAAGCAAAGTGTGTAAGGTAAACAGTTCACATGTTCCTTGAACAAGAGACCGTTGTTTTCTCCCTAGTAGCAACAGCACATCTACAACCAAAGAGATTATTGTCACTTCCCTTGGAAACTAGAGGCATGAACCCACTATCGAGCATAAATATCCCCTCTTGGAGTCACTAGCAACTACTTGGCCAAGATAGCTACTAACAACGGAGATCATGCAAGATCACAAACAAAACAGACATGATAGAATCATAAAGACAAAACCATTAATCAAACCAACATAATAATCTCAATATCCATCGGATCCCCGCAAACACAACATGCATGATTACAAATAGATTAGATCTTGATCATGAACGGAACTCACAAGATCTATACATGAAAGCACAAAGGAGGAGATACAACCATCTAGCTACTACATGGACCCATAGTCCAAGGTGGAACTACTCACGCATAATACCGGAGAGAAGGCCTCCGGGATGATCTCCCCTCCGGCAAGGTGCCGGGAAGAACTTCAGATCCCCACGATCTAGGGACGATGGTGGCGGCGGCTACAGACGGTTTTGTGGAATATTGATCGGGTACTCAGGGTTTCTGCATCGGGGGCTTCTTATAGGCGAAGGGGGAGGCCGAGGCGGCGGCCAGGGTGGTCAAACCCTAGCCAGGAGCGGGCCCACCTGTGGCCACACCTGGGGTGGGTCTGGACCCCTTGGCTGGCCCCTCCGGCTCCCCTCTGGACTTCTTGTTCCCCACGGAAAGTAATTGACTTTAACGTTTGTCCTGTCCAATTCTGAGAATATTTCTTTAATAACTTTTCTGAAACCAAAAACAGCAGAAAACAGGCATCTGGCACTATTTCAACTTGTTAATAGGTTAGTACCAGAAGACATGTAAAAAGCACCTCAAAGTGTAGACAAGTAAAGCAAAGTAGATACTAAACAAGCATGGAGCATCAAAAATTATAGATACATTTCCGACATATCAGAGCCGTCGGCTTCGACTCCCCTACGGCCTCCTGAGTGCCCTCGCTAAGAAAACCCTCCGAGGAGTGGCTGCAAGAAAAATATTGATCAAGACAAGAAGAAAAGTTGCACACGCAAATTACAGAACAAAATGACTACAAACTCACTTACGAGTCAATATCACTCAAATTGAAGACAGGCGGGGCCTTCTCCTTCTTCTTCTTAGCCGGCGGCTGCGGCGCCACTGCTCGAAGGGGCACAGCCGGGAACGGTGCGGAAGAAGCGCCGTCATCCTCGCCGTGGTGTTCAAGGAAGGATGGGAGCCTAGGCGTTGGCGGAGTCGAGGCATCCGAAGACTCGCTCAGACTCCGTGCCCGCTTTCGGGTCCGCCCCTCGCTTGGGTCGGGGGCTTCCTGAGTTGGCGACTGCGCTGACGAAAGCTCAGACTCGGAGTCCACAACTTTGTTGTCCGGCGCAACCGGAAACTTTTCGGGCAGCGGGTGCACCATGCCAGCCATCTTGATCTCCTACACACCAAAGACATCAAAGATTGCGATCAGTGCCAACAATCAAAAGCAAACAAACTCGAACAAAGGCGCAATGCGCATGTCACAAATCTACACCTGAGGAACTGGTTTTGTAGCACTGAAGGGGGTGTCAACGACTTCCCCGAAAGGTCCTCCTCAGACTTGTACTTCAGCAGCGGACGAAGAACTCTGTCGAGGTCGCCTTTGGATAACTCCTCGGCTGAGACCCTCGTCGGGTCGTTGCGGCCAATGTAAAGGAACATCGGATGCGCCCTGGCTTGGAGCGGTTGCACCCGACATTTGAGGAAGGTGCGGATGATATCCACACCATTGATCTCTTTCCCAGCCTCCATCTAGAGCGCCTCCACCCGACGGTAGATCCCCTCCACCTTCGCTACCTCGCCCTCTAGGATATGGTTCTTCCAGGACCTCTTCGGGACGATTTCTTGGGAGGAGTCGAAGGGAGCGAGACCAAAGTCTTGCCCGTCCACTGTGGAGTCACGGATATAAAACCACTTCTTCCGCCAGTATTGGACAGACTCGCACATAGAAAAGGAAAAGAAGAGAATAGTAGATCAGAGGGAAATGACGCAGCCGCCAAGCGGATAGACTCCGCCGGTGCCGGGCTGCCTCTTCACGGAATAGATCTTCCGGAAGAGGCCAAAGTGCGGATCGATACCGAGCCAGCACTGCAAAAAGTGATGAAATAGGCAATGTGGAGAAGAGAATTGGGCCAAAGATGATGAAGTTGGATGTCATAGAAAAATAGAATCCCGCGAAGAAAATCGTGGAGTGGAAGCGAAAAGCCGCGAAGAACAAAAGCGACAAATATCACCCAAAACCCTACGGGTGTACGGGGAATTACCTCATCGCCAGGAAGCATCGTCGCCTCCTTGTCCTGCGGGATCAATCCCGCATCACACAGCATGCGCGGGTCATCTGTGCGTGCCTCCGTGCGCCTCCAGTTGCCATTGGTTCTGCGCGAAGCACCGACAACCTTCTTGCCACCGGCGGCAGAGCTCGAACCCGCTCCGACGGATATATTCTTTGACTTCACCATCACGGGGAATCGACGACGGTGGTGCGCGCACAGAAACAAAAAAGGAAAGGATTGGAGAATGTCCAGTGCGTGCGAGGAAGTGTTCATGAAAATGGAAGCAGTTGTGAAAGCAAATGGCAAGGGGTGAAAACAAATCACTGTTTTCCCCACAGTTATATGGATGAGGAGGATGAACACGAACCATTCATCCAGAAGACGTAACGCTAAAGACAGATACAACCGTACACGTGTCAACACCGGAGCAAACCATCTCCCGCACACCGTCCACTTTGCATGGAAATCGAGGAGACGCCGTAATTCTCGCCACGTCGCGCATAACTTGTCAACTTCAAGTCAGGAAATGGGACCACGTTCGTCCTGTCACGTCACCTCTGGCGCCACAGATGGTTGAAGTCACCGATCGTCAGCAATGATGTCATCAAAAAGCAAGCTAGCAACGGCTAGAAATCTTCGGATAAAAATCAAGTACTTATTCGAATCTGCGATTCGAACAACTACTCGGGGCTACTCCAATCAGGAGCGTTGGCCGCGCACCTGCCAAATACTCAAAGAACGTCACAATTTGGCTATCTTCGAGTCCTACATCGAGTCTATGACTCCACTACGGACTTGGGGGCTACTCCCATAGGGAGGACTGATCAAGTATCCGAAAAAATTGTGTCCTACGGACCTGAAGCTCAACCAATCGAAGTAAAGTCTCTGCTCGAGTCTACGACTCGAACAGACACTCGGGGGCTACTCTCATAGGGAGCCCTGGTCGTGCACCCTATGAAATCTTCGACTGCGATCCTTCGGAACAAAATGCAAAAATCTTTCTGGCAACTTTGCCCAAATAAACGCTAAGAGAGAAGCATTCTCCTTGGTCACCCAAAACACCTCCGCGGTGATAACATTTTGGATGATGTGTCTGCGACGCAAAGATAAGACCTAAAGATATCATCTGATGGCCTGGTAATGCACCTGACTGCGCTCTTCCGGTAAAATACCGTGTCAACCGACACGATGAAAAATCCTGACGGACACGTTGGGTACATCACTCGAAATCTACTGGGATTCGATTCCTGTAAAACCTCAGTGGCCTAAGTTGAATTACACCAGCATCCATTCTAGATTCAAGTCTGGGTACTCGGGTCTGAAGAAGATCGTGTTGTTTTTTCCTATGATAGTTATCTGGCCCTGATCCGTCAGGAGAGTCAGGCACACGCATCAACAATCCCCATGAACTAAAATCATTCTTTCTCTTTGAACAGGACCAACAGAACCCGAAAGATTGAAGAGTCCTCGGCCGAGTCTGCGATTCTCGGGAACTACTAACATGGTTATACCCTACGGGTACACGATATTAGTATACCTGGTCCAGCCCAATGAAGGGCCACAAGAACATATGCGGCCTGCAGAGACTTTCGGGTGACCCAAACCCATGACGCCTTCGGATCCTTGGAGAGCAAGACTAGAGTAGATAGAATTTCAAAGGGGTAAACCCTAATCTGTAACCGACTCGACCTGATGCCCGAGACCTGTCTATCTATATAAAGGCTAGGAGGGCACGACGAGGAGGATGACTCAACTCACCTCATACACACCTCACGCCAGATTGCATCTGCGCACCCCTGTAACTTTCGGTTCCGCCGTAATCAAGAGCAGACAAGCAGGAGTAGGGTTTTCCCTCCGGGGGCCTAAACCTGGGTAAACTTCGTGTCCCCGCGTTGCTTGTTTGCTAACCATTCCGCGATCTCCAGCATCCCCATCTTCTCCAAAACCCAAGTCCATAACAATGGGAATTGACGAGATCGAACCTCGTCAGCTGCTGCCTCTCAGCGACGGCGGCGGGAGGGGGGAGGGGGCGGCTTGAGGGCTGACTTGATGCCCTGACGGATGGTGGCAGCGCGGTGATGCCGGCAGCGGCCGACGGGGAGGTGACCAGCAAGCTTGCGTCCTCATGCAGCTCCGGAGGGCCCAGATCTAGGCCCACTCAGGTCCGATCTGGGTTGGGGCGGGCTTCACGTGGTTTGATCTCTCTCTCTGAAGGTGGGGTGGGGAATGTAGGAGGGAGGCATCGGCTATGGTGGCTCTGCAGCAGCGTGGCGGCGAGGGCTTTAAGGGCCTCTGGGCCCGGCCGGGCCAGAGGGCCTGGTGTGCCCCTGCTGCCACGTCCAGACGGCAACCGCCACTAGAGGAGGAGGTCGGCCCCCTCCGATCGTCCATGTTGTTGCCGCCATACTACGCCAACCAGTCCTTCCCCCTCTTCCTCGCAGGTCACGTAATGCACCTGGGTCGGTGGGTGCGATTCTGTGGATGTCGGGGCAGCGGCCTCGGGAAGTGGTCTGCAAGGGCGTTCCTTCGGAGGAGACGACTCCAGCTAGGAGGCGTCTTGCGTTGCTGCCATGCTCTTCTGGTGGTGGTGTTCTTCGGCAGGCGGCATTCCGGCGATGTCCTGGATGGCGGCGGGCGAGGGCGCTATTGTTTGGCGGCGGTGATGGCAGCGACGATCTTGGCCGGGCTCAGGTTTGGGCAGGTTAGTTCGCTCTCAGGTCGCTACCATGGTTGGTGTGGGGAACGAGTCGGGTCTGGGGGAGCGATGATGCCAATGCGTCTGCTGCAGCGCGGTGGCGGGAGCTTCACGGGCTTGACCGGGCTTGGTTGGCCTGGTATGCTCTTGTTGTTGCGTCCGGTCGCTCTGGCGGTGGAGGTCGATCCCTCCCACGCGGCAGTGGCGCCGATGTCCCTTGTCTTCGGTGGGTGCCTCGCACCGGCCAACCTCGTGGTGTTTGCCATGGCGAGACACTGATGAAAATGGCGGGACCGGTTTGGCGCACGTTGGACAGAAAGTTGGTGGAGTGCCAGGATTGGCAGGGGTTTGGTTCTTTGGGGGGTCGGGAGAAATCCTTGCCGGCTAGGATGGCGCCGGCGCGGCGAAATCTACGGGAGCCGCCTTCCTTCTTGAAGGGCGCCGTTTGTACCCTCCTCTCACTCCCCTGCGTGTGCCGGGAGAAATCCTAGGAGCTGTCTGGGCAACAGCGTCATCATCGTCGCTCCCTTCTTGAAGGTGTTGCTTGGTACACGGCAATTCGGATGCATAGGATCGTGGTGGGTCCTTTTCGGTGGGCGCAGTGGTCGCGAGTCTTTGTCGGTGGTCGACCTGGTGCCGTCGTGCATTTCTTTCTTTTTTCTTTCTTTTGTTCATTCTCTTGGGCTTTTGCTTGTGTTGTTCGGCCCCAACAGTGTTCGGATCTTTCTTTGGGCGATGTGCTGTCTGTCCCAGCATCGGTCTCACGTGTGTGCTTTATTTATAAAGCGGAGCGAAAGCCTATTTCGAGAGAGAGGATTGGAAGACAAAACGTGCTGGAGTTTTGCTTCGTTGTCCCTCTTCTTTTAAATTTAAGAAACTGAAAACACAATGACGATCAGGTTAGCCGATACCATTTGATGCCCTCCGAATTGAAAGGGTATTGACTATGACTACTTCTGATTGTTCTTGTGTTTTCAATTCTTAAGTTTGAGAGGAAAGGAAACCGAAGCGATGGATACTTCTCATGTGTTAAAAATCAACGAGGGATCCACGGAATTTTACAAGAGAAAATCCTCGCATGAGAACCACACGAGCACGTCTGTGATTTTCGTAAGGAAAGTGTCTAGCAATCTAGAGACAAACCAACCGTACTAAAAATAAGTCAACTTATCGTGGGCGTATGGTCTATATGAGCGGCATGTGGGTTATGGTACCTGAGTTTAAGCAGTAAACCAATTTGCTATGGAGAAGAATCTAGCCTTGCGACGTTCGCCTTGACAGACCCCTGGTCTCTCCTCGGAATTCAGGTCGTTGGTCCTACAGCAGAAATGAGTTTTTCTTGAGGAAACAACAGAAATAATACCGACCTGAAAAAATAAGAGGAAATACTATTCTACTTAAATTCTTAATGAGACAATAGTAAAGCCAAATGAATAAGAGTAAGCAAATTGATGACATGTCATAATAATTAATGAAGAAAGAGAGACCCGTACTAACTTAACTAGTTATCATAACATTAAGTCTACAACCTAATTAATTAATCTTTGCATGACACTGCACATATGTTATCACCTACTACGAAGATATGAACTAATAACATGTGTATATTACTAGTCTAAGTTACTCAGCCCAATGACCAGCCTTAAATAGCCTTAAATCGTTAGTACGCAATTGCGTGGATGTATATTTAATATGTGCCCTCTTGTTTCTAATAGCTGGTTCAGATAAACGGACGTCATAAACAACTCCCGTTTGCCTCCAATGCAAAAGAAGTCTCACAGTGTGCCCCTTTGTCTTGGTATACGAGATGACTTCGTGCTGGTCCGAAGCGCCAAAAGAAGTCTCACATTATGCACAACACGTTGTAGAAAGTGATTGGAGCTTAATTTAAAAGAAAAAAAAATGCAGGGAAGACTGGCACCGGATCTAGTATTAATCTTACCGATCACAGTTGGGTCCCTCCAAAATGCAAATTCTTTGTTTGGTTGATTCTATCAAATAGAATGTGGACCGTGTGCTAGGTTACTCGAAGAGGTTAGCAAATTGTGGCCTTTCCCAACCTTGTAAAAGGGGACCAAAAACCACGGCGCAACTTATATTCAAGTGCAGGTACTCCCTTCAATATCGAGAAGCATAACCGAGTCGCTTTGCTAGTTTCTTGTAACTCTGAATTTATTATTAATCAATGAAATAGATAATTTTTTTGTCTTATTTCAAGAAAAACAGATGAATATTTGTTATTTTATTGAAGGGGCATTGCACAAATCAAGGCTACTAGCAATTCAGAGTAAGAAAATGATGAGGCTGTAAGGGGAAGAAAACCTCAGCGCATTTCACTAGAAATATACGTGCGTAATGCTCGAACCTAGGCGGGTAGGGGGCGTATCAACACACCAGTCACGGCCCGATCAAACGCAACAGTAAGGGCATCTTCACCGGTTCAACCCACCCGGTCGATCCAAACGGTTTGTTTTTATCTATTTGGGTTGGACCGCGTTCGATTTGAGAAAGGGTCCGGCCTGTCGGGCTAGCCGCGCTGAGCGGCGCGACCCATTTGACCGGCCTGGGCGAGGCATTTCTTTGTAAATTTAAACACAATTTGGTCGTGTTAAAACTGGCAAAGCTCATACTTAATTTACATTCAAAATATAAAAAACAGAATTTAAACTAGCCCTAGCTATCGATCTTCGTGCGCCGGTGCCGCCTCGTCCATCTATGGGTCGAGGTCGATTTACTCTAGCGGCGTCCAGAGGTTGGGCGGTGGCAGGGCCAGAGCGGGAGCGGGCGTAGGTGGATTGGTCACCTTCCCATGCCCCGACGCCGAACCATACTGGAGGTGCGCCAACTGCATCCCCACCTCCGGCATGATCGCTGGCGGCCATCCCGGCAGCAGCAGCGGTGGAGACAGATGGGCGTTCGCCTGCGCCACCATGCCGGTAAGCTGGAGGGCCTCCTCGTAGCCGCGCCATAAGGCATCCTCCTTGCACGCGCTGGCCGCAATGGCCTTCTCGGTGAAGGCGTCCTCGTCGTAGCCCCACGCCAGCACCTCGCGGTACTCCAGGGAAGGTTCGCGGCGACGTCGTCCGCCGCCTCCTGCTTGACGATGACGTCATTGTCGTCCTCGTCGTCGTTGCCGTCCTCGCTGCCGATGTCGACGTCGGAGTGGTTGTGGGCGCCCTCGTCGTCCGACTCGATGTCGAGGATCTGGTAGACCTCCCCCGACTGCATGTCATGGCGGATGGTGGTGGCGCGCCGCACCTTGTGCTCCCACTCGAGGAACTTGATCCAGTACGCCTCGGAGTGGTAGCGCCTCTCCCACTGTTGGGTCCGGGGGAGGTTGCTGATCCGGCGACGGATCTCCTCTGCCAGCCCTCTACCCGCCTTGGTCGGTGGAGGCACCGGGACACGCCGGTAGGTAGGGAGACATCCGTGTGCTGGATGTCGCGACCCTCCATCCACCGGCGCCCGCACTCCCCAACGCGGTAGTACCATCGGGTGTGGTAGTCCCACGGTGGCGGGTAGTCCCCCACGGGCTGGCTTCGGAACTCCTCAGGTCGCGGCGGAGGCGGCAAGGACGTTCCGTGGAGGAAGGCCGGCAGCCAAGAGCGCTGGCTGCAAGAGTCAGACGCTTCGTGGTCATTCTTGCTCCTCTTCAGCCACGACGGAGTCTTCATCCTTGGTGGTGGTGGCGGCGACCTGAGGTGGAATTATTGGAATCGCCGAAAAAGGTGGACCACAAAATTTAAGCTGAATAGTTGGAAAAAATAAAAGTGCGGACCATCGGATTGAAACGGCAGGAAAAGGTGAGCCAAATATTTTTAGCCGAATAGTTAGTAAAAATGAACATGAAAAATATAGATTAGAGCAATAAAAATTTAGCCAAAAAGTTGTGTAATTAGCATGGAAGAACGAAAAAGTATAACAAAATTTAATAACTGCCTATTAATTATAGCTAGAAAATTATTCGCCCTTAAAAAAGCACCGAAGGTTAACTACCTTATAGAAATAAATTATAGATGGAAAAGTGTGAGGAAAAATTACTGCTAAAGAATATAAAATAACCTAAAAAACACCTCCTCTAAAGAATATGAAATAATCCTAGAATAAATATTGTTGGTAAACTAAGGTTATACAATTATACATCAGCGAAAAGTTACCATGGATTGACTACCAAAATTATTTCGAAAAATTACTTTTGAATAATAAAAAATGGAACCAAAAAATATTATCATATACATATAATAAATACCGTTAAAGAAATGAAGCCGAAAAGTTGTGTCCGAAAATTAAGTAGAAAAGATACGGCTGGAAAAGGTGGGCCAGAAAATTTAAGCCGAATAGTTAGAAGAGATAAACATAAAAAAAGTTAGGGCAGAAAATTTTAGGCGAAAATTTGTGTTGCGTCTACGTAATGTGGAACACGATTGTGCAAAGTTAGACGATAAATATTACACGCGTGGATGCGGACCGTCGGATCGAACGGCCAGAGGCCAAAAAATTTAAGCCGAATAGTCATAAGAATAACGTGCGGACAGGATTGAACGGCCGGAAAAGATGGACACAAAAATTTAAGCCGAATAGTTAAAAAAAATTAACGTAAAAAATATCGATTAGGCAAGAAATTTTTAGCCGAAAAGTTATATTGCGGCTATGTGACGTGGCATGCGATTGGAAAAAATTAGACGGTAAATATAACAAGCGCGAACATGAGCTGCCGGATCGAAGATGACCGGATGAGACATGTCCATGTACTGTTCATCGAACCTGTACTGTTCATGTGATTGATGAACAATGTTTGAATCGCTCAGAGGCCAGTAATCCTGCCAGCCTTAATATATAGGTGGAGGCACCGGGACACGTTTCCGGTTGAGGTGTCAGCCGGTAGGTAGGAAGACATCCGTGTGCTGGATGCCGCGACCCTCCATCCACCGGCGCCTGCACTCCCCAACGCGGTAGTACCATCGGGTGTGGCGGTCCCACGGTGGCGGGTAGTCCCCCACGGGCTAGCTTCGGAACTCCTCAGGTCACGGCGGAGGCGGCAAGGACGTCCCGTGGAGAAAGGCCGGCAGCCAAGAGCGCGGCTGCATGAGCCAGACGCTTCGTGGTCATTCTTGCTCCTCTTCAGCCACGACAGAGTCTTCATCGTTGGTGGTGGTGGCGGCGGCTAGGGTTAGCGACGGCGAGAGGTGAGGAGGACGGCACCGACGGGCGCAGGGTTAAATAGCACAGCCACCCGTGAACACGTGTAGCTTCCCGTTCCTTCGCCATCAATCCCGACGCGGGAATGCAGGCGGCGCCCAGTGTGTCAGCGTACCATCTTGTCGCCATTGATGGCGCAGGCTGCCGCTGGTCAGCCTTTCGCGCAGCGCCTCTGAATCGGTGTCGTGGTTGCATTTGAATCGGTGCCGCTGACCGTGTCTGAATCAATGCCGCCGCAGCGGTGACGGTGGGCACGCACGCTGGCAGACACGCAGCGTTGCTCGTGACGCGTCCAAGCCGACGCAACCGTTGTCCAGATTTGATGCACAGATAGATCGAGTCGAACATGTTTGTCCGGATGGATCGACCCCTGAGACGCCGCGTACGTCCTGCGTGTCCGTGTAGACAAGTTCAGACACGCTCGGACGGATGGATTGGCCCGGTGGAGCCCTAGGGTGTGTTCGGTTCTAGAACGAGAGGGAACGGAACGGAGTGAGTCCGTTCCGAGAGCATGGGACGGTTCCGACCCTGTGTTCGGTTCGGAAAAGAACGAGGAACGGAATGGTCCCATATTGTGTTCGGTTGGAAGAATTGGGACCGGAACGGAATAGCTATAATGATGCTTAAAATTTTAATAATTTAAGCTTAAATTTAACAATTGTAATTAATGGTAGCAAATATTTATTTTTGTCTTAAACAACTTTGCTAAAAGTACCAAATCATAGAAATCTTTTTTTCAAAATCTTTGCAAAATATACTCAAATTAGAAGACAGCGTGTTTTTGCAAAATTTTGTCGCTAATCATCTCAGCTGATCATCATCACAGCCAAAAATCCCCGTTGATTCAGTAACTAATCATCTTAGCTGGATTAGTTCACGAATTAGCGGCCGTTCCGCGCGGTCCAGCCGATTCGGTCGGACGACCTCGTTCCACATATTAGAGGAATATTCCATTCCGAGAAACTACCTGGTTCCGTTTCTTTCTTCCAACCGAACGCACGAACGGATGCTAGACGCGGAACGGACAGCCGAATTCCAGAACCGAACACACCCCTAACCTCCCTACTTTTCTCTCACAAAGTCACAACTCACACCTAACCATACCGAGAAAGGATCTTTCCGCACACGTACAAAAATGACAAGGATCAGGATGGAAAGCAGACGTCTTTCTCACCGAAAGCTCCGCAGACGTGAGCTCATAGTGAGTGACCAGTGGGCACATGAGTTCAGACCCCTCCGCTCTTCCGACCTACGGACGGAGTAGCTAGTTTAACAAATCTAGTCCCATCCTATATTCTTCAGAATGTTTCTATCCGATAGAAAAGCGGGGAGCTCACATTGGAGCCCAAACGAAGAAGCCATCACCAGTCGTCAGTCAGTCAGCATGGTCAGTGGAGCCACATACTAACTACGGCCGGATACGCTTCGTTCGTAACAAGTACGCGCGTACGTGCGGGGCGGCGGTCCAAAAAGACGAGCTAGCGCAACGGTCTCGCCTTCTTGATCTCTACCGCCACGCCGACGCCAGCAGGTTGGACGGCTCCGACTCACCGCGCGATCCATCCATCAATCCTTGCCCTCACTAACCGACCCCTCGAGCGCGTCTTGACAAAGCAAAAGCTGCCCCATCATATCATACTAGTAGCACTACCAGTAGTACTACAAGGTCGATCAAGAAATTGTTCGCACTGGGCATGCAACAGTAGACTTTTCTGGACCGTGACTATAAATACGCGCCCGACCTCCTTAGTCCTCACCATCTCCCCCATCCTGACGCTTGCTTCCAAGTTCCAACACCTGATCTCATCTATATCTTCATCTTCCTTCCATCTCCTTTCTCCCACCGGCCGTCTCCTATCAATCCTGCGCTCTGCTCTCGGATAATGGCTCATGGCAAGAGGTCTAGGCAGCAAGCCGACGCAACGACCTCCGTCAGCCTGCTGGACCTGGACAGCGGCGACATGGCGCGCATCCTGATGCTCTTCTCCGGCCACCACCACCACTACCACGGCGTCACCACCGGACCGTCGTCGCCAGAGAGGGTCTTCGAGTGCAAGACCTGCAACCGCCAGTTCCCGTCCTTCCAGGCGCTCGGCGGTCACCGGGCCAGCCACAAGAAGCCGCGCCTCGCGGACGGCGCCGAGCCGCCCAAGCCCAAGGTGCACGGTTGCTCCATCTGCGGGCAGCAGTTCGCCGTCGGCCAGGCGCTCGGCGGACACATGCGCCGCCACCGAGCAGTTCCGGCGGCAGGCGATGGACTCGGGCTTGGCCTCAGCCTCGGGACCAAAGACTTCGCCGAGAAGAAGACAATAGCGCCGGCCGAGCTGGTGTTCGACCTGAACGTGCCGGCGGCGCTGGAGGAAGAGCCGTCTGCCGATCGCCAAAGCAAGCAGCTGGGGCTCACGGTAGACTTCCCCGTGGTGGTTGACTTCCGACGCTAAGAAGATATAATTTTTGATCATACAATATAATTTTTGGCATTCAGTATGATCGAGAAGTCAACAACCCTTCGGGCATTAGAAATACTATTTCGTGTATACTTCTCTAATGTCCCAGGGGCACCATATTAACATGGTTTGACTTCTCGCGGTATTAGTGATAGACACTTTTTTCCCGGGAGTTTTGTTTCTTTATGCTCTTCAGCCTTGCGGCTGACCACAAGCAATTTAAGTGTAAAATCTTTAATTGTGAAAATATATATACAAGGGTTCATTTCTACTACTACTTCCAGCGCCGCATAATAGTGTAAAGTGTTCAATAGCATTATTTAGGGTTGCTATTTCAGAGACTGTCAAAGCTAGTAAAGGACATTCCGGCGACCCAAATCAAGGCCCCGATTAAAGATGCAAGTGGGTCAATGTTAGGATGCTTTTTACTCTCTTTAGTTTAAAAAAGTCAAACTAATTTTTAAAATGATAATGTCATTGAAAAAGTTAGTTTATTTTATTAACTAAATAGGGTATGAGTTACCCTAATATTGACCCAATTGCATCTATAGCCCCAATGGGCTAAAATTGCCCCCAAAGTTCCCAATGATCTATCATCTCATTCTCTGCTCTGATGGCTAAATCACTTATCATGCTATTCTCGTCCTTGATAAGGTCAAGCAATGCGGACGGTTAAGAAAAAAAACCATTGATAAGGTTAAGCGGTGTGCGCGGGCCTGCGTGTGGGCCAATTTGGCCCACTAAAGGTGGCGCTGCTTCCGATCACATGCCACCGGTATAGAGAGAGCTGTGAAATCTCCTAAATATGCAACACCACTAGCTATCACTAGTAGGAAACGGCTTATCCATGGATGGCATAACCATGAAGCATCTTGATATGGTACTCCACGGATAATTATATCTGGCGCAACACAAAAAGGTGCCCAATGGGTATGGCCCTATCTGTGGCGCACGTACAATACGGTACGGTGTGCTACACCTAAGTGGGACTAGCGCCCGGGGTCACACCCATCTATCTGTGGCGCACGAAATGGAGGTGCTCCACGCCAATGTGTAGTATCCGCGGCGCATGCAATTTTCGGTGAGCCACGGATAGGGGTGGGCCCAGGCCTTTGAAAAGAGGCAGATTATGTGTGGCACACGCTTTTTAGATGCGCCACATATAAGTTCTCAAAAATTCTGCTCACATTACCCCCCGATAGCATTTTTAGTCTTGAAAAAAGAAAAAAAACACTTCAAATTTTAAAATCCTTTGGCATGTAGTTAGGTAATGTGGTCTAGTTTGTAGAAAAATTAACAAACATGAATTTTGACTTTTTTTGCAAAAAAGGCCATGCCATGGTAAAACGGCCACAATTTTTGCATACAATGTTGAAAAATATATTTAAAATGACGAGCACGAAATTCGCATCCGCTCGCAATGATTAAAGGTCGTTTAGCGATATTTAGATTCTCAAAATTCAAAAAGAATAAAAAGTTATAGAAAAATAATAATTTTTTCTGTAGAAAAAAAAGTTAGACCACTTACCCATGGCACATGGCATAGAGGTGCGCCACATGTAAGTTTGTGCTAGATTCAAATTTGAATCCATAGCCCGGCCACCTACCCCTTCTCCTTATCTTCTCCTTCTCCTCCTCTCTTCTTCTTCCTCCTCCTCCTTTCCTCATCAGTTGTTGGTCCTCCTTCTCCTCCTCCTCCTCTCTTTCTCATCCTCCAACTCCTCTCCTCTGACCGCATCGCCCTTCTTTGGCCGCGCCCTGCTCCGGCCTTGCCGTCCTCGAGCTCCCCTCGTCCCTGTCTCCTACCGGCTTGGCTACGGCCTCCTGCATCTACATGCGGTGGTAGGTTGTGGCCATGGCAACGGGGCGCGATATGACGACGGCGAGGCGACAGATCTAGATCCAACTTTTTTAAAAGTTTAATTTTTTATCAGTGGCACACCTTGCCCACATGCGTCACGGATAAATTTTTATATCCCGCTTTTTTTTTTAATTTGAAATCGCTATTAGTGACGCACGGTACCCCCATATGTCACGGATAAAGTGGGTTTATCTATAGCGCATATCGAGATGCACCATGGATAAGAAAATATTAGTAGCGTAACATCCATGGTCCCATGCGCCACGTACCCCATATTTGATATGCCACATATAGGGGTTTTTGTGTATGCTCAACGCCGCTAGTATTTGTAATAGTAGGTAGTGGTGTATCGCCGTTTGAGACGCCACTAAGTACTTTCTCCCAGTCAGTTTTGTGGGTCCCATGCGCCGGTGCTGTTCACTTTCTAGGCCACGCCACGAGTAGTGTCTTATTTATGGTGTTTGATGTTTTTGGCATGGCGCTGGAATTTGGGCAAATATCCGTGGCGATGTTGCTTATAAAGGCTTTCCCTACTAGGGTAAGCACACATCAAGGTTACTAGCAAAGTTCTAGAGTTGCCCTCTTGCTGCCTCACGAGGCCATGAAAAAGGATCCTTGTACACAACATAACGATGAAAAGGACCAGGATCGAAAGCACACACGTCTCTCCCACCGAAAGCTCTACCAGCGTGAACTCATCATCAGTGACCGGTGGGCGCAGGAGTTCGGAGCCCTCACCCTTCACAGTTACTTGCCGTTGTTTCTATCCGACTCACGCTCGAAATTGGAAGCCAGAAAATAATGACGTCCTTTAGCAAATTTTTCTATCCTCTAACCCATACTAGTTGAAATAGATTTGTCTAGATTCGGATGTATCTAACACAAAAATATGTCTATTTGAATCTAGGCAAATCTAAGTCAATTAATATGGGTTAGAGGGAGTAATTAATAGGTCAGAATGCAGAGTCAATGGCGGCGCGCTACGGCTGTGCTTCGTGTTGGAATTTTGGCCCAAATAGTCTAGCCCATTTTCTATTTCAATAATTCCTGAAAATCCTAGAGGCCCATGTGGCCCATTCATGCAAGACAAGAGGTGGGACAAATGTTTAGTCCCACATTGCTAGTTGAGTGGAAGTTGGACCAGCTTATAAGGTGAGCTCTCCTACCACTTGGTAAAAGGATGAGAAGGAGAAGGAGAGAGTTCCACACGCGCGCTCCTCCTCCTCCTCCTCGCTCGCCTCGCCACGCCTCGTCACGACACGTGCGCCGCGGGTTGCGGGTCTGTGCTATCTCCATCTTCCCCATCCCGTCTTGTGGCGTGCACCGCGAGCCGGGACAGTAGGCCTCCGAGACCCCGCTGCTTCGAGTCCTATACGGGAGAAGGGCGATAAGGTTTTTGGGGAGCGCTATCAGCGCGACTACTAGCTTCGTCACGGACTCCCTCACAGATAGCGACGTCTTCCCCGACGAGGACTTCTTCCTCGACATCAGCACCCTCTTCCTCGACGACATGGCCAACGATGGTTCCAACGCCAGCGGTTCCACTTCTGCTACTGCCGTGTACATCTTCTGTCTCAATCTTGTTCTGATTCTATCCAAAGTTTTATGTCTTGCAATTTGTTTGAATATATGCCTTAATTTGTATTCGCTATTTAGCATGATTAGTATATTGCCTATTATTCTAGTCATGTTTTATCTAGCGTTTATTTTGGATAATTCGCTTGGTAAATTGCTCTATTTCTCAACAATCCAAAAACCTTATTTCAGTCAATTTGCCCCAAGTGGCTTTGTTGCTTCTATGAAGCCACCTGTGTTTGAAGGTGTGAATTACAAACAGTGGCGTGCGAGAGCAGTGCTCTGGTTTCAGACCATGAGCTGCTATAACGCCATCTATGGCGCACCTGAGGGGGAACTTAATCCCGCTCGGGAAGAGCGTTCCAAAACTTGATACTACTTTCAAGGCTGCCTTGATCAGCATCCTTGGCGACAATATTGTCGATTCATATCTGCCATTTAGCAATAGCAAAGATATGTGGGATGCGCCGAGAAAATTTGGAGTCTCGATCGGCAAGATGAACTGTATGTCATGGAACAATTCTATGACTATAAGATGATTGATGACCGCTCCATTGTGGAGCAGGCTCATGAGATACAGTCACTTGCCAGGGAGCTTGAACACTTCACTTGTGTGTTACCGGACAAGTTTGTTGCCGGAGGCATCATTGCCAAACTTCCCCAGTCATGGAGGAATTTTTTGCTACTTCTCTGAAGCACAAGAGACAAGAGTTCTCCGTGACGGATCTCATTGGAACTCTTGATGTGGAAGAGAAGGCGAGAGCAAAATACACACGTGCTCGAAGTACCGAGGGAGGTTCTAATGCCAACCTGGTACAGAAAAGGAACTTCCAGCCACACAAGTTCAAGAACAAAGGAAAGTTTGATGATAAAGGAAAGTTCGATAGAAAGAACAAGGCCTCACAGTCCACCAGCTTCAAGAAGAATACTGATAAGAGAAAAGGTGCTTGTCATGTGTGCGGTGATCCTAATCATTGGGCTCCTGCTTGTCCCAACCGCTTTGACAAGCGCCAACATGGGAAGAGCAGCAAGACTGCTAATGTTGTCATGGGCGACGTTGAGATGAAAGATGTTGGGTATGGTATATTACCTACTGTTCTTTCATTATGTCATTCTCCTGATTGGTGGATTGACACGGGCGCTAATGTACATGTTTGTTCTGATATTTCCATGTTTTCTTCATATCAGGTCAGAGGGACTCAAACCGTGTTGATGGGGAACGGCTCGCATGCTTCTGTTCATGGTGTTGGTACGGTCGATCTGAATTTCACTTCGGGAAAGACTGTGCGCCTGAAGAACGTGCATCATGTTCCCTCAATAAATAAAAATCTTGTTAGCGGATCTCTTCTGTGTCGAGATGGCTACAAGATTGTATTCGAGTCCAATAAGTTTGTAATTTCAAAGTATGGAACTTTTATTGGTAAAGGCTATGAATGCGGAGGCTTGTTCCGCTTATCTCTATCAGACATTTATAATAAAGTTGTTAATCATATTTACACAAATTTTGAATCAAATGTCTGGCACTCTCGTCTTTGTCATATTAATTTTGGTTGTATGACGCGGCTAGCCAAAATGAATTTAATCCCTGATTTCTCAACTGTTAAGGGATCTAAGTGCCAAGTCTACGTGCAAGCTAAACAACCTCGCAAGTCACATACGACTGCAGAAGTGAGAAATTTAACACCAGTAGAGCTCATACATTCTGATCTTTGTGAGATGAATGGTGTGTTGACAAAAGGTGGAAAGAAATATTTCATGACTTTGATCGATGACTCTACGAGATATTGTCATGTGTATCTTCTGAAATCAAAAGATGAGGCTTTGAGTTTCTTCAAAATCTATAAAGTCGAGGCGAAAATCAACTTGATCGAAAGATTAAGAGGCTTAGGTCTGATCGTGGTGGAGAGTATTTTTCCAACGAGTTTGATTCCTTTTGTGCGGAACATGGTATAATTCATGAGAGGACGCCTCCCTACTCACCCCAGTCAAATGGAGTAGCCGAAAGAAAGAACCGTACTCTAACAGATTTGGTTAACGCCATGTTAGACACATCGGGTCTTTCTAAGGAATGGTGAGGGGAGGCATTATTGACCGCGTGTCATGTTCTAAACCGAGTTCCCACAAAGAACAAAGAAATTACTCCATTCGAAGAATGGGAGAATAAAAGATTAAAACTCTCTTACTTATGTACTTGGGGTTGTTTGGCAAAGGTTAATGTACCAATCCCCAAGAAGCGCAAGCTTGGACCAAAAACCATTGATTGTGTTTTTCTGGGCTATGCTTTTCATAGCATTGGTTATATATTCTTGATAGTAAAATCTGAAGTACCTGACATTCATGTCGGTACAATCATGGAGTCGACTGATGCGACTTTCTTTGAGGATATCTTTCCAATGAAGGATAAACCTAACTCATCAAATCCGGAGATACCTAGTTCATCTAATCAGGAATTTGCTATATTCTCTGAACCTACCATTCCGATTGAACACTCTGAAAGTCCTAAGGAGGATGATAATGAAATTCCTAAAAGGAGCAAGAGACAAAGGACTGCAAAGTCTTTTGGTGATGATTTCATTGTGTACCTTGTGGATGACACTCCCACTTCCATTTCAGAAGCTTATGCATCTCCTGATGCTGACTACTGGAAGGAAGCTGTTCATAGTGAGATGAATTCCATCTTAGCTAATGAAACATGGGAGATCACTGGTCGTCCTTATGGGTGCAAACCCAGAGGATGTAAATGGGTGTTCAAGAAGAAACTAAGACCGATGGTACTATTGAGAAGTACAAGGCAAGGCTTGTGGCCAAGGGTTATACCCAAAAGGAAGGTGAAGACTTCTTTGACACTTACTCACTGTAGCAAGGTTGACCACCATTCGAGTACTACTTTCTCTGGTTGCCTCACACGGTCTTCTCGTTCATCAAATGGACGTTAAGACAGCTTTCCTAAATGGAGAGTTGGATGAGGAAATTTATATGGATCAACCAGATGGTTTTGTA
The DNA here is from genome assembly GCA_030063025.1 of Avena longiglumis. Taxonomy (NCBI): domain Eukaryota; kingdom Viridiplantae; phylum Streptophyta; class Magnoliopsida; order Poales; family Poaceae; genus Avena; species Avena longiglumis. Next base: position 486,739,732 of record CP125975.1, on the reverse strand, counting down.
GTAAATGGTCAAGAAAGAAAAATGTGCAAGCTATCAAGTCTTTGTATGGTCTTAAACAAGCACCTAGCAAAGGGTACGAAAAATTTGATAAAACCTTAACCGCCGCAGGCTTTGTTGTAAACGGCGACAAGTGCGTATACTATCGCCATGGTGGGGTGAGGAGTCATCCTTTGTTTGTATGTTGATGACATCGATTTTCGGAACCAACCTTAATGCAATTAAGGAGGTCAAATATTTCTTATCTCGTTCCTTTGAGATGAAGGATCGGGAGTAGCGATGTCATCCCGAACATCAAGCTATTGAGAGAGATGATGGTGGGATTACATTGCTTCGGATCCCACTATGTGGAAAAGATCTTGAGTCGTTTGGTATAGCGACGTCAATTTTTCTCCTACCGTATGATCCTAGTGTGTTGCTTGAAAGAATCGAGGAAATGCTAGAGACCAACTAAGATACTCTCAAATCATTGGCTCGCTTATGTATTTATCTAGTGCCACGAGACACGACATCGCTTTGCTGTAAGCAAACTCGGTCGATTTGTCTCAAATCCAGAGATGATCAACGGCATGCTCTTGAAAGAGTTATGCGAAATCTAAAAGGTATCATGAGCTATGGCATACACTATACCGTATCCGAGGGTACTAGAGGGTTATAGTGATTCAAATTGGATATCGATCTTGATGAGATAAAGGCCACGAGTGGATATGTTTTCACACTTGGTGGTGGCGTTTCTTGAAGTCTTGCAAGCGCACCATCTTAACGAGGTCAACTATGGAAGCAGAACTCACGACTAGACACGCCACCTTTGAAGCAGAGTGGCTTCGTGAACTCTTGATGGACTTACCTGTGGTTGAAAAACCTATACCCACAATTCCAATGAACTGCGATAATCAAACTGTGATTATTAAGGTGAACAGTTCTAAGGATAATATGAAGTCCTCAAGACATGTGAAGAGGAGACTGAAATCTGTAAGGAAAATGAGAAACTCCGGAGTTATTGCATTGGATTATATCCAAACATCTAAAAATTTGGCAGATTCCTTCACAAAGGGTCTATCACGCAACGTGATAGAAAATGCATCAAAGGAGATGGGTATGAGACCCACAATTTGAGCTTTCCATAGTGGTAAACCACTCTATGTGATCGGAGATCCCGTGAATTAGAATTGGAAAACAAGTTGGTTAGCCGAGAGGAAAGTATCCTAATTTAATAAACACCACTCCATAAAGATGCAATACTTTCCTATTCGCATGGCAGGTTGATTTATTATCTTAATGTGTTCTAAGTGGCTTATCCTAAGCAAAGATGTTGTCTCAGAACATCTTTTGAAAAACACACCTATATGAGTCATTCGTTAAAAACGTCGCAGTCTATGAGAGTAGGGTGCTCTATAATAAACTCATGAAAGGTCATGGAGTATGACGTATAAGCTCCACCCGCGGGGAAGTCCCACGGTAGCCCAGTATCGGTCAAGACTTCGTGTGAAGCTAGATTGCAGCAAACTTGCAGTTCAAGGCATAGTCCACTGTACAAGTAGCAACCTAGTGTAGCATAGAATTCTAGGTGGAAGTTCAACTTAACAGTCTCCACTATAGTACCGGTATATAAACAATGTTTTGGAACCAAAGGCAAATTACATGTGCCTCTGGGATCTGGTAGGGGATTGTTGGAATTTTGGCCCAAATAGTCTAGCCCATTTTCTATTTCAATAATTCCTGAAAATCCTAGAGGCCCATGTGGCCCATTCATGCAAGAAAAGAGGTGGGACAAATGTTTAGTCCCACATTGCTAGTTGAGTGGAAGTTGGACCAGCTTATAAGGTGAGCTCTCCTACCACTTGGTAAAAGGATGAGAAGGAGAAGGAGAGAGTTCCACACGCGCGCTCCTCCTCCTCCTCGTCAAATCACGACGCACTGCCGTGGGTTGCGGGAATCTCGCCGAGCCGAGCTTTATTTTGCCACGCATGAATGGTATATGAACAGATGTACAGAAGGTGAAACGTTTGCTTTGAATGGACTTTTAATACGAGTTAAATGAATTAAATGAATACGAATTGAGTGGAGGTCCGTTGCTGCCGCTGCTCGCTTCATCTTCCGTCCATTCGTTTCATCTTCTCGCCTTCGCCTTCCTCTGCGCCTATAAGAGAGAGGTCGCGCCTCTCGAACACGCTACACATCCCTTGCGCCTCCAGTTCCAGAGCACTGTGCTATCTCCATCTTCCCCATCCCGTCTTGCGGCGTGCACTGCGAGCCGGGACAGTAGGCCTCCGAGACCCCGCTGCTTCGAGTCCTGTACGGGAGAAGGGCGATAAGGTTTTGTATTCGCTATTTAGCATGATTAGTATATTGCCTATTATTCTAGTCATGTTTTATCTAACGTTTATTTTGGATAATTCGCTTGGTAAATTGCTCTATTTCTCAACACTTCGTTCGTAACAACTACGCGTGCACCTGCGCGGCGGTGCGGTCTAAGACGAGCAGCTAGAGCTAAGCCTGTGCAAACTTGATTTAGCCGGTTTGGGGTAGTTTAAAAAAATTCACTAGTTCCAAAATTTAGATTAGAATTGTGAATAAAATTAAACTAGGAAATATTTACCCGATTTAAGCAGTTTAAGCAGTTTCACTTTCTGCACAGGCTTGGCTAGAGCATGTGACGGCCTAGGCCGCTTGCTCAAGCTTTGAGAGCTTTTTTACGGTAACCCGTACTGCTTAGAGCAGTATAAGGAATTCCACTTTTTTTTCTAAGAGTAAATTGGACCTTTGTTTTTCTTTACCGAGAGTTGTTGCTGGGCCTATCTCAGCCCACCGCGTACCTTCTCTCTATCTCAATTGCCGCCACCTGTGCATCTGCATCAATTGCCGCCGCCAACCCCTCTGCCTCCATCGCCGCCACCGACCTAGCCCGCCCCGCCGTCGCCGGCCTCGCCGGTTGCGCCCTCGCCGACCTCGCTGCCACCGAATCCCTGTCCCTGACGCGCCTGTGCCTCTGCCTCAATCGCCGCCACTGACCTAGCCCGCCCCGCCGTCGCCGGCCTCGCCGGTTGCGCCCTCGCCGACCTCGCTGCCACCGAATCCCTGTCCCTGACGCGCCTGTGCCTCTGCCTCAATCGCCGCCACCGACCTAGCCCGCCCCGCCGTCTCCGACCTTGCCAGCCGCGCCCTCGCTGACCTCGCCGCCACTGAATCCCTGTCCCTTACGCGCGCTTGCCACTGCCGCGTTTGACCTTGTCGATCTGGTCGCAACGTCTTCGTGTCCTCATCCGCGAAACCTCATCGTAAGTAAATTCATATTACGAGATGGAATTAGAATTTATATCCAAGCTGCCTAGTTGATATTAGCAAGCATCGTCATTGTTTTCTTCTAATTTTGTTACATGATTTTCTGCTGATAACACGTAAGGCTGTATGTACGTTTTTTATTGAATACCTATCCTTGTGAACAATAACTGAATGTACATGGTGATCTTTGAATAGTGTATATTCGTGTTGACTCGGAATTGTAACTGAATGGAGAGCTGACTGAATCCCTATGCGTATCTATTATGAGTTTGACCCGTGAGGAACCATGTGAATAGTTTTAATTTTTTGTTTTGCCTAGGCAGTGAAATCATGAAGTAAAGAATTTAACCATAGAGTGGCACCGTTATTGCAATATTGATACTGAAACTTGAGAAGAGTGCTACGCGCGTTTATTCTCCAGTGATATTGAAGAAGGTAAAGTATCATATTGTTCAATTACCAAAATGGAAAGTAGCAAATGTGTACAGACAGGATACTTCCGTGCTGTATTCAGTTCCTCTCAAAGAGAGAAGGGATGTCATGTATATTGTGAAACTTATCATGGCAGGATCACTGCTTTAGAGTGTTAATTGTCTCTGCCTGAAGATGGAGACAGAGGATATCTAGCTCCATGAGAAGAAGAACATGAAGAATAGACGAGCTGCACTATGTTTGTCTAGTTGCTGAGTTGTTTCTGCTGCTGTGTCAGCATTTTAAAACTTTGTTTAGTCATTCTTGTGGTTGGTTGTTCTGCCAACGAGTTTTCTATTGGTGGTTGTTTGTTCTAATATATTATGTACTCGTAAAACATATCATGATTTTACCTATTTGCTATATCTACCAGCAAACATTCATATATTTGAGATATCCATTTGATTTTCTTAACTTTTGTGATGAAGTTTTTCATGAACCCTGTTTGGTGGTGAAGTTTGTCATTAACCCTGTTTATTTTGTCTGGATGAACTGCTTTGGTGGTGAAGTTTTTCATGAACCATGTTTATTTTGCCTGGATGAACTGCTTTGGTGGTGAAATTGGTCACGAACCTTGTTTATTTTGCCTGGATGAACTGCTTTGGTGGTGAAGTTGGTCATGAACCCTGTTAGTTTCGTGTTGATTTCAACCGGATGTACTAATTTGGTGACCATATCGTGTTGATTTCATGATTGTGGTGATAAATGGGACTGGTCCATGGTTGCTGCTCATTGTTATGTGAAATTGTTGTCTTTATCCTATATTATACTTGGTACAACCTGCTGTACCAGTTGGTACTTGTAGTGTCTGTGATGATAGTTGTACGATTTATGATCTGGTATGAACAGCCACACGGTGGTGGTGGTGGTGAAACTATTATTGAAAACTCTCTTGATTTCATAAGTAAATTGGCGTGATGAACAGGAAGGATTTTATGCACCTAGCTCACATAAACTCTCCGAAGCAACATTTATCTAAAGATCAATAGAAATACTTACATGCAGACAGGCATGCTTCCTCCTAGTACAAACTAATAAATGCAAACAGAACAACCCAAATATTTCTTCGGTTTCATGAATTTCAACCTCCACATGATACGGTGAAGATTCAGAGTGACAGAAAAAAAAATCCTTTTTTGTGAATGGAGTGCATGTTATCTTTTCAACTAACTAAGAAAAATACGGTATGCTAACAAACTCATTCCAGAACAATGCCATCCTCTTTAATTCTTTGCTTTTCAGATAATCGAGAGGCCAATTGCCATGTTACATCTAGAATAGGATAAATCCTAATAATGATTTCCCCTCAAACAAGCAACCCATGATTCAACACTACTACATACTCTTATTAGATAACGCAAATCATCATTGCAATTAGTCACTGTTGGGTACGAAGCTTCAGAAGTTAACAAAACATCACTGAGGTCCTTCAGAAGCTACTCACTCCGATCCTAAATAAATGTCACGGTTTTGAACTAACTCTAGTTCAAAATGGCGACACTTATTGGATCGGAGGGAGTAACAAAAATCACCACTGCAATTAGAGTGCATATAGTATCTTTCCTTTTCATACATTAGACCTATGCTGAGTTCAGCGCCACTCAACCCAAGTTCCGACAGAAGGAGATGGTGCTCATGGAGCTGCTGGGCGCCTCCATGGCCGACCTTATGCCGCCGCCAACCCTGAGCCACCACTTCTGCCCGGGACGCCTGCTGAGAGGTGCTCTGCCGTCGTGCACCGACGTCTGGTCCCGTCAAGCCGTGCACCACCGGCACATTCCAGTGCCGACCCTCATGCAGGACGCCAGCGCGCCGCGCCAAGCGCGATCGTCTGCCGCGCGCAACCACTTTAGAGCAGGCCTGCTCTCGAACCCGCCGCCCTGGGGGCGGTCGTGGAGCGTCTGGTGGGGCAGCTTCTCGCCGTGTCGCCCTGAGTGGCAGCAGGTTATCTTGTCGGCGCGCGATCGCGCGCGCCGCCGCTTAGCCGCATCGCTGCGCAGACCACTCGCGCAACAACCTCAGCTCGATGTTGCCGCCACCAGCTTCGCCTACTCCACCACCTCTTCCAGCGTCTGGTGCTCCCCGCCCTGGAACACCACCAGATTCCAATCGACGTCGCCGCTGCTCAAACCAGACTAAGTGGGCGCACGACGGCGGCGGCCGGAACCCTAGTTGGGAGGGGATTTTTGTTTTCGATGTCAAACGAGGAAAATTGTCGGGTGGGCATGGGAGGGGATTTTTTTGTTTCCGTTGGGCTAACAATAGTGCTCTGATGAAAATGCCCCTAATGATATACTGCAGCCCAAAATACCCAGCGGTACGTATCCATACTGCTAGTCACCCTGGAGCCAAGTCCAGCAGTACAGCTCGTCATGCGCCGTTGGATCGTGAGATTGGAGAGCCCATATTCATCCCTGGGTTGTCCCCCATACATGTCGTCACACTGACCGGCCCCTCGCGCTGCTAGCTCCTTGACAAAGCAAAAGTTGCTTGCTCCATCATTACGACTTATTTTATCATCACATGGTCGATTAAGAAATTGTCCTAGACTACTTGGCATGCAATAGTGGACTTCCTCTGCCTACATATACGCGGCGCATCTCCTCACTGTTTCCCCATTCCGGCGCTTGCTTCCAAATTCCAACTACACCTGGCTCTGGCTGATCTTTCTTCCATCTCCAAGCTCGGTCCGGTCTATCTTGTGCTCCGCTATTGTATTAATGGCTCATGGGAAGAGGTCCGGGCAGCAAGCCGACGCAACGACCTCCGTCAGCCTGCTGGACCTGGACAGCGGCGACATGGCGCGCATCCTGATGCTCTTCTCCGGCCACCACCACCACGGATACCACGGCGTCACCACCGGACCGGCGTCGCCTGAGAGGGTGTTCGAGTGCAAGACCTGCAACCGCCAGTTCCCGTCTTTCCAGGCGCTGGGCGGCCACCGGGCTAGTCACAAGAAGCCGCGGCTGGCGGACGGCGCCGAGCCGCCCAAGCCCAAGGTGCACGGTTGCTCCATCTGCGGCCTCGAGTTCACAGTCGGCCAGGCGCTCGGCGGCCACATGCGCCGCCACCGAGCAGTTGCGGCGGCAGGGGAAGGCCTCGACCTCGGGCCCAAAGACTTCGGTGAGAAGAAGACAATAGCGTCGACCAAGCCGCTGCTCGACCTGAACGTGCCGGCGGCGCTGGAGGAGGAGCCGTTGTTCGATCGCCAAAACAAGCAGCTGGGGCTCGCCGTCGCCGTAGACATCCCCGTGGTGGTTGACTTACGACGCTAAGAAGATATATTCACTTCAGATCGTACAGTACAATTTTTGGTTGAGCTGTTCGAGAAGTCAACCACCCTTCGCGCATTAGAAATACTTGTTCGTGTACTTTTCTAATGTCTCAGGGGCTCCATATTAACATGGTTTGACTTCTGGCGGTATTCGCAATAGACATATCTTTCCTGGGAGTTTTGTCTCTTTATGCTCTTCAGCCTTGCGGTTAAGGGTGTGCAAAATCTCAAACCGGTCAAATAACCAGCCAAACCGGCTGCTTACATCCTAGTTTATTATTTTTCACAAATAAAATTCAAATTTAGAACTAGTATAAAATTTTGAACTAATCCAAACCAGCCAAACCACTAAAACCGGGTTTGCACAGGCCTACTTGCGGCTGACCACAAGTAATTTAAATGTAATATCTTCAATTGTGAAAATATTTATACAAGGCGTTTAATAGCATTTAGCGTCGCTATTTCAGAGACTGTCAAAATTAAAGGACATTACGGACCAAATCAAGGCCCCAATAGAGATGCAAGTGGGTCAATGTTAAGGTGCTCTTTACTCTCTTTAGTTCAAAAAGTTAAACTAATATTTAAAACGATGATATCATTGAAAAGTTATTTTATTTTATTAAACTAAATAGGGTATGCGTTACTCTAATATTGACCCAATTGCATCTATAGCCCCAATTAGCTAAAATTGCTCCCAAAGTTCTAAATGATCTACCCTATCCTTATTCCTCTGATAGCTAAATTACTTATCATGATAATTCCTTCCTTGAAGCACCTCCAAGTTACTCCTGGGCGCTGGCGAGCGGCGTCGGGAGGTCGCCTGGCCTCTTTCTTCTCCATGCTCCAGTGGTTGGAGCCTGTGGTGGAAGAGGCGGCTTCGGCGGCTCGGGCATAAAGCTCGTGGGCCTCTTTGATGCATCCACGGCGACGCGTTCTTCGCCCTTCTCTCGGCCTGCCATGGTGGCATGGCACAGAAGGGGGAAAAGCTTGAAGGTGAAGACGATGTTGAGGTCCAATGAAGTTGCGCCCACAAGATCCTCTTCGTAGTGGTCCATTGGCGGAGAAGTTGCCGGGCTACTGCCCTTTCTGATCGAAAGACGACCTAGGGTTTCAACCTCCTCTGGAGGCCTTTCTCCGAAGCGCTGCGCCGGAGCTTGACGTCTCTCCCTCGACAAGTGGTTCGTCCCCAGGGAGAGTGAGATGGCCGGCTGCTTTGCTTCTTCTTCGGCTTGGGGAGTGTCACGAGCAAGAAACCTCCACGATCTCGCCGATCCATCGTCTGGAGGTCGCTGGAGAATGGTTGTAGAGGTGCCCAAGGTCTTGATTGCGTTTTATTTTTTAGTCCTAGGGTGTTTTTTTATAATTAGAAGGCTCTTATATTTTATTTCTAGGGTTTCTAGAGTGCCTATTGCTAAGGGCTTCCTTGTAAAATATGCCTGCCACGTGGTTACTATTCAGCTTCAGGGGTCTTCTAGACCCATTCATCGTTAAAAAAAGATCACGCAATGTGGCTGGTTAAGCCTTGTGCGCGGACCCACGTGTGGGCCAATTTGGCCCACTAATGGTGGCGCATGCTACCGATCACTTGGCACCCGTGCGGAGAGAGCAGTGGCATCTCCTAAATAAGAAACACCATTAGCTATGCTCGACGCCGCTAGTATTTGTAATAGTAGGTAGTGGTGTATCGCCGTTTAAGACGGCACTACGTACTTTCTCAAAGTCAGGTTTGTGGGTCCCACGCACTGGTGGCGTTCACTTTCTAGGCCACGCTATGAGTAGTGTCTTATTTGTGTGGTGTTTCATGTTTTTGGTATGGCGCTAGAATTTGGGCAAATACCTATGTGATATTGCTTACAAAGACTTTTCCTACTAGGGCAAGCGCAAATCAAGGCTACTAGAAAAACTACAGAGTTGCCTTCTTACTGTCTCATGAGACATGAAAAGGTATCTTTGTACACAACATAATGATGAAAAGTACCGGGATCGAAAACACACGTCTCTTCCACCGAAAGCTTTGGTAGCCTGAACTCATCAATAGTGACTAGTGGGCGCAAGAGTTCAGAGAAAGGAGATTCTAGCATGCACATTATTTCACGTGCAATGCTTTAGTCTGTATCATTGCAATTCAATCGGACTCGGATCGATGAAACTTAGTAAATCCTGATGAAATCGTACAGCACGAATCATAAAGCAGCAGATCAATGGCTTAGCGTGCACACTAGGAAAACCAGTCTCGAGTTCAGAGCCATCACCCTTCCCAGTTGCTTGCCGTTGTTTCTATCCGAAGACTCACAGTTGGAAGATGAACTAAAAAGCCAGAATGCAGAGTCAATGTCGCAACGCTACGGATACGCTTCATTCATAATCGTAACAACTACGCGCATGATCGCACGTACGTGCGGGGCGGTGCGGTCCAAGGCGAGCAGCTAGAGCATGTAACGGCCTAGACCGTTTACTCAAGCTTTGATCTCAAGCGCGACCAGATTAAACAGTTTCGGTTCTCAGCTCGATCGATTCGTCGTCCTCCTCCTCTCTCTTGTTGTGGCATCCCGCAAAACACTACTAGAAAATCGCGTTGAATTTGAGCATTGCATCGTCATCATCATGCATTGTTTGCCAAAACTATTTTGCAAAGCCCGATTTATTTTTCCAAACGCCCCATCTTTATTCAAACGCCAAACCCCGGGGCTCCGGAGTATTTTGTTTTGTCGCTATCGGTTTGCAAATGATCCAATTAACACAAATAAAATTTATAATTATTTTAGTAGGGGCTGTCGAACGGGCCAGCCCGACCCGAACGACCGCCCCAGATTTTAAAACGGTCCACCCCAAACCGGCCCTCTAAATACTACAGCTACCCACTATCCTACCCAATCCATCCCTCACCTCACCCCTCCAATCACTGCTTGCCACCTCCTCTCCTTCCTCTCCCCCCTCCTCTCACATGCTGCCACGTGGCCTCCCTCCTCCGCCAGCCCTCGCCGCTTCACCGCCCGGCCCAGCGAGCTCAACCGCCGCCGCGACAGCCCTCTTCTCGCCGGCTCGCTGTCCCTCTCCGGCCACCGCGACGTCTCCCCGCACCGCGCCTCCCCGCCTGCCGCCTCCAGCCCGTTCCCTCCCTCCGTCGGCCCAGTGACGCGGACGCTGGGCCGTCATGGCCGTACGGCCGCCGCCTCCAGCTCGCCCGACGCCGTCGCCGTGCTCGCTTCCTCACGCGCCCGCTCGCCGAGCTCCTGGCCGGCCTCCTTATCCAGCGCCCCGCATCTCCCGCTCGCCCGGCCCCACCCCGAGACTCCCCCGACGACGCCCTCGCACGGACCCCTCACCGCCTCCTCCCGCTCAGGTCGCCGCCCACGTCCCCGAGCTCGCCTCCGTCGGCCGCCGGACCCCGTCGCCGACGCGACGCCTCCCCTTCTCGTCGTGTTCCCAAGATCCCCTCCCTGCTGTCGGGCTCGGTCCCGGCCGCCTCCCCTCTGCGCCGGCCGGCAGCGTCGCCGGAGGCTGCCCTCACCTCCTCGACGGCCGCCCGGCGCCCTCAGGAGCTTCCCCCACCCCCACCCCGTCCCTCGCGGCCCGCGCCTCTACCCCCAGCAGCTCGGCGCCGGAGCCGCCCGCCACCGGCGATCCCGCCCGCCCGCCGCTCGCTCGCTGCCGCTCCCCTCGTCGGGCTCTGCGCCACCTCGGCCTCCCCGCTGCTCGTCGCCAAGCTTCTGCCTGCGTGTACCCCGTCCCTGCAACCGACCCCTCCGATGTGTCGAAGTTTTGGCTACAAGTGTGGTGAAGCTCGCGAGGATGTTCAGACCCTCGTGTTTGACGAGAATCCCCACAAGATCTTCCGAAGACCCTAGAACGCCATGCTCTCTACCAAGCACTCCGTTGACGAGAACCGATGCGTGAAGATTGTACCGAGACGGGGACTCTAGGAGGTTACCGGTACCACATCCAAGACCGTTTCCTATTCGAGGAACGACACGTGAGGATGGACCCAAGTGATTCCGAGAAGCCCGGCAAGAACTACATCACGGAACAACATGATCATCGACACGGATCCGGAGACCATGGAGCACCAAGCACGTCCGCCCGGAACCCGGTGTCGCGCCAAGCTCGCCATGACCGGCTACATGGGGCCATCTACCACAAATCCCCGAAGTCCGACCCCGACGAGACCCGACGACGAACCAAGCCCGTCAATGATGAACAAGTTGGAACCCCAAGCTCTTCCCCCGACACCGAGGACGCCTACACGGATACGACTAGTGCTTCACCCCGAACGCCACGACCGTCGACATGACCCGAAGACCCCAGATGCGACAAGATCCGCTTGCGATAAGAACGGCACCGACCCGGAAGAATCCGACGCGCCCCCGACACCGAACCAATCCTTTCCGGAGTTCGAGAACGACCCCGTCAGAACCCTGGACCCCGAGACCGGACCCTGGACCCCGAACCCCGGAACCCCAAGATCGTCGAAACCCCTAATGTGTGAACCCCTTTTCCGAAACCCTATTTTATAACATAATATAACTTGTCGCATATTAAATTGTCATCGCGCATGCATATCTGTGGTTTGGGGGCCTTTTGCCGATTCACCTAATAATTAAATATGGGGCCCATATGCGGGCAAATCTAGTCTCATATTGGCCTCATTTAAATTTGTGTAGCGAACCGGTGCTATCTTCTGCCATGCTAAAACAACATTTAAATTGCGGGGGTTCTAAACAACATGAACCATCTAACTAATTGTCGGGACCCCGGTTCCGCTTAATATGACCTAATTGCATCGCACCTTCACCATGCCATGCATCATACATGCATCATGCCGATCTTCTGCCGTTGTATTAAATATTGCATCCGGTGTTTATTCTAGTGTTTTGCTTCTTCGCGGATAAGGCCGTTGAGTTGATGTGAGCTTCGCCCCGATCTTCGGTTGAACCCTTCGGCAATGTTTTCAGGCGAGCATCTCCCCCTTTCTACCTATCTTACTTTTGTAGTGTTTTACTCCTTCCTGTTGATCTACTGCTATCTGTGTTGCGATGCTTTAGTTTCCGTACCCTTGATATCCCTTGCAGCCATATATTGCCTTGGACACACCCTATTTCCGGTTGTTTGGTAGATAGTTGGACTTGCGCGTCGTAGTTGCTTGCTCAAGTGCTGATGTGTGTCGTCATATGCCACAGTTGCTGATGTATTGCCGCATGTTGATGTTGGAGATGATTCTAGTTTTACTTATCGTCACTTTAATTTCTGTTTAACAACTAAAATTGAAATAAGCAGAGGCATCGGTGGGTGATAGATAATATTTGGTTTCCGAACGCCCACTTGTGTCCCGTAAGACCCCGAGTACTTGATACCTGTTCCTTGATTTATCGCTCTATCCACATCCGTGAGGTATATGGGACCCCCTGAGCGAGCTTGATTCAGTCTTATTTCTTGGGGCCACAAACTAGTTTGAGGTTTTATTTACGATCATGTACTTATGCCATGCTACTTTTATTTAAATTGTGCGAGGAGCACCTTTGTATCTTGTTAGGATCGGGACACGATTCCGCGGTGTCGACAAGCCCAGCCACACTTCGGGTTCCCGATCGTTCACACCGTATTACCCAAACCTTGAGCCCGTCTCGGTCACCGGTGGCCGTTGCGGGATCTACTTAAGTGGCCTGAAATATTTCTGAATCTGTGATTGTTCATCGTGAAAGCCTCGTTGGGTTTTGATTTGGTTTTCGAGGTTGATCGGCGTGTGTTGCTATTGGTGCACCCGGCGGGTAAAACTTCAAAGCCGTGTCCGCGGATATGGACGACTTGGAGCACGATCTCGATCATAGACAAGCATAACTAAAGTTCTTGCTATAAATTTGACTTATAATGACTAGTAATCAGCTTCACTATAATGGAATGGCTAATTAATACTGCCCACAATTGCTTGTTTGGTTGTCGCGACAATTGTATCTCGACTAGTAAGTATTGCAACTTCTAGCGGAATGGCTGAATAAAAGTACCAACAACTGCTGGGTTTTGGGATTATATCATGCTATCTGTATTTGATTAGTAATTGCCGCAACTATAACGGAATGGTCAACTAAAAGTGCCCACTGTTTACTTTATCAGGACGATTATTTAAACCTGACTAGTAAAGTGCCGCAACTATAACTGAACAAGTAAAACTGCCAACTGTGTGAGTTCCTCGGTTGACTTCCTCGATGGTCTCGAGGGGGAAACGCCAGGTTGGGTTGTTTTGGTGTTAGCTTCAGGTTGGATCCGGTTAGGCCATTCTTATCCCTCTCTGATATCCGCCAGTTGTATCGAGTCTCTATAGGTTGTTTAGTGCCTTTTGCCGCTTGATCCACCATACCTATGTAGGCGAGGACCGCGAATTCTAGCCTCGCTGTCTTGGCCTCGATCTTGACGCTCCTTCTTTTTCCTTTGCCCTTTGCGGCACCCCTTTTGTTTAAGCAGGTTTGAGATCGGCGTCGTTAGCGTGGTTACCCTTCCGGCTTGGCACAGGGGTTATGGGCGCCATTGGTTATTCTTCAGGGCTCTTAGCCCCATTTGCTTCTTGTCCGTAGTCGGACGCTCTACCGTTTTCAAGGTGATTTGGATCTTGTATATTATATCTGTATTCTTGACTCTTGGAGTCGTGGTTATATATATATCTGCATGGGTCCCATCGAGGACTGTTGTGTAATGTTATTACTTCGTTTTCCACCCGCACGAAAGTGCCTGGTGGGCACCTTTGAATCGTTTCTATGCGGGTTTGGCGAATTTTGCCCAAACTTGCATAGGTCCGATTCTGAGGGTGTTACACTTGTCCCCATGGATTTCGTCACACTGACCGCCCCCTCGCGCTGCTAGCTCCTTGACAAAGCAAAAGTTGCTCCATCGTTACGACTTATTTTATCATCACATGGTCGATTAAGAAATTGTCTTCGACTTACTTGGCATGCTATAGTGGACAACGTCGCCGTCGGCCAGGCGCTCGGCGGCCACATCGACCTGAACGTGCCGGCGCTGGAGGAGGATCCGTCGGCTGATCGCTCCAACAGGCAGCTGGGGCTCGCCGTGTGGTCTTCCCCGTGGTGGTTGACTTCCGATGTTAACAAGATATATATTCAGTTCTGATCTATACGGCACAATTTTTAGCGTTGAGTATTTGCGTTGAGCAGAGCTGCTCGAGAAGTCAAAAACCCTCGGCGCACATTAGAAATGCTTGTTCGTGTACTTTTCTAACGTCTCAGGCATATTAACAAGATCAAATTAACGCATTTAGCCAGCAAGGTACTACCGGCCCATCTCAGCAGCACATGGTGGTAGAACCCGCATTCGATGCATGTTGGTAGAACCTATCGAATAATCGAAAAAGCGGTGTGGCTTCCACCGAGATCCCGGGTGATGACGATGACGATGGTGCATCGACGATGGCTCGTGTTGGCTTCCATGTGGATGATATCACGGAGACGACACATTGCGAGCTACATGTCAAAGTTGTGAACATAACAATGAAGGTGGCGGTCGGCTATGCCTTACCAATTGGACCTACATCAACTTACCATTGTCTTCCGGTTCTACAGGGCTACGCTGTCATTGGGGTGGATGAAGTCATGCACAACTTTCAAGGTTTAAGCTTGACTATAACCTGCAGGTGAAGGGGATGTGACTGAACTGGGAGAAGCAACAAACATCACCATTCTATATCCAAAGGAATGTATCGTGCTTCTAAATCAGACGCCAAGGCCATCTTCGCCGTCGCCTCACCCGTCTCCAGCGCAGTCGTCGCCACTGCAGTAGCCGTCTCCGTCGCCGCCGCGGGAGCCGTCTCCATCGCCTCACCCGTCTCCGTCGCCTCACCAATCTCCAGCGCAGTCGTCGCCGCCACGACAGCCATCGCCGGCGCCTCAGGAAAAAAAAACGTAAGCGTACCACCGCTACTCTGCGGAGTGGTAAGCGGCTGCCGACACGTAAACAGGAGCCTCTTCCAAAATTACCAAAGGTTCCTCCCAAGAGAGATTATGATTGTACTGAAAAGGAGACTACGGCGATCGTCGAGGCAAAAACGACAGCATTTTTTGCTAAGCTGAGGCGGCCGAAAGAGACAAAGTTCCCCAGCACCGAAGAAGATAAAGCACGAGTGTTCAAAATGTTAAAGGGCCTTCACCAACCCAAGCCAAACCTGTCATCAGACTATGAGCGCTTTATTCTCAATCACATGCGGCACAACTGAAGGAAATATGCCCTATAGGCAATCATAGAGATGATTATATTTCTTATATAACCATGAGTTATTGTAATGTTTCTTAAATATTCATATGAGGCAACTTGTATTGATTAGAAATTATGTGAATTGTTTATAAAACTCTTTACTTGTATGATTATTTAATAGTTGTCTCTAGTCGGAGTTCATGTGAGGACACACGTGAATATTAGACTAGAACATCAATTGGTTGATGACTATGTTTCGCAAGTCATAGACATGGAGATGTCAAAACAATGATGTGGACACATGTTATGAACATGGGGTTGGACTAACCCAACTTGAGACTGGCAATTACACTTGCAGCTCTCTCTACACATCGTGTACGTTTTGTCCTTAGACCTGAGATTGTCACATGTACTTGAGATGTGGATCGACCTACTTTGGGGCTATCAGACGCTGCTCCGTAACTAGGTAGTTATAAAGGTAGATTTCGGGTTTGTCCTGAAGCATGCTGCAAGACTTGATCAATCAAGATGGGATTTTCCCCTCTCTACTTGAGAGAGATATCTCTGGGTCCCTCGAGTGATCAGATCCAAAAATGCATGGCCGTGCTACATATAGTTAAGAGTTAACCTAGTAAAGGGATTCTGAATCATAGTATCGATAAAGGGAGGTCAGCTTGAAGCTATACCAAATATCATAAGGCAAAGGGAAAGAGATGTACTAAACCTTGTGATGGTTCGTCCAATATGATCTTTGTATGCGTTTAGGAGTTGGCATGTCTTGCTAGAGGCCGCTACCAACTATTGACAGAATAAGTGTATTCATGTCTTGTCTACATGTATATGAACCTATAGGATCACACACTTAAGGGGCTGGAAGCCTAACGAGGATTGTATCTGAATTAGACCAGGCGTAGGCTACTAATGGGATGCTAATGTAGAAGCCCACTAGGGACGCCTATATAAGGGAGGATGGGCGAGCTGACCAGGGTTAGACCATTCCGCCCAGCCGCCACTCCTCACGCATGTGTCGCGCGCACGGACCTACCAGTCCGGCGTCTGACGCTTCTATCTTGTACGTGTGGATACCTCGGAGGTGCTGCAGCTGTAGCACTTGGACGAGCCGCGCAAAGGGAGCTGCTCGTGGGACGAGGATAAGGAGGAGACGTAGAACGTCTACACTGCGTCAACGCGCTTCATCAAGTTCCGCAACTGCGCGTCTAGTGGTAATCCCGTGATCTATGACAACAGTAATTCTGGTTTACGCGGTAGAAAATTTTGATTTCCGCTAGTGTAGCCTACCTGTATCCCTTCAGTGGTATCAGAGCCGATGTTGTTCAGTTATAGGTTCGGGGTGTTTGCATATGGTGATATGCAGATTGATATGAATGATGTGATCATTTATATGGCGGTGGTTCAAGATTGATCTGTGATCTTGCTTTCCGTGATCGTGATTCTGAGGTCATCGAACGACTTACCCCTACCTCTCGGTTTCCACTATCGGGGTAGACAGTGACACATAAATCCCGTTGAATCACGTAAAGATCAATATGATTGATCGAATCGGAACCTAGATCTAAAATTTATATACCGTGATCAAAGGAGTTTGATTAAATCAGAACAATAGTTAGTTTAAGGTAAATTTGATTTGCCGATCAAAATCCTTAAATAAAATTGTGTAAAGATTCCGCGATATCGCACTAGGGGACGCCCGGAGATACCGCGAGGGGTGCTGCCCCTTCGAACCCCGCAGGGGGAGACCCCCTAGACCCCCCTTAATAGTAGCTCATTTTGTATCTTGTTAAGGTAACTAGGTGTTGCGAGTTCACATGATCCGGTAGAATGCGATTCTATGCATAACTTGTTTTTGCAGGATGTATATGATCAGTATGGCCCATATATGTATGTGATGCATGTATAAAATTTATCATGACCTGCGTGTCGTGAGTAGGGCAACACGGTTGGAGCCATATGTGTTGTCAATTATTGTAATGGCCTGCGTGCCAACTTGTGATGATCCCAATACTATGTAATTTTGATTACTAGCTGTTAGGAGTAATAGCTTGTATTAGTTTTTGGAGGACTCATCACTTGGAGGATGGCTCGCATGGAACATGAATATGGATATCATCATGGTGGACAGGTTCTATGGCAATAGATATCACCATGAGAAAATGGGCCATACTGTGTCACAACTATGTGAATGATATTCTTATGTGTTTTACTCTATGCATGCTTAGATGATAGTAGTAGAACGATCTCTCACAAAGTTTAAGTTAAACCATGCCCTCCCAACCAAACCTTTCACCATCCTATGCCCTGTACAATCGTTGGTGGGTCTATGAAATTAGGGTGCCGCGGTTTTCCTTGGCTGGATGGGTTTGTATCTGATACCTACACACATAAGGGTTGGTGAGCTTGACAAGGTCATCTTAACAATTAAGAACCTTGGGGCATAAAGGTTGGGCGCCTAGTTTTGACATAGAGATGTCACCCAACAACAAGATTCATATGTGATATGATTAGCAAGTGTTGCTTACCGATTTACCTTGTCTTCTAGCAGTGATGCTAAAGCTCACTAGTCGACTTGTTAATTGTGGATCTTGAATCACTTAGTATCAATAGAGGGATATTGATTTAAGTGGGAGTATATGCTATTAAATTGTTTAATATGTTTTACTCTTTCATGGTTAAATGGCTTAGTATTTTGCATGTTTTCTGTTGTAGATCAATGGCACCGAACACTTCATCACTTTTTTCTTTGCGTTTGATTCTTGACAAAGATAAACTTAATGGAACAAACTATTCGGACTGGGTCCATAACCTAAGAATTGTTCTCAGGTCTGATAAAAAGGAAACGGTTCTAGATACCCCAATCCCCAATGAACCTGCTGATAATGCATCCGTTGCCCTCAAGAATGCCTACAAGACAACATGTGATGATTCTCTTGAGGTTAGATGACTTATGCTTGCAATCATGGAACCTGAACTCCAAAAGAAGTTTAGCTGTCTTATGCTTGCAATCATGGAACCTGAACTCCAAAAGAACTTTGAGGATTAGGAAGCATACGATATGATCGTTGCGCTTAGGGACATGTTCCAGACTCAGGCCAGGACTGAGACGTACAATGTCGCCAAGTCCTTTGTGGAATGCAAGCTGGCAGAGGGAGCAGATATAGGCCCCCATGTGATCAAAATGGTTGGTTACAGTTAGACTTTGGAAAAGCTTTGGTTTTCCACTAGGCCAAGAGTTGGCTACTGATTTCATTTTGGCGTCTCTTCCATCTAGCTATGGGCAGTTCATTTCAAACTACCATATGCATGGGGTGGAGAAGGGCCTTAATGAGTTATGTGGGATGCTAAAAATAGCAGAAAGTGACATGAAGAAGTGTGTAGGCCATAGCCATGTCATGGATGTGAAGAACAAGCCTAGCTTTAAGAAAAAGGGTACTTCTTGGAAGAAGAAGGGCAAGGCTAAGGATACGATCCCTAAGCCTGCACCCAAGCAAAAGGCTGGACCTGTAGAAGACACCGAGTGCTTCTTTTTTCATGAACATGGCCACTGGAAGAGATACTGCAGCAAGTACCAAGGATTCTTTGAAGAAGAGTGGAAGTAAGAGTACTTCCCACTCAGGTACTCTTGTTATAAATGTTGTGGACATTATTCTCGCTGATTCCTAGGTTAACTCTTGAGTATTTGATACCGGATTGGTTGATCATATTTGCAATTAAATGCAGGGGCTAATAAGGACTAGAGAAGTGCAGAAAGGCGAAGTGGATTTTTGCGTCGGAAATAAAGCAAGGGTTGCTGCATTGTTCGTCGGCGTCATGCAACTTCACCTTCCGTCAGGATTTATTATGGAGTTGAATAATTGTTATTACATTCCAAGTATGGGTCGAAATGTTTTATCACCTTCATGTTTGATGAGGGATGGATATTCATTTATGAGTATAAACAATGGTTGTGTAATCTCTAAGAATGATATGTTTATGGATAGTGCCCCCATTTTGAATGGGTTATTTATTTTAAATCTTGATGATGCATCTCTTTACAATGTTAGTGCTAAAAGGCTTCGGCCTAATGATTTGAGTCCTACCTATTTATGGCATTGTCGTTTGGGGCATATAAGTAAAAAGCGCATGAAGAAGCTCCATGGTGATGGTCTTCTAACTTCGTTTGATTTTGAATCATACGAGACATGTCAAGCTTGTTTACTTGGAAATATGACCAAGTCGCCTTTTTCGGATTTACCCGAGAGAGCGACAGACTTGTTGGAACTCATACATACTGATGTATGTGGACCAATGAGTATGACAGCCAGAGGAGGATATCACCACTTCATTACTTTCACTAATGATTTCAGTAGATATGGTTATGTCTACTTGATGAGGCATAAGTCTGAAACTTTTGAAAAGTTCAAGGAGTTTCATAATGAGGTAGAGAATCAACGTGGCAAGAAAATAAAGGCATTTGCGATCTGATCGTGGAGGTGAATATTTGAGTCACGAATTTAGTGATCATCTTAAGAGTTGCAGAATTGTTCCACATCTCACGCCGCCCGGAACGCCTCAAAGAAACGGGGTCTCCGAACGGCGCAATCGAACTTTGTTGGACATGGTTCGATCGATGATGAGCCAGTCGGATTTACCATTATCATTTTGGGGATACGCTCTAGAAACGGCAGCTTTCACACTTAATAGGGTACCATCTAAATCTGTAGTTAAGACACCATATGAGATGTGGACTGGAAAGAATCCCAGTTTGTCTTTTCTAAAGATTTGGGGTTGTGATGCATTTGTCAAGCGACTTTAGTCGGACAAGCTAACGCCCAAATCGGATAAGTGCATTTTCGTGGGATATCTGAGGGAAACCTTAGGGTATTACTTCTACAACCGAGAAGAGGGCAAAGTGTTTGTCGCTCATAGCGGTGTTTTCCTAGAGAAAGAGTTTCTCGCAAAGGGAACGAGTGGAAGGTCGGTGCGACTTGAATAAGTTCGAGATGAGCCAATCAGGGATGCTTCTACGAGTTATGCTATTGTAGCAAAAAAAGTCGAAGAACCCGTGGCAATAGAAGCACCACAACCACGAAGGTCGGGAAGGCTCCGCGAAGCGCGGGAATTATTATTGTTAGACAATGATGAGCCTGCGACCTATGCAGAAGCGATGGTGGACCCAGACTCTGAGAAATGGCTGATCCGAGATAGAGTCCATGGGAGACAATAAAGTTTGGAACTTGGTTGACCTGCCTGATGGTTTTAAAGCCATCGAGTGCAAATGGATCTATAATAGAAAGATTGATATGGATGGAAATGTTCACATCCATAAAGCTCGATTTGTTGCAAAAGGTTTTCGACAAGTTCAAGGAGTATATGTTGCAAAAGGCTTTCCTAAATGGAATCCTTACTGAGGACATGTATATGATGTAGCCCGAAGGTTTTGTCGATCCAAACAATGTTGGAAAGGTATGAAAACTTCTAAAGTCCATTTATGGGCTGAAGCAAGCATCTCGGAGTTGGAACATTCGATTTGATGAAGTTGTAAAGGAGTTTGGCTTCATAAAAAACGAACAAGAACCTTGTGTTTACAAGAAGGAAAGTGGGAGAGCACTTGTATTTCTAATCTTATATGTAGATGACATATTGCTGATTAGAAATGACATTCCTATGCTCGAGTATGTTAAGACCTCATTGAAAAATAGTTTTTCGATAAAGGACCTAGGAGAAGCGGCATATATTCTGGGCGTCAAGATCTATAGAGATAGATCAAGGAGGCTAATTGGATTGAGCCAGAGTACATACATTGACAAAGTGTTGAAACGGTTCAACATGGAAGAGGCTAAGAAGGGTTCTTGCCCATGTCTCACTTCATTAAACTCAGCAAGACTCAGTGTCCCTCGACAACTGATGAGCGTGAGCGCATGAGCAGGGTTCCATATGCTTCGGCTATTGGATCCATCATGTATGCAATGATATGTACTCGCCTGGATGTTTCCTATGCTCTAAGTGTTACGAGCAGATACCACGCTGATCTAGGTGAAGGTCACTGGACAGCGGTAAAGAATATTCTTAAGTACTTGAGAAGGACTAAGGATGTGTTCCTAGTTTATGGAGGTGAGGATGAACTCAGTGTAAGGGGTTACACAGATCCGAGTTACCTTAACGACTCAGATGACTCCAGATCGCAGTCTGGTTATGTGTTTATCATGAATGGTGGTGTTGTGAGTTGGAAAAGTTCCAAGCAAGATACGGTGGCCTCCTCTTCAATAGAAGCTGAATATATTGTCGCCTCGGAGGCTACAAAGGAAGATGTTTGGATTAGGAATTTCCTGATCGCTCTTGGTGTGGTTCAGGCGCGTCCAATCCCATGTACGTTTATTATGACAACAATGGTGCTATTGCACAAGCCAAGGAGCCTAGACGGCACTAGAAGAACAAACATATTCGCATGCATTACCATCAGATTCGAGAGTTTGTTGAGGATGGTAGTGTCATGATATGCAAAATACATATGGACTCAAATGTTGTTGATCTCTTTACAAAGCCACTCCCGCAGCCTGCGCATGAGGCGCACGCAAGAGCAATAGGTATTAGATACAATCTAGATTGACTCTAGTGCAAGTGGGAGATTGAAGGAAATATGCCCTAAAGGAAATCATAGAGATGATTATATTTCTTATGTATCCATGAGTTATTGTAATGTTCCTTGAATATCCATATCAGGCAACTTGTATTGATTAGCAATTATGTGAATTGTTTGTGAAACTCTTTACTTGTATAGTTATTTAATTGTTGTCCCTAGTCGGAGTTCATGTGAGGACACACGTGAATATTAGACTAGCACATCGATTGGTTGATCACTATGTTTCGTAAGTCATAGACATGTAGATGTAAATCCAATGATGTGGACACATGTTATGAACATGGGGTAGGACTGACCCAACTTGAGACTGGCAATTAGACTTGCAACTCTCTCTACACATTGTGTATGTTTTGTACTTAGACCTGAGATTGTCGCATGTACTTGATATGTGGATCAACCTACTTTGGGGCTATCAGACGTTGCTCCGTAACTGGGTAGTTATAAAGGTAGCTTTGGGGTTTGTCCTGAAGCATGATGCAAGGCATGATCAATCAAGATGGGAGTTGCCCCTCTCTACTTGAGAGAGATATCTCTGGGGCCCTCGAGTGATCGGATCCAGAAATGCATGGCCATACTCCATATGGTTAAGAGTTAACCTAGTAAAGGGATTCCGAATCACAGTATCGAGAAAGGGAGGTCAGATTGGAGCTAGACTAAATATCGTGAGGCAAAGGGAAAGACATGTACTAAACCTTGTGATGGTTCATTCGATATGATCTTTGTATGCGTTTAGGAGTTGCCACGTCTTGCTAGAGGCCGCTACCAACTATTGACAGAATAAGTATATGCGTGCCATGACTACACGTATATGAACCTATAGGGTCACACACTTAAGGGGCTGAAAGCCTAATGAGGATTGGATCCGAATTAGACCAGGCGTAGGCTAATAATGGGCTGCTAATGTAGAAGACCACTAGGGACGCCTATATAAGGGAGGATGTGGCAAACTGACCAGGGTTAGACCATTCCGCCCAACCGCCACTCCTCACGCATGTGTCGCGCGCGCGGACCTAGCAGTCCGGCGTCTGACGCTTCCACCCTGTACGTGTGGATACCTCGGAGGTGCTGCAACTGTAGCACTTGGACGAGCCGCGCAAGGGGATATGCTCGTGCGGCGAGGTTAAGGAGGAGACGTAGAACGTCTACACTATCTTGACGCGCTTCATCAAGTTCCGCAATTGCGCGTCTAGTGGTAATTCCATGATCTATGACAATAGTAATCCTGGTTTACGCGGTAGAAAATTTTGATTTGCGCTAGTGTAGTCTACCCATATCCCTTAAACAACAACTGTCGAAGAGCAATAATGCAAGAGGGAAATCTATTCCCCAGCTCGGACAACAAACAAAACAATCTTGCGCCCCTCTCAAGGTAATTTCCCATACCAATGTGGGGTTGAGCAAATATGCGGCCGAAGAGCAGTATGATCCAGATATAGTTGCACTATACGGAGAAGCAGACGCTGCTCAAGGTATGAGTATTGCCCACTACTTATCACAGTTATATTACTTCCCCGCGGGTGAAGTAGCATATAAATACCAGTACGGGAAACCTCTCGTCAATCTGAGAAAGTAAAGAATCTACCAACAAAAATGCGAAGATTGCATAACTGTTACATGCATGCCACAAAGGCCGGGGCTAACTGGATAATGATGAGGATTACAAAAAATCATTACGGGAAAGAAGATGACATGGTAGCCATTTAATTTGTTGAACTATTTCAATTATTCAATCAAGACGCCTTGGACAAATTGATCATCAGTGCCTATTGTCTGTAAGTACTAATTCTGTAATTAATTAAGTCTCTAACTATCTCACCTTATTTATTACATGTATATAATCATACTATAATATGCAGAATGAAAATTCTTGAATGCAGCAGAGGACAAATCTATGACATTGGGTTCGTTGACCCATATTTTGTTCATCAAGCTAATCTCAAATCAAAACCTCAGGATACGGAGGATAATATTGTACACGTGTTAAGGTTTCTAGAAAACAGAAGGGAAATACTATTTCCTTACAACTTCAAGTGAGTGTTATTGTTTTGTATACACTTTCTAATTCGCTTACTCGACGTTAAGTGTATAATTGAAGAGTTATGCATGCGCAGCTTTCACTATATTCTGTTAATCATTCAACCTGACAAAGGGCGGGTACTAGTCATGGAATCAAAACATAAACCCCTTGAGATGTGTGCAGACATGCAGATGACGCTCTAGCGGTAATTCTAATCATTACGACACTATATCAGCAATGTTCGTGAATTTCATGATATCAAGTATTTAATAACTCCTTTTATTCGTTTTCTTCGCCGACCAGCGCTTGTAAACAGTTCAACAAGAAGGCTAAGGGTGTTTGGAAAGAGGGGCTTACATTTAAACCACTAGATATAAGTACCACTAGCTAGATCCGCACATCTCTTTGATTCTAGTTTTGATATTGTTATCATGCTTGATTATTATTTTGATTGAAATCTGTTCTCGTAAAGTTCCTGATACAGGGACCAGGGAACAATTTATGTGGATACTATGTCTGCGAGTTCATCCGTCAGACGTGCTGTGAGAAGAGCAGAAATTTAGAGCAAATTAACATATGTAAACAATTTTTATAGTTTTTTATTACCATAAAATTGTGTTTAGTTTCATTCATATAGGTTGACTCCTTTTTTAAATCAGCTCGAGCGGCTACGGGATGGTCTTCTGCCAAATGATCGCATACGAGCAACTCAGGAGGAATTGGCGAGATTCTTGGATGCAGAAGTCCTAAACCCAAAAGGAGAATACTATGCGGGTGTATAGGCAATAGGGACTGTACAAAGAGATTATTTTGTATGTATATATGTGCATGAAACCCGTGTATCGAATGTAATATGTTCGACACTTGGATCTCTATTGTCATGATGATGTTGTGTAATATAATGGTTCCTTCATTGATGAGTGCAACACACAAAATAAAAAATAAAATAATATAAATGAATTCTCTGTCGTGGCACAAAAAGTGACCAAAATGTTGCGGCGGCAAAAAATGTGGCCAAAATGAATTCTCTGCCATGGCAGAGAAATGTGTCAAATCTCTGCCGCGACAGAGAGTGATTTGTCCCAGTTCGTGTTACGAACCGGGAAGTTTTCTCCTCCCTCCCTCGCGCGTAGCAGCGGTCACGTGGACTACATTTTTGTCTCGGTTCATGGCCTAACCGGGACTAAAGGGTCAGGACTTTAGTCCCGATTGCCCCGTCCCAGTTGGGCAACCGGGACTAAAGCCCCTTACCAACCGGGATGTATGGAGTTGTTTGCACTAGTGCATATTAACATGGTTTGAATTCTCATGGTATTTGTGATAGACTTTTTTTTTCGATTGTGGCTGACCACAGGAAATTTAAATGTAACATGAGGAGTTCTATTTTTTGATGCTCCTTAGCCTTGCGGCTGACCACAGGTAATTTAAATGTAACATCTTCGATTGTGAAAATTATGCAAGGGTTTGTTTCTACTACTTCTACCATCGCACAATGTAAGGCGTTTAATCTGTCTAATGCATGATTTTGATATCTAATATGTTCAAGTACTCTTTTGTACTAAATCAATGACACTTACTATGGATCGAAGCGAGTATAATAATTTAGGATGTATAAAGGATGATTTACAACCATATGACTAATTAACTTTTTGAATTCGATTAGCATTTATTATTTCAGAGATTCTCGATACTAAAGGACAATCGCTTTTCACGGCCCTTAGAGATACACGTGGATCAATGTTAGAGCACCTCTAGCAGATGATGTATAATTTACATCAGGGTATTAAGTAGGTACACATGGTGGTAGTGTGCCACAGTCTTAGTCACCGTCGGATCCTTATAGTGGATGTTGGATGGCTGAGAACTAATTGAATAGCCAAAATACATATTAGGAAAAGAATAATCTTTAACGCAGAGTTGCAAGTACCATACAGTTATAGTACGTGTTATACATATGGCGCATTCATACTTTTGACTTGAGAGGATGGGAATCCGTACTTAGTTTGCCCCGTATATGATACTTTCCACGAAGTAGATTTTCCGTGTTGGATGGTACTTGTAGTCTGCGCGCATAGCCTGAAATTACTCCCCCGGAACACCATGTGAAGGCTGGATATGTACAAAACAGCCCAATGTCTAAGCAAAACACAATTATTACATCATTCACACATGTTGACAGGGATCTTTCACCAATTATGATGTGAGCTACCGACGGAGGGATGTGCGTGGGGATCAAACCCATGGTGAGTGAATCCACACTCTTTACATCATATGATGTAAAATACGTCACCTATTTTTGCTCATTTTCAGGTTTTACACGTCACCTGTTTTTGCTCTCAAAACTCCGATGATGTAAAATACATCACCTCTTCTCTGAAAGTGCTCCAGCACACGATGTATTTTATGTCACCACCTAGGTGATGCATATTTTAGATTTCCAAACATAGGATGAACTATGATGAATATTATGAAACAAACATCACATATATGATAAATAACATACGAATTAAGATCAAGCACACACATATCATCCAGTTCATCACAAACATATCATCAAGTTCAAGCATTGCATAGTTCAACAAGCCTAGCATGGTTCACCATAGACACAAACATACGTGAAGTTCGACAAACAAACGTAGACAAACAACATAGTTTTAGAAACACACAAGGACCATAGCAAGGTCACTCATCATGCCTCAATGACGGTTGCCCCTCCATTTCCTCCTATGCCTCTGATGCCTTCTAGATCACTTCATTGACCAAGTTGCGACCAGCCAAAGACGCGTGCGAGAATGCTGGCTCCTCCACGGTAGGCGTCACGCGGGAGGGGGGGCAGAGACAATGAACTGGACGGTGGCGTTCGAGGGGTTCTTTCCATGCCCGCCACCGTCTTGTTCTTCGTTCTTGGAGGAGTAGACGCGGTCGGCCCCGACACAGACACCGCCGACATTGGCCACTTCAAGCCGACCGCCTTGCCCTTTGCTACGGGTTTTGGACCTTCAGCTTTGGCAGCGCTGCACCAGATGTGGTTGGCATAGTGCTTGGGCGTGGCGCAGAGAAGACAAGCCAACGAAGGGATGCGCTAGGGTTTGGGCCTGTTGCATCCATGACGGTGCCCGATTTCACCGAGAACTCGCCGACAGCGACGGTCGAAGGGACGGAAGGGGCGGGCGAGGGATGGGGTTGGCCGGACAAGGGATCCATGGCTGGAAGAATGCTTCTCTTCTTGTCCATATTCAGAATCAATCTTCGTTCGCTCTTCCTCCAAAGGTGTGCCCACCATCACAAAAGGGAGTCAGACCAGTGTTGTCAACCCGGTCAACAAATAGTTTGAAATCAAGTAAGGTTTTTCCTATATCTCTTGGACATCAGTTGCCTGTAGGTTGGTGATGGATCCGTCCTCGATAGATGTTTGGCTCTATATTATATAGAAATTTCCGAGGTGTTCACTAGTACGTAGAAAATAGGCCTCAAGTCCCGGATGTGCATCCGGGACTACCGAATCGGGACTAGAGGTCCTACCTTTAGTCCTGGTTCTAGTACAAATCAGGACTAAATAATCTCCACGTGGCCTGATGTAGTGCGTTGAACTGGGGGACCTTTAGTCCCGGCTTGTAACACAAACCAGGACAAATGGTTTTCTGCCGCGGCAATATTTTGGGGCAATCGGCTACCACAACAGGAGATGGGTTTTAGGGTTTTATATTTTCTTTTTGTGTTTAATTATTTTTAATTTTGTGTTTTTATTTCAAAAAAGTTTTCGTATACATATTATATGCTACTACATACTGAACACATTGATGCATATATAATATAATTTCTCTCACGAGCATACAAACATATATACAACTTTGGTATACGAGTCACAACCGGGACTAGAGCCTCTCTATTTGATTACATGAAGATCATTATATTACATGGATAGTTTATTTTCTATTCATATTGTATTCTCCATTTGGGTGTATGACCTCCCGAAGCAAAAAATTCTGACAATTCCTCTTGAATTGCCAATTAGAGCTTATCCCGCGTCGCATTGAACTATATGTAAAGAAGGAAATCATTATGAATGGAACTCAATACAAATTATGGTATAAAATAAATTGTGAATATATTGTTTACGTACTTCAAAAAAGTTCGTGCCCTTCTTGGTACACCCGCGAATAAACTCGCAGACGTAGTATCCATATAAATTAGTCTCATGTGGCTGCCTCGCGCACTTTTTGAGAATAGAATTCAATCAAATAATAATCAAGCATGATAATTTTATTGAAACTAGAATTTAAGAGATGTGTGGACCTAGCTCTCGTACTACTTATCGGGACCGGATAAAAAGTCAGCTTCTTACTCCATTCACCCTTAACCTTCGTCCTGAATCGTTTCGAAACCTTGCCCGTCCAAAAAGAAATAAATGAATGAGTTATTAATTACTTGACATCTTAGAGAATGAACAAAAGAGACAGATATAGTACGATATTGTATTCTTTTACTTATCTTTCTTTTTTCTTGATTTGGTAGACATGTCCTTTACATAGAAAACCTGATCCACGTCATTGGCCAGGACGAATGGTTTGTCTCCGTATGCAAGGTTGTTAAGATCTACTGTTGTCATTTCGTACTGCTGGTCTACCTTTACCCCGCCTCCTGTCAGCTTGACCTATTTGCACCGAAACAAAGGGACCTTAAAATAAGGTCCATAGTCAAGTTCTCATATCTCCTCTATGTAACCATAATATGTGTCCTTTTGCTCATCATCGTATGTTGCATCAAATCGGACACCACTGTTTTGGTTGGTGCTCTTTTTATCTTGGGCATGCGTGTAAAATATATTTCTATTTATCTCGTACCCTTGGAAAGTTAATATAATCGAAGATGGTGACCTGCCCAACAAGTACAGTTGATTTCCAACAGTGATGTCATTCATGAGATGTGTCTGCAACCAACCGTCGAAAGTCACCATGTGTTCAACCTTAATCCAAGAGTCAGACTGCCACGGGTTTTCGGAGTGTATGATATTCTGGTGTTCCTTGATATACGGAGCCACCAAGGTGGAATTTTTTGCAGAACTATATAGTGTCCTTTAGTGAAAGAATGCTCGTCCATACATATCCTTGATTTATTTTTAGCGTGCCTTTTCCACTCAGTATCCCCTCATGCCGTGATTCAAGAACACTGATTGGCTTAAGTTCAGGAATAAAGTCAACACAAAACTCAATGACCTCCTCTATTCCATAGCCATTGGAGATGCTTCCTTCTAGCCTAGCATGGTTATGAACATATTTCTTTAAAACTCCCATGAACGTCTCAAAGGAGAACATATTGTGTAGAAATACAGGACATGTATTGGTAATCTCTTCGACTAGGTGAACTAGAAGGTGGATCATAATGTTGAAGAAGGATGATGGCAACACCAACTCGAAGCCGACAAGACATTGGACCACATCTTTTTGTAACCTTGGTAGACTTTCTGGATTGATTACCTTCTGAGAAATTTCATCGAGGAACACACATAGCTTCACAATGGGTACTCTAACATTTTATGACAGAATCCCCCTCAATGCAACCGGAAGCAACTGTGTCCTAAGCACGTGGCAGTCATAAGACTTTAGATTTTGGAATTTTTTCTCTGCCATATTTATTATTCCCTTTATATTCGACGAAAAGCCAAATGGAACCTTGATACTGTTTAGGCATTCAAAAATATTTCCTTCTCTTCTTTTGTAAGAGCATAGCTAGCAGTACCTTGAAATAACTCTGGATGCATGCCATCTCGGTCTTTCATATGATGTTGGTCCTATAGTGCTTCTAGTGTATCTTTATTCTTCACATACATGCTTAAGAATCCTAGCAGTATCACACAAAGATTTTTCGTCAGATGCATCACGTCGATTGCAGGTGAACCTCTAGTACTTTCTAATAAGGTAGCTCCCAAAATATAGATTTCTTCTTCCACATGGGTGCGTGTCCTCTAACGTTATTTGGAATAGATTGTCTGCCAGGACCCTTTCCAAAGATTATTTTTAAATCCGTCGTTATATCAAATACATCATAACCAGTATGATGATTAGGCTTACTCTGTGATCTGCCTAGCCATTCAAATGCTTAGGGTATGCATGGGCGGAAGAAAACGACGATTCCCCAGGGTACACATTCGTCTTACATTTATCCAAAAAAATACTTTAAGTCTCACCTAAATAGTGCGTCCATGCATTGTATCCCTTGTTTGTTTGTTCTGAAATGGTACTAAGAGCAGGCCAATTATTGATGGCTACGAACATCAACGCCCGTAGGTCAAATTCCTCCTCTTTGTGCTCATCCCACACACATGCACGTTCTCCATGCCACAACTGTAATTTTTTTTCAACTAATGGCCTTAGGTACGCATCAATATCGTTGCCGGGTTGCTTTGGGCCTTCTATGAGCACTGACATCATAATGAACATCCTCTTCATGCATAATCAAGGAGGAAGGTTATAGATACACAGAGTCACAACCCAGGTTCTATGACTATAGCTATGCTCTCCAAAATTATTCATGCCATGTGTACTTATACCAAACCATAAGTTCTCTCATGTCACCTGCAAAGTCCAGGAACTGTCTCTCAATTTTTCTCCACTGTGACCCATCAGCTGGGTGTCTCAACATCTCGTCTTTCTTATGGTCTTGTTTGTGCCATCGCAAGAACTTGGCATGCTCTTCATTTCTAAATAAACGTTTCAACCATGGTATTATAGGAGCATACCACATCACCTTGGCGTGAACCCTCTTCCTGGGGCGCTCGCCCTCAACATCACTAGGGTTATCTCGTCTGATCTTATACCGCAATGCAATGTATACTAGGCATGTATCCAAATTCTCGTACTCCTCATCGCGATAGAGGATGCAATTATTAATGCATGTATATATATTCTGCACCTCTTATCCTAGAGGATAAACAACCTTCTTTGCTTCGTACGTATTGGCAGACAGTTTGTTATCCTTTGGAAGTAGCTTATTCATTATTTCCAGCAACTTCTCAAATTCCTTGTCAGTCACACCGATCTATGCCTTCCATTGCAGCAATTCCAGTGTGCTACCTAGATTTTGTGGCCACCTTCGCAATTCGAGTACAACAATTTGTTATGATCATCTTCTCGAATTTCAACCTCTCCTTTTCACTTTTGCATCAGCAATGGCCCGACAAAGATCATCATCTGGCTCATCTGATGCATGTTCTTGAGCTTCTTCCTCATTATTGTCTTCTATTGTAGTATCACCATATTTAGGAGACATATGATAGTTGTCATCATTATCTTCTTCTTTGTTATCTTCCATTATAACCCCTCTTTCTCTGTGCTTGGTCCAACAATTATAGCCAGACATGAAACCGGACCGAAGTAGGTGGCCATGAAGGACTCTTGCGGAAGAGTATTCCTTCTGATTCCGACAGTCACCACATGGACAACACATAAAACCATTCCTCTTGTTTGCCTCAGCCACAACAAGAAAACAACATGCGCCTTTAGTGAACTCGCAAGAGAGTCGGTCAGTCTACATCCATGGCCGGCTCATCTACATTATAAAAGTACATCAAATAGAATCACGATGCTAAAATTAGTATCAGTCTAAAAATAAGATCACACAATGCGATGACATACTACGTACCAAAACTATGCACCGATTTAAAAACTTTCTACTCCATATTTAGTCCCGGTTGGACACACCAACCAAGAATAAAGGGGTTACGGCAGGCTAAGGCCGGCGTGAGCCCTTTTAGTCTTGGATGGTATCTCCAACCGTGACTAAACGTGGGTGACGACAATATTCGGTGGGAGGCGACACAGATACATGGGTGAGTGTCGACACTATGTCGTGAGTGGCGACACTATGAGTGAGTGGCAACACTATTTCGATGGGTAGCGGCACTATGACATGGTTGAGTGTCGACATTATGTGTGAGTGTCGACACTATGTTGTGACGCTTAATCTATAAATAGGCAAGATGCATCCTTGTGAAGCTATCAACTGCAAAATAGTGTGCGAGAGCAGGGACACCACTACGACGAAGATTCTCAAAGATGTATTAGAATTCCGTCCTCAGACATCTTCGAGGAGCTCGCCATAGAGGCACTCCCTAATATGTCAAATTTGTTAGCTCTCCAGCGTATTGATCTAGAGATAGAGAAGTTATAAACTGCAAGATGGTGTACGAGAGCAGGGACACCACTATGGCGGAGCTTCTCGAAGATGTCTTAGGATCCCGTCCTCATACATCTTCGAGGAGCTCGCTATAGAGGCAATCCCTAATTTGTGAAATTTGTTAGCTCCCCGACGTGTTCATGTTTTTGGTTCTTGCTTGTTGCAACAGCCGATGATTAAAATTATAGAGCACCACTATACATGTGTGCCTTCATATCGGATGTGATCCTGGAGGCGGTGTGAGCGAGCCTTGTGATATGAACAAGGACATTGGGCATCCTACTTGGCTCACTCACTCCGTACCTATGATTTTTGTGTCCAACATAAGTATGGTGCCCTATAGCACTTGATCTTCATAGATTTGGTTCTTATTTTTGTGTCTTCTTATGAAGCTTTTGTGACTTAACCCTATTTTTGTTACAATTTGTGAGTTTGCTAGAGGCAGGTAGAATAAGAAGGGCATTTTGTTGCTAGACGGTGGCATGATGCATCTGTGAGTGTGTGCACTAAAAGTTGTAGTATAGTATGAACCCATGTATCTCTGTGTTGTGTAATAGTTGTAGTAGGCTGAACCAATGTTTCTATGTGTTGTAGTAGTTGTAGTAGCTAGCTAGGATGAACTCATGTATCTATGTGCTTCTATGAATCAAATGAATTTCGAGACTATGTGCCAAACCAAGATATAGATATAATCCACATATTAAAAAATGATATTTAGCTTAAATTTCATTACATTAATACAAGATAGATAGAATCCACATTACTACAAGTTCACATTTCATGTTATTATTGCAAAAATTACTTCCAAACCGAACCCACAAATCCCTCTATTTCTAGAGCATGAAATGAGCTAAACTAGCAATAAAAGATGAAAGAATGAAGTTGCAAACCTTTTAGAACCCTTGAATAGATGTGGCGCCCAAAAATCTTGACAAATATTGAGAAAAAATGGGCATGAAATCGATCTTGAAGGAAGAAGAGAGGGACAAGACAGTTTGAAATTGAGTATTACTCGGGCAGGGGAGGAAGATGATAAAGAAGGGACATCAGTCCTAGTTTGTTACTAGAACCGGAGCTAAAGGACAACCTTTAGTCCTGGTCCGTGTAACAAACCGGGACTAACCTTTCTGGCACCTGTCCTAGCCTGCCGGATGGAAATTAGTCCCGGTTTGTTACACGAACTGGGACTAAATGTCCCGTTCGAACCGGGACTAGTGGACACCGTGCCCTGCAGCCATTTCTAGCCGTTGGAACCGGGGCATTAGTCCCGGTTTGTAGCAAAACCGGGACTAATGGTCCGAACCAAAGGCATGTTTTCTACTAGTGGTTGCTTATTTTTTTACTAATTGGCTTATATTTTTTCACCTTTCCACCAAGAGACATATTTAGAAAACAAGGACACCTTGTATTTTCATGTGAATTTTAAGCACACCACGCTGTAGGAAGGAAATGAAGCCATAATTGGATGAAATGGAAGAAATCACACAACTTTACAATTGGATAAAATATAGTCAAAGCGAACCAACAATATTGATGACCAGTGTTAGAAGTGTGTGTGGCTGTTTCGTGCAGACATACTCTATGACTCTGCCTCCGCCTCATAAAAATGGAACATCTTTAAAACATACAAATCACCACCAAAAACATAATCATAACAAATAGAAGAGGGGTTCTGGAGGAGAAGATCTCCATCTTTATCTACATCGAGATTCTCTGCATCATATTCCTTCAATCCACCATCCCCATCTTTGCATAGGAAGATGGAGAATCATTCTTATAAGGCTAAACTATATTCGTAGTTGAAAACAGAAGGATTGGATTTCGTTGATGTTTCTTGTTATTGCGGCTTGAAACCGTAATACTAAGATAAACCCTATTCATTTAATCATTGTGTCTTTGTGTTGTTCTCTTCTCGTGTGCGAGTAAATCCTCCTAGGTGTGGGATATGTACCTATTGGTGAGATGTGTTTTGGCCTAACCCTCTTTTGTATATTTTTGCGTCTTCTGATTATTGATTATAGGAATTAATATCCATGATATCTATAATGCTTGTAGTATGATTTAGGGGCTGAGACACATGATCTAAAGACCTACACGTGTAATAACTTACTGTCTAGCGGAACTGCGACCTCCATGCGACAGTGTTGATATCAACGAGTAGTGAAGACAATAAAAGGAGGACGTGCAACCACCAAGCGTTGGTCTGGTCTTACGACATTAATTGTTAATCTAACCATTGTGGTGCTAATATAAGACATGAAGATAGTGTCGAAAAACATCATCAGGGGGAGTTTTATTGTACTAGGTTGACTCTCTCCTATCGACCATCCAATATATGAAGAGTATGCATCACAAATTTATTGCATCAGACATATTCACTATATCCATGAATTGAATCTCTTTGCACCTAACTTCTAAACAAACATTTACTTATAGCATTTTACTTTAAGTTATATACTTTGAACTTCTACTCCATCAAACTGTTACTATACAATCACTTTTATATCCTTTCATCGCAATCCTTGCTATCAATTCACTCAAAACTAGTGACACCTTGAGTGCAACCGAAATACACATAAAGATACTTGCCAAATCTCTTTGTTGGGACGATAAACAATTTGGAGAATACATTCACAAGAGTGTGTTTCAACAAACATGTGCACTTGGAGACATTGATACGTCAGAAACGTATCTATAATTTTTGATGTTCCATGCTTGTTTAGTATCTACTTTGCTTTGCTTTGTCTACACTTAGGTGTTTTTATATGTTTTCTCGTACTAACCTATTAACAAGATGCCAAAGTGTCAGTTTTCTTCTGTTTTTGGTTCTAGAAAGGCAGAAAATAAATATTCTCGAAATTGGACGGGACAAAAGCCAAAGTCAATATTTTACCGTGGGGAACACGGTGCCATAATACGATACGAAGGGGAGGCACCAGGGGGCCACACCCCCTGGAGGCGCGGGCTAGGTTTAGCCACGCCTGGGGGTGTAACCACCCTGGCCGCCCCCTGCCTCGCCTCTTCGCCTATAAAGACCCCCTGATGCCAAAACCTAAGTACCCGATCAATATTTAACGAAACTGTCTGTAGCCGCCGCCACCATCGTACCTAGATCGGGGGGATCTGAAGCTCTTCCTGGCACCCTGCCAGAGGGGAGATCATCCCGAAGGCTTTCTTCTTCATCATGCCAGCCTCCGGTATGAAGTGTGGGTAGTTGCACATTGGACTATGGGTCCATGTAGTAGCTAGATGGTTGTATATCCTCCTTTGTGCTATCATGTTTAGATCTTGTGAGCTCTATTCATGATCAAGATCATCTATTTGTAATCATGCATGTTGTGTTTACGGGGATCCGATGGATATTGAGATTAATATATCAGATTGATTAATGGTTTTGTCTTATTGATTATATCATGTCTGTGTTGTTTGTGATCTTACATGCTCTCTGTTTATAGTAGCTATCTTGGCCAAGTAGATGCTAGTGACTCCAAGAGGGGGTATTTATGCTAGATAGTGGGTTCATGCCTCTATTTAATCTAAGGGAAATGATAGAAATCTCCAAGGTTATAGATGTTTTTGTTGCCACTGGGGAGAAAACAACAATCTCTTATTCATGGAACAAGTGGATTGTTTACCTTACACAATTTGCTTAAAGCATTTATCTGTTGCTTGCAACTTAATATTGGAGGGGGTTCGGATGATAACCTGAAGGTGGATTACTAGTCATAGATGCAGTTATATGGCGGTCTATGTATCTTGTTGTATTGCCCAATCAAATCTCATAGGATCATGAATGTCTAATATTGCATTATTATGCCTTGCTTAGTCCTGTCAATTGCACTGCTGTAATTTGTTTACCAAGCATGCCATGTTTGTTTATCTTAAGGAGAACACCTCTAGTGAACTATGGACCCCGGTCCAATCTTTACCATTGACACATATTCCAATGTTACTGTTTACTTGTTGCAAACCACTATTACCTTCCACACCATACAGTTAATCCTTTGTTACAACAACCGGTGAGATTGACAACCTCACTGTTCGTTGGGGAAAAGTCTTGATTTTGTGTTGTGCAGGTCTCCAAGTTGCTAGCAACACCTTTGAGTCGTTTCCTTCCTCCTACTGGTTAGATAACCTCGGTTTATTACTGAGAGAAAACTTGATGTTGTGTTCATCACACCTTGCTCTTGGGGTCTCCCAACGAGGCGTCAATAACACGCCAACAAGCTTTTTCTGGCGCTGTTGCCGGGGAGGCTAAGGACGTCTTCACAAGGGGAGTCCTTCACAACCTTTTCTCTTTACTTTGTTTTTGTTTTGCTTAGTTTCTTTTGCTTGGTTTTGTTTGCCTCTTTTTATCAAAGACTCCAAAAAAATTAGTTTAGTTTGGTTTTCTTTCCCCTATCAAACACGAAAAAAATTAGTTCCTGCTCTAGTTGTTGGTCTGTTATTGCCTTGCTTAGTCATGCTTTCTATCAATGGATGGTTTCTTTGAAACTAGTTCTTATTAGAAAGGTGGGTTCACGGAAGAACAAAAGAATTATTATAAGGAACAGCGTTTGTCACAAAAAGGGAAACACTTATGGGAACAATTGATAAATTGAATACTATTGCTAGAGAGGTGTGCTCTACTTATAATGTTACTTATTGATTTGATAAATCTTGTTGTTGTAGGAGGTATAAACACCTACCTTTTTAATGTGAGTATAATGATAATGTTACCATATATTCTTATGTTAAAGGAAATTATGACTTTTATGATGTGGAACAAATTGAATAATTTATTGCCTTCAAGGGTGCATTTGAACTTGCCAGTTTGCTTGAAAATACTGATGATTCACCTTATGAATATGAGGTTTATGATATACTTAAATTTTGCTTTGATAATTACAAGGAAGAAAATGGCTATATTCTTGAATATTTTAATAGGTGTTTTCCACAAACAGAAGAGACTAATGCCTTGCAGGAGCCTATGGAAGACAAATTGCTGAACCTGGAAGCTCATTAGATGAAAAAGAGGAGGAGAGTGATGTTCAAGAGGAGGAAGAATGGATCTACCCATGCCTACCTTCTAATGAGAGTAACTCTTTACCTCTTATATTATTTTATTGTCCCCCATGCTTACCAAAGGAGGATGAATGTTATGTTCTTGTGGATTCTTTTGAAATATCTGCTATGGTTAAAACTTGTGATAATAGTTATGCTCCTATTATCTATGATAATCCTATATTTGTTCCTAACTTCAAAATGCATGGTACTAAAGAGTTTAGCTTAGAAAATGTTTATGATATAGCTATAGATGATAGTCCTATATTGAATGATCAGTCACCTTATTATAAAATTGTTAAAAGTGGGTTTGAAGGTTTTAATCCCACTATTTTTGAGCTTGATAGAAATTATGTGTTTGTAGATCATGAAAAGCATGCTTTATGTGATAGTTATATTGT
Organism: Avena longiglumis; assembly: GCA_030063025.1. NCBI lineage: Eukaryota > Viridiplantae > Streptophyta > Magnoliopsida > Poales > Poaceae > Avena > Avena longiglumis. The sequence continues at coordinate 486,702,239 of CP125975.1, read as the reverse complement.
TGAGTTTATTCATGAGACTACTAAAAATTATTATGAGAGAGGAAAATATGGTTGTAGAAGTTTTCATGGTACTGAAACACCTCTCTATGTGCTGAAAGTTTTGAAGTTACTCTTGTTTTATCTTCCTATGCTTGTCACTTTGTTCTTTGTGAATTTATTTGCATACAAGATTCCTATGCATAGGAAGTGGGTTAGACTTAAAGGTGTTTTTCAATTTGCTTCTTGATGCTCTCTTTTACTTTAAATCATATTTCTTATGTGAGCATCTTCTCAAACTATCATGGCTAACTTAAAGGCGTTAAAGAAAAGTACTTATTGGGATATAACCCAAAAGTTTTCTTGAGTCTTAGAAATTATTACTTCAGTAATGACCTCTACTTATCTTTTTTTGTTTGCTTTTTTTGCCAAGAATGACCTCTAATGAGAGGGAAGTAAGATTTGGGGAGTTGCTGTCCTGAAACAGAATTTTGTGCTCCACCGTAAAAATTCGTGAGCAATATCTGTAAGTAGGATTGAGATTATATTTTGTGAATAAATCTCCCAGTATGTTATCTAACTTTCTTTAGTTCAACACTTTTTGATTTGAGCAACAGAAGGTCTTTGAAAAATCGGTTTAGACTTGCTGGTATGTTTTGACAGATTTCTGCCATTATTTGCATTTGCTTCTTATTGATTCCCTTTTGAGTTCTTTTTGGGAAATTGAGCTTTTTGAGGGAATTGCTACAGTAGCTTGTGTTTTTAGTGAAAGTTTGTTGTTCTAAATCTAAACCGAGAGGTCTATTATCTTTTGAATACATTAATGTTGCTAATGAAGATTGTGTGAAGTTTTGCATGAAGGAAAATTTTCAGGTGTAGGGAGAGAATGATGTAATGGGATGAAAAATAGACAAAATCTTAAGCTTGGGGATGCCACCCCGTGTCACCCCAAGAAATATTCAAGAGGTACAAGCGTCAAAGCTTGGGTATGCCTAAGGCATCCCCTTCTTCATCAATAAAAAGCTCAGGTCTTTCTAGACACTTCGTTTTTTGTTTCATGCACTGTTGTGTTGTTCTTGGAGCGTCTTAGTTTTTGTTTGGTTTGCTTAGTTTGCTTGAATAAATTAGTTTGGACCCCCGTTCTCGCTGTGTTGTTTCAAATAAGTTTATTGGTGTTGGAGAAAAGTAGAAAGTTCTTGCTTGAGTAGTACAAGAGGAGTTTGCTTTCACTGTGACTTAGACTTTATCATGTCATGCTAGGTGTTTTTTGACCTTATGCTTAGTGATTATTGTTGTATCATGACTTGTTCCAAACAATTAGGATTTCTTAGTGTTCCTTGAAGGAATCATGCGTTGTTTAGCATACAAAAGCATAGTATTGTGGTATTCTCCTTTGATGCTTTGTTTGGGTTTACTTGGCACATGCTCACACCATGTTATGACTATGAACAAGTCACCATAGCCTCTATGATCATTTAGTCCTTGACTTGTAGTAATAGTTTATGATTTGATTAGTAATGTTTTGTCGCTCTGCATGATTATGGCCATTATTGCTCTCTTAGTTGGTTGCTCCCAGTCTTTTGCTAGCCTCCACTTGTATGAGTAAGCTCTACTCATGCATCCAACTCCCAAGAAACCAAGTTATTCCAAAGTGTCCACTATAAATTCCTACTCATGGTGTGTTACACCATTCCAAGTATATTCTTGTTTTCATCTATCTTCCAATTAAAAAGTATTTTTTTATGTGAAAACTTAGTGATTAAATCTCTCACAAACTTGATGGCACACCTTATTTTTCTTGCACCTAATAAACTTGAACCATTGTGTCATCTATGTTGTATATGCTTGCCATTATACGTTGGAATTAGCATAACCGTGATGTCACGGGGAACGCTTTCAACATTGCACTTGTACTTTATACACATTTGACATCATGCTCTTTTGTCTATGGATGTCGCCGGTGTGAAATAAAAGGGGAGCTTGTAAGTTCATGGAGTTATGTATGTGTGTTAGAGAAACGCCTGTGCCGCTAGCCTAAGCCATGCCTAATCATGGTGGAAACTTGCAGCATCACCATAATAACATCTATGAAGCTTTCTTCTGATAAAAAAAGAGACATATTGAAAAGAGGAAAGAGATAAAAAAGCACCATATTCCCATGATAAATAAGAAGATTGCTGAGATGCTTATTGTCTGCTTGTCTTGTCATTTTGATTATGGGATAGCTCCTGTATCATGTGCAAGGGGTACCCCATTGGTAGTTCTCTATGATACACATGTACTTACTATGACAAAAACTTACAGGTGACTAAAGTTGAGTAGCATGAGGTGTGGCCCTCGTATTCAAAGGACATGAGATTGCCAACTTATACTTTGGCAGGCATATACTCCATAGTTCGTTCACTTAACCTTAATCACTTCAAGATGCTTATGATAGGGGCAATGAGAGCTGAAAGCTAACAAGTACCATAATTTTTGGAAGCTCTTTAGTAGACTTGAAATCCCTGCTTCCCTTTATGAAGGGAATTTATTCCACTATTATATTGAGTCTCCACCTTCTACCTTTAGGCACCAGTTAAGAGAGCATAGTTGCCATTCTTAGTTCTATGTGCATTGTCCCAAAACTTATTGATTGATGAATATTGTTGATATTACTTGTTCTTGTGCTATTTGTATCTAGTCACTCTTATGAACTTTTAAGGTGTCCTATGCATCTATTTGCTACTCCATGAGGGACAAGATGATTGTCACTATGCCATGTTTTTTGTATGTGAAACAAACAAACATTTTTCAATGCATGTTATTCATGATCTTTGTTTGTAGCCTTTCATGTTGCATGCATAGTTACTTTGTCTTACTGTTAGAACTCCATCTTTCATGCTCATGTTTAGAGTTCTTTGATCCCAGTTTTCAATGCTTGCAAATGGTTTGATCTTGATTTTGATGGTGCATGTCACCTAAAAAATTATTCTTTTTATCACTTACCTACTCGAGGACGAGCAGGAGTTAAGCTTGGGGATGCTTGATACGTCAGAAATGTATCTATAATTTTTGATGTTCCATGCTTGTTTAGTATCTACTTTGTTTTGCTTTGTCTACACTTTGAGGTGTTTTTATATGTTTTTTTGGTACTAACCTATTCACAAGATGCTACAGTGCCAGTTGCCTGTTTTCTTCTGTTTTTGGTTCTAGAAAGGCAGAAAATCAATATTCTCGGAATTGGACGGGACAAAAGCCAAAGTCAATATTTTACCATGGGAAACATGGTGCCAGAATACGAGACGGAGGGTAGGCACCAGGGGGCCACACTCCCTGGCGGCGTGGGCTAGGTTTAGCCGTGCCTGGGGGTGTGACCACCCTGGCCGCCCCCTGCCTCGCCTCTTTGCCTATAAAGACCCCCCGATGCCAAAACCCTAAGTACCCGATCAATATTCTACGAAACCGTCTGTAGCCGCCGCCACCATCGTCCCTATATCGGGGGGATATGAAGCTCTTCCCGGCACCCTGCCGGAGGGGAGATCATCCCGAACGCTTTCTTCTTTATCATGTCAGCCTTTGGTATGAAGTGTTAGTAGTTACACCTTGGACCATGGGTCCATGTAGTAGCTATATGGTTGTATCTCCTCCTTTGTGCTACCATGTTTAGATCTTGTGAGATCTGTTCATGATCAATATCATCTATTTGTAATCATGCATGTTGTGTTTGCGGGATCCGATGGATATTGAGATTACTATGTCAGATTGATTAATGTTTTTGTCTTATTGATTCTATCATGTCTGTGTTGTATGTGATCTTGCATGCTCTCCGTTTCTAGTAGCTATCTTGGCCAAGTAGATGCTAGTGACTCCAAGATGGGGTATTTATGCTAGATAGTGGGTTCATGCCTCTATTTAATCTAAGGGAAGTGACAGAAATCTCTAAGGTTGTAGATGTGTTGTTGCCACTAGGGAACAACGATCTTTTGTTCATGGAACAAGTGGATTGTTTACCTTACACACTTTTCTTAAATCAGTTATCTGTTGCTTGCAACTTAATATTGGAGGGGGGTCGGATGATAACCTGAAGGTGGATTACTAGTCATAGATGCAATTGGATGGCGGTCTATGTATCTTGTTGTATTGCCCAATCAAATCTCATAGGATCATGAATATCTAGTATTGCAATGTTTTGCCTTGCTCAGTCCTGTCAATTGCCCTGTTGTAATTTGTTTACCGAGCATGACATGTTTGTTTATCTTAAGGAGAACACCTCTAGTGAACTATGGACCCCGGTCCAATCTTTACCATTGATACATCTTTCACTGTTATTGTTTACTTGTTGCAAACAACTATTACCTTTCACACCATACATTTAATCCTTTGTTACAGCAACCGGTGAGATTGACAACTTCACTGTTCGTTGGGGCAAAGTCTTGAGTTTGTGTTGTGCATGTCTCCAAGTTGCTAGCAACACCTTTGAGTCGTTTCCTTCCTCCTACTGGTTCGATAACCTCGATTTCTTACTGAGGGAAAACTTGCTGCTGTGCTCATCACACCTTGCTCTTGGGGTCTCCCAACGAGCCATCAATAACACGCCAACAAACATCAAGTTATTTTCTGGTGTTTTTGCTATAAAGTTATTTGCCAGCGTTTTTTATAGGGTTCTAGAGGGAAGACTCCCAAAATTCATTGAAGACTTTAAAAGATCATGTGTTGTTGCTGATCTTAACACTTTGTTTGCCAGCTTGGCTGTCGCACCTAAGCCTGAGAAGACTTTGAGGGAGTATGGTGCTCCATCAAAGCACGTTATTAAAATTCCTTTGGTATTCCAAGGTAAGTTTGACAACAAAAGAGAACAATACAAGGACACTCCAATAATAAAACCAACATAATATGAAATACTTTTCATTCGTTGTGAATGATATGTAGATGACCTATCGATAACGATGGAGGAACTTAGGCAAGTTGCGCGTCCTATCTAGTTGGGGCCAACTAGAGCATGTGTAATATCAAGAGTGGAATAAAACATACATATAGTCATATATACGAACATAACCAAAAGTACATGTAGATTTTAAAAAATATTGTGCATATATATACATACCAGTCATCCTACAGACGTGAGGAAAAATCCATCCAAAAGAATAAGAAGTAGATATGAAAATAAAAATGACCAAAAAAAAAAGAATGTCACTCCCACAATAGATATGAATGCAAATATAACTAGTTCTAGTCTTTCTTGAGGATCTTGATGTCCTTCCACCGAGACTCCATGCGGTTAGTGTCCCGGCGCTGCGCGTACACACCGAATTTGAAGTAGTGTGAGCTGCTACCCCGGCCAGGCACATGCAGCTTCTTCTTGCCATCGATATACACAGTGAGTTTGGACGCTTTGACGTCATGGACCACATTAAGTTTAAACCACCGGTTGTAAATGTTATCCTCAACTAGTTGTCTGTTGTAGTAACGCAGAGCGCCGTCGTAGACGCGTAACATGAGTGTGCTGGCCCCCTCGCTAGCTCCAAACACCTGCATGATGCACACACCCGATGTGCCGGAGGGGACATAGCCATACCCCTCGAATTGCCATACACCCGAGCTGTAGTCATATCCCTACAGGTAGAAGAATATCAAAAGTAACATATTAGTAAATCGCTAGATCTTGTACACAAATTCATATTTAATAACTATATTACTTATATTGGTATTTTTTGGTGAATGAAATTTTACCGAATCAAAACCTCGCATCAAGATCAAGACATTAGAAGCATAAAGAGTTCAACACTATACCTCTACATAAACAAGGTGTATGTCGGTAAATAACTTACAGACATCTTGATCTCTGTTCTTGGCATGGTGTGGCTTTGGCGGGCATGTGGCTTGTCGGAAGAGAGCACCCACAGCTTCCGCACGGTTCCATCGAAGCTGTACCGTGCATGGCTTGCCTCATCGTATGGTTGCTGCAGCTCAAAGTTGCTTTGGTCAAGGTGCACAGCCGTGAACCCGTCTGTCGGGTCGGCGATTTTAGGTGCGTGTGTGCTCCTCGCCGCAACACATGACAACGAAACCATGAAGACAAACATAAACACACTAACCCAAGACAAAGCATGAGGAGCCATGTGTAGTTTATATGTCTACAGCTGCTGCTTTGCCTTTTTCAATTTTCTCTCCTGACTCAGAGGCTGTGATGAGATCTGCGACTAATTAGGTTCCCTGTGGTTTATATAGTTCTTGGCTCCGGACCTCACTATACTTGGAGAAGTTGACAGTTTTTCTTCTCCAAACTGCAGAACTGACTGCTTAATTAAATAGTACTCGATCTTGATGTTTACAAATGGAGGACACGTTGGGTATTTCTATGAACTGGCCATTAGTTAGTCTAATATTCATTTCTTGTGCGTACACGGCGAGGTTGATTTTCTCTCTTCTGGATGCATCGCTGGTGCTCCCTTTGAGCCTCGAAATTACCAACACAGCTGAATGGGCTCGCTATATCAAAAGTAAACACCTGATCGTATGTTCTCAAAAATAAAATGTTCCATGGATTAGTAACTTAGACTGATTACATTAGTAATTTCTGGAGGCTTTTGTTTCAAAGAGGCAATGCTTCCCCAGGTGGACCTTTTTTCAGAAGTGGTGAACAAAAAGTGCAGGGAACCATGTGCGCTACCGTGGGGGTAGACACGACTGTTTCGGCATGCGTCACTCCTGCTACACCTTCCTGTCTGGCTGGCGCGGTGGCTGCTTCGCCAATCACTCCTTTCTGGGTTCAGTCTTGGGCCTGCTGCCGGCTGAAGAACCAAGGGCGGCGCTCAACATAGTCTGCGACCGTTACAGGATAGGTGCCTGGTCGGTCTCGGTTTTTGCCCTGCCTTCATTTACTTGTTCCTGTAGTTTTCTTTGGATCCTTTTTTCTGTTTACCTTTTAGCTGAATTTCCCTTATGTCTGTATCGTTCGTGCACCCTGTTACTCGAACTTGGTTTCATTTTGGAAATGGAACCGGGCTTCCCCCTGTTTGGGGCCCTTCTGATCCAAAAAAAAAAGGTGCAAGATTGATGTGTCTACACGAAAATCCGACTAGGAGTAATTGTATGCATATACTCCCTCCATTTCAAAATATAAGATGTTTTAGGTTTGTAAAAAAAATGAATCTAGACTTCTTTTAGTGTTTAGATTCACTCCAAAGTTGAGTGAACCTAACTACTAAAACAAATCTAGATACATTTATTTTACAAAGCTAAAACATTTTATATTTTGAAACGGAGGGAGTATGTAGCAGTGCTCTCTCCTAAAGCTATCTACCATAGAAGTTTTCTGCATGAATATTGCATGCTGGCCATCGTATTGTCGTTTACGGCGTGAAATGAGAAAAGACTGAATATGTTGTCACCATCTTTTGCCTTCAACCCAGTCTGGCATCAGACTTGCTCACAACATTATTCAGACGTCAAATTTGCCAATAAAAACTCCTCCTCACGGCGAAGCGGCTCTCATTAAAAACTCCCGTGATGGGAAAGCAAATTTGTCAATAAAAACTGATCCTATAAAATGAGAAACCTATAGTAGGTTTCAAGGTGCATTAATAACTACAAGTTCAGATCTTGCATTTTTCAAAGCCGTCAAAATATCACGCTAAGTTTCAAGGCCGGCATAGACTGTTGTTTTCAGAACATACAATTATCAGATGTTTCTTTTGTCATTAGCGAGCAGATTCAGCTGGAAAGGTAATTTCGAGGCTGAAAGGGAGGACCTAGAGAAGCATCCAAAAGAAAAGAAAAAACCCTCAATTCACTCACGCAAATCCTGGCCGAAAACAAATCAAATCAAAACTGGCAAGCAACTGTCAACCTCACCTTGTACAAAAAAAAAATTCAACTGACCACTGATAACTTAATCCATGTTCAATACAACACACTTATTCAACGTGTCATCCTTGTGTAACTGTAAACATCAAGAGTACTATTTAATCAAGCTATCAGTTCTCTAATTTGGAAAAAATAGCTGTCCGCTTCTCCAAGTATAGTGAGATCCGGCCCCGACAACTATATAAGCCACATAGAACCGCGTTAGTCCCATATCTCATCACATGCTTCTACATCGAGAGATCAAACAAGTAGACAACTGAAGAAGGAAAAACGAGATCACACATATAAACTATACATGGCTCCTCACACTCTGCCTTGGATTTGTGTGGCTCTACTTGTCTTGTTGGCGTCTACATCATCCATTGGGGCAAGGGTTGCTCGGGCACCAAAAACCGCAAACCCGACGGATGGGTTCATAGCTGTGAGCCTCGACGAGAGTAACTTCGAGCTTCAGAGACCGTGCAATGAGGCGAGTGAATCGAGGTATAGCTTCGACGGCACCATGCGGAAGTTGTGGGTGCTTTCCTCCGACAAGCCCCATGACCGCCAAAGCCACACAAGCCCAAGAACAGAGATCATGATGGAAGTAAGTTAGTTACCCACATAATTAGTTGTCAACATATATTGGGGTAAAAGATTTAGTGATCTTATGCATGTGATGGTATACAATACATTTTCTATTCTTCTACCTTCAGGGATACGACTATAGCTTAGGCGTGTGGCAGTTCGAGGGGTACGGCTACGTTCCCTCCGGCACATCGGGTGTGTCCATCATGCAGGTGTTTGGAGGCGGTGAGACAGCCACCACACTCATGTTGCATGTTTACAATGGCGCCTTGCATTACTACGATAGACAACTTGTTGAGGACAACATCTATAACCGCTGGTTTAAATTGAACGTGGTCCATGATGTTGATGGGTCTATGCTCACCGTGTTCATCGATGGACGGGAGAAGCTGCATGTGTCCGGCCGGGGTGGTGATTCACACTACTTCAAGTTTGGAGTGTACGCGCAGAACCACGACTCCACCTTCATGGAGTCTCGCTGGAAGGACATCAGGATCCTAAAGAAAGATTAGTATTAATTAATTTACAAAATGTTCACTATGCTGGCTGGAGTGATTATGTTTGTACATTAGGATTGTATTATTTATTATTGTTCTGTACATATGAGGTTCAATATTATATATATGTACATATTGTGCAATATTCTTTTAAATATGTTGTTATTGATGTCTGAATAAATTGTAGGATGCTTCTGATTAATGGCTGGGTTGCTTATTGTTGCCTTATCAGGTTTGATAAATGTGTAGTTGATGTCATTTCTTGTTTTACCATCTAAATAGTCTCAAGATTTTAACGATCCAAATAAGAGAAAACACGAGGGTTTAGTTGTAGTTTCAGACTTGTAAACAAATTGGACCATTAATTTTTTTTGTCAAGATAATGATTTTTTGTGTGAAAAAAATATGATTGATTTGTCTCGCCAAATACTTTCATGATATAATAAAATATACTTTATGAGTATATGATAATTATCAATGTTATGTTTAATGACCCTATCAATATTTAAACATCATCCTCTTGAATATTGAATTTTTTTGACTGATCCTTTCCGTGATCGTGAGGACTACAAATGCATGTGTTTGTTGTTCGTCATGTTTTTGTTGGGCCGTTGAATGAAGATCCACACTGCCACTTAAAGGGACTCTTTGGATTGAAGGATTTTCAAAAGAAATTTGGAGGGATTCAACCCATAGGAATTTTTCTGAGGAAGCCATTTGGATCAAAGGAATCACACCTCCAAAATTCCTATGGATTAACATTCCTACACCCTAATCCCATAGGAATTTCAACATCCACTACAACCTCTTTTTACACTCATTCGCATAGGATTGAGGCACTTTCCTTGTGTTTTTCCTATGTTTCATCCAAATGACTAAGCCTACAGATTTCCTCAGTTTTGCAATCTCTGTTTTGTACCTGCGACCCTGTCAAATTCCAGTGTTTTTTCTATTCTTGTGTTTTGAAATCTTGTGATCTAAAAAAGACCTAAGTAAATAACCTCACACTATAATATCAAACGATACTATTAGTAAATGCTTATTATATATTTATTTGCAAAAATGCTTATTATAAATTTCTAAGAATATTTTCCTTTGTTAGTAAGAAAAAATTCGACATGAACCAAGTATCCTTGCCAAATTTTGGTGCAATTTAATGAGCAAAGCAACAAATAGACGCAGTGAAAAAGGGTTGTTTCAAGTACTTTAAAAAATTGGACCATGTTGTATAAGAAATACAAACTAGAAATGGGACAAACCATTTTCACCCTTACAAGTTACATCTCAGCTGAAAGCTCCCAAGGAAGCACAAAATTTTACCATAGAAAAACCTAGACCGAGACAAAAATGGGCATACAATAGGATGTAGCTATTTTTTCTCACATGAAAGCCATATAAATGCCATGCTTTGAACTAATAAAGCCCAAAGGTTCACTGAGTACACACAAAGCGCCGTCACAACATTTTTTTACTATGAAACCATTGGGTAAACCCATACAGTATATTTTTTGTATAAAGAGATCCAAAGAAAAAAAATATGACTCCACTGTACAAACATTACATGTTATTTACAAGAGCTGGAACATACAAAAAAGGACAAAAAACAAGCAAACTAACATGATTTCAACCAGGCCAAAAGTGGTGCTTGATGTACGGGCTTAACCTACTTGCTCTAGATCTGCTTTGAAAACCGCCTTCCATGTATGAAATGATGGTCTCTTTCCCTCGAAGATATTACCATTTCCGCACTTCCATATCCCCACGGAGCACATGTAGAAACATTAAAAAAAAATACCCTGGAAAGCTCATCTTAGCACCCTAAAACATATCAGCAATACTTTGCCTAGATGTCCACACTATACTAAGTTCCAGACATCTATAGAAAATGGGCAATTGAATAAAAAAATCCTTGTCTCTCTCTCCGTCATAGACAAAACACAGTTACTTCATTGCAACCGAAACACACGTATACTTTCCAAGGCTCTTTGTTGGGACGATACATAACTTGTTGAATACTTTCACGAGAGTAGGTTTCAACAAACATGTGCACTTGGATACATCAAGCTATTTTATGGTGTTGGTGCCAGGGAGCCAGGCGCCAAGCATTTGTTTCTTGACTAATTCCAGTGTTGTTATTTTAGACAGAGGTGCTATGCGCTCCGGGAGAAGTTATTTGCCAGAGTTTTTGATAGTGTTCTGGAGGAAAGACACCCAAAATTCATTGAAAACTTTTAAAGGTCACGTGTTGTTGATGTTAACACTTTGTTTTCCAGGTTGGCTATCACACATAAGCCTGGGAAAACTTTGAGGTTGTATGGTGCTTCATCAAAGCACGTTATTAAAATTCCTTGGATATTTCAAAGTTAAATTCGACAACAAAAGAGAACAATACAAGGACACTCCAACAATAAAACCAACATTATCTGAAAGACTTCTCGTTCATTCTAAATGGTATGTAGATGTCTAACGCCGGAGGAATTTTAGATACCACGAGGCAAGCTGCCCTTCCCATCTAGTTGGGCCCAACTGGAGCATCTGTAATATCAAGAGTGGAATAGGACATACCAATATCATATATATGTCATAACGAAAAGCATAGGTAGATTTAAAAAAAAGTGCATATATATACATACCAATCGTCTTACATACATGAGAGGAAATATCCGCGTAAAATAATAAGAACCAAAACAAACAAAAAATGTCACTCTGGGAATATACATAAATGCGAACATAAGTAGTTCTAGTCTTTCTTGAGGATCCTAACATTCTTACAGTGAGACTCCATGCGGTTAGAGTCCTGGCGCTACGCATACACACCGAACTTGAAGTAGTGTGAGATGTTACCGTGGCCGAGAACATGTAGCTTCTCCTCGCCATCGATATACACAGTGAGCTTGGACGCTTCGATGTTATGGACAACATTTAGTTTAAACCACCGATTGTAGATGTTGTCCTCAATGAGTTAGAGCGCCATCTTAGACGTGTAACATCAGTGTGTTGGCCCCCCGACTAGCTCCAAACACCTGCATGATACACACACCCAATGTGCCGAAGGGGACATAGCCATACCCCTCAAACTGCCATACGCCCGAGCTGTAGTCATATCCTTGCAGGTAGATTCGTAGAAAAATATCAAAAGTAACATATCAGTAAATCCCTAGATCTTGTATAAATATTTATATTTACTTACTATATTCGTTATGTCGGTATATGTTGGTGAATGAAATTTTACCGAGCAACAAGATCAAGACTATAGAAGCATAAAGAGTTCAACACTATACCTCTACATAAACAAGATATTTGTCGGTAAATAACTTACAGACGTCTTGATCTCTGTTCTTGGCATGGTGTGGCTCTAGCGGGCGTGTGGTTTATCGGAAGAGAGCACCCACAGCTTCTGCATGGTTCCATCGAAGCTGTACCGTGCATGGCTTGCCCTCAGCGTATGGTCGCTGTAGCTCAAAGTTGCTCTAGTCGAGGTGCACAGCCGTGAACCCGTCTGTTGGGTACGGTCGGCGATTTTAGGTGCCTTGTGCACTCCTCACCGCAACGCATGACAATGAAACCATGACGACAAACATAATCACACTAACCCAAGACAGAGCATGAGGAGCCATGTGTAGTTTATATGTCTGCAGCTGCTGCTATGCCTTTTCCAGTTTTCTCTCCTGACGCAGAGGCTTGTGAGAAGATCTGGGACCCTGTGGTTTATGCATTTTCCCATCGGCCTAGAATTGTCTTTCCTTTTTTTTCCTTCTCCTTTTGATTTTCGTATCATTATTATTACTTTGGTTTCTTAGGCTAGCTTGTATGCATATATGTAGCAGTGCTCTCTCCTAAAGCTTGTATGCATATATGTAGCAGTGCTCTCTCCTAAAGCTATCTATACCATAGAAGTTTTCTGCATGCATACTACATGCTGGATCAAAACGCAGGCACAGACCCCGATCCGCGTATGCGCGTGTCTGCACTGTTATATTCAAAGTGTTCATTTGAAGATGCGTAATTAGCATTCACGGTACGTTGTTATTTTTACCGACGGTAATTCAAATGGCTATGAATCTTCGGCGTGCCATCGTAAACACGGCAGTTTAATTTTGGGAGAAGGGTTGGATCTGAAGCTGTTGAAAACACTATAAGATTGTAACCCATCGTATTGTTTACGGCGTGAAATGGGAAAAGCCTGAATATGTATATGTTGTCACGATCTTTTGCCTTCAATCCAGTCTGGCATCAAACTTGCTCACAACATTCATATAAGGAAGGGTGCTCATCGTCACGGCGAAGCGGCTCTCATTAAAAACTCCCGAGATGGGGAAGCAAATTTATCAATAAAAACTGATCCTATAAAATGATAAACCTCTATGTTTCAAAGGTGTATTAATTAATTACAATTTTACAAAAGAGATCTTGCATTTTTCAAAGACGTCAAAAATAATTATTACTCTAAGTTTCCAAGCCATAGACTGTTGTTTTCAGAACATACAACTATCAGATGTTTGTTTTGTCATTAGCGAGCAGATTCAGCTGGGAAGGTAATTTCGAGGCTGAAAGGGAGGACCCAGCGAAGCATCCAAAAGAAAGGAACATTCAACTGACCACTGATTCACGCAAATGCTGCCTGAAAACAAATCAAATCAAAACTGGCAAGCCACTGTCAACCTCATCTTGTACGCACAAAAAGGAACATTCAACTGACCACTGATAACTTAATCCATGTTCAATACAACACACGTATTCAACGTGTCCTCCTTGTGTAACTGTAAACATCAATAGTACTATTTAATCAATCTATGAATTCTCCAATTTGGAAAAAATAGCTGTCCGTTTATCCAAGTATAGTGAGATCAGGCCCCGAGAACTATATAAGCCACATAGAACCTCGTTAGTCCCATATCTCATCACAAGCTTCTACTTCAAGAGATCAAACAAGTAGACAACTGAAGAAGGCAAAGCGAGATAACACACATATACTATACAAGTATACATGGCTCCTCACACTCTGCCTTGGATTTGTGTGGCTCTACTTGTCTTGTTGGCGTCTACATCATCTGTTGGGGCAAGGGTTGCTCGGGTACCAAAAACCACAAACCCAACAGATGGGTTCACAGCTGTGAGCCTCGACGCGAGTAACTTCGAGCTTCAGAGACCGTACAATGAGGCTAGTGGATCGAGGTACAGCTTTGACGGCACCGTGCGGAAGTTGTGGGTGCTTTCCTCCGATAAGCCCCATGACCGCCAGAGCCACACCAGCCCAAGAACAGAGATCAGGATGGAGGTAAGTTAGTTACCCACATAATTAGTAGTCATTATATATTGGGGTATAAGATTTAGTGATCTTATGCATGCGTATGGTATACATTTCATTTTTTTTATTCTTCTACCTTTAGGGATACGACTATAGCTCAGGCGTGTGGCAGTTCGAGGGGTACGGCTATGTTCCCTCAGGCACATCGGGTGTGTCCATCATGCAGGTCTTTGGAGGCGGTGAGACGGCCACCACACTCATGTTGCATGTTTACAATGGCGCGTTGCGTTACTACGATAGACAGCTTGTTGAGGACAACATCTATGACCGTTGGTTTAAATTGAATGTGGTCCATGATGTTGATGGGTCCATGCTCACGGTGTTTATCGATGGAGAGGAGAAGCTGCATGTGTCGGGTCGGGGTGGTGATTCACACTACTTCAAGTTTGGAGTGTACGCGCAGAACCATGACTCCAGCTTCATGGAGTCTCGCTGGAAGGACATTAGGATCCTGAAGAAAGATTAGTATTAATTAATTTACAAAATGTTCAGTATGCCGGTGTATATATGTATGTTGCCGGAGTGATTATGATTGTAGGATTGTATTATTTATTATTGTTTTGTACATATGAGGATCAATATTATATGTATGTATATATTGTGCAATATTCTTTTAAATGTGTTGTTATTAATCCCTGAGTAAATTGTAGGATGCATCTGATTGATCGCCTGGTTGTTTATTGTTGCCATATCATGTTTTTATAATGTGTAGTTGATGTAATTTCTTGTTCTACCAACCAAATAGGCTCAAGATTTTTTCATCCAGTTAACCCTCCAAATAAGAAAAACATGAGAGTTTAGATGTAGTTTCAGACTACAAAAAAATTTGACCATCAATATTTTTGTCAAGATATTGATTTGTTGTGTGAAAAAAATATGATTGATTATATGTCTCGTCAAGTACTTTCATGATATGATAAAAATATACTTTATGAGTATATGATAAATATCAATGTTATGTTTAATGACCATGTCAATATCTAAAACATCGTCCTCTTGAATATTGCATTTTTCTTTGGCAGATCCTTTCCATGATCGTAAGGCCTACAAATGCATGTGTTTGTTGTTCCTCATCTTTTTGTTGGGCCGTTGAATGAAGATCCTCACTACCACTTTAAGTAAATAACCTCACACCTAATATCAAATGATACTATTATTCAATGCTTATTAGAAATTTATTTGCAAAAAAGTGCTTACATTAAATTTCCAAGAATATTTACCTTTGATGTAAACAACCACAGGTCATTTTACTGATTATGTTCCTTTTGGTGCCAAAAATAGTTTTCCAACCCCAAAGGGCCATGATTTATTTTTGAAAGAAAAAAATCAGACATGAACCAAGTATCCTTGCCAAATTTTGGCGCAATTTAATGAGCAAAGCAACAGAGTGCCCGTGTAGAAAAGGGTTGTTCAAGTACGTTAAACAATTCAAGCTACAGAGTTTTATAGGAAACACAAACTAGAAATGGGACAAAACTTTTTCACCCTTACAAGTTATATCTCAGCTGAAAGCTCAGAAGGAGGCGGAAAATTTCTCCATAACAAAAGCCAGACCGAGACACAAATGGGCATATAATACTCCCTCCGTTTTATAATATAAGATGTTTTAGCTTTTATAAAACAATCGTATCTAGTTGTCTTTTAGTGTATGGTTCACTCTACACCTACACGCTAAAAGATGTCTAGATACATTTATTTTATAAAAGATAAAAAATCTTATATTTTAAAACAGAGGGAGTATGATGTAGCTCCTTTTTTCCTCAGATAAAAGGCATGTAAATGTCATGCTTTTAACTAACAAAATCCCAAAGGTTCATAGTGTACACACATAAGTGCTACAACATTTTTTTCCTATGAAACCGTTGAGTAAACCTATATGGTACAATTTTTATAAAGACCTGCAGAAAAAAGGAGTCCACCGTATGAAAATTAAATGATACTTACAAGAGCTAAAACGTACAAAAAAGGACAAAAAAAACAAACTATTAGGATTTCAACCGGGCCAAAAGCAGTGCTTGATGTACGGACTTAACCCTATACGCTACAAACTTTAGATATGCTTTGAAAACTGCCTTCCCTATGAAATGACGGTCTCTTTCCCTCGAAGATATTACCTTTTCTGCACTTCCATATCCCCCATATAGCACATGTAGAAACTTAAAAAATGGCCATGAAAAGCTCATTTTAGCACCTTGGCTGCCGAAGGCGGGGGGGGGGGGGGGGGGGGCTTCCTCTGTATGCCTCGTCGGGCTCCTGCGCGCAGGTGGTCGGCTAATGGGCGGGCGGAGGCCGTGCGGCGGGGCGGCGGTGGCCACGACAGTGGGACGGAAGCGTCTTCTCCGACGGGGTGGAGGCTCGCAGTGGCGCACGGCGGGGAGGCGTGGAGGAGGACAGAGATGGCTATAGAGATGGTCGGGGCGGCGGCTGCACTCCTGGCCAGATTTGCGGATCAGATCTAGGCTCGTTCTGATCGCCGGGAGCCAGCCGACGGTGTGGAGACTGTTGTGTTGGTTTGTCCTAAATAAAGGTGGTCGTCACTGGATTTCCCTCTCTCTGTGATGAAGAACTACCTGTCGCCAGTCATCATTGATCTTAGGTGGACTACCGAGTTTCGGAAGACTCAGTCGGTGAATTCCAAATGGACAACATGCCTGGAGTTCGCCACTGCGGACGGTGTTTCGGTCACGTGCAACCATGTTTTTGCTAGCAGTTTGGTTTCATAGGTGGCGGTGAAGCTCTGCAATATGTTGCCATTATGGGACATACTTGATTCCAAGGTGAAGTCAGACACGGAGAATGGCATGGAAGCCGAGAACTGAAGACGGGCAATGGAAGCTTGAGTCCTGGGGATCAGGGGCGACAGAACATGAGGAATTCAATGCCTAATCCCGCAGGGTAAAAACCCAGCCTGGTCTTAGCTGGTTGTGCGTGGCAATGACTTTGTTGAAGGCATTGTTTTGTGTGTGCGGACTTTCTCCAGGGTGAAAATCTATGGTCTTTGATCAGGGCGATGAAGGCACTTGAGCAATTTTCCATTCTTGGAGGCATCACTTTTGGTGTTGTTGGAGTTCTGGTGCTATTCTGGTGGTGTTTTGTCCACAGTTTCAAGGATCTGATCACTGTAGCAGAATTTTTCTTTTTTGTAATTCTTCTTTCTTTTGTTGGTTGTGTGCATCCTAATGCCAATAGGGTATTGCGTTGTTGCAGAGGCTGGGTATAATTGGTATCTCATGATATTAATATATGCTCCTTTCCAAAAAAAAACCTAAGACATATCAGCAATACTTTGCCCAGAAGTCCACACTATAGCGAACCTGTTCCAAACATTTGCAGGAAATGAGCAATTAGAAAACAAATGTTCCCTTGTTTGTCTCTATCGTACATAAATATAAATATATATATATATATATATATATATATATATATATATATATATATATATATATACCTGGCCATCATACCTCATCTAATTACCCCGATTAACCCGAAGTGGGAGTTTTCAGCTATAAGTTTAGAACCTTCCTAAGTGACATCACATATATGTGAATGGTCTACCCTTGGGACCTAACCTTGCAACACCATTATATACAAATGTTAGTCTACATGAAGTTTCTGGGAGATTCCAACCCTCCGAAGTGCAGTTTTGAGTGATATCCTAGCATGTGGGAATCAAGTTTGAGCCTAGATTTATCACAAGATTCTCATCGGTTGACCTGAAGTGGGATTTTTTTGCTACAAGTCCAGAACTTTCCTAAGTGACAGGGCATATATGTGAAGAGGGTCAAGCTTTCTCTTTAAACCCTCACTACTCTTGTATACATATGTTAGTGCTACATGCAAGATTTTGATAGATTCCTATCCTTGAAAAAGTGTATTTCAAACGAAACCTTGGCATGGGCCCATAGATCTGCCCCTCTAAAATTCTTCGGACAACGGTTGGAAAATGGGATTTTATCTTCGTTTGTGTTTGGTTAGGTCATAGCATCATGTAAAACCAAGTTTTATCCCAATATCTCACAAGGTTCCCTTGGGTTAAATCCGAGGTGGGACTTTCCGCTATAATTCTAGAACCTTCCTAAGTGACAGCTAGGGGCGGAGGCATACAAAAGTTTGATGGGGGTAATGAAAGGTTTTGCCTCTTAAAAATTGTTGGTTAGGGTAGCAATATGAAATCCAGAAAAATTAAGGGGGTTTTAGGTAAGAAAACAAGAGGTACACTACGACACGGACGGCGGGCCAGGGTGCTTATAAATGCCGAGGCCCACACATAATTTACGTGCTCGCGCTGGCGTGGCAAAAAAGGCGACAGTGATAAATGTGGTTAGGGAAAATGGATATGCGACTCTTTTTTTCGCTCGGCATATCGTTATCCATCGAGATAGCGCTTTCGCGGCACCATAGAGGATGTGCCTCGGTACACTAAAAATATGGAAAAAATATTAGAGTCATTACAGATTATATAAGACATAATATAATCTATGCTAAACAATATTTTACTCAGCATTAAAATCATTAATCACAATCAAGGCATTAAAACTGTTAATCAAAATCAATGATAAAACAGATTAGTTCATGTCAATCAGATTGAAATTCTATTGATATACAGTTTTTTCTATTACATTACTTGAGCCCCTCTCTGTTCCTTTCTCTAAAATAAAGAAAAAAATACTAATCAGCAAAGGAGAAGAAAAATGAAATACAAAATCTAACTACAAATCCCTAAATTGAGCTCCCCTCCCTATTATGCATGAGATTTTCCACAACACAACATGGCCGAGGTGGAATATATGCATCATCGGTGGCCTAGCCATCACCTTCCGCTTGGTGGATCTAGATAGTGTAGACGACCTCACCGATACATGTCAGCGTCTTCCACGCGGTGGACCAGCACGGTGAACTCGACCTCATTGCTGACCTGAACTCCATCCACCACGCAGTGGATCAGCACGATCTAGATGACCTCGCCGCACGGTGGATCATCGTAGCGTTTGTGGCATCCCGCAAAACCACTACTAGAAAATCGCGTTGAATTTGTGCATTGCATTGTCATCATCATGCATTGTTTGCTAAAACTATGTTGCAAAACCCGTCTTTGTTTTCTAAACGCCCATCTTATTCAAACCCCGGGTCTCCGGATTAATTTGTGTTGTTGCTATCGGGTTGCAAACGGCCCAATTAAATTAAATAAAACATTTAATTATTTTAGTGGGGCAGTCGAACGGGCCGAAGCGACCCGAACGACCACCCCAGAAAATATAAAACGGTCCACCTATCTGCCCCATCTAATCCTATTCTTACCCAGCTATCCTACCCACACCCCTGGCCACCTCACCCCACCCAATCGGATTCCGCCACCTCACCTCCCCAACTCCCTCAACCAACCACACCCTGCCATGTCACCCTCACCCCTCACCCCTCCCTCTCTCTCTCTCTTTCCCTGCCCACCCGCCTAGCACACAACACGCACACCACGCTGCACCCACACCCAAAGACACTCCACCGACCGGGCCCCCCCCACCTGCCGCTTCCACCCACTGCCCCACACACTCCCCCACACAAACCCACCCAGGCCACATCCCCAGCCACCAACCGCCCCATGGACCCCCGGCCCCACGCCTCCCCTGCTTCTTCCTTCCGCCCGCTCACAGACTCCCTCGCGCCGCCTTCTGCCTTCGCCGCAACCGCCTCACGGCCCGCCCGCTCCGCCCAGCTGGCCGCCACCGCTCTCCGCTGTTCCCCCTCAAGACGCCTGGCCGAGCCCGCCCGGCTGCCGCCAGCCCTGGCTCCTCCTCCACCTGCCGCCCTCTCCGAAAGCAGCCGCCCGTGCTCCCCCGCCGCCCGCGCCCGCCTCCCGCTCAGGCCTCCTCCCGCGCGTGCCCCCCATCTCCGTCGCCTCCGCTGCGTGTCCCAGCCTGGCGCCGCCCTCGGGCCTCCTCTCGACCGCCGGGCCTCGCCTCTCGCCTCGGCTGCTCCCCGCCGGCTCCGACCTCGCCAAGCCCTCTCCGGCGCCCGCCCTCATGCTGCCTCCCTGCCTGCGCGGAGCTCCTCTGCCCCGACCTCGACCCTTTTCCCCAGTCGTCTGTGCCTCCTCTCCCCGACGCCCGTGGCCGCGTCCCATCTCGCCGCCTTTTGCCTCGTTTCCCGAACGACTTCCATCCACCACCGTCCTCGTGTCTGCAAGGTCCGGCCGCCATCTGCTCTCCGTCCCCTTCGCCTAGAGCCGCGGCCGCCGTCGTCCTCGGCCTCCCTGAATCGCGCCTTGGCCACCGTCTCTACAAGCTTCGACATCGGCCAGGCCGGAGGCCTCGTCCTCCCCTCCAACAAGCACGCCCCTGCCCGTTTTCTATCAGCTGGTGCTCCCACGCGTTCCAGGTAGACATGAAGATGATACTCCCGTAACCACAAGAGGGCAGTCGGTACTCCAAGCCCTCCATCCTGGAACCGGCGCGCCCCCAAGATCTCGCTTCATAGATGCGAATCCGATACCCGTTCACGGAGTTCAAGACCGATACACGACCGAGGCGCCAGGACCTCCTTCCCGGACGCCAGGACCATCGATCACGGACTCCGAAGGCCGAGCCCCCGACACGCCAAGTTCTCCCTCCCGGATCCGAAGACGCCGAGACCCGGGTCACCAAGATCTCCGCCGTGAAACGACAAGACCGACAACATGACCCGCGTACCGCGAATGCGACAAGATCGGCACGACGATAAGAACGGCACCGAACCGGAAGGACCCGATGCGCCCCGACGCTAGACCAAGTACGCCCTCCCGGAACGCCAAGGACCCCGCGAGTGCGACAAGACCCTAACCCCCGGAGCCCGAGAACGCTCCGTCGAACCCTGGACCCTGTCGAACCCCGAACCCCGGAACCCAAGATCGTCGAGCCCCTCTGATGTGTGACCCTTTTCCTCGAACCCTATTTTATAACATATCAATTTGTTGCGCATTAAATTGTCATTCCCGCATGCATAGCATTGGTTTGGGGGCCTTATGCCGATACCTAATAACTAAATATGGGGCCCATATGCGTGCAAATCTAGCCTTATATTGGCCTCATTTAAACTTGAGTAGCGAACCCGTATCATCTTTTGGCCATGTTAATACAACATCTAATCTGCGGGGTAGCTAAATAACTTGAACCACCTAATTAATGTCGGGACCCCGGTTCCGCTTAATCTGACCTAATTGCATCGCACCTTTGCCACGTCATCCATCATACATGCATCATGCCGATCTTCTGCCGTTTTATTAAATAGTGCATCCGGTGTTTATTCTAGTGTTTTGGTTCTTCGCGGATAAGGCCGTTGAGTTGATGTGAGCTTCGCCCCGATCTTCGGTTGAACCCTTCGACAATGTTTTCAGGCGAGCATCTCCCCCTTTCTACCTATCTTACTTTTATAGTATTTATTTCCTCCTGTTGGTCTATTGCTATCTGTGTTGCGATGCTCTAGTTTCCGTACCCGATATATCCCCTGCAACCTTATATTGCCTTGGACACACCCTATTACCTGTTGTTTGGTAGATAGTTGGACTTGCGCGTCGTAGTTGCTTGCTCAAGTGCTGTTTTTTGGTGTCATATGCCACGATCTTGATGTATTGCCGCATGTTGATGTTGGAGATGACCCTAGTTTTACTTATCGTCACTTTAATTTCTGTTTAACAACTAAAATTGAAATAAGCAGAGGCATCGGTGGGTGATAGAAAATATTTGGTTTCCGAACGCCCACTTGTGTCCCGTAAGACCCCGAGTACTTGATACCTGTTCCTTGATTTTTGCGCGCTATCCACATCCGGGAGGTATATGGGGCCCCCCTGAGCCAGAGCTTGATTCAGACTTATTTCTTGGGGCCACAACTAGTTTGAGGTGTTTTTACTATCCTGTACTTATGCCATGCTACTTACTGTATTTAAATTGTGCGAGGTACTGCACACTGTACTGTTTAGGAAGCGGAGTGATTACGCGGTATCGACAGTCCCCGTTTGGGGATCTGCTGTCGCTTACAGCCATTGACGCAAACCTTGAGTCAGTCTCGGAGCTTGCTTACTTGCTATGGTATACTCAAGGTGGCCCCTGAAATATTTCTGAATCTGTGATTGTTCACCATGAAAGCCTCGTTGGGTTTTGATTTGGTTTTCCGAGGTTGATCGAGCGTGTGTTGCTATTGGTGCACCCGGCGGGTAAAACTTTCAAAGCCGTGTCCGCGGATATGGACGACTTGGAGCACAGTATCTCGATCATAGACAAGCATAACTAAAGTTTACTGCTATAAATTTGACCTATAATGACTAGTAATCAGCTTCACTATAACGGAATGGCTAATTAATACTGCCCACAATTGCTTGTTTGGTTGTCGCTTGCGACCATTGTACCTGACTAGTAAGTATGGCAACTACAACGGAATTGGCTGAATAAAAGTACCAACAACTGCTGGGTTTTGGGATTATATCATGCTATCTGTATTTGATTAGTAATTACCGCAACTATCACGGAATGGTCAACTAAAAGTGCCCACTGCTTACTTTATCAGGATGATTATCTACATCTGACTAGTAATCGCTGCAACGATAACTGAATAAATAAAACTGCCAACTGTGTGAGTTCCTCGGTTGACTTCCTCGTTTGGTCTCGAGGGGGAAACACCAGGATGGGTTTGTCTGGTGTTAGCTTCAGGTTGGATCCGGATAGGTCTATCTTACCCCTCTCTGATAACCGCCAGTTGTATTGAGTCTCTATAGGTTGTTTAGTGCATGCTGCCGCTGCCGCTCAGTCCACCATACCTATGTAGGCGAGGACCGCCGAATTCTAGCCTCGCTGCATCGCCTCAAGATCGGCTCCTTCTTTTTCCTTTGCCCTTTGTCGGCACCCCTTTGTTTTAAGCAGGTTTTGAGATCGACGTCGTTAGCAGGGTTACCCTTCCGGCTTGGCCTGGGCAGGTTATGGACGCCATTGGTTATTCTTCAGGGCTCTTAGCCCCATTTGCATCTTGTCCGTAGCTGGACGCTCTATCGTTTTCAAGGTGATTTGGACCTTTGTATATTATATCTGTATTCTTGACTCATTGAGTCGCCCCTGTGTTATACCTGTTCTGTGGGTCCCATCGAGGACTGTTGTGTAATGTTATTACTTTGTTTTCCACCCGCACAAAAGTGCCTGGTGGGCACCTTTGAATCGTTTCTATGCGGGTTTGGCGAATTTTGCTCAAACTTGCATAGGTCCGATTCTGAGGGTGTTACAGAGTGGTATCAGAGCTCAGCAGTTGCGATACCCCACAAGTCCAGCCTGTAGGATAACCTAGCTAACGGCCGAAGTAGAGTGTCAAAACTATTTTCGAAAATCGGTTGGATAGTTCTGATTAGGTATGATTTTACTCCTTACCCCTCTGCTGTTCCCCCTTACCCCTACGTGTTTTGAATCCGCTCCCGTCTTTTTCTTCGAGTCCAGGAATTCTCGTGGTTGGGTTTCCGTCGTACCTTCAGGGTTTCGCTTCCTTCTTCGATAACGGTGTTGCTACATCTGATCTTCATGCTATCCGAGGAATCCTTCGTCTGTAGTGCCATCCTTTGTTCCTTGTTTGTGCCTTCCGGTGTTTCCGACGCGACGACATCCTCTACGCCAGATCCGATGCAGAGACTGCGTCACTCCGTTGTTCCGAACCTCGCTTGTCGAGATCTTCAGTCTGATTCCGAGAATGGTTGCACGCTTTTCCACTGATTGTGCGGAGTAATAGTTTGGGTGCGTGATGGATTGGCCCCCATGCCGACTACCCCTTCTATTCGCTTTGGTACATTGAAGTGGATGAGAATGCATCGGTTCCCTTTTCCACCAAAGTTAGAGGTGGCTTTATTTGTTGATACCTCTACCTTCGTCCTTGGTTCTCCGGAGTGTTCTCTCGACGATCAGGAACAACGACCCTTTGTTGGTGGTGTCGCCGATTTCAAGATGGAGGATGAACCCTCGTTAGTGGTGTCGCGAGGATCTACACGAAGCGAGAAGATGCAGGTCGCCGACCTTCCTCCCGGTACCATGAGGCGGATCTCGAGGGCGAGATCCCTTGTTAGTGGTGTCGAATTGTGGCATCCCGCAAAACCACTACTAGAAAATCGCGTTGAATTTGTGCATTGCATTGTCATCATCATGCATTGTTTGCTAAAACTATGTTGCAAAACCCGTCTTTGTTTTCTAAACGCCCATCTTATTCAAACCCCGGGTCTCCGGATTAATTTGTGTTGTTGCTATCGGGTTGCAAACGGCCCAATTAAATTAAATAAAACATTTAATTATTTTAGTGGGGCAGTCGAACGGGCCGAAGCGACCCGAACGACCACCCCAGAAAATATAAAACGGTCCACCTATCTGCCCCATCTAATCCTATTCTTACCCAGCTATCCTACCCACACCCCTGGCCACCTCACCCCACCCAATCAGATTCCGCCACCTCACCTCCCCAACTCCCTCAACCAACCACACCCTGCCATGTCACCCTCACCCCTCACCCCTCCCTCTCTCTCTCTCTTTCCCTGCCCACCCGCCTAGCACACAACACACACCGGCAACGCACGCACACCACGCACCCACACCCAAAGACACTCCACCGCCCCGACACTGCCCCCACCGCTTCCACCCACCGCCCCCACACTCCCCACAAACCCACCCAGCCACATCCCCCCACCAACCGCCCCATGGACCCCCCCAGGCCCCACGCGCCTCACATGCTTCTTCCCCTTCCGCCACAGACTCCCTCGCGCCTGCTTCACAGCCGCCTCCTGCCGGCTGACCCCGCTCCGGAGCCACACGCCACCGCTCTCCCGTTCCCCTCACACAGCCCCGCCGCCGCCCGCCCGCCAAGGCCGCCGCCAGCCCTCCCGGCTCCTCCTCCACCCGAGCCCTCTCCGAGAAACCCGCCCAGCGTGCTCCCCCCGCCAGCCTCGCCTCCCTCGCCAGGCCTCCTCTGGCCGTGCCCCCATCTCCGTCGCCTCACCTGCGTGTCCGTGGCCGGCCGCCTCCCTCTCTCGACGCGCGGGCCTCGCCTCCTCGCCTCGAGCTGCCGCGCTCACGCCTCGCCAAGCCCTCTCCGGCGCCCCGCCGCCTATGCCCTCCTCCGCCAGCATGCTGCCTCCCTGCCTGCGCGGAGCTCCTCTGCCCCGACCTCGACCCTTTTCCCCAGTCGTCTGTGCCTCCTCTCCCCGACGCCCGTGGCCGCGTCCCATCTCGCCGCCTTTTGCCTGCTTTCGACGACTTCCATCCACCACCGTCCTCGTGTCTGCAAGGTCCGGCCGCCATCTGCTCTCCGTCCCCTTCGCCTAGAGCCGCGGCCGCCGTCGTCCTCGGCCTCCCTGAATCGCGCCTTGGCCACCGTCTCTACAAGCTTCGACATCGGCCAGGCCGGAGGCCTCGTCCTCCCCTCCAACAAGCACGCCCCTGCCCGTTTTCTATCAGCTGGTGCTCCCACGCGTTCCAGGTAGACATGAAGATGATACTCCCGTAACCACAAGAGGGCAGTCGGTACTCCAAGCCCTCCATCCTGGAACCGAAGCCGGCGCCCCCAAGATCTGCTTCATAGATGCGAATCCGATACCCGTTCACGGAGTTCGAAGACCGATACCGCCGACCGAGGCGCCAGGACCTCCTTCCCGGACGCCAGGACCATCGATCACGGACTCCGAAGGCCGAGCCCCCGACACGCCAAGTTCTCCCTCCCGGATCCGAAGACGCCGAGACCCGGGTCACCAAGATCTCCGCCGTGAAACGACAAGACCGACAACATGACCCGCGTACCGCGAATGCGACAAGATCGGCACGACGATAAGAACGGCACCGAACCGGAAGGACCCGATGCGCCCCGACGCTAGACCAAGTACGCCCTCCCGGAACGCCAAGGACCCCGCGAGTGCGACAAGACCCTAACCCCCGGAGCCCGAGAACGCTCCGTCGAACCCTGGACCCTGTCGAACCCCGAACCCCGGAACCCAAGATCGTCGAGCCCCTCTGATGTGTGACCCTTTTCCTCGAACCCTATTTTATAACATATCAATTTGTTGCGCATTAAATTGTCATTCCCGCATGCATAGCATTGGTTTGGGGGCCTTATGCCGATTCACCTAATAACTAAATATGGGGCCCATATGCGTGCAAATCTAGCCTTATATTGGCCTCATTTAAACTTGAGTAGCGAACCCGTATCATCTTTTGGCCATGTTAATACAACATCTAATATGCGGGGTAGCTAAATAACTTGAACCACCTAATTAATGTCGGGACCCGGTTAATAATCGACCTAATTGCCGCTTTCTTTGCCACGTCATCCATCATACATGCATCATGCCGATCTTCTGCCGTTTTATTAAATAGTGCATCCGGTGTTTATTCTAGTGTTTTGGTTCTTCGCGGATAAGGCCGTTGAGTTGATGTGAGCTTCGCCCCGATCTTCGGTTGAACCCTTCGACAATGTTTTCAGGCGAGCATCTCCCCCTTTCTACCTATCTTACTTTTATAGTATTTATTTCCTCCTGTTGGTCTATTGCTATCTGTGTTGCGATGCTCTAGTTTCCGTACCCGATATATCCCCTGCAGCCTTATATTGCCTTGGACACACCCTATTACCTGTTGTTTGGTAGATAGTTGGACTTGCGCGTCGTAGTTGCTTGCTCAAGTGCTGTTTTTTGGTGTCGTCATATGCCACAGTTGCTGATGTATTGCCGCATGTTGATGTTGGAGATGACCCTAGTTTTACTTATCGTCACTTTAATTTCTGTTTAACAACTAAAATTGAAATAAGCAGAGGCATCGGTGGGTGATAGAAAATATTTGGTTTCGAGCCCACTTGTGTCCCGTAAGACCCCGAGTACTTGATACTGTTCCTTGATTTTTTGCGCTATCCACATCCGGAGGTATATGGGGCCCCCAGGCGAGCTTGATTCAGACTTATTTCTTGGGGCCACAACTAGTTTGAGGTGTTTTTACTATCCTGTACTTATGCCATGCTACTTTCTGTATTTAAATTGTGCGAGGTACTGCACACTGTACTGTTTAGGAAGCGGAGTGATTACGCGGTATCGACAGTCCCCGTTTGGGGATCTGCTGTCGCTTACAGCCATTGACGCAAACCTTGAGTCCGTCTCGAAGCTTGCTTACTTCGTTGCGGGTATACTCCAAGGGGTGGCCCCCTGAAATATTTCTGAATCCTGTGATTGTTCAGTCGTGAAAGCCTCGTTGGGTTTTGATTTGGTTTTTCCGAGGTTGATCGAGCGTGTGTTGCTATTGGTGCACCCCGGCCGGGTAAAACTTTCTGAAAGCCGTGTCCGCGGATATGGACGACTTGGAGCACAGTATCTCGATCATAGACAAGCATAACTAAAGTTTACTGCTATAAATTTGACCTATAATGACTAGTAATCAGCTTCACTATAACGGAATGGCTAATTAATACTGCCCACAATTGCTTGTTTGGTTGTCGCTTGCGACCATTGTACCTGACTAGTAAGTATGGCAACTACAACGGAATTGGCTGAATAAAAGTACCAACAACTGCTGGGTTTTGGGATTATATCATGCTATCTGTATTTGATTAGTAATTACCGCAACTATCACGGAATGGTCAACTAAAAGTGCCCACTGCTTATTTTATCAGGATGATTATCTACATCTGACTAGTAATCGCTGCAACGATAACTGAATAAATAAAACTGCCAACTGTGTGAGTTCCTCGGTTGACTTCCTCGTTTGGTCTCGAGGGGAAACACCAGATGGGTTTGTCTGTGTTAGCTTCAAAGTTGGATCCGGATAGGTCTATCTTACCCTCTCGATAACCGCCATTGTATTGAGTCTCTATAGGTTGTTTAGTGCATCTTGCCGCTGCGCCATCCACCATACCTATGTAGGCGAGGACCGCCGAATTCTAGCCTCGCCTGTCGCCTCGATCGACGCTCCTTCTTTTTCCTTTGCCCTTTGTCGGCACCCTTTGTTTTAAGCAGGTTTTGAGATCGACGTCGTTAGCGGTTACCCTTCCGGCTTGGGCAGGGTTATGGACGCCATTGGTTATTCTTCAGGGCTCTTAGCCCCATTTGCATCTTGTCCGTAGCTGGACGCTCTATCGTTTTCAAGGTGATTTGGACCTTTGTATATTATATCTGTATTCTTGACTCATTGAGTCGCCCCTGTGTTATACCTGTTCTGTGGGTCCCATCGAGGACTGTTGTGTAATGTTATTACTTCGTTTTCCACCCGCACGAAAGTGCCTGGTGGGCACCTTTGAATCGTTTCTATGCGGGTTTGGCGAATTTTGCTCAAACTTGCATAGGTCCGATTCTGAGGGTGTTACAGCGTTGCCCTGGACATCATCTTCCACACGGTGCTGGGAGATCTAAGGTAGGGTTGGATAGAGATGGTGATGGGATCTTGGGTTAGTCTTGGAGAGAGAGTGGATGGAGATCTAGGTTAGAAAAGAGGGGAGTGCGGCGATGTGGATATAATTTACTCAATTGTTCCATGCATTATATAGGAGTACAGATTGATCTAGGGTTTGTATCATGGGTCTGACTTTCTTAAAATCTCATAGGCCATGGTGGGCTAATTAGGTGGTCATATATGATGTGACACACTAGTTAGCGAGTTGACTCTCTCGTGATTGACAACATAAATAGTAATATAAAAAATATCAATATTTGAATTAACATGGTGCTCAAATATATTTATTAAACACTGAATCAGAAAATTACATATCATTACACCGATGGAATTTCCTCCCGCGCCATCAATACGTTGGATTTCACCCTTTCTTCACTGGTTTCGTACTTGATTTTGTCCCGAGACAGAAGTTGCATCTTATAACCGGTGTCGTCGTTGTAGTCATCCTCGGGCTTCCTCTTCGAGGGAAGTTACATCTCCTGCATGTTCGAAGGATCGATCCAAAGAACAAACTTGCACTTTGGTGCTCTGTAGTGGCACCCGAGGAACTTGTGGCCAGCGTTATCTCCACTAGCAGCAACGAGGCGACGTGGCTGAGAGCTACAGCTGCACATGTAACCCAGATCAAGAGATTCATGGAAGTCGCTCCAATCTGAGCGATTCTATAGAGAAAAATAACCCCAAATTATATCGTATGGTCAATAAAGATATTGATAACAACTACCAAGAACTAAAAGCCATAGACTAGATAAAACAAACTTATTTGGTGCGCCATTGGCTAGGATTTCGCCTACGCCAAACGCTGAAGATTACTGGCGAAGAATTGGGGGAGTACTGCAACTACGACAGGAGTAAAAGAGACTAGATCGAGGTCGAGAGTTCAGTTGTGAAAGGTGTAGGAGATATAAGGCCAACCTCGACGGTTGTGGGCCTCACCAATCAGCGAGACAATCCTGACCAGTCAACGCGGGATGCTTGACTAGTCACCAGTGTGGACAAGCTGTTAACAATACACGACACACAAGTATATGCCTGCATCCATCTACTGCAGCATTAAATACGCCAGCTTCCTCGACCATGTGAGATGGTATTAATATACATCGGTATCAAGTCTGCCATGGTGTATAAGTTGCCGCCGTGACAAAATGAGGCATCAATTGCTCATCCATTGGGTAATCAACTTTTGTAGGTATTTTTCGTTTGTACCAGTAAAAAAGTGTTGTGTATGAGGGGGGATTTTTGTAGTGGTATACTAGCAAAATTCTGCATGTTAGGGGAGCCAGGTCCCTGCTGGTCCCTTGTCTCCGCCACTAGCGGAAGTGCATGTCTCTGAAGAGGGTCACACTTGGGAGCAGGATTGTGGCTCTTTAAATCTTCCACCACACTTGTATACGTATGTTAGGGCCACACGCAAGATTTAGAGGAGTTCCTATCCTCCAAAACACAGTTTTGGGCGGAACCCTAATCCGTGGGGCCTACCCATTTGAACATCTTCCAACGGTGGTTGACCAATTTTCTTCTCTAGTTGTTTTGTTACATCTTAGGAGCACAGGAACCAAATGTGGGCACAAAATTTTAAAAAGGATTCCCACCGATCGATCCGATGTGAAAGTGTTGCGGTCTGTCATTTTATGTAAAACCAAATGTGTGCACAAAAAATTCAAAACCTTTGTATTGTGTTATTTTATGTGATATATTACTGCGAAATAGAAGTATCATGCAAAAACTCAAAATAAAAAATGAAAAAAAAAACGTTTATGCTGATGGCACAAGCTATATGACGATGACCTTTATCAGGACGTTTGCATATCCTTAACGCCATCAAGCTTCCATTAGAAGGCTATTTGCTACTGGTATATGTGGCTTCAGACTTTACCCACGCTCCATTCTTTGCCGGCGCTGCCCTCATAATTATATCATATTGCCGACAGCTTGACTTTTGCCGACAGCCATGTTGAGAAAACAGTCAGCATATAAATGTATTTGCCGGCGGTGTTGGTTTGCCGATGGTTTACGTGGGGCCATAGGCATCTCGCGCTTTATGTTGACGGCCACAATAAAAGGCCATCTGCAACATGTCGTTTTCAGTAGTGGTATCGATGTAATATAAGAACTAAGTTGGTGTTGTTTATGGAGGTATTTAATTTGTATGTTTCATCCTCCGTCAATGGATCAAACACTAGATTAGTTTTATGCGTGTTCCAATATGATAGAACACTATATCTTTTAATTGGAATTCCCATTGTACCCTGAATTCCAATTGAGAGATCATTTTCTGGGAGAGCGAACTTAAGTAGGGTAGATTCTTCTCCATGGCAGATCAGATTACCAAAATTCTCCTTAGAGTCTTCTGCATGTAGCCGATTGATTTGTTGCTGGAGTGTTAGACACTTTATTGTCAAAGATGCCACTGGTGATTTCCCTGCGAGGTTTTTTTCTCGCAAACATCCGGTGTCTTGTGTGTACTTCTGGTTATTACTTGCTGCGACTTTGTGCTCCATGCGTTTAATCTTCGTACTAGTCTTACGACTTGTGGAGTGCGGTGATGGTGGGCGGTGCTACTATTGTAATCTGGCATGCGGAATGTGAGAAGTGGATAAGAGAGAGAAAGGATGCGCGAGTGCGCATGCAGTGACGTCCTTTTTCCAATAAATTATTGGTGGGATCGATCAGGGGGTAGCTCAGCGCAGCCGAGAGTTCGTCCCTACTCTGCACAACTCGAGACTTCCTCCGTTTGCTGGATTGTAGGATCAGCGGGAAAGGATGGGGTTGACACGCTTACTATTCATGAAAGACTAATAAGTTAAGAACTTTACCTTTGGCAGCAGCCAAAAGATCGAGCATGGACATTTTAGCCTTTCGTTAGTGCACACGGATAGCATATCACCTGCTTGGCAGTGAAGGGGGCACCATAGAAATGGTTATAGCAATATTTATTTGAGCCCAATCATCCTATATACTATTTTCTACAGAGCCGCTACTCTGAAATAGAGTGGAAAAACTAATTGAAAAGCATGAAAGACTGTCGGGCTGAGTCTGACATCTTCACATAGAAGATATGTTCTCGTTTCTTCCCTATAGGGCGGTGACGAGGAAGAATGTAGACTGCTTCAGATAATGATATTTGACTAAAATGTCGCCACGGCTCCCGCATAATGGAGATGTCTCTGCTTTTATTGTTCTTTTTTTTTCAGGAGCTTGTATTACTCATCTATTTTTTATTTTGTCAATGATATTTTACATATCTTGTGTGACTGCAATCGAACAATTTGCGGGGGGAAAAGATAGCGAGGTAGGGGCCAGGAGTGTATGGGGAGCCTTGGTTTCTCTTGTGATCTAATATACCACTATACTTATCATTTCTTGTTTTCCAGAATATACGATGTTCTAGAAGATAATTATCCTACCAAAATATCTTATATTTAGGAAAGGAGATGGTATAACATGTCTCTTGCACAATGTAGACTTGACAACTGTAGAAACGAAGCTACATTTGGCTTCTTAAATAATACAAGGGTGTTATTAGTGCTACTTGTTCTGTAGTTTGTCCACGCCTATAATAGTAATAAGTATTTAAATATGCTTGTAGAATATGCAGCGTTCCGGAGATGACCAGGAGCCAGCTGACCTGCAATTTATATATTCAGATCACTTTTACTGTTATCCCGATAGATCATACGGTGGCGCCTCTCCTCCCGATCGAGCGCAGTCAGTTCACCAAAAATATTTTTTTCCAAGCCGCCGCTCGTCGGCTCCTCCGGCCGTATCGAACGCCGCAGACTTCATTCCGATCAAAAAGCAGACCTTCCCCATCACAACCATCAAAGCCTCCTGTTTCAGCTAAATCTTTTGGCCTATCTACTAAGCATGAGATGGTTAATTAACTACCAATCCACGAAGTTCCACCCAGATCTAATTAAACTGATGTGATTTCGATTTCTATGAAAATTATGACCCCCTCCGTCTAAATTAAGTTGATTCTATCTCTGAAGTTCTTCGTACTACTATGGCATGGTTTGGATTGGACTTGTTAGGCATTTGTAGTGGATTGGGTTCAGGTATCGTCCGTGATGATTAGAAAATAAGCTGCCCCGATGAAGGTACAGATCACGGCTGTGTGGCTTTACTTCGCTCATGCCGCAATGAACATAGAGGTTGGTAGGAGGCTTGTTCCAGTTCTTCCCCAATCATGAGCGGAGGTGAATCGGTGGTGGCTGCATCCGCAACTCCGGCTGCCACGAACAGGATTATAATAATTTTTTAAATTCGATATCTTCACCCTAATATTCTTGGAAGACTACAAGGGAAAATACGGTCATGTCATCCTGAGAAATAATATTGATAGGTTTGCGGATTGTCGTTCTGCCCCTAGGATCAAGGTACTCCATGGCTTTTCGAGTTAGTACTCCATAGGATTAGTGGTGGAGTACCAAAACATTGTGGCCATTGGATCAATAGGAATGGACGACTCATACTAATTCTAGGGTACTGTAAATATAAGATGTTTTAGATTTGTAAAAATAGTGTATCTAGACTTTTTTTAGTGTGTAAATTCACTCTAAACACGAGTGAACCTAAATACTACAAATAGTCTAAAATATTTTATATTTTAAAGCGAAGGGAGTAGTGTAGATTGTATGACGCAGAATGAGTAGGAGCATATGCCTATATATTGACATTCGAGAAACTAGAACGCTTAGGGCATAGACTACATGAAGTCAACTAATATAGCTGTGTAAACAATTCCTGATTGCCAAGTCAGGAATGCTCCTTGATTAAAGTATGGTCACTCTGCTCAGCTCAGCTGACTTGATCGTAACTGCCAGAAAATTGAATCAGCTCCAGGGTCTAGCTTCTATTGGCTCTTAGCATATACGGAGTATATAACACCATAATTCAGAACCTCAATCAACCGTCCTATGCCTGGGCGAAGTCAACTCTATTTTTTGAAGCATACTCTACAAAGTCAACAAATTGTTAAATTCATAAAAAAGTAGAATCTCTTAGATTCAGTTGTCCATGTTTGTCATATCATTTATAACTACCAGGTTTCAACGCTCGTGCAGAACGTCACATATGTCATGGTTGGTAAGGACCTTTAGTCTCGGTTCTCCAACCGAGACGGGACAATCTGGACTAAAGCCTCAATATTTAGTCCCGGTTGCCCCACCAACCGGAACAAAACAGCGTACACGTGGCCGCTGCTCCGTGCGATGGGGAGGAGCAACAGTACACGAACCGGGACAAATAACTCTTTGCCGTGACAAAGAATTCATTTTGGCAATCTTTTTTTGCCGCGTCAGCAGTTTGGTCACTTTTTGTGCCGCGGCAGAGAATTTATTTATGTTATTTTATTTTTTATTTAGTGTTTTGCACTCATCAATGAAGGAACCATTATATTACATAAGATCATCATGATAATATAGATCCAAGTGTCGAACATATTACATTCGATACACGGAGTTCATGCACTACATACAAAATAAGCTTTTTGTACAATCTCTATTGTATATACACACCCGTATAGTATTCTCTTTTTGGGTCTAGGACTTCTGCATCTAAGAATCCCGCCAATTTCTCCTAATTACTCGTACGTGATCCTTTGGCAGAAGACCACATTTGATCTGATTTAAAAAAGGAGTCAACCTATATGAACGAAATAAACACAATTTGATGGTAATTAAAAAACTATAGAAATTGTTTACGTACGTTAAGTTGCTCTAAATTTATGTCCCTCTCACAACACGTCTGACGGACGAACTCGCAAACATAGTATCCACATAAATTGTTCTCTGGTCCCTGCGTCAGACACTTTACGAGAACATAGTTTAATCAAAATAATATCAAGCATGATAATAACGGTATTAAAACTAGAATCAAATAGATGCGCAGATATAGCTAGTGGTGCTTACATCTAGTGGTTTAAATATAAGTTCCTCTTTCCAAACACCCCTAGCCTTCTTGGTGAACCGTTTTCAAGCGTTGCCCGGAGAAGAAAACGAATAAAAGAATTTATTAATTATTTGATATTATAAAATTCATGAACGTTGTCGATATAGTGTTATAATGATTAAAATTACTGCTGGAGAATCATCTGCATGTCCTTCCACGTCTCAAGGGGTTTATGTTTCGAGTCCATGACTACTACACGCCCTTTGTCAGGTTAAATGATTAACAGAATATAGTGGAAGCTGCGCATGCATAACTCATCAATTATATACTTAACGTCGAGTAAGCAAAATAGAAAATGTATATAAGACAATAACACTCACTCGAAGTTGTAAGGAAATAGTATTTCCCTTCTGGTTTCTTGAAACCTTAACGCGTGTACGATATTATCCTCCGTATCCCGGGGGTTTGTTTTGAGATTAGCTTGATGAACCCAATATGGGTCAACGAACCCAATGTCATAGATTTGTCCTCTGCTGCATTCGAGAATCTTCATTCTGCATATTATAGTATAATTATATACATGCAATAAACGAGGTGAGATAGCTACAGACTAAATTAATTACAGAATTAGTACTTAGAGACAATAGGCATTGATGATCGATTTGTCCAAGACGTCTTGATTGAATAATTGAAATATTCAACAAATTCAATGACTATCATGTCATGTACTTCTTTCTCATAATGCTTTTTTGTAACCCTCGGCATTATCCAGTTAGCCTCGGCCTTTGTGGCATGCATGTACCAGTTATGCAATCTTCGCATTTTTGTTGGAAGATTATTTATCTCCTCAGGTTTGACGAGAGGTTTGTCGTACTGGTATTTGTATGCTACTTCATCCACGGGAAAGTACTGTAACTGGGATAAGTAGTGGGAAATACTCATACCTTGAGCAGCGGCAACTTCTCCGTATAGTGCAACTACATCTGGATCATACTGCTCGTCGGCCGCATATTTGCTCGACCCCACATTGGTATGGGAAATCACCTTGAGAGGGGCGCAAGATTGTTTGTTCTCCGAGCTGGGCAACAGATTTCCCGCTTGCATCAGTACTGCTCTTCGACAGTTGTTGTGTCACATGTGACTTGAGAATAGAGCGATCATAGTCTGATGACAGCTTTGGCTCGGTTTGGTGAACACTACTAGGAAAACGGCTATAGGTAATCATCACATCCGTGGCTCACATGGTTGAAGTGCCCCACGGCTAAAACAGGCGTGGCTCACCTGTGGGCAGTGCCCTACTAGTAACTAGAACAACCGTGACGCACATGACTATAGTGCGCCACAGATGTGTGGCGGGGCCGTTGGCGCCGCCAAACATCTAGCGCACTATAGTCATGTGTGTCACGGTTGTTAGTGTCATCTGGCGCACATGGGGTGCGCTACGCCTAAGCGCCGCCCCTCTGCTGAAACAGCCACAAACATCTGTGGCGCTTTTCGGCCTGTGCGCCACAGGGGTAAAATCCGTGGCGCACATGGCATAGTGCGCCACAGATGTTTGTACTCCCTGTGGCGCACTAGGGCCGTGTGCGCCACGAATGTGTCGATTTTTTTAGGACAGCTCTTTATGTGCACATGTGTGACCACATCCACCACCCCACACTTCACTTTCTCCTTCTTTTTCCTCCTTAGATCTAGTCGGGATCTTCTCCTTCCCACCTCAATTTCTCCACCCATTCACCATTTTTAGCATGTAAAACTTGCTTTGGATGTTACATAAGTAATAGAGGAGGTCTCCGGTCTCTCATCTCCTTCTCCGGTCGACGCGCGCACCTCTCCTTTCCATCTTTCTCGCGATCGGTCTCTCATCTCGGTAAGTTGTCCATGTAAGGATGTGTTCATGTGTATATGGATGATGTGCTCATATGTATGTAGATGATCGATGCTCATGATGTGCGTATGTGGAGAGGATCGATGGTCATATGTGCGTGTATATGGAGAGTATCGATGATGCTCATGCATGTGTATATGGAGAGGATAATGATATGTTCATGTGTGTATGGATCGGTCTCTCTCTCTCTCTCTCTCTCTCTCTCTCTTGTGTTTGTATGTGAACAAGTTGCCATTTGTTTTGCCAAAATGTTGATTCATTTACATTTTGGCAAGACTTTGGCATTTCGCAAAGGTCCTAATTTTAGGATAGGTCATGCCAAAATTTTCTATCGACCATTGCATGCATGCATTCATTATCTAGACATCGAGAACCCTGTCGGTCTTCCCGTCAACAGGCACCTTGGCAAGCTCGACAGATCTGGTCACCGAGAGGGTCGTCGCATACTGCATGCAGACTTCGATTTTCGACGCGCAGACTTTGATCGAGCAAACCTTGTCACGCTACAACATTTAGAACTGGTCGATCCTTGGGTACAGAAGCACAAAAGGTTAATCGAGAAGAAGTACAGTGACCGGGGCATACAGAGGACGCAGGGAGAAATAATCAAAGAGCACAACTCAGATTTCACGCGTTGGTTTAGGCAGACGCTCCTTGATAATCCCCCGCGATCGCATTCTTCTGACACGGAAAAGATCATATTCACCTTGTCGCAGGGACCGATGCAAAACCTGGTGACCTATCAGGCGTATGATATCAACGGCTACACATTCTACACGGAGGAAAAGGACAACAAGTGTGATTATCAGAACTCAGGCGTAACATCGGAATTGTACACCGATGACAACGTGAAGGAAAGATTCTATGGAAGAATCGAGGAGATCTGGGAGCTCGACTACTGTGGAGAAAAGGTGTCGATGTTCCGTGTCAGATGGGCAAAGAGCGTCGAAAGAGAAGACCGGTATTTCACAACCATGGTTATACCCGAAGCAGCCAAATACAAGGCCGTCGGTGCAAACGTGGCCGCGAAAAATGAACCGTGGGTACTGGCTACCAAAGTGGACCAATGTTTTTTCATTACCGACCCGACAAAGCCTAGCCGTGTTGTCATGAGGAGAGGAAAAAGAAACATCATCGGAATGGATGGAGTCTCCAACGAGCAAGACTTTGACCAGTACGGCGATACAAAGATTGAAGATGACGACGACTACGATGCAGCAACATACATCACAAG
Organism: Avena longiglumis; assembly: GCA_030063025.1. Lineage (NCBI taxonomy): Eukaryota > Viridiplantae > Streptophyta > Magnoliopsida > Poales > Poaceae > Avena > Avena longiglumis. The sequence goes on along the minus strand of CP125975.1, from coordinate 486,664,624 downwards.
AAGAAAAATGACAACCCTACCCAAAAAAGGTAGCCCGTTCGAAAGAAGAAACATTAAAGTGCCGGGGCTAAATTATTCAACCGCGACAAAGAAGGGAAAAAAGATTGTAAAACGCTAGCTCAAAAAATATTGTAAAACGCGTGGTCGAAAAAGATTGTAATATTTATGGACAAATTATTATGAAATTTAGTTATACTTTAAATCATATTTGTACCACTTTTATGACATATATTATCACTTTTGGGCATTTTTGGAATATTTAAAAGTATTTTAAAATCAAAACAAAACTTCTATGGCATATATCACCACTTTTGGGCATTTTTTGGAACATTTAAAAGTATTTTTTAAATAAAAACAAAAAATTGGGGCACCAGGATTCAAACCTGGGTGCTCTCAGGTTTAGAATAGAGTAGTGGGCAGAACCAGTGGGATAGGCTAGTATAGTTGTTAGCTAGTGGGGCTGTAGTTTTCTTATGCAGTAGTTAGAAGCCGATAGGCGTAGCGCACTAGCCCATAGTGCGCTACAGATATCCGTAGCGCACTATGGCTCAGTGCGCTACGCCTAAGTGGCTTTATCCACACGTGGCACCCGACCCCCTCTCTCATCCCCATCTCTCCATCTCTCCATCTCTCAGCCCGAGCACGATCCGCCGCCGTCGCCGCTCTCGATCCGCCGCCGCCGCGTCTGAGGAGGAGGAGGCCTGCCCGCGCCCGAGGAGGAGGAGGTCCGCCCGTGTCCGAGGAGGAGGTCCGCCCGCGTCTCAGGAGGAGGCCCGTGTCCGAGGAGGAGCAGCCGCCGCGTCTCAGGAGGTGGAGGCCGCCGTCGTCCGCCCGTCGTCGTCCGCCCGTCAGAGGTGAGCGTCGCCTCTCCCTCTATCCCTCTCTCTCCCTCTCTCTCCCTCTCTCCCCTCTCTCTGCAGGCCATGGTTAGGGTTCAGTAGGCCTTGATCCATGTCCTGCTCTCTTGATTCAAGCCTATCTCCTCTAGTTGGCCATGATAATTTCATATTTGGCCTTAGGTTTATCCTCTGCGCCTTTCTAGATGTGTGCTGTTCCCAAATTTGAGATAAAACTCTAAAATTTTATTGAAGAAGATGCAGAAACTGGCGAACGAATTAGACCAAGACTTAGGTAGGTCTTACTGCAGAAACAGCAAGATTCCATCTAGTTATTTTTTCCTTCATGATTCTGTTGCATCTGGTTAGGTAGGTCTTATCAGAAACAAGTTACAGCAAGAACAAGTGTGAATGCAATGCCAGGAACAAGTGTTGGAATTTTCCTCTAGAAACATAAGTGTTGGAATTTTCCTCTAGAAACATAAGTGTGAATGCAATGCCGAGGAACCTGTTCACTAACATGCTGCTTGATAGATCATCTTACTACCTACAATGCTCTCCTGCTTGACTTACCCACAAGTAGCACACCGGTAGCAACTGCGTGGAACCAATGGATGTAGATATAATACAGTTGTGTCAGTTTGTTCTATGCACCTCTAGCGTGTCTCATGCTACAGAATTTATATGCCTCTCCACGTCACCTGATCAGGTCCAACACCTTGGTCATATTGCAGTCGAGGAGGAGTCTCCTCTGGCACTGGTTCTATATCCAGTGCTGGCGAGGAGTCGCTGGAACAAGCGCAAACCAAGCTGGTGAAAGTTCAGTGGACCGACACAAGTGGAAAGGAAACTCTTTCAGATCGAGACAAGATACACACCCAGATGTTATATGCACCCTGCTACATTCATTTTAGTAACGGGAGAATAGTACCATGTTGGCTCTCACTCTACTGTTAGTGATCAAAACACACCAGGCGAAAATATCAACCCAAACCCCATCATATTTCTTCCAGGGGAAAATGTTGAAATGACTGCTGGCAGTTTTGTTTGTGGTCTAGTGCATTTTCAGGCTTTGCTTCTGAAAGCAAATAGTGGTCATGATGTTTGCTCACTTTGATGCACATGATGTTTGCTCACTCAGGAGGACCAGTTGTTTGCTCACTTTGATGCATAGCATTTGGCTAAGCTACTAGGTTTCAGTATTTTTTTTCATTTTATAATGATAGGCATGATGTTTGCAGGCGTGCAGGTGGTCACACTCACACACACATGATGCACACAAAAAACAAACCAGCAATCTAGTTACAGGGATTACAGCCACTGTGGAGCACACCCCGTAGTACTAATCCTAGGTGCTGCTACCTGACTGAGCTACATGATTGCTACAGGTCTACAACAGCCTTGTGTAGACAGAGAGAGGGTACTGTAGAGGTGGAGGGAAAGCTGAAGTAGCTTTGTCACCACATGCAATCCACTTTTTCACACCACAAAATCCAGTTTGAATCGGAGAAACATCTCTCCATCCCAGTACCATGAAAAAATGGCAAGTACTAACAACCAAATCAGCCCTCCTCGACAAGAAAAGCACAAACCCAAACAGCAAAACTGTTTCCATGTCCATTTTGTTTCTATTTTTTCCATGTCCATTTTCTTTTGTCCACTTTTGGAAACCATGTGCAGTAGTAAGAATGTCTTGCATTTGTATTTGGTTATTAATGACTACTTCATGTTATGCAGTTAGATAAGTGTATATTACATCAGGAAACACCAGGGGCACCACCATAGAGGGTCATGTTGATGCATTCTTAACCAATGTGTTTTCTACCTAGATATTTATGTGCTGGCTGTGTTGGCCAGATTATCCTATGTGACCAGATTATGTGCTGGCTGTGTTGGCCATTTATTGTGTGCTGGTTGTGCTGGCTATGATGGCCATTTATTGTGTGCTAGCTATGCTGGCCATATATATGCAGGTTCTTGTATGAAATGAGTCCCGATTTTTGTCGGAATGTTGATTAACTTCCGTTTCGACAGAAATCGGGCACTCCTAGTTTAAGAAAATTAGCAAAGGTCATGCCGGATTTTTCCGTGCATTTAACCAATTATTTGTTTTTTATTAGTGCAAAGATGTGTGACAACGAGGCTGGATGTTCTAAGCGCATCAGCGGCTGAAGGAGAACTCGGACCTCGAATAAACAATTGACATTACGAGGAGGCCCAATGGCTAGAAGACGATGAAGAATACCATCCTTCGGAGAGCGAGGATGATGAGACGGAAGGCGGAGGAAGAAGCCAAGAAAGGCGGACGATGAAACCACGATGGCGGCGAGGGCACGTGGATGGTAGCAACCCTCCTAAGAAGAAGAAGAAGAAGGACCGGCGCCAACACGGTCGCACGGTCAGGAGGAAATTGCAGTGAGCCCATCGGGGTTCCTTTGGAGCCGCCCGCCCGTCAAAGGGTATGGTGGGCAAGTGGCGGCGATCACCGGACAACCATCTTGATCAACACCGAGAATCTCCGGCATAAAGATAATGGCCACTTGCGCACACTCCTCTTCGAGAAGCTGCACGCAAGATACAAGTTCCCTGCTAAGTATCAGAACACAAATTATCATGGGAACGAAGTAAAAAAATCCGCCCTCACAAAGATGAGCACCGCCCAGCCAGTGGAGAACCGGATAAAGAAGAAGATCTATAAAGAAGGCAAAAGTCTCGAGGAGATCCAGAAGATTGACCCGCAGATCACGAAGATCAGTTCGGAGTTCAAGGAGAGGTGAATCCGAAAGAGCCCTGGCCAATAGTAATCGGGGAAAGGTGCTGCAGGCGATGAATATAGGTCATCACCATCTCGGATCTGGTGGATACAGAACCGCGGAGGCCAAATGGAATAAGGAGGACGAAGAGTATAGATCAAATGGGATATAAAACCCTTTGCTAAATTCAAACCGAGCAGGTTCGAACTTCATCAGGGCCGCTACCATGTGGACCCAAAAACCAAACAACTCACCGCGGATCCTGCGGTGAAGGAATTCGAGGAAATTGTGGTAAGTATAATCTAATTACATGATCAACTCGATTGCATTCTAATCGATGATCTAAATGATTCACTATTACTTCTTCTGCAGGAGGAGGAAATTGTTGCTAGTCATGGATCCCAGGGTTCCTCATCCCAGGGGTCGACGGCGGCCACCCGGTGGGATAACCCTTTTAACAGGGCGATGAACCGGGCCAAGAAAATAGAGCCGGTTACGAAGAAGCCGTCGTCGGCTGGCCGTCTGGCCGGCCTCGGGGGTAAGAATTGGGTGGATCATTTTGGTCCATCGCCGAGGACGCATGTGGCGCCGTCGGGAAGGAGCGAGGAGGAAAACCGCGAGGTTCAAGAACTTAAGGCACAAGTGGCGCGGATCCCGCAGATCTTCCAATACAACCTGGCAATCACCCTCACGCCCTTCCCCGCCTACCTTGGTGGAGTCAATAGCGGTAGAGTGCGGTGTTCGAGGGCCGTGCGATTCCAAGCATGGTCAGCAGCCACTCGAACAACGCGGCGCCGACGAATCAGGCGAACTACGTGTTTGTGACTCCGCCAGTTAGCACCGCGGCGCCACAAGTGTTGGTGACTCCCCCTGCCATCACCGCGGCGCCGGAGTACATGTTGGTGCCCCCCTGCCATCGTCGCGGCGGCACTGGAGCTCCAAGCACCCATCGGTAGGGAGAATACACCGGCGGCCAGCACCGCGCCATCAAGCAGCCCTTTCGTCTCTTGCACGCCCATCGCCGTATGCGTTGCGTCGACATTAGCCGATCTCGACGCCATCACGGTAAACAAATTGCTTTAATTACCGCCTTTCATGCCATCTATTACTCTTATGGCATCTCTGACGACGCCGTACATGTTTTCCGCAGACGGATGTTCCTTGCACTCTCTTATGCTACGTGAACAACGAGATGAGGGATGTTGCCAAGGGTACCATCGTTCAACCCTTGCAGCGCACATTCCACTCAAGGCCGATGTCAGATAGCGTGCACAGGGTTAAAATTAGTCGGGTGCTAAGGGGCTGCGACGACCTGGAACCTCCCATTCAACCCCCAGGAGCGGATGAACAAGAGCCGTCTGTCCTCAGAACTTGCTTTGGCTTATTATTGCTATGGCCAAAGAGCATTATCCGTTTGGGGACGGCGGGGGCCATCACGCCACAGACAACAGCACTGCCTATCGTGCCAGCGACAAGCGGTGGCAAGGCCCCCTTACCACCCTCGCCGTCACCTCCACGCGGTGGGTCGGATGATCATGTTGATGATATGCACATGGCGCAGGATCCGGCCGAGGACGACGAAGACTGGAATGATCACTTCTTCAGCACTCAGTTTGGCAACGAACAAGACCTAGCTGGTGGCCCCACAGAGAAAGCCACTATCACCAAGCGTCTGTTTGGTTCTCAGGAGACGCCTCCAGCTTGCGCCTTTACAGAGCCAGCTGATACAACCAACCGACCCTTTATTCTAAGTCCTGACACACTACATAGGGCGGCCGATGCTCAGATTGCGGTGCATGCCCGCTCTCCAAAAGGAAAAAAGGGCAGGAAAATAAAATCTAGTAGCTCGAGCCAGCCGGTGGCGTCAACAACTGCGAATCCGATCAGGTTTCGGGACGGGCCACCAAGACCCGAGGGTATTATGTGGAGGATTCATGTGGCGGGTGAGCCCATGCTACCTAAGAATTTGCGGAAGCTCGCCATTTCGGAACTGCAGAGTGTGCATGACGGCGTGCTGACGATAGAGAGACGCCTTCTATCGGAGAAAGATCCCTCGCACCCGGTATTCATGGTTAAGGTGCCACCAGGCTTGGGATTCGTCGACAATGCCCCTGTGGATCTGTTCTTCCTGCGGTTCGATGACATCTTCAATATGTTCCACCTATACCCGCTGCACTATACCATGGTCCGTCTGTTTTCTCTCAGCCTGGCCATGCAGATCATTAGAGAGAACACACCGGGCATCGCTATAGTGGACCCCTACTACATGCGTGACGGCTACTTGGGTTCCCCCGCCGAACGACGTATCGTGGCCTCGTACCTAAAAAGAATCCTCATGGCGAACAAGACAAAGGAATACATTCTCGTGCCTTACTTTCCCGAGTAAGTCGTTATTCACTCGCCACCGTCGATTGACTTTATTAGATCATCATCATTCTTTTTCCAACACATTCCATTTGAATTTTTTGCGCAGAGATGAACACTGCACGCTCATCTCCTTATCGCCGAAGCATTCCCACGCCACGTATTTCGACTCGGGGAGTCTAGAAAAGAAGAAAAACTACAAGATCAAGGAAGTTCGGATGATGCTCTCACGGCTTTGCCTCGACGGAAGGCACCACCTTCGCGTCACGAAGGTCAAGTTCGGCAGCACGTCTTCAACCACGTAACGGAGTTCCCTCGTGAAGCGGCGGAAAACAAGAAGAAGGAAGCCTACGCACTCCATCACATGAGGCGTTCCTACTTGACCAGATAATTCTACGCCGGATCATCTCAAACAGTGGGCCGAAGCAAAGGCCAAGATCAATGATTCGGATATTAGACAAGAGATGTATCGCATCCAGCAGCAGTTTGGGGCAATCATCTTTCGTGATGTCATGACTTCGGGGGGGGGGGGGGGGCTTCTACGGAGGAAATATCCCGAATAACCATGACATAGAAGATCGCCTAGAGATGCAGGGTGACTATAGGAAGTTCATGATGAGACAAGGCGTCCTCCCGTTCCCTAAGCCGAGCCGGAAGGCTGGATGTTGGCCTAGTTGTAGTTACAAACTATAGATGACCTTTGTGTGTGTGTGTGTGGACAAGTGTACTTATCTTATTAGGTTTATGAATCATCGCTTACTTATTTTGCTTATTATTATTATATATCAACAAATGATTAGTTTTTTTGCTTACTCTTTGGTCCTTTGCTCAATTTGGTCCTTCTTTTTTTCCTTACTCTTTTTTCGAGAATAATGCCAATGATTGAAATGTCGTGGCACACTATATATGTGAATGTGCTACGATGGGACTGTGAGCCTTGTGATATGCACAAGTCCAGGTCTTGTGCATCCTACTTGGCTCACCGTTCCATCGTAGCATATTCCTGTGTCCAACGACTTATGTATATATATGAGGCATTCTTTTCGAGTTATTTTTGTCTTTTTCGAGAATAATGCCGATGATTGAAATGTCGTGGCACAATGTATATGTGAATGTGCTATGATGGGATTGTGAGCCTTGTGATATGCACAAGTCCAGGTCTTATGCATCCTACTTGGCTCACGATTCCATCATAGCATATTCCTGTGTCCCACGACCTATGTATATATATGAGGCATTCTTTTCGAGTTATTTTTGTCTTTTTCGAGAATATGCCGATGATTGAAATGTCGTGGCACAATATATATGTGAATGTGCTATGACGGGATAGTTAGCCTTGTGATATGCACAAGTCCAGGAATTGTGCATCCTACTTGGCTAACCGTTCCGTCATAGCATATTCCTGTGTCCAACGACCTAGCTAGTTATATATGAGGCATTCTTTTCGAGCTACTTTGGTCTTTTTCGAGAATAATGCCGATGATTGAAATGTCGTGGCACACTATATATGTGAATGTGCTACGATGGGATTGTACGCCTTGTGCTATGCACAAGTCCAGGTGTTGTGCATCCTACTTGGCGTACGGTTCCATCGTAGCATATTCCCCGTGTCCAACGACCTATGTATATATGAGGCATTCTTTTCGAGCTACTTTGGTCTTTTTCGAGAATAATGCCGATGATTGAAATGTCGTGGCACACTATATGTGAATGTGCTGCGATGGGATTGTTCGCCTTGTGCTATGCACAGTCCGTGTGTTATGCATCCTACTTGGCGAGCAGTTCCATCGTAGCATATTCCTGTGTCGAACAACCTAGTTATATATGAGGCATGCTTTTTGAGTTTGGTCTTTTTGATTTAGGAGTACTTTCTATAAGTGTATCTTCATATGCGACTTTAATTATATATGTTTTTTCAATCATCGATTAATTATTATTGTCAACTTATAGATGACGTGGTACGTCAGTACAAGGGACGGGTTCCCGAGTCTACGATGATTGGGAAGACTGTGAGACAGTGCACCGTTCAGCGGCAATAGCTACAAAGGGTACAACACTATGGCGGAGGCGGAAGCTAGATACACGCGCTATCTAGAGGGAGTTAGGACAAGGAACCGGATGAAGACCTACACCTTCGTCGCGGCGGTGATCATGCTTATCTTCTTTGCTTATTTATCCCGCGTTTGTGTCTAGCTAGTTTAGATATCTAGGCGAGCTTCCGAGCTCTAACTTGTTCGATCGACACATGTATTCGCATGTCACCAACTACTACTTTGTAACATGATCGAAACAATGTAACTTAGACTATGTATTCATGTATGAGACTTATCTATATGTATTTGTTTCAATCTTGTTTTTCATATTGAGTATCTATATGTATAATTGTATATCTTGTATCTGTGTGTGTATATCTTCTGTAATATTGTATATAATCTGTATTGTATATAATCTGGCTCGGAAACTGAAAAAAATACATCTGTGGCGCACATGGTCTACCTTCTATGGCGCACTACACCTAAAGCACACTATGGAAGCTTAGTGGCGCACTAGGTAGTGCGCCACAGAAGATCCCAGGGGTAGCGCACCTGCCCAAACATCTATGGCGCACTAGCAGGTGCTCGCTTTGTCTACACAACTGGCGTGGCGCACTAGGCGCGCGCCACGGAGAAACCGTAGCGCAAGTCCCGTGGCGCACTGCTAGTGCGCCACGGATGATGTTTCCAGGTGCGCCACTAAAGGCCATTTTCCTAGTAGTGTAAGGGCCTTTAGCATTTTGAACACTCAGGATTTTTCTTCTTTGGTGTTGGGGAACTCTGGCTCTTTCGGTCGCCTCAGCTTAGCAAAAAACGCTGTCGTTTCCGCCTCAACGATCGCCGTAGTCTCCTCTTTAGTACATTTATAAGATATCTTGGGAGGAACCTTTGGTACTTTTGGAAGAGGCTCCTGTTTACGTGTCGGTCGCTACCTCCTTGAGTAGCGGTGAACGCTGCACTTTTTTTTCTTGGCGCGGTGATGGCTGCCGCGGAGATGTCTACGGAGACCGGTGGCGACGGAGACGGGTGAGGCGACGAGGCCGGTGAAGCGACGAGCCGGGTGAGCGGCGAAGGCACGGTTCTTGGCGCAGCGACCCATGTTGGAGGCAGGTGAGGCGAAGATGGCCTTGGCGTGTGATTTGGAAGCACGATACATTCTTTTGTCCATAGAATGGTGATGTTTGTTGCTTCTCCCAGTTCAGTCACATCCCCTTCACCTGCAGGGTAGTCAAGCTTCAAACCTTGAAAGGTGGGCATGATTTCATCCACCCCAACAACAACGTAGCCCTGTGGAACCGGACGACAATGGTAAGTTGGTGTGGGTCCAATTGGTAAGGCATAGTCGACTGCCACCTTCATTGATATGTTCACAACTTTGACATATAGCTCGCAGTGTGTCATCTGTGTGATACCATCCACTGGGTATCCAACACGAGCTATCTTCGGTGCACCATCGTCATCATCATTGTCATCACTCGGGACCTTGGTGGAAGCCACACTGCTTTTTCGATTATTCGATAGGCCGGTAGCATTGAATGCAGGTTCTACCACCATGTGTTGCTGAGATGGGCCGGTAGTACCTTGCTGGCTAAGTGCGTTAATTTGATCTTGTTGTTGCTTTATTCATTCTTCAATTATACGCATTCGCTCTTTCTAAATATCTGCTTCAACTTACACCTTGTCCTTTCTCCTCTTACGGCTTCTATCAGGATATGTCTTCCTCTCTTCGGGAAACCCAGTGCTCCATAGTTGGGAGCCTATTGTGCCTCGTGTTCGTCCATCATGTTCCTTATTTCCATGGGCGAGTGTGAGCTCATCATTCTATCTATCAGGAATGAAGTCCCCATCTTTAACAGCCTTTACTGTGTTTATCATCTTCTCGATTGGAAAGGGGTCTTCTTTATGTCGTATGTTATATATACACTTCCCTTCTGAGTCCAACGTGTCCCCATGCCCGTAAAATCAATTCTTTGCACGTTCGATCCAATCGTCTGTCTCTAGGATGATCTTTTTAGCACGCAGTTCATCCTCAAGTTTCTTCCACTTAGGAATGCCAGCCCTGTAGCCACCTTGCCCCATAGTATGGTGATACTTCTTATTAGCAACATTCAGCTTATTCGTTGTAGACATTTTCTTAGCTTTTTATGATGTCTTGTAATTCACAAAATCAGCCTAGAATGGTTTTAACTTCTGATACTGAATCTTCTCTAAATCCGGAGTCTTCTGTTTCACGATATAGTCAAGGTGCAATATTTTTTCCAGTTGGTGAAACATTGGGCCATCTTCTTCATATCCCACTCCCTGACCTTCATCTCCATGGCTTTCGCATGTTCTAAGGCATGCTCAACTGGATCCTCTGTATTTGGATCCAGCTCTACCTTCGGTAGTTTGAAATTAAGCATGAGCCTTTTCCATAGTAAATATTTGGCCATGTTAGGGACATATAAACATGTTCCCTCTTCTTCTGCATCAGCAGGCCTATTCCAATTTCGAATGGTGATTAGGACGAAGTCCCTAACGATTACTCTGCATTGTGCCACAAATTTTTTTGCGACAACAACGGGAGACGTCAGTTTGCCGTCTTCACCGATTTCTTCGATCCTGAACCTCTCATGGTCTTCCAACTTTTTGGTTGGGCCTCGTCCGCTCTTTTCAGTAGATTTTTTCGATCCAGAGGGCTAAAAGAAGAAAGATCGTTGTTACTATTTCTATATAGACAGCACATGATTAATTAATTAATTATAGTACATGCACCTCGCCGGAGCGATCGTCTTCTCGATCACACAAAGCATCGCCTTCTCCCTCAAGGAAGGCATCACCTTCAACCTCAAACAAGTCGTCTCTTCCGGAAAAAAGAGGATCACCCTCACCGGAGTTGTTTAGAAACGTCGATACATCTAAATTTTCTTCCCTGCGGATCACACCTTGGATCAAATCTTCCTTTTCTTCCTCTCTGTCGTGTGGTTCCATATTTTCTGCATAGGTGAAAAAACGGATAAGTCAAAGCGGCTAAGGGAGAATGTTAGGTAGGGTGTTGAGATATATAAACCCTAATTCGGAGAAACCCTAATATATACATACACAATAATAAAAATGAAGAGAAACCCTAAACCTAGCTAAAAAGGAAACTATGTAGTAGATAGGTAACTCTAGCTACTGACAAAAGACCACATTGGAATCATATACATCGTAGCGAGAAAGTAGATACTTTGTAATAGGTTCATAATGAGAGGCTAATACGCTTTCCCTCGGGCTCGGATCCTATCGTGAAGAACCAATACCGGAAAGAAAGGCGACAATTCAAGACATGGCATAATGCAATGCGCAAACAATATGTATGACATGTCAGATTAGATACTACGCAGTAACAAACATGCATGTCGATTTAAGAGGGTTCGGAATGCCCTGGCAAAGGTGCATCGTCAAACTCACATGTATATGAGGGGTATCGATGTTCTTCCAACTAAACTAGGGTTTAAAGTTGCTTGACAATGTATTATGATTGCTTAGACACATAGCTCTCAATTTTCTAAACATTTTGATATATTATACATATTTTTATGATTAAATATGAATTAGTTATTGATTTTACAAAATTATATTAATTTCTACTATTTTCAAACATTTCTGAAAAGGATTAAGCCATTACTGCATCACCCTGACGTCATCAACCCTATCCCTAACGTTCTATACCGGGGCTGCTCCTACCCACAGCCACTGACTAGGGGCCCTAGGTCGAGCTGGGTCCATCCCGTGGCCACACAGGCGCCACGTCAGACACGGCGGCTGGAGGAGGCGGGCGGTGATCTCCGGCGACGATCTGGGACACCCCAGCAGGCGCGGAGGGGTGCGCTAGAAAGAGCGTGACAAGGGGAACCACATAGTGGCGGCGCCGCCCCTTTAGGGTCACCGGAGCGAGGCCTGCAACGAGCGGTGGCGACGGAGCTCACATACGAACGGCGCGCGACGGCTATGAAGATCTATGAGGCAAACGGAGGGTGCCCTAAGCACCAGAAGCTCACCACAGTGCTCGATGTGGGGTCGTGGAATCCAGGCGAGGCCGGAGGCGAGATAATCAATGGCGGCGAGCTTTGTGGGGGCTGGGGCTTGATTCCTTCAGTGGGATGAAACAAGGGACCGACGCGGAGCTGCTGGCACCCGATGGTCGAGGGGAGGCCGGGAACGGCGGCGACGGTCGGCTACTGGGGCCGGCTATGGTTTGGCCAGAGAGGGAGAGAACTCACGCGAGGGGGAGAAAGAGGGAGAGAATGCACGACGATGCACGACGGCGGACAGAGGAGACGGCGGGGCGGCCGGCGACGTCTCCCTATGCGCGCGCGTCGGGATCATATCAACTAAAATAATCATCAACTAAAAATCATCTACATCATCTAAATACACCTAAATCATCTAACAACTAAATCATCTACATACACCTAAAATCTAAATAATATATACATAGATGCATACACACCTAAAATCTAAATATATACATCTACACATGTAAAAAAATACATCTACATACATGCATGCATATTACACACTAAAAAGAAGGGCCCTCTCGGGCCGTTCATGGTACCGGCGGCGGCGGTGGATGCGGGCGGCAGTCGGGGAAGGAGAGGGAGAGGCGGCGGACGGCCTGGACATGGGTGGCGGTGGCGGCCGGAGCGCGTGGCGGTGGCGACCGGAGCGCGCGTGGTGATGGGCAGCGGAGGCAGGCGGCGAGACGGAGGCGGAGGCGGTGGGCAGGCGGGAGGAGAGGAGAGGCGGGCGGCGCTGGACACAGGCGGCCGGAGCACATGGCGATGGGGACGGCGAGACGGCGGCGGAGACGGAGAGGCGGCGTGGCGCAGTGGCGGCGGCGACAACGACGACGGGCGCGGGCAGCCTGTCGGCGTCGTGGGAATCGGGGGCGGCGTTCCTGTGCGCGCGTCGATGAGAAGCAGAGAAATAAGATGGAGAGGAAGAAGAAGAAGAGGCGCGCAAGTTATAAAGGAGGGAGCATACGTACCGGTTGGTGGCTCCAACTGGGACTAAAGGGTCATACGTCCCGGTTGGAGCCACCAACCGAGACGTATGCTTCACATTTTTTTCATATTTTAGGTTGAGCCCAAGCGGCGTGCGCAGAGGGCCTTTAGTCCCCGTTGGTGGCTCCAACCGGGACGTATGACCCTGTTTTCAAAAAAAATCACAAATTATCTATCTGTTCCTGCCTTATTTTTTGGGGTTTAAATTTGTAATGTTTTTTAAATGATAATTAATTTGAATTTAGAAAAACTTTAAACATAAAAGGTGTTTGAATTTGAATAACTAATTGAAAACCATTTTCTGTTTTTAAAAATAATTAATGTAACAATTTTAACTATGAACCATTTAAAATTAAAAATGAATTAACTTATATTTTTCATATATTAATTTGGAATTTAGAAAAACTTTAAACATAAAAAGTGTTTGGATTTGAATAACAATTCAAAACATTTTTTGAATTTAGAAAAATAATTAATGTAACCATTTAAACTATGAACCATTTAAAATTAAAAATGAATTAAATTATATTTTTTATATATTAATTTGAAATTTAGAAAAACTTTAAACATAAAAAGTGTTTGGATTTGGATAACAAATTCAATACCATTTTGTGTTTTTAAAAATAATTAATGTAACCATTTAAAATTAAAAATGAATTAACTTATATTTTTTATATATGAATTTGGAATTTAGAAAAACTTTAAACATAAAAAGTGTTTGGATTTGAATAACTAATTCAAAACCATTTTTTGTTTTTAAAAATAATTAATGTAACCATTTAAACTATGAACCATTTAAAATTAAAAATGAATTAACTTATATTTCTTATATGTTAATTTGGAATTTAGAAAAACTTTAAACATAAAAAGTGTTTCGATTTGAATAACTAATTCAAAACCATTTTCTATTTTTGAAAATAATTAATGTAACCATTTAAAATATGAACCATTTAAAATTAAAAATGAATTAACTTATATTTTTATATATTAATTTGGAATTTAGAAAAACTTTAAACATAAAAAGTGTTTGGATTTGAATAACTAATTCCAAACCATTTTTTGTTTTTAAAAATAATTAATGTAACCATTTAAACTATGAACCATTTAAAATAAAAAATGAATTAACTTATATTTTTTATATATTAATTTGGAATTTAGAAAAACTTTAAACATAAAAAGTGTTTGAATTTGAATAACTAATTCAAAACCATTTTCTGTTTTTAAAAATAATTAATGTAACCATTTAAAATTAAAAATGAATTAAGTTATAATTTTTATATATTAATGGGCGGGAAGAAAAGGACGGGAAATAATGGGCGAGAAGAAAATTTTATTACTATAGAACTGGAATTAAAGTACATAGCGCAACTAACACTAAGTTACATAAAGCACGACTAAAAGTTAAGATACATAGAAGAACTAAAAATTAAGATACATCGCCAGATTAAGTCACAATCGGCCGAACTTGTTTTGCAATGTTGGAGTGATTTAGTCATGCTCCTTCCTACACCTGTAATACTCACCATTTTAGTCGTCGTACTCGCCGTGGTCGTCGTCGATGTCGTCGTCGGGGTCGCTGTAGTTGAACCTTGAAGGCTGAGTACGATTGGGCTGGACTTTAGGGTAGCGCAGGCGAGGGTTTGAGTCGGCGCTCGTGTCGTAGGCCACGACGCTCTGGAGAGTCCAGTCGCGCCACCACAGCCGACGACCGGCCTCGTTGAAGTTCAAAGGAGGTGGGCCATCCTCCTCGTGCCTAGCGAGCGCCCTCTCATGTCGATCCCCTAAGAAGGCTTCCCAAGTCGGGAAATAGTCGGGATGCCAGTTGGGATTCCTCCGCTGCTCTGGCGTGAGCTCGAAGTAATGGCCATCCGGCGCGCCTCACCTAGAGGGACAGGAGGAATCGGCACGCCTCCGGCGCTCAGCATCCAAAGACGGGACGCAGAGTCTGGCAGGGGTAGTTCGAGGCGCAAAGCGCCTCCGCCTCCCTAGGGGTTAGTCGTATGGTGGAAGCCATGATAAAGAGTGATGAGGTTGCAGATATGAGTCTAAAGATGTGCAATGACAATGGAGGCATATCCTACATATATGTAGTGAGAAATGGCGGGAAGAAAACCGCGGGAAGAAATGGCGGGAAGAGAAATGGCGGGAAGAAATGGCGGGAACAAACTTGGGTTTAGGGTTTAGGGTTTGAGATGTCCCGATTGGTAGATAGTCCATGTAAGGTGGTCTAGTATTTTATAAAAATGGGACAGTAGCATTCTAAAACAGCATTTTGGTGGTTACTTCACAAAACGACCCGTTTTTTGCGCTCAAAAAATGGAAAATGGCTTTTTCGTGCGACGATAAGGAAAACTTCCTCCTGCAACATTGTTCTCCATACAATGACCACATCCATGCATAATATGGGCACAGCATCACAAACTATACCGCGATTCAGCACATAACATCGGTCATTTGGACCAAAAGCCATAAAACCTCGAACATGATAGGTCATTTTGTGAAGGTTTATTTGAGACATGATCAATATACCAAGTCTGGTATTTCTCCTTGCAACTATATCACATAATATGACACCACGTGAAGGATTTACATTGTTCGGACTTTTTTTGAATTTCTTATGCCCGTTTTAAATTTTTCCCTTTTCGAACTATGGTCGAACCAGCGTGCATGAAGATAGGGGAAGAGCATCATTAGAACTTGCATTGGATCTCTGAAGAAACCACATATTGCGAGTCTAAAAATGATTTTTTTAAAAAAATCATGGGCGTTAGATCATGTACATGTAGTACAAACGGGACCCACTTCCTACCGATTAGGCAGACATTTGTCCTTTTTACCCGGGATGGACGGAAAGGTTTGAGATGTCCCGGTTGGGAGATAGTTCATGTAAGGTGGTCCAATATTTTAGAAAAATGGGACGGCAGCATTCTAAAACAGCATTTTGGTGGTTACTTTATAAAGCGACCTATTTTTTGCGCTCGGAAAATGGAAAATGGCTTTTCCATGCGACGAAAAGGAAAACTTCCTCCTACAACATTGTTCTCCATCCTAATATCCACTTGCATGCATAATATGGGCACAACATCACAAACTATGCCGCGATTCAGCACATAACAACGGTCATTTGGACTGAAAGCCATGAAACCTTGAACATGATAGGTCATTTTTTGAAGGTTTTTTCGAGACATGATCAATATACCAAGTCTGGTATTTTTCCTTGCAAATATGTCACATAATATGACACCATGCAAAGGATTTACATTGTTCGGACTTTTTTTGAATTTCTTATGCCCATTTTGATTTTTTCCCTTTTCGAACTATGGTCGAACCGGCGTGCATGAAGATAGGGGACGAGAATCATTAGAACTTGCATTGGATCTCTGAAGAAACCACATATTGCGAGTCTAAAAATGATTTTTTTCAAAACATCACGAGTGTTAGATCATTACATGTAGTACAAATCAGACCGACGTCCTGCCGATTCGGCAGACGTTTGTCCTTTTTACCCGAGATGGACGGAAAGGTTTGAGATATCCCGGTTGGGAGATAGTCCATGTAAGGTGGTTTAGTATTTTAGAAAAATGGGATGGTAGCATTCTGAAATAGCATTTTGGTGGTTACTTCATAAAATGACCCGTTTTTTGCGCTCGGAAAATAGAAAATGGCTTTTTCGTGCGACGAAAAGGAAAACTCCCTCCAGCAACATTGTTCTCCATCCCAATTTCCACATGCATGAATAATATGGGCACAGCATCACAAACTATGCCGCGATTTAGCACATAACATCGGTCATTTGGACCGAAAGCCATGAAACCTCGAACATGATAGGTCATTTTGTGAAGGTATTTTCGAGACATGATCAATATACCAAGTCTGGTATTTTTACTTGCCACTATGTCACATAATATGACACACGCGAAGGATTTACATTGTTCGGACTTTTTTGAATTTCTTATGCCCGTTTTGAATTTTTCCCTTTTCGAACTATGGTCGAACCGGCGTGCATGAAGATAGGGGACGAGCATCGTTAGAACTTGCATTGGATCTCTGACGAAAACACATATTGCGAGTCTAAAAATAATTTTTTTCAAAAAATCACGGGCGTTAGATCATGTACCTGTAGTACAAACCGGACCCACTTCCTGCCGATTCGGCAAACATTTGTCCTTTTTACCCGGGATGGACGGAAAGGTTTGAGATGTTCCGGTTGGGAGATAGTCCATGTAAGATGGTATAGTGTTTTAGAAAAATGGGACGATAGCATTCTGAAACAGCATTTTGGTGGTTACTTCACAAAACGACCTGTTTTTTGCGCTCAGAAAATGGAAAATGGCTTTTCCGTGCGACGAAAAGGAAAACTTCCTCCTGCAACATTGTTCTCCATCCCAATGTCCACATGCATGCATAATATGGGCACAGCATCACAAACTATGTCGCGATTCAGCACATAACATCGGTCATTTGGACCGAAAGCCATGAAACCTCGAACATGATAGGTCATTTTGTGAAGGTTTTTTCGAGACATGATCAATATACCAAGTCTGGTATTTTTACTTGCAACTATGTCACATAATATGACACCACGCGAAGGATTTACATTGTTCTGACTTTATTTGAATTTCTTATGCCCGTTTTGAATTTTCCCTTTTCGAACTATGGTCGAACCGAAAGCCATGAAACCTCAAACATGATAGGTTCATCTTTAGTCCCGGTTGGAGGGATTTCGGCAGGCTGGGCCAGGCAGCACTAATGATAGGGGTGAGTGTCGACATTATGTCGTGCGGCTTGTACCTTGTCCTGGATGGTGTCACCAACCGGGACTAAAGATGAACCTTTAGTCCCGGTTGGAGACACCAACCCGGACAAAACACGAGTCATCACTAATAATAGGGGTGAGTGTCGACAATATGTCGTGAGTGTCGACACTATGCCGAGCTGCTTGTACTATAAATAGGCATCCTTGTGAGTCCAGTCCTCTAGCCAGATTGAGGCATCTCCAAGATGTTTTCGAGCGAGGACACCACTGACGATTTGTGGAGATGCCTCGGATCGATCCTCCGGCATCTCCAAGAAACTGGTCATAGAGGCACTCCCTAATATGTGAAATTAGTTAGCTCCCAGGCGTATTGATCTAGTTAGAGAAGATACAAGCTGCAAGATGGTGTGCGAGAACAGGGACACCACTACGGCCAGTTTGAAGGAGATGCCGTTGGAGCCCAGTCCTCCGGCATCTCCAACAAACTGGTCATAGAGGCACTCCCTAATATGTGACCACGTGCGTTTGGAGATCAGATCTTAATGGTAAGTACGAATCGGTACAACTTCTTCATATTTCGGGAAAGTCGTTCTACGAATCGGGACTAAAGGCCCCCTTTAGTCTCGGTCCAGCCACAAAACGGGACTAACACTCAAGACATTTATTAATATTAAAAACCGAGACTACAAAATCAGGACTAAAGGCCCCCCTATATATAGTCCCGGTCAAGCCACAAACCGGGACTAACACTCAAGACATTTATTAAACTTGTAAAATTGCAAACATCATAAAATATCCTTCACAAAATGAGCTATCATGTCTCATGGCATTTAGGTTCACAATATGCAGCCGACCGGCCAGACATGAACTAGAGGTACACAATATGAGCATGAACTTCTTGGCGTATGTCCTTCCTTATGATCGCTTTAGACGTAACCATGGAGCATCTTCTTTACTTAACGGAATTCTTGGGTCAGTTTTCACTGTGAAGGGCGGAATTTCATCAAACTTATTATAATATTCTGACATGTCTGTCTTGTCCTCGATTCCCATGATGTTTCTTTTTCTTGAAAGAATTATGTGACGCTTTGGCTCATTATATGATGCATTCATTTGCATATTTTTTATTTTTTTCTGTCTGGAGGACATGTCCTTCACATAGAAAACCTGAGACACATCATTGGCTAGGACGAATGGTTCATCTCTATAACCAAGATTATTGAGATCCACTGTTGTCATTATGTACAACTGGTCTATCTTTACCCCTTCCCCATTCAGGTTGACCCATTTGCAGCGAAACAAAGGGACCTTAAAAGAGACTCCATAGTCAAGTTCCCATATCTCCTCTATGTAACCATAGTATGTGTCCTTTTGCCCATTCTCGTCTGTTGCATCAAAGCGGACACCACTGTTTTGGTTGGTGCTCTTTTTATCTTGGGCGATCGTGTAGAATGTATTCCCATTTATTTCGTACCCTTGGAAATTCGATATAGTAGAAGATGGTGGCGCGGCCAACAAGTATAGCTGATCTCCAACAGTGGTGTCATTCAAGAGATGTGTCCGCATCCAACCACCGATAAGCTTCATGTGTTCATCTGTAATTCAGGAGTCAGGCTTCCCCGGGTTTTTGGAGCGTACAATATTCTTGTGTTCCTCGATATATGGAGTTGCCAAGGTGGAATTATGTAGAACTAGGTAGTGTGCTTTAGTGGAAGAATTCCCATCGCTACATATCATTGCTTTCTTTCCCAGCGTGCCTTTTCCACTTAGTCTTCCCTCATGTCGCGAGTCAGAAACACCAATCGGCTTAAGGCAGGAATAAAGTCAACACAAAACTCAATGACCTCCTCTGTTCCATATCCTTTGGAGATGATTCCTTATGGTCTAGCACGGTTATGAACATATTTCTTTAAGACTCCCATGAACCTCTCAAGGGGGAACATATTGTGCAGAAATACAGGACCGAGAATGGCAATCTCTTCCACTAGGTGAACCAGGAGATGCGTTATAATATTGAAGAAGGATGGTGGGAACACCAACTCAAAACTAACAAGACATTGTACCACATCCTTATGTAACCTTGGCAGAATATATGGATTGATTACCTTCTGAGATATTGCATTGAGGAATGCACACAGCTTCACAATGGGTACTCAAACATTTTCCGGTAGAAGCCTCCTCAATGCAATCGAAAGCAACTGCGTCATAATCACGTGACAGTCATGAGACTTCAGGTTTTGGAACTTTTTATCTGCCATATTTATTATCCCCTTTATATTAGATGAGAAGCCAGACGGCACCTTGATACTATAAAGGACTCCAGAAAAGATTTCCTTCTCTACTTTGGTAAGAGCATAGCTGGCACGACTTAAGTGACGCCATTTATCCGTCTTGTTCTGTGTATGCATGTTCTTTGGGTCTTTCATAATTTGTTGGTCCTCCCGTGCTTCTGGTGTATCTTTTGTCTTCCCATACACGCCTAGGAATCCTAGCAGGTTCACGCAAAGATCCTTGGTCACGTGCATCACGTCGATTGAAGAGCGGACACGTAGGACTTTTCAATATGACAGCTCCAAAATATAGATTTCTTCTTCCACATGGCTGTGTGTCCTATAGCGACGTCGTTCGGAACTGATTGACCGCCGAGACCCTTTCCAAATATTACTTCTATGTCCTTGACCATACTAAATACATCATCACAAGCAGTGAGTTCAGGCTTCTTCCGGTGATCTGCCTCACCTTTGAAATGCTTGCCTTTATTTCTTACGGGATGATTGGTCGGAAGAAATTGTTGATTCGCCACGTACACAACCTTCTTGCATTTATACAAATATGTACCTTCAGTCTTATCTAAACAGTGCGTGCATGCCTTATATCCCTTGTTTGTCTGTCCTGAAAGGTTACTAAGAGCAGGCCAATCATTGATGGTTACGAAAAGCAACCCTCGTAGGTCAAATGGCTCCTGTTTGTTCTCATCCCACGCATGTACACCTGGTTTTCCCCACAACTATAAGAGTTCTTCAACTAATGGCCTTAGGTACATATCAATGTCATTGTCCGGTTTCTTCGGGCCTTGGATGAGCACTGGCATCATAATGAACTTATGCTTCATGCACAACCAAGGAGGAAGGTTGTAGATACATAGAGTCACGGGCCAGGTGCTGTGACTGCAGCTCTGCTCCCCAAAAGGATTCATGCCATCCATACTTAGACTAAACCATAAGTTCCTTTCGTCACCTGCAAAGTCCGGAAAGTCTCTCTTGATTTTTCTCCACTATGACCCATCAGCAGGGTGTCTCAACTTCCCGTCTTTCTTACTGTCTTCTTTGTGCCATCGCAACAACCTGGCATGCTCTTTGTTTCTGAACATGCATTTCAACCTTGGTATTATAGGAGCATACCACATAACCTTAGCAGGAACCCTCTTCCGAAGGGGCTCTCCCTCAACATCACCAGGGTCATCTCGTCTGATCTTATACCACAATGCATTGCATACCGGGAATTTATCTAAATTATCATACTCCTTACCGTGGTAGAGGATGCAGTCATTAATGCATGCATGTATCTTCTGCACATCTAATCCTAGAGGACAGAGAGTCTTCTTTGCTTCATACGTACTCTCGGAAAGTTCTTTATATTTTGGAAACTTCGGCTTCATTATCTTTAGCATCTTTTCAAATGAGGAGTCAGTTAGACCACACTCTGCCTTCCATCGCAGCAATTCGAGTGTGGTACCGAGCTTTGTGCTGCCATCTTTGCAATTTGGGTACAACAATTTCTTGTGATCTTCTAACATGTCCTCTAACTTCAACTTCTCCTTTTCTGTTTCACATTCTCGCTTTGCATCAGAAATGACCCTACCAAGTTCATCAGCGGGCTCATCTGATGCCCGTTCTTCACCTCCTTCCTCTTCATTGTCTTCCATTGCAGTATCACTGTATTCAGGAAACATATGATGATAGTTGTTATCATCATATTCTTCTTCACTGTCTTCCATCATAACCCCTCTTTCCCCGTACTTGGTCCAGCAATTATAGTTGGGCATGAAACCTTTCATAACCAGGTGGCCGCGAATAATTTTTGAGGAAGAGTACTCCTTGTTGTTCCGACATTGAACACATGGACAACGTATAGAACCATTCTGTTTGTTTGTCTTAGCCACATCGATAAATTTATCCACGCCTTTAATGTACCCGGGTACACGCCGGTCACCGTACATCCATTCCCGACCGTTCATATGCATCATATAATTAAGTTTATCAAAAACAGAACATCATAAATAGTGAAATGACCAATTCACATCGACACATGCATTGTATCAATGACAGATAAAAGATAAGATTGCTAACCTCGATCGAGGGAAATAAAGAGGATAAAGCTCAAGTGCGTCTCGAACACCTCCTAGATTTTTGTTCTATGAGAAATTGAACGGAATCATTCACTCAAACATTTCATCAAACACCTTGAATGCATGCATAGAAAAAATAAACTAGCACACCTTCCACCAAAAAAAAGAGGGGAGGCAGAGGGCTGGGGCGTCGTATTTATAGAGGGCGGGATCATACGTCATGGTTTGTAACACAAACCGGGACTAAAGGTGTGTGCCAGACCACGTGTCTGGCGCCCAACCTTTAGTCCCGGTTTGTGTTACAAACCGGGACGCATGACCCCTCACGAACCGGGACGCATGCCTCCGGCCACCGTGCCAGCATGCCAGCATTAGTCCCGGTTCGTGGCGCAATCGGGACTAATGTTGTTAGGAGGTGCGAACGGATAGCCTATTTTCTACTAGTGCAATAACTTGGGTTGTGTTTTACAAACAATGGTGATACCTAGTGTTGGAGCTGGATAATTCCTCGGGCAGGGGGGGCAAATGGGATTGGTGGCCAAAATTATGGGGGTTTTGGTCAAATTTGTGGGTGGGGTGGGGGAGGGGCAAATGGGATTGGTGTCCGAAATTATGGGGGTTTGATCAAATTTGTGGTTTGGGTGGCAAATGGACAAGTCTACAAAGATTTATGGGTTGACCGTTAATGGGCTTGGCAGGGGTGGGGGACTATGGTAAGCTCTCCGCCGCTAGTGGTAGCAAAAAAATAGCGAATTATATTTTCCACCCTTAAATTTCACATTTGTGACTGATGGGTACCCCATCTAAGAATTTTGTCACTTGCGTACTTAATCTACATTCTTTTAGTCAATTTATTGAATCAATGTATTTCATTTGGCAAACTTGGTTACACAATGTACTGTATTTAAAAAATTGCCCCAACACTCATAAGAAGATCCTACTATCGGGCCAATAAGGCATTGTCATGTGGACACATATTTGAGAAGGTATTTTCCCTAGTTCAGTCAAATGAGCTAGTCTTCTATGTCGGTGTGGCATGAAAGAAGGTGCAACTACCATGAAACTTGAATTTTCATGAGATTTTTGGGTTCGATCAAAACACACTAGTAGAAAACAGGCCTTTCATCCAGGCCATTAGTCCCGGCTGTGGCTGGGGCCGGGACTAATGGCCCGAGCCGGATGGCCCGAGCCACCCAGAACCATAGGTCCCGGCCCGTTAGACCCAATTAGTCCCGGTTTGAGACACAAACCGGGATTAAAGGTCCCTGGCCCTGCCGCTCGCTGGGGGCACCCCTTTAGTCCCGGTTTGTATCTCCAACCGGGACTAGTGGTCTGGCCCTATATATACGCACAACCCCCTCCTCCTCTCAACTGTTTTTTTCCTAGTGGGAGAGAGTGTTGTTGTGCTATTTTTTTCTTGTTCATACATATGCACTAGAGGTGTTCAGTGAAATGTCCATTAGAGCGATGCGAGTTTAGGTCACACAAGACATACATGATATGAGGTGCCTGAGCCACACTTAAGTTTTCTCATCTTTGTTTCCAAGTGTAATAAAAGGTTAGCAACTATTTTCTCATTTAGATCGTCGTGTGGTACTAGTTTTAGCATAGTGATTGCGTTTGACATATATTTGTATGATACAGATGAGCCATCCATGGATGTACGGTGACCGATGCTCTGCCACTTTCAGAGAAGGTGTGCGTTATTTTCGAGTTGTAGCCAAGGAGAACAAGCGACATGATGGTTTTATGTGTTGTCCATGTGTTGACTGTAGGAATGAGAAGGCTCACACTTCCTCAAGAGTCATTCAGAGCCACCTGATTCGGTCTGATTTTATGTTCGGCTATAATGTTTGGAACAAACACGGAGAAAGAGGGGTTGTGATGGAAGACAGCGATGAAGAAGAGAACGATGATGACAACTACCGATCTATGTTCCCTGAATACGCTGATACCACAATGGAAGACAATGAAGAAGAAGAAGGTGAAGAACGGGAACCAGACCGTCCCGCTGATGATCTTGGTCAGGTCATTTTTGATGCAAAGCGAGACTGCAACACAGAAAAGGAGAGGTTGCAGTTTGAGCAGATGTTACAGGACCACAACAAATTGTTGTACCCAACTTGTGAAGATGGCCAGAAGAAGCTGGGTAGCACACTGGAATTGCTAAAGTGGAAGGCAGAGACCGGTGTGACTGACTTGGTATTTGAGAAGTTGCTGGTACTCATGAAGAGGTTGCTTCCAAGAAATAACAAATTTCCCACCAGTACATACGAAGCAAAGAAGCTCGTCTGCCCTCTAGGATTAGATGTGCAGAAGATACACGCGTGCCCTAATGACTGCATCCTATACCGCGGTGAGAAGTACAAGAATTTAGATAAATGCCCGGTATGCACTGCATTGCGGTATAAGATCAGAAAAGATGACCCTAGTGATGTTTATGGAGAGCCACCCAGGAAGAGGGTTCCTGCCAAGGTGATGTGGTATGCTCCTATAATACCACGATTGAAACATTTGTTCAGAAACAAAGAGCATGCCAAGTTGTTGCGATGGCACATGGAAGAACGTAAGAAAGACGGGATGTTGAGGCACCCCTCTGATGGTCGACGGTGGAGAAAAATTGAGAGAGACTTCCCGGACTTTGCTGGTGACGCAAGAAACTTATGGTTTGGTCTAAGTACAGATGGCATGAATCCTTTTGGGGAGCAGAGCTACAATCACAGCACCTGG
Source organism: Avena longiglumis (assembly GCA_030063025.1). Classification (NCBI taxonomy): domain Eukaryota; kingdom Viridiplantae; phylum Streptophyta; class Magnoliopsida; order Poales; family Poaceae; genus Avena; species Avena longiglumis. The sequence goes on along the minus strand of CP125975.1, from coordinate 486,639,777 downwards.
CCTGTCACTCTATGTATCTACAACCTTCCTCCTTGGTTGTGCATGAAGCGGAAGTTCATTATGATGCCAGTGCTCATCCAAGGCCCGAAGCAACCCGGCAATGACATTGATGTGTACCTAAGGCCATTAGTTGATGAACTTTTACAGTTGTGGGCCGAACCAGGTTTACGTGTGTGGGATGAACACAAATAGGAGCCATTCGACCTATGAGCATTGTTGTTCGTAACCATCAATGATTGGCCTGCTCTTAGTAACATCTCAGGACAGACGAACAAGGGATATAATGCATGCACACACTGTTTAGATGAGACTGAAAGTATGTATCTGGATAAATCTAGAAAGAATGTTTACCTGTACAATCATCGTTTTCTTCCGCCCAGACACCCCTTAAGGAAAAAAGGCAAGCATTTTGATGGCGAGGCAGATCACCAGAAGAAGCCTGCCCCCCGTACTGGTGCTGGTGTATTTGGTATGGTCAAGGATTTAAATGTAATATTTGGAAAGGATCCCGGAGGACAACCTATTCCGAAAGACGCCGACGGACACGCACCCATGTGGAAGAAGAAATCTATATTTTGGGAGCTACCCTATTGGGAAGTCCATGAGGTCCGCTCTGCAATCGACGTGGTGCACCTGATGAAGAATCTTTGCGTCAATATTCTAGGATTCTTGGGCTTGTATGGGAAGTCAAAAGATACACCGGAAGCACGGGAGGACCATCAACGTCATAAAGGATGAGACAGCAAGCATCTAGGGAAGTTTCAAGGGTCTGACAGCTATGCTCTTACCAAGGAAGAGAAGAAAATCTTTTTTGAAGTCCTTTTCAGTATCAAGGTCCCATGTGGCTTCTCGTGTAACATAAAGGGAATAGTAAATATGAAAGAGAAAAAATTCCAAAACCTAAAGTCCCATGACTGCCACGTGATTATGACATAATTGCTTCCGGTTGCATTGAGAGGGATTCTACCGAAAAATGTTCGGCTGGCCATTGTGAAGGTATATGCATTCCTCAATGCAATTTCTCAGAAGGTAATCGATCCAGAAATTCTATCAGGGTTACAGATTGATGTGGTCTAATGTCTGGTCAGCTTCGAGTTGTTGTACCCTCCATCTTTCTTCAATATTATGACGCACCTCCTAGTTCACCTAGTTGAAGAGATTAGAATTCTCGGTCCTGTGTTTCTACACAATATGTTCCCCTTCGAAAGGTTCATGGGAGTCTTAAAGAAATATGTTCATAACCGTGCTATGCCAGAAGGAAGCATCTCCAAGGGCTATGGAACTGTTGCCTGTCAAAACTCACCGGCGGGCAGCGACGAGCAACACGAAGAGCCGGGAGGCTCCCAGAGCGGCTGGTGGGCCCTGGTCCCTCGGTCAACGGCCCGCAAATCTTCCAAGACGCACGCGTCTGTCTTGGTTCGAGATGCCGACCTATACCTGGTCAGAAGGTGATGGATTGTTCGATTGGTTTCCTGCGGTAAACAAGTATACGTAAAATTCGAGCCGTGATCGGCTCCGTGTTTCCACAGAATCGGCTTTCAGAGCCGATTACTATGGCTCGCATTGGATCTATGATAACATGGGGTTTTGCTTAATTATCGCAAGCCAAATCGATCTCGATAGTTTGGTGTTTTCACCACGCAACCGGGCGTCCAGCGTAGTTGAGCCTAATAGATACGAAAAATAGTAGAAAACCGATCCTAGAGAAGGCCTAAAAACCAACATAACGTCAATTCCCGGAACGTCCCCTCTAAGATCAATAAACCATACCTTACGTATTACCGGATCGTTCAACCCGTTTATGAGGCCTAATCACGTAGATATTAAACTAAACCTTGATAAACAAGGCACAACTATAACAGATCAAATCGACTAAACAGAGATCAAGCAAGATGCCACCTTCACACCCGGGAGAAGGTGCAAAGACGGCGAGATAGCTAGAGGTAGCATAAATAAGCAATCATAGTAAAAGTATCGATGCTAGCTCTAACAAATCTGTGGTAAAGGTGTTTACTCGCCATCAACAAGGCTTCAGTACGAGTAACACCGGATAACGCATAAGTAAATCGCCTGACCGCAAGATGCGATCTAGGCGGCATAACTTACCCGAGAAAAACCCTAGAAACAAGGGGTGGCGATGCCGAGATTGTGTTGTTGTGAACGTGATTGTCCTCCTTTTCTCAATAACCCTAGGTACATATTTATAGTCAGGAGACTCTCTACTTTTGGAATAACTCTACAACTCTATCTTTATCTAAACATAACGGAACCTAAACAAATACGAATCCTACTAAGATACAAGATACAGGCAATCAGCCCAAATCTACATACTAGGCCGATCCAACCACACGTTGAATATATGTATCTTCTAAGCCCATCTTGATCACGGCCCATCCCTTTAGGCCAAAATATGGCGATAACACATGCCCCTGGTTTTGGCAATGATAATTCCAAAACCACTCCTGTGTTTTTTCTCTGGGTTTTCCTCCTTTTTTTCTATCGGGTTACAGACGTCGTAACGCAGCGTGGCGTAATGAGATAAATCACGCCACCCCTTCATCATGATGCCCTGTCTTCTCAACTCCTCCATGATTGCATGATTTGACGATTTTGGCGCGCAATCTGGAAACTGCTATGGCATTGAACCGTTTCTTCACTATTCCTCTTTATTTAAATCCTTTGAGCAGTTCACAGTCCCCATCTTCCTCCGTAGCGAAAACCCTCTTTCTCCACGGAAAAACCCTCTTTCTCACCATGGCCTCCTCTGCTTCCTCCGATCTGTCCTCCCACGCCTCCAATAGCCTCGGTGACGCGAACCAACTCGAGCACCGCCAACGGCGTACAACACTCTCGCCCCACAATGGTGGGACGAGAGGGTTGGGACTTTGCCGTCGGTCGAGGACGATCGTCCTGACAGCGAAGAGAACCTTCATTCCTCGCCGACGGGAGCTGGAGGCGGACGGCAGCGACGACGCCATGTCACAGGATGGCGTCGACTCCTCGAAGAGGAAGAAGAAGAGGAGGAGGAGGACACCTACTCCGAGGAGTACCGGTGAAGTACTTCCGTGCGGGTCCGAAGACGGCGACGATGACGACGAGCGAGGAGGCCCCTACCGGCTTCCTCGATGGCAGAGCAGACGACGCGCTGGCGAAGACAGCGAGGAGGACGGCGGCAAGGCAGCAGCGACCTCGGCTTCGATTAGGATTTAGTAGCGATAGCATTAGTAGCAGGACTCCTTTTGTAATTGACCATCCTTTTGCAATCGATCATCTTCAAATGAATGAGAATCCGTTCCCAAAGCTTCTCCTTGCTTGTTTCAATTGTGCCGATAACCGAAGCAGGTCGATGTTCCATAAGCCGATGACACCGTATCGGCTTTCATCATCTTGCATGCATATAGTCAAACAAGTTAAATTGCACAAAGCCGATGACCACCCATCGGCTCCTCCAAAAGCGTTTGATAGGGTCAACCTTGATTGAAATCTTTTAACACATCACAACGGTCATTTCTTGGTGCAAGCGGTAACCTCGACCCTTTTTCAAAATAGGCGACTGTGTCCTTCTTTTTTCAAAGCAGGCGATCCAAACCTCAATTGCCCATCGAAAAATGCGCCCGAACGAACAACTATCGACCAGCAAGGATGATGATGACGGTTGAAATAATCGAGTTCCGTCTTGGCTCTCCACGCCCTCAAGGCATTTCCTCAAGAGCTTGCATGCGGTGGCAAGCTGGTAACTTATGCCGATGTTTTTTATTCGGCCGATTTTCAACGTCGGCCCCATATTTCTTGCCAATCGACTTAGCCGATCTCACGTCGCCCTCAAGTTTTATTGTCCCATATCCCACATGCTTGGGAAATATTTCTTGAGATGTTGTCCATTGATCGCCATCGGGAACTTTACTCCATCCAAGCCTCGAGCATGTACGCGTTCCCTCTTAAAACTTGGTCGACCTTATGCGGCCCGTGCCAATTTGGAGACCATTTACCATATCTTTCGTCCTTAGTACCCAAAGGCAACCTGACTTCCCATACCGGATCTCCAACGTGGAACTCCTTTGGCTTCACCTTCTTGTTGTAGGCACGAGCTACTTTAGCCTTGTTCTCTTTTATTTTCTCAGCGACCACGGCCTAAGCTCGGTCACATCTTCCACGTCACTCATCAAAGTTGCATATTCTTCACCGTTAGCTCATTACGAAAAGTAACACGTCTCGATCCAGCCGTAATTTCCCAAGGCAATACGGCTTCTTGACCATAGACCGGATGGTACGGAGAGGTTTTATCGCCCATGGCACGACATGCGATAAGCCCATAAAGCCTCGATAAAACCTCATGCCAACGCCTAGGGTGCTCATCGATTTTCCTCTTGATCACTTGATAAGACTTTGGTTGGACGCCTCGGCTTGCCCATTTGCTTGAGCGTAATACGGAGATGACCGTATCGCTTAATCCTGTGTCCTCAGAACTTTACGAACTCGTGAGAAATAAAAACCGAACCTCCATCGGTTGTGATAGTCTGGGGAATCCCAAACCTATGAACGACGTGCTCTTTCACGAAATCGATGACATCTTTTGAACTTACTGACTTCATAGGGACGGCTTCCACCCACTTGGTAAAATAATCTGTGATGGCCAAGATCCACATGTGGCCCTTGCTTGACGGAGGATTGATCTTGCCGATCATGTCCATGCCCCAACCTCGGAATGGCCAAGGCTTGATGATGGGATTCATTGCTGATGCGGGTACCATCTGGATTTTTCCAAATATCTGACATGCTTGACACCCTTTGTAGTACTTAAAACAGTCCTCGAGCATGGTAGGCCAATAAAACCCTGATCTCCTGATCAACCACTTCATCTTATGAATTAAACTAAACCTTGATAAACAAGGCACAACTATAACAGATCGAATCGACTAAACAGAGATCAAGCAAGATGCCACCTTCACACCCGGGAGAAGGTGCAAAGACGGCGAGATAGCTAGAGGTAGCATAAATAAGCAATCATAGTAAAAGTATCGATGCTAGCTCTAACAAATCTGTGGTAAAGGTGTTACTCGCCATCAACAAGGCTTCAGTACGAGTAACACCGGATAACGCATAAGTAAATACTGCACTAGAACGTGTTGTTCTGAATGTGTATATGTGGCCGTGGGTGGGTGCTCCGGAGTCGGCTCACGGTCACTAATGCTATTGGAGGCATGAGAGGATAGACCGGAGGAAGCAGAGGAGGCCATGGCAGAGAAGGGTTTTTTCCGGTGGAGAAAGAGGGTTTTCTGGCTACGGGAGGAAGATGGGGACTGTGAACTGTTCAGGCGGATTTAAATAAAGAGGAATAGTGAAGAAACGGTTCAATGCCATAGCAGTTTCCCAGTTATTTGCCAAAATCGTCAAATCATGCAATCATGGAGGTGTTGAGAAGACAGGGCATCATGATGAAGGGGTGGCGTGGCGATCCTACGCCCGCAGCGTTACGACGTCTGGCGTAACCGATAGAAAAAAGGGAAAACCGGGAGAAGAAAAACACACAGTGGTTTTGGAATTATCATTGCCAAAACCAGGGGCATGTGTTATCGCCATATTTTGGCCTATGAAGGGATGGGCCGTGATCAAGATGGGCTTAGAAGATACATATATTCAACGTGTGGTTGGATCGGCCTAGTGCGTAGATTTGGGCTGATTGCCCGTATCTTGTATCTTAGTAGGATTCGTATTTGTTTAGGTTCCGTTTATGTTTAGATAAAGATAGAGTTGTAGAGTTATTCCAAAAGTAGAGAGTCTCCGGACTATAAATATGTACCTAGGGTTATTGAGAAAAGGAGGACAATCACGTTCTACAACACAATCTCGGCGCCATACCTTGTTTCTAGGGTTTTCTCGGGTAGTGCCATCTTGCCTAGATCGCATCTTGCGGTCTAAAGATATTCTATCGTTATCCGGTGTTACTCGTCTGAAGCCTTGTTGATGGCGAGTAAACACCTTTACACAATTTGTTAGAGCTAGCATCGATACTTTTACTATGATTGCTTATTTATGCTACCTCTAGCTATCTCGCCGCTTTGCACCTTCTCCGGGTGTGAAGGTGGCATCTTGATCTCTGTTTAGTCGATTTGATCTGTTATAGTTGTGCCTTGTTTATCAAGGTTTAGTTTAATATCTACGTGATTAGGCCTCATAAACGGGTTGAACGATCCGTGTCGTAAGGTATGGTTTATTGATCTTAGAGGGACGCCCGGAATTGACGTTATGTTGGTTTTTAGGCCTTCTCTAGGATCGGTTTTCTACTATTTTTCGTATCTATTAGGCTCAACTACGCGTGGGACGTTCCGGTTGCGTGGTGAAAACACCAAACTATCGTAGATCGATTTGGCTTGCAGTAATTAAGCAAAACCCCATGTTATCATAGATCCAATGCAGAGCCATGGGGGTAATCGGCTCTGAAAGCCGATTTACAGGGAAACCTGGGAGCCGATCACGGCTCGAATTTTACGTATACTTGTTTACCGTGCAGGAAACCAATCGGAACAATCCATCACCTTCGACCGGTATAGGTCGTGGCACGCCTCGAACCAAGACAGACGCGGCGTGCGTCTTAAGATTTGCGGGCCGTTGACCGAGGGACCAGGGCCCACCAGCCGCTCTGGGAGCCTCCCGGCTCTTCGTGTTGCTCGTCGCTGCCCGCCGGTGAGTTTTGACAGGCAACACATTCTGGCACGCCCGGTGGTTGTTCTGAATGTGAGTTTATGTGGTCCTCTCATGCCTCCAATAGCATTCTGAAACCCGTTTATGAGGCCTAATCACGTAAATATTAAACTAAACCTTGATAAACAAGGCACAACTATAACAGATCGAATCGACTAAACAGAGATCAAGCAAGATGCCACCTTCACACTCGGGAGAAGGTGCAAAGACGGCGAGATAGCTAGAGGTAGCATAAATAAGCAATCATAGTAAAAGTATCGATGCTAGCTCTAACAAATCAGGTAAAGGTGTTACTACGCCATCAACAAGGCTTGATGCGAATGGCCGGATAACGATAGTAAATACTGCCTAGACCGCAAGATGCGATCTAGGCAGCATGGCACTTACCCAAGAAAAACCCTAGAAACAAGGGGTGGCGATGCGCCGAGATTGTGTTTGTTGTGAACGTGATAGCCAAATCTACGCACTAGGCCGATCCAACCACACGTTGAATATATGTATCTTCTAAGCCCATCTTGATCACGGCCCATCCCCTTCGTAGGCCAAAATATGGCGATAACACCGGCGGGCAGTAATTAAGCAACACCGGCGTAATTAAGCAATACGGTCATCCCCTTCGATGCTAGCTCTAACAAATCTGTGGTAAAGGTGTTACTCGCCATCAACAAGGCTTCAGTACGAGTAACACCGGATAACGCATAAGTAAATACTGCCTAGACCGCAAGATGCGATCTAGGCAGCATGGCACTTACCCGAGAAAAACCCTAGAAACAAGGGGTGGCGATGCGCCGAGATTGTGTTTGTTGTGAACGTGATTGTTCCTCTGGGAGCCTCCCGGCTCTTCGTGTTGCTCGTGGCTGCCCGCCGGTGAGTTTTGACAGGCAACACATTCTGGCACGCCCGGTGGGACATTCAACAACATCTACATCAATGTCCGACGCTACGATGGAGAACAGGCCGGTCACGTACGACGAGCTTCCTGCTGAGCACAAAGCGAAGTATGACGAGATCAAAGGGCTCTTCGAAGCCGACCTCATCGGCTCTTTCGAGAGGACCCGTACGTGTGGCATCAAGTGGAAGGGATTCTCCCCCGAGGGTGCTCTCGATGAAGTAGATCTGCATTCCTTCGAGGAACGCTCAGGGCTCTGACGGAGGTCAACTACATGGTGGCTCATTCTCTACACCGCCACTCGAGAGCCTGGTGAACGCTTTCGGCGGTCGCGGTTCGCGTGGTCCAGAGATCATGAAACATCGATTACTCTCCGTCGGGGCCCGCTTTAGGAACCCACCAAGGAGAAAGACCGCTCCACACCAGCCGCAATCGCCATTCACACTCGCGGCTCCAGGCCGCCAGATCAGCGGCATACATTGTCTACAAGGCGGGCGATCCAGTGATTGCCAATTCCTGTTCGAGCCACCCAAGGAGATCCCGCATGGGTACATATGTGCCTACATGCCGGATCGCAACAACTTGGCGCACCGCCAGATCGCAACCGCAGGAGTCTCCGCGGCAGGGGTTCCTGCTGCAGGATCTTCAGGAGCAGGCGTTCCTGGAGCAACGATGTCCGGGATGGACGCTGACAAACAGGCGTGGCTAGCCAAGTATGCCACTAGAACAAGCCATGAGAGTCTAGCCCCTGCAGCTCAAACAGTGGACCAAATCACTACCATCCTGAGAGATCAGTTCGGCTTCGTGCCGAAAAGGCGCACAATCGGCTACTCAAAGCCGTACCCCAACGAGTTTGACCTGATTCCACTACCGCCCAAATATAAGCTCCCTGAGTTCTCAAGATTCAGCGTCGAGGGTCAAGCTCGATCGAGCACGTAGCCGATACAGCACAGCTAGGCATGATTTCGGCATCGGATCAAATGCGCGTGAGATTTTTTGCACAATCTCTAACAGGACCAGCCTTTGGGTGGTACACCTCGCTGCCACCTGATTCAGTTCGCACTTGGAAGCAACTAGAAGAACAGTTCCACATCCAGTACCATTCGGAGGCTACCGAGGCTGGCATTGCGCACTGGCGCAAATGCTGACGAAGCGGGGAAAGCGTGGCGAATACATCCAGCGCTTCAGGACCATCAAGAACAGATGTTACTCGGCTCGTTGAACTGAGAAGGAAGCAATCGAGCTGGCAGTGTTGGGACTCTTAGCACCCATCAAGGATGTGGCTTTCCAGGTGGAGTACAACTCACTGACACACATGGCCTAGAAACTGACGATGTATGAACAGCGCCACCCTGAGTTATACCAAGACAGTTCAAGCGGCCGTAAGCACGGTCGTTCTGAAGAAGATGATCCTACACAAGACCAGAGGTGGCGTGGCGAGTGGGCTCGAGGCGAACCCGTGTCTGCAAGTGGGTGAAACAACAGGGGCCTTTGAAAGGGTTTGACTTCGATGTGAGCAAAGCCGAGCAGATATTCGATTCTTCTTTGAAAAGCGGTGAGGTTACAAGGCCACAAAATCCCTACGCCTGGAGATGAACGGAGACCATACTGCAAGTGGCATCATTCGTTCACCCACACCACCAATGATTGCAAAGAGATACGTCGCCAAATCCAGATGGCAATAGAACAAGGCCTTTGATCCTCGGCGATTCGCCATGAAAATGGACACGAACCCGCTTCCGGTGTCAACATGATAGAACTCAATCGCTCCGCGAGACGTCAACTGGACTTTTCGTTCGGTGTCAATATGGCTGGGTCTGGGTACCACCATGACACGTACAAGGAAGGGGGTGATCACTCTCAGGGCACAGAAAGAGAGAAGGCTGGTCCACGCGACCGGCCCGGCCATGATGACGGGAGATACTTAACAGAGGAACAGGTGAGGAGGGTGCGGTATCAGAAGCCACATTCCACGCATCTCCTTAATAAGTATGAGCGTCAGCATGATCAACGGCGCCAGCACAGTGGAGGCAATGAAGGACATGGGCACCTCGCCAGGAGACCGCCCAAAGAAAAGAAAGAGCTGCAGTCTCTCATCGGCAAGATCAACTTCGTCAGACGATTCATCTCTAACCTGTCAGGAAGGATAGATCCGTTCATGGGGCTCGTGAAAATTAAAGCTGACGAGGAATTCCGCTGGGGGGCAGAACAACAACGGGCCTTCGACGAGATCAAAGAATATCTGACAAAAGCCCGGTGTTAGTTCCACCCCAACCCGGACAAACCGTTCTACATTTACTTGTCAGTGGCTGACACGTCCATCGCCTCAGTGGTGGTACAAGTGCAGGATGGGCTAGAGCGAGTCGTATTCTACATAAGCAGAAGGATGCTGGACGCAGAGACGAGGTATCCAGATATCGACAAGTTGTGCCTCTGTTTGTTTTTTACATGCACCAAGTGCGCCACATCTTGCTATCGCAGAGGTCATCATCATATGCAAGTCGGACGTCATAAAGCACATGCTATCGGCTCCTATGTTAAAAAGGCGATTGGGCAAATGGATGTTTGCATTATCGAGTTTGACATCCGGTATCAACCATGAAGCTGTTAAGGGACAAAGGCGGCTGATCTTATTCTTTGAGAGGATCAACCGACATAGCAACCTTGTCTATAAAAGCGTGGGCTATGTTTTTCGACGGATCGGTTTGTGACGATGGCTGCGGCATTGGCATTTTGCTCGTGTCGCCCGAGGGCAACATTTCCTTCTCCATCAGGTTGTCTACCCTTTGCACCAACAATGTAGCCGAGTGCGAGGCAATACGCAAGGGATGGAGTTACTCCTCGGCCGGGCGGAGGCGGTGGAGATGTTTGGTGACTCGGTTGGTGATTTCTCAACTCACAGAGGAGTACAAGTGCGAGAGCGAGTCCCTCTTCCCATTATGGTTGCACTGCCGTGAATTGATGGCACGTTTCCGATACGTAAACTTCAGCTGGATCCCGCGGTCGCAGAACATAGAGGCAAATGATCTTGCACAGATGGCTTCAGGCTATAAAGAGGCAGAGGAGGGAGCCGATATTCGTGCAGCTCACCGGAAGCCGACGACTAGAGAGCCGATATCTTCAATTACTTGAAGGATTCGGCTCGGGGGGCACCTAAACGGATAAGGTACAGAGCCATGAAGTATGTGCTTATTGGGGACGAAATGTTTTACAGGACCCTGGAAGGATTATTGCTCAAATGTCTGGGAACAGCCGAGGCTAATCGGCTCCTACACGAGGTACATGAAGGCGCCTGTGGGACCCACCACCGGCTCATAAGATGAAGTGGTTGATCGGAGATCGGTTTTATTGGCCTACCATGCTCGAGGACTGTTTTTAAGTACTACAAAGGGTGTCAAGCATGTCGATATTTGGAAAAATCCAGATGGTACCGCATCGACAATGAATCCCATCATCAAGCCTTGGCCATTCCGAGGTTGGGGCATGGACATGATCGGCAAGATCAATCCTCCACAAGCAAGGGCCACATGTGGATCTTGGCCATCACAGATTATTTTACCAAGTGGGTGGAAGCCGTCCCTATGAAGTCAGTAAGTTCAAAAGATGTCATCGATTTCGTGAAAGAGCACGTCGTTCATAGGTTTGGGATTCCCAAGACTATCACAACCGATGGAGGTTCGGTTTTTATTTCTCACGAGTTCAGAAAGTTCTGTGAGGACACAGGGATTAAGCTGATACGGTCATCTCCGTACTACGCTCAAGAAAATGGGCAAGCTGAGGCGTCCAACCAAAGTCTTATCAAGCTGATCAAGAGGAAAATCGATGAGCACCCTAGGCGTTGGCATGAGGTTTTATCAGAGGCTTTATGGGCTTATCGCATGTCGTGCCATGGGGCGATAAAAACCTCTCCGTACCATCTGGTCTATGGTCAAGAAGCCGTATTGCCTTGGGAAATTACGGCTGGATCGAGACGTGTTACTTTTCAGAATGAGCTAACGGCTGAAGAATATGCAACTTTGATGAGTGACGTGGAAGATGTGTGAGCTTAGGCTGTGGTCGCTGAGAAAATAAAAGAGAACAAGGCTAAAGTAGCTCGTGCCTACAACAAGAAGGTGAAGCCAAAGGAGTTCCACGTTGGAGATCTGGTATGGGAAGTCATGTTGCCTTTGGGTACTAAGGACGCAGATATGGTAAATGGTCTCCAAATTGGCACGGGCATACAAGGTCGACCAAGTTTTAAGAGGAACGCAGCGTACATGCTCGAAAGCAGTTGGATGGAGTAAAGTTCGATGGCGATCAATGGACAACATCTCAAGAAATATTTCCCAAGCATGTGGGATATGGGACAATAAAAACTTGAGGCCGATACGTGAGATCGGCTAAGTCGATTAGCGGAAATATAAATGGGGGCGTTGAAAATCGGCGAATAAAAAAAAAAAATCGGCATAAGTTACCAGCATTGCCGGCTGCACATGCAAGCTCGAGGAAATGCCTTGAGGCGTGGAGAGCGTCGGCCACGGAACTCGATTATTTCAACCGTCATCATCATCCTTGCTGGTCGATAGTTGTTCGTTAGGCGCATTTTTCGATGGGCAATTGAGGTTTGGATCGCCTGCTTTGAAAAAAGAAGGACACAGGTCGCCTATTTTGAAAAAGGGTCGCAGGTTACCGTTTCAGACCAAGAAATGACCGTTGTGATGTGTTAAAAAGATTTCAACTGAAGGTTGACCCTATCAAACGCTTTTGGGAGGAGCCGATGGGTGGTCATCGGCTTTGTGCAATTTAACTTGTTTGACTATATGCATGCAAATGATGAAAGCCGATACGGTGTCATCGGCTTATGGAACATCGACTGTTTGATTATCGGCAAAATTGAAACAAGCAAGGAGAAGCTTTGGGAACGGATTCTCATTCATTTGAAGATGATCGATTGCAAAAGGATGGTCGATTACAAAAGGAGTCCTGCTACTACTAATGCTACTGCTACTAAATCCTAATCGAAGCCGAGGTCGCTGCTGCCGCCTCCTCATTGTCTTCGGCTGCTACCGGCGTCTTCATTGCTACTGAGGAAGCCGGTAGGGGCCTCCTCGTCCTCGTCTTCGTCATCGTCGTCGTCTTCGGACCCGGCACGGAAGTACTTCACCGGCTGGTACTCCTCGGAGGAGGTGTCCTCCTCCTCCTCTTCTTCTTCCTCTTCTTCAGAGGAGTCGACGCCATCCCAGGACATGGCGTCGTCGCTGCTGTCCGCCTCCAGCTCCCCGTCGGCGAGGAACTGAAGGTTCTCTTCGCCGTCTGTCAAGGACGCATCGTCCTCTGACCGGACGGCAAAGTCCCAACCCCTCTCGTCCCACCATTGTGGGGCGAGAGTGTTGTACGCCGCTGTCGGCGGGTGCTCCGGAGTTGGTTCGCGGTCACTGAGGCTATTGGAGGCGTGGGAGGACAGATCGGAGGAAGCAGAGGAGGCCATGGCGAGAAAGAGGGTTTTTTCCGGTGGAGAAAGAGGCCATACCGACGCCGGTGAGTTTTGACAGGCAACACATTCTGAAAGTATCAGACCATGATGTATATGTGCAACACATTCAGAATGCTATTGGAGGACAATCACGTTCACAACAAACACAATCTCGGCGCATCGCCACCCCTTGTTTCTAGGGTTTTTCTCGGGTAAGTGCCATGCTGCCTAGATCGAATCTTGCGGTCTAGGCAGTATTTACTTATGCATTATCCGGTGTTACTCGTACTGAAGCCTTGTTGATGGCGAGTAAACACCTTTACCACAGATTTGTTAGAGCTAGCATCGATACTTTTACTATGATTGCTTATTTATGCTACCTCTAGCTAGCTAAATCGATCTACGATAGTTTGGTGTTTTCACCACGCAACCGGAACGTCCCACGCGTAGTTGAGCCTAATAGATACGAAAAATAGTAGAAAACCGATCCTAGAGAAGGCCTAAAAACCAACATAACGTCAATTCCCGGAACGTCCCCTCTAAGATCAATAAACCATACTTTACGTATTACCGGATCGTTCAACCCGTTTGTGAGGCCTAATCACGTAGATATTAAACTAAACCTTGATGAACAAGGCACAACTATAACAGATCGAATCGACTAAGCAGAAATCAAGCAAGATGCCACCTTCACACCCGGGAGAAGATGCAAAGACGGCGAGATAGCTAGAGGTAGCATAAATAAGCAATCATAGTAAAAGTATCGATGCTATCTCTAACAAATCTGTGGTAAAGGTGTTTACTCGCCATCAACAAGGCTTCAGTACGAGTAACACCGGATAACGATAGAATATTGCCTAGACCGCAAGATGCGATCTAGGCAAATGGCACTTACCCGAGAAACCCTAGAAACAAAACAAGGGTATGGCGCCGAGATTGTGTTTGTTGTGAACGTGATTGTCCTCCTTTTCTCAATAACCCTAGGTACATATTTATAGTCCGGAGACTCTCTACTTTTGGAATAACTCTACAACTCTATCTTTATCTAAACATAAACGGAACCTAAACAAATACGAATCCTACTAAGATACAAGATACACGGGCAATCAGCCCAAATCTACGCACTAGGCCGATCCAACCACACGTTGAATATATGTATCTTCTAAGCCCATATTGATCACGGCCCATCCCCTTCGTAGGCCAAAATATGGCGATAACACATGCCCCCCTGGTTTTGGCAATGATAATTCCAAAACCACTCTGTGTGTTTTTTCTTCTCCTGGGTTTTCCTCCTTTTTTTTTCTATCGGGTTACGCGTACGTAACGCTGCGTGGCGTAGATCGCCACGCCACCCCTTCATCATGATGCCTGTCTTCTCAACTCCTCCGCAAAGGCATGATTTGACGATTTTGGCGGCGGCGCAATCTGGGAAACTGCTATGGCATTGAACCGCTTCTTCACTATTCCTCTTTATTTAAATCCTGAGCAGTTCACATCCCCATCTTCCTCCGTAGCCAGAAAACCCTCTTTCTCCACCGAAAAACCTCTTTCTCGCCATGGCCTCCTCTCGCTTCCTCCGATCTGTCCTCCCACGCCTCCAATAGCCTCAAGGACCGTGAACCAGCTCCCGAGCACTCACGGCAAGATAACACTCTCGCCCACAATGGTGGGACGAGGGGTTGGGACTTTGCCGCTTGGTCGAGGACGATCGTCTTTGAGACGCGAAGAGAACCTTCAGCCTCGCCGACGGGAGGCGGACAGCAGCCGACGACGCCATGTCCGGGATGGCGTCGACTCCTGAAGAGGAAGAAGAAGAGGAGGAGGAGGACACCTCCTCCGAGGAGTACCAGCCGGTGAAGTACTTCCGTGCCGGGTCCGAAGACGACGACGATGACGAAGACGAGGACGAGGAGGCCCCTACCGGCTTCCTCAGTAGCAGCAGCGAAGACGACGCTGGTAGCAGCGCCGAAGACAGCGAGGAGGACGGCGGCGGCAGCAGCGACGACGACCTCGGCTTCGATTAGGATTTAGTAGCAGTAGCATTAGTAGTAGCAGGACTCCTTTTGTAATCGACCATCCTTTTGCAATCGATCATCTTCAAATGAATGAGAATCCGTTCCCAAAGCTTCTCCTTGCTTGTTTCAATTTTGCCGATAACCGAAACAGGTCGATGTTCCATAAGCCGATGACACCGTATCGGCTTTCATCATGCTGCATGCATATAGTCAAACAAGTTAAATTGCACAAAGCCGATGACCACCCATCGGCTCCTCCCAAAAGCGTTTGATAGGGTCAACCTTCAGTTGAAATCTTTTTAACACATCACAACGGTCATTTCTTGGTCTGAAACGGTAACCTGCGACCCTTTTTCAAAATAGGCGACCTGTGTCCTTCTTTTTTCAAAACGGGCGATCCAAACCTCAATTGCCCATCGAAAAATGCGCCCCGAACGAACAACTATCGACCAGCAAGGATGATGATGACGAAGCTGAAATAACTGAGTTCCGTGCTGACGCTCTCCACGCCCTCAAGGCATTTCCTCAGTAGCTTGCATGTGCAGGCTGGCAACTGTTGGTAACTTATGCCGATGTTTTTTTTTTTTATTCGGCCGATTTTCAACGTCGGCCCCCATATTTTACTGCCAATCGACTTAGCCGATCTCACGTATCGGCCCCTCAAGTTTTTATTGTCCCATATCCCACATGCTTGGGAAATATTTCTTGAGATGTTGTCCATTGACTGCCACTGGGAACTTTACTCCATCCAACTGCTCGAGCATGTACGCGTTCCCTCTTAAAACTTGGTCGACCTTGTACGGTCCGTGCCAATTTGGAGACCATTTACCATATGCTGCGTCCTTAGTACCCAAAGGCAACATGCCTTCCCATACCGATCTCCAACGTGGAACTCCTTTGGCTTCACCTTCTTGTTGTAGGCACGAGCTACTTTAGCCTTGTTCTCTTTTATTTTCTCAAGCGACCACAGCCTAAGCTCACCACATCTTCCACGCCACACTCATCAAAGTTGCATATTCTTCAGTTAGCTCATTACGAAAAGTAACGTCTCGATCCAGCCGTAATTTCCCAAGGCACACGGCTTGACCATAGACCAGATGGTACGGAGAGGTTTTTATCGCCCATGGCACGACATGCGATAAGCCCATAAAGCCTCGATAAAACCTCATGCCAACGCCTAGGGTGCTCATCGATTTTCCTCTTGATCAGCTTGATAAGACTTTGGTTGGACGCCTCAGCTTGCCCATTTGCTTGAGCGTAGTACGGAGATGACCGTATCAGCTTAATCCCTGTGTCCTCACAGAACTTTCTGAACTCGTGAGAAATAAAAACCGAACCTCCATCGGTTGTGATAGTCTTGGGAATCCCAAACCTATGAACGACGTGCTCTTTCACGAAATCGATGACATCTTTTGAACTTACTGACTTCATAGGGACGGCTTCCACCCACTTGGTAAAATAATCTGTGATGGCCAAGATCCACATGTGGCCCTTGCTTGACGGAGGATTGATCTTGCCGATCATGTCCATGCCCCAACCTCGGAATGGCCAAGGCTTGATGATGGGATTCATTGCTGATGCGGGTACCATCTGGATTTTTCCAAATATCTGACATGCTTGACACCCTTTGTAGTACTTAAAACAGTCCTCGAGCATGGTAGGCCAATAAAACCTGATCTCGATCAACCACTTCATCTTATGAGCCGACCGGTGAGTCCCACAGCGCCTTCATGTACTCGTGTAGGAGCCGATTAGACTCGGCCGTTCCTGCACATTTGAGCAATAATCCTTCCAGGTCCTGAAACATTTCGTCCCCAATAAGCACATACTTCATGGCTCAGACCTTATCCGCTTAGGTGCCCCCCGAATCCTTCAAGTAATTGAAGATATCGGCTCCAGTCGTCGGCTTCCGTGAGTCAGACCAATATCGGCTCCCTCCTCTGCCTCTTTATAGCCTGAAGCCATCTGTGCAAGATCATTTGCCTCTATGTTCTGCGACCGCGGGATCCAGCTGAAGTTTACGTATCGGAAACGTGCCATCAATTCACGGCAGTGCAACCATAATGGGAAGAGGGACTCGCTCTCGCACTTGTACTCCTCTGTGAGTTGAGAAATCACCAACTTCGAGTCACCAAACATCTCCACTGCCTCCGCTCCGGCTTCGAGGAGTAACTCCATCCCCTTGCGTATTGCCTCGTCGCTACATTGTTGGTGCAAAGGGTAGACAACCTGATGGAGAAGGAAAATGTTGCCCCCCGGGGCGACACAAGCAAAATGCCAATGCCGCAGCCATCGTCACAAACCGACCCGTCGAAAAACATAGCCCACGCTTTTATAGACAGTGCTGCTATGTCAGTGTTGATCCTCTCAGCAATAAGATCAGCCAAATGTCCCTTAACAGCTTTTCGGGGTTGATACCGGATGTCAAACTCGATAATGCAAACATCCATTTGCCCAATCGGCCTTTTAACATAGGAGCCGATAGCATGTGCTTTATGACGTCCGACTTGCATATGATGATGACCTCTGCGATAGCAAGATGTGGCAGTTTGGTGCATGTAAAAAACAAACAGAGGCACAACTTGTCGATATCTGGATACCGCGTCTCTGCGTCCAGCATCCTTCTGCTTATATAGAATACGACTCGTTCTAGCCCATCATGCACTTGTACCACCACTGAGGCGATGGACGTGTCAGCCACTGACAAGTAAATGTAGAACGGTTTGTCCGGGTGGAACTAACACCGCGGCTTTGTCGATATTCTTTGATCTCGTCGAAGGCCCGTTGTTCTCGCCTTCCGAATTCCTCGTCAGCTTTAATTTTCACGAGCCCCATGAACGGCTCTATCCTTCCTGACAGGTTAGAGATGAATCGTCTGAAGTTGATCTTGCCGATGAGAGACTGCAGCTCTTTCTTTGTAGTGGGTGGCTTCATTGTTCGCACTGCCTCCTTACTCTTCGTGCCGATCTCAATCCGTTCATGGACCAAGAAACCCAGGAACTGACCGGCCGTTACTCCGAAGGCACACTTCTTTGGATTCATCCTCAGGCCGAACTTTCTTGTTCGGTCCAGGACGCGTTGTAGATCGCCCAAGTGCCCTCGCGCCGAAGCAGACTTGACCACCACGTCAATGTAGATTTCCACCAATGGCCGATCAGGTCGTGGAAAATATAATTCATGGCCCTCGGTATGTGGCGCCAGATTCTTTAGTCCAAACGTCATGACCACATACCGAATAACCCCACCGAACCGGTACTCAATGCGGTTTTGTGTATGTTCGGGGCCATAAAATTTGGTTGTAACCAGCATTGCCATCCATGAAACTTAAGATCTTGTGACCAGCCGCTGCGTTGATTAACGTCTCCTCACGCATCGGATACTCATCTTTTGGGGTAGCCCTGTTGAGATCCCGAAAATCGATGGCGACCCGCCATTGGCCATCCTTTTTCTCTACAGGCACTATACTAGAAATCCATTCAGCATACCTGCATGGCCTGATTAACTTGGCTGTCAACATTTTCTCGACCTCCTTCTTGACTTCTTTCAGAATTTCGGCCTTCATTTGCCGTGCTCGCTGCTGAAATGGCCGGAATCCTTTTTTCGATGGGCCGATGCTCAATGATGCTCTGTCTAACCAGCATTTCTGTAGTCCCAGCGGCATCGGTATCGTTTCAACAGAGGCGATCATTGGGTCTCGCAGACCGGATCTAACTTTTGTCGATAAATGTTGGTCGTGGCTTATCCCCGTGACCAATGTCAATCTCTTCCAGTTCATCACGGATGTGAACCCATACCCAAGCTTTCCGTCACTCAGTCGATGCTAAACACGGCAAGCAAGAGGTAAGGACAACAAAAATAATTTGGGCGATTGCCGAATCGGCCCCCTGATTGCGTTAGTCGAGGGTGGCATACACCTCATGGTTTTACAATGGCGGGCGTCTCCACTTTCGACTACATGATCCGCTTGTCGATGATCGTTGCTTTTTATTTTTGTGGCCGATCGCGAGGATCGCCGTATACGATGATCGTGGACCTTTCTACTCGTCAGCGATTGTGGGTTCGAGTCCCACCGGCGTGCGTAATGTGTTGCTGTCAAAACTCACCGCGGGCGACGAGCAACACGAAGAGCCGGAGGCTCCAGGCGGCTGGTGGGCCCTGGTCCTCGGTCAACGGCCGCAAATCTTCCGACACGCACGCGTCTGTCTTGGTTCGATGCCACCTGACCTATACCTGGTCGAAGGTGATGGATTTTCCGATTGGTTTCTGCACGGTAAACAAGTATACGTAAAATTCGAGCCGTGATCGGCTCCTGTGTTTCCACATAAATCGGCTTTCAGAGCCGATTACCCCCATGGCTCTGCATTGGATCTATGATAACATGGGGTTTTGCTTAATTACTACAAGCCAAATCGATCTACGATAGTTTGGTGTTTTCACCACGCAACCGGAACATCCCACGCATAGTTGAGCCTAATAGATACGAAAAATAGTAGAAAACCGATCCTAGAGAAGGCCTAAAAACCAACATAACGTCAATTCCGGACGTCCCTCTAAGATCAATAAACCATACCTTACGACAGGATCGCTCAACCCGCTTATGAGGCCTAATCACGTAGATATTAAACTAAACCTTGATAAACAAGGCACAACTATAACAGATCGAATCGACTAAACAGAGATCAAGCAAGATGCCACCTTCACACCCGGGAGAAGGTGCAAAGACGGCGAGATAGCTAGAGGTAGCATAAATAAGCAATCATAGTAAAAGTATCGATGCTAGCTCTAACAAATTGTGGTAAAGGTGTTACTCGCCATCAACAAGGCTTCAAGACGAGTAACACCGGATAACGATAGTAAATACTACCTAGACCGCAAGATGCGATCTAGGCAAGATGGCACTTACCCGAGAAAAACCCTAGAAACAAGGGGTGGCGATCTTGTAGAGATTGTGTTTGTTGTGAACGTGATTGTCCTCCTTTTCTCAATAACCCTAGGTACATATTTATAGTCCGGAGACTCTCTACTTTTGGAATAACTCTACAACTCTATCTTTATCTAAACATAAACGGAACCTAAACAAATACGAATCCTACTAAGATACAAGATACACGGGCAATCAGCCCAAATCTACGCACTAGGCCGATCCAACCACACGTTGAATATATGTATCTTCTAAGCCCATCTTGATCACGGCCCATCCCCTTCGTGTTGCCTGTCAAAACTCACCGGCGGGCAGCGACGAGCAACACGAAGAGCCGGGAGGCTCCCAGAGCGGCTGGTGGGCCCTGGTCCCTCGGTCAACGGTCCGAATCTTCCTAAGACGCACGCGTCTGCCTTGGTTCGAGATGCCACGACCTATACCTGGTCGAAGGTGATGGATTGTTCCGATTGGTTTCTACGGTAAACAAGTATACGTAAAATTCGAGCCGTGATCGGCTCCCAGGTTTCCCTGTAAATCGGCTTTCAGAGCCGATTACCCCCATGGCTCTGCATTGGATCTATGATAACATGGGGTTTTGCTTAATTACTACAAGCCAAATCGATCTACGATAGTTTGGTGTTTTCACCACGCATAACGGGCGTCCGCGTAGTTGAGCCTAATAGATACGAAAAATAGTAGAAAACCGATCCTAGAGAAGGCCTAAAAACCAACATAACGTCAATTCCCGGAACGTCCCCTCTAAGATCAATAAACCATACCTTACGTATTACCGGATCGTTCAACCCGTTTATGAGGCCTAATCACGTAGATATTAAACTAAACCTTGATAAACAAGGCACAACTATAACAGATCAAATCGACTAAACAGAGATCAAGCAAGATGCCACCTTCACACCCGGGAGAAGGTGCAAAGACGGCGAGATAGCTAGAGGTAGCATAAATAAGCAATCATAGTAAAAGTATCGATGCTAGCTCTAACAAATCTGTGGTAAAGGTGTTACTCGCCATCAACAAGGCTTCAGTACGAGTAACACCGGATAACGCATAAGTAAATACTGCCTAGACCGCAAGATGCGATCTAGGCAGCATGGCACTTACCCGAGAAAAACCCTAGAAACAAGGGGTGGCGATGCGCCGAGATTGTGTTTGTTGTGAACGTGATTGTCCTCCTTTTCTCAATAACCCTAGGTACATATTTATAGTCCGGAGACTCTCTACTTTTGGAATAACTCTACAACTCTATCTTTATCTAAACATAAACGGAACCTAAACAAATACGAATCCTACTAAGATACAAGATACACGGGCAATCAGCCCAAATCTACGCACTAGGCCGATCCAACCACACGTTGAATATATGTATCTTCTAAAATATGAGGACAATCACGTTCACAAGCTACAACATCTACATCCATGTCCGACGCTACGATGGAGAACAGGACAATCACGTTCACAACAAACACAATCTCGGCGCATCGCCACCCCTTGTTTCTAGGGTTTTTCTCGGGTAAGTGCCATGCTGCCTAGATCGCATCTTGCGGTCTAGGCAGTATTTACTTATGCGTTATCCGGTGTTACTCGTACTGAAGCCTTGTTGATGGCGAGTAAACACCTTTACCAAGGCACTAGAACAAGGCCGCCTGATCCTCGGCCAGTTCGCCATGAAAGTGGACTTAGCCGATCTCACGTAGGTCAGGTGGCACGCCCTCGAACCAAGACAGGACGCGTGCGTGCCGGAAGATTTGCGGGCCGTTGACCGAGGGACCAGGGCCCACCAGCCGCTCTGGGAGCCTCCCGGCTCTTCGTGTTGCTCGTCGCTGCCCGCCGGTGAGTTTTGACAGGCAACACATTCTGGCACGCCCGGAGTAAACACCTTTACCAAGGCACTAGAACAAGGCCGCCTGATCCTCGGCCAGTTCGCCATGAAAGTGGACTTAACCTTTTATTCGGCCGATTTTCAACGTCGGCCCCCATATTTTACTGCCAATCGACTTAGCCGATCTCACGTATCGGCCCCTCAAGTTTTTATTGTCCCATATCCCACATGCTTGGGAAATATTTCTTGAGATGTTGTCCATTGACCGCCATCGAACTTTACTCCATCCAACCGCCGAGCATGTACGCGTTCCTCTTAAAACTTGGTCGACCTTATGCGGCCCGCCAATTTGGAGACCATTTACCATATGCTGCGTCCTTAGTACACAAAGGCAACACAGCTTCCCATACCAGATCTCCAACGTGGAACTCCTTTGGCTTCACCTTCTTGTTGTAGGCACGAGCTACTTGAGCCTTGTTCCCTTTTATTTTCTCAAGCGACCACAGCCTAAGCTCAGTCACATCTTCCACGTCACTCATCAAAGTTGCATATTCTTCACCGTTAGCTCATTCTCGAAAAGTAACACGTCTCGATCCAGCCGTAATTTCCCAAGGCAATACTTCTTGACCATAGACCGGATGGTACGGAGAGGTTTTATCGCCCCATGGCACGACATGCGATAAGCCCATAAAGCCTCGATAAAACCTCATGCCAACGCCTAGGGTGCTCATCGATTTTCCTCTTGATCAGCTTGATAAGACTTTGGTTGGGCTACCGGCTTGCCCATTTGCTTGAGCGTAGTACGGAGATGACCGTATCAGCTTAATCCCTGTGTCCTCACAGAACTTTCTGAACTCGTGAGAAATAAAAACCGAACCTCCATCGGTTGTGATAGTCTGGGGAATCCCAAACCTATGAACGACGTGCTCTTTCACGAAATCGATGACATCTTTTGAACTTACTGACTTCATAGGGACGGCTTCCACCCACTTGGTAAAATAATCTGTGATGGCCAAGATCCACATGTGGCCCTTGCTTGACGGAGGATTGATCTTGCCGATCATGTCCATGCCCCAACCTCGGAATGGCCAAGGCTTGATGATGGGATTCATTGCTGATGCGGGTACCATCTGGATTTTTCCAAATATCTGACATGCTTGACACCCTTTGTAGTACTTAAAACAGTCCTCGAGCATGGTAGGCCAATAAAACCCGATCTCGATCAACCACTTCATCTTATGAGCCGGGTGAGTCCCACAGCGCCTTCATGTACCTCGTGTAGCCGATTAGACTCGGCCGTTCCTGCACATTTGAGCAATAATCCTTCCAGGTCCTCAGAAACATTTCGTCCCCAATAAGCACATACTTCATGGCTCATGCCTTATCCGTTTAGGTGCCCCAGCCGAATCCTTCAAGTAATTGAAGATATCGGCTCTCGTCGGCTTCCGTGAGCTGTACACGAATATCGGCTCCCTCCTCTGCCTCTTTATAGCCTGAAGCCATCTGTGCAAGATCATTTGCCTCTATGTTCTGCGACCGCGGGATCCAGCTGAAGTTTACGTATCGGAAACGTGCCATCAATTCACGGCAGTGCAACCATAATGGGAAGAGGGACTCGCTCTCGCACTTGTACTCCTCTGTGAGTTGAGAAATCACCAACTTCGAGTCACCAAACATCTCCACTGCCTCCGCTCCGGCTTCGAGGAGTAACTCCATCCCCTTGCGTATTGCCTCGTACTCGGCTACATTGTTGGTGCAAAGGGTAGACAACCTGATGGAGAAGGAAAATGTTGCCCCCCGGGGCGACACGAGCAAAATGCCAATGCCGCAGCCATCGTCACAAACCGATCCGTCGAAAAACATAGCCCACGCTTTTATAGACAGTGCTGCTATGTCAGTGTTGATCCTCTCAGAATAAGATCAGCCACGTCCCTTAACAGCTTTCGGGTTGATACCGGATGTCAAACTCGATAATGCAAACATCCATTTGCCCAATCGGCCTTTTAACATAGGAGCCGATAGCATGTGCTTTATGACGTCCGACTTGCATATGATGATGACCTCTCCGATAGCAAGATGTGGCGCAGCTTGGTGCATGTAAAAACAAACAGAGGCACAACTTGTCGATATCTGGATACCTCGTCTCAAGGCCCAAAGATCCTTCCGCTTATGTAGAATACGACTCGCCTAGCCCATCATGCACTTGTACCACCATCGAGGCGATGGACGGTCGCCCATCGACAAGTAAATGTAGAACGGTTTGTCCGGCCGGGTGGAACTAACACCGCGGCTTTGTCGATATTCTTTGATCTCGTCGAAGGCTGTTGTTGTTCTCGCCCCGCAGAATTCCTCGTCGACTTTAATTTTCACGAGCCCCATGAACGGCTCTATCCTTCCCGACAGTGTTAGAGATGAATCGTCGACGGTTGATCTTGCCGATGAGAGATCGCAGCTCTTTCTTTGTAGTGGGTGGCTTCATTGTTCGCATGCCTCCTTACTCTTCGAGCCGATCTCAATCCCGCTCATGGACCAAGAAACCGTGAACCGACCGTTACATTCAAGGCACACTTTTGATTCATCCTCGGCCGAACTTTCTTGTTCGGTCCAGACGCTGTAGATCGCCCAAGTGCCCTCGCTACCGCGGACTTGACCACCACGTCGTCAATGTAGATTTCACCACCGCCGATCAGTCGTGGAAAATATAATTCATGGCCCTCGGTATGTGGCGCCAGATTCTTTAGTCCAAACGTCATGACCACATACTCGAATAACCCCACCGAACCTGGTACTCAATGCGGTTTTGTGTATGTCTTCGGGCCATAAAATTTGGTTGTAACCAGATTGCCATCCATGAAACTTAAGATCTTGTGACCAGCCATGCGTTGATTAACGTCTCGCTACCGCATCGGATACTCATCTTTTGGGTAGCCCTGTTGAGATCCCGAAAATCGATGGCGACCGCCATTGGCCATCCTTTTTTCTACATGCACTATACTAGAAATCCATTCAAAGATACCGCATGGCCCGATTAACTTGGTCACAACATTTTCTAATTCCTTCTTGACTTCTTTCGAATTCGCCTTCATTTGCCGTGCTCGCTGAAATGGCCGGAATCCTTTTTCGATGGGAGCCGATGCTCAATGATGCTCTGCCTAACCTGCATTTCTTGTAGTCCCAAGCGGCACCGGTATCGTTTCAACAGGGCGATCATTGGGTCTCGCAGACCCGGATCTAACTTTTTGCTGATAAATGTTGGTCGTGGCTTATCCCCAGGACCAATGTCAATCTCTTCCAGTTCATCAGCCGATGTGAACCCATACCCAAGCTTTCCGTCACCTGTCAGGTCGATGCTAAACACAGGGCAAGCAGTAGGTAAGGACAACAAAAATAATTTGGGCCGATTGCCTGAATCGGCCCCCTTTTTGATTGCGTTAGTCGAGGGTGGCATACACCTCATGGTTTTACAATGGCGTATGCCTCGCCACGACTACATGATCCGCTTGTCGATGATCGTTGCTTTTATTTTTGTGGCCGATCGCGAGGATCGGCCGTATACGATGATCGTGGACCTTTCTACTCACTGCCGCTGGATAAGACCAGCCTCACCCCGCTTTTTGACGCTTCGATGCGCCACAGCCGCCCAAACTGATTCCGAGATCGGCTCTTGGTCTTCGCTTCCCGGATGTTCATGCCAGAATGGAAACCTCGATAGAATCGCATGGACGACCTCCACTTCATCCCCGCCCCATCAGATTAGGCGGTGCATCGTGGATGGAATGCAGCGAAGCGTGGATCCAATCCTTCCTAGCAAGACGGCGAGGTACTTTTGCTGTTCACGACGAAAAATGACGTGGGTATGGTTTTCCGCCCACGGTCGATCCACGCTCGTAACGCCTTTGCGCTTCAAGACGGCCGCTGAAGTCGCTTAACGTGACGTTGGTTTTGATCAGTCCGCAGTGAGCGCCCCAAACGTCGTAGCATGGAGTATGGCATGATATTGATCGCTGCTCGGTGTCCACCAACATCTTGCCGACGGGTTGTCCATTGATGTAGCCCGTGAGGTACGTAGCTTTCGATGTTTGTAACCCTTCTCGTGGCTTCAAAGATAATCGCCGTGGCCGCAGCCAAACCGTGTCACCGTAGCATATTGGTCCGTGGCGCGCAGAACTCGCCGGAGTACGAACACCATGCGAAAGCACCGATGCTCGCATCGGCTTTTATTGGCTTGGGCCACTCTTTCCTTGTCGCGCGCCCTCCGTCTCCGTAGTCCGCTTACTTTGACGGCCAGATCAGGCCGTGCTTTCTTTAGCGCGTGGAGATACTGCGCTTCAGCTTCTTCTAAGTTACGCAGCCGTTGCACTCTACGCTTCTGGGTGTGTCTGAGTCCATCGGGGCACCACCTTGGACGGTGAAACCTGTCTTCTTCTTTGTCATCCCTGGGCCTCTCAAGGCCCTTTGCTCGAGCGGACTCCTTAGGACGGCTCTGAGGTTGGAGAGGTCCCAGACGTTCGAACACCGATACTAGCCTCGTGCCCTTCTTTCGTTGTCCACATTCTGGGCAGTTGTCGGCTGTAGGCAATCGGCTGATTCCCTCGTCCCAGCAATGCTTGAAAAAGGGGCAATCCCAATGTTTGTCTGCGCCTTTCTTCTCTTTGGGCGGTCTCCTGGCGAGGTGCCCATGTCCTTCATTGCCTCCACTGTGCTGGCGCGGTTGATCATGCTGACGCTCATACTTATTAAGGAGATGCGTGGAATGTGGCTTCTGATACCGCACCCTCCTCACCTGTTCCTCTGTTAAGTATCTCCCGTCATCATGGCCGGGCCGGTCACGTGGACCAGCCTTCTTTCTCGCCCCGAGAGTGATCACCCCTTCCTTGTAATGCGTGTCATGGTGGTACCTGCACCCAGCCATATTGACACCGAACGAAAAGTCCATTGACGTCTCGCTGAGCGATTGAGTTCTATCATGTTGACACCGGAAACGGGTTCGTGTCCACTTTCATGGCGAATCGCCGAGGATCAGCGGCCTTGTTCTATTGCCATCCGGATTTGGCGACGTAGCTCTTTGCAATCATTGGTGGTGTGGGTGAACGAATGATGCCACTTGCGTATGGTCTCCGCTCATCTCCGGGCGTAGGGATTTTGTGGCCTTCGGTAACCTCACCGCTTTCTTCAAAGAAGAATCGAATATCCGCCGGCTTTGCTCACATCAAGTCAAACCCTTTCAAAGGCCCTGTTGTTTCACCCACTTGGACACGGGTCGCCCCGAGCCCACTCGCCACGGCCACCTCCCGGTCTTGTGTAGGATCATCTTCTTCTCAGAACGACCGTGCTTACGGGCCGCTTGAACCTGTCTTGGTATAACTCGTGGTGGCGCTGTTCATACATCGCCGCCGGGCCATGTGCGGTGAGTTGTACTCCACCGAAAGCCACATCCTTGATGGGTGCTAAGAGTCCCAACACCGCCACTCGATTGCTTCCTTCTCGCTAAACGAGCCGAGTAACATCTGTTCTTGATGGTCCCGGTTACCGGATGTATTCGGCTATAGTTTCTCCCGCTTCGTCAGATTTGCGCCAGTTCGCAATGCCAGCCTCGGTAGCCTCCGAATGGTACCGGATGTGGAACTGTTCTTCTAGTTGCTTCCGTGCGAATCAATCGTGGCCGAGGTGTACCACCCAAAGGCTGGTCCTGTAGAGATTGTGCAAAAATCTCACGCGCATTTGATCCGATGTCAAATCATGCCTAGCTGTGCTGTATCGGCACGTGCTCGATCGAGCTTGACCCTCCGACCTGCTGAATCTTGAGAACTCGTGGAGCTTATATTTGGGCGGTAGTGGAATCAGGTCAAACTTTGGGTACGGCTTTGAGTAGCCGACAGCGCCTTTTCGCACGGCCGAACCGATCTCTCAGATGGTAGTGATTTGGTCCATCGTTTGAGCCAGGGCTAGACTCTCATGGCTTGTTCTAGTGGCATACTTGGCTAGCCACTGTTTGTCGTCCATCCCGACATCGTTGCTCCAGAACGCCGCCTCAAGATCCTGCAGCAGAACCCCGCCATGAGACTCCTGCGGTTGCGATCTGGCCGCGCGCTGTTGTTGCATCCGCACGTAGGCACATATGTACCCATGCGGATCTCCTTGGGTGGCTCAACAGGAATTGGCAATCACTGGATCGCCTCGCCTTGTAGACAATGTATGCCGCTGATCCCGGGCGGCTCGGAGCCGCGAGTGAATGGCGCTGGCCCGGTGTGGAGCGGTCTTTCTCCTTGGGTTCCTAAAGCGGCCCCGACGGAGAGTACGATGTTTCATGATCTCTCGACCACGCGAATCGCGACCCGCCGTTCACTGTGCTCTCGAGTGGCGGTAGAGAATGAGCCACCATGTAGTTGACCTCCGTCAGAGCCTCGGAGCGTTCCTCCGAAGGAATGCACAGATCTACTTCATCGAGAGCACCTCGGGAGAATCCTTCCACTTGATGCCACGCCAGACGGGTCCTCTCGAAGAGCCGATGAGGTCGGCTCAAGAGCCCTTGATCTCGCCATACCGCTTTGTGCTCAGCAGAAGCTCGTCAGACGTGACCGGCCTGTTCTCCATCGTAGCGTCGGACATGGATGTAGATGTTGAATGTCCCACCGGCGTGCGTAATGTGTTTGTGTCAAAACTCACCGCGGCAGCGACGAGCAACACGAAGAGCCGGAGGCTCCAGAGCGGGTGGGCCTCGGTCCCTCGGTCAACGACCGCAATCTTCCAAGACGCACGCTCTGCCTTGGTTCGAGATGCCACCGACCTATACCTGGTCGAAGGTGATGGATTGTTCCGATTGGTTTCGCACGGTAAACAAGTATCGTAAAATTCGAGCCGTGATCGGCTCCTGTGTTTCGTAAATCGGCTTTCAGAGCCGATTACCCCATGGCTCGCATTGGATCTATGATAACATGGGGTTTTGCTTAATTATCGCAAGCCAAATCGATCTACGATAGTTTGGTGTTTTCACCACGCAACCTAACGTCCCACGCAGAAGTTGAGCCTAATAGATACGAAAATAGTAGAAAACCGATCCTAGAGAAGGCCTAAAACCAACATAACGTCAATTCTAACGCCCCTCTAAGATCAATAAACCATACCTTACGACACGGATCGCTCAACCCGCTTATGAGGCCTAATCACGTAGATATTAAACTAAACCTTGATAAACAAGGCATAACTATATAATCAAATCGACTAAACAGAGATCATAAGATGCCACCTTCACACCCGGGAGAAGGTGCAAAGACGGCAGATAGCTAGAGGTAGCATAAATAAGCAATCATAGTAAAAGTATCGATGCTAGCTCTAACAAATTGGTAAAGGTGTTTACCGCCATCAACAAGGCTTCAAAGACGAGTAACACCGGATAACGATAGTAATATCGCCTAGACCGCAAGATGCGATCTAGGCAAGATGGCACACTTAGAAAAACCCTAGAAACAAGGGGTGGCGATGCGCCGAGATTGTGTTTGTTGTGAACGTGATTGTCCTCCTTTTCTCAATAACCCTAGGTACATATTTATAGTCCGGAGACTCTCTACTTTTGGAATAACTCTACAACTCTATCTTTATCTAAACATAAACGGAACCTAAACAAATACGAATCCTACTAAGATACAAGATACACGGGCAATCAGCCCAAATCTACGCACTAGGCCGATCCAACCACACGTTGAATATATGTATCTTCTAAGCCCATCTTGATCACGGCCCATCCCCTTCGTAGGCCAAAATATGGCGATAACAGGAACATAGGAGGTCATTGAGTTTTGTGTTGACTTTCTTACTGACCTTAAGCCGATTGGTGTTCCTGAATCTCGGTATGAGGGGAGGCTGGCTGGAAAAGGCACACTAGGAAGGAAAACAATGGTATGTATGGACAGGGATTCTTTCAATAAAGCACACTACATAGTTCTACACAATTCCACCTTGGTGGCTCCGTATATCGAGAAACAAAAGATTATTGTACGCTCGGAAACCCGGGGATGCATGACTCCTCGATTAAAGTGGAACACGAGGACACTTTCAGCAGTTGGTTGCAGAAACATCTCATGAATAACAACACTGTTGAAGATCAGCTGTACTTGTTGGCACGGTTACCATCTTTGACTATATGTACTTTCCAAGGGTACGAGATAAATGGTAATACATTTTACACGATCGCCCAAGATAAAAAGAGCACCAACCAAAACAGTGGTGTCCGCTTTGAGGAAACAGATGACAATGGGCAGAAGGACATATATTATGGGTACATAGAGGATATATGGGAACTTGAGTATGTACCTACTTTTAAGGTCCCTTTGTTTCGGTGCAAATGGGTCAAGATGACAGGAGGAGGGGTACATGTAGACGAAAAGTATGGCATGACAACCGTGGATCTCAAAAATCTTGCGTACATGGACGAACCATTCGTCCTATCCAACGATGTGGCTCAGGTTTTCTATGTGAAGGACATGTCTACAAAACCGAGAAAAAGAAATCAGCAAAAGAATACATCATCCGATGAGCCAAAGCGCCACATACTTCTTTTAGGGAAAAGAAACATCGTGGCGGTGGATGACAAGACAGATATGTTAGAAGATTATAATAAGTTTCATGAAATCCCGTCCTTCAAAGTGAAAACTGACCCAAGCCTCCTGTTAAATGATGAACATTCTCCATGGCTACGGCACAGAAGAAAACAACGACACTAGATAGGGATGTTGGTGTAATATATTAAAACTTTTATGTAATCATATTGTTAAATGATGAAGATTCTCCATGGCCATGACGGCCGCACTATAAATAGAGGGAAAGGGCGGGGCAGGATGGGCCAGGCAGCACTAATAATAGGGGTTGAACCTTTAGTACCGGTTGGAGAAACCAACCATGATCAAGGGATTATGGCAGCCAAAGCACCAATAATAGGGTTGAACCTTTAGTCCCGCTTGGAGAAACCAACAAGGATCAAGGATTGCGGCAGTCGGGCCAGCAAAGACTAATAATAGGGGTTGAACCTTTAGTCCCGGTTGGAGAAACCAACCGCGACCGAAGGGATTGCGGCAGGCTAGGCCAGGCAACACCAATAATAGGTGTTGAACCTTTAGTCTCGGTTGGAGAAACCAACCGCGACTAAAGGGATTGCGGCAGGCTGGGCCAGGCAGCACTAATAATAGGGGTTGAACCTTTAGTCCCGGTTGGAGACACCAACCGGGACAAAACACGAGTGAGCACTAATAATAGGGGTGAGTTTCGACATTATGTCGTGAGTGTCGACACTATGCCGGGCTGCTTATACTATAAAATATAAATAGGACAGTCCTCCAGCCAGTTTGAGGCATCTCCAAGATCGATGGTTTTCGAGAGCAGGGACACCACTACGGCCAGTTTGAGGGAGATGCCGCCAGAGCCCAGTCCTCTGGCATCTCCAACAAACTGGTCATAAAGGCAATCCCTAATATGTGAAATTAGGTGAGCTCCTAGGCATATTGATCTAGTTAGAGAATTTACAAGCTGCAAGATGGTCTTCGAGAGCAGGGACACCACTACGGCCAGTTTCAGGGAGATGCCGAGCCTGGGCCTCCCAAGATCTCCAAGAAACTGGTCATAGAGGCACTCCCTAATATGTGACCGCACGTGTTTGGAGATCAGATCTTCATGGTAAGTACGAATAGGGACAACATCTTCATAGTTTGTGAAAGTCGTAGTATGAATCGGAACTAAAGGCCCCCCTTTCGTCCCGGTCCAACCATAAAACGGGACTAACACTCAAGACATTTATTAATATTTAAAAACTGAGACTACGGAATCGGGACTAAAGCCCCCTTTAGTCCCGGTCCAGCCACAAACCGGGACTAACACTTGATACATTTATTAATATTTAAAATCGGGACAAACCGGGACTAGCTAACACTCAGGACTAAAGCCGCCCCCTTTAGTCATAATCATGCCTAGTCCTATAGTACACAACTCGTGGTCTTCGCATCGCATCATCATCGTAATCGTCACCTGCCACTCCGGGGATCCTGAGCCCAGCCATGGCATATACCAGGGGCACCTGCCACTCCGGCGTCGGATTCACGATGGGCAGGTGGACTTGTGGGCACCGCAGTCGAGGATGGTCTCCCCCGGCGATGTAGCGCATCACGCTGATGATAGTATGGTTCGCCCACCACAGATGGTGGCCGACTTCGTTGTGGTTCACCATCGTACCTAGTGAGCTCCCTTTCCCACCGATTAGAAAAGAAGGCATTCCAGGTGTCGTAGTTGTCGGGATCCCACTAGGGATCCATCCGCTGCTCCGACGTGAGATCGTGGTAGAAGTGGTTCGTGATGGCCGCCTGTCGGGCGGAGCCTTGAGGCACGGGAGGGACATGAATACCTCCAGCGTTCCGCATCTAGCCGGCAGGCGGCCGGTAGCCTGGTGGGCAAGGTTAGCTTGAGGCGCACAGCGCCTCCGTCTCCTTGAGGGTCAGAATGGCCCAGTAGGCGCTGTCCATTTCTGTGAGAGAGGAAGGTGTGGATGTGTGCATAACCATGGCGCGGTCGGCCTATATATAGATGGAAAGGGCGGGAAAAATTGTGGGATGCGGTGGTAAATGGCGGGAAATATCTTTAGTCCCTGTTAGTGGCTACAACCGGGACTAAAAGCTCGGTTCAAAGGAAAGGGCGGAAAAACTTGATAGGAAGCGGTGAGAAATGGTGGAAAAAATCTTTAGTACCTGTTAGTGGATACAACCAGGACTAAAGCTTATTCAGAAAATGGATTTGGATTAATTATTCAAATTCAAGAACTTTTCATGCTGAAAGTTTAGTGAGATTCAAAAATATGCAAAAAATAATAGTTAATGCATTTTTAAATTGATAATGGCAAAATGGTCAATAATTTGAATATTTAAAATAATTATTTGATAAAACAGAAAATGGGATTTGGATTAATTATTCAAATTCAAGAACTTTTCATGTTGAAAGTTTAGTGAGATTCAAAAATATGCAAAAAAATAGTTAATGCATTTTTAAATTGATAATGGCAAAATGGTTAATAATTTGAATATTTAAATAATTACTTGATAAAATAGAAAATGGATTTGGATTAATTATTCAAAATCAAGAACTTTTCATGTTGAAAGTTTTGTCAAATTCAAAAGTATGCAAAAATATAATAGTTAATGCATTTTTAAATTGATAATGGCAAAATGGTTAATAATTTGACTATTTAAAACAATTATTTGATAAAACAGAAAATGGATTTGATTACTTATTCAAATTCAAGAACTTTCCATGCTGAAAGTTTTGTCAAATTCAAAAATATGCAAAAAATAATAGTTAATGCATTTTTAAATTGATAATGGCAAAATGGTTAATAATTTGACTATTTAAATAATTATTTGATAAAACAGAAAGTTTAAAAAAAAAGCACAGCGCTGCGCTGTTTTTTTTGGCCCAGCGCGCGCAAATTTGGGCCTTTTCAAACAGAAAGTTTGAAAAGGTCTAGCCCCAAAGGCCGAACACGAACGCCCTCCTCTAGTCCCGTGTGTGACACCACGGGACTAGAAACTTTAGTCCTAGGTGCCATGCATCGGGACTAGAGGGAGGGGTATAAAACAAGGCCTTCTCCCCCGGCGCATTCCACGCACCGGGAGAAGTGGAGCCAGCAGACGCCAACGACGCTGCCAGGTTGCCCCCGCGAGAACCGCTGTAGACTACCTCTCTCCGCCGGCCTGCCGCCCACCGCCAAGCCCCGCTCCCGCGCCCTTGCCCCCTCCCCCCCTCGAGCTCGATCGGCCGCGCGCGCCACCGCCGCCACTCCGACGAAGCAGCGCCGCCACTCCGAGCGAGGCTGCCCCCGCCACCACCTCCTATGCTCGCGCTTTCCTCCAGCGCCACCGCCGGCCACCGCCACCGCCAGTGAGTTAGGGTTAGGTTAGGATTAGGATTATATTAGTTAGGATTAGTTCACAAAAAAGGATTATAGTTAGGATTTTTAATTTAATTATGTATTTATGTTTATAGTGTATTTAGTTTATTTTTAATTATAATTAGGATTAGTATTTTATAGTGTATTTATGTACCCGCGCCGCCACCGCACCTCCGGTTTTAGGGTTTAGGGTGGTGACCGGAGTTAGGGTTAGGGTGGTGGTTCTCGCGAGAAGCCGCTTAGTCGCCCGCCTCTCCCGCGGCCACCATCACCGGCCATCGCCACCACACCTCCGGGTTTAGGGTTTAGGGGTGGTGACCGGAGTTAGGGTTAGGGTGGTGGTTATCGCGAGAAGCCGCTTAGTCGCCCACCTCTCCCGCGGCCACCATCATCGGCCACCGCCACCGCACCTCCGGGTTTAGGGTTTAGGGGTGGTGACTAGAGTTAGGGTTAGGGGTGGTGGTTCTCGTGGGAAGCCGCTTAGTAGCCCGCCTCTCCCGTGGCCACCGCCAGTGCACCTCCGAGTTTAGGGTTTAGGGGTGGTGACCGGAGTTAGGGTTAGGATGGTGGTTCTCGCGGGAAGCCGCTTAGTCACCCGCCTCTCCCGTGGCCACCATCACCGGCCACCGCCACCGCACCTCCGGGTTTAGGGTTTAGGGTTTAGGGGTGGTGACCGGAGTTAGGGTTAGGGTGGTGGTTCTCGCAGGAAGCCGCTTAGTCGCCCGCCTCTCCCGCGGCCACCATCACCGGCCATCGCCACCGCATCTCCAGGTTTAGGGTTTAGGTTTTATTTTGTTAAGTTCAAATAAATATTGTGTGCATTTTGCAAGAACTATGGATCCACCTAGTCCAGTCCGCAGAGACCTAGATTCGAAACACTTGCTCGAGGATATGATTCACGATGCCAATGAGGGATCTCCCTCGAGGTATCTGAACTCATCCGGTGAGGGAGAGGAGACCAACAGACAAGAGGAAGAAGCCCATGGACGCGTAACGCAGACCGACGAGGTATATGATGTCCGATGATCGTCACTAGATGTACCTAGTTGTATATATATTATGTTGACGAATGTTTCTTCTCTTAGGCCTCTACATCGAGCAAGAAAACCAAGCGCGGCCCAGCCAAAAAGTTGCCCCAGGGTACTGTTTATGAAATTACAGAGGTTTTCAGGAGACGACGAACCATTGGAACCAAAGAAAACAAAACAACTATTTGTACAACAATGTGGAGTTGTTGCTAGAGATCGCACCCCGATCATTGTTCGGGAGTGGAATAAGCCCAAAGAGGAGGAATGGAGTGATGTTTATATCAACGATAGGTTCAAAGAGGAACTTTTTAATGACCTAATGGCACATTTCAAGCTATCATAATGTGACACTAAGGACGAGACGGCTGAAATGAGAAAGAAAGTCAAGCAGTTTGCACTGAAGAAGATGGCCGAACTATTCAAGAACTTGAATAAGTCATTATGGCAACAGTATCAGAAGGACAAGAAAACCCCATTATTCGAAGGCTATCTAGCGAAGCAGCAGCCTTACTGGGATGCATTTGTGTTGTATAGGGGGTCAGGAGTTGCTGAGGAAAAGTCAGAAAAAACAAGATAAATGCTGCGAAGAAGAAATATCACCATAACATGGGGCCAGGGGGCTACGCGGTTGCCATGCCTAAGTGGGATGCAAAAGAGAAAGAGCTTCATGATAAAGGGATCGTTCCAGAACCAATTCACGAAGAATGGGATTTGAGGGCAAGAAATTGGTTCCTTGGGCATGGGAGTACATATGACGAACTTACAGGGGACCTTGTTTGCAGTGACAGGATAAAGGTACCGAGGACTGCATGGCTAAAAGTGGTCAAATATATTAAAGATGGAATAAAACAGTTTCATCCCGATAGAGAGAAAGACTTGATGACCTTGGTCCTCGGGAATCGCGAACATGCAGGACGAGTCTGAGGCCTTGACGGGAGTTTCACGTGGGAGACTGGGTTTCCTAAGGACCAAGGTACCTATAGAAGCCGAGAAAGAGCAAAGCAACGATGAGAGGAGGAGGCGGACAAGTTCAACTAGCTGCTAGGAAGACTTAACAAGCAGCAGCAACAGATTGACGAACTTAGAGGAATAGCGCGCTTGCAGGAAGATCCTCCACTCGATATTACCGCCAACCCATCTCAGCGGAGAAGCAGCGTCGCTGAATCGGAGGTCCCGTCTAACGATGCATCCTATACAGATGGCGGTCCCGGCTACCCCGTGGATGGAATTAAGGAGCAGATACCTTGTGAGCTCCATAATAAATTGAAGAACATATCTGTGAAGGTGGCGGTCGGATCGGCTTTGCCTTGTCCGCCTGACACACGATGGCATGGCAGTGAGATTCCACCTGGCTATGCTAAAGTCGGGGTGGATCAAATCGTAAAGGAGTGGTAGTCAATGGAGCTTGACATCCCTGGACATCAAGGTGAGATCACACTCGGAGAAGTACTTGGTGGGATCATTCTCTGGGAAAAGAACAACATACGGTTTCCAGGATCGACTCCAAGGATAACACTACTGCCTCCGAGTCGTCGCAGGTCTCCTTCACCTCCACCTCCATCACCTCCAAGAAGCCCACCCCATGATTACTACGACCACCACATCCCGAGTCCATCTCGATCTCCGCCGCAGGCTCAGCAGTCTTCGCCGCCTGCTAAGGACAATAAGAAGAAGCGTGCTCCGTCAGTGAGTACTAAAGGACGCCAGCCAAAAGCGAAAATGTCGCCTCCCAAAGCCTCTCATCGAATCTTCCCATCAGACCTTACGATCCTACTGATGCGGAATCTGCAGCAATATCAAAGGCCGAAGTGGCGACGCATTTTGACAAGAAGAAACCCGAGCCCGCTCCGGTATACACCGAGAAACAAAAGGCATATGCACTTGATTTTTTGAACACACCATCACAATATGAGTTGCACCATAAGCCAGATGACTATCTACACACACTTCAGAAATAATCAGTAAAAAATCAGACGTTCCCCTTCTCGGACAACAGGCCAAAGAAACAATCGCACCCCCAAGGTGGTTTTACAAAACGTTCCACTCCTTGCACAATAGCCAGTAGATATGTCAATAGCTGCGGAGTTGGCGGCCAACATGGAAATTACTCTTGATGAACTGTTAGGACCCCAACTCGACCATCTATCCAATATGCCACTATCCCCTAAATATGTCGCAGGTGAGGATTTGGTCAGCAAAGAGAGGCTGAAAGAACTGCCAACACAAATGCGAAATCTCCATCAATGGTACTCGGCGGTCATGAAGTAGGGGAGAATAATGATCGTAGCCAAAGTCCCACATGAGTACTTCAGACCCAAAGAGGTACATATTGAGTTTTCAGAACTGATCCAGTTATACCATCTCGACGCACTGGACAAATCCATCCTCAGATGCTATTGTTTGTAAGTTGTTAAATTCATTGTCTACATGTTCAGTTTTTCAGTTGTTTAGTTCAGAACATGTGATTATCTTTATTATGCAGAATGAAGATCCTGGAATGTAAAAGAAAAAAATCTACAATATTGGGTTCATTGACCCAGATAAAGTGCATATAACCACGCTAACACATAACCCCGAGGAGACGGAGGAAAACCTTCTAAGGTTTCTAATGGAGCAAAATTTCTCCGACCACATATTGTTTCCTTACAATTTCAGGTGAGGGTCTTACTATGTTGTACACATTCACTTTTGATTAGTTGATGCTAATAAGTGTAACTGATAAGTTACTGATGTATATATAAATGTTTGCAGCTTTCACTGGGTTCTGGCTATTCTAGGAGTGGTGAGGTTATTACTATGGAAGCGACTAAGACGCAGTCGACTGAGACTTAAGATAAGTCTCAGTCGGCTGACATCAGCGTCATCGTTCAACCCATTGTCTCTGCTCCTGGTTTGTTTTCTTGGGCCGTTGTTTTATTTTGTTGCGCTTTTTATTGTCTTGGCCCGTTTTGCTAGGATTTTTCTATTTCCTGCTGCCAGCGTCTATTAGCGAGCGTGCGCTTATCTGGCTGGTTGTTTGGGCTTGTCTATTTACTTGTTCGACTGTTTTAGCGCTTACGCACTTTTTCCTAGTATATAAATAGTATATAAATCACTAGTTTGTTTTTAATCTGCTCACGATTAAGTTTCACTCATTTTTATATGTAGTGTGTTTCACTTTCACTTGTTTCAAAGCTATTTTTTGTTCACGCTCTCCACGTCCGTTTAAAAATGGTTTAGTTATATTTCCACTCGCAGTATACTCGTTAGTTTCAAAAAAGGTTCATGGGATTTATAAAATGTTGGTATAGTTCAAAATATCTATTCGTGAGGTTTATAAATAGTTCACAGGGTTTAAAAATTATATCTATAGTTCAAACAATTTGTTCGCAAGGTTCAAGAAATATGTTCACGAGCTTCAATAAATGTCCATATCGTTTAAAATTTTGTACATGAGGTTCGGAAGAATGATCGTCTGACGAAACAAATATTCACATGGTACAAAATAATAGTTCACGGGTTACAAGAAAATTTAGACATTACACAATAAAAGTATCCATATAATTTTAAAAAATAAAATGATAGAAAAAAAGGAGAACATGAACAAACAAAGAAAACAGGAAAATTAGGAAAAACAGAATAAAAATGGAAAAGAAAAGGAAAGTGTAATAGAAAAGGAAAGAAAACAAAAATAAATTAAAGTAATAAAACTAGAAAACAAAAGAAATAGAAAAGAAAAGAACAAATAGAAAAGAAAAAACAAATAGAAACAAAACTAGCACAGAAAACACAATAATAAAACAAAGTAAATAGATATCAAATATAAACGCCTAGGTGAGCCAGCCCACCCAAAGTTCGCTTCGGGCGTCAAGTGATAACCGACGCATTAGCGCCAAATAGGGTTTGCCAATTTCGTATGTGCTGTCTTGACCTATTTTTGTTAGGCTCTTTCCATTTTCTTTTCATAGTAAGAAGGGACCGAGAAACAATCCCCGAGAAAAGCCAGTTGACTTGCAACCCATAGTAAGAAAAGGACCATGAGACAAGAGAATAACATTTCAACCATAGTTGAAAAAATCAAGTAGGACCGACCAGAAATACCCAGAACCAGCGCCTTCGTCGGCTTGGTAAACGAACTGGACTGGGCAAGGAAACAAACCGTAGTAATTACGGTTAAACCGTCGGTTTTAACCTGAACCGGGATGAAACCAGGGGTGGTTGAACCGGTCAGCAGCAATCTCACACAATTTAAAAAATAATTTGCCACATGCAGGAATCTCACACAAATTAAAAACAATCTTCAGTTGCAGTCGGTTGCAAACCCCCTAGAAAAGCTAGTTGCAAGTCCAGTTGCAACTCATAATAAAAATGGATCAAGAAACAATCCTCAGTTGCAACCCCGGTTGTGGCTCCCGATAAAAGTCAATTGCAACTCATAGTAAAGAAGGGACCGTGAAACAATCCATAGTTGCAACCCCAATTGCAACTCTCCGAGAAAGCCAGTTGCAGATCCAGTTGCAGCTCATATTAGGAAGGCATCACAAAATAAGAAATTGACATTTCAATCCTCAATTGCAACCCTAGTTATGACTATCGTTAAAAGCCAGTTGCAAGTGTAGTAGCAACTAATAGTAAGAAGTGACTACAAAACAATCCTCAATTGCAACCCTATTTATAACTCTCCGAAAAAACCAAAGAAGTTGATGTTGACGGGAAAATACGCCCAGTTGTGAAACAAAGAAGTTGATCTCTCATGGGTAAAGTAACGCACCTCTACAGAGTGTAAGAACTGTAACTTGTTACTCCCTGTTCCGGGAAGGAGCTATGAACGCGACAGGAAAGAAACTCCATGAAAGTTCTGGTCAACCTGTGAAGGCTGATGGTCATAGATTTTCATAATAAAATCAATCTTTGAAGAAAGATTTACAAAAACTGCATAGTGCCAAGGACTTATAGTCCGAGGTGGTAGATAGAGCATCTAACTTCCCACCTTGCATATCATGAACTTGCTGGGTAACGCTGTTACTCACCCTTTCCTTTGATCCCTTGCTTAGACTCTGAGGATCCCGAAGATACTCCAATGTATGCAACTGAGAGCCAAGAGGAGGTCTTCTACGATGAGCCCAATTTGTATGGAGCCGTAGAAGGGGAGGACTATGATATCGTCTACGGAGGAGAGTACCAACAGTCAGAATAATTACTATAGTTCTAGGAGCCACTTGAGCCGAGCAACATGAACAATATATAGCAATAAGTTGTTGAGCTCAATGTGGAGTTTAAGTTTTCGCTTTGAAACTTCTACTAAAACACTTATATTTTGGTTTGTAAGTTGAATCTTTTGGAAGTCTTGAACTTCTGGTATTGTAATAATAATAATGTGTGTATGTTTGTAACATGGACCCGCAATGTTTCTATTGTACCACTCTAAGGGATGTGATATTTATGGAACGGTGTTTTGTGGATGTCATGTCAATGACTATAGTGTACTACACATGCAGTGGTATGCTGGGTCACCGAAGTTGGTATCAGAGCAAATTGCTTTGACCTTAGGTTGGAAACCTAGTAAAGGGTATTACCCGTAGGAGTGTGTAGCAACGATAAAGAAATCTCTAAAAGAAATATAATGGGTATTCGAATGATAATATTCCGTTATATGTTTTAGTGCGATAATTATTTGTTATGATGCAATATATTATTGCTTACTAATAAAAATTATTTTTGACATACAGAGTTATGGCACCAAAGTTTCCAAAACAGACTTTGGTAAGGAAAGCGGAGACTCTCGATGATTACCAAGGATCATTCACGGACCAACTTCGTCAACTCTTAAAGATTTTTAGTTATCCAACTAGAATTCCAGTGAATACCATAACCTATTATGATGGTCAGATGTTATCCAAGTATCGTGTGAGTATCCAACTCCCAGAGAAGCTTGGATTATATCACGATCTACCTATAGGTGAAGGTAGGAGTCACTTAGCAGCATATCATGTTGCTGTCATGGAGGCGATAGCTAATATCCGGTAGCATAAAGCCCAGGAGTTAGAAGGTAGCACATTTTCTGTGATTTCTCATGATTCTATAGACTCGGAGCCTGTACCGGATCATCTTACTTTGGTTAAGAAGCATCCTAAGTTAGCTTCCAAGTTTATGGATAGATACCGAACACTTGTTGCATCTTTTTATAAGACACATCAAGTTATTGTCGAAGATAAAAATGACATGTTAGAGGATCTAACGGATCCTGAAAGGAGGAAGCAGTTAGCATTCCAGTTGGAGAAGGAAGCAAGTAGTAGTACAAAACCCAACTTTAAGGATATACCTATAGATCCTGAATCTTTTACACCATATCCTTATTCACCGAGGCCTGGACCTATATATGATTCTACTTTAGACATGAGGTATGCAATACCACAGGGTTCAGAAGACGGTTCTGATTCAGAACTTCCTATTGAGAATTCTGATGGTTGGAGAATGAGATCATCTGAAGGATCCCAGGACCACCAGATGTCCATAGATAGTTCTGACAGAAATGTTGGACAATCTAGTTGGATGGGTGCAAGAATTAACCCTAGTAATAGTAGTAGAAATACCATGTTCATAGATAATCGGGATGAAGAAGAAGATCCTGAGGAGAGAGTGTTTGAATCATCAACACCTTCTCAAAACCCAGGGAATATACATTATCCGGTGTTTAACTATCTTGCCCAACAGAGCACCTGGGAAGCAGCAGGATCTGCGTATTCTGTTGACGACTCAAGGAATGAAGCTCAGGAGATGCAAGTGGGTGATAATGTTGAACATGTTTCTGAAGACTTTTCAGCTGACCTGGAGGGAGTCAATGCGCTCAGGTTGAGTAATGACTCAAGTCCTGATACTTCAGATACTGAGTATGTTCCTTCTGGAAGGCCATTTGTTCCACAAACTGTGCGACGAACGTCACGTCATCACGGTTGGACATTAGGCATGTATGATGAGCGTAGTTATTACTAAAAGTAGGCGGCTTAGTAAAAAGTATCGGGTACTATGTATTATAATCCGAGAAAAGGATGTACCTAGATAATACCTATAAGGATGTATTATAAGGTAGTGTTGGGATTATACCTATATGGTATATGTTGTAATGACTTTGTATTATTAAGATGTTGTAGTGTATAATATGTGAAATACATATTTGGATTTTCATTGTGTGACTAGTTATGTGCGTAAAGTCGAGCTCAGAACACATGTGCATGATGTAATTATGAGTATTCGCTTTATGTTGCAGGACTAGGGGGTCATGGACACGGGTGTAGAAACAGAATATGAGCAACAGCAAATGGAACGTGAGGCCAAGGAGAAGGCCGATGCAGATGCAGGAAACCAGGGAACATTACCACCACCACCACCAATGAGGCCGTTAATGGAGCAGAACTTTATGCAGTGTATGCAAATGATGCAAGAAAACCAGAACAAGTTCATGGAAGAGCTGCTAGGACGAGCTGGGAATCAGAGAGCACCTGAAGGTGGAGGAGTGAGTCTTTCTGACTTCTAGAATGCAAGGACGTTACCTTTTGCATCAGCTCCTGAACCAATGTATGCAGAAGATTGGCTAGCAGATACATAAAGAAAGCTGAAAATTGTAGGTTGTAATGATGAGGAAAAACTGAGGTATGCAACTCATCTCCTGACTGGACCTGCAGCGTCATGGTGGGAAAATCAGTTAGCCATGCAACAACCAGGAAGGGAGTACACTTGGGAAGAGTTCAAACAAAGATTCCGTGAATATCATGTTCCAGAAAGTGTTATGGAGTTGAAGCGGAGAGAATTTGAGGAGCTTCAACACGGATATACTAGTGTCATGAAGTATATTCGGGAGTTTAGTCAACTGTCTCGTTATGCGGAGGAAGAAGTTAATACGGAAGAAAAGAGGAAGAAGCATTTCCTGCGAGGGTTAAATCCATTTGTGAGGATGCAGTTAAGGTTGGCTAATAAGCAAACTTATCAACAGTTGCTGGATGCAGCTATCACATTTGAAGATGACTACAAGAGTGTCCAAGAAGATAGAAGGAAGAGAGCTAAGAAGGAAACCAAGAGGATACATGCAAGTAAACCCAAGCCCAATCTGGAATTCAAACCAAGGAATAAAACATATAACAACAACAATTCCAACCGGAGTGTAAATCCAAACGCAAAGAATATTATATGTCACAATTGCAAACTTCCAGGGCATATAAGCAGGGATTGCCTGAAACCAGCAATTGTGTGCCATGCTTGTGGTCAGAGAGGTCACATAAAGCTAAATTGTCCAAGCAAACCAAAAGGAGGTTGGCCGGTTAGAGATGGAAGGCAAGCTAGTGGAGGCTATGGGCAGCCAAATAAAGGAGGAAATAATGTCAAGAACAACAATGGCAAGAGGAACAGACCTACCGGGAAGCTGAATTGTGCAACCCTAGAGGAGGTGGATAACTCAGGGCATGCAGTGATAGGTACGCTTAATATCCTTACCAATCCCAGCAAAGTTCTATTTGATACTAGTGCAACTACTTCATTCATTTCTGAAGAATTCTGTGATAAATTCGAGATTAGAAGGGCAACGTTAGAAAACCCTATGACCGTAGTTACGAAAGGGGGAAATGT
Organism: Avena longiglumis; assembly: GCA_030063025.1. NCBI lineage: Eukaryota > Viridiplantae > Streptophyta > Magnoliopsida > Poales > Poaceae > Avena > Avena longiglumis. The sequence continues at coordinate 486,596,412 of CP125975.1, read as the reverse complement.
GATTGTACGCCACATTAAACAAGATCAAGTTATTTTGATATGTGGTTGTACATACTTTGCGGACCTGTATGTGATTCCTTTGAAGGGAATTGCAGTAGTGCTGGGGATGGACTGGATGACTGAACATGGGGCTCAGATAAATTGTGAGGGGAAAACTGTCTCAATCAAAACTCCAAGTGGAGTAAGAATAGTTTATCAAGCAGATAGGCATAGTCATATCATGGTGGATCTTTAGTTGAACTCAATGAAGGAGGTCAAGTTGGAAGATATTCCTCTAGTAAATGAGTTTCAAGATGTTTTTCCAGCAGAGCTACCTGGAATGCCACCAGATCGGGAAATAGAGTTCACTATTGATCTAATTCCAGGTACAACACCAATAGCTCAAGCACCATACAATATGGGACCAAAAGAATTAAAAGAACTCAAAGAGAAAATTGATGAGTTAGCCATAAAAGGATTTATTCAGGAAAGTGTATCCCCATGGGGAACATCGGTGATCTTTGTGGATAAAAGGTATGGTGGAAGAAGGATGTGTGGGGATTACAGAAATCTGAACAATGTTACCATAAAGAATAAGTATCCCTTACCAATAATTCAAGATCTGTTTGATCAAGTGAAAGGAACTGGAGTATTTTCTAAAATCGATCTAAGATCTGGATACCATCAGATAAAAATTAAGCCAGAAGATGTTCCAAAGACAGCGTTTGTCTCAAGGTATGGACACCATGAGTATCTTGTAGTACCATTTGGATTGACCAATGCACCAGCAATATTCATGAATATGATGAACAAAATCTTCATGCCATATTTGGATAAATTCGTCATACTCTTCATTGATGATATTCTGATATATACCAAGGATAAGGAAGAGCATGCAGATCATTTTTTAATAGCATTGCAAACCCTAAGAGAACATAAACTTTATGATAAGTTCAGTAAGTGTGCATTCCGGTTAGATGAGGTAGAATTCCCCGGTCATGTGATCAGTAAAGATGGAATTGTTGTAAATCCATCTAAAGTTCAATCAGTACTAGAATGGACTGCATCAACCAATGTGAAACAAATTTGAGGTTTCTTGGGTATGGCTGGTTATTATCGGAGATTCATTGAAGGTTTCTCCAAAATAGCTGGACCAATGACCAAATTGTTAAGGAAGAATACACCATTCAATTGGGATGAGAAGTGTGAAGCAAGTTTTCAGGAGTTAAAGACCAGGTTAACTACCGCTCCAATTCTAGCAGTTCCAGAAACAGGGAAAGACTTTATAGTATACTGTGATGCATCAAAAGAAGGTCTGGGTTGTGTGTTAATGCAAGATCAGAAAGTGATTGCTTATGGATCAAGACAACTGAAACCACATGAAGTCAATTATCCAACTCATGACTTAGATATAGCAGCAGTAGTCTTTGCTCTGAAGGGATGTAGGCGTTTTATTTATGGATCCATATGAGTTATACACTGACCATAAAAGTCTCAAATATTTCTTTACCCAAAAGGAATTGAATATGAGACAAAAGCGTTGTTTGGAACTAATCAAAGATTATGACTTAACAATTAACTATACCCCGGGAAAAGCAAATGTTGTAGCAGATGCCTTAAGTCGTAAAAGTGCAGATATTCAGCCTAGCAATCGGGAGTTACCAAAAGATTTACATATGGATTTGGAAAGATTAGAACTTCAGTTTGTTAGAACAAGAACTCTTGGAGGATTAGCTACTATGCAGGTAGTGGCAGAGCAGGATAGTGATCTTAAGCACGAAATTTTTAGACATCAAGCAGAAGATCCTTTCATTGCTGAAGAAATTCGGAGGATATCTCAAGGGCAAACATCAGTTTTTCGCCTAGGAGATTATGAATATTTATGGTTCCAAGATCGTCTTTGTGTTTCGGATGTGACTGAGATTTGTGAAGTCATACTCCGAGAAGCACATGAAACACCATATTCTATACATCCAGGAAGTACTAAGATGTACATGGATCTGAAAGAACTATTCTGGTGGAATAACATGAAAAGAGACATTGCTAAGTATGTATCACAATGCCATACTTGCCAAAGGGTGAAGTCTGAACATCAAAGTCCAGCAGGACCATTGCAACCTTTGGAAATTCCCGAATGGAAATGGGAGGAAATAGGTATGGACTTCATCATAGGATTGCCCATGACAGCTAAACGGAAGGATATGATATGGGTAATTGTTGATAGACTCACTAAAAGTGCACATTTTATTCCGGTAAATCAGAAGGATAATGCCGAGAAGTTAGTGGAATTTTACATCAAAGAAATAGTAAGTAAGCACGGAGTGCCGAAAAAGATTGTAACTGATAGGGGATCAGTGTTTACTTTAGCATTTTGGAAGCAATTACATGAAGCACTTGGTTCAAAGTTAGATTTTAGCACAGCTTATCATCCAGAGACAGGGGTTCAAACGGAAAGAACCAATCAAATACTGGAGGACATGTTAAGGGATTGTGCATTAGATTTTGGAGGTTCGTGGGAAGATCATCTACCGTTGGCAGAATTTTCCTACAATAATAGCTATCAGAGTAGTCTGAAGGCAGCTCCATATCAGGTTCTGTATGGAAGGAAATGTAGATCACCAATATGTTGGTATGAGCCTGGAAGTAGCAAAGAATTTGCGCCAGACTATATCAAGGAAAGACAAGATATCATGGATAAAATCAAAGATAGATTGAAAATAGCTCAAAGTAGGCAGAAAAGTTATGCTGATCAAAGTCGAAGATCATGGCATCCTGAAGTGGGAGATATGGTATATCTGAAGGTAAGTACTATGAAAGGAGTTAAAAGGTTTGGAGTTAAAGGAAAGTTGAGTCCAGATATATCGGGCCATTCAAGATACTGAGTTAGAACAGAACTATAGCTTATGCTTTAGAGTTACCCGCAAGATTGGCTCAAGTTCATAATGTTTTCCATGTGTCACAACTCCGGAGATGTATCAAAGTACCTGATGATGCAATCACACATCAAGAGATAGAATTACAAGAAGATCTGACCTATGTTGAAAAACCCTGTAAAATTTTGGAAGAAAACTGGAAAAGGTTGAGAAAAAGGGCAATCAAGTACTGCAAAGTACAGTGGGAACATCACCCCGAAAGGGAAGCCACCTGGGAGAAAGAAGATGATTTAAGAAAAGCCTACCCAGAACTATTCAGGTACACTTCAACAAACTTCGGGACAAAGTTTAATTTAAGGGGGGAAGTCTGTAACATCCCAACATTTAGGAACCAACGAAGGGTAGATTTAGGAATCTGTGCAATTGCATGCATTCATCTGTAAAAAAAATGTGGGTAAATTTTTGCCAAATAAAAACTTAAAGTGATCAAAGTTTCTTTCACTCTTTAAGTTTAGGAATAGCCTTGGAGAATGATCGTTATAAACTTTGACATGATCTTTATGGATTAATGTGTTTTGGTGAAAGGAATTTGAATTCAAACTTGAGATTTGGATTTATATTTTTTAAAAAGATTAAGATTATGTTTGAGTAATATTATTTAATCAAGAAATAATATTTAATAACTCAAACTTTAAATATCATAACACAATCAAGTAAATGAAAATTTATTCCATATATTTATTCAATAAATAAGTTACAAGATATAACTTATGAAATTAATCAAGAATCTTTACAATAGTAAATTATAAAAGGAGGAATATTTACATATTGAGTAATATTACAATCTTTATTACAAAAGAATAAAATAAAGCTTACAAAATAATAAAATAAATATTATAAAGGAACTATTCTATCAAAAAGAAAACCTATTCTAATCTTGAATCTTCAAGTCTTGTACCTACAAAACAAAGAATAAACAAAAAGAAAGAAAATAACGGGTTAAGATATTTTTACTCTCAGTAGTGACAGTGAGATGCACTGTTCCACTTTACATCATTGAGAAAATCTTTAGGGGCAAGTTTCACCAATATGAAAGAATTAAATCTTTCATAATCCATAAGTGACGAGGTTTAATCTCGTCAATGCCCATTGTTATGAGCTTGGGTTTTGGAGAAGATGGGGATGCTGGAGATCGCGGAACAGTTAGCAAACAAGCAACACGGGGACACGAGGTTTACCCAGGTTCAGGCCCCCGGAGGGAAAACCCTACTCCTGCTTGTCTGCTCTTGATTACGACGGAACCAAAAAGTACAGGGGTGCGCAGATGCAATCTGGTGTGGAGGTGTGTATGCGGTGGTATGCGAAGTGCCAGATATGTAGATCTGTTGTGGTCTAGTCTATCGAGGGTGCCCCCCTCGTTGGCCCCTCCTAGCCTTTATATATGGGGAGGCTAGGTCTCAGGTACCGATACGAGTAGGTTACAAGTTAGATTCGAACTCTAGTCTTGAGGTTTCCTTGTCTTGTGCGCTTGGGACTCCGTGTCCATATGGGCTTCGTTCCAGCCGAACCGTCATAGGCTTCATGGACCCGGGCAGGTCGTCGAGTGGGCCTTCTGTCGGGCTGGACCAGGTAGGCACATCGGGTACCCATAGGGTATAACCATTTCAGTAGCCCCCGAGTGTTTAGTCGAATCGTAGATTCGGATGAGGAATCTTTAATCTTTTGGGTGCAGATGTTTAGTAGTATAATCCCAGTAGTTTTCGAATGATGTACCCAACGCGTCCGTCGGGATTTTCCTCGCGCCTGTTAGCACTCATTTTCACTAGCAGAGCGCAGTCGTGTGCGTTTCCAGGCCACCAGATGGTATCTGTAGGTCTTATCTTTGCGTCGCAGACGCAGCATCCGAATGTTTATCACCGCGGAAGTGTTTCGGGTGTCCAAGGAGGATGTTACTCACTTAGTGTTGACTAGGGAAGAGTTGCTGAAAAGATTTTGCATGCTGATCCGAAGGATCGCAGTCGAAGAATTCATAGGGTGCGCGACCAGCGCTCCCTATGGGAGTAGCCCCCGAGTGTCTGTTCGAGTCATAGACTCGAGGAGAGACTTTAATTCAGCCATTATGGGCTTCAAGTCCGTAGGACACAAATTTTTCGGATGCTTGAATGAATCCTCCCTATGGGAGTAGCCCCCGAGTCCGTAGTGGAGTCGCAGACTCGACGTAGGACTCGAAGAATAGGTCATTGGCGTGCCACTCGAAGATCTTCTATGTGCGCGACCGGCGCTCCAGTTTGGAGTAGCCCCCGAGTGTCTGGCGGAGTCGTGGACTCGAGCAGAGACTCGAGTCTTGTATCATGCAGTTGTAGTCATCAATCCCGTGGGCGTACCGCTGACCCGGAAGTACATCGGGTGCGCGACCAGCGCTCCTGATAGGAGTAGCCCCCGAGTGTCTAGTTGAGTCGTAGACTCGAGTGGAGACTCATACGAAGAGAAACCACTGACCCGGAAGTGCATCGAGTTAGCGTCTCACACATAAGGATCGACGATGCAGTCGGAGTCGATGTAGAGAAGTCATGCGACGTTTAGCCGGAAGGACTCGACGTTGCGATTAAGTCGACATCGTTGCTTCTTCCGGTGCGCGACCAACGCCACTTTTGTCGATGATTGATGTGGACATCCGAGGAATGCGCCGACTCGGGTCTTGGCGTTAGTCGACTCCATTGGAGGACCCGATAGAAGAGCTCAACGCATTTGACATCCTTGTAAGCTGTAGAAAAACATGATGAATTATGAAGTACTTGTATCTTGTAAATAATATTTGCCTGTCGGCTTGTAAATTAAAATTCGGGTGCCAATCGAATTGACACTTTTGCACTGTATTCTAGGCCTTTTCGTTAGCCTGATTACCCTTAGTCTTAGTACCTTGCCGAGGCACTCGGAGTTTAAGGATTTGACGGTCACGCAGAATCGGCTACTTGGGCTGTCGCGTTCGAGGTGCTCGAGTACGTGGAGCCGATGGCACATTAGGTTACTCGAAGAGGGCGCAGCCCCCGAGTGTTTCGAGTGCGAGTTAAAAATAAAAGAAAATCAGCTCTAAGTAGAGGGAAACTTAGCTTTTTTGGTTATTGTGACGAAGTTGACGCGGTAGCGGGTCACGCGGTAGACCGGAGTCGCGTGGTGATGAATAGTTGCCGCATCCGGAGATTGTAACGGACCACAACAGTCGAAGACTACACCGAGTTGCCGCATCCGAAGACCGTAGCGGGTCGTCGTAGACGAAGACCGTAGAAGGTCGCCGGAGCCGAAAGATCCCTCGAGTCGTGGTCGCTGAAGATGATGCGGCCAGTTGCCGCAATCGAAGATCGCGTCGGGTCACTGCATCCGAAAGATGCAGGGGGTCACCGCAGCTGAAGGCCGCAGCGGGTCGCCGATGCCGAGGGAGCCTCGGATCGTCGGAGCCAAAGATCTTAACATGTTATCACAATCGATGATGGTCGCGAATCATGTGGCGGAGTGGGCGTAGCCCCCAGATGTATAATTAGTTCGGTCGTACGGATCGACACGGGAGTCCTTGGATATTTGCTTGGAGGAAATCGATGCGGTATATTTTCAGATGAGAGCAGAGCTAGATGTACTACTTTAGCCATAATCGCTTCAGGCCTCGATAACCCGGATTGTCTCCTTGTGGTTCACACCCAATTATTGATCTTCCACTTCCTCATGTTCCCACAGACGGCGCCAATTGAAGAGGTTTAATCTCGTCAATGCCCATTGTTATGAGCTTGGGTTTTGGAGAAGATGGGGATGCTGGAGATCACGGAACGGTTAGAAAACAAGCAACACGGGGACACGAGGTTTACCCAGGTTTAGACCCCCGGAGGGAAAACCCTATTCCTTCTTGTCTGCTCTTGATTACGGCGGAACTGAAAAGTACAGGGGTGCGCAGATGAAATCTGGTGTGGAGGTGTGTATGCGGTGGTATGCAAAGTGCCAGATCTGTATATCTGTTGTGGTCTAGTCTATCGAGGGTGCCCTCCTCGTTGGCCCCTCCTAGCCTTTATATATGGGGAGGCTAGGTCTCGGGTACCGATACGAGTAGGTTAAAATTTAGATTCGAACTCTAGTCTTGAGGTTTCCTTGTCTTGTGCGCTTGGGACTCCTTGTCCATATGGGCTTCGTTCCAGCCGAACTGTCATAGGCGTCATGGACCCGGGCAGGTCGTCGAGTGGGCCTTCCGTCGGGCTGGACCAGGTAGGCTAACATCGAGTACCCGTAGGGTATAACCATGTCAATAAGTCACAAGTTAAATGATTTCAATTAGTAAGAGGGGCAAGTTTCACCAGGCAGATAAATGTAATAAGATAAAAAGGTAGATCACTCCCTGAGCATATCCATAAGGATGCAGCAGGCACATATACAGCTTACACACCTAAATGCATGGTGTGTGCTGTCAACACAGCCACTGCTGTCCACACAAGCAAAACAGCTCAACACAGCCGTGGGCAAGCACCACATCACCATTTCCTTGCACATACACATCAAGCATCAGCAGTCTAGCCATAGCCAAACCAAACCAAACCCACAACACACACCAGATCATCCTAGTACTCACCAAGATGGTGACATAAGGAGGGGGTGGATCAGGTGGATAGCAAGGTCAAGGCCAAGCTAACAGGAACCAGAAGGTGGATAGCAAGATCAAGGACAAACTTCCAGGAGCTGGAAGTAGCAGGAACAACATCAGGAGAAGAACCAGATCAGGCTAGCAACACCACCAGCAAGATCAGGCCACAAGATCAACTAGTTATAACCTCAACAACTCAACTGTTGTGCTGAGTAGTATAAAACCATCACATGATTTATCTATCTAAGTTAGATAAGAATTCATGTGTTGACTTATATTAAACTTCTCAGTATTCATCCAAGTGAGATGAATCCATCCTAGAAGATTTTGAATACTAAAGTCATAGCCATAAGAAAACCATACAAGTAACACCAGGATCTCAGACCAACATCCCTGATCCTGGGTATAAAAGCCAAATCTTATAATCTAGTATAATCATAGTCAAGATTATGAATTCTGGGCACATCTCTTAAAAGAGTAGCACCCCAGAATCCATAGATCTTATAGATCCATGCAAAACTAGTATCACACCAATAATTTTATCAAAGGGAATACATAATAAGTAACTGGTATCACTACCTGAATAGATCTATGAGGAACAACAAGATAGGAACCTAGTTCCTAAGCCTCAGACCAACAGCATAGGCACTGTTGTTTAAAGAAAGAAGTTTACAACTTATCTTTGGCCTTAATCGAATCTTAAGCATTAACAAAATTAAGCCAAGTAGTAGAACCTAGACTTGTGTGCCATTTCAAGACGGTGTCACAAGAGCAGATTCTAAACCAAGCAGATTAAGTATCTAGCTTTCATAGATAAACTAACAAGCAACTAATCATCATTTTCCTGGTATCAATCACCAGGAATCATTTCCAAGTTTATATGTATATATATAGAACATCACCAGAATAAAATGATTAATCTCAATCTGGATATAACCATACAAGCCACAATTATTGATGTAGTGAGCAATCACTAACAGAACTACTATAAGTACCAATGTTTTGACAGTAGCAAGATTCCAAATCAACATGATCCACAAGTAATAGTCTCACAGTAACAACATCCACTAAACCACATCCAATTATCAATTGGAATCAGACCAATAAAGCCACTAGCACCATGAGAATTAACTATGGACAGTGATCAACATAATCACCATGTTCAAGGATCACCACTATTAGATCCAATTCATCATATATATTATCAACAGAGGGATGAACCCTAATCGGGACATGAACCCTAAATTAAGATATGAACCCAAATCAGGGGTAGCCACTAGAAACAAATAGGACCGGGTGGCATAGTACAGAGAGCACGAGAAGTGAGAAAGAACAACTTACTGGAGGTTGTAGCTGCGGCCGAGAAGACGAATCAGAGGGATTGACGAACACGGCGGCACGGGGAGCACCCCAAGGGGCGCTGCAACCCACACCGATCCGAGGCGGCGACCACATCGATGCTTGAGGGCGAGCAGCACCACCCCAACAACCTCAGAACACCCACAGCACCACGGGCGCGACGACTGCACCAGCACCACCCCAAACCCTAGGTTTCGGGATGGAGCCGGTCTGGCCACTGGAGAGCCCCAAAGCCAAATAGAATTGGACAAGATGAAGGAGCAGGGTCATCAACCACGCCATGCACCACAGAGGCGGCCGGAGAGGACCACGGCGGCGTGAATCGCCCGACAGTGGTATCGGCAACCATGGGGTCGAGAGAGAGGAAGGAGAGAGGGGGACGAGAGAGAAGGACATGGAGAGTGGGCTGAGAGGGCCAACCCTTCGGGGAGCCTTTTTGGTTCTGACCACTTGGTCCAAAACGTCCCAATAAGCCCAACAATGCCAGCCCAACAACCTAAAGAAAGTTTTAATCATTAAAAAGACCAAAATACCCCTTAACTTAAATAAATTCTAGAAAATAAACTAAAAATCAAAAAAATATAAATAAAATATTTTTGGATTCACAATAATCCAATCTATCTAAATAAATTAAGAAATAAATTTTTATGCATATAAGTTTTAACAAGAATTTTATAATATATATATTCCTTATGGAATTTTATAAAATTAAAGAAAGATGATAAAAATAAATAAAAATCACTTTTATTATATATTAATATTTTAGTATTTTAGAAAAATACTAAATAAATATTTAACATCATTCTTGTATTTAAATGATAATTCTTAAAGGAATTATTAAATAAATACAATTCAAATAAAATGAAATAAAAGAAAAGAATACAATATTCAATAAATATTAATAATTAATATTTATAAATTATTTATTACTAAAAAGAATTTTTGTAATTTAAATAATGGGCGAGAACACACAAAAATAAATAATGCATTACATTACTTTGCATAATCATTTTGCTTCTTTAAATATTGTCCTTACCGGACAATAATGATGTTTTGTAGACATAGAAGCTCAAGGTCCAGTGCAAGCATCCGACTTCACTACCTTGCAATCACAAGGCAAGTTCATCACTTGCTCATGTCCTTTGAAGAGTCTTTATCAAAGTATTTGCAAATTGTGTGTTATCATCTATATTCAAAAGAAAGAAAATATTATTTTCTCAAAATAAATAAATCTTAGGTATCATCCTAAGTGATGATATGATGGAGCAATAGAACTTAGGTTTCTATTTGCAACAATGATGAACAATTAGGGATTAATAACCCATGACATTAGTGATTTAGTGATTCTAGCGCCGTATATTACGCGTTAACCATGAGATTTGGAATGGGATAGAGAAGTCAGTTGTATCCTTTTCCTTTCGTATGGACGCAAGACTACCTTAACGTGACGTTGTGATTCCTTGTGCGGATCCAACATATGGGTGGGCACCCTTAGGCCCCGCGTTTTTGGTGTCTAGATTATCTATGAGTGGATGCCGGGGGTTTAGCCGGACCTATAAGGTACTTACCTGGGCATCACTAGCTCATAAAGTCTTCGGGACTCATCAGGGTTTTTCCCTGCCCGAAAGGGGGCTAAATAGAGGTGAGCCAGCCCCGAAGGATCGTGTAGACATATGGGGTCGCGGAGAGGGCAGTGATTGGCTTGGATCATGGGCCCCATATCATGGAATTGTGGACGGGAAAGTACGCCCAATTGTGCAACAAAGAAGTTGATCTCTCATAGGTAAAGTAATGCACCTCTGCAGAGTGTAAGAACTATAACTTGTTACTCCCTATTCCGGAAAGGAGCTACGAACGCGGCAGGAAAGGAACCCCATGAAAGTTTTGGTCAACCTATGAAGGCTGATGGTCATAGATTTTTATAATAAAATCAATCTTTGAAGAAAGATTTACGAAAACTGCATAGTGCCAAGGACTTATAGTCCGAGGTGGTAGATAGAGCATCAAACTTCCCACCTTGCATATGATGAACTTGCTTGGTAACGTTGTTACTCACCCTTTCCTTTGATCCCTTGCTTAGACTCTAAGGATCCCGAAGATACTCCAATGTATGCAACTGAGAGCCAAGAGGAGGTATTCTATGAAGAGCCCAATTTGTATGGAGCCGTAGAAGGGGAGGACTACGATATCGTCTACGAAGGAGACTACCAAGAGTCAGAATAATTACTATAGTTCTAGGAGCCACTTAAGTCGAGCAACATGAACAATATATAGCAATAAGTTGTTGAGCTCAATGTGGAGTTTAAGTTTTCACTTTGAAACTTCTTCTAAAACACTTATATTTTGGTTTGTAAGTTGAATCTTTTGGAAGTCTTGAACTTCTGGTATTGTAATAATAATAATGTGTGTATGTTTATAATATGGACCCGCAATGTTTCTGTTGTACCACTCTGAGGGATGTGATATTTACGAAACGGTGTTCTGTGGATGTCATGTCAACGACTATAGTGTACTACACATGCAGTGGTATGCTGGGTCACTGCAGCAGCGGTGATACCGACCGTTGATGGCGGCTTTGCTCCGAGCACGAGGGCGTTGCTGCGAGCAATGGCCGAAGGTGCTACCATCGATAAGCGTCGAAGCTATAGGCCGCCTCAGTGTTGCTATCACCAGTTTCCGGCCAGGAGAAATTTGTGCTACAACCTATTTTGGATTTTGCATCATAGGAAGAATTTTTGTAATATACGAAGATTTTTTTTGCTACAACCTTCTACGATTTTGCATCATACGATTCTCATTGGAAAATCTCGTCGGAATTTGTTTGCTACTATGCTACGATGTCATAAATGTTTTGCTACAATCTCTTTGTTCTTTTGCTATAATAGTGTAAATTTTATGCTATAAAATCTCCGGCAAAGTCAAATTCGCTATAATAGTACAATGTTGTTGCTCTATATGTTCCGTGAATTTGCATCATTAAAGATTCTTTTGCTACTAATCTTGACGAGGTTTCTGTTGATGTCTTTGGCGTATTTTTCTACGTTAGCATATCTTTTTGCTATAAGGATTCCGGCTAATTCTCTGATGAAATCGGTCTTTCTCTCATGTTTTTATAAATATACTTTTAGATAAAAGTAGCCATATGTCAGCCGTGCAAGCCGGAGTCTGGGAAGCTCGCGTCCTCCTGAGGACGCACAGTCCTGTCCTTTTGATTAGCTGATGGAATCGTGATAGAGAGCGGATAGACGTACGGGCCGGCCCATTAGAGTGAAAACTTCAGGCGGCGCGTCCGATCCCAGCCGCTTAAAGCGGCATATAGCACCTCCCTTAGCCTAACTGCCTGACCGAAGTGCGCGCACGCCCGTTTGGCCCAGTTTCATAACAGGTCCCACTCCCGAGTTCCCATCGCAGTTCATTCGGAAATTCAAATTTCTCCGAGACAGGCGAAAAGGTCGGCCTCCCTCTCCTCCTCTCGCCCTTCTCCCAAATCGCCGAGCCAAATCCTGCAGAATCCACGCATTCCCTCCTAATCCGGCCCCCAAATCCCAGCCCCGGGGTAGTTCTAGGTGGCGCCGGGGGCATGGCGCAGACTCCGAACCCCAGCCGGAGGTCGTGGGTGGGCCCGGCACCGCCCCCCTTCCTCACGCCGCGGCTAGAGCGCCGGGAGCTGCGGTGGGCGGAGGCGGGCTCGCACAGCTCCGTGCGCCGCAGCGGCGTTGGCGTCATCGGTGGGAATGACAGAGACCGCGAGGCCAACGTTCAGGTCGTGCTCCGGTGCAGGTGAGGTGCTCTCGCTTTGGCTCCACCGAGAAAACTGTTTATAAGCCACGCGGTGATTCACCAAGTAGCAGTGTAGGAGTAAGGTGAATCTTGGCTTGTTCGGTGGAAATACTAGCAGCCTTTTGCCAACTGTGTATTTATTATTGACTACGGAAATTTGGAGCAAATTGTTGCTGGTGCTAGTTCATGTTACTACCGAACACTAGGAGATGCTTCATGGTTTCGCTGATGCTTTTTGTGACCGGCGCACTGTTTAGGCCGCTAAACGAGGTGGAGCAGAAAGCGAATGTACAGAGCGTCGTCTCTTGCAACGACATGAAGGGGGAGGTCACAATTCTCAACAGCCTATTCAAGCAAGCCGACAAAACATACACCTTTGACAAGGTTAAGCCACTAGCTTATGGTGTCTTTGTTTTTGCATGCCTGTGGCGTCAAACAGTTGCCGTCATTCGGTTATGGCTCATTCAAAAGGATCAGAATCTTATGCATTAAAAAATCTGTAATATGATCATTACATGCATATTGAATACATGATTTGACTCGACTCACATGAATTTCCATTAATGTATGGTTATTGTTTCATACCAGGTCTTTGGCCCGGAATCTCAGCAGAGGGCGATATATGATCATGCTGTTGCACCAATTGTCAACGATGTCCTTGAAGGCTATAATTGTACTGTCTTTGCCTTTGGGCAAACTGGAACCGGAAAAACTTATACTATGGAGGGGGAGATAATGCAGCAGGTAGTGAAAAAATGAAATTTGCTTGAAAAGTTAGTAAGTTACATGCAGCAACTGAATAATTTGCCTCATCTGCTTTTTAGGTGGGTGAACTGCCAGCTTCTGCTGGTGTCATGCCAAGAGCAGTGCGCCATATCTTTGACATGTTGGAAGCACAGAAGGCTGACTATAGCATGAAGGTAACCTTCTTGGAGCTCTATAACGAAGAGTTAACAGATTTGTTGGCTTCAGAGGACCAAAGCAGATTCCCTGAAGATAGACAGAAAAGGTCTACTGTATCTCTTATGGAAGATGGCAAGGGTGGGGCGGTCATAAGAGGCCTTGAAGAGATTGTTGTCTACACTCCTGGTGAGATATATGGTCTGTTACAACAAGGATCAGCTAGGAGACGCACTGCTGACACTGCTCTGAATAAGCAAAGCAGGTCAATGACCATTTCAATTCTCTTTATGGGTGCCAAAAGGGACGTGTTGCATACTGAGCATTTTGCATCCTGTACTTGCAGCCGATCACATTCTGTCTTTTCGATATACATCCATGTCAAAGTAACAACAATTGGGAATCAGGAATTCATGAAGTGTGGGAGGTTGAACCTTGTAGACTTGGCAGGATCAGAGAATATTGATCGATCAGGTGCAAAAGAGGTATGTGGTTCTCTTTCAAGTTAACAAGTGATTACATTATCTGTTCGTCATACTCTATCCTATTGGTCTGCTTGGGTTTAGTCGATCTGTCCATATTTTATATTGCTCGAACTGGTAAAGTACATGCTGGAAGATGATAAACTTATATATTATTCTATCACATTTAAATAGTTAAATCAAAGAAGTCAATGCAGTTTAGAAATATTGCAGGTCCAATGGATAATTATCCTATCCTCTGAAGTATTATCTTTGCAGCAAAAGTAATACTTGTTCTTAGAAAGTTACAATGGAAGTTTTGATGTGTCATATGTTGTCCTAATTGATTACTATTAAGTACTATATTTAATCTTACTATTGTGCTAGCTTATAGTTGCCAATCCATTTCGAAGTCATGATTTATAGCATGCTGATAGGTTAGAGCAAGAGAAGCGGGAGAATTGAATAAGAGCTTATTAACACTGGGTCGTGTCATCACTGCACTCGTGAAGCACTCAGGTCATGTACCATACAGGTACCAGCCGTTTCTCATAATAAACCAGAAAGCCGTCACATAACTTATTCATTGTTATTTATTATTTTATTTTGAGCTTTACCAGGGACAGTAAGCTCACGAGACTGCTAAGGGAATCCTTGGGTGGAAAAGCCAAAACTTGCATCATAGCAACAGTAACTCCATCTGTCCACTGTCTGGAAGAAACTCGAGTTACACTTGATTATGCTTATCATGCTAAAAGCATAAGAAACAAACCAGAGGTGCTAGTTTCTTACTTCTATTTATTCATGGCGTTCCTGTTTAGCTGATATCCTTATCACAAACTTAACTAATGCTGTAGGTAAACCAAAAAATTTGCAAGTCTGTTATGCTCAAGGATCTTTATCAAGAAGTGGAAAAGATGAAACAAGGTTCTCTTCAATCCTATATTTCTCTACCTGACACTATTATAGGGTCTCACAAGTCACAAGTACATTGTCAGATGTGAAAGCTGCAAGGGAAAAGAATGGAATTTATATCCCTCATGAAAGGTTTGTTCTAGAGGAGGCAGAGAAAAAGGTATATACTATTTCTAAAATAGCTTAATCAATTTTCTCTACTGCACTTGGAGAGAGATATGCACTAGGTTACATGGCTTCACGGGCTTTGCCATGCTATGGGCTAAACTCTAGATATACAAGTATAGATATGACTAATACTCTCAACATATACAAGACTTCAGATTATATTAAACATAGTTACCTCTGTGGAAGATATCGAAGTTATCTTAGTATTTTTGACTATATGTTGCAGACAATGAGTGAAAAAGTGAAGTGCTTGGAGCTTAGTCTGGAGAAGCAGAGCAAAGTATAGTTTTATCTAATTCAAGTTTTGATTTATTAGTTGGTTTACTAGTTCAGGGTTGAACTGACTTGCACCTTTGGTGGTCTGGCAGGAACTCGAAAAATATAAAAAACTGTACCTAGAAGAACAGGAGAGCAGGATGGATTTGGAAAGTCAGAATACAGAGTTAAAGGTGCTGCAGTTTGGTTAACATTGTTTTTACTCTGCAAAAACCTCCTAGTTTGTTAGGCTTTCAGATCTTCATATTTTCTATAATCTGATTATTTAGATGAAGACTGAAAGTTGCAAGGTGGAATTTCTGGATCTGCAGAGAGCTCATTCTAGAGCTAAAGTATCTTTGAAGGAAAAGGAATACATAATCTCAAATTTACTCAGTGCTGGTAATTGTTCTAAACCTTCAAATTTCTAGCTTAAAAAGCTTAATAGATGTAGAAAGCATAAATCTTGGATCAACTTCTGATGATTAGTACTTTTCATAACATTGTATAGAGAATGTAATTGCTGAACGTGCAAAGGGTATGTGCGTCTCCTTCGAGAATGCATGTGGAGATATTGCTGATCTTCAGAATAAACTAGGTAAACAGCTAGTTCTTCACCCCCAGTTTAATCTAAGTGAATAAGTTGGTGCTTCTTGCACTGACTGTCATTGGTGCTTTGACTTATAGGAAGACAGTCACAAACTGAATCTGAAAATAGAGGGTTACTATTCAATTTTCGGTCTCAACTGGATGGAAGTCTTGGACTTCTTCGTAACACAGTTGTTGCATCTATTTGTGAGCAACGCCAATTTTTGGAGTCAATGAATGAACAACTGAATTCATATTTTTCAGCTAAATCTCAGGTACTATTACTAAATTATTTATTTATTACAATTCAAGATCAGCATGATTATCCTCATACACTAATTTATCTGCATTATGTAACTGCTTCCAGTCAGCATACCATTTGGAGGGAAGAATCACAAAAGCCAAAGATATGTATGCCTCTGGTGTGCAATGCATAAACGAGCTTGCCAATACTCTGAGGCAGCTATCCATCAGAGACTCTGAACAAATGAAGCTGAATATATCTTCGCATGCAATAGCTGTTGAAAATGTAATAATAAAATGTTCAGTTTTAATCGCTATCTGCTTCAAATTAATGAGCCGCGCTACAGAATCTAATCAATGCTTGTTTATTAACAGTTTCTAGCAGTAATGATTTCAGAGGCTGAACAAGTACTGACTGAAGTTTTAAGATCCACTTCTGAACTCAAGGAACTACTAGCCTTTTCTACTGAACAGCAAGAATTAGTATGTCACATTGACACTAGCTTTTGTTAATATCTGCCTCTGTTGCATACATTATGCCAGATGCTGCAACTCATTCTTCTAATTTTCTGGTAGGGATTGCAAAAGAGTCTTACCTCAGCACAAGCCATGTCAAAGACATCAATTGATTTCTTTAACGACATCAGCACACAGGCGTCTAGGATCATGAATCTTATGGACCAAAGTCAAATAAGAAGCTCCTCTCAACTTGTTGAATTTGAGAAAGGATTTAAGGTTTGTTGGTTTTGGTACATATACAGTTCATGTATTGACAAACTCATTGATAACATCCTTCCTTTCAATAGGAACTTGCTATTCGAGAAGAGCAAGATGCTCGTAACAAGATTGATGGAATTTTGGCTGACTTGACTGCTAAAAAAACGACAATGGTCAGCTTATCTGTTGTTTAATAATTGAGAAAAAGACAACCCTCTTTGTATGACTTAGGCAATAACTGGCCTCCCTTTTGGCAGGTTTCAAAATATGTCAGGCAACTGAATGAGAAACATAGTGAAGATCAGAAACACATTATACAGGAAATGTCCAACCTACAACAAGTTTCATGTAATGGCAAAAAAGAGGCTACATCCTGTGCTGGAAAGATAGAGAGCCAGTTCCAAGAGGTCAAGTCATCACATGCTAACACCAAAGATCAAATGGGGCACGTCTTGCAGAAATGGTACGAATCTCACTTTCCTACCTAAAATTATGTGCAATATGAATTACTTATTCTCCTTTCAAGTCTTTCTGATTGCAGGATTTATTTATGCTGAACAAACTTTGTTGATTGCAGCTTGGAGAGAAACGACCATTCTGTTTCTTACTGGTCACATACACAGTCATGTTTAGAACATATAAATAAGAGCTCAGTTCTGGAAGCTGATGCTTTTATAGAGTAAGTTGTATTCGTTTTTTAAAAAAGCAACCATTCTGTGCAGAACTGTTATAAACCTTGCAGTGAAGGGTCTTTTCATTTGTTTCTTACGATTTTCTTGCATGCAGTGAGAGAAGAAACGAGAATGACAGTATTATCCAGGAGTTTTTGCTTCTTTCTTCACAGAATGATGCAGGGTTTCATGCGATGATATCTGATATTATGGACGCTTCCGAGAGTAAGATATACTTGGATTAACGCATATTTTTCTGCCACAAGATGGTCTTTATTCTTACATTGCCCATTTTTCATTTCCAGATTCTCAGTTACTGGATCATGAAACTAGCAAGAGAATGGAAGCTGTATCCACCTCGCTCTCGAATCAGTTGGCATTGCTGAATGGACAACACACTCAAGGCACAGAATCTATAAGAGACATTGCAAGTAACTGTATTGAAAAGGATTACTTGGTAAGCTTTTATATCCCTATCCGCAACAAGTTAATTTAAAACTAGAAGATAGAAACAAGTAATTATGTTCTGAAACACGAAATGGTTATCTGTTGCTCAAGTTTAACTAAATAGTTGAACTTTGTTGAGTATATTACAGTAAATTGTTAAAAAGGCTGCCATTGATGATGCTACTATTAGCTGAACCATATTAACTTATGTAACCTACCATATGGACATGCTTAACGCTCCCTACGTTCTCTTTTGGCAGGTCATCAGTCCAATTCATCATCGTTCACGGGAGCTGCCGACCAGTGCATACGGCTTAGAATCAATCGAGGAGCTGAGACCCTCGCTGCCAGA
This sequence comes from Avena longiglumis, assembly GCA_030063025.1. NCBI lineage: Eukaryota > Viridiplantae > Streptophyta > Magnoliopsida > Poales > Poaceae > Avena > Avena longiglumis. Next base: position 486,578,083 of record CP125975.1, on the reverse strand, counting down.
CCTCATGGCGCGATTCAAAGCGGAGAACAAGCCGGACGAAGCCGACAAAGGGAAGCGGCACTCGGATCAGAGGGCGCGTGCTCCAAGAAGTCCTCTCACGCCAGTCAATCACTAGGATCGGTGAAAGACACTAGAGTAGCAGCAAATTGTGAGATGGCCCAGATGTCGTAAAGATGGCAAGATCTCTCTCTTGCTGGTTTTATCGCCTTGTTGAATTAGCGTGCATCGGCAACGAGACGTTGCGCCTGCGTGCGTGCACTGTTTCTGGTTATAGGGCAGTGATGACAAGAAATGTAGAGGGCGGTCGTTTTGTAATAATCCAGGCGTATTTACTCCTTCCGTTTTAAAATATAAGATGTTTTAGGTTCACTCCGAATTTATTCACTAAAATATGTCTAGATACATTCCTTTTACAAAAGCTAGAACATCTTATATTTTAAAACTGAGGGAGTATGAGCCTGTTTGGGACCTGTTATTTATTTTTCTCAGTATTGGAAAGATACCGTAGTATCATAAAATACGGTAGTTTCAATACTTTGAGTCGCTTGGACACGGTAAAATACCAAAGTTTCAAAACGGTGGTATTGCAAAAACTGAGGGTTTTTTTTTTCACGATTCAAGAAAGAGATCCGGAGCTCTTTTTTTTATAAATACTGTGGTTTTGTGCAAACAGTAATATTGCTTGTCCAGGCATTAATATACTGTGATTTTAGAATACTTTGGTTTGACAAAAGCCAAGCGAGTCCAAATTTGGTTTCACTAAAATTTTAGAATACTGTAGAAGACAAACGTTGAGTTTGTAGAAGATCAATGATCTTGTTAGTATTTGGCATTCCAATCTTCTAGCCAGTCAGATACGATTGGGAAAAAGTCCGCCATCTCTGTGATTTGCATTTCTCTTGGGACATTGCGCAAAAAAAAACCTTGCGATATCTGCCGGACTTGTGGAAGTCCGTGTGGCTCGACGCTATCCTTTCATTTTTTTTCATTAGAATCTCTCGACGCTATCCTAAAACGGCCTGTGTCGGCCGACATATTGGAGTGTGACGGAAATCTTGCCGACGACGATGCATGATCGCCGTTTGTTTGGAAAAAAAAAAGATGATGGACGATAAAGGAAGAGGTACGTCGGCTGAGGAGACGGTGTCGGATGCTGGATCGACCGGGGCTGGAGATTCGGTCGACAAGAAAGAGAAATGCTGCCGCGGCGGTGGGCGTAGCCTCGCGGATATGGTTAGCACCGCGAGCAAGAAGAAAAGTTATTCTTCCTAGGCGAGCTTCGGTAGGTTCACGATTTCATGTGACTTTGTGTTTGTGGAGACAAATTGACATTATATGTTTCAATGGCTGCCGTGTTTATCCCTGAATATTAATAGAAGTTAATAATTGTAGAGTATTTTTTTTGTCAATAGAGTTCTTCTTTGGTATCTTCTTCATTGAAGAGTTCGGTTTTTGGAAGCACACACCCTTATCTTTGTTGTCTATGCCCTGTCTGATCTGTGCTAGCTCACTATTCTAACTCTGTAATAACTTCTTTTAAGAAAAACTCTCTCGAATAAAACAACATTTGTATATTTAGAACTTTGCAGATCCCCGAAACATTAGAAATAGTTTTACCATGTAAATATATAAAATTATACTCCCTCTGTTTTAAAATATAAGATGTTTTAGGTTTGTGAAGAAAATGAATCTAAACTTCTTTTAGTGCGTATATTCACCCCAAAGTTGAAAAGTGTGGAAGTGTAGGCTGACTCTGTGCTTATTTACAAACTTATCTTCATTAAATTCCGTCTGAACTGCTAGTCACCTTAAATTGCACACACACTCTCGGAGATCACCATGTAATAAGTGTCCAAGTCAATACATCTGTCCATGTCATTGGTGGATTATTGGTGTCTATGGTCCTCATTCTCGGCGACCACAAAGTTGAATTCCTCTCATACTTGTGCTCTAAGCGTCTCACCTGCAATACGTTGTCGTTGGTCTGTGTAGGCTGTTGAAGTGTATAAGTGGATTACACTAGCCCTTTTCATCAGTTCAGACTTTTGGTTGCGTTGGCTAGTGCATGAAGCTTAACTTGGTATCAGAATGCATTCCTCAATGGTGAGTTGAGTGAGGAGGTTTATATGCAACCTCCTCCTGGGTATTTTGTTCTCGCTGGGATGGTTTGCTGTCCTCGGCGTTCTCTTTATGGCCTGAAACAGGCCCCTCGTGTCTGGTTTGAGCGTTTTGCCTCTGTGGTGACTTCTGCTGGTTTCTCTCCTAGTGCTCATGATCCAGCGTTGTTTGTTCACACTTCTCCTCGTGAACGCATTCTTCTTCTTCTCTATGTTGATGATATGATCATTACTGGTGATGATCCTGAGTATATCGCCTTTGTTAAGGCTCGTCTTCGTGATCAATTTCTTATGACTGATCTTGGTCCTCTTCGATACTTTCTTGGGATTGAGGTTTCCTTCACTTCTTATGGCTTTTTTATCTCTCAGGAAAAGTATATTCAGGATCTTATTGCTCGTGCTGCTCTTGGGGATGAGCGCATTGTTGAGACCCCTATGGAGCTTAATGTCAAGCTTCGTCCTACTGATGGTAATCCTCTTCCTGATCCGATGCGTTATCGCCATCTTGTTAGGAGTCTTGTTTATCTTGCTGTCACTCGTCCTAACATATCTTATCATGTTCATATTCTGAGTCAGTTTGTTTCTGCTCCTACCACTATTCACTATAGTCATCTTCTCCGTGTTCTTTGTTATCTTCGTGGCACGATCACTCGTCGCCTTTTCTTTTCTCATTCCAGCTCCAGTGCTATTCGGATGCTACATGGGCGAGTGATCCTACGGATCACCGTTCACTTTCTGCTTACTGTGTGTTTCTTGGTAGTTTGCTCATTGCCTAGAAGACGAAGAAACAGACAGCGGTTTCTCGTTCGAGTGTTGAGGCTGAGTTGCGTGCTATGGCCTTGTTGACTGACGAGGTGACCTGATTACGGTGAGTGCTTACGGATTTTGGGGTCTCTATTAACACACTCACTCTGGTTTTATCTGACAATACAGGTGCTATTAGTATTGCACGTGATCCGGTTAAGCATGAGCTTACCAAGCATATTGGTGTTGATGCTTTCTATACACGTTCTCGGATACATGATTAGGTTGTTGCGCTTCAGTATGTGCCTTCAGAGTTACAGTTGGCGGATTTTTTTACGAAGGCACAAACCATTATGCAACATACTTTCTTTCTCTCCAAACTTAGTGTTGTGGAGCCACCATGAGTTTGAGGGGGGTGTTAGATATATATTTGTATATTGTATGTCCCCACTTGTTAGGGGTTTTCCTGCATATTTCCACCTGTACATGTATTATATATTATGGCCTTTGGCTCCTGAGAAATATAAGTTGTCTATTTCTAACATGGTATCAGAGCCTAAGGTCTCGAGTTCGAGTCCTGGCTTTCGCAATTTATCCTAAAATTGTTGTTGACTCCTCTATGTCCACGTATAGGCCTCTTGAGTCATACGTGAGTTCCGCGCGTCGTCGCTCTCTTCCGGTTGCACGTGCTGACTTCTCCCCGTCACACGTGAGAGGGGGTGTTAAAGTGTATAAGTGGATTGCACTAGCCCTTGCCATCAGTTCGGACTTTTGGTTGCGTTGGCTAGTGCATGAAGCTTAACATAGGCTAACTGCTCTCTTCTCGATTGTATTCTATCATATCGACGGCAACCAAATGTCACTAACATTAAGCATTTCCAGGCCAAATATGGAGGGCTACGTTAATAGTACTCCCTCTGTTTCAAAATATAAGATATTTTAGTTTTATGAAAAAAAAAATATTTAAACCACTTTTAGTATGTACATTCGTGTAGATTCAAAATGAACCTACACACTCATTGGCGAAGCATGAAAACAAAGTTAGGACGGGCCAATTGGTCAGGCTAAAATCCTAGCCTGGGCTGAACAAGCAACATGCCCTATGATGGCTAATATTTAATCAATTTAATAGGGACAAATAACTTACTTTTACCGCTGGAAGACCGGGCCATAGCCCAGGATGGTCTCGAAGACCCATGGTCAGTGTACACACTAAAATGGGTCTAAATACACTTTTTTCACAAAACTAAAATATCTTATATTTTAAAACATAGGGAGTACAATTTAGGGTGATCATGGCTCTTCCTCAAACGCAAGCGCACAACTCGATCGTTGCCTACGCTGTTAGAGAAATTATTGAATTGGTTAGGTGTCCCTAAAGTAATGGTGGCAAGTGAACCTGTTGTCTGTCTCGGTAAGGTTTAGGAAGTCCGGTAGCTCACCCTTGCCGAGGTGTGGATGCGATGACATATGAAACATTCCTACATGGACCTCGCTTCCCTCGAGAACTCCATCCCTCGCTAGCGTGCGCTTATCTCGTGGTTGGATAAGGGGGATTCCGACTCTCACTTCTTCCACTTATTGCACGCCTCTCACATCAAGCAAAAGATTATCATCCTTGCCATTTAAGTGGATGAATAATTGACATCTGATCAATTATCTACGACATCTATGGACTGTGGTGTTCGATCACTTAACTATGCTCCTTGGCTTTGCCAATCACCACGACACCACTCTTTACCTCGACGGTGTGGCCTTAATTGTCTTCGATATCTTGAGTCTCGATGAGACATACTAGAGGCAGAGATCAAGGCAGATCAAGAGCCTTCTGGCTGCCATGCTCCGACTCCCAATAAATTCACCTATGAAACCTTGTTACCACTTACCAGTTGTGAAGTGATTAAGAAACACACATGTCAGGATTTGGACAAGTTCTATCACTTCAATGGCCATGGATTTGACTTCCTTGACCTAATTACCCTCTAGTCTAAGAAGCTTGATGCAACCATGCCCCGTGACTACAAGCCGACTAGTCTTATCCATCTTATTTCAAAATTAGCGGCCAAGGGAAGGAGGATGAATTTGGGATTGGAGACTTTAAAAAATGGCACTTTTGTCAAGTTTTTTCTACTTGTTTCCTACAAATAACCTAAGCATGCAAAGTATAAAGGTAACTTGTGGAAAATTAGATTTGAAAGACCATTGTCAAGGGATAAATTCGTCGAGATCCTACGTCCTCGCAAGACTACCCGTAAGAGTGCATGATTTAATTGGTCATGGGAACACTTGAGTGACATGAGTTACCTAGGTTTAGGCTCCCTTGTGCTGGTAAAAACTTAGATCATTCCTTGGTTTTACTATATGGGGACAATACATGGATTACAATCTGTGGAACTCGGTGACATCGGATGATGAAATCGATGAGGACTTTGAGGTGGTCAAAATAAGGAAAATATCCCTAGATCAATATGGCTTCATGAAGATGATGGCGATGTGGCACTTCTGTGGATCTTCAAATGCCTAGGTCTTCATGAGGTATTGGGGTTATCCTTTATAGTGTGTACCAGGGGTATTTTGGCTTCCTTTCTTCCTCTTGAAGTAATTCCTCCTAAACTTTATGATTACTTTCAGAGGGGTCTGGTAGGGTCCTTCTAGAGCCATCTTGACTATGTCCATGCAGCCCCACCCTAAAAATACAATGAACACAGTACTGATGCAGGATAATAATTATCAGTCGTTAAGCCCCCAATCAACCTACCTAATGAAGTTGCAATGATGAACTCGTGGGGCAACTCGAGACATGGGTTGACCCCTTACTCAAAACCTTGCCCAAATGCTCGAGTTGTAACTCCTCTTAGTACCTCTTGAGTAGTTAGATAAGTCAGGTCTTCATTATTCTTTTGACTTTTTTGGTGAAGTTGTTGCACGGTGAAAGTTTGCAGTGTTTTTTTTAAATGGAAAGTTTGCAGTGTGACTAGTATTATTCATGTGAGTTTACTCTTTGGGGAAATTATCGATCACTTATAAATAATCTAGTTTCTTCTAGTTAATAACTGACTTTGGTGCACTGCTGAATTGTTACATTCCATGTCTCAAATATAGAACCAGTGTACTTTTGTTTTTAAGCTGTACAACTAGTGTACCTTAACCGTAGAGCAGTCATGTGTAACTAAGTCATTGGACATGTTTTGTCGAATCTTATAGTTAAGGTAAGTGTATTCATGTGCATGCTGATTACAGAGAGTACAATACGAGGAAACACACTCTAGAATACGCAAGCCTTCCTGAGATGGACTATAGCCAACAATACACATAACTCATGCATGTTTGGAGGTCTTGTTGCATTATATCATTGCTGAAATTTTTAAGTTTTTCTCCACTAATTCATATGCGGAAATCATTGATGGCCTTCTTGGGGCCCAGTCCGACGGAGTAGTGGTGCATGGCGTAGTCCTTAGCAAGCGTCTCCCGATACAATGGCGGGTTCTTCACCGACAATAGCTCCTTGATTGGACCGTACACTTTTGTTGAACCTGGATGACTTGGAAAACAGGCAATCGAGATCCTCGGTGCGGCGTTCTTCGCGACAACTCTATGCTCCACACTCCTGAACCTGTCATTGGAGATGATCTGGACATGTGCACACGTCACTATTTTGCAAAAGACTGAACACCAACCTTGTGTTATTGGTATTTTGGTGTGAATTAACTTTGGAGGAGCATACCTGTAAGAGATCACTAATATTGACAATGAACGCGCCAGGAATCGGCTCCACGTCGACCCACCGGTTTTCATGGAGAACTTGGAGTCCACCGACGCCGTCCTGGAGGAGCACGGTGAGGAAGCCGGAATCGGTATGGTGGGTGGTGCCGATGGCAAGCTCGGGCTCGGGACAGGGCGGGTAGTAGTGGCAGAGCATCATCTGCCCTTGGTTGCACCCCATGTCAGCGAGGTGGCTAGGACGGAGGCCTAGAGCCTCTGACAGTAGGCCGAAGAGTATGTCCCACAGCTCCCTCACGTGTTTGGCGTAGTCAAATAACACGTCACTGCATGGATCATGGATGTTTCGTCAGCGATGATGTGGACACACTGGACAGCCGGATATAGACTTTTCTTTGACGAAAATAGCTAGCCACCTAGACCTGTGTACACGTGGGCATCGTCGAGGTAGCTAGCTAACGATGGGATGAGCCATGGAGGCTGAGGTACGTACCTGCGGCAGGAGTCCGGCAGCTCGTCGGCGGCGGGAGAGCCGGGCGCGACGCGGAGGTAGAGGGTGTCGCGCCAGTTGGCGACCTTGGACTGGTGGAGGTCGAAGTTGCAGTTGTACTTGACAGGCCTGGCCGGGTCCCGGGTGTAGAGCCGCGCCTTGTCGGTGCCCTCGCCGCCGGGGGCCTCGTGGAACGCCCTGGTCGCGTCCACCGCCGCGGCTACGGACTCCGGAGGCACGCCGTGCCCCGTCACCTGGAAAAAACCCCACTCCGCCGCGGCGCGGCCCACGGCGGCCACCACGGCCGCGCGGTCAGCGGACCCGAGGTTGATCACCGGGATGGCCGCGGCTGCAGGCTCTTGTTGGACGCCGGCGGGGACAGCGGGCTCGTGGTGGTGGACGTCTTCAGGAACGCGGAAGATGCGCGGGACGTGCGTGATGCCGGAGGCAACGAGGCCGCGGACGCCGGCGAAGGTGGCGTCCAGCGCGCGAAGCTCGGCCGCGCGGTCGTAGGCGGCGTCGGCGGCCAACATGGCGATGGATCAGTAGGTATGTGTGGTTGGAACTGGATAGTTGGTGGCGTGAGTGTGATCGTCTAGGTTGTTTGCTTGTTCTTATCTCCACCAAGCTAGTTGGTGAGAGCGTGTGCTTGCTTGCTGCAGCTGCCGCTGCTGAAAAATAAACGGCGACGGCGACCGGGGAGAGAAAAAAGGCACCGGCCGGCGGCGATGGGCGCAATATTCCGTACGAAAGGATTACTCTTGCGAAGAAAACTCAGCACACGGACGGGTCTTCTCGCGCCAGTTCGCCGGGTACAAAAGTCGTGGTATATGACATGTATAATTAATATTTTCTTCAAATCTAATTTCAAATTTGGTTGTCCGTCTCTTCAAATAGTGCACATCTCGCCCACTGAAATAATCATGTATGGTATACAGTTTTTTTGGAAATGAAAAAAAATCACCCTGCCTCGCCTTTAGTAAAAGAAAGTTTTGTCTCCCCTAAAAAAAGTATTATCAAGTAAATATTATAACTCTTTTCTTTTTTGCGAATAAGTAATACTAGCAGAGTGTCCGTGTGTTGCTACGGATTTTAGTTTTTTATTATCACACGTCTCACGTGTTAATATATAATATCTCACGTGTTAATATAAAACGTAAAAATATTCATGTGTATTAATCTTTTTCAACTGCTTGGCCGTCAAACTATTTCATCGGAGCATTAACATGATTATCGACTACTCAATTCCGCCTCGAAACATAGGGCTTTCGTTTCGCTTTGTGAATAAAGCCAAACACCTCTTACTCAATGTCTATCCTAAAATATTTGAATTGTTTGCCATGTTGTCATAGCTAATGTTCACACAAGAGTTCTCTCCAAACTGGTTTACTTGCAACACAAATAAAGATGAACCATTGTGTTAGAATAATATATATTCTGTTTTAATTTATGAAGACCTTCTGTATTACTTGTAATGCAAAATAATAAATCACAGCACCTGAAACAGTTGCACGATAGATATGCATTATACATGACCGAAGTAGACATCCTCCAACATTTTTCTATTTTAAGATCTAACTCTCTCTCGTTTTGTTTTGTACATAAGTGTGGCCTCGTGGAGCAGTGGCGCTTAGCAGTATGCATGCATCAGGCATGACACAACTGACAACTCTATGCATCAGTCTGGATATCCTTTTTTCTTTGTACCCTTCGCTTGCAAGCCACCACCGCTGTCGTCATCATAGACAGGAATTGATAAATTTTACCACACTTTCATGATTCCCTTGGCTAGTTGGTCTTCTATGAATTCACATACACACCAACCAGAAATCCAAAATCCACTCCACCTATGCCTGCCCATGGCTGCAGGTCATGGATCCTGACGATTTCGCAACGAAGACCACATGGGGCTACGTTGTACCACGGCAAGTCGATGATGGTGGCCTGTGCAAGAGGTGTACATATAGAGGGAATATCCAACTACAACTAGGACCAAGACCAAGCGTGGTTTGCTGCGGACAAAGATTAGTACTGAGAGCCACGCCGCACTTCATCACAGCGGCCCCGACAACCATCAACACGACAAGGAAGAGGTGGCAGGGTTGGCGTGGAGCATGAGAGGAGATGGGTGGGAAAGGAGACAACTGGATAGGCTCACGAAAAAATTGAAACGTTTTTTATTTTATTTTTACTAACCAGTGGGATTTCGGTATATACGGATATCGAAGACTGGCTTGCACGTGAAAAAAAACAATTAACAATTACATGACTTATGTGTGGCATAGTGGGTAATACACCTAAACTGTTAGGGGCAAAGTTGTCCAAAAAAGTGTTACGTGACTTATGTGTGGCATGGTGCGTAATACACCTAAACTGTTAGGGGCAAAGTTGTCCAAAAAGTATTGGACCGAGAAAAACACTTCGTGCTTTATTATTAAGTATAGATTATAACTTTAGATCTAAAGTTGACTATTAGTAGATTAAACTCATTTGTAAAGGAGGTGGTGGCTGCTATCCCGTGTAAGAGTAAGAACAATAGTATAGTCAGCATCTGGTCATATGATGTAGTCAATTTACCAAGAGCTAGACTTTTTTATTGTCATCTTCTCTCTTTCTCTTTTATCTTATTTAATGTTTTTACTTAGGAGCATATATGAATATAATTGGCTCTTGTATGAGAGTCCACTTCTATTTTTTTCTTATATCTACTTTATGTGCATGTCCTATCGACAAACTTATAGCCCATTATTATGTCTGCTCTAATTTTCTTGGCAAACACTTGCTCTAACTTGAGCCCTAAATAGGGATGCCAAAGGCCGCACCGCCCAATCCAAAACACCCTTAGAGAATCTCTAGCAGACCCTTAAAAAGGGAGAATCCTTAAAATAACCGTCAACTTAAGGTTTCAGACGAAAAACATGGACAGACCAGACACGCATACCACCTAAGGATGGCAATGGAGCGGGTTTGGACGGATATACCAAAACCAAATTCAGATCCAAATCCATAAACCTCACTCTAGCCCGCCCATGAAGATATCCATGGGCATGGATGTCGCCCCAAATCCAAACCCATCGGATATCCGGGTATCCATGGATATTCATTGGTTATATGTTATATACATAAACATAACAACAACCAAAATAACAATGACACTACAACAATATTTCAGCAGTATTTCGGCAATAGTTTGACAATGCTTCAACAATTATTATATGGATGGCCACCATTGGGTCACCACGTGGCAGGAGGACTCGAGGAGGAAGAAGAGTGGTAGGGATAGCAGCGGTGCCGCACAGGTGATGTTGCTGGGTTTTTGCCTACATGTATCCGAGGAAGGAGACGTCAATGGCGCATGGCGGCTGCCTGTTTAGTGTGTGCGTAGCTGCCAAGGATAGGTGGGCCTTTGGGTGGTTCGGTCTTGAAAGTGGGAGCTTGGGCCTTTTAATGAGTATGGAATATGTAATAGTTATTGATTAGAAAACAATATCTCGCACTCGTGGGTCCCGCGTGTCAAACGGATATCCAAGGATATCCGTGGAGCGAAACCTCTGTCCATGCCTGCTCCATGAGTTAGTGGATATCCACCCCATGAAATCTATGGGCGTAAGTAGCCCTCCATATCCTTACCCACCGGGCTGGATATCCGTGATTATCCGGATCCATGGATAAAATTGTCATCCTTAGATTACCATCGTGGCCTTTAAATTTTTTAAGGGGGGCGTAAAAAAACACACCCCGCCTAGCCCTTAGATACAAGGTTTCGACATCAGCCTGACGCTGGCCCGTATCAGTGGAAACCATTGGCCTGTATCAGTGGAAACCCCGCTTAGCCCTTAGATACAAGGTTTTGACATCAGCCTGATGCTGGCCCGGTGGAAACCATTGACATGTATCAGTAGAAACCCCGATGTAGCTAAGCTCAAAGCCGTCTGGAAGACTCGCGCGTGGCGATGCGAGGATGTCATAGTGGACGAACATCACGAGCTCGTATAAGTTTATAAGACCTCATACAAGTTTAGAAGACGGCGGGGAGGAGAGTGTGTGTGGTGTGGGGGGTGGGGAGGGGCTGGCCGGCTATATACCCGAAGATTGACAAACAGACGACGGGAATCAAAAGAGAATATTCTATTTTACAAATCGCAAATACGATGTTTGTTTCATCCCAGTCCACGCGCATGGTAATTTTTTGGTTTTCTTAACCCTTATATTAAAGGCAAATCCTCAAAGGATCTGCTAGAGATATGCTCTAAAGCTCGCCGTGTGTCTTTCTGAACGTAGTGGTTAAATTCCCCGGGTGAGCTTCGATGCTTCATGCCTCAGAACATCTCTAACAGAGCCTGTATCGCGCCGTCACTCGCAAAACTCTGGCGGATTTGCGGTTTGCAGGGCGGGTGTGTGCTCTAGCAGGCCCGGCAAATGGGCCGGCCTGCAAAATATCTTTGCAGGCCCCCGCGAAGGCCCGGCACCGCCCCTACTTATAGAGGCCGACGGAGCGAGTGAGGGTCTCAAACCGCACTCCTCCGCCGTGACCTAACCCTAGCCATTGCGCCGAGTCCCTAACTCCCGCGAGCAATTACTAGCCTCCACGTCGCATATCCACACTCCTCCGCCATGTTTTGCACTTGCGGTGGCCGGGGCCACTTTAGGCTCGGTGGCGGGCGCGTCGAAGGCGGCGGGGGCGGCCGCGACCGTGACGAGGAGCGCCGCCGCAAGCTCGTCACGATGGAGGCGGAGAAGAAGCGGAAGCGGTCCGTCGGTGCGAAGAAGCGTGCGACGCTCAGGTGGTGCAACCGTGACGAGTCGTCGCAGTCGAGCCTCCGCGCGTACGCGCCGGCGTGGTTCCGCTGGCCGCGCGTCGACTACACCGTCGGGAAGGGGAGCTCCCGCGACTCGTCGTCGGCCTCGTCCCCGCCCGCGTTTCCCAACAACGGACTCATCTACGCCCGCAACACATTTGTCCATGTCATTGGTGGATTATTGGTGTCTATGGTCCTCATGCTCGGCGACCACAAAGTTGAATTCCTCTCATACTTGTGCTCTAAGCGTCTCACCTGCAATGCGCTGTCGTTGGTCTGTGTAGGCTAACTGCTCTCTTCTCTGTAATGCCCAGAAATATTAAAATTAGAAATTGTTTGTTATTTTCTATTTTTCATCATCATGACATCATGCATATTTTTGCTTAAAATATTTTTATCAAAATCCTATTTTGTTTTCTAATTAGTCCCCTCCTTTTATTTCAAATTTAAACCCCGGTCTTTCTGAATCTTTTGTTTGCCTAAAAACTATTTATAAATGCCTTTCTAAAAAAATAAATAAATAAAATAAACATATTTTTATTAGTAGGGGAGGCAGCCGACCAGGCCCAAAGGCCCAGCCAGCCATCTACTACCCCAATTCCCAGACTAACCCTAACCCTGAAACCCTCTCTTCCCATCCCAGCAGCCACACATCCCCGACCCCGCTCCACTAACGACAGAACCGGCCCCACCCTGCGATCCCACTCACCCCGCGGACGGACCCTGCCTCGCGGTCCCTGTTTCGCCGCTCGCGTCCCTGACCTCTCCTGCATGCCTCTCGCCTCGTCTCTCCCCTCTGCGATCAGCAGGTGCGCCGCCGCCTTTACTCCCTGCCGCTGCTCACCTCTCTCCTCGCCACAAGCCGCCAGCGCTCGCCGGCCCGCCTCTGCTCCGCGAGAAGCGCCGCTGCGCCTCTAACTTTCCTCTGCAGGCCGCCGCCGGCCAGCGCCTCCTCTGCCGCCGCCGGACCCCGAGCCCGTCGCTGCCTGAGCCCGACGACGGCCCTCGTCGCCTTCCCTCAACCTCCGCCCCGCCTCTGCTCCCTCCTCCTGCGGCGCCCCTCCGGCCGACAGCAGCTTGCCCGAGGCAACGCCGGCCTCGCCGCGCCTCCCTGGTCCCCTGTCTTCCCAGCGCCGTCACCAGGCCCCCCCCCACCGCCCAAGCCTCTGTTCGCCTCCCCGCGGGTCCCTGCCCGACCTTGGCCATCCCAAGCGCCGCTAGAAGCCACGTCGGCCCTGCGCGTCGCCTCCTTCTCCGCGCGCCCCCTCGCCATCGTTCTCACCTGACCCCTGCACCTCGCCGCTGTTCCTTCCTGCGCTGGAGCACCGACGACCTGCGTCCTTCTTCCTCCCTATCGTGGCTGAGCTCTACCACCTGCAGGACGCCGTCACCACCACTCATCTCGTGGCCTGTTCAAGTCGCCAGAGCGCTGCCCTAGGGCATGTACCGCCTTGCTGCCATGTTCCTGTCGCCAGCACTAGTACCTGTGCTTGCAGAAAGAACGAAGCCGTTGTGCCTATGTCAAAACGAAGGTTCAGCGAGCCCATGTCGCAAGTACCCTACCCGGATTTGATGTACTCGATGATCTTTACGATCGGACTCGGCACTTATTCTTCCGGGGACCCAAAGATGTCAAGACCATCCCCTTTGTTGGAGATATGCCCTAGAGGCAATAATAAATGTAGTTATTATTATATCTTTGTGTTTATGATAAATGTTTACATTCATGCTATAATAGTATTAACAAGGAAACATTAATACTTGTGTGATTTGTAAACTTAATTTGAAGTCCCTAGTATAGCCTCTATACTTCACTAGCTTGTTGGTTGATTAATGATTGTGGTTTCCCTATCATGAACATTGAGATGTTATCAACAACAAGATCATATCATTAGGAGACTCTATTACCATGGGTGTTCGGTATATTACCATGTAATCTAGATTAGATGACTCTAGTGCAAGTGGGAGACTGTTGGAGATATGCCCTAGAGGCAATAATAAATGTAGTTATTATTATATCTTTGTGTTTATGATAAATGTTTACATTCATGCTATAGTAGTATTAACAAGGAAACATTAATACTTGTGTGATTTGTAAACTTAATTTGAAGTCCCTAGTAAAGCCTCTATATAATACTAGCTTGTTGGTTAATAGATGATTGTGGTTTCCCTAACATGAACATTGAGATGTTATTAACAAGAAAGATCATATCGTTAGGAGAATGATATGGTGGACATACTCCTATAGATAAGCGTAGCATAAAGATCAAGTCATTTTAATAGTTCAATTGCTATATGCTTTCTGATACATAGTAACCTAATTCCTTCGACCATGAGATCATGCATATCACCTTTACCGGATGGATGCTTTGATGACATCAAACACCACACCGTAACTGGGTGGCTATAAAGGTGGCATTGAGTGTTCAAAAAGTATTGGTTGAAACACATGGATCAAGAGTGGGATTTGTCCATCCATATGACGGATAGATATACTCTGGGCCCTCTCGGTGAAACGTCATCCAATTAGCTTGCAAGCATGTGACTGGCTCACAAGGGATCACATATCACGGGAATGAGAAAAGAGTACTTATCGGTAACGAGGTTGAACTAGGTATGCAGAGATACCGACGATCATAACCTCGGATAAGTAAACTATCGTGAGACAAAGGGAAATTGGTATCGTATGTAAGTGGTTCATTCGATCGCAAAGTAATCGTAGAAATATGCGGGAGCCATATGAATTTCCAGATTCCTCTATTGGTTATTGATCGGAGAAGTGTCTCGATCATGTCCGCATAATTCACGAACCGTAGGGAGACACACTTAAGGATTCGACGTTGTTTGAGTAGTTATGGAATGATGAGAAAGAGACCGAATGTTGTTCGGAGTCTCGAATGGGAATCGGGATATCACGAGGAGATCCGGAATGGTCCGGAGAATAAGATTCATATAAGGAAAGTCCCGTTTCGGAGTTGGAGAATGGTTCCGGTGTTTTCATCAGGAATGTTCTAGAAGGTTCCGGAATGTCCGACACTCCGGGGGGGAAGGGTACATGAATGTGTTATATCAAGTTGGTATGATTGCATCATGTACTCGGTGTCATCGCTAATCAAAATAGAGGGTTTATTCAAATCCTAGTTTGAAAAGTCAAACGGCTAGTTTGAAAGTCAAACGGCAGTTTTTGAAAAGAGGAGGAGTGGGAAACCGAGTTGGGGAGGAGTTCCCTCCTCCAACCGGCGGCGCCCACCCAAGCCGAGTTGGGGAGGGACTACCCTCCCTCCCCTTGGCCGGCCGGCCCCTCCACCTATATAAGGAGGGGCAGGGCTCCCTCCTAGACACACACAAGATCCTCTCCTCCAAACCCTAGTCCCAAGCCGCCGCCGCCTCCATAGCCGCCGCCGGCCCTAGGGCAAACCGCCGCCGCCGCCTGTTGGAGATATGCCCTAGAGGCAATAATAAATATAGTTATTATTATATCTTTGTGTTTATGATAAATGTTTACATTCATGCTATAGTAGTATTAACAAGGAAACATTAATACTTGTGTGATTTGTAAACTTAATTTGAAGTCCCTAGTATAGCCTCTATACTTCACTAGCTTGTTGGTTGATTAATGATTGTGGTTTCCCTATCATGAACATTGAGATGTTATCAACAACAAGATCATATCATTAGGAGAATGATATGGTGGACATACTCCTATAGATAAGCATAACATAAAGATCAAGTCATTTCAATAGTTCAATTGCTATATGCTTTCTGATACATAGTAACCTAATTCCTTCGACCATGAGATCATGCATATCACCTTTACCGGATGGATGCTTTGATGACATCAAACACCACACCGTGAATCGGGTGGCTATAAAGGTGGCATTGAGTGTTCGGAAAGTATTGGTTGAAACACATGGATCAAGAGTGGATTTGTCCATCCATATGACGGATAGATATACTGGGCCCTCTCGGTGGAATGTCATCCAATTAGCTTGCAAGCATGTGACTGGCTCACAGGGATCACATATCACGGAACGAGAAAGAGTACTTATCGGTAACGAGGTTGAACTAGGTATGCAGAGATACCGATGATCATAACCTCGGATAAGTAAACTATCGTGAGACAAAGGGAAATTGGTATCGTATGTAAGTGGTTCATTCGATCGCAAAGTAATCGTAGAAATATGTGGGAGCCATATGAATTTCCAGATTCCTCTATTGGTTATTGTTCAGAGAAGTGTCTCGATCATGTCCGCATAATTCACGAACCGTAGGGAGACACACTTAAGGATTCGACGTTGTTTGAGTAGTTATGGTATTATGAGAAAGAGACCGAATGTTGTTCAGAGTCTCGGATGGGATCCGGTATATCACGAGGTGATCCAGAATGGTCCGGAGAATAAGATTCATATAAGGAAAGTCCCGTTCCGGAGTTCGGGAATGATTCCGGTGTTTTCATCGGGAATGTTCTAGAAGGTTCCGGATTGTCCGACACTCGGGGAGGTACATCAATGCGTCATTACATATTGAATGATTGCATCATGTACTAATTGTTCTTGCTGTTCCAAAACTGAAAAGTCAAACTGCCAGTTTGAAAGTCAAACGGCTAAAACAGGAAACTGTGGAAAACAGGAAACTGTGGGAAACACGAAACTGTGGGAAACAAGCAAGAGGTGGTTGGAACCGACTTGGGGGAGTAGTCCCTCCAAGCCTGCGCGCCAACCAAGGCCGACTTGGGGAGGGACTCCCCTCCCCTTGGCCGCCCCTCCCACCTATAAAAGGAGGGGCAGGGCCTCCTCCTCTAGACACACACGTTCCTATCCTCTAATCTCCGGTTTAGAGCCGTTTTGGTTTAGAGCTTCTAATTGCTCTAGCCTGCGGTTTAGAGCCTTCTAATTGGTGTGTCTGAACCCTAGACCACTAATAGCTCTCTCTCATACTCCACCATACTCCGACTTAAGGTGAAGCCCTGCGGGATCTCCCCTCTACTTCCGGTACCACGCCGTTGTGCTGCCGGAATCACGAGGAGAGTGCTACAACCTCCGCTGCCTACTGCAACAAGGGAGAGGAAGGTCTTCGTCGAGTACCAAACGTGTGACCGGCTGCGGAAGCGCTGCCGGAACGCAGCGCCGGAAGGATCGTCTACACGATCTTGAGATCGGAAAGAGTACGACTACATCACCCACGAGAATCCGCTCTCGTTAAACACTTTGGAATCTTCGAGGGTAAGTTATTCCATCGACTCGTTGCTACAATCTAGTAGATAGATCTTGGCTTGTTTGTTTGTATGCGATAGAAAATTTTTGTTTTCCATGCTACGAACCCCTACAGTGGTATCAGAGTCGTGTCTATATGTAGATCTGTTGCACGAGTAGAACACAATGGTCATTGTGGGCGTTGATGCTTTTATTGTCGATTGCTTCTTGTGTACTTTGCATCTTGCGGTATGTTGGGATGAAGCGGCGGGCTAACCTTACATGACATCGTTCATGAGACTTGCTCCACGCTTGACATGCAACTTGTATTGCATAAGTGGCTTTATGGTGCCTGTTTCTCCTAGCATAGTTAAGATCCAATTTACAACGGGTGATCAACAATGCTAGTATCAATGTTGTGGTTCTTGTTCGTAAGTTAGAACGACACTTATTGAAAGCCCTAAACCACGTAAAATATGCAAAGAAAGTAGAGGCGTCTAACTTTGTTTTGCGAGGTGTCTTGTGATGTGATATGGCCATGATTGTGATTATATTTGATGTATGCAATGTTCCTTATTGTAAGTTGGCAACCGGCAGGAGCCATATGGTTGTCTTTAATTTATGTTAAGACCCGCGTGTCTATTCAAAGTAGTTGTAATAGTTGAAGCCGGTGGACGACAACCATGGAGAAGCGTCATTGACCTTGATGCAAATGCCGGTGATGATGGAGATCATGTTCGTGCTTGAAGATGGAGATCGGAAGCACAAAGAAGAAAGGCCATATCATATCACATATTATTGAATTGCATGTGATGTTAATCCTTTATGCATCTTGTATTGCTTGGTAGACGACGGTAGCATTATAAGATGATCCCTCATGCACATCAATTTCAAGTCATAAAGTGTTCGCCCTTAGTTAGCACCGTTGCTAAAGCTTGTTGTTTCGAAGCACCACGTGATGATCGGGTATGTTAGATTCTGCAAGTGTATACAACGTGAGCAAGCCAGATTTGCTCATGCAGAAACTAAGGTTTGATCTTGACGAGCCTAGCATGTACAGACATGGTCTCGGAACACGGATCACCAAAAGGTAAAGCATGAATCGTATAGTAGATATGATGAACATGACGATTGTTCGCCATTGAAACTATATCAACTCTCGTGATGATCGGTGTTGATGTAGTGGATTTGGTTCGTCTGATCACTAAAACAATGTGAGGGATGTTGTTTTGAGTGGGAGTTCACCTAGATTAATTTTATTATTAATTTGAACTCAATTTGTCATAAAATTAGTCTAAACTATTGCAAATATGTTGTAGATCAATGGCAGCCCCTACCATCAATTTTAATGCGTTCCTAGAGAAAGAAAAGTTGAAAAACAATGGAAGCAACTTCGCGGATTGGTTCCGCAATTTGAGGATTGTCCTCACAGCTGGTAATTTGAACTATGTCTTTGGATGCACATTGGGTGACCCACTGGTGATGCTCCCGATGAAGTAAAGAATGTTTACCTCGCTCGGAAGAATCGGTACTCCATAGTTCGATGTGATATCTTGTATGGTTTAGAATCGAGCTTGAGAAAAGGTTTGAAGAGTCGACCCATATGATATTGTCGAGGATCTCAAATTGATTTTGAGACTCATGCGGCAATTGAAAGCTATGAGGCTTCAAAAGTTCTTTAACTGCAAGATGGAAGAGGGCAGCTCGTCGGTGAGCATGTGCTTAAGATGTCAGGCACGCAAACAAACTTCAAAGCTTGGGTATAGTGATTCCTAATGCTTTGGGGATTTACCGCGTCCTCCAGTCACTGCAACCAAGTTACAGGAACTTTGTGATGAACTACAACATGCAGAACATGAACAAAGAGTTGCCAGAACTGTTTGCTATGTTGAAATCTGCAGAAGTGGAGATCAAGAAAGAGCACCAAGTGTTGTTGGTCAATAAGACCACCAAACTCAAGAAAGGCAAGTCTAAGCAAAAGGTACACTTCAAGAAGGGTGGTAAGAAAGTTACCACGCCAAATAAGAAGACCAAGGATGGACCCAAGCACGACATCGAGTGCTTTTCGCAAGGGAGAAGGTCACTGGAAGCGGAACTGCCCAAAGTACTTGGCGGATCTGAAGAACGACAACATCAAGAAGAAAGGTATATCTGATATACATGTTATTGATGTGTATCTCACTAGTACTCGTAGTAGTGCCTGGGTATTTGATACTGGTTCGGTTGCTCATATTTGTAACTCGAAACAGGTGTTGCAGAATAAACGGAAGCTAGCGAAGAACGAGGTGACTATGCGCGTGGGAAACGGATCAAAGGTTGATGTGATCGCGATCGGCACGCTACCCCTTCATCTACCATCGGGATTAGTTTTATACTTAAATAATTGTTATTTAGTGCCTGTGTTGAGCATGAACATTATATCGGGATCTTGTTTATTGCGAGACGGTTACTTGTTTAAATCATAGAATAATGGTTGTTTGATTTATATGAGTAATATGTTTTATGCACATGCACCTTTGATAGATGGTCTATTCTTATTGAATCTCGATAGTGGAAATACACATATCAACAACATTGAGGCTAAACGTTTGAAATCAAGCGATAATTCGACCTATATGTGGCAATCGTCATCTTGGTCACATTGGAGTGAAGCGTATGAAGAAACTCCATTCCGATGGACTTCTTGAATCACTTGATTTTGAATCACTTGAAAGATGCGAAGCATGTCTGATGGGAAAAATGACTAAGACTCCATTTTCTGGTATGATGGAGCGAGCTACGGACTTATTGGAAATCATACATACCGATGTGTGTGGTCCAATGAGTGTAGCATCGCGCAGTGGTTATCGTTATGTTCTTACCTTCACGGATGACTTGAGTAGATATGGGTATATCTATTTCATGAAACATAAGTCCGAAACTTTCGAGAAGTTTAAGGAGTTTCAAAGTGAGGTAGAGAATCGGTAACAAGAAGATTAAATTTCTACGTTCGATCGTGGAGGTGAATATCTAAGTTACGAGTTTGGCGAGCATTTGAAGAAATGCGGAATACTTTCCTGATTGACACCGTCAGAACACCACAGTAATGGTGTGTCCGAACGTCGTAATCAAACTCTCTTAGATATGGTTCGTTCTATGATGTCACTTACAGATTTACCGCTATCATTTTGGGGTTATGCATTAGAAACAACCGCATTCACTTTAAATAGGGCACCGTCTAAATCCGTTGAAACGACACCGTATGAATTATGGTTTGGGAAGAAACCTAAATTGTCGTTCCTTAAAGTTTGGGGATGCGAAGCCTATGTAAAGAAGTTACAGCCGGACAAGCTTGAACCCAAAGCGGAAAAATGCGTCTTCATAGGATACCCGAAGGAAACTATTGGGTATACCTTCTATCATAGATCCGAAGGCAAAATCTTCGTTGCCAAGAATGGATCCTTTCTAGAGAAGGAATTTCTCTCGAAAGAAGTGACTGGAAGGAAAGTAGAACTCGACGAGGTTGTCGAACCTTCTCTCGAAATTGCGAGTAGCGCAGCACCGGAAGAAGTTCCTGGGGTGCCTGCACCAATAAGAGAGGAAGCTAATGATGGTGATCATGAAACTTCGGTTGAAGTAGCTACAGAGCCTCGGAGGTCAACGAGAACTCGTAGCACTCCAGATTGGTATGATCCCGTTATGAGTGTCATGTTGGTGGACAACATCGATGACCCCGAGACATATGAGGAAGCGATGATGAGCCCAGATTACAATAAATGGCAAGAAGCCATGAAATCCGAGATTGGATCCATGTACGAAAACCAAGTATGGACTTTGGTGGACTTACCGGATGGCCGGAAGGCTTTCGAGAACAAATGGATTTTCAAGAAGAAAACAGATGCTGATGGTAATGTTACTGTCTATAAAGCTCGACTTGTCGCAAAAGGGTTTCGACAAATTTAAGGAGTTGACTACGATGAGACTTTCTCACCAAGATGAAGCTAAAGTCTGTGAGGATTATGTTAGCAATCGCTGCATATTATGATTATGAGATATGGCAGATGGATGTCAAAACAGCATTCCTCAATGGAGATATTGATGAAGAGTTGTATATGATGCAACCCAAAGGTTTTGTCGATCCTAAAGATGCTAACAATGTATGCAAACTTCAACGGTCCATCTATGGATTAAAGCAAGCATCCCGAAGTTGTAATCAACGTTTTGATAAGGTGATCAAAAGTTTTGGTTTTATACAAACTTATGGAGAAGCTTGTATTTACAAGAAAGTGAGTGGGAGCTCTGTAGCATTCTTAATACTATATATGGATGACATATTATTGATTGGGAATGATATAAACCTTCTTAATAGTGTCAAAGAATATTTGAATAATAGTTTTTCAATGAAGGATCTTGGCGAAGCAGCTTACATATTAGGCATAAAGATTTATAGAGATAGATCGAAACGCCAAATATCATTGTCACAGAGTACATATTTGGACAAAGTTCTAAAGAGGTTTGGAATCGAAGAAAGCAAGAAAGGGTTCTTGCCCATGTTGCCCAATACGACCTTGAGTAAAACTCAAAGTCCGACATCGGCGGAAGATAGAGAAAGGATGAGTAAGACTCCCTATGCCTCAGCCATAGGATCTCTAATGTATGCCATGCTATGTACTAGACCCGACATTGCATATGCTGTTAGTTTAACTAGCAGATATCAAAGTGATCCAGAGTGGATCATTGGACGTGATCAAAAACATCCTTAAGTACTTGAGAAGAACTAAGGATATGGTTCTTTCTTATGGAGGTGATGAACAACTCGTTGTTAATGGTTACACCGATGCTAGTTGGAACACCGATCCGGATGATTCTAAATCACAATCTAGATACATATTTATTTTGAATGGTGCAACAGTTAGCTGGAGGAGCGCAAAGCAAAGCGTTGTGGCGAGATCTTCAACTGAATCGGAATATATGGCTGCTTCGGAGGCTTCACAAGAAGAGATATGTATGAAAGAGTTCATTACAGAGCTGGGTGTGGTTCCTAGTGCGCTGGACCCAATGTCTATCTACTGTGATAACATGGGAGCCATAGCCAATGCGCAAGAACCAAGGTCACACAAGAAGCTGAAGCATATCAAGCTGCGTTTTCACGCTATTCGAGAACATATCCAGGATGGGGATATAAAGATTTGCAAAGTACTCACAGATCTGAATGTGGCGGATCCGTTGACTAAACCTCTCCCGAGGGCAAAACATGACCAACACCAAACTGCCACGGGTGTTCGGTATATTACCATGTAATCTAGATTAGATGACTCTAGTGCAAGTGGGAGACTATTGGAGATATGCCCTAGAGGCAATAATAAATATAGTTATTATTATATCTTTGTGTTTATGATAAATGTTTACATTCATGCTATAATAGTATTAACAAGGAAACATTAATACTTGTGTGATTTGTAAACTTAATTTGAAGTCCCTAGTATAGCCTCTATACTTCACTAGCTTGTTGGTTGACTAATGATTGTGGTTTCCCTATGTCACATCCCAAGATTTTCCAAATCTTGTAATGTGAAAAATAAATTAATAAAATAAAACTTTGTTAATTTTCAGAGCCAGAAGAAACTTTTTGAATACAATTGGAACCTCAAACCCATTTGAATTAAAATAAACCTCAAGAGATTTAAAAAGATAAACATTTAATAAAAGGAAAATAAAAACATTTGGAAATACTATTTTGAAACAATTAAAGGAAAGGATTTGTTTTCAAATGAAATAGAAGTTTTATAAATTAAGATTATTAAATAAAGGAAAATTAAACCTTGGCCAAGCTTTGGAATTAAAACATTTCATTCTAAATAAATTTAGCAAAGGTTTATTTAAAATAAATTACTAAGTATTTAATATCCAATTTTATTTAACTAAGAAGTTTTGCCAATTTAATTTAAACATCAAAGCTTGTTAAATTATTTTAAATAAGTTATCATAAATTGGAATCACCAAGTTTGGATCTCTAAATAAAAGATATGGATTTCATAAGACAAAGATGAAAATATTAATAAAGAATATTTATAGACCAAATCAAATCTTGACCTAATCCATGAAATAAATGGAGTGATGATTAATCCCAATTCAAATAAAAATATGAAATAAAGAATATTCCAAATAAAATAAAATGGAAATAACCATTCTATCCCTATATTAAATAAGGACAAATCTCTAAATAAAATACATGAGAAAATGATATTTGGAATTAAAACAATTACCCAATCTTATATGATTAATAAATCACATTGAATACTTTCCAAATAATTCAATATGAATTATTTGAACCAAATAAACAAATCCTAAATGGATTATTATTTAAGGACCATTCATTTAATTATAAATGGAACCTAAAATAAAAGGTTGTTTTATTTTAAAACAAGATTTCAAGCATCCTTATTTTCAAATAAAACCTCTTTGGTTTGATTATAATTGGATTTCAAATGGAAATTTTATTAATAAAAATCAAACCCTATTTTATTAAATAACTAGTGATCCATTTTATTTAACTATTAATGGACCCTAAAATAAATAAGGATATTATTTGTTTTGGAAAATTGGTTTATGTTGATAAACAGAACCAAAATTCAAAGCTCGAGGTTTCTTGAATGATTGTTTGGATTTGATTTGAGTGAATTGTTTGTTTGAATTTCAAAACAGGAAAATAGAATTAGAAAAGAAAAGAAAAGGAATCGACAGAAAAAATAAGAAAGCAGACCCAGCCCAACTACCCGCCCAAACAACCCATCTAGCCCACCTCTCCACGCCGAACTGCTTTTCTCACCCGAAGCAACCCACGCAGAATCGACGGGTGGACCTTCTCTCGATTCTTTTTCCCACCGACTGAGGACCCACCACCAACTGTTCATCGTCCTCCCCGCGACCTCCTCCTCCCCATAACCTCGCCGTTCTGCAGGTAACTCCGCGTTCAATTCGCCTTAACACCGCGATGATTCCTCGACGCGACCACGCCCTTAAAATCGCCTCTCCTCTTACTTTTCCCCAGACGCTCCTCGACACGCCCCAGTAGGAGAATTTTGCCCAGACCTCCTTCGCCGTCTCCGACGAGCCTCTCGCAAATTCCGCCACACTCTCCTTTCCGCCTCCCTGAGCACACGAACACACTCACCATACACCGGCGAATCCTTCTGTGTCAATCACTTGACCGCGGGAACCTCTGAGCCTCGCCAGCGACAACATCTGGCCGCGCCACCGCCTGTTTTCTTCTCCGGCGAAGCTCGCAGGTAAACTCTGACCGCCCCCTTCCGTCTCGATGATGCACACATACTCGCCTTCCGCCTACGAACCTAATCGTACCCTCTGTTTGTCTTAGGGTGCTCCCTATCCCCGTCCACGACGATCACCGACGACCCCGCAACTCCGGTGAGCTCTGACGCTCGACTCTGTTCGCTCCTCGATCAGTGAGACATACCCCTTGATTAGTCTGTGTTCTCTGCCTCCCCAGATACTCGCCAAACACTCGCGCGTGGTCTGCAACCCCTCCCCGTCGACGAGTAAAAGCCCCTGACGCCAGTACAAGCTCCGGCGAGCAATTCCCCAGAAAACCGTGCGCCCCTCCATCCACCGACGGCAAGTTGAGCATCCTCGTGCCACAACGAACGCAGTGAGACCCCTCTCCTCCTTCCTCGTTTCCAGTTTCGCTAGCGCCGCTAACCGCTTCCGCCGCCGCCGTTATGGCCGCGATTTTTGGTGATTCGATATTAGCCGTTAGATCAAGATCCTATGAACGCGATAGATCACTAAACTGAACCGGTACGTTGATCTGCACCGCACACTCCCACTTAAATCCTGCGGTCCACACCACGCGATCCTACCGAACCGTTCTGAGCCAATAGGGCTGCATACGTGGCCAGGATTTGATTTAAAACTGATTTTGAAATCTGATTGAGTTGCAAACTTCAAACCTTTATATCTTTTGAACCACACGTCCAAATTTGACAAATTTTATATCAAAAGATTCAGGAGAACAAGACCTAGCCAACCCTACCCTTAGTTTGACAAATAGTATTTGTTAGCTTGTTTGAATTTGCAGAAACTTTTGTGAGCTTGTTTAGAGTATAAAAATTGTGTAAAATTTAATTTAGGAGTAAAACCTTTGCCAATTGGTTTGTTGTGACCCTACTGACCCTAGGAACCAACCAATAGTGTTAAAAATGATTTTTGTGAGAATTAAGTTGAATTATTTAACTTAGCCATTTTCTAGCCAAATAAACTCACTAATTTTATTATAGAAATGTTTATGGAAGAAAAACTTTTGAGTAGATGGTTTGGACCAAACCTACTGACCCAAAAACACCAAGTTTTGCAATAGCAACTCATTTGGTGAACCCTATGGGCTAATGCCTTAGTAAAAATATTTTTACACCACATAAAATAACACTTTGTTTTGAAAATGGTTTTAAAGTGAAACCTTTTACAAATGACTTAGTCACTTTAGGAAATAACCATTAGATGTACCCAAATGACTAAGACCCACTAGGAACCACTTTTTCAAACAAAACAAAGCTTGGCATGCTTGCATGCATTTTCTTGACTTTGTTATTTATGTGTGTTGTTTTGCTTGATTGGTAGATTGAGTTTGTGCCTTGCTTGATTGATTTGTAGTGACTTGAAGAGTGTGATTGTTGCAAAGATCAAGAAGTGAACCCATACTCTACCAAAAGGCAAGTGATGCTTCATTCTTTTGTCCCATTATTTTCTCTATGCATTAGAAATTTTGCTAAGTAAAACTTGCATGAATTTTGCTAAGTATAGAACTTGCTATAGGAAAACCTAGTAGATGAATCCTTAGTAGGATTTCATAAGTTAAGTTCCCTATTACTACCAAGCTTAGCCTAGCTAATAGAAAACATGGGTGGAATATATATTCACACTATGGAAAAATATTCTAAGTCTAAGGACTTGTGATTTTGTTTAAAAAAAAAAACAACTAAGTTAATTTATCACCTGGGTGGAAATGGAAGGATTGGGTTATGTTGAGTGGTTCACAATGCCATAGGCTTGGATTGTGTATCTCACTTGTGGATGGCCACCCAGGAAACAAAGGGATTTGAGATGTCAAGTGTTGAGAAGCTTCAAGTGCAACCACTTGGCAATATGGGCTCTGCCATAATCATATAGGTTGCAAGAACTTAGCCAAATGGACAGTGGGTGGTAGTGTTTTGATAGGTTGGAACGCGTCCATTTTGGTCTAAGGGAAGGCTTCTGAAAGATTTTGACTTGGGAAACCAAGTCTTGTGGGTAAAGTGCACCACCTCTGCAGAGTGTAAAACCTAAGTACTTAGCCATGTCCCTGGTAAAGGACAATTTGAGCATCAAGACATGGAAACAATCAAGAATCTCATCATTCCAATTTCTAAATAAAAACTTGTGGGTGAACAAGGGTTTGTGTGTATTCTTCAATCTTTGATGGAAAGATGGCTTGAGACAAGGATCTTGAAATCTTAGATTGAAGAAAATTGTTTTGCCAAGCAAATCTTCAGTCTTTGATTGGTAGATGCCCTGAGTGGATCACCAGTCTTTGATTAGTAGATGTCTTGGAAAGTCTTTGCCAAACAAAAACTTAGTATTTTCAAAATGATAAGAAAAATCTATTTTAGCAATGCAAGCCTCAACTCCACTTAGCCAAATGCATATAGATGATAGACTCCACTAAATATTCCATAGTATCACTTGCCAATACAATTCAAATGTATTGACCTTTGTGGCTGTAACTTGTATGTTGCAGGTTTGATTGATTTTAGTGAAGATTGATTGTTTAGGATTACAAAGTCTACAACCAACATACACTGTGGCACTTTGAAGATGAAGGACCCATGACTATATTTATTCCGCTGCAATGTAATGTAATAGCCATATGAGCTATGTATGATGTAATAAAATTATGTTTTCCTGGTTATAAAGTTATATTATGACCTTTGTTTCTTGATATTACATCTTAACTGTGGATGCTAGCTATTGATCCAGGGACTAGCATTGTAAAACACAGGAGGACTCTACCTTATCAGGTTGGGACCCTAACAGATGGTATCAGAGCATTGTGTTGCCTGTAGGATTTGTAAACCCTAGGATTGGACAAAAACCCTTAGAAAAATAGGAGTGATATTTTGATCCAAAACATATTTACAAAAACACTTGTAAACTCTTTCCTCAACCATTTTGGTTTCAACTCTACATTCTCTTCTATTTCAACTTGATGGATAAAAGCCTACCCCATGGCCAAAGACTACACCATGTGCAAAGGACTTCTACAACTTCTTCAACTCTAATGACTTCAACATCTTCAGCATATTCCCCAAGGACTTCCAACTTGGATACTACTAAGGACCACAAGTTAAACAAGGAAATCTTGCTCAAGATTTAGAGACTGAGGGAATGCAAAAGTTAGAAGGAGCCATCAACAACTTTGAAGTATTGTGACCAAGAGTTTTTCTCAAAAGAAACCAAGATCTCATACAAGAATAGTCAAGAAGGAAGGAAAGATCACAAGTAAACCATATAGATGGACCACCAAATTTTAACCAAGACAACACACCAACTTATGTGGTGTAACCAAAAATATTTTGTTGCCTAAGTATGTGCTTGAACCTTGTTTGAGTGAAATGTTTGGTTTGTGATTGCATGCACATTGTTTGTGTGAATTGTGATGTGTGTGATTAAGATTGACTCCTTAGAAATATCTTGCCTATTCTAATCTCCCTTCAAACCCAAACAGATGACTACCCCAAAGGATTCCAAGGTTGATGACACCAACACCAACCAAGTCGACATGGGAGAACTCATAGCAACCCAACATCAATTGAATCAATTGACAGCTCAGTTCCTAGCCAACAATAGTAATGAAGATCCAGCATTACAAAGGTTTTTGGAGGAACAGTCCCAATTGATGCTTAAGGTGACTAATCAAATGATTAGCATGGAAGAAAACTTACCTAGAAGAGAGTATGATAGCAAGGACGAAAAGAATGTTGTTCTAGATGGAGCCCCAGCTTGCATTATTTGTGGAGACAAGGATCATACTTCCACAGAGCATGAAGGACAATGCCCAAATTGTGATGAAGATCATCCTGTTGGAGAATGCCCTACCTCTCAAGCTACTTGCTATCTTTGTGAAGGAAGTGATCATACTCCTGGCCTATGTCCTATTTATGCCATGGTAGAACAAAGGAAGCAAGAAGGATCCAAGTCTACCAAAGGGAAAGGACCACTACTACTTCCAAGCAAGACAACCCAATTCAAAGGATCAAGGAAAATCAAGAAGCCCAAGCAAGACATGAGCCTTGTACAATGTCGTAAATGTAATGAAATGGGACACTATTCTAGTGGATGCCCAGGGAACATAAAGAATAAAGGAATTGACCAAGTGTGGTGTAACAATTGTAATGAACCAGGTCACTTTGTAGCAACTTGCCCAAAAGAGCAACGCAAAGAACTCAAGGACATTAACTGTTTCAACTGCAAGAATCCAGGACACTATGCAAGCAACTGTCCAGAAAGGATGAAGAACAAGTTGAACAAGCCTATGGAGAAGCTCAATCTTGGTCCATGAGTCAAGCATAGGAATAAAGCAAAAGTTTGCTTAGAGAAATTTTCCCCAGGATCCCAAGAAGGACAGTGTGTAATTTTTCTTTGAAAATCTTAAGGGTGGTAGTACCCTAGTTGTTTTGAATTTGCTTGTAACCCTAACCTTCCCAAATCTCGGGACGAGATTTATTTTAAGGGTGGTAGCCTGTCACATCCCAAGATTTTCCAAATCTTGTAATGTGAAAAATAAATTAATAAAATAAAACTTTGTTAATTTTCAGAGCCAGAAGAAACTTTTTGAATACAATTGGAACCTCAAACCCATTTGAATTAAAATAAACCTCAAGAGATTTAAAAAGATAAACATTTAATAAAAGGAAAATAAAAACATTTGGAAATACTATTTTGAAACAATTAAAGGAAAGGATTTGTTTTCAAATGAAATAGAAGTTTTATAAATTAAGATTATTAAATAAAGGAAAATTAAACCTTGGCCAAGCTTTGGAATTAAAACATTTCATTCTAAATAAATTTAGCAAAGGTTTATTTAAAATAAATTACTAAGTATTTAATATCCAATTTTATTTAACTAAGAAGTTTTGCCAATTTAATTTAAACATCAAAGCTTGTTAAATTATTTTAAATAAGTTATCATAAATTGGAATCACCAAGTTTGGATCTCTAAATAAAAAGATATGGATTTCATAAGACAAAGATGAAAATATTAATAAAGAATATTTATAGACCAAATCAAATCTTGACCTAATCCATGAAATAAATGGAGTGATGATTAATCCCAATTCAAATAAAAATATGAAATAAAGAATATTCCAAATAAAATAAAATGGAAATAACCATTCTATCCCTATATTAAATAAGGACAAATCTCTAAATAAAATACATGAGAAAATGATATTTGGAATTAAAACAATTACCCAATCTTATATGATTAATAAATCACATTGGAATACTTTCCAAATAATTCAATATGAATTATTTGAACCAAATAAACAAATCCTAAATGGATTATTATTTAAGGACCATTCATTTAATTATAAATGGAACCTAAAATAAAAGGTTGTTTTATTTTAAAACAAGATTTCCAAGCATCCTTATTTTCAAATAAAACCTACTGGTTTGATTATAATTGGATTTCAAATGGAAATTTTATTAATAAAAATCAAACCCTATTTTATTAAATAACTAGTGATCCATTTTATTTAACTATTAATGGACCCTAAAATAAATAAGGATATTATTTGTTTTGGAAAATTGGTTTATGTTGATAAACAGAACCAAAATTCAAAGCTCGAGGTTTGCTGAATGATTGTTTGGATTTGATTTGAGAGTGAATTGTTTGTTTGAATTTCAAAACAGGAAAATAGAATTAGAAAAAGAAAAAGGAATCAGACAGGAAAAAAATAAGAAAACAGACCCAGCCCAACTACCCCGGCCCAAACAACCCATCTAGCCCACCTCCTCTCCACGCCGAACCGTTTTTCTCACCCCAGAAGCAACCCACGCAGACACTGACGGGTGGACCTTCTCTCGATTCTTTTTCCCCACTGACCAGAGGACCCCACCACCAACTGTTCATCGTCCTCCCCGCGACCTCCTCCTCCCCATAACCTCGCTGCCGTTGCTGCAGTAACTCCGCGCGTTCAATTCGCCTTAACACCGCGATGATTCCTCGACGCGACCACGTCCTTAAAATCGCCCCTCTCTCCTCTTCTGTTTTCCCCAGACGCTCCTCCTCGACACGCCCCCAGGCCGGAGAATTTTGCCCAGCACCTCCTTCGTCTCCGACGAGCCCTCTCGCAAATTCCGGCCAGCACACTCTCCTTTCCGCCTCCCTGAGCACACGAACACACTCACCATACACCGGCGAATCCTTCTGTGTCAATCACTTGACCGCGGGAACCTCTGAGCCTCGCCAACGACAACATCTGGCCGCGCCACCGCCTGTTTTCTTCTCCGGCGAAGCTCGCAGGTAAACTCTGACCGCCCCCTTCCGTCTCGATGATGCACACATACTCGCCTTCCGCCTACGAACCTAATCGTACCCTCTGTTTGTCTTAGGGTGCTCCCTATCCCCGTCCACGACGATCACCGACGACCCCGCAACTCCGGTGAGCTCTGACGCTCGACTCTGTTCGCTCCTCGATCAGTGAGACATACCCCTTGATTAGTCTGTGTTCTCTGCCTCCCCAGATACTCGCCAAACACTCATGGTGGTCCGCAACCCTCCCCGTCGGCAGTAAAAGCCCTCGACGCCAAGATAAGCTCCGCCGTGAGCAATTCCCGAAAACCGGCGCCCTCCATCCACCGGCAAGTTGAGCATCCTCGTGCCACAACGCAGCGGTGAGACCCCTCCTCCTTCCTCGTTCCAGTTTTCGCTAGCGCCGCCAACCGACCGCTTCCGCCGTCGTTCTGCTACCGCCGCTTGATTTTGGTGATTCGATATTAGCCGTTAGATCAAGATCCTATGAACGCGATAGATCACTAAACCAACCGATGCGTCGATGCACCGCACACTCCCACTTAAATCCTGCGGTCCACACCACGCGATCCTACCGAACCGTTCACGAGCCAATAGGTGCAGACACGCGTGGCGGATTTGATTTAAAACTGATTTTGAAATGATTGAGTTGCAAACTTCAAACCTTTATATCTTTTGGACCACACGTCCAAATTTGACAAATTTTATATCAAAAGATTCAGGAGAACAAGACCTAGCCAACCCTACCCTTAGTTTGACAAATAGTATTTGTTAGCTTGTTTGAATTTGCAGAAACTTTTGTGAGCTTGTTTAGAGTATAAAAATTGTGTAAAATTTAATTTAGAGTAAAACCTTTGCCAATTGGTTTGTTGTGACCCTACTGACCCTAGGAACCAACCAATAGTGTTAAAAATGATTTTTGTGAGAATTAAGTTGAATTATTTAACTTAGCCATTTTCTAGCCAAATAAACTCACTAATTTTATTATAGAAATGTTTATGGAAGAAAAACTTTTGAGTAGATGGTTTGGACCAAACCTACTGACCCAAAAACACCAAGTTTTGCAATAGCAACTCATTTGGTGAACCCTATGGGCTAATGCCTTAGTAAAAATATTTTTACACCACATAAAATAACACTTTGTTTTGAAAATGGTTTTAAAGTGAAACCTTTTACAAATGACTTAGTCACTTTAGGAAATAACCATTAGATGTACCCAAATGACTAAGACCCACTAGGAACCACTTTTTCAAACAAAACAAAGCTTGGCATGCTTGCATGCATTTTCTTTGACTTTGTTATTTATGTGTGTTGTTTTGCTTGATTGGTAGATTGAGTTTGTGCCTTGCTTGATTGATTTGTAGTGACTTGAAGAGTGTGATTGTTGCAAAGATCAAGAAGTGAACCCATACTCTACCAAAAAGGCAAGTGATGCTTCATTCTTTTGTCCCATTATTTTTCTCTATGCATTAGAAATTTTGCTAAGTAAAACTTGCATGAATTTTGCTAAGTATAGAACTTGCTATAGGAAAACCTAGTAGATGAATCCTTAGTAGGATTTCATAAGTTAAGTTCCCTATTACTACCAAGCTTAGCCTAGCTAATAGAAAACATGGGTGGAATATATATTCACACTATGGAAAAATATTCTAAGTCTAAGGACTTGTGATTTTGTTTAAAAAAAAAAACAACTAAGTTAATTTATCACCTGGGTGGAAATGGAAGGATTGGGTTATGTTGAGTGGTTCACAATGCCATAGGCTTGGATTGTGTATCTCACTTGTGGATGGCCACCCAGGAAACAAAGGGATTTGAGATGTCAAGTGTTGAGAAGCTTCAAGTGCAACCACTTGGCAATATGGGCTCTGCCATAATCATATAGGTTGCAAGAACTTAGCCAAATGGACAGTGGGTGGTAGTGTTTTGATAGGTTGGAACGCGTCCATTTTGGTCTAAGGGAAGGCTTCGAAGATTTTGACTTGGGAAACCAAGTCTTGTGGGTAAAGTGCACCACCTCTGCAGAGTGTAAAACCTAAGTACTTAGCCATGTCCCCAGTAAAGGACAATTT
The DNA here is from genome assembly GCA_030063025.1 of Avena longiglumis. Classification (NCBI taxonomy): domain Eukaryota; kingdom Viridiplantae; phylum Streptophyta; class Magnoliopsida; order Poales; family Poaceae; genus Avena; species Avena longiglumis. The sequence continues at coordinate 486,545,385 of CP125975.1, read as the reverse complement.
GAGCATCAAGACATGGAAACAATCAAGAATCTCATCATTCCAATTTCTAAATAAAAACTTGTGGGTGAACAAGGGTTTGTGTGTATTCTTCAATCTTTGATGGAAAGATGGCTTGAGACAAGGATCTTGAAATCTTAGATTGAAGAAAATTGTTTTGCCAAGCAAATCTTCAGTCTTTGATTGGTAGATGCCCTGAGTGGATCACCAGTCTTTGATTAGTAGATGTCTTGGAAAGTCTTTGCCAAACAAAAACTTAGTATTTTCAAAATGATAAGAAAAATCTATTTTAGCAATGCAAGCCTCAACTCCACTTAGCCAAATGCATATAGATGATAGACTCCACTAAATATTCCATAGTATCACTTGCCAATACAATTCAAATGTATTGACCTTTGTGGCTGTAACTTGTATGTTGCAGGTTTGATTGATTTTAGTGAAGATTGATTGTTTAGGATTACAAAGTCTACAACCAACATCTGCCTGTGGCACTTTGAAGATGAAGGACCCATGACTATATTTATTCCGCTGCAATGTAATGTAATAGCCATATGAGCTATGTATGATGTAATAAAATTATGTTTTCCTGGTTATAAAGTTATATTATGACCTTTGTTTCTTGATATTACATCTTAACTGTGGATGCTAGCTATTGATCCAGGGACTAGCATTGTAAAACACAGGAGGACTCTACCTTATCAGGTTGGGACCCTAACACCCTATCATGAACATTGAGATGTTATCAACAACAATATCATATCATTAGGAGAATGATATGGTGGACATACTCCTATAGATAAGCATAGCATAAAGATCAAGTCATTTCAATAGTTCAATTGATATATGCTTTCTGATACATAGTAACCTAATTCCTTCGACCATGAGATCATGCATATCACCTTTACCGGATGGATGCTTTGATGACATCAAACACCACACCGTAACTGGGTGGCTATAAAGGTGGCATTGAGTGTTCGGAAAGTATTGGTTGAAACACATGGATCAAGAGTGGGATTTGTCCATCCATATGACAGATAGATATACTCTGGGCCCTCTCGGTGGAATGTCATCCAATTAGCTTGCAAGCATGTGACTGGCTCACAAGGGATCACATATCACGGGAACGAGAAAAGAGTACTTATCGGTAACGAGGTTGGACTAGATATGCAGAGATACCGACGATCATAACCTCGGATAAGTAAACTATCGTGAGACAAAGGAAATTGGTATCGTATGTAAGTGGTTCATTCGATCGCAAAGTAATCGTAGAAATATGTGGGAGCCATATGAATTTCCAGATTCCTCTATTGGTTATTGTTCGGAGAAGTGTCTCGATCATGTCTGCATAATTCACGAACCGTAGGGAGACACACTTAAGGATTCAACGTTGTTTGAGTAGTTATGGTATTATGAGAAAGAGACCGAATGTTGTTCGGAGTCTCGGATGGGATCCGGGATATCACGAGGTGATCCTTAATGGTCCGGAGAATAAGATTCATATAAGGAAAGTCCCGTTTCGGAGTTCGGGAATGATTCCGGTGTTTTCATCGGGAATGTTCTAGAAGGTTCCGGATTGTCCGGCACTCCGGGGAGGTACATGAATGTGTCATTACATATTGAATGATTGCATCATGTACTAGTGTTCTTGCTATTCCAAAACTGAAAAGTCAAACTGCCAGTTTGAAAGTCAAGCAGCTAAAACAGAAGCGTGGGAAGCAGAGCTGGGAAACAAGCAAGAGGTGGTTGGAACCGACTTGGGGAGAGTCCCTCAAGCCGTGCGCCAACCAAGTCCGGCTTGGGAGGGACTCCCCCTGGCCGCCCTCCCACCTATAAAAGGAGGGGCCTCCTCCTCTAGACACACAAGTTCCTATCCTCTAATCTCCGGTTTAGAGCCGTTTTGGTTTAGAGCTTCTAATTGCTCTAGCCTGCGGTTTAGAGCCTTCTAATTGGTGTGTCTGATCCCTAGACCACTAATAGCTCTCTCTCATACTCCACCATACTCGCTCCGGCTTAAGACGAAGCCTGGGATCTCCCTCTACTTAGGTACCACGCCGTTGTCTTTGCCGGAATCACGAGAGAGTGCTACAACCTCCATTTTCTTTGGAACAAGGGAGAGGAAGGTCTTCGTTGAGTACCGAACGTGTGACCGACTGCGGAAGCGCTGCCGGAAGGATCGTCTACACGATCTTGAGATCGGAAAGAGTACGACTACATCACCCACGAGAATCCGCTCTCGTTAAACACTTTGGAATCTTCGAGGGTAAGTTATTCCATCGACTCGTTGCTACAATCTAGTAGTTAGATCTTGGCTTGTTTGTTTGTATGCGATAGAAATTTTTTGTTTTCCATGCTACGAACCCCTACACCGCCTAGCTAAACCCTAGCCGCCGGCTTGCTCCTCCTCGGCGTGTCTAAACCCTAGATCCTCGAGGAACTCTCTCATACTCCACCATACTCGCTCCGGCTTAAGGAGAAGCCCTGCAAGATCTCCCCTCTACTTCCGGTACCACGCCATTGTGCTGCCGGAATCGCGAGGAGAGTGCTACAACCTCCGCTGCCTGCTGGAACAAGGGAGAGGAAGGTCTTCGTCGAGTACCGAACGTGTGACCGACTGCGGAAGCGATGCCGGAATGCAGCGCCGGAAGGATCGTCTATGTGATCTTGAGATCGGGAAGAGTACGACTACATCACCCACGAGAATCCGCTCTCGTTAAACACTTTGGAATCTTCGAGGGTGAGTTATTCTATTGACTCGTTGCTACAATCTAGTAGATAGATCTTGGCTTGTTTGTTTGTATGCGGTAGAAATTTTTTGTTTTCCATGCTACGAATCCCTACAGTGGTATCAGAGCCAGGTTTATATGTAGATCTGTTGCACGAGTAGAACACAATGGTCATTGTGGGCGTTGATGCTTTTATTGTCGATTGCTTCTTGTGTACTTTGAATCTTGCGGTATTTTGGGATTAAGCGGCCCGGGCTAACCTTACATGACATCGTTCATGAGACTTGCTCCACGCTTGACATGCAACTTGTATTGCATAAGTGGCTTTGCGGGTGCCTGTTTCTCCTAGCATAGTTAAGATCCAATTTACAACGGGTGATTAACAATACTAGTATCAATGTTGTGGTTCATGTTAAAAGTTAGAACGACACTTATTGAAAGCCCCAAACCACGTAAAACATGCAAAGAAAGTAGAGGCGTCTAACTTTGTTTTGCAGGGGTGTCTGATGATGTGATATGGCCATGATTGTGATTATATTTGATGTATGCAATGTTCCTTATTGTAACTTGGCAACCGGCAGGAGCCATATGGTTGTCTTTAATTTATGTTAAGACCCGCGTGTCTATTCAAAGTAGTTGTAATAGTTGAAGCCGGTGGACGACAACCATGAAGGAGCGTCATTGACCTTGATGCAATGCCGGTGATGATGGAGATCATGTTCGTGCTAGAAGATGGAGATCGGAAGCACAAAGAAGAAAGGCCATATCATATCACATATTATGAATTGCATGTGATGTTAATCCTTTATGCATCTTGTATTGCTTAGTAGACGACGGTAGCATTATAAGATGATCCCTCATGCACATGAATTTCAAGTCATAAAGTGTTCACCCTTAGTTAGCACCGTTGCTAAAGCTTGTTGTTTCGAAGCACCACGTGATGATCGGGTGTGTTAGATTCCGCAAGTGTATACAACGTGAGCAAGCCAGATTTGCTCATGCGGAAACTAAGGTTTGATCTTGACGAGCCTAGCATGTACAGACATGGTCTCGGAACACGGATCACCGAAAGGTAAAGCATGAATCATATAGTAGATATGATGAACATGTCGATTGTTCGCCATTGAAACTATATCAACTCTCATGATGATCGGTGTTGATGTGGTGGATTTGGTTCGTGTGATCACTAAAACAATGTGAGGGATATTGTTTTGAGTGGGAGTTCACCTAGATTAATTTTATTATTAATTTGAACTCAATTTGTCATAAAATTAGTCTAAACTATTGCAAATATGTTGTAGATCAATGGCAGCCCCTACCATCAATTTTAATGCGTTCCTAGAGAAAGAAAAGTTGAAAAACAATGGAAGCAACTTCGCGGATTGGTTCCGCAATTTGAGGATTGTCCTCACACCGGTAATTTGAACTATGTCTTTGGATGCACATTTGGGTGACCCACCTGCAGCTGATGCTGCCGATGAAGTAAAGAATGTTTACCTCGCTCGGAAGAATCAGTACTCCATAGTTCAGTGTGCTATCTTGTATGGTTTAGAATCGGAGCTTCAGAAAAGGTTTGAGAATTCAGACCCATATGATATTGTCGAGGATCTCAAATTGATTTTTGAGACTCATGCGGCAATTGAAAGCTATGAGGCTTCTGAAAAGTTCTTTAACTGCAAGATGGAAGAGGGCAGCTCCGTCAGTGAGCATGTGCTTAAGATGTCCGGGCACGGAAACAAACTTCAAAGCTTGGGTATAGTGATTCCTAATGCTTTGGGGATTTACCGTGTCCTCCAATCACTACCACCAAGTTACAAGAACTTTGTGATGAACTACAACATGCAGAACATGAACAAGCAGTTGCCAGAACTGTTTGCTATGTTAAAGTCTGTAGAAGTGGAGATCAAGAAAGAGCACCAAGTGTTGTTGGTCAATAAGACCACCAAATTCAAGAAAGGCAAGTCTAAGCAGAAGGGACACTTCAAGAAGGGTGGTAAGAAAGTTGCCACGCCGACAAAGAAGACCAAGGCTGGACCCAAGCCTGATACTGAGTGCTTTTACTGCAAGGGAGAAGGTCCTTTGGGCGGAATTGCCCAAAGTACTTGGCGGTTGAAGAACGACAACATCAAGAAGAAAGGTATATCGATATACATGTTATTGATGTGTATCTCACTAGTACTCGTAGTAGTGCACAGGTATTTGATCTTGGTTCGGTTGCTCATATTTGCAACTCGAAGCAGTCTTTGAATAAGCGGAAGCTAGCGAAGAACGAGGTGACGATGCGCGTGGGAAAGCGGATCAAAGGTTGATGTGATCGCGGTCGCACGCTACCCTTCATCTACCATCGAGATTAGTTTTATACTTAAATAATTGTTATTTGGTGCCTGCGTTAAGCATGAACATTATATCGGGATCTTGTTTATTGCGAGACGGTTACTTGTTTAAGTCCGAGAATAATGGTTGTTCGATTTATATGAGTAATATGTTTTATGCACATGCACCTTTGATAGATGGTCTATTCTTGTTGAATCTCGATAGTGGAAATACACATATTAATAACATTGAGGCTAAACGTTTGAAATCGAGCGATAACTCGACCTATATGTGGCACTGTCGTCTTGGTCACATTGGAGTGAAGCGTATGAAGAAACTCCATTCCGATGGACTTCTTGAATCACTTGATTTCGAATCACTTGAAAGATGCGAAGCATGTCTGATGGGTAAAATGACCAAGACTCCATTTTTCGGTATGATGGAGCGAGCTACAGATTTATTGGAAATTATACATACCGATGTGTGTGGTCCAATGAGTGTAGCATCGCGCGGTGGTTATCTTTATGTTCTTACCTTCACGGATGAATTGAGTAGATATGGGTATATCTATTTCATGAAACATAAGTCCGAAACTTTCGAGAAGTTTAAGGAATTTCAAAGTGAGGTAGAGAATCAACGTAACAAGAAGATTAAATTTCTACGTTCTGATCGTGGAGGTGAATATCTAAGTTACGATTTTGGCGAGCATTTGAAGAAATGCGGAATACTTTCGCAGTTGACACCGCTGGGAACACCACAGCGTAATGGTGTGTCCGAACGTCGTAATCGAACTCTCTTAGATATGGTTCGTTCTATGATGTCACTTACAGATTTACCGCTATCATTTTGGGGTTATGCATTAGAAACAGCCGCATTCACTTTAAATAGGGCACCGTCTAAATCCGTTGAAACGACACCGTATGAATTATGGTTTGGGAAGAAACCTAGATTGTCGTTCCTTAAAGTTTGGGGATGCGAAGCCTATGTAAAGAAGTTACAGCCGGACAAGCTTGAACCCAAAGTGGAAAAATGCGTTTTCATAGGATACCCGAAGGAAACTATTGGGTATACCTTCTATCATAGATCCGAAGGCAAAATCTTCGTTGCCAATAATGGATCCTTTCTAGAGAAGGAATTTCTCTCGAAAGAAGTGACTGGAAGGAAAGTAGAACTTGACGAGGTTGTCGAACCTTCTCTCGAAATTGCGAGTAGCGCAGCACCGGAAGAAGTTCCTGTGGTGCCTGCACCAATAAGAGAGGAAGCTAATGATGATGATCATGAAACTTGGTTGAAGTTGCTCTGAGCCTCGCAGTCAACGAGAACTCGTACCACTCCAGTTGGTATGATCCTTTATGAGTGTCATGTTTGTGGACAACACCGATTATTACCCGAGACATATGAGGAAGCGATGATGAGCCCAGATTCCAATAAATGGCAAGAAGCCATGAAATCGAGATTGGATCCATGTACGAAAACCAAGTATGGACTTTGGTGGACTTACCTGGGATGGCGAAAGGCTGTCGAGAACAAATGGATTTTCAAGAAGAAAACAGATGCTGATGGTAATGTTACTGTCTATAAAGCTCGACTTGTCGCAAAAGGGTTTCGACAAATTCAAGGAGTTGACTACGATGAGACTTTCTCACCAGTAGCGAAGCTAAAGTATGTGAGGATTATGTTAGCAATCGCTGCATATTATGATTATGAGATATGGCAGATGGATGTCAAAACAGCATTCCTCAATGGAGACATTGATGAAGGGTTGTATATGATGCAACCCAAAGGTTTTGTCGATCCTAAAGATGCTAACAAGGTATGCAAACTTCAACGGTCCATCTATGGATTGAAGCAAGCATCCCTAAGTTAGAATTAACGTTTTGATAAGGTGATCAAAAGTTTTGGTTTTATACAAACTTATGGAGAAGCTTGTATTTACAAGAAAGTGAGTGGGAGCTCTGTAGCATTCTTAATACTATATGTGGATGATATATTGTTGATTGGGAATGATGTAGACCTTCTTAATAGTGTCAAGGAATATTTGAATAATAGTTTTTCAATGAAGGATCTTGGCGAAGCAGCTTACATATGAGGCATAAAGATTTATAGAGATAGATCAAAACGCTAAATATCATTGTCACAAAGTACATATTTGTACAAAGTTCTAAAGAGGTTTGGAATGGAAGATAGCAAGAAAGGGTTCTTGCCCATGTTGCCCAATACGACCTTGAGTAAAACTCAAAGTCCGACATCGGCAGAAGATAGAGAAAAGATGAGTAAGACTCCCTATGCCTCAGCCATATGATCTCTAATGTATGCCATTCTATGTACTAGACCCGACATTGCATATGCTGTTAGTTTAACTAGCAGATATCAAAGTGATCTAGGAGTGGATCATTGGACAGAGGTCAAAAACATCCTTAAGTACTTGAGAAGAACTAAGGATATGGTTCTTTCTTATGGAGGTGATGAACAACTCGTTGTTAATGGTTACAATGATGCTAGTTGGAACACCGATCCGGATGATTCTAAATCACAATCTGGATACGTATTTATTTTGAATGGTGCAGCAGTTAGCTGGAGGAGTGCAAAGCAAAGCGTTGTGGCGAGATCTTCAACTGAATCGGAATACATGGCTGCTTCGGAGGCTTCACAAGAAGCGATATGGATGAAAGAGTTCATTACAGAGCTAGGTGTGGTTCCTAGTGCGTTGGACCCAATGTCTATCTACTGTGATAACATGGGCGCCATAGCCAATGCGCAAGAACCAAGGTCACACAAGAAGCTGAAGCACATCAAGCTACGTTTTCACGCTATTCGAGAACATATCCAAGATGGGGATATAAAGATTTTCAAAGTACACACATATCTGAATGTGGCGGATCCGTTGACTAAACCTCTCCCGAGGGCAAAACATGACCAAACTGCCATGGGTGTTCGGTATATTACCATGTAATCTAGATTAGATGACTCTAGTGCAAGTGGGAGACTGTTGGAGATATGCCCTAGAGGCAATAATAAATGTAGTTATTATTATATCTTTGTGTTTATGATAAATGTTTACATTCATGCTATAGTAGTATTAACAAGGAAACATTAATACTTGTGTGATTTGTAAACTTAATTTGAAGTCCCTAGTAAAGCCTCTATATAATACTAGCTTGTTGGTTAATAGATGATTGTGGTTTCCCTAACATGAACATTGAGATGTTATTAACAAGAAAGATCATATCGTTAGGAGAATGATATGGTGGACATACTCCTATAGATAAGCGTAGCATAAAGATCAAGTCATTTTAATAGTTCAATTGCTATATGCTTTCTGATACATAGTAACCTAATTCCTTCGACCATGAGATCATGCATATCACCTTTACCGGATGGATGCTTTGATGACATCAAACACCACACCGTAACTGGGTGGCTATAAAGGTGGCATTGAGTGTTCAAAAAGTATTGGTTGAAACACATGGATCAAGAGTGGGATTTGTCCATCCATATGACGGATAGATATACTCTGGGCCCTCTCGGTGAAACGTCATCCAATTAGCTTGCAAGCATGTGACTGGCTCACAAGGGATCACATATCACGGGAATGAGAAAAGAGTACTTATCGGTAACGAGGTTGAACTAGGTATGAGAGATACCGACGATCATAACCTCGGATAAGTAAACTATCGTGAGACAAAGGGAAATTGGTATCGTATGTAAGTGGTTCATTCGATCACAAAGTAATCATAGAAATATGCGGGAGCCATATGAATTTCCAGATTACTCTATTGGTTATTGATCGGAGAAGTGTCTCGATCATGTCCGCATAATTCACGAACCGTAGGGAGACACACTTAAGGATTCGACGTTGTTTGAGTAGTTATGGAATGATGAGAAAGAGACCGAATGTTGTTGGTCTCGAATGGGATTCGGGATATCACGAGGAGATCCGGAATGGTCCGGAGAATAAGATTCATATAAGGAAAGTCCCGTTTCGGAGTTGGAGAATGGTTCCGGTGTTTTCATCGGGAATGTTCTAGAAGGTTCCAGAATGTCCGGCACTCCGGGGGGAAGGGTACATGAATGTGTTATATCAAGTTGGTATGATTGCATCATGTACTCGGTGTCATCGCTGATCAAAATAGAGGGTTTATTCAAATCCTAGTTTGAAAAGTCAAACGGCTAGTTTGAAAGTCAAACGGCAGTTTTTGGAAAGAGGAGGAGTGGGAAACCGAGTTGGGGAGGAGTTCCCTCCTCCAACCGGTGGCGCCCACCCAAGCCGAGTTGGGGAGGCACTCCCCTCCCTCCCCTTGGCCGGCCGGCCCCTCCACCTATATAAGGAGGGGCAGGGCTCCCTCCTAGACACACACAAGATCCTCTCCTCCAAACCCTAGTCCCAAGCCGCCGCCGCCTCCATAGCCGCCGCCGCCGCCTCCATAGCCGCTGCCGGCCCTAGGGCAAACCGCCGCCGCCACCTAGCTAAACTCTAGCCGCCGGCTTGCTCCTCCTCGGCGTGTCTAAACCCTAGATCGTCGAGGAACTCTCTCATACTCCACCATACTCGCTCCGGCTTAAGGCGAAGCCCTGCGAGATCTCCCCTCTACTTCCGGTACCACGCCGTTGTCTTTGCCGAATCGCGAGAGAGTGCTACAACCTCCATTTTCTTTGGAACAAGGGAGAGGAAGGTCTTCGTCAGTCTGAGCGATGTGACCGATTGCGGAGCTGCCGAGCATGGCCGGAAGGATCGTCTACGCGATCTTGAGATCGGGAATAGTACGACTACATCACCCACGAGAATTCGCTCTCGTTAAACACTTTGGAATCTTCGAGGGTGAGTTATTCTATTGACTCGTTGCTACAATCTAGTAGATAGATTTTGGCTTGTTTGTTTGTATGCGGTAGAAATTTTTTGTTTTCCATGCTACGAATCCCTACACCCCTCGACAAGAACGGCAAAACGAACAAGTAACCTCCAAGTTCGACATCAACCGAGAAGGTCCGATGAATCCCTGGCGCCCGTCCAAGTTCGCCATCAACAACAAAGTCGGAGCCTGAAGCTCCACTTCATGGAACGCCGGGAATCCCGAAGACCGATCCTGGCGAGCCGAACCTCCAAGATCGTCGGTCCGATGTGTGACCCCTTCTCGGTACCCTATTTTTATAAATATAATATAACTTGTGCATATTAAATCATCCATACTTGGATACATGTTTATTTGTTTGGGGTATATTGTTGATTCACCTCATAATTAAATATGGAGCCCATATGCGGACGAATCTAGTCTAATATTGGCTCCGTTTAAATTTGTGTAGCGAACGCGATGTCATGCTTTGTCCTGTTAATTCAATATTTAATATGCGGGGTAGTTAAATAACTTGAACCTTTTATTTAAATGTCAGGATCCCGATTCCGCTTAATATTGCTAAGTGGGACCGCATATTGCCATGCCATGCATCATATCATAATCATGCCGGATCTTTCGCCCTAGTATTAAATATTGCATCCGTTGTCTCTTCTAGTGTTTTGCTTCTTCGCGGACTAGGCCGATGAGTTGATGCGAGTGTCGACCCGATCTTCGGGTGAACCTTCGACAATGTTCTCAGGCGAGCATTCTCCCCATTCTACCTATTTTTCATTTATAGTCTTTACTTCCTTCCTTTGATCTATTGCTATCCTTATTGCCGATGCTTTAGTACTGTCCCTTTATTACCTGCTCCACTATATTGCCTTGGTTATCCTATTGCCTTGTTTGATTAGCTAGCCTCGTCCTTGCGGCATGCTTAGTATTGCTCTCATACAGGTGAAACATTATTCTTGGACATTGATGGTGATAAGATAATTAAATTGGTGATGTTGGTTATGGTTTCACCTAATGATAAGGCCCCGGCAGGGACCACCTTTGGGAACTGCTTGAGCCGACCTAGGACCCGTTCGTTCTATGATACCGGTTCTAAGTTGATCGCGCTAACCAAACGTGGGGGCCTCTGGGATCCTCCCCTCAACTACCGGCGCTATTCGTATATCCAGAGGGTTACAAAATTGGTTTTCCATTTGTTGCATACGCATAATATGTCCTCGGACATGGGTGAGTTGATATGTCTTCGGAATTGATGTTTTGGTGGACTGCCATGGCTTGCATTGCATAAAATCGGGATATCGTGCCGGAGGTGGGATGGAGCTCTACAAGTTATCTTACGATCATCGCCCGGCCGTAGACTCAAACGCTGTGCCACCTAGAGAATCAGCTGTATCTCTTGTGTGGGTAAAACACAGTAGGTGATGCCTCTGGATATGCGCGTAATTATGGGACATTTCTTGTTGTGAGATTCGGAAGGTACGCGTGATATGTTGCCTGATGGGTTGAGCATGCGTTTGGGTACAGTAGTGCAACCCTGCAGGGTAAATCTTTTCGAGAAGCCGTGTGTCCACGGTTATGGACGCCTTAGGAGTACAGTTTCATGATCATAGACAACGCCACTAATGTTTTGCCTCTAATAATATGATTAGTAATTAGCCTTATCAACTAAACACCTGCTTAACTAAAATTGCCACTGTGTGTGTTCCGCAAGGGGACTTCCTAGACTGGTCTTCGAGGGGGAAATCTTCGGATGGGTTATGTTTGGTGTTACACTATGCTATCGTATAGTGCTCTCTTATCTCGCTCTAATAGCCGAAGTTGTAGCGTGTCTCTATAAGTTAGATAGTGCAAGCTTTGCTGCCGCTGAGCCCATCATACCTATGTAGGCGAGGACCGCCGAATTCTAGTCTCGCCGTGTACTGGCCTCAGTACTGACCGCTCTCTTTATGTTGTCTTTTGCCCTTTGTCGGCACCCTTTTGGCTTGACAGGTATGTGACTGATGACGTTAGCAAGGTTACCCTTCCGGCTTGGCCTGGGCAGGGTTATGGACATCGCTTGGTTATTCTTCAGGACTCTTAGTCCCATTTGTATCTTGTCCGTACTCGGATACCATTCTCGTTTTCTCTTTGAATTGTGTCTTTTGTATTCTTGACTCATTGAGTCGTTGTTGTATATATAAGTTTTTGTGGACTCTGTTGTAAACTACTGTGATGTAGCTACTTGTATTCATATCCCACCCACACGAAAGTGTCTGGTGGGCGTCTTTGAATCGCTTCTATGCGGATTTTGGCGGGAAATGCTAAGATCTGCATAGACCCGATTCGGGGGCGTTACAATCTCGATTGTATTCTATCATATCGACGGCAACCAAATGTCACTCACATTGAGCATTTCCGGACCAAAGATGGAGGGCTACGTTAATAGTACTTTCTCTGTTTAAAATATAAGATATTTTAGTTTTATAAAAGAAATATATTTAAACCCTTTTTAGTGTGTAGGTTCGTGTAGATTCGAAATGAACCTACGCACTCGGAGCGTGAAAACAAAGTTAGGACGGGCCAATTGGTCAGCCTAAAATCCTAGCCTGGCTGAACAAGCAACATGCCCCTGATGTCTAACATTTAATCAATTTAATGGAGACAAATAGCTTACTTTTACTGCTGGAAGACTGGGCCATAGCCTAGGATGTTCTCCAAGACCCTCCGTCAGTGTACACACTAAAATAGGTCTAGATAAACATCACAAAGCTAAAACATCTTATATTTTAAAACATAGGGAGTACAATTTAGGACGATAATTTTCTTTGGCTCTTCCTCAAACGCAAGCGCACAACTCGATTGTTGCCTACGCTGCTAGAGCGATCATCGAATTGGTTAGGTATCCCTAAAGTAATGGTGGCAAGTGAACCCGTTGTCTGTCTCGGTAAGGTGTATGAAGTCCGGTAGCTCACCCTTGTCGGGGTGTGGATGCGATGACATATGAAACATTCTTACATGGACCTCGCTTCCCTCGAGCACTCCATCCCTTGCCAGCGTGCGCTTATCTCGTGGTTGATTCCAACTCTCACTTCTTCCACTTATTGCACGCCTCTCACAACAAGCAAAAGATCATCATCCTTGACATTTAAGTGGATGAATAATTGACATCTGACCATGCATCTACGACATCTATGGACTGTGGTGTTCGATCACTTAACTACGCTCCTTGGCTCTACCAATCACCACAACACCACTCTTTACCTCGACGTTGTGGCCTTAATTGTATTCGAACTCTCGAGTCTCGATGAGCCATTCTAGAGGCAGAGATCTAGGCAGCGATCAAGAGCCTTCTGGCTGCCATGCTCCGGCTCCCAATAAATTCACCTATGAAACCTTGTTACCACTTACCAGTTGTGAAGTGATTAAGAAACACGCATGTCAGAATTTGGACAAGTTCTATCACTTCAATGGCCATGGATTTGACTTCCTTGACCTAATTACCCTCTAGTCTTGGAATCTTGATGCAACCATGCCCTATGACTACAGGCCGACAAGTCATGTATAACTGAGTCATTGGGCATGTTTCGTCGAATCTTATAGTTAAGGTAAGTGTATTCATGTGCATGCTGATTACAGAAAGTAAGTACAATACGAGGAAACACACTCTAGAATACGCAAGCCTTCCTGAGATGGATTATAGCCAACAATACACATAACACATGCATGTTTGGAAGATCTTGTTGCATTATATCATTGCTGAAATTATAAAGTTTTTTCTCCAATAATTCATATGCGGAAATCATGGATGGCCTTCTTGGGGCCCAATCCGACGGAGTAGTGGTGCATGGCATAGTCCTTAGCAAGTGTCTCCCGGTACAATGGCGGGTTCTCCTCCGACAACAACTCCTTGATCGGACCATACACTTTTTTTGAACTTGGATGACTTGGAAAACACGCAATCGAGATCCTTGGTGAGGCGTTCTTCGCGACAACTCTATGCTCCACACTCTTGAACCTGTCATTCGAGATGATCTGGACATGTGCACACGTCACTATTTTGCAAAACAATGAACACCAAACTTGTGTTCTTGGCATTTTGGTGTCAATTAACTTTGAAGGAGCATACCTGTAAGAGATCACTGATATTGACAATAAACGCGTCAGGAATCGGCTCCACGTTGACCCACCGGTTTTCATGGAGGACTTGGAGCCCACCGACGCCGTCCTGGAGGAGCACGGTGAGGAAGCCGGAATCGGTATGATGGGTGGTGCCGATGGCGAGCTCGGGCTCGGGACAGGGCGGGTAGTAGTGGCAGAGCATCATCTGCCCTTGGTTGCACCCCATGTCAGCGAGGTGGCTAGGACGGAGGCCTAGAGCCTCTGACAGTAGGCCGAAGAGTGTGTCCCACAGTTCCCTCACGTGTTTGGCGTAGTCAAATAACACGTCACTGCATGGATGTTTCGTCAGCGATGATGTGGACACTGGACAGCGGGATAGACTTTTCTTTGACGAAAATAGCTAGCCACGCCTAGACCTGTGTACGCGTGGGCATCGTCGAGGTAGCTAGCTAACGATGGAATGAGCCGCGGAGGCTGAGGTACGTACCTGCGGCAGGAGTCCGGCAGCTCGTCGGCGGCGGGAGAGCCGGGCGCGACGCGGAGGTAGAGGGTGTCGCGCCAGTTGGCGACCTTGGACTGGTGGAGGTCGAAGTTGCAGTTGTACTTGACAGGCCTGGCCGGGTCCCGCGTGTAGAGCCGCGCCTTGTCGGTGCCCTCGCCGCCGGGGGCCTCGTGGAACGCCCTGGTCGCGTCCACCGCCGCGGCTACGGACTCCGGAGGCACGCCATGCCCCGTCACCTGGAAAAAACCCCACTCCGCCGCGGCGCGGCCCACGGCGGCCACCACGGCTGCGCGGTCAGCGGACGCGAGGTTGATCACCGGGATGGCCGCGGCTGCAGGCTCTTGTTGGACGCCGGCGGGGACAGCGGGATCGTGGTGGTGGACGTCTTCAGGAACGCGGAAGATGCGCGGGACGTGCGTGATGCCGGAGGCAACGAGGCCGCGGACGCCGGCGAAGGTGGCGTCCAGCGCGCGAAGCTCGGTCGCGCGGTCGTAGGCGGCGTCGGCGGCCAACATGGCGATCGATCAGTAGGTATGTGTGGTTGGAACTGGATAGTTGGTGGCGTGAGTGTGATCGTCTAGGTTGTTTGCTTGGTCTTATATTATCTCCACCAAGCTAGTTGGTGAGAGCGCGTGCTTGCTTGCTGCAGCTGCCGCTGCTGAAAAATAAACGGCGAAGGCGACCGGGGAGAGAAAAAAGGCACCGGCCGGCGGCGATGGGCGCAATCTTCCGTACGGAAGGATTACTCTTGCGAAGAAAACTCAGCACACGGACGCACCGATGGGTCTTCGCCGCAATCTTCCATACGGAAGGATTACAATCTTGCGACGAAAACTCAGCACACGGACCAGTTCCCCGGTATAAGTTTCACAAACAAAGTTCTAGGTACAGTATATGACATGTATAATTAACATTTTTTTCAAATCTAATTTTAAATTTGGTTATCTGTCTCTTCAAAGTGCACATCTCGCCCGCTGAAAGAATCATATAAGGTATATATAGTTTTTTTTTTTGAAAATGAAAATCATCCTTACTTTTGCATCAAGTCGATGCACAGCTTTTCATTAAAAAAAATTGTAAGTAATATTACTACTCAAAGATAGGCCAAAGTTGATAAAAAATCAACCAGCGAAAAGTAATATTACAACTCAAAGACTAATATGCTCCCTGGATAAAGATATCTCAAGCGACTTGTCTTCCACTTGAAACAATGTCAGTCTGGCTAACAGTGTTTCGGGACAATAGCCCGAATTTATGGAAAAGTCCGAATGCCGTGATGTAGCTAGCTAGTCGAAATATTGTTCTCGCAGTAGACGTGCACTCGTAACAATGTTTGTGTAGTGATTTTGTTTTGACATTGAGTTTTGTATTGGATAACATCTGTATTCAGTCAGTATCTATTTCTGACAATATCTGCTTTTGTTTTTGTGTTCGTGGTTTCTATATTCGTTTACGTTTTCGAAAAAATATGAAAATAAATATGGCATCACTCAGTTTCATCCTTTCTATTTTGTTTTCATCCCTACTTAAACCTTAGGGATTAGTTTGGCAACAGAGTTTTCTAAAACTGAAGTATATTGATATCATAGTATTTTAGTGCCTAGCAAAGTAATAATTCAATTTTTCTCTTTTCTCAGTTTTCTAAAAAAGAGGGTCTAACCTCTTTCTCAAATATTTCAACAAAACCATACTTTTGAGGAATACTTTAGTTTTAAGACCATATTATTTGTTGGATCCAAGCATCTCAAAGTATTTAATATTTTAGTTTTTTCAAAAACCAAACTAGGTTGAAGATGAAGCGCATCAAGGATTTCAATATAATTTTTGTTTTTTGTTGAGGTGTTTTGTATTGTTTGCTGTTTTTTAATGCTAACCTATTCGCAAGAAAAATATTCTCTTGATACTTTAAATATACTTTAATACCATAAAGCTTGCGTGTGTTGATGTCTACGCACTTCTATTCTTGTAGACAGTTGTTAGGCCTCCAAGTACAGAGGTTTATAAAACAGTAGGAAGTTTCCCTTAAATGGATTACCCAAGATTTATCGAACTCAGGGAGGAAGTGGTCAAAGGTATCCCTCTCAAGCAACCCTGCAATCAAGATACAAGAAGTCTCTTGTGTCCCCAACACACCCAATACACTTGTCAGGTGTATAGGTGCACTAGTTCGGCGAAGAGATGGTGAAATACAAGTGGTATGGATGATTATAAGACAAAGGTGCCAGAAAAGAGCTTGACGGGAGGAAAAGGTTGAAACGGTCATGTAATTCCCCGTGACGGCACCAGAAAAGACTCTGATGGCATGGAAGAGAATAAAGGCAAGTAAACAAAGATGGCAACAAACAAAAATGCGACAAATCTAGTTGTGAACAGTGTTTCAATGCTTAGAAACAAGGTCTATGAATCATACTTTCACTAGTGAACACTTTATCATAAACATATTCTCTTCATGATACTACTCTTAACTACTCTCCGGTTGGTGAACTCTAATCCACGGTAGGGCTATAACATCACTCCTCAAAGTCCGCGTTCCCTAATCTAGATAATTGATACGTCCAATTTGCATTATTCTATATCATAATTTGCCTCTATTCATTGATATATTTAATATTAAGAGGTGATACTTATGTATTTTCATCTGTTTTTGCATGTTGGATGATTCTTGAAGGATGAACTGCCGGAGTCAGGATTCTGATGGAAAAAAGAGGTGTTTTGATGCAATTTTGCGAAGATCAAAAAATAGCATAAAAATATTGGAAAATAATATTTTCTCAGAAGACGAAGGAAGCCAGAAGGGGAGGCGGAGATGGGCCACAGGGGGCCCACACCCCCCAGGCGCGGGTCCCCCCTAGGCGGTGCCTGGAGGAGGTGTGGCCCACCTGGCCGGCCTTCGACTCCGCCCTCTCGCCTATATCTTCTTCTCGAAACCCTAAGACATGGGAGCGACCACAGAAAGATTCCGCCGCCTCTGCGGGGAGGAAAACATCAAGAGAGAAAGAGCTCTCCGGCAGACATATTTCTGCCGGGGAAATTCCTTCTCGGAGAGGGGAGATCGTCCATCAACACCGTCATCAAGCTAGACTTCATCGGTATCATCATCATCATCCACACCATCATCTCCACCAGCACCATCATTACCACTTCGTCCCGCTGTAACAATCGTGTTGAATACTTGGATAGTTCTTAGGGGAACTTTCCCGGTGTTGATTAGTATGGTAGTTGATGCTTGTGAGTGGAACCATTGGATTATTGTTTATGTTCAGATTTTTATCCATCACCATATCATATTTGATCTTGATCCATATGATGTCTTGTGAGTAGTTAGTTTAGTTCTTGAGGAGATGGGAGAAGTCATGTTGTTAGTAGTGGATTTGTGTTGAGATATTATTCAATGGTTTAGTATTTAAGTTGTGGTGTTATTCTTCTAGTGGTGTCATGTGAATGTCGACTACATGATACTTCACCATTTATGGGCCTAGGGGAATGCATTGTGTATTTGGCTACTAATTATGGGGTTGCCGGAGTGACAGAAACCTAAACCCCCGTTACGACACCATTGCACAAGGGAGCATAGGATCTTAGAGTTTAAGGTTGTGGTTAGGTTTATATCTTAATTACTTTCTTGTAGTTGCGGATGCTTGCAGGGGGTTTAATCATAAGTATGTATTAGTCCAAGTAAGGTCGGTACATTAGCACAGGTTCACCCACACAACACTTACAACACCAAATAATACTACTTAGCTATCTGAAGCAAAAGCACTTGATAGAATTACCATGTGTCCTCGAGAACGTTTGGTCCTTATAAGTATTTCCACTGGCTTGTACTTTGCTAAGAAAGGATTGGGACACTTGCTGCAGTTGTTCATTTCCTTTATTACTTATACTTTGTTTCTTTGCTTTATCAGAAACCCCTAAAAATCCGTTTGCTAAGTATTTACAGAGATTTCCTGCTCCATACCACTAGTCAAAACCTTCTGCTCCTTGTTGGGATCGACACTCCTATTTATCAAAAGTACTACGATACACCCCCTACACTTGTGGGTCATCAAGACTATTTTCTGGTGCCGTTGCCGGGGAGTGAAGAGCTATTGAAGAGTGGAATTGGTAAAGGAAACTTCTACTGTGAGTATTGCTTTTTATTTCTGTTTGTTACTTTGTTTTCAGTATGGATAACCCACTTGGATTTCTGTTTAGGAAAACTACTACCACTATGGTAGTAGATGAACCACCACCTGTTGAGATAGATCCTTTTAAGATACCTACAAGTAATGTTGATCGTGTTATGGATAATTATTATTTAGGGGATGGAACTGTCCACCCTGGTGATCACTTGCTTTTTATCCATGAATTATGCGGGTTGTTTAAGTGTGCAGGTATCACAACTGAACAGGTGAAGAAGAATTTACTCTCTATATCCTTGAAAGGGAGAGATGAAGAATGGTATAAGCTGCTGAAGAATGGACAATCCATGGAATGGGAGGAAATAATGCCTCTCTTTTATTCTAAATTTTATCCTCCCAGTGAAATTTAAGGATAGGAATCTGATATATAACTTTTGTCCTCGTGATGGAGAGAGTACAACTCAAGCTTGGGGGAGATTGAAGTTACTAATGCTTAAATGTCCTATTCATGAACTCCCTAACAATATTATTATCAATAACTTTTATGCTAGGCTTTCTCTTCATGATAAAGATTTACTAAATGCTTCTTGTGCTGGATCATTCACATGTATGAAGGAAGAAGCTAAATGGGATCTACTAGACCGTATTCAAGAGAACACTGAAGCTTGGGAGAATGACAAAGGGAGAAAGTCAGGTATAAATTATGATTATGAATGCATTAAATCTGATGACTTCCGTGATATTAGTGATGAGTTTGGTCTTGACTCCCAAAGTATTGCCAATTGTTTTAAGGCCTTTGCCTCTTACATAGAAATTCCTAAAAAGAAGTGGAATAAGTACCATGCACCTTATAAAGATGTTGTTAGTCATGTTCCTGTTAGAAGCACCGAAGTTTGTACTACTATGTTGGGCCACGCAGAGATAAAACAAAAATTTTCCTCTAACGTGGTGATCCCAAGACCTAGCTGAGGTAGAAGGCCACGAGGTTTACCACTGGACGCGCGGTTGCGGATTACTGATGAAGCGCGCGTCGATTGATGCAGCGATCCTCACGATCCGATCGTCCCCGGTGCCGATCGCACAACACCTCTCGCTGGTATCCACACGCATAAGGAGGAGCGGCGAATCGCTAGGTTCGTTACGGCGGCTGGACTGCTGTGGAGCTAGGGTTTCCAACACATGGAATGACCTAACCGAACAACGATTAACCCTTCTGGGTTACTGTGCTCCACTATATATAGGGAGTGAACGTGGGCTCCGCTCGCGTGACCCATTCACTAAAGCCCATATAACATTAGTCACCGTGAGTCCAACTCACTAACTCAGTCCTAATCTGGTTTAGGTCCAACCCAACCAGATTACAGATTCGGATCCAATCCGAACTTGCTCCCACTCTTAAGTGTGTGACCCCGCAGGCTCATGGTTACTTGGACACGATTAGAGTCCGACTCACAATCGATCAATCGGCATCGGCTCCTAGCAGAACGTGCCGACTCCCAAGTACCAAAGAGTCATGACGACTTGCCTTTCCAATCCGACTTACGTCTGAGTCCCTTTTGCCTCACGATATACCTTGTCGGACTATAGGCGAATATATGTCATCCCTTAAATAGTCCAACTCTCTTCTCGATCCGAGATAAGTGATTCACCCGACTAACTCTTAGTCGATCGCCTCGGTTAACACTTAACCGAGTCGTGCATGGCCATGCTTTCCGAATCATATCTCACGAGAGGGCCCAGAGAATATCTCTCCGAGTGGAGGGGCAAAATCCCATCTTGGTTATTCACATCACGCAGCTTGATTCTCGACGACCAATCCTGCCTTTATAAGCCGCCACGGATCAGCGTTGATGAACCTAAGTCGGTGATCCTCAACTCGGACTATGCAACAACCTCGGTCTAAGGATTACATTGATTGAGATGTACAAATGACAGCTTAGTCCGTTGTACCTCAATATGGGTCAATCCGACTCGCTAAACTCTTTAGCCTAGTCTGTAAGTTGGAATAGCATCTCCATGCCCATGACAAGTGGAACCGAGTCATCAAGCCAACTTTCACATTGGTCTAAGTTGTGTGTCCAAAGACAACCTCAATGACCAAGGATATTTAGTACAAACAACATGAATGCATAGTTCCACAACTGAATCACATATTCAATGATACACATCGATGTTTATACAAGGACTACTTAATAACTTTATGAATACAATGGGAAATCTCATCATACATGATTGCCTCTAGGGCATATTCCCAGCCTCCCACTTGCACTAGAGTCAATCTTCCGACATCACATGTCTAAGCATCTAATGCCCATGGCTCTCGTGTGCGCCTCATGCTTCGCTGGGGTAACGACTTTGTCAACGGATCCGCAATATTTGCATCCGTGTGTACCTTGCATAACTTGATATCACCGATCCACGAATGGCGAATTAGGTGGTACCGCATGAGTATGTGCTTGTTCTTCCGGTGTTGTCTAGGTTCCTTGGCTTGTGCAATAGCACCATTGTTGTCACAATACACGCCCAACGGATTGGACGAGCCCGAACCACACCAAGATCCATGAGGAAATTCCTCATCCAAACAGCTTCCTTTGCGCCTCCGAGGACAATATACTCAACCTCTGTAGACGCAGACGCTCTTGCTTGGAACTTTTCCAGCTCACAACACCTCCGCTTATAATAAACACGTATCCGGATTGCGAACGAATCATCGAGTCGGTGAGATAACTCGCATCTGTGTAACCCTTTACACTAAGTTCATCTTCACCACCATAAACCAAGAACATATCCTTAGTCCTTCTCAAGTACTTTAGGATATTTTTAGCCGTCCGATGGATCTCTCCAGATCAGCCGGTATCCGCTCACAACACTTAGAGCATAGGAAACATCCGCCTAGTACAAATCATGGCGTACATGATGGATCCAATCGCAGAAGCATATGGAATCGCACTCATCCGACTTCGCTCATCGGTTGTCGAAGGACACCGAGTCTTGCTAAGTTTTACACCATGGGACATCGGTAAGAACCCTTCTTAGACGATTCCATGTTGAACTTTTCAACACTTTGTCCAAATAAGTACTCTGACTCAATCCAATGAGCCTCCTTGATCTATCTCTATAGATCCGGATTCCAAGGATGTATGTTGCCTCACCCAAGTCTTTCATTGAGAAACTCCTTTCCAATGATTCCTTGGTTTCTTGCAACATATGGACATCATTTCCAATCAGTAATATGTCATCCACATATAAGATTAGAAAATTTACTTTGTTCCCACTAAACTTCTTGTACAAACAAGAATCATGATCACTCTTGATGAAGCCAAACGATTTGACTACCTCATCAAAGCGAATATTCCAACTCCGAGATGCTTGCTTCAACCCATAAATGGATTTCTGAAGTTTGCATACCTTGTCAGCATTAGCCGGATCGACAAAACCCTCGGGCTGTATCATATACACGTCCTCGGTTAAATTTCCGTTAAGGAAAGCCGTTTTGACATCCATCTGCCATATCTCATAGTCGAAATAGGCCGCTATAGCTAACATGATCCGAACTGATTTAAGCATCGCTACGGGCGAGAAAGTCTCATCGTAATCAACTCCTTGAACTTGTCGGAACCCCTTCATGACAAGGCGTGCTTTATAGATTGAAACATTTCCATCCATATCAGTTTTCTTCTTAAAGACCCATTTGCACTCGACGAGTCTTGCACCGTCTAGCAGATCAACCAAGTTCCAAACTTGATTTTCATCCATGGACTTTATCTCGGATCTCATGGCTCCAAGCCATGACTCGAATCGATCCCACCATCGCTCGAATAATTTGCCGCTCATCACTGCTAACAAGAACACATCACGAACACTTCGTAATCTTGCCGATCTTCGTAGTACAGTGTCATTGGCTCAGCTGCCACGATCGGCTCAACCTCCAAGGTTTTTGCCGATTCGCTATTAGCCGATTCGCTATTAGCCGATTCCTCTCGAATTTCTTCGAGTTGCACCGCTCCCACTTACTCGATCGAGAAACTCTTTCTCAAGGAAGACACCGTTCCGAGCGACAAACACTTTGCCCTCTTCTCGGTTGTAGAAGTAGTAACCCAAGGTTTCCCTCGGATACCCCACGAAAATACATTTATCCGACTTGGCCGTAAGCTTGTCCGACTGAAGTCGCTTGACAAAAGCTTCACAACCCCAAATCTTAAGAAAAGACAAACTCGGCTTATTGCCTGTCCACATCTCATGCGGTGTCTTCTCTACCGATTTTGATGGTACTTTGTTTAGTGTGAACGCCGCTGTTTCTAGACAATAACCCCAAAATGATAAAGGCAGATCTGTCCGACTCATCATTGATCGTACCATGTCCAACAAGGTCCGATTCCGCCTTTCCAAACACCATTCCTTTGTATGCGTTCTGGTGGAGTAAGTTGAGGAACTATTCCACAACTTTTCGATGGTCATCAAACTCATGGCTCATGTACTCGCCTCCTCGGTCAATCAAGAAACTTTATTTTCTTGCCGAGTTGATTCTGTGCTTCATTCTGGAATTCTTTGAACTTTTCAAAGGCTTCCGACTTATGTTTCATTAAGTAGATATATCCATACCTACTCAAATCATCAGTGAAGGTAATGAAGTACTCATAACCACCTCGGTCGTCGTGCTCATTGGTCCACATACATCACTATGTACTAGTCCCAACAAGTCGGGCGCCCTTTCACAACTCTTTGCAAAAGGTGTCTTGGTCATTTTGTCGAGTAGGCAAGATTCACATGTCTCGAACGACTCCAAGTCGAACGAAGTTAGGAGTCCATCATCATGGAGCTTCTTCATGCGTTTCCAACTTATATGACCAAGCCGATAGTGCCAAAAGTAAGTCATATTCAGATCATTTGGTTTCAACCTTTTAACATTTATGTTATAAACCGACTCACCATCAAGATTCAAAATAAATAACCTGCTACGAGCGGGTGCAAAGCCGTGAAACATATCATTCAAATACAAAGAACAACCATTATTCTTGATATTCGACTCATAGCCTTGCCTCATCAAACATGAAGCAGAAATAATGTTTCGACTGAGCACTGGAACATAATAACAATTATTTAGTTCCATAATGAATCCGGAAGGTAAATGAAGTTGCATCGTGCCGACTTCCAACGCAGCAACTCTTGCTTTGTTGCCGACTCGAATATCAACCTCGCCTCTTGCTACGCCTCCTAGTTCTTACCACCCTCGCAACGAGTTGCAGATGTGAATAACTGATCCGGTATCATATACCCAAGAACTATTAGGTGCATCAGCAAGATATATGTCTATAATATTGCAAACAAGTGTACCTGAGTCGGAAGTCATACCTCCACTCTTGGCTTTGTCGGCCAAGTACTTGCTGCAGTTCCTCTTCTAGTGGCCATCCGCCTTGCAGTAGAAGCAAGTGGATCCGGCTGAAGGAGATGGCTTAGTCCCTGAGGAAGCGCTTGGGACAGGGTCATGAGCCTGCTTTCCTCCTGACTTAGCCTTCTTCTTAGTCCAAGAACTCTTCTTGAACTTAGCCTTATTCCGCACCATCAACACTTGACTGGTGCCCTTCTTGAGATCCGCCTCTGCCTGCTTGAGCATCCCATGCAATTCAGTGAGCTTATTATCCATACCATGCATGTGGTAGTTCGAAATGAACTGCCCATATGCACTAGGAAGAGAGTTCAGAATTATATCCGTAGCGAACTCTTCGCTTATGGGGTAGCCAAGCCTCTCCAGAGACTGCACGTAACCAACCATTTTGATCACATGCGGACTCAGTGGATCACCATCCTTAAGCTTGCAACTCAGAAAGCTGAGAGACTTGATACCTCTCGGTCTTCGCTGAGCACGGAACATACTTTTGAGGCTTTCGATCATATCGTAGGCCTCAACATGCTCGAACTGCTTTTGCAAGTCCGGTTCCATGTGAGCAAGCATAAGACGCTAATATCCGTGGACTCATCCTTAGCCCGACGGTAGGCATTGGTGGCTGCGACCGCATTCTCATTCGGCTCATCCGGAAGTGGGTTGTCTAGGACATGGTCCTTCTTTTCTTGTTTGAGAACAATTCTCGATTTCGATACCGGTTGGTAAAATTAGTGTCGTTTCTTTATCTTTCTCAAGAATGGTTCTCAACGCAAAACCGGATAACCGAGAGTGCTACTTGGTGCCATGATCTACAATGTAAAATATGCAAAACACTTAAGACATGTATTCATAAAAGAGCAAGCATATTAAACATTTTAATATTTTATGCTCCCACTAGAACCAACACCCTCCGATGGTTACTTAGTGATTCAGATCCTAAATAAGCAAGTCGGCTAGTGAGCTTTAGCATCACCGCTAGCCGCCAAGTGATCTAGGTAGACAACTCCTTGTCAATCGCATCCCATGCGACTCTGTTGGACGGGTGGCATCACATGCCCCGGCCCCATCCGACTCTTCACCGAGTCCCACAACCGTTGTGATAGACCCGTCTAGCTTACCAAGTGTTTCCGCAGTAAGAGTCCGACTCGAACCCACCTAGTCGGAAACAATTGGCAGCACCTCAATTTTATGAGCCCACTACCAAAAATGTCCGACTTGTGATGGTGCAAACACAGGCGGGAAAACCGACTAGACCTTCTTTAAGGGATTAAATTTTACCGACTATCTAATAGAGGTAAAACAGAGACATAACAATAACACAAAATAAAGCAATTATAATGTGAAATGGTATGGCTCTCTTCATGGCGATCTCCATCTCCACAAAGCCTGTAATCCGACTCGTGCCAACTCTTGTCACTTGCCGTCTTACTCCATGTCGCCGACATGTACAACGCCTTGCATGCCTTCCGGGTTCTCAAACAGCTACACTAGCTTAGTAAAGTAAATTACATAGAGAATCCGACACGGTGTCGTTATACAATAAAAAAGACAGCACCTAGGCTCCAGCCGGCTGACAAAAACCGTGATTCGCAGATCACGTATGGATTACACACATACATCACATGCACATGAACCATACCATTCACAACTTCCTGCAAAAACAAGTTATGCATAGATACAATATCTACCGGCGTTGTGAAACTCGCAACGACATCTAAGGCGCTACGACAGGGCGAAGCCGGCGGTCCCCTCGCGGATCGAAGGGGCAGCGCCCGACGATTTTTCCGAAAACGTAGATCTCATCTACGATCCGAACATGGATTCCGACCATCGTTCCGATTCGATCAAACTTTTTGATCTTCGATCACCGCTTCTGGATTTACGTGTCACAGTCTACCCCGATGGCGGAAGCCGACCGGTAGGGGTATGTCGTTCCACGACCTCAGCAGTATGATCACGGAATTCAGATCTACCATTCCCCGAGTACAGTTGATCCAATCAACTTCATACAAAACCGATCTATCTCATAGATCGACCACCAAAACAGCACATAGATCTCATCTATAGCCTACCGCATATCACATATGCGAGATCTCGAGCCTAAAACCAGAAGCTATTGCTCTGATACCACTGTTGGGCCACGCAGAGATAAAACAAAAAATTTCCTCTAACGTGGTGATCCCAAGACCTAGCTGAGGTAGAAGGCCACGAGGTTTACCACTAGACGCGCGGTTGCGGATTACTGATGAAGCGTCGATTGATGCGGTCAGTCCTCACGATCCGATCGTCCTGGTGCTGATCGCACAGCACCTCTGCTGGTATCCACACGTACAAGGAGGAGCGCCGGCGGCGAACTGCTAGGTTCGTTACGGCGGCTGGACTGCTGTGGAGCTAGGGTTTCCAACACATGGAATGACCTAACCGAACAACGATTAACCCTTCTAGGTTACTGTGCTCCACTATATATAGGGAGTGAACGTGGGCTCCGCTCGCGTGACCCATTCACTAAAGCACATATAACATTAGTCACCGTGAGTCCAACTCACTAACTCAGTCCTAATCTGGTTTAGGTCCAACCCAACCAGATTACAGATTCGGATCCAATCCGAACTTGCTCCCGCTCTTAAGTGTGTGACCCCGCAGGCTCATGGTTACTTGGACACGATTAGAGTCCGACTCACAATCGATCAGTCGGCATCGGCTCCTAGCAGAACGTGCCGACTCCCAAGTACCAAAGAGTCATGACGACTTGCCTTTCCAATGCGACTTACGTCTGAGTCCCTTTTGCCTCACGATATACCTTGTCGGACTATAGACGAATATATGTCATCCCTTAAATAGTCCAACTCTCTTCTCGATCCGAGATAAGTGATTCACCCGACTAACTCTTAGTCGATCGCCTCGGTTAACACTTAACCGAGTCGTGCATGGCCATGCTTTCCGAATCATATCTCACGAGAGGGCCCAGAGAATATCTCTCCGAGTGGAGGGGCAAAATCCCATCTTGGTTATTCACATCACGCAGCTTGATTCTCAGTCAACCCGAATCCTGCCTTTATAACGCGCCGATTACGGATCAGCTTGATGTAACCTAAGTCGGTGATCCTCAACTCGGACTATGCAACAACCTCAGGTCTAAGGATTACATTGATTGAGATATACAAATGACAACTTAGTTCGTTGTACCTCAATATGGGTCAATCCGACTCGCTAAACTCTTTAGCCTAGTCTGTGTAAGTTGGAATAGCATCTCCATGCCCATGACAAGTGGAACCGAGTCATCAAGCCAACTTTCACATTGGTCTAAGTTGTGTGTCCAGCACAACCTCAATGACCAAGGATATTTAGTACAAACAACATGAATGCATAGTTCCACAACTGAATCACATATTCAATGATACACATCAGATGTTTATACAAGGACTACTTAATAACTTTATGAATACAATGGGAAATCTCATCATACATGATTGCCTCTAGGGCATATTCCCAACATACTAATCATATTGTGCCTAAACCTTATGTTGAGAAAATACCTTTCCCAGCTAAGGTAAAGGAGTGCACTATGATAATCAGTGCGAATAACAAAGGTACAAAGAAAACTATGGAACCTGATGAGCAAATTAATATTGAACCTGTGGTAGCTATTGTGAAAGATCTTGTCACTAGAAATATAGAGGATGGACATATTGTCTTATGTGAAGACGCTTCTAATATTGTCTCTCATCCTAGTAAAGCTAGAAAAGCTAGTGTCCATGTGCTTTCGGTTAAAATTGGCGATCATTGCTACTATGGTTTATGTGATATTGGTGCTAGTTCTAGTGCTATTCCTATTGAGCTTTACAAGGAAATTATGCATGAGATTGGTCCTTGTGAGCTTGAGGACATTGATGTGGTTATTCACCTTGCTAATAAGGAAACGATTTGCCCTATTGGTATTGTAAGAGATGTGGAGGTCCTTTGCGGTAAGATTAAGTATCCTGCTGATTTTCTAGTGCTTAATTCAGCAGCTAGCAAAACTTGTCCTATCATTTTTGGTAGACCTTTCTTGAACACTTGTGGAGCTATTATAGATTGTAAGAAGGAATTTTTTTTAACTAAGTTTGATGGAGATTCTTATGAGTTTAACTTTTCCAAATTTTCTAAAGCTCCTTGTGAAAACGGCTTGCCTAATAAAGATTTTAGGATGGAACAACTTGCTTCTATTGATCCGGTTTATGACCTTGGACCTCTTTTTTTTATGACTGTAAGTATGCTCATCCTGATGATAAAGTTGTTTCCTATGACAGTTATATTGTCAACTTCATTCAAGGTGCTGAAAGTTACTATGAGAGAGGGAAACATGGTTTTATGCATCTCGATTATGTTGAGTTTCCATGTTTTATGTTGAAAGCTTTGAAGTTGCATTTGTTTTGTCTTCCTATGCTGGTGCCTTTTTGTTTCAACAATTTGTTTTCTCATGATACCCCCATGCATAGGAAGTGGGTTCGACTCAAATGTGTTGGTAATTTGCTTCTTTATGCTCTCTTTCACTTCAGATATATATCTCCAATGTGAGCATCTTTGAAACTATCAAGCCTAACTTAAAGGCATTAAAGAAAAGTACTTCTTGGGAGATAACCCAATAGTTTTGTCTAGTCTTGGAAGTTATTACCTCAGTAATAACTGCTCCTTATCCTTTTTGTTTTGGTTTTTGAGTCAAGTTCAACTACTTTTGAGAAGTGGAGGAGTTGTGAAAAGTGGCTGTCCTGGGACAGATTTTTGTGCTGCATTGTAAAAATTTGTGAGGGATCTCAGTATTTCGGATGGAGCTGTATTTTTCTATGCTTGTTCTACAAGTTGTTACCCAACTTTAATTAGTTTTGTACTTTTTTATTTGAGCAACAGAAGGTTTTCAAAAAAATCAATCTTTACCTATTGGTATGTTTTGACAGATTTCTGTCATCATTTGCATTTGCCTCTTTTATTGATTCCTTCCAGATTCTTTTGGGTTTTTGGAAAGGAGTTGCTACAATACCTTTTTTTGATGGATTTCAGTTGAAGTGTGAACCTTAAGGTTTATTGTTTTTTGCTTACACTAATGTTGCCATTGAAGTTTGTGTATTGCCTTGTGAGAAAAGGAATTTCCAGGAGAAGGAGAAAAGGAGTCTGCAGAGTTCGTCTTTGAATAGGTAGAAGTGGTGAAATAGAAGGTTCGTGAAAGCCTAATATTTTTATATTTTTGATGTTTTATTACATAAGGGAAGTTACGAGACGGAACAGAGGAGGAATCAGAGGCCAGGGTGGCCAAACCCACCCCAGGCGCGGGCCCCAGCTAGACGTGCCTAGAGGGGGTGTGAGCCCCCGGAGCTCCGTCTCCGCCTCGTTTTCATACCAGTACCTTCCTTATGCATTGAAACTTCGTAATATATAACCCCCCGGATCCCCCGAGGTTCGTATATCATGTTATCATCGTGTTTTTGTTTTGATCTGTTTTTGTCAAGAAAATCTTCTCAAGTTTAGAGCACCATGGTCTCCGCCAACGACAAAGGCAAGAATCCCGTAGAGGAAGTAAAGTTGGAGGAACAAACCGCCGCAGGGTCAAGGTCAAGGAAACATACTTTTGTAGGAGTAATTAACACTGGACGTGATTTTTCTCGTAACATGCAGGGGATCATAGCCTCCGTTGACTTCAGATCCTGCCCTGAGGCCGTGGAAGCCCTTCGAACCACTGACGAGTTTTGTGATAAGTACTGTGCTTTGAGGATGAAGGTGGATATACTTCAAGAGGAGATGACAGGCTTCGTAAGATGCTGGAGGGTTTCCTTACCCTAAACAAGAGAACACCACCACACCGAAGGAGTAATTCATCATCATGTTTGGCATCCCCTTGGCTTGTTCCAAGCTTGGGGAGTGCCGCGGTATCACATCATTATCTTTTATCTTTTACCTTTTTAGTGTATTTGTATCTTTGGTAGAGAAGTTATCTTATAGGTTGGTTTGCATGTGGAAGTATCTCTCTTTAGTTAATTATCTATGTATCCCTTGGTGTGAGTGACTTTATGGAGTATTAATGAGAAGTTTCATATTTTACTTTTTGCACTTCTTATTTTAGTTTGCAATCTCTATTATATGATTTATCTTGTTGATCAGTATTGGCATCACTTTGGGAGCATCAAGTAGATCTAAATTGGTTTTGCAAACCGATCTCTGGTCAGTAGCAACACTTTTTGAGGTTTGAAAGGAAAAGAGAAAAAAGCCTGCAGTTATTTTGTATGTTTTTGTTTTCTTTCTTCAATGGATCATAAGCTTAGTATTCTTTATTTAAGATATTTTGTGTCTTCAAGGAAGATTGCATGTTTGGCTTTATCACTTGTAGGTTTGCTTGTTTCCTTCAACTCATTTGCTTGCTACCCAGCCTTGCTAGCCAAAAACCTGTTTTGAGAAGGCATTCTTCTCATGCTTCCAGCCCCTTTGAACCAAACATGTGCCATTTGTGCCCACCATATATACCTATTAGAATTATTTCTATTCCAAGCAAATTATCAAGCTTCATATATCTTTCGAATTAAAAACTATTTTGTTATGAGAAAGCTAGTTAGTAAAGCTCTCACGAACTTGATGGCAAACCTTACTTCCTTGCCCCTAATAAACTTGAACCATTGTGTCATCGAAGTTTTATATGCTTGCATCTATACGTGGGATTAGAAGAACCGTGTTGTCACGGGGAACACTTACAACATTGCACCTGTACGTTGCACAAATATGGAGTATATGCTTGATGGAGTTTAAGATGATTAAGGCAAGTAGACAATGAGCATCTCAGTGATCTTTTTATTTATTATGTGCATAGATTTTTATTGAGGATGCTTCATAGAATGCTCATTATGGTGATGCTACAAGTTTCCACCATGATTAGGCATGGCTTAGGCTAGCGGCCCAGGCATTTATCTAACACACATACATCACTCCATGGACTTACAAGTTCCCTCTTTATTTCACATCGTCGACATCCGCAAACAAAAGAGCATGATATCAACTGTGTACAACGTACATGTGCAATGTTGAAAGCGTTCCCCATGACAGCACGGTTCTGCTAATTCTAACGTATAGATGCAAGCATATACAACTTTGATGAAGCAATGGTTCAAGTCTATTAGGGGCAAGAAAATAAGGTGTGCCATCAAGTTCGTGAGAGCTTTACTAACTAGTTTTCACATAACAAAATAGTTTTTAATTCGAAAGATAGATGAAGCTTGAGAATTTTCTTGGAATAGCAATTTCTAATAGGTAGATATGGTGGACACAAATGGAAAAGGTTTTGGTTCAAAGGGATTGGAAACATGAGAAGTATGCCTTCTCAAAACAGGTTTTTGGCTAGCAAGGTTGGGTAGCAAGAAAAAGAGTTGAAAGAAACAAGCAAACCTACAAGTGATAAAGCCAAACATGCAATCTTCCTTGAAAACACAAAATATCTTAAATGAATAATACTAAGCTTATGATCCAACAAGAAAGAAAATTAATGATACAAAATACTTGTAAGCTTTTTTCTTTTTCCTTTCAAAACCCTAAAATGTGTTGCTACTGACCAGAGCTCGGTTTGCCAAAACCAATTTAGATTTACTTGATGCTCCCAAAGTGATGCCAATACTGATCAACAAGATCCATCATATAATAGAGATTGCAAACTAAAATAAGAAGTGCAAAAAGTAAAAGATGAGACTTCTCATTAATATTTCATAAAGGCACTCACACCAAGGGATACATAGATAATCAACTAAAGGAGAGATACTTCCACATGCAAACCAACCTATAAGATGACTCCTCTACCAAAGACATGAATCCACTAAAAAGGTAAAAGATAAAAGATAATGATGGTGATACCGCGACACTCCTCCAAGCTTGGAACAAGCCAAGGGGATGCCAAACCTGATGACGAATTACTCCTTCGGTAGTGGTGGTGTTCTCTTGATAAGCTCCTCAATCAGCTTCCTCATCTCCTCAATCTGAAAGGTCAGAGTACGAATCAACTCCAAATTTTGCTCAATGCGGTTCATGATCATATCGGATCGAGAATTCCAGTCCTTTCTATTCTTTCCCCACTCTTCCTTCTTAGTATGCTCCTCCCCTGCATGGTTAGAACAAGGCATATCGCACATCGAGGGCAAGTTCCCTATGGGCACATGTTGATATTGACGCTCATGTATAAGAGTGTGGAAGGGTTTCTTGGTACTTGGAGGAGGTGACCGTGGAGAGAGGGTATGACGTGGAGGTTTCCCTCTTATAGACATCCATGTTGTCCTCATAAGCTTGATAGGTTTTTCCACCACTCCAATGCTTGCGACGGTAGCGCGGATATCCGGATGCTTGTCCTCCTCCATGTCTTCTTCATCACCTACCAAAATCTCCTCTTCTTAGGTTTGTGAGGATCATCTTCCTCGGGCTTCTTGCCTTTGTCGTTGGCGGAGACCATGGTGCTCTAAACTTGAGAATATTTCCTGACAGAAACAGTTAGAAACGAAAACACGACGAGAACACGATACAAGAACCTCAGGGGATCTGGGGGGTTATATATTACGAAGTTTCAAAGCATAAGGAAGGTGCTGATATAAAAACGAGGCGGATTCGGAACTCGGGGTGCTCACACCCCCTCCAGGCGTGGCCAGCTGGGGCCCACGCCTAGGGTGGGTTTGGCCACCCCGGCCTCCGGTTCCTCCTCTGTTTCGTCTCGTAACTTCCCTTATGTAATAAATGTAGGGGTTCATAGCATGGAAAACAAAAAAAATTCTACCGCATGCATACAAACAAGCCAAGATCTATCTACTAGATTGAAGCAACGAGTTGATTAGAGTACTCACTCTCGAAGATTCCAAAGCGGTTAACGAGAGCAGATTCTCGTGGGTGATGTAGTCGTACACTTGCCGATCTCAAGATCGCGTAGACGATCCTTCCGGTATTCCGTTAGCCACGCAGTCGGTCACACGTTCGGTACTCGATGAAGACCTTCCTCTCCCTTGTTCCATCAGGCAGCAGAGGTTGTAGTTCTCCCCTCGCGATTCCGGCAGCACGACGGCGTGGTGTCGGAAGTAGAGGGAAGATCCCGCATGGCTTCGCCTAAGCCGGTGCGAGTTATGGTAGATCTAGGGTTTCCGGCGATCTAGGTTTAGAAGGCCGGAGAGGAGGAGGAGGTGTCGGCAGCGGAAAGGGCGACGGTGATAGGCCGGCGGCGGCGGCGGCTTAATGGCCAAGGCCTGCAGGTGGGAGGGCTGGTGTTGTGTGCTTTGGGGCAGCCCTCCCCCTCTATTTATGAGAGGGAGGGCAGCTTGGGAGAGGTGAGTTTGAATCCATACCCAAACCCAAGTTGGATAGAAGGAAGGACTGTTTCCTTCTTCCACTTGGAAACTATTGTTCTAGTTTGAATTTTCAAACCTCCCTTTTGACTTTCAATTTAGAGCTTTATTTCTCTCTCGCAAATGCCCAACCAAAGTGACATAGGACATGATCCAATCATTCCACTTAACCATGACACATTCATGGACCATTCCCCTTCTGGTCTGGTAACCTTCTAGACCCTTCTAGAACCTCTCCGATGAAAACATCGAAATCATTCCCGAACTCCGAAATCGTACTTTCCTTATATGAATCTTACTCTCCGGACCATTCTGGATCTCCTCGTGATATCCCGGATCCCATCCAAGACTCCGAACAACATTCGGTTTCCCTACTTACATTCCATATCTACTAAACAACATTGAATCCTTAAGTTTGTCTCCTTACGGTTCGTGAATTATGCGGACATGACCGAGACACTTCTCCGATCAATAACCAATAGAGGAATATGGAAATTCATATGGCTCCCACATATTTCTATGATTACTTTGCGATCGAATGAACCACTTACATACGATACCAATTTCCCTTTGTCTCGTGATAGTTTACTTATCCAAGGTTTAATCATCGGTATCTCTGCATACCTAGTTCAACCTCGTTACTGATAAGTACTATTTTCTCGTTCCCGTGATATGTGATCCCTTGTGAGCCAGTCACATGCTTGCAAGCTAATTGGATGACATTCCACCGAGAGGTCCCAGAGTATATCTATCCGTCATATGGTTGGACAAATCCCACTCTTGATCTATGTGCCTCAACACATACTTTCCGAACACTCAATGCCACCTTTATAACCACCCAGTTACGGTGTGGTGTTTGATGTCATCAAAGAATCCTTACGTTGATGGTGATTAGCATGATATCATGGTCGAAGGAATTAGGTTACTATGTATCAGAAAGCTTATAGCAAATGAACTATATTAAATGACTTGATCTTTATGCTACGCTTAACTATAGGAGTATGCCCACCACATCATTCTCCTAATGATATGACCCTGTTGTTAATAACATCTCTATGTTCATGATCAGGAAACCATGATCATATATTAACCAACAAGCTAGTTTAACAAGAGGCTTTACTAGGGACTCTTTTATGTTTACAAATCACACAAGTATTAATATTTCCGGTTAATACAATTATAGCATGGTATGTAAACATTTATCATAAGCATGAAGATACGATAATAACCACTTTATTATTGCCTCTTGGGCATATCTCCAACAGTCTCCCACTTGCACTAGAGTCAATAATCTAGTTTCAAACCTTTGTGCACTCAACACCTATGGCTTTCCGGTGTTGTATTTACACGATTGCTAGTGGTCAACTGATCTCCGGATCCGACACTTTCAGGTCCGTGTGTAATTGCATGTCTTTGCGTCTCTACACATCACTCATTCTCTAATAAGATGGATTTGTATAATTTGGTCCTTTGGTGAGACCTTTAGTTCCTTGGGGTTAAAACATGTTGAGAATATTGTCGTACAATATATCTTCATAGTACTATCCCGCTGTGAACCACACCTAGTTTGATAACAAACTACTTGACACAAATGCCCTCTTTTGCTGCTATAATAGCAGTCATATACTTAGCCTTTTGTTGTAGTATCTGTCACAATGTCTTAACTTTGGAACTCATCCAAATCCATTATGGAACTTACTTTCCATCATATTGTGCCACCCTTAGTTTAGATTGAGATAAACTTAATTTGTACTTTGTGACAAAACTAGTATCAATGTAATACTTTTACAATGAACTAACCATCTATTTGTCACTTCTACAAAATAATATATTCTTAGTTCTTCTAAAAGATCATAAGAATATCTTTACTATCGTCCAATAATCATCTTATGAATCATTCTGGTATACGCTCATAACATTTAGAGCATAGGACATATCTGGATTTGTACACATCACAACATGATTGATAAAATACTCTTTGTGATTTTATCTATCAAGTATCAAAAATACTTAAATCTTTATTCAAACCTTCCTGTGCAACAATAACCTTTCTTGTAGTTTCTCAATATCTCATCTATGTACTTCTGGCACAACCATATTGGCGTCACAATTTATCCATATAGACATTGATGCCAAATATTCGGGTTCTGCCTAAACCTTTCATCGAGATGAAATTCTTAACCTGTGTTAATAAAAAGATACATCATTTCCAATCAACAATATGTCTTCCGCATAATGTATTAGAAACATGTCTTAGAGCTCCCCCTTAATTTCTTGCAAATTCAAGCATCTTCATCATCTCCGATGAAATTAAACTCTTTTAACAGTTTCATCATAGTGAAGATTCCAACTCCGCGATGCTTACTTCAACCATTGAAGTTTGCATATGATTTTAGCATCCTTTGAATTAACAAAACCCTTTGGACCGTTTCATGCACACGTCCTAGGTAACCATTCTATTAGAAGAACTTGTTTTGTTTATTCAACTACCACATAACAAAATTATATGTAGTGGTTGCTACATTAATCCGTCTAGACTAAATATCGCTTAATGAAAGATCGGATCTTGTCAAAGTCAACTATTTGAATATTGTTGTGAACTCTTTCCTGACATGTCGATAATTTCATAGATGTAAAACATCCATGTCTATTTCTTTATAGATCCAAATACGACTGTAGGGTCTTGCACCTTTTTAGAGGGTCTTTCAAGTTCAGAGCTTGATCTCTCGTATATGGAACTATCATGGATTTTATGGCTTCAAACCATTTGACGGAGTCAGGGCCCATCATCACTTCTTTGCATGTAGTCGGATCATTATTGTCAAATAATGATTTAACTCTCAAATCTTGGTATTTGATTGTTTACCCGACCTAATTGGTTCAATAGGAACTTAGACCTCCGTGACCACAACCTTTGAGGCACGTGAGCCATGAGCACTGTTGCTGCCTCCGGAACACTTTTCGGCGCTGCGCAACTTTTCACATATAGCTAAGGTTCTTTTAACCTTATCAAAGTTCTATTGTCCTCCCACTTAACTTTTCATGGAAAATTCCTTTCTCAAAGAAACTTGACGTTCTAAGCGACAAACATTTTTGTCTTTGGTGTTATGGAGGAATACTCAACTATTATTCAAAATAACATACAAAGATATGTTCATCCGATTTTGGTTGCAAACATCTTTCTTATGCATAGCATACCAATGTTTAAGAAAGGAAAACTTGGATTTTATCCCAAATCATAACTTTATATGTTGTCATTTCAACAGATTATGATGGAGCTCTTTTCAGTGGAAAAAACGGTAGTCTCTAAAGCTTTAATCTTTAAAATATAATGGCAATTTTATAATTTACACCTTTGATCTTACCATGCCACACAAGGTTTCATTACATATCTCGAACGCTCCATACTCTTATGGTGTTTCGGGAAATGCAAATCCACGGAACGATTCCTCAAATCTAAGGTATTATGCTAAACTTGTAACTCAAATGTCTTCCTTTATGATCCTATCATAAATTCTTTATTTTCTTGTTACATTGATTTTGCACTTCATCTTGAAAGTTTTTGAACTTTTCAAATGTTTCACACTTCATCCTCATTAAGTAAATATTCATATATTCACTCAAATTTTCGGAGAAAACATATGAAGTTGAAATCCATCGCTCTTGACTACACGTAATGGACTTCATACATCAGATATGTACAAATTCCAATAATCTAGTCATTCGTTCTCTTTTGGCCTATGAACGGAGTTTTAATTATCTCTAGGAAAGTTTCACAAGCGTCATTTGATCAAAAATCAAAATACTCCAAAATTCCATCCACATGGAGTTTCTTCATGTTTTCTTTCCAATATAATTTAAACGTCGATGTCACTTCCTAAGTGATCTTTCAATCAATTGTCTTTCGACATTTTTAGCATTTATTTTATGGATGTGATTTATCCAACGACATTTGTAAATCATCCATCTTTTATGAATTACGGCAATTATTTGAACAACGCTTTTGTTCTCATAATACCTGACAAAACAAATTTTGAAGGCAAGCTTTTATGTCAGTGAGAAACACATCAATACTTTATTTGTTCTCGATGAACATCATCACATATTCTCTTGCTAGTTACCTAGGCCATTGCAGTTCATGAATTGTGTTGTTTCGTATGACGATTCACACGAACAAATTCAGTATCCAATACTTAAGAACCACATTGTTTAACAAGTAATACAACCATAACACATATATCCTCTATATACCTAAGCTGAACAATTCTAGTCTTTTCTTTTCTGCCATATATTTCTAATATTCTCTTTCAGTATTTTCTTTTCTGTTTGAAAGAATCTATTAACATCAATAGTGGAGCCATACACATGACACATAGTCCAAAGCATGTATAGTTAAATACCAACGTCTTTGGACTTGCACTTTGAAGTAGATCACCATCATCAAATACTTGGTGTTCTTTCAAATTCCATTCTTTAGTAATCTTTTAGTGTAGTAAACATTTTGCCTACATCAAATATTCATCCTTATCATGGAACTATTCATGATCAAGCTACTTTATCTTATAACGGTGAATTATGAGTATAATGTTGCTCTCCAAAACCTTTTGGAGTATTAAGACGACCAACGTCTCCAACCTTTTGCAAATTCTCATCAAATATGAGAACATTAATTTTGCCTTATTATACTCTATCATGTTGCAACCAAAACTTCGTTTCAGATATCACAATATCTTTCACACATGATGGTTTCTTAAACAATTCTTTCAGATCCCCGATAACCTTGATATTAAATAAATCTTTTGAATATCAAGAATCATGGAGACAAACATGATATTTATATACTAACACTAGAATTGTTACTCTTGATTTAATACTAATTATTAAATTTCAAGAAGTAACCAAATCTTACTGAAAATTTGCAATAGGACTTTAAAATTTTAGATTAACACTTCATAACAATACGATACCAGTTCGTAAAGTAATTAACCAGAATTCTATAGTTCTATTATCTCAATTATAACTAAGCGCAAGGTGGTAAACGGATGCCAATGACTACAACAACTATGCAAATTCAGCTTGATTTAATTTATGATAAATAGTGTAGCGGTCCCAACCTTTAATAAGGTAGATATCCCTGTGTTTACAATGCTAGTCCCTGGATCAATAGCTAGCATCCACAGTTAAGATGTAATATCAAGAAACAAAGGTCATAATACCACTTTATAACCAGGAATAAAATAATTTATTACATCTTACATAGCTCATTTGGCTATCTCATTACAATGCAGCAGAATATAACAATAGCATGGGGTCCTTCATCTTCAAAGTGCCACAGGCAGACATGTTGGTTGTAGACTTGTAATCCTAATCATTACACTTCACTAGTATCAAACAAACCTGCAACATAACAAGTTACAGCCACAAGGGTCAATACATTTGAATTGTATTGGAAAGTGATACTATGGTAGTATAGTGGAGTCTATCATCTATATGCATTTGTCTAAGTGGAGCTTAGGCTTGCATTGCTCAAAATAGATTTTTCCTTCTCATTTGAAAACACTAAGTTTTTGCTTTGATAAAATCACCCAAGGAACTACCAATAGAAATTGGTGAACCTTAAACCCTTGTTCAACCACAAGTTTTTAACTTAGAAATTTGGATGATGAGATTCTTTATAGCTTCCATGTCTTGATGCTCAAATTGTCCTTTGCCAGGGACATGGCTAAGTACTTAGATTTTTACACTCTGCAGAGGTGGTGCACTTTCCCCACAAGACTTGGTTTCACCAAGACAAGATCTTTCAGAAGCCTTCCCTTAGACCAGAATGGACGCGTTCCAACCTATCATTCCCCTACCACCAACTGTCCATTTGGCTAAGTTCTTGCAACCTATATGATCAAGGCAGAGCCCATAATGCCAAGTGGCTGCACTTGAAGCTTCTCAACATTTGACATATCAAATCTCTTTGTTTCCTAGGGTCAGTAGGTTCAAATCACACCATTTGCCAAAGATTTTATCCTCAAAAACATTTTGGAACAAGTTGTATAACCTAATCAAGCATACATAAGTTTATGCAAAAGCAAACATTTTACCAGAAGCTTTTTACTAAACAAAGTGCATGGTTGGATAGGGCTTGTCTTGCTGAATCCATTGATATAAAGTTTGAAAAATTTGGACATATCTAATAGATTCAATCTGTTTTTAAAACCAGAGTCTGGCCACGCTTCTTATTTCTATTGGTCGAAAACGTTTCGCGCGGATCAAGAGATGCAGGCCGTTGGATTTTAGTGGGATCACACGGCTCAAAAGTGCGCGTACCCATTCGCTCACGTTCTATCCTAATCGTTAGATCCAAATCCTACGGTCCTAACTACTTTGACCAATACTCAGCGGCGCTGGCGGCGGCGCTCAGACGAGGTCGTCGCCGGTGATACAGGACGCAAGGGAGAGGGGGAGAAGGCTCACCGGGTTCGCAGTGGCATGGGGAAGATCAACGTGGTCTTCGGGTAGCAGGGGGTGCACGGGGGCGATGAGAATCGCTCGTCGGAGTTGAGCCGTGCCTCGGGTGCGGTCAGACATCGATGGGGGCGATGATATACAACGTGCTAAGGCAAATAAAAGGCACCGTTAGGTTCGTATGGAAGTCGCGATCTTGTGAGTATCCAAGAGGGGGTAAGGGGCGGTCTAGACTCACCAGTAGTGCTCGTCGGAGTTGCGGGTTTCTTCGGTGGCGCTCAGACGAAGACGGAGGCGAGGTTGTGGGGCAAGCGAGAGGGAGATGGAGGCACTGGAGTGTGCGCCAGAGTCTGGGGAAGATGTTCGCGTGCTCGAGGAGGCGAGGGGTGGCGCGGGGCTGCCGGAATCGATGTCGGAGCTCGTCGGGGCAGTGGAGCTTCGTAGAGGAATTAGGGCGTCCTGGGGGCGCGCTAAGGTGAGGAACCGAGGGGGAAACGTAGGGGAAATGCTGGCGATTAAGAGAGCAAGGTCTGGGGGTGTTTAATGGCGTGGTTAACGCGAATTAAATCGAGTTTTACTCGCCTGCAACGGCCGGCGAGGTGAGGGGCGGGGTCTTCGCGCGGGTGAAGACGATGACTGGGAGGGGTGGGTCCGTCTGGCAGCGAGAGAGAAAGTAAGGGAACGGGGTCCACCTGTCAACGTCCTTGCGGGTTTATAAGTGAGTGCGAACCATTTTTCCGCGGGAGAGGGAAGATGGGCTGGACTGGGCTTAGTGGGCTAGGCTAGTTGGGTTGGGTCCTTTCACATTTTTTTACTCTGTTTGTTTTTCTTTTTTTTTCCTTTTCCTTTATTCTGTTTGGATTTTGGACAACCAATTCAAACACCTATCTGAATTCAAACTTTTGTCAAATTTTGTGTAGGTTTAAATACTGATTTGTAAAACATTCTAGAATCATTTTTAGAATAATTTATTTATTCTTTTTAAGGTCTTTTAATTATTCCAAATAGGCTCTAGTTTTTAATTAGATAGGATTTTCATAATATTTTAAATCTCCATTTAAAATCTTTAACTTTCCAAATCCTTTCAGTAGGTTTTGTTTACTTAAAAGGGTGTCAAATAATTCATCTTGAATTATTTGGAAAAGTTTCTAATAAGATTTATTAATCATTTAAGATTGGGTATTTGTTTTAATTCTAATGGGATTAAATATAGTTTTAATTCCCTAAAGTTTATTTGGAAGATTTATTTTATTTAAGTTGATTAATCAACTTTTATTTCACTTGGGTAATTTCCAAAATCATTTTCTCATCAATTTTATAATTATTCTTATTAGAGATTTGTCTTTATAAAATAGGGATAGAATGGTTATTGCCATTTTATTTTATTTTGGAAATTCTTTATCCTTTTATTTTATTTGATTTGGATTATAACCATTCCATTTGCTTAATGGATTAGGCCAAGATTTATTTGGTCTTTCAAGTATTCTTTAATTAATATTTCTTTCTTCATCTTATAAAATCCTTATCTTTTTATTTAGAGATCCAAACTTGGTGATTCTAATTTGTGAAATCTTGTTTATTATTTGTTTATCCTTTTAAAGATCTTTAGGATTATTTGCTCACCAATTGGTAGGGATTTTAGATAAGGCTTTATTAGCTTTGGAATTTACTTTTCCTTATCTTATTAAATTCATAAGGTTTTATTTATTGTTCCAAATTAAGTACCAATTTATATGGTTTTATAATATTTCTATTTGTCTTTCTTGATCATTTGTGAATGTTTGTTGACAAAGTTTTATATGGATCAAATTCATAGGCTTGGAGATAACTTTGGAAATGATTTTTATTCCATTAGGGTTTTGGGATTTGGATTTATTTTCCAAGTGTTTAAATTTCCAGATACATTCATTGAGGAATGCAATTCACATGATTTGGATTTTTTTTGAATTCAAACTTTAACCAAAGTTTGTTCAAGATGGGATTTTAAGTTTCCTTTTTGAAACAAAAGTTTCTTTTCACCCTAAAATTCAACAATAATTTTATTTTGTTTAATTATTTTTCACATTACAAGATTTGGAAAATCTTGGGATGTGACAGGCTACCACCCTTAAAATAAATCTCGTCTCGAGATTTGGGGAGGCTAGGGGTTACAAGTTGGATCAAAAGCATCTAGGGTACTACCACCCTTAAAAAATTTCCAACTAGACCAGATCTTGGCTTGCTTGGGATCTTGTTGAAATCTCTCTGGACAAACATCTGCATAGTGTCCTTTGTTTCCACACTTGAAACGTGTGACAAGGCTGAGATCCTTCATAGGCTTGTTTATCTTGTGCTTCATCTTTTATGGACAGATTCTTGCATAATGTCCTTGGTTACCACAATTGTAACATGTGATAAGATTGAGTTCATCACGTATCTTCAGTGGACAAGTTGCTACATAATGTCCTAGCTCTTTGCAGTTGTTGCACCATACTTGGCCAATCTCCTTATACTTATTCTTCTCTGGACATTCACTGGCATAATGTCCCATTTCTTTACAATGATTACATTGCACATGGATTTTGTCCTTCTTTTTCTTGGGTTTCTCCAAAGCTAGGAGTGCTTCTAGTTCATGTTCTTCATATGTTATCTCATAGGTAGGAATGTCTACTGGTTTCCTTGACCTTCTATTGCTCCTTGGATAATTCATATGTCTCCTTTTTGGTCCTTTAAATTGAGTCATGTTGTTGGGAGGTACAAGCTGAGATTTTCCTTTGTCTTCATCCTTCTTGGTAGACTTGGCTCTCTCATGGTAGTCTACAATCAGTTGTTGCACTCCACCTTGTTTCCTTTGTTGAACTATGGAATATATGGGGCATTGGATAGGGACATGATTGTTTCCTTCACATAGGTAACAAGTAGCTTGGGATGTGGGGCATTGGTCAATTGGATGTTTTTCTTCACAATTAGGGCATTGATCTTCATGCTCTTGGGATGTATGATCCTTGTCTCCACAAATATTGCAAGCTTGAGTTCCTTCTAGAGTAACATCTTTGTCATCCTTGTTGTCATTAGCTCCTTGGGAAGAGCTTTCTCCCATGTTGGTCATTTGAGTATCCATCCCTTGCAACAATTGGGATTGAAGTTTCAAAATCCTTTGTATGGCTGGGTCTAATCCATTGTTGTTGGCTAAAAGCTGAGTTGTCACTTGGCTCAACTGGGTTTGGTTTGCTAGTAGTTGTTCTCTCATGTTATTCTCTTGGTTGTTGTTGTCATCCTTGATGTTGGAGTCTCTTGGAGAAGTCATCTGTTTGGGTTGGATTCGGATTAGAATAGGCAAAATATTTCTAAGGGAATAATTCTAATCACACACATCACAATTCACACAAGCAATGTGCAAGCAATCATAAACAAACATTCCACTCAAACAACAAAGTTCAAGCACATTTTTAGGCAACCAAAAATATTTTTGTTACACCACATAAGTTGGTGGGTTTGACTTAAACTAAATATGGTGGTCCATCTATATGGTTCACTTGAAATCTTTCCATCCTTCTTAGTTGATTCTTCTTGAACAAGCTCATGGTATCCTTGGAAAAATTCTTGCATCTTGGTCACAAAACTTCAAAGGTGATGATGGTTCCTTCTAGGTTGTGTTTCCTTAGTCTTCAAGTCTTGAGAAACATTTCTTGCCACACTTGTAGTCCTTAGTAACATCTATGGTTGAATTCCTTGGTGAAAATGTTGAAGATGTTGAAGTCATTAGAGTTGATGAAGTCCTTTGCACACGGTGAAGTCTTTGGCCATGGGGTAGGCTTTATCCATCAAGTTGAAATAGAAGAGAGGTAGAATCAAAAACCAGAATGGTTGAGGAAAGAGTTTACAATATTTTTGTAAATAAGTTTTGGAACAAATACAACTCCTATTTTTCTAAGGGTTTTGTCCAATCCTAGGGTTACAAATCCTACAGGCAACACAATGCTCTGATACCATCTGTAGCGGTCCCAACCTTTAATAAGGTAGAGATCCCTATGTTTACAATGCTAGTCCCTGGATCAATAGCTAGCATCCACAGTTAAGATGTAATATCAAGAAACAAAGGTCATAATACCACTTTATAACCAGGAATAAAATAATTTATTACATCTTACATAGCTCATTTGGCCATCTCATTACAATGCAGCAGAATATAACAATAGCATGGGGTCCTTCATCTTCAAAGTGCCACAGGCAGACATGTTGGTTGTAGACTTGTAATCCTAATCATTACACTTCACTAATATCAAACAAACCTGCAACATAACAAGTTACAGCCACAAGGGTCAATACATTTGAATTGTATTGGCAAGTGATACTATGGTAGTATAGTGGAGTCTATCATCTATATGCATTTGGCTAAGTGGATCTTAGGCTTGCATTGCTCAAAATAGAATTTTCCTTCTCATTTGAAAACACTAAGTTTTTGCTTTGATAAAATCACCCAAGGAACCACCAATAGAAATTGGTGAACCTTAAACCCTTGTTTAACCACAAGTTTTTAACTTAGAAATTTGGATGATGAGATTCTTGATAGCTTCCATGTCTTGATGCTCAAATTGTCCTTTGCCAGGGACATGGCTAAGTACTTAGATTTTTACACTCTGCAGAGGTGGTGCACTTTCCCCACAAGACTTGGTTTCACCAAGACAAGATCTTTCAGAAGCCTTCCCTTAGACCAGAATGGACGCGTTCCAACCTATCATTCCCCTACCACCAACTGTCCATTTGGCTAAGTTCTTGCAACCTA
Source organism: Avena longiglumis (assembly GCA_030063025.1). Classification (NCBI taxonomy): domain Eukaryota; kingdom Viridiplantae; phylum Streptophyta; class Magnoliopsida; order Poales; family Poaceae; genus Avena; species Avena longiglumis. The sequence continues at coordinate 486,500,851 of CP125975.1, read as the reverse complement.
TATGATCTAGGCAGAGCCCATAATGCCAAGTGGCTGCACTTGAAGCTTCTCAACATTTGACATCTCAAATCTCTTTGTTCCCGGGTGGCCATCCACAAGTGAGATACACAAGGTAAACCATGGAAATGGGCCTTGTGAACCACTCAACACAAACCATTCCTTCCATTCCACCCAGGTGATTCATTCACTTAGTTGTTTTATTAAACAAAACACAAGTCCTCGGACTTAAAAATTTTCCATAGCATGATTATATATATTCCACCCTTGTTTTATACTAGCTAAGCTAAGCATGATAGTAGTAGGGATCTTAACTTAGGAAATTTCTACTAAGGTTTCATCTACTAGGATTTCCCATAGCATGGTTTATACTTAGCAAAAATTCCATGCAAGTCTTACTTAGAAATATCACTAATGCATAGTGAAAATAATGGGACAAAAGTATGTAGCATCACTTGCCTTTTTGGTAGAGTATAGGTTCACTTCTTGATCTTTGCAATGTTCACACACTTCAAGTCACTACAATTCAATCAAGCAAACAATATTTCAATCTACCATTCAAGCAATTCATCACATAAAATGATAGTAACAAAACAATGCATGCAAGCATGCTAAAGATTGTTTTATTTGTAAAAGTGGTTTCTAATGGGTCATAAACATTTGAAAACACCTGATGGTCATTTTACAAAGTGGCAAAACCATTTTTTAGAGGTTTTACTTCATAAACCATTTTTAGAACAAGGTATCATTTTATGTGGTGTAGAAATGTTTTTAATAAGGCATTAATCTATAGGTTTCACAAAATATGTTTTCAAACCACAAAACCTTGTGTTTAGGGTCAGATAGTTTATTTCAAAACATTTTCCAAAGGCTTTCCTCCAAAGTCATTTTAACAATTAAACCATATTTTTATTTGACTAGAAATGGTTTAAATCCAAAGTTTATTCTTTTGTTTCACCAAATACATTTTTGAAACCACAATTTGTTTCCTAGGGTCAGTAGGTTCAAATCACACCATTTGCCAAAGATTTTATCCTCAAAAACATTTTGGAACAAGTTTTATAACCTAATCAAGCATACATAAGTTTCTGCAAAAGCAAACATTTTACCAGAAGCTTTTTACTAAAAAAAAGTGCATGGTTGGCTAGGGCTTGTCTTGCTGAATCCATTGATATAAAGTTTGCAAAATTTGGACGTGTAGATTAAAAGTTATGGAATTTACAAAATCACATATCTAATAGATTCAATCTGTTTTTAAAACCAGAGTCTGGCCACGCGTCTTATTTCTATTGGTCGAAAACGTTTCGCACGGATCAAGCGATGCAGGCCGTTGGATTTTAGTGGGATCACACGGCTCAGAAGCGCATGTACCCATTCGCTCACGTTCTATCCTAATCGTCAGATCCAAATCCTACGGTCCTAACTACTTTGACCAATACTCAGCGGCGCTGGCGGCGGCGCTCAGACGAGGTCGTCACCGGTGATACAGGATGCAAGGGAGAGGGGGAGAAGGCTCACCGGGTTCGCAGTGGCGTGGGGAAGCTCAACGTGGTCTTCGGGTAGCAGGAGGTGCACGGGGTCGATGAGAATCGCTCGTCGGAGTTGAGTCGTGCCTCGGGTGCGGTCAGACGTCGACGGGGGCGATGATATACAGCGTGCTAAGGCAAATAAAAGGCACCGTTAGGTTCGTATGGAAGCCGCGATCTTGTGAGTATCCAAGAGGGGGTAAGGGGTGGTCTAGACTCACCAGTAGTGCTCGCCAGAGTTGCGGGTTTCTTCGGTGGCGCTCAGACGAAGACGGAGGCGAGGTTGTGGGGCAAGCGAGAGGGAGCTGGAGGCACTGGAGTGTGCGCCAGAGTCTGGGGAAGATGTTCGCATGCTCGAGGAGGCGAGGGGTGGCGCGGGGCTGCCGGAATCGATGCCGGAGCTCGTCGGGGCAGTGGAGCTTCGTAGAGGAATTAGGGCGGCCTGGGGGCGCGCTAAGGTGAGGAACCGAGGGGGAAACTTAGGGGAAATGCTGGCGATTAAGAGAGCAAGGTCTGGGGGCGTTTAATGGCGCGGTTAACGCGAATTAAATCGAGTTTTACTCGCCTGCAACAGCCGGCGAGGTGAGGGGCGGGGTCTTCGCGCGGGTGAAGACGATGACTGGGAGGGGTGGGTCCGTCTGGCAGCGAGAGAGAAAGTAAGGGAACGGGGTCCACCTGTCAACGTCCTTGCGGGTTTATAAGTGAGTGCGAACCATTTTTCCGCGGGATAGGGAAGATGGGCTGGACTGGGCTTAGTGGGCTAGGCTAGTTGGGCTGGGTCCTTTCACATTTTTTTACTCTGTTTGTTTTTCTTTTTTTTTTCCTTTTCCTTTATTCTGTTTGGATTTTGAACAACCAATTCAAACACCTATTTGAATTCAAACTTTTGTCAAATTTTGTGTAGGTTTAAATACTGATTTGTAAAACATTCTGGAATCATTTTTAGAATAATTTATTTATTCTTTTTAAGGTCTTTTAATTATTCCAAATAGGCTCTAGTTTTTAATTAGATAGGATTTTAATAATATTTTAAATCTCCATTTAAAATCTTTAACTTTCCAAATCCTTTCAGTAGGTTTTGTTTACTTAAAAGGGTGTCAAATAATTCATCTTGAATTATTTGTAAAAGTTTCTAATAAGATTTATTAATCATTTAAGATTGGGTATTTGTTTTAATTCCAATGGGATTAAATATAGTTTTAATGCCCTAAAGTTTATTTGGAAGATTTATTTTATTTAAGTTGATTAATCAAATTTTATTTCACTTGGGTAATTTCCAAAATCATTTTCTCATGAATTTTATAATTATTCTTATTAGAGATTTGTCTTTATAAAATAGGGATATAATGGTTATTGCCATTTTATTTTATTTTGGAAATTCTTTATCTTTTTATTTTATTTAATTTGGATTATAACCATTCCATTTGCTTAATGGATTAGGCCAATATTTATTTGTTCTTTCAAGTATTATTTAATTAATATTTCTTTCTTCATCTTATAAAATCCTTATCTTTTTATTTAGAGATCCAAACTTGGTGATTCTAATTTGTGAAATCTTGTTTATTATTTGTTTATCCTTTTAAAGATCTTTAGGATTATTTGCTCACCAATTGGTAGGGATTTTAGATAAGGATTTATTAGCTTTGGAATTTACTTTTCCTTATCTTATTAAATTCATAAGGTTTTATTTATGGTTCCAAATTAAGTGAAACCAATTTATATGATTTTATAATATTTCTATTTGTCTTTCTTGATCATTTGTGAATGTTTGTTGACAAAGTTTTATATGGATCAAATCCATAGGCTTGGAGATAACTTTGGAAATGATTTTTATTCCATTAGGGTTTTGGGATTTGGATTTATTTTCCAAGTGTTTAAATTTCCAGTACATTCATTGAGGAATGCAATTCACATGATTTGGATTTTTTTTTGAATTCAAACTTTAACCAAAGTTTGTTCAAGATGGGAATTTAAGTTTCCTTTTTGAAACAAAAGTTTCTTTCACCCTAAAATTCAACAATAATTTTATTTTGTTTAATTATTTTTCACATTACAAGATTTGGAAAATCTTGGGATGTGACAAATAGTTTTCAACTTTTAATCATATTGCTATTGAACTCCCACTCAAAACAATATCCCTCACATTGTTTTAGTGATCACACGAACCAAATTCACTACACCAAGTCCGATCATCACGTGACATGATATAGTTTCAAAGGCGAACAATCATCATGTTCATCATATCATCTATATGACTCATGCTTTACCTTTTGGTATTCCGTGTTCCGACACCATGTTTGTACATGCTAGGCTCGTCAGGATCAAACCTTATCTTCCACATGAGCAAATCTGTCTTGCTCCCATTGTATACACTCGCAGAATCTAACACACCCGATCATCACGTGGTGCTTCGAAACAACGAGCTTTGGCAATGGTGCCTACTAAGGACGAACACTCTATAACTTGATATTTTGTGACAGGGATCATCTTATAATGCTACCGTCGCGAACTAAGAAATACAAGATGCACAAAAGGATTAACATCACATGCAATTCAAAATATGTGATATGATATGGCCTTTATTCTTGTGCCTTTGATCTCTATCTTCAAGCACGCACATGATCTCCATCATTACCGGCGTGGCGTCAAGTTCAATGGCGCCGCTCCATGGTTGTCATCCACCAGCATCAACTATTACAACTACTTTGAATAATAGACACGTAGGTCTATACGTAATTAAAATACAACCATATGGCTCCTGCCGGTTGCCGACTTACAGTAAGGAACATTGCATACATCATATATAATCACAATCATGGACATATCACATCACAACACACCCCTGCAAAACAAAGTTAGATGCCTCTAATTTTCTTTGCATGTTTAATGTGGTTTGGGGCTTTCATCAAGTGTCATTCTAACTTACGAACAAGAACCACAACATTGATACTAGTATTGTCAATCACCCGTTGTAAATTGAATCTTCACTATGTTGGGAGAAACAGGCACCCGCAAAGCCACTTATGCAATACAAGTTGTATGTCAAGTGTGGAGAAAGTCTCATGAACAATGTCATGTAAGGTTAGCCCGGGCTGCTTCATCCCACCATCCCGCAATATGCAAAGTACACAAGAAGCAATCGACAACAAAATCATAAATGCCCACAATTACTGATAAGTACTCTTTTCTTGTTCTCGTGATGTGTGATACCTTGTGAGCCAGTCACATGCTTGCAAGCTAATTGGATGACATTCCACCGAGAGGGCCCAGAGTATATCTATCCGTCATATAGATGGACAAATCCCACTCTTGATACATGTGCCTCAACACATACTTTCCGAACACTCAATGCCGCCTTTATAACCACATAGTTACGGTGTGGTGTTTGATGTCATCCAAGAATCCTTCCGGTGATGGTGATTATCATGATCTCATGGTCGAAGGAATTAGGTTACTATGTATCAGAAAGCTTAAAGCAAATGAACTATATTAAATGACTTGATCTTTATGCTACGCTTAACTATAGGAGTATGTCCATCACATCATTATCCTAATGATATGACCCTGTTGTTAATAACATATCTATGTTCATGATCAGGAAACCATGATCATTATTAACCAACAAGCTAGTTTAACAAGAGGCTTTACTAGGGACTCTTTTATGTTTACAAATCACACAAGTATTAATGTTTTCGGTTAATACAATTATAGCATGGTATGTAAACATTTATCATAAGCATGAAGATATGATAATGAACACTTTATTATTGCCTCTTGGGCATATCTCCAACACTTTATAGGCGAAGCGGCGAGGCAGGGGTCACCAGGGCGGCTGCACCCCCTAGACGCGGGGTGGGCCCACCCGCACGGCAGGGGGTGTGCCCCCCTGGTGAGCCTCCTCCGTCTCGTATTCTAGCTTAGTGTTTCCCACGGTAAAATATTGACTTTGGCTTTTGTCCCGTCCAATTCCGGGAATATTGATTTTCTGCCTTTCTGGAACCAAAAACAGAAGAAAACATGCAACTGACACTGTGGCAACTTGTTAATAGGTTAGTACTAGAAAACATATAAAAACACCTCAAAGTGTGGACAAAGCAAAGCAAAGTAGATAGTAAAGAAGCATGGAGCATCAAAAATTATAGATACGTTTCTAACATATCAAGCATGCCCAAGCTTAACTCCTGCTCGTCCTCGAGTAGGTAAGTGATAAAAATAATAATTTTTGAGGTGACATGCACCATCAAAACCAAGATCAAACCATTTGCAAGCACTGAAAACTGGGATAAAAAAAGTCTAAACATGTGCATGAAATATGGAGTTCTAACAATAGGACAAAGTAACTATACATGCAACATGAAATGCTACAAACAAAGATCATGAATAACATGTATTGAAAAAGTTTGTTTGTTTCACATACAGAAAACATGGCATAGTGTCATTTAGCTTGGCCCTCATAGAATAACAAATAGATGCATATGACACCTTCAAGGTTCATAAGAGTGACTAGATACAAGTAGCACAAGAACAAGAAATATCATCAATATGCATCAATCACTAAGTTTTGGGACACTGCACATAGAACTAAGAATGACAACTATGCTATCTTAATGGTGCCTAAAGGTAGAAGCTGGAGACTCAATATTAAAGTGGAAGAAAGGCCCTTCATAAAGGGAAGCAGGGATTGCAAGTTTCAAAAAGAGCTTCCAAAAATTATGGTACTTGTTAGCTTCAGCCCTCATTGCCCCTATCATAAGCATCTTGAAGTGATTAAGGTTAGAGTGAACAAAGATCGAGTATATGCTTCACAAAGTATAAGTTGGCAATCTCATGTCCCTTGAATACGAGGGCCGCACTGTTGGAGATATGCCCTAGAGGCAATAATAAAAGTGGTTATTATTATATCTTTGTGTTTATGATAAATGTTTACATTCATGCTATAACAGTATTAAACTGGAAACATTAATACTTTTGTGATTTGTAAACTAAATTAGAGTCCCTAGTAAAGCCTCTTTGTAATACTAGCTTGTTGGTTAATAGATGATCGTGGTTTCCTGATCATGATCATTGAGATGTTGTTAACAACATGATCATATCATTAGGAGAATGATATGATGGAAATACTCCTATAGATAAGCGTAGCATTAAGATCAAGTCATTTCAATAGTTTGTTTGCTATAAGATTTCTGATACATAGTAACCTAATTCCTTCGACCATGAGATCATGTTAATCACCATCACCGGAAGGATGCTTTGATGGCATCAAACACCACACCGTAAATGGGTAGCTATAAAAGTGGCATTGAGTGTTCGGAAAGTATGGGTTGAGGCACATGGATCAAGAGTGGGATTTGTCCATCCATATGACGGATAGATATACTCTGGGCCCTCTCGGTGGAATGTCATCCAATTAGCTTGCAAGCATGTGACTGGCTCACAAGGGATCACATATCACGGGAACGAGAAAAGAGTACTTATCGGTAATGAGGTTAAACTAGGTATGCAGAGATACCGACGATCAAAACCTCGGATAAGTAAACTATCGTGAGACAAAGGGAAATTGGTATCGTATGTAAGTGGTTCATTCGATCGCAAAGTAATAGTAGAAATATGTGGGAGCCATATGAATTTCTAGATTCCTCTATTGGTTATTGATCGGAGAAGTGTCTTGGTCATGTCTGCATAATTCACGAACCGTAGGGAGACACACTTAAGGATTCAATGTTGTTTAGTAGATATGGAATGTTAGTAGGGATACCGAATGTTGTTCAGAGTCTCGGATGGGATCCGGGATATCACGAGGAGATCCGAAATGGTCCGGAGAATAAGATTCATATAAGGAAAGTCCGATTCCGGAGTTCAGGAAAGATTCCGATGTTTTCATCGGAGAGATTCTAGAAGGGTCTAGAAGGTTCACCGGACCGGAAGGGGAATGGTCCATCAATGTGTCATGGATAAGTGGAATGATTGGATCATATCCTAGGTCACTTGGTGTTGGCATTTGAAAGAGAGAAATAAAGCTCTAAATTGAAAGTCAAACGGGAAGTTTGAAAAGTCAAACTGGAACAATGGTTTCCTAGTGGGAGAAGAAACAAGTCCTTCTCTCAATCCAACTTGGGTTTGGGTTTGGATTCAAACCCACCCCTCCCAAGGCTGCCCCTCCCTCTCATAAATAGAGGGGGAGGGATGCCCCAACACGACAAGCCCTAGCCCCTCTCCACCCGAGACGCCGCCGCCGCTGGTCCGTCGCCGCCGCCCTAGCCGCCGACGACACCTCCTCCTCCTCCCGGACTTCTAAACCATAGATCTCCAGGAAACCCTAATCCACCATAACTCGCACCGGCTTAGGCGAAGCCCTGCGGGATGTTCCCTCTACTTCCGACACCACTCCGTCGTGCTGCCGGAATCGCGAGAGGAGAACTACAACCTCCGCTGCCTGCTGGAACAAGGGAGAGGAAGGTCTTCATCAAGTACCGAACATGTGACCGACTACGGAAGCGCTACCCGGAACGCAGCGCCGGAAGGATCGTCTACGCGATCTTGAGATCGGCAAGTGTACGACTACATCACCCACGAGAATCTGCTCTTGTTAACCGCTTTGGAATCTTCGACTGTGAGTGCTTCTAACGACTCGTTGCTACAATCTAGTAGATAGATCTTGGATTGTTTGTGTGCATGTGGTAGAATTTTTTTGTTTTCCATGCTACGAACCCCTACAGTGGTATCAGAGCCGTGTCTATATGTAGATCTGTTGCACGAGTAGAACACAAAGGTCATTGTGGGCGGTGGTGCTTTTATTATCAATTGCTTTTTGTGTACTTTGCATCTTGCGGTATGATGGGATGAAGCGGCCCGGGCTAACCTTACATGACATCGTTCATGAGACTTGCTCCACGCTCAACATGCAACTTGTATTGCATAAGTGGCTTTGTGGGTGTCTGTCTCTCCCATCATAGTATAGATTCAATTTACAACGGGAACTTGATAGTTCAAACATCAACGTTGTGGTTCTTATTCGTAAGTTAGAACGACACTTATTGAAAGCCCCAAACCACATAAAATATGCAAAGAAAATTAGAGGCGTCTAACTTTGTTTTGCAGGGTTGTGTTGTGATGTGATATGGCCATGATTGTGATTATATATGATGTATACAATGTTCCTTATTGTAAGTTGGAAACCGGCAGGAGCCATATGGTTGTCTTTTAAATTCCGTTAAGACCTGTGTGTCTATTCAAAGTACTTGTAATAGTTGAAGCTGGTGGACGACAACCATGAAACGACACCATTGACCTTGACGCCATACCGGTGATGATGGAGATCATGTTCGTGCTTGAAGATGGAGATCGGAAGCACAAGAAGAAAGGCCATATCATATCACATATTATGAAATGCATGTGATGTTAATCCTTTTATGCATCTTGTATTGCTTAGTTTGTGACGGTAGCATTATAAGATGATCCCTCAAGCACAAAATTTCAAGTTTTAAAGTGCTCAACCTTACTAAGCACTGTTGCTAAAGCTCGTTGTTTAGAAGCACCACGTGATGATCTGGTGTGTTAGATTCTGCGAGTGTATACAACGTGAGCAAGCCAGATTTTCTCATGCGGAAGCTAAGGTTTGATCTTGACGAGCCTAGCATGTACATACATGGTCTCGGAACACAGATCACCGAAAGGTAAAGCATGAGTCATATAGTAGATATGATGAACATGTTGATTGTTCGCCATTGAAGCTACAGCAACTCTCGTGATGATAGGTTTTGATGTGGTGGATTTGGTTCATGTGATCACTAAAACAATTTGAGGGATATTGTTTTGAGTGGGAGTTCACCTAGATTAATTTAACTATTAATTAGAACTCAATTTGTCATAAACTTAGTCTAAACTATTGCAAATATGTTGTAGATCAATGGCGGCCCCTACCATCAATTTTAATGTGTTCCTAGAGAAAGAAAAGTTGAAAAAACAATGGAAGCAACTTCCCGGATTGGTTCCGCAATTTGAGGATTGTCCTCAATGATGGTAATTTGACCTATGTGTTGGATGCACCGCTGGGTGACCCGCATGCAGCTAATACTACCGATGAGGTAAAGAATGTTTTCCTCGCTCAGAAGAATCAGTACTCCACAGTTCAATGTGCTATCTTGTATGGTTTGGAAGTGGAGCTTCAGAAAAGGTTTGAGAATCATGACCCACATGATATTGTCCGTGAACTCAAAATGATATTTGAGGCTCACGCGGCAGTTGAGAGTTATGAGGCTTTTGAAATGTTCTTTAACTGCAAGATGGAAGAGGGCAGCTCCATCAGTGAGCATGTGCTTAACATGTCTGGGCATGCAATCAAGCTTCAAAGCTTGGGAATAGTGATTCATAATGCTTTGGGGATTCGTCGTGTCCTCCAATCACTACCACCAAGTTACAAGATCTTTGTGATGAACTACAATATGCAAAACATGGACAAGTCGTTGCTAGAACTCTTCTCCATGTTGAAATCTACAGAAGTGGAGATCAAGAAAGAGCACCAAGTATTGTTGGTCAATAAGACCACCAAATTCAAGAAGCAAGGAAAGTCTAAGAAAAAGGGAAACTTCAAGAAGGGCGGTAAGAAAGTTACCGCGCCGGCGAAGAAGACCAAGGCTGGGCCTAAGCCTGATACTGAGTACTTTTACTGCAAGGGAGAAGGTCACTGGAAGTGGAATTTCCCAAAGTACTTGGCGGATTTGAAGAATGGCAACATCAAGAAGAAAGGTATATTCGATATACATGTTATTGATGTGTATCTCAGTAGTACTCGTAGTAGTGTCTGGGTATTTGATACTGGTTCGGTTGCTCATATTTGTAACTCGAAACAGGTACTGCAGAATAAACGGAAGCTAGCGAAGAACGAGGTGACGATGCGCGTTGGAAATGGATCAAAGGTTGATGTGATCGCGGTCGGCACGCTACCTCTTCATCTACCATCAGGATTAGTTTTATACTTAAATAATTGTTATTTGGTGCCTGCGTTGAGCATGAAAATTATATCTAGATCATGTTTATTGCGAGACGGTTACTTGTTTAAGTCCGAGAATAATGGTTGTTCAATTTATATGAGTAATATGTTATATGCACATGCACCTTTGATAGATGGTCTATTCTTATTGAATCTCGATTGTGGAAATACATTAATAACATTGAAGCTAAACGTTTGAAATTGAGCAATAACTCAACCTATATGTGGCACTGTCGTCTTGGTCATATTGGAATGAAGCATATGAAGAAACTCCATTCCGATGGACTTCTTGAATCACTTGATTTCGAATCACTTGAAAGATGCGAAGCATGTCTGATGGGTAAAATGACTAAGACTCCATTTTTTGGTATGATGGAGCGAGCTACGGACTTAGTGGAAATCATACATACCGATGTGTGTGGCCCAATGAGTGTAGCATCGCGCGGTGGTTATCGTTATGTTCTTACCTTCACGGATGACTTGAGTAGATATGGGTATATCTATTTCATGAAACTTAAGTCCGAAACTTTTGAGAAGTTTAAGGAATTTCAAAGTGAGGTAGAGAATCAACGTAACAAGAAGATTAAATTTCTACGATCTGATCATGGAGGTGAATATCTAAGTTACGAGTTTGGCGAGAATTTGAAGAAATGCGGAATACTTTCACAATTGACACCGCCGGGAACACCACAGCGTAATGGTGTGTCCGAACGTCATAATCAAACTCTCTTAGATATGGTTCGTTCTATGATGTCACTTACAGATTTACCGCTATCATTTTGGGGTTATGCATTAGAAACAACCGCATTCACTTTAAATAGGGCACCATCTAAATCCGTTGAAACGACACCGTATGAATTGTGGTTTGGGAAGAAACCTAAATTTCCGTTCCTTAAAGTTTGGGGTTGTGAAGCTTATGTAAAGAAGTTACAGTGAGACAAGCTTGAACCACAAAGCGGAAAAATGCGTATTCATAGGATACCCGAAGGAAACCATTGGGTATACCTTCTATCATAGATCCGAGGGCAAAATCTTCGTTGCCAAGAATGGATCCTTTCTAGAGAAGGAGTTTCTCTCGAAAAAAGTGACTGGAAGGAAAGTAGAACTCAACGAGGTTGTTGAACCTTCTCTCAAACTTGCGAGTAGCGCAGCACCGGAAGTAGTTCCTGTGGTGCCTGCACCAATAAGAGAGGAAGCTAATGATGTTGATCATGAAACTTTGGTTGAAGTTACTACGGAACCTCGCAGGTCAATGAGAACTCATACCACTCCCGATTGGTATGATCCCGTTATGAGTGTCATGTTGGTGGACAACACCGATGACCCTGCGACATATGAGGAAGCGATGATGAGCCCAGATTCCAATAAATGGCAAGAAGCCATGAAATCCTAGATTGGATCCATGTACGAAAACCAAGTATGGACTTTGGTGGACTTACCGGATGGCCGGAAGGATGTCGAGAACAAATGGATTTTCAAGAAGAAAACAGATGCCGATGGTAATGTTACTGTCTATAAAGCTCGACTTGTCGCAAAAGGGTTTCGACAAATTCGAGGAGTTGACTACGATGAGACTTTCTCGCCAGTAGCGAAGCTAAAATCTGTGAGGATTATGTTAGCAATCGCTGCATATTATGATTATGAGATATGGCAGATGGATGTCAAAACGGCATTCCTCAATGGAGACATTGATGAAGAGTTTTATATGATGCAACCCAAAGGTTTTGTCGATCCTAAAGACACTAACAAGGTATGAAAACTTCAACGGTCCATATATGGATTGAAGCAAGCATCCCGAAGTTGGAATCAACGTTTGGTAAGGTAATCAAAAGTTTTGGTTTTATACAAACTTATGGAGAAGCTTGTATTTACAAGAAAGTGAGTGGGAGATCTGTAGCATTCTTAATACTATATGTAGATGACATATTGTTGATTGGGAATGATGTAGACCTTCTTAATAGTGTCAAGGATTATTTGAATAATAGTTTTTCAATGAAAGATCTTGGCGAAGCAGCTTACATAGTAGGCATAAATATTTATAGAGATAGGTCGAGACGCCTAATATCATTGTCACAGAGTACATATTTGGACAAAGTTCTAAAGAGGTTTGGAATGGAAGATAGCAAGAAAGGGTTCTTGCCCATGTTGCCCTGTCACATCCCAAGATTTTCCAAATCTTGTAATGTGAAAACTAAATAAATAAAATAAATTATTGTTGAAAATCAGGGTGAAAAGAAACTTTTGTTTCTAAATGGAAACTTAAAATCCCATCTTGAACAAACTTTAATTAAAGTTTTGAATTCAACAAAATCCAAATCAAGAGAAATTCATTCGTCTTAAAATGTACCTGGAAATTTAAACACTTGGAAAATAAATCCAAACCCTAAACCCTAATGGAATAAAATCATCTCCAAGTTAACACCAAGCCTTTGGATTTGATCCAAATAGAAATCTGTCAACAAACATTTTCAAATGATCAAGAAAGACAAATATAAATATTATAAAGCCATAGAAAGTGGTATCACTTAATATGGAGCCATAGATAAAATCTTATGAATTTAATAAGATAAAGGAATTGAATTCCCAAAGCTAATAAAGCACTTATCTAATATCCATACAAAATGGTGAGCAAATAATCCTAAATATATTTAAAAGGATAAATAAATATCAAATAAGATTTTACAAATTGGAATCACCAAGTTTGGACATCTAAATAAAAAGATATGAATTTTATAAGATGAAGAAAGAAATATTAAATAAAGAATATTTAAAGACCAAATCAAACCTTGGCCTAATCCATAAGCAAATGGAATGAATTATAATCCAAATCCAAATAAAATAAAAGGATAAAGAATTTCCAAATAAAATAAAATGGCATTAACCATTTTATCCCTATTATAATAAAGACAAATCTCTAATAAGAATTATTATATAATTCATGAGAAAATAGTATTTTGGAATTTACCCAAATGAAATAAAAGTGGTTTAATCCAACTTAAATAATATTAAAGAAATCCTCCAAATAAAAATTAGGGAATTAAAAACTATATTAAATTCCATTGGAATTAAAACAAATACCCAATTCAAATGAATTATGAATCAAATTAAATATTTTCCAAATAATTCAAGATGAATTATTTGAACCCAAATAAACAAATAAAAACCTACTAAAAAGATTTGGAAGGTTCAAGAATTTAAATGGAGATTTAAAAATATTATTAAATCATATCCAATCAAAACTAGAGCCTATTTTTGAATAATTAAAAGACCTTAAAAAGAATAAATAAATTATTCTAAAAATGATTTCAGAATGCTTTATTAATCAGTGTTTGACGCTACACAAATTTTGGCAAAGTTTTGAATTCAAATGGATGCTTGAATTGATTAAATGAAATCAAAACAGAATTAAAGAAACAGAAAAAGAAAAAGAAAAACAGTACAAAAAAATGAACGAGACGACCCAACCCAGCAGCCCAGCCCACCTGGCCTAGTTAGCCCACCTCTCCCTCTCACTCGAACGAATCGTTTTTCACCAGAGAAAGAACCCGCAGAATCACTGACGAGTCGACCCCACCCTCACACTCTCTCTCTCTCGCTGCTAGAGGACCCCACCGCCACGTCATCTTCCTCCTCCCCGCGCTGACCCCGCCCTCACCTCGCCGGCCGTTGCTGCCGATTAAAACTCGACTTAATTCGCGTTAATGGCACAGTTAAACCTCCCCCTGACGACGCCCTCTTAAACGCCTGCGCCCCCTCTCTCATTCCCCTCACTCGCCAGAAACTCTACGCCCCCAGGCCGCCCTGAATTGCGCCTAGACCCCGCTCTGCTCCGACGAGCTCGCAACCAAATTCCGGCCAGCCTCCTCCGCCCCTTGCTCCCTCGACCAAGCTCACTTGCTCCCCAGACCCAGGCGAACCTCCCCGTAGCACCGGCTCGTCCCCGCACGCTCCAGAGCCTCGGCAACAACGACGACCACCGCCGCCACCGTCTGTTCCCTCTCCGGCGAAGCTTCTGGTAATAATCTGGCCACCCTTTGTCCTTTCGATGATATGCCTGGAACCATAATACTCACCCGCATCTAACATCGCTTGTACCGTGTCCTAGCGCACTACGTATCCTCGCCCCCGACGACATCTGAGCGAGCCCGAGGCGCAGCTCAACTCCGGTGAGCGATTAAGGTCATCCTCGTGCGCCCCTCGACTGAAAAAGAGCAGGTTGAGCATCCCCGTGCCACGGCGATCACGGTGAGCCACCCCTCTACCTTCCTTTATTCCTCTATCGCCGACGACACCGCTGTCAGACCGCGCCGCCGCCAGCCACCGTCGCACGCGCCGCCAGTTCCTGGCAAGCGCCTTGTAGCCGTCCGATCTTGATCTGACGATTAGGATAGAACGAGAGCGAAGGGGTAAGTAGCACCTGTGCGCCGTGCTATGTAACTTAAATCCAACGGCTGCCATCGCTCGATCCAACCGAAGCGGTATGGGCGAATAGAAATAAGACACGTGGCTCTGCTCGTTTGAATTAAAACATATTTGATCTATTAGATGCTAGAATTTGTAAAATCTATAACTTTTAATCTACACGTCCAAATTTTGCAAACTTTATATCAATGTTTTCAGAAAAACAAGACCTAGCCAACCATGCACTTTGTTTAGTAAAAATATTCTGTTAAATTGATTGTTTTTACAGAAACTTGTGTATGCATGTTTAGGATATAAAATTTATTCCAAAATGTTTTTGAGGATAAAATCTTTGGCAAATGGTGTGTTTTGAACCTACTGACCGTAGGAAACAAATTTTGGTTTCAAAAATGTATTAGGTGAAGCAAAAGAATAAATCTTTGATTTAAACCATTTCTAGTCAAATAAAAATATGGTTTAATTGTTAAAAATGGTTTTGGAAGAAAACCTTTGAGAAATGTTTTGGAAATAAACTCTCTGACCCTAAACACAAGGTTATATGGTTTAAAAACATATTTTGTGAAATCTATAGAATTTTTCCTTATTAAAAGCATTTCTACACCACATAAAATAATGACTTGATCTAAAAATGGTTTATGAAGTAAAATCTTATACAAATGATTTTGCCACTTTATAAAATGACCATTAGGTGTTTTCAAATGTTTATGAACCATTAGAAACCACTTTTACAAATAAAACAATCTTTAGCATGCTTGGATGCATTGTTATGTTACTATGATTTTATGTGATGAATTGCTTGAATGGTAGATTGAAATATTGTTTGCTTGATTGAATTGTAGTGACTTGAAGTGTGTGAACATTGTAAAGATCAAGAAGTGAAATTATACTCTCTACCTAAAAGGCAAGTGATGCTTCATACTTTTGTCCCATTATTTTCACTATGCATTAGTGATATTTCTAAGTAGGACTTGCACGGAAATTTTGCTAAGTATAAACTATGCTATGGGAAATCCTAGTAGATGAAACCTTAGTAGAAATTTCATAAGTTAAGATTCCTACTTCTATCATGCTTAGCTTAGCTAGTAGAAAACAAGGGTGAAATATATATTCATACTATGGAAAATTTCTAAGTCTGTGGAATTGTGTACAACTAAGTGAATGAATCACCTCGGTGGAATGGAAGGAATGGTTTGTGTTGAGTGGTCATGCAAGTCCAGTATTCTGGGGAAAACTTGGGCATCACCAAGTCCAGTATGCTGGGGAAAACTTGGTGTCTCACTTGTGGATGGCCACCCAGGAACAAAGAGATTTGAGATGTCAAATGTTGAGAAGCTTCAAGTGCAGCCACTTGGCATTATGGGCTCTGCCTGGATCATATAGGTTGCAATAACTTAGCCAAATGGACATTTGGTGGTAGGGGTTTGATAGGTTGGAGCGCGTCCATTTTGGTCTAAGGGAAGGCTTCTGAAAGATCTTGTCTTGGTGAAACCAAGTCTTGTGGGAAAAGTGCACCACCTCTGCAGAGTGTAAAATCTAAGTACTTAGCCATGTCCCTGGTAAAGGACAATTTGAGCATCAAGACATGGAAGCTATCAAGAATCTCATCATCCAAATTTCTAAGTTAAAAACTTGTGGTTGAACAAGGGTTTAAGGTTCACCAATTTCTATTGGTGGTTCCTTGGGTGATTTTGTCAAAGCAAAAACTTAGTGTTTTCAAATGATAAGGAAAATATATTTTGATCAAAGCAAGCCTAAGCTCCACTTAGCCAAATGCATATAGATGATAGACTCTACTATACTACCATAGTATCACTTGCCAATACAATTCAAATGTATTGACCCTTGTGGCTGTAACTTGTTATGTTGCAGGTTTGTTTGATATTAGTGAAGTAGGATTACAAGTCTACAACCAACATGTCTGCCTGTGGCACTTTGAAGATGAAGGATCCTATGCTATTGTTATATTCTGCTGCATTGTAATGAGATAGCCAAATGAGCTATGTAAGATGTAATAAATTATGTTATTCCTGGTTATGACCTTTGTTTCTTGATATTACATCTTAACTGTGGATGCTAGCTATTGATCCAGGGACTAGCATTGTAAACACAGGGATCTCTACCTTATTAAAGGTTGGGAACCTTACATGCCCAATACGACCTTGAGTAAAACTCAAAGTCCTGCGACGGCAGAAGATAGAGAAAGGATGAGTAAGACTCCCTATGCCTCAGCCATAGGATCTCTTATGTATGCCATGCTATGTACTAGACCCGACATTGCATATGTTGTTAGTTTGACTAGCAGATATCAAAGTGATCCAGGAGTGGATCATTGGACAACGGTCAAAAACATCC
Source organism: Avena longiglumis (assembly GCA_030063025.1). NCBI lineage: Eukaryota > Viridiplantae > Streptophyta > Magnoliopsida > Poales > Poaceae > Avena > Avena longiglumis. The sequence goes on along the minus strand of CP125975.1, from coordinate 486,483,565 downwards.
TTAAGTACTTGAGAAGAACTAAGGATATGGTTCTTTCTTATGGAGGTGATGAACAACTCGTTGTTAATGGTTACACCGATGCTAGTTGGAACACCGATCCGGATGATTCTAAATTTCAATCTGGATACGTATTTACTTTGAATGGTGCAGCAGTTAGCTGGAGGAGTGCAAAGCAAAGCGTTGTGGCGAGATCTTCAACTGAATCAGAATACATAGCTGCTTCGGAGGCTTCACAAGAGGAGATATGGATGAAGGATTTCATTACAGAGCTCGGTGTGGTTCCAAGTGCATTGGACCCAATGTCTATCTATTGTGATAACATGGGCGCCATAGCCAATGCGCAAGAACCAAGGTCACACAAGAAGATGAAGCACATCAAGCTATGTTTTCATGCTATTCGAGAGCATGTCCAAGATGGTGACATAAAGATTTGCAAAGTACACACAGATCTGAATGTGGCGGATCCGTTGACTAAACCTCTCCCGAGGGCAAAACATGACCAGCACCAAACCGCCATGGGTGTTCGGTATATTACCATGTAATCTAGATTAGTTGACTCTAGTGCAAGTGGGAGACAATTGGAGATATGCCCTAGAGGCTATTATAAAAGTGGTTATTATTATATCTTTGTGTTTATGATAAATGTTTACATTCATGCTATAACAGTATTAAACAGGAAACATTAATACTTTTGTGATTTGTAAACTAAATTAGAGTCCCTAGTAAAGCCTCTTTATAATACTAGCTTGTTGGTTAATAGATGATTGTGGTTTCCCGATCATGAGCATTGAGATGTTGTTAACAACATGATCATATCATTAGGAGAATGATATGATGGACATACTCCTATAGATAAGCGTAGCATTAAGATCAAGTCATTTCAATAGTTTGTTTGCTATAAGCTTTCTGATACATAGTAACCTAATTCCTTCGACCATGAGATCATGTCAATCACCATCACCGGAAGGATGCTTTGATGACATCAAACACCACACCTTAACTGGGTAGCTATAAAAGTGGCATTGAGTGTTCGGAAAGTATGGGTTGAGGCACATGGATCAAGAGTGGGATTTGTCCATCCATATGACGGATAGATATACTCTGGGCCCTCTCGGTGGAATGTCATCCAATTATCTTGCAAGCATATGACTGGCTCACAAGGGATCACATATCACGGGAACGAGAAAAGAGTACTTATCGGTAACAAGGTTAAACTAGGTATGCAGAGATACCGACGATCAAAACCTCGGATAAGTAAACTATCGTGAGACAAAGGGAAATTGGTATCGTATGTAAGTGGTTCACTCGATCGCAAAGTAATCGTAGAAATATGTGGGAGCCATATGAATTTCCAGATTCCTCTATTGGTTATTGATCGGAGAAGCGTCTTGGTCATGTCCGCATAATTCACGAACCGTTGGGAGACACACTTAAGGATTCGATGTTGTTTAGTAGATATGGAATGTTAGTAGGGATAACGAATGTTGTTCGGAGTCTCGGATGGGATCCGGGATATCATGAGGACATCCAGAATGGTCCGTAGAATAAGATTCATATAAGGAAAGTCCAATTCCGGAGTTCAGGAAAGATTCCGATGTTTTCATCGGAGAGATTCTAGAAGGGTCTAGAAGGTTCACCGGACCGGAAGAGGAATGGTCCATGAATGTGTCATGGATATGTGGAATGATTGGATCATATCCTAGGTCACTTGGTGTTGGCATTTGCAAGAGAGAAATAAAGCTCTAAATTGAAAGTCAAACAGGAAGTTTGAAAAGTCAAACTAGAACAATGGTTTCCTAGTGGGAGAAGAAACAAGTCCTTTTCTCAATCCAACTTGGGTTTGGGTTTGGATTCAAACCCACCCCTCCCAAGGCTACCCCTCCCTCTCATAAATAGAGGGGGAGGGCTGCCCCAACACCACAAGCCCTAGCCCCTCTCCACCCGAGTCGTCACCGCCGCCGACCAGCCACCGCCCGCCGCCGCCGCCGCGTCGCCGCCGCCGCCCTAGCCTTCGCCGACACCTCCTCTTCCCCCCGGACTTCTAAACCCTAGATCTTCGGGAAACCCTAATCCACCATAACTCGCACCGGCTTAGGCGAAGCCCTGCGGGATCTTCCCTCTACTTCTGACACCACGTCGTCGTGCTGCCGGAATCACGAGGGGAGAACTACAACCTTCGCTGCCTGCTGGAACAAGGGAGAGGAAGGTCTTCGTCAAGTATTGAACGTGTGAACGACTGCGGAAGCGCTGCCGGAACGCAGCGCCGGAAGGATCGCCTACGCGATCTTGAGATCGGCAAGTGTACGACTACATCACCCACGAGAATCTGCTCTCGTTAACCGCTTTGGAATCTTCGAGGGTGAGTGCTTCTATCGACTCGTTGCTACAATCTAGTAGATAGATCTTGGCTTGTTTGTGTGCATGCGGTAGAAATTTTTTGTTTTCCATGCTACGAACCCCTACACGCACCACATGCTACTAAAGTTTGGTCACCTGTAAGTTCTTGTCATAGTAAGTACATGTGTATCATAGAGAACCGCCAACAGGGTACCCCTTGCACATGGTACAGGAGCTATCCCATAACCAAAATGACAAGGCAAGAAGACAATGAGCATCTCAACGATCTTTTTATTTACTATGTGCATAGCTTTTTATTGAGGATGCTTCACGGAATGCTCATTATGGTGATGTTGCAAGTTTCCACCATGATTAGGCATGGCTTAGGCTAGCGGCCCAGGCGTTTCTCTAACACAAAATACATAAATCTATGGACTTACAAGCTCCCTCTTTATTTCACACCAGCGACATCCATAGACAAAAGAGCATGATATCAACTATGTACAGAGTGAAGGGTTTCGTAGCATAGTAAATCAAAAAAATTCTACGGATGCAAACGGGAAAGCCAAGATCTAATCTAGGAGATGAAATCAACGAGAGGGATAGATGATATCTTCATACCCTTGAAGAAATCGCATAGCGGAACTTTCAACAGAACGTGGTTGACGTAGTCGTACTAGCCCTCTCCTCCTCGCGATCCAATCCGATCCAACGCCGCAAGTGGCGACACCTCCGAGAGATGCACACGTACGGCACCGCGACTTCTCCTCCTTTCTCGGTCCAGCAAGTGGGGTGGAGAGATAAATTGGATCTACAGCACGACGGCGTGGTGCAAAGGTGGAGAGTTTCTGCGGCAGGGCTTCGCCTACGCGCGGTCGGGAGAGAGAGAGAGAGAGGAGGGCAGCAGTATGGCGGCTAGGGTTTGGGGTGGGGGGAGGGTGCGGCCCCTGCCCACCTTATATAGATGGGCTGGCCGGCCCCCTTGCCCCTCCTCCAAGCCCTAGGGCCGGCGGCCACAAGGGTGGAGTGGGGGGCAAGTCTCCCCCCCTTCTAGAAGATCCCCTAAGGTTTCCCCTAGGGTTTTGGCCGGCTAGGCCTATGGGGACTTGTGCCCCTGGCCAATGCGGCCAGGGCACTCCCTCGTAGGCCCACGCCCCCTCCGACAAGTGGGGCCACGTTGGTCCCACTCCGGAAGCTTATAGAACCTTCTGGTACAATACCGAACATTCTGAAACAATTCCGAAATCTAAAAAACTACTTTCCTTTATATGAATCTTATTCTCCGGACCATTCCAGAACCTCCCGCGATGTCTTGGATCTCATCCGAGACTCCGAACAAAAACTCACAAACAAATTATTCATTCTATCCTAGCGATGAGGCACGTTAAGTGTGTGACCCTACGGGTTCGAGAATATGCGGACATGATCTTCTATCAATAATCATTAGCGGGATCTGGAAATCCATATTGACTCCCACATATTCATCGATGATCATATCGGATGAACCACGATGCCAGGATTCAATTAATCCCATATATATATTCCCTTCGCCACACGATATTTTACTTGCCCGAGATTCGATCGTTGGTATCAGCATACCTAGTTCAATCTCGTTCACAGCAAGTACTTTACTCGTTCCATAATCCGATATCACTTTGTGATTAACTCCTTAACCACGTGCTTGCAAGCGGTGTTGATATCGATTACCAAGTGGGCCCAAAGTATATCTCTCCGACTTGGGAGGGACAAATCCCATCTCGATACATACTACCCAACAAGTACTTTCCGATCACCTGAGAGACACCTTTATGATCACCCTCTCATAGGATGACGTTTGATGACCTCAAAGCTTTCTTAGATACCAGGAGTTGCATTATCTCATGGTCTAAGGAATACAATATTTGACATAAGAAAAAGCTTCGCAAAGATGAACACGATGACACGATCTAATTGCTCTGCTTGATTTGGGTTTGTCCATCATATCATTCTCCCAATGATATGATCTCATTATTAATCGACAACTCATGTCTATGTTTAGGAAACCTTAACCATCATTAATCAATGAGCTAGTCCATAGAGGCGTACTAGGGACACGGTGTTGTTCATAAACCACACAAGTATCAAAGTTTCCGCTTAATACAATTCTAGCATGGAATATAAACTTTATCATGAACAAGAATTATAATAATAACATCTTTATTATTGCCTCTAGGGCATAATTCCAACACAAAATACAAGTGCAATGTTGAAAATGTTCCTCGTGATAGCACGGTTCTACTAATTCCAACGTATAAGTGCAAGCATATACAACATAGATGACACAATGATTCAAGTTTATTAGGGGCAAGGAATATAAAGTGTGCCATCAAGTTTGTGAGGGCTTTAATCACTAAGTTTTCACATAAAAAAATACTTTTATTGTAATATAGCTGAAAACAAGAATATACTAGGAATGGTGTAACACACCATGCATAAGAATTTATAGTGGACACTTTGGAATAACTTGGTTTGTTGGGAGTTGGAAGCATGAGTAGAGCTTACTCATACAAGTGGAGGCTAGCAAAAGACTGGGAGCAACCAACTAAGAGAGCAATAATGGCCATAATCATGAAGAGCGACAAAACATTACTAATCAAAGAATAGAGTGGTACTACAAGTCAAGGACTAAATTATCATAGAGGCTATGGTGACTTGTTCATAATCATAATATGGTGTGAGCATGTGCCAATTAAACCCAAACAAAGCATCAAAGGAGAATACCCCAATACTATGCTTTTGTATGCTAAAACAACGCATGATTCTTTCAAGGCACACTAAGCAATCCCAATTGTTTGGAATAAAGCATGCTACAACAATAATTACCAGGCATAAGGTCAAAACAACACCTAGCATGTCATGCTAAAGTCTAAATCACAGTCAATGCAAGCTCCTCTTGCACTTTCAAGCAAGATCTTTCTACTCCTTTCCAACACCAATCGACTTATTTGAAACAACACAGCGAGAACAGAGGTCCAAACTACTTTATTCAAGCAAACTAAATAAACTAAGTAAACCAAACGAAAACTAATACACTCCAAGAACAACACAACATTGCATGAAACAATAAAAACGAAGTGTCTAGAAAGACCTGAGCTTTTTATTGATGAAGAAGGGGATGCCTTGGGCACCCCCAAGCTTTGACGCTTGTACCTCTTGGATATTTCGGTGACACCGGGGTGGCATCCCCAAGCTTGAGCTTTTGTCCATTCTTCATCTCATTGCATCATTCTCTCTCTACACCTGAATTTTTTCCTTCATACAAAACTTCACACAATCTTCATTAGCAACATTAGTGTATTCAAAAGATAATAGACCTTTAGGTTTAGCTTTAGAACAACAAAAAATTTCACTAAAAACACAAGCTACTGTAGCAACTCATTCAAAAAGCTCAATTCCCCAAAAGAGAGCTCAAAAAGGAATCAATAAGAAGTAAATGCAAATAATGGCAGAAATCTATCAAAACAGACCAGCAGGTATAAACCGATTTTTTCGAAAATATTTTGTTGCTCAAATCAAAAAGTGTTGAACTAACGAAAGTTATCTAACATACTGGGGGATTTATTAGCAAATTTTCATCTCAATCCGACTTACAGAGACTCCTCACGAATGTTTATGGTGGACAGAAATCTATTTCGGGATAGCAACTCCCCAAATCTTACTTCCCTCTCATTAGAGGTCATTCTTGGCACAAAAAGCAAACAAAAAGGATAAGTAGAGGTCATTACTGAAGTAATAACTTCCAAGACTCAAGGAAACTCTTGGGTTATCTCCCAACAAGTAATTTTCTTTAACGCCTTTAAGTTAGGCACAAGAAGCAAGAAATCAAGTATTTTCAAATGAGGAAGCATTAACATCAAACCTTGCTTTCAAAGGAGGAGCAAAAAAAAACTTCTCTCTCCTCATAGGGAAGTGTTCAATACCTTTCTTGAATGGAAATTGATATTTAATGGTACCTTCTTTCTTATCAATGATGGCACCAACAGTTCTAATTAAAGGTCTTCCCAAAGTAATAGGACAAGAAGCATTGTATTCAACATCCAAAACATAGAAATCAACAAGGACATAAGCATTGTTAACCATAATGATAACATCATTAATACTCCCCATGAGTTTCTTCTTGGCATTATCATCAAGTGGGACATCCAAATAAGAATCTTCCAAAGGTGGCAAATCAAGCATTTCATAAATCTTCCTAGGCATAATAGAGACACTAGAACCAAGATCATATGAAGCTTTGAGATCAAAGTCATGCACTTGCATATTAATAATGGGTTCCCAACTGTCTTCTACTTTCCTAGGAATAGAAGCTTTGTGTCTTAACTTCTCTTCCTTAATCTTAACAAGAGCATATGTAATGTGTTTGGTGAAAGCAACATGCATATCACTAGCATCAGGACTTCTAGCAAGTTTTTGCAGGAACAAAATCAATTCAGAAATATTGCAACCATCTATATCAAAATCAAACTTAGCATCACTAGTAGTAGACTCATTAAGCTTAGGCATTGTAGGAGGAGGAATAGGGACTTCTTGTGGTTTAGTGGTATCCATTCTGGTGATGGTGCACACATTATTGTTTCTATCAATTTCAGCTTCCCTTTCCCACTTAGCATCAAGTTGAGCTAACAGCCTAACATTTTCATCAATAGTAACTTGTATGGCATGAGTAGCAGCAAAGGCACTTTCCATGGTTTCAGGTTTAGCAGCCATTTTATTAATCAAGGAGGACTGTGCTTCAGACAAAGATGATATATTTCTCTCAACATTCAAAAGCTTTTCCACCAGAGTCTTGTTGAAAGTGATTTGTTTACTAATAGATTCCTTGAGCATGACTTCAAGTTCAGAGGGGGCACTTCTAGCATTGTTGCAGGAGTTTCCATAGAAATTGCCATTATTAGGAGGATAAGGCCTATAACTGATGTTACTACCAAAATTATTCATATAGGCATTGTTGTTGAAATTGTTGTTACTAATGAAGTTCACATCAACTTGCTCTTCTTGAGAAACCAAAGAGGCTAAGGGAACATTATTTGGATCTAAAGGAGTTTTCCCATTAACAAGCATAGCCATAATAACATCAATCTTATCACTCAAAGAGGAGGTTTCTTCAATAGAATTTACCTTCTTACCATGTGGAGCTCTCTCAGTGTGCCATTCAGAGTAATTAACCATCATATTATCAAGGAGTTTTGTTGCAGCACCCAAAGTGATGCCCATAAAGGTACCTCTAGCAGCTGAATCCATCAGGTTTCTTGAAGAGAAGTTCAAACCTGCATAAAAAGTCTGGATAATCATCCAAGCAGTGAGTTAATGAGTGGGAAAATTCTTAACCAAAGATTTCATTCTTTCCCAAGATTGAGCAACTTGTTCATTATCAAGTTGTTTAAATTTCATAATGTCACTTCTCATAGATATAATCTTAGTAGGAGGGTAGTACTTTCCAATAAAAGCATCCTTGCACTTAATCCAAGAATCAATACATTTCTAGGCAAAGATAGCAACCATTCTTTAGCTTTTCCTCTCAAGGAGAAAGGAAACAGCTTGAGCTTAATAATATCTCCATCTACATCCTTATACTTTTGCATCTCACAAAGTTCAACAAAACTATTGAGACGGACAGCAGCAGCATCAGAACTAGCACCAGAAAATTGCTCTCTCATCACAAGATTCAACAAAGCAGGCTTAATTTCATAAAAGGTAGCGGCAGGAGCAGGTGGAGCAATAAGAGTGCTAAGGAAATCATTGTTGTTTGTGCTAGTGAAGTCACACAACTTGGTATTCTCAGCAGAGTTCATTTTGGCAAAAGTGGGGCAAGCCAGAAATAGCAGCAGTAGCTAGAGTAGGAACTGATTTTTTTGTGTTTTTGATAAGAGAAAGCAAACCAAACTAAACTTTTTTTGAGTTTTTGATAAAAAGAGGCAAACAAAACCAAGCAAAAGAAACAAAGCAAACTAAAAACAAAGTAAAGAGAAAGGTTGAGGAGGATTCCCCTTGTGAAGACGTCCTTAGCCTCCCCGGCAACGGCACCAGAAAAGCTTGATGGTGTTGTGGATCACTTCGTCGGGAAACCCCAAGAGCAAGGTGTGAAGCAGCACAACAGCAAGTTTTCCCTCTGTAAGAAACCAAGGTTATCGAACCAGTAGGAGGAAGGAAACGTCTCAAATGTGTTGCAAGCAATGTGGAAACCTACACAACACAAACTAAAGACTTTCCCCAACAAACAGTGAGGTTGTCAAGCTCACCGATTTGCTGTAACAAAGGATTAACTGTATGGTGTGTAAGGTGATGATGGTTTGTAGCAAGTAAACAGTAACAGTGGAAGATGTATCAATGGTAAAGATTGGACCGGGGTCCATAGTTCACTAGAGGTGTTCTCCTTAGATAAACAAACATGGCATGCTGGGTAAACAAATTAAAGCAGGGCAATTGACAGGACTGAGCAAGGCATAACAATGCAATACTAGACACAAAGATCCCATGAGATTCGATTAGGAAATACAACAATATACATAGACCGCCAGCCAACTGCATCTATGACTAGAAGTCCACCTTCAGGTTATCATCCGAACCCACTCTAGTATTAAGTTGCAAGCAACAGACAACTGTCTTAAGCAAAGTGTGTAAGGTAAATAATCCACTTGTTCCATGAACAAGAGACCGTTGTTTTCTCCCTAGTGGAAACAACACATCTACAACCGACGAGATTTCTGTCACTTCCCTTGGAAACTAGAGGCATGAACCCACTATCGAGCATAAATACCCCCTCTTGGAGTCACTAGCAACTACTTGGCCAATATAGCTACTAACAACGGAGAGCATGCAAGATCACAAATGATACGTCGGAAACGTATCTATAATTTGTGATGCTCCATGCTTGTTTAGTATCTACTTTGCTTTGCTTTGTCTACACTTTGAGGTGCTTTTTACATGTTTTCTGGTACTAACCTATTAACAAGTTGCCACTGTGCCAGTTGCCTGTTTTCTGCCGTTTTTGGTTCCAGAAAAGCTAGTGAGGAAATGTTCTCGGAATTGAACGGGACAAACGTCGAAGTCAATAACTTTCCGTGGGGAACAAGAAGTCCAGAGGGGAGCCGGAGAGGCGTGCCAGGGCATCCACACCCCTAGGCACGAGTGGGCCCTGCCCCACGCCTAGGCAGGGTGTGGGGCCCCTGGCCACTGTCTCGACATCCCCCTTCGCCTATAAGAATCCCCCGATGCAGAAACCCTAAGGACCCGATCAAATCTCCACGAAACCTTCTGTAGCCGCTGCCACCGTCGTCCCTAGATCGGGGAGATCTGAAGTTCTTCCTGGCAGCCTGCCGGAGGGGATATCATCCTGGAGGCCTTCTCTCCGGTATGATGCGTGAGTAGTTCCACCTTGGACTAAGGTTCTATGTAGTATCTAGATGGTTGTATCTCCTCCTTGTGCTTTCATGTATAGATCTTGTGAGCTCCGTTCATGATCAAAATCTAATCTATTTGTAATCATGCGTGTTTTGTTTGCAGGGATCCGATGGATATTGAGATTATTATGTTGGTTTGATTAATGGTTTTGTCTTTCTGATTCTATCATGTCTATGTTGTTTGTGATCTTGCATGATCTCCTTTGTTAGTAGCTATCTTGGCCAAGTAGTTGCTAGTGACTCCAAGAGGGGGTATATATGCTCGATAGTGGGTTCATGCCTCTAGTTTCCAAGGGAAGTGGCAGAAATATCTTTGGTTGTAGATGTGTTGTTGCTACTAGGGAGAAAACAATGGTCTCTTGTTCATGGAACATGTGGGATGTTTACCTTACACACTTTGCTTAAAGCAGTTGCCCGTTGCTTGCAACTTAATACTAGAGGGGGTTCGGATGATAACCTGAAGGTGGACTTCTAGTCATAGATGCAGTTGGATGGCGGTCTATGTATATTTTTGTATTGCCTAATCGAATCTCATAGGATCTTTCTGACTAGTAATTGCATTGTTATGCCTTGCTCAGTTCCTGTCAATTGCCCTGCTGTAATTTGTTTACCCTTCATGCCATGTTGTTTATATAAGGAGAGCACCTCTAGTGAACTATGGACCCCGGTCCAATCTTTACCATTGATACATCTTTACTTGCTGCAAACCATTACCTTCCACACCATACGTTTAATCCTTAGTTACAGCAAACTAGTGAGCTTGACAACCTCACTGATTCGTTCGGGCAAAGTCTTGAGTCTGTGTTGTGTAGGTCTCCGCGTTGCTTGCAACACCTGTGTGACGTTTCCTTCCTCCTACTGGTTCGATAACCTCGGTTTCTTACTGAGGGAAAACTTGTTGTTGTGCTGCTTCACACCTTGCTCTTGGGGTTCCCAACGAAGCGCTCCTACATCAACTCAGCGATGCATCGAGCTTTTCTGGCGCTGTTGCCGGGGAGGCTAAGAACGTCTTCACAAGGGGATTCCTCCACTTCCTTTATCTTTACTTTGTTTTTAGTTTGCTTTTTTTTATTTTTCTTGGTTTTGTTTGCCTCTTTCCAAAAAACCCAAAATAAATAGTCTAGCTTGGTTTGCTTTCTTTATTCAAAAACACACAAAAAATTAGTTCCTGCTCTAGCTGTTGCTGATGCTGTTTTTGGCTTGCCCACCTTTGCGAAAATGAACTCTACTGAGAACACCAAGTTGTGTGACTTCACTAGCACCAACAACAATGATTTCCTTAGCACACCTATTGCTCCACCTGCTCTTGATGCTACCTTTTATGAAATTAAGCCTGCTTTGTTAAATCTTGTGATGAGAGCAATTTTCTGGTGCTGGTTCTGATGATCATGCTGCCCATCTCAATAGCTTTGTTGAACTTTGTGAGATGCAAAAGTATAAGGATGTAGATGGAAATATTATTAAGCTCAAGCTTTTTACTTTCTCCTTGAGAGCAAAAGCTAAAGAATGGTTTCTATCTTTTCCTAAATATAGTATTGATTCTTGGACTAAGTGCAAAGATGCTTTTATTGGAAAATACTATCCTCCTGCTAAGATTATATCTATGAGAAGTGACATTATGAAATTTAAACAACTTGATAGTGAACATGTTGCTCCGACTTGGGAAAGAATGAAATCTTTGGTTAAGAATTGCCCCACTCATGGACTCACTGCTTGGATGATTATCCAGACTTTTTATGCAGGTTTGAACTTCTCCTCAAGACATCTGTTGGATTCCGTTGTTGGAGGTACCTTTATGGGACTCACTTTGGGTGCTGCAACAAGGCTCCTTCATAATATGATGGTTAACTACTCTGAATGGCATGTTGAGAGAGCTCCACATGGTAAGAAGGTAAATTCTGTTGAGGAAACTTCCTCTTTGAGTGAAAAGATTGGTGTTATTATGGCTATGCTTGTTAATGGGAAATCTCCTCTAGATCCTAATAGTGTTCCCTTAGCCTCCTTGGTTGCTCAAGAGGAGCAAGTTGATGTGAACTTCATTAGAAACAACAATTTCAACAACAATGCCTATAGGAATAATTTTGGTGGTAACAATAATTATAGGCCTTATCCTCCTAATAATGGCAATTCCTATGGAAACTCCTACAACAATGCTAGAAGTTCCCCCTATGAACTTGAAGTCATGCTCAAAGAATTTATTAGTAAACAAACCACTTTCAATAAGTATATAGAGGAAAAGCTTTTAAATGTTGAGAAAAATATATCCTCTTTGTCTGAAGCTCAAACTTCCTTGATTAATAAAATGGCCGATAAACCTGAAACTATGGAAATACCTTTGCTACTGCTCATGCCATACAAGTTACTATTGATGAAAATGTTAGTCTATTAGCTCAACTTCATGCTAAGTGGGAAAGGGAAGCTGAAATTCATAGAAACAATAGTGTGTGCACTATCACCACTAAACCACAAGTAGTCCTTGTTCCTCCTCCTACTATACCTAAGCCTATTGAGCCTACTACTAGTGATGCTAAGTTTGATTTTGATATTGATGTTTGCAATATTTCTGAAGTGATTATGTTCCTACAAAATCTTGCTAGAAGTCCTGATGCTAGTGGTATGCATGTTGCTTTCACCAAACACATTAAAAATGCTCTTGTTAAGATTAAAGAAGATAAGCTAAAACACAAAGCTTCTATTCCTAGGAAAGTAGAATATAGTTGGGAACCCATTATTAATATACAAGTGAATGACTTTGATCTCAAAGCTTCGTGTGATCTTGGTTCTAGTGTCTCTATTATGCCTAGGAAGATTTATGAAATGCTTGATTTGCCACCATTGGAAGATTGTTATTTGGATGTCCCACTCAATGATAATGCTAAGGAGCAACTCATGGGGAGTATTAATGATGTTCTCATTATGGTTAACAATGCTTATGTCCCTGTTGATTTCTATGTTTTGGATGTTGAATACAATGATTCTTGTCCTATTACTTTGGGAAGACCTTTTCTTAGAACACTTGGTGCCATTATTGATATGAAAGAAGGCACCATTAAATATAATTTTCCATTCAATAAAGGTATTGAACACTTCCCTATGAGGAGAGAGAAGTTGCTTTTTGCTCCTCCTTTGAAAGCAAGGTTTGATGTTAATGCTTCTTCATTTGAAAATACTTGATTCTTCTTGCTTCTTGTGTCTAACTTAAAGGCGTTAAAGAAAAGTACTTGTTGGGAGATAACCCAAGAGTTTCATTGAGTCTTAGAAGTTATTACTTTAGTAATAACCTCTCCTTATCCTTTTTGTTTGCTTTTTGTGCCAAGAATCACCTCTAATGAGAGGGAAGTAAGATTTGGAGAGTTGTTGTCCCGAAACAGATTTCTGTCCTCCACCAAAAAAAATTGTGAGGACTCTCTGTAACTCGGATTGAGCTCAAAATTTTCGAATAAATCCCCCAGTATGTTATTTAACTTTCGTTAGTTGAACACTTTTTGATTTGAGCAACATAAGATGTTCGAAAAAATCGGTTTCTACCTGCTGGTATGTTTTGACAGATTTCTGTTATTATTTGCATTTGCTTCTTATTGATTCCCTTTTGGGTTATTTTTGGGAAATTAAGCTCTTTAAAAGAGTTACTACAGTAGACTGTGTTTTTAGTGAAAATTCTTCCTCTTACAAAGCTTTGCTAGAGGTCTAATATCTTTTGAATACACTAATGTTGCTCATGAAGATTGTGTGAAATTTTGTATGAAGAAAAAATTTCAGGTGTAGAGAGAGAATGATGCAATAAGATGAAAAATGGACAAAATATCAAGCTTGGGGATGCCATCCTGGTGTCACCCCAAGAAATATCCAAGAGATACAAGCGTCAAAGCTTGGGTATGCCCAAGGCATCCCCTTGTTCATGAATAAAAAGCTCAGGTCTATCTAGACACTTCGTTTTTATTGTTTCATGCACAATTGTGTTGTTCTTGGAGCGTCTTAGTTTTCGTTTGCTTTGCTTAGTTTGTTTAGTTTGGTTGAGTAGTTTGGACCCCCGTTCTCGCTGTGATGTTTTGCAAACAAGTTGCTTGGTGTTGGAAAGGAGTAGTAAGTTTTTGCTTGTAAGTGCAAGAGGAGCTTGCATTGACTTCGACTTAGACTTTAGCATGACATGCTAGGTGTTGTTTTGACCTTATGCTTAGTGATTATTATTGTAGCATGTCTTGTTCCAAACAATTGAGATTGCTTAGTGTGCCTTGAAGAAATTGTGTGTTGTTTTAGCATGCAAAAGCATAGTATTGTATTCTCCTTTGATGCTTTGCTTGGGTTGACTTGGCACATGCTCACACCATGTTATGACTTTCACAAGTCACCATTATCCTCTATGATCATTTATCCCTTGACTTGTAGTACCACTCTATGCCTTGATTAATAATGCTTTGTTGCTCTGCATGATTATGGCCATTATTGCTCTCTTAGTTGGTTGCTCCCAGTCTTTTGCTAGCCTCCACTTGTATGAGTAAGTTCTACTCATGCTTCCAACTCCCAAGAAACTAAGTTATTCCAAAGTGTCCACTATAAACTCCTATGCATGGTGTGTTACACCATTCCAAGTATATTCTTGTTTTCAGCTATCTTCGAGTTAAAAAGTCTTTTTGTTATTTGAAAACTTAGTGATTAAATCCCTCACAAACTTGATGGCACGCTTTACACTCTTTGTCCCTAATAAACTTGAACCATTGTGTCATCTATGTTGTATATGCTTGCACTTATACGTTGGAAATAGCAGAACCGTGTTGTCACAGGGAACGTTTTCAACATTGCACTTGTACTTTGTACTCAGTTGATATCATGCTCTTTTGTCTATGGATGTCACCGGTGTGATATAAAGAGGGAACTTGTAAGTCCATGGAGTTTGTATCCTGTGTTAGAGAAACGCCTAGGCCGCTAGCCTAAGCCATGCCTAATCATGGTGGAAACTTGCAGCATCACCATAGTGACATCTATGAAGCATTCTTCTTATAAAAAATGAGATACACATTGAGAAAAGAGGAAAGAGAGAAAAAAGCACCATATTCCCATGGTAAATAAGAAGATTGCTGAGATGCTCATTGTATGCTTGACTTGTCATTTTGGTTATGGGATAGCTCATGTACCACGTGCAAGGGGTACCCCGTTAGCGGTTCTCAATGATATGCAAATACTTTCAATGACAAGAACTTACAGGTGACTAAAGTTGAGTAGCATGAGGTGTGGCCCTCGTATTCAAGGGACCTGAGATTGCCAACTTATACTTCGTCAAGCATATACTCCATATTTGTTCACTTTAACCTTAATCACTTCAATATGCTTATGATAGGGGCAATAAGGGCTGAAAGCTAACAAGTACCATAATTTTTGGAAGCTCTTTTTGAAACTTGAAATACCTGCTTCCTTTATAAAAGGTCTTTCTTCCACCACTATTGAGTCTCCACATTCTACCTTTAGGCACCATTAAGAGAGCATAGTTGCCATTCTATGTGCAGTGTTCTAAAGCTTATTGATTGATGCATATTGTGATATTGCTTGTTCTTGTGCTATTTGTTTCTAGTCACCCTTGTGAACTTTGAAGGTGTCCTATGCATATATTTGCTACTCTATGAGGGACAAGCTGATTGCCACTATGCTATGTTTTCTGTATGTGAAACAAACAAACGTTTTTCAATGCATGTTATACATGATCTTTGTTTGTAGACTTTCATGTTGCATGCATAGTTACTATGTCCTATTGTTATAACTCCATCTTTCATGCACATGTTTAGAGTTCTTTGATCCCAGCTTTCAATGCTTGCAAATGGTTGGATCTTTATTGTGAGGGTGCATGTCACCTCAAAAATTATTCTTTTTATCACTTACCTACTCGAGGACGAGCAGGAGTTAAGCTTGGGAATGCTTGATATGTCGGAAACGTATCTATAATTTATGATGCTCCATGCTTGTTTAGTATCTACTTTGCTTTGTCTACACTTTAGGTGCTTTTTACATGTTTTCTGGTACTAACCTATTAACAAGTTGCCACAGTGCCAGTTGCCTGTTTTCTGGCGTTTTTGGTTCCAGAAAAGCTAGTAAGGAAATGTTCTCGGAATTGGACGGGACAAACGTCGAAGTCAATAACTTTCCGTGGGGAACAAGAAGTCTAGAGGTGAGCCGGAGAGGCGTGCCAGGGCAGCCACACCCCCTAGGCGCGGGTGGGCCCTGCCCCACGCCTAGGCAGGGTGTGGGGCCCCTGGCCACCGTCTCGGCCTCCCCCTTCGCCTATAAGAAGCCCCCGATGCAGAAACCCTAAGGACCCGATCAAATCTCCACGAAACCTTCTGTAGCCGCTGCCACCGTCGTCCCTAGATCGGGGATCAAGTTCTTCTGGCAGCTGGGAGGAGATCATCCTGGAGGCCTTCTCTCCGGTATGATGCGTGAGTAGTTCCACCTTGGACTAAGGTTCCATGTAGTGGCTAGATGGTTGTATCTCCTCCTTGTGCTTTCATGTATAGATCTTGTGAGCTCCGTTCATGATCAAAATCTAATCTATTTGTAATCATGCATGTTGTGTTTGCAGGGATCCGATGGATATTGAGATTATTATGTTGGTTTGATTAATGGTTTTGTCTTTCTGATTCTATCATGTCTATGTTGTTTGTGATCTTGCATGATCTCCGTTGTTAGTAGCTATCTTGGCCAAGTAGTTGCTAGTGACTCCAAGAGGGGGTATATATGCTCGATAGTGGGTTCATGCCTCTAGTTTCCAAGGGAAGTGGCAGGAATCTCTTTGGTTGTAGATGTGTTGTTGCTACTAGGGAGAAAACAATGGTCTCTTGTTCATGGAACATGTGGATTGTTTACCTTACACACTTTGCTTAAAGCAGTTGTCTGTTGCTTGCAACTTAATACTGGAGGGGGTTCGGATGATAACATGAAGGTGGACTTCTAGTCATAGATGCAGTTGGATGGCGGTCTATGTATATTGTTGTATTGCCCAAACGAATCTCATAGGATCTTTCTGACTAGTAATTGCATTGTTATGCCTTGCTCAGTTCCTGTCAATTGCCCTGCTGTAATTTCTTTACCCTTCATGCCATGATATTTATCTAAGGAGAGCACCTCTAGTGAACTATGGACCCCGGTCCAATCTTTACCATTGATACATCTTCCACTGTTACTTGTTTACTTGCTGCAAACCATTACCTTCCACACCATACGTTTAATCCTTAGTTACAGCAAACCGGTGAGCTTGACAACCTCACTGATTCGTTGGGGCAAAGTCTTGAGTTTGTGTTGTGCAGGTCTCCGCGTTGCTTGCAACACCTGTGTGACGTTTCCTTCCTCCTACTGGTTCGATAACCTCGGTTTCTTACTGAGGGAAAACTTGTTGTTGTGCTTCTTCACACCTTGCTCTTGGGGTTCCCAACGAAGCGCTCCTACATCAACTCGGCGCTTCATCAACAAACAACACAGACATGGTAGAATCAAATAGACAAAACCATTAATCAATCTGACATAGTAATCTCAATATCCATCGAATCCCCGTAAACACAACATGCATGATTACAAATAGATTAGATCTTGATCATGAACGGAGCTCACAAGATCTATACATGAAAGCACAAGGAGGAGATACAACCATCTAGCTACTACATGGACCCGTAGTCCAAGGGGGAACTACTCACGCTTCATACCGGAGGCTGGCATGATGAAGAAGAAGGCCTCCGGGATGATCTCCCCTCCGGCAGGGTGCCGGGAAGAGCTTCAGACTCCCCTGATCTAGGGACGATGGTGGCGGCGGCTACAGATAGTTTCGTGGAATATTGATCGGGTGTTTAGGGTTTTGGCATTGGTGGGACTTTATAGGCGAAAAGGCGAGGCAGGGGGCCACCAGGGCGGCTGCATCCCCCCTAGGCACAGGGTGGGCCCACCCGTGCGGCCTGGGGGTGTGGCCCCCTGGTGAGCCTGCTCTGTCTCGTATTATGGCTTCGTGTTGCCCACGGTAAAATATTGACTTTGGCTTTTGTCCCATCAAATTCCGAGAATATTGATTTTCTGCCTTTCTGGAACTAAAAACAGAAGAAAACGGGCAACTAGCACTGTGGAAACTTGTTAATAGGTTAGTACCAGAAAACATATAAACACACCTCAAAGTATGGACAAAGCAAAGCAAAGTAGATAGTAAACAAGCATGGCGCATCAAAAATTATAGATACGTTTTCGACATATCAGTCATTAGTATGCAGGCCCTTCGTCTTCCATGCGCTGCAGCC
This sequence comes from Avena longiglumis, assembly GCA_030063025.1. Classification (NCBI taxonomy): domain Eukaryota; kingdom Viridiplantae; phylum Streptophyta; class Magnoliopsida; order Poales; family Poaceae; genus Avena; species Avena longiglumis. Next base: position 486,465,525 of record CP125975.1, on the reverse strand, counting down.
CCCATTCCTTTCGTCGGTAGCTCATAGCCCAAACTTCAGCGAGGTGGACGCCCACAACATGTTTGGCGGAATGTTGGTCGAGGCGTATATGCGGGACATAATCTCCTCAGGTTCAGTGGCGGCCGGAAACACCTCTTTATTCACTCAAGAACAGTCCCGGGCCAATGTTAAACACGACATCGAGTCTCAGGATTTCACCGAGGGCCAGGACGAGCAGACGTAGGCCGAGGACGTGGAGGACACCGAAGGGGATGCCTTGGCTCCGGCGAAATCCATGAGGCATCATCCAGCACGCGTGCAGCAAGTGGCACAACTGTCTTGAGGAGGTCGACCGCACACCCGTTAGCGGTGAAAGCATGGATAACAAGGTACTTTGCCGCACACCCATCAACCATTGGGGACTTTCCTGTCCTGACACACTTTGCCTTGCCTTTCTAGCTCCTCTGTGCACTCGGACTCTATCGGGACGACACCAAGACTGAGTTCAAGTTTCACCATGTATTTTTCGTGATACAGAAATACGAGAAATGGCGGGACACTCGCGTGAGCCTCGCCAAGACCAAGGATGGAGTGTATAACCCGGAGGCTCCTCCCCCTGCTGCCGGCGAAGGAAGGCCGGAGTTCGGCCAAAAGAAGGTGAAGATGCTAAAAGCCACAAGACCTCCCTCCGAGTGTCTCCACGCTTCAATCGAGAAGTGCATCGCAGACACAAGGCCCATGCCGAGAAGAGGTAGGAGAAGGCCGACGAGAGGTGGGCGCAGCTACTCTAGAACCAAGACCGCAAGCTCGACATCCTTAAGGTGAACTACGTCGCCAAGAATAGGAACACGGATCTCCAGTTCCTCGTGGGCGGTGAAGACACCTCGGCGATGAGCACGCCGGTCAAGGCCTGGTACATGGCGTGCCGCAATGCCATTCTCCAGGAGGACAACGCCGCCATCACGCCAAGCTCACCACCGACCTCTTTCGCCCCTACGTCTACGCCGAGCTCTGCTTCCACCTCCTCCAACCAATCGGCCGAAAACGCAGCCGATGCACCCATCCCCGTCGCACCGTACACGCCGGAGGAGGCCATCCCTATCAACGACTGATCGTTGTACCGTTTTACCTAGTTCTGTAATAAATTTGTCGCCGAACTTGTTGGACGTACTTCTGTCGAACACCTTAGACCGGAGATTTTGCCAGTGGGAACAAAAATATTCAAATATCTCGCCTTTCTATTTCGTCTTGGAACTCGTCCTAGGAACGCGAGTGGCAAACTTGGCGTTCCCATGCCAAAAGTTACGTCCGTCCAGTGCTATTTTGGTCTGGATTTTGGCCTCGTAACGTCCAACGAGTGGAGATGCTCTAAGCACAGTTGTATTTTTATGTAAGTATAGTTATATTTTTATATATCCAAAATAGCCAGCTACACACAGGCATAGATGCGCATAGCCTATCCACCGTTTATTCTCTCCCCTTTTGATATAGAGAGCACACATTTCCATACCCAAAACGGTGAATCCCCATATGAGGCTATTGACGTTGTTAGTTGATAGAGAAGTGAAACCCTAGTTGACTAGCTGGCCATTTTTAATGCAAACCCTAATATCCTACATACCATGGCATGCACAAAACCCTAGTCAAACTAAGCTTCTCAGATTACATTCCTTTGACTGCGTGCAAACCCTAATATACTACATGCACAAAACCCTAACCGAACTAAGCCTTATTCCTTTTTGAAAGAACATTTCTTAATCCCTAGTGTTTTGTGTGTTAGATAACAATACCAAGGATCATTTAATGTGTGTTGAAGTGTTGCAGCTCTATTTGAGATTAAAGGGAAAAGAACTCTGCCTTTGGGGGTGGATAATCCGCCCCCACCAGGGGCGGATAATCCGCCCCTCCCTCTTCCCAAGCAAGCGCAAGCCCCAGAAGGGGAGCGGAATTTTGGCCAGATTTTCCGGCCCCGCCGGATAATCCCCACGAGAGGGCCGGATAGTCCGCCCCCCTGCTCATTGCCAAGTCGCAAGCCCCAGAGATGGGGCGGAGTCCGGACTTTCCGGCATGGCCGGATAATACGCCCCTCATGGGGGCCGGATTATCCGCTCCCCAAGATCTTCACCAAGCTTCACCAAGGCGCAAGCCCCAGAGAGGGGGCGGAGTTTTCCCCGGATAATCCGCCCTTGGGGCGGAGTTTTCCCAGGGGGCGGATAATCCGCCCCCAAAGTTGTGCAATGTCCAGATCTGGGGAGGGGGTATTTAATCCAGCCTCCCCCTCCTGCCAGAACTCTTGATTCATCTCGAAAAAAGACTAGATCAGATCTGAAAGCTTCATCCAAGAGTGCTCCACCTAGATCCACCCAAAGGCCCCATCCCTTGGGGAATCGAAGGAGGAGAACTCGATCTTCATCATCAGCAATCAAGCGCTTCATCTCCTCTCCATTCATTTGGAGAACCCCCGATCTAGTATTTCATGAAAATACCTAGATCCTTGTTTTTGTTTATATTGATAAACCTTGTTCTTGTGGCAGCTTGTTGTCATCTCGGGAGCCCCCAATTCAGTTGTGGGTGTGTGCCCCGATAGTGTTGTAAAAGGCACCGGCTCCCGCCTCGAAGGGAGCCAATAGTGGAGAAGGTGGATCAGGCCTCTCGTGGCGAGGTCCATCGGAGAATAGGGTGAGGCCTATTGTGGCGTGGTGGTCTTAGAACCGCCCACCCCTCCAACGCAGATGTACTTCCCTTAACAAGGAAGGAACTGCGGTAAAACAAATCCCTGTGTCTCCGCGTGCTCCACTACGGTTTCCTCGCTCCTCTTTTACGTGCTTATTAGTTAGGGTTACATATAGGGAAATTCTCATAGTTGCATATCTAGAGAATTTACTTTGTGTCAAGCCTAAAATTGAAAAAGTATTAAAAATTGGTTAGCACCTATTCACCCCCCTCTAGGTTCCCATACGATCCATTTCAATTGGTATCATAGCCTCGGCTCTTATTTCGGGCTTAACCGCCTAAGAGAAGTATGGGTTCCAAGGGAGATGGGAGTGATGCTCCGGAGGTAGTCACCATGAACAATCTCAAGACGTTGGAAACAACCTTGGTGAGTTCAATGGAGGCTAAGATGGAAGAGATGCGTCAATTGATAATGCGTCTCTCCACATCCGCAGCATCACCTCCATCTAACTCTGAGGATACCACTCCGCAATCCAAGGAAACGGGTAAAAATGTTTCCAAAGATAACGAAGTGGTTGGTGATGATACTAGCAAGAGCTCCTCCTCGAAAAAGGATAGCGGTAAGGATGGATACAATGAGGTTTCTCATGTGTATTCCCCTGATCCGCCTATCCCTCACCCACATATACATAATAGGGGTGATCCACCCAAACTTTCTGCATCTACTTTCTCTCAATGGCAATTTTTGATGAAATCTCATGTGTGCAGTTCCTCCATAGAGTTGTGGAAGATCATCGAAAATGGTCTTCATGTTGGAAACCCCAACAATCTCACAAGAGGAGAAGTGGTCGATAGCCAACTCAACGGTACAGCTCTACACATGATACAGCTTGGTGTGGGTGACAAAGACATGCCACACATTCAGCATCTTAGCACAGCTAAAGAAGCTTGGGATGCCCTCACCGAGCTCTTCATCAGAAATGAAAGTATGAGAAGGAATAGATATGATGCCTTGAGCAATGAAGCTGAAGGATTCTATATGCTGGATGGAGAAGACCACGAGGACATGTATAGGAGGCTCAAGGCAATAGCCACAACCTTCAGAAACCACGGTGCAGCTCATGTTGATGATGCTTGGATCAAGCGCAAGTATGTCAGTGCTCTTATGCCATTTGAGCCCACATATTTGAAAAGTCTCCAAGGTAGGCATCACTATCACCTCATGTCATCCAATGAGGTAATGCAAGAAATGGCCCCTTTCAAAGTGGCTGCCAAGAATGCCGAAGATGCTCGTGCTCGAGCTATGGGGATGCAAAAGGGGGTCAACATGGCCTTGAAGACTAGTGTGATTGATCATGATGAATATGCGGTAGAAGGTCCAGGTGTCCGAGGATATAAAAAGGACCCACGGACAATACGTGGCTCTTGATGCAAGGAACTTTTGGAAAGATCCAGCCAAGGCTAAAGCTGAACTAGATCGCAAGAGTGGAGCCTATGGAAGAAAGGAAAATGGTCCCAAGTGAGAACATGCTTCAATTGTGGTGACGGCTGCACTCGTGGCCAGTGTCCATATCAAGTAGAGGATAATGGAGGAAGACTCATTTTCAAGGACAAATCAAAAGCTCCACGTAAGAAACAGTTTGTAAAGAAGAATGCTCCTTTCAAGAAGCAATCAAAGATTGTTCTAGTGGCTCAAGAAGAATATTCATCGGGGAGTGAAGATGAGGACGAGGACGATAGCTCTCAAGAGGTGGCTGCTATAGCCACCACATCTACATCAACATCTCTCTTCGACTCTCCGAACAAAAACATCATCAACAAGAATGCTACTTGCCTCATGGCAAGAAGCTCCGAGGTAATTTCTTCTAACTCTTCTTTTCCCAAGGCTATGATAGACATGGATGATCCTACTAGTCTTAAGGTTAAAGAAGAGATTATTGCTTTGGATTATTTCTACACTAACTTGCAAGGTGAGCACAAAGTTCATTTTGAATCCCTTATGGATCAGCTGGCCCAAAACGAAGCACTCCTCAAAGAAAAGGGCAGAATTGAAAGGGAGGATGCAATGGAAATTGCATCCCTAAAAAATGCTCTTGAAGAAGAAGAAGAAGAAGAAGAAGCTCGGGTCTCTCTTGAAGAGAGGCTAGAGTCTATGGAAGAGTCACATGAAGAAATTGTGACTAAACTTGTGAAGGAATGTGACAATGCTGTCACCAAGGCAAAGAAGTTAAAGAAGGAAAGGATTGACTTTGGGGATGCTCATGATAGACTCTCCGAGGAATTGGAGAAACTTGACAATGCTCACAAGGCGTTGAAAAACGAGTTCTCTATTCTCAATGAGTCACATGATCAGCTTCAAAGTCGATTGGCCAAATATGATACTCCTAGCTCGTCAAACTCAACATATAGTAACAAGGAAAATGCTAGTGTGGAAAAAGAAGTGATCAAGGACATCACTACCAAGGACAAAGGTGTGCTAGATGAAGTCCTTGGAAAGCAAAGGTCAAATCATGGTAAAGAGGGACTTGGGTATGTCACCAAGTCCAAGAAGAAGAAAACCAAGAAGAACAAGACCAAGAATGTGCAATTAAAGACAAGCACCGCTGAGAAGAATGTCACAAAAGACAAGACTAATGATATTGGTTTTGCAGGGTCTCACAATCCGAATTATGAACTCTTTTGTGATGACTATGGCGATGTTTATGCTTATTATGTTGATCCTTTTGATGAATATATTGCTTGGTATATTTGGGTCCCAAAGACCCTTGTTACTAACATGAAAGGACCCATTGGAAAATGGGTACCTAAAACCAATAAGTAATTTTCTTGCAGGGCTATGCTTCCAGTGGGTCAAAATGGGTGATGGATAGTGGCTGCACTAGTCATATGACCGGAAGCAAGGAGGTCATCACGGAGATGCGTCCAAATCATGATAATATCACAGTCTCCTACGGTGATAAGTCTAAATCTCAGGTATTGGGTCTTGGCAAGGTTGTGGTTGCCCACGATATCTCTCTCGTGGACGTCATGCTTGTTGAGACCCTAGGTTACAACCTTCTTTCTATTCATGCCCTTGTCAAGATGGGTTTTGCTGTTTTTATCGATGATGATTTGGTGGTACTCTTGTGGAGCAAGTCTCTAAAGGTCGCTTTCGTTGGATACGTCGAAAATGACCTGTATGTGGTGGACTTCTCGGGGAAAACCACTTCGGGTCCGATGTGTCTATTCGGAAAGGCCGACGTGGGCTGGCTATGGCATCGCCGTTTAGCCCATGTCAACATGAGAACTTTGCAAAGTCTCCAGAAGGGTGGCCACATCCTTGGACTAAAAGACAATGTCTCTTTTGCCAAAGATCGTGTTTGCAGGGCTTGTGTAGAAGGAAAAATGCATGACTCTCCCCACAAGAGGAAGACTATTGTGTCATCAAAGAGGATCTTGGAATTACTTCATGTGTATTTATTTGGTCCTCCTTCTCATGCAAGTCTTGGTGGGAAGAAATATTGGTTGGTCATTGTCGATGATTACTCAAGATATACATGGGTCTATTTCTTGAAGCTGAAAAGTGAGACTCAACAAACTATCATCGACTTTGCCAATGAAGTTCAACGTCAACACAATGTTACTATCTTGGCAATTAGAAGTGACAACGGCTCCGAATTCAAGAACTACACTTTAAATGAGTTTCTTAGCGAAGAGGGGATTAGACATCAATATTCCGCTGCGTACACCCCTCAACAAAATGGTGTAGCCGAGAGGAAGAACCGGACTTTGATGGATATGGCAAGATCTATGCTAGCTGAATTCAAGTCTCCTTATAATTTTTGGGCTGAAGCCATATCCACTGCTTGTCACTCATCAAACCGGCTCTACCTTCGAAAGATTTTGGACAAAACTCCATATGAAATCCTTACCGGTAATAAGCCCAACATCTCATACATCAGGGTATTCGGGTGTAAGTGTTTATTTCTTATTAAAGGTGTCCGTTTGTCAAAATTTGAGTCCAAGGCTTTAGAAGGTATTTTTGTTGGTTACGGTGCCGAATCCCACACTTATAGAGTCTACAACAAGCTCACTGGGATTGTTGTAGAATCTTATATTGTGGAGTTCGATGAAAATAACGGCTCCTTTGTAGGGCAAGTTGATGTTTGTGATGCAGATGTTGAAATACCCCAAGATGCCATAAGAAGAATGGGCGTGGGATTTTTCCAACCCATTGAGGAAACCCTTGTGGCGGATCGGGAAGGACAATGTTCCACACATGTGGATCCCTCATCTACACAACATCAACAAGCTCCTACTGTTGGAGAAAATCCTGCATCAACACCGCAATCTGCTGAAGATCAACTCTCCCCTGGACAAGTTGGTAGTCCCAGGACGGACTATCCGCCCCCTCCAAGGGGCGGACAATCCGCCCCTGTCACTCCAACTCGTTCCAGTGGATCTGAAGGAGAAGTCAACAACTCTGAAGCTCCCAGGCCGGATTCTCCGGCCCCCGATGGCGGATTATCCGGCCCTGGGTCTCCAACTCTCATTAGGCATTCTCAGGAAGATGGTTCTGGTACTTCACCTCCCAAGCCGGATAGTCCGGCCCCTCCAAGGGGCGGATTATCCGGGCCTGAAGAAAATGTTCAGCAACAATCTTCTAACGTTAACGGAGACCAAGATCAAGGGCAGGGAAGTAATAAAGACAAGGATACAACTATTGAATCAACTCCTCCTAGAAACAATAAGGACATTGAGGCTCGTCGCAAGGCTCGTGCTGATCGGAACCTTGAACTAAGAGGTCACACTCTTGACAAGGTTGTTGGTGATCTACGACGAAGGGTATCCACTAGAAGAGAACTTGCAAGCTTCTGTGATCATCAAGCTCACATTTCCATGGTTGAACCGAAGAAGGTTTTTGATGCTCTTGAAGACCCTGATTGGGTTGTTGCAATGCATGAAGAATTAAATAACTTCGAACGCAACAAAGTTTGGAAGCTCGTTGAAAAACCAAAGGATTGCCGCAATGTTATCGGCACCAAGTGGATCTTCAAGAACAAGCAGGATGAAAATGGCATTATTGTGAGGAATAAAGCACGGCTCGTGGCTCATGGATTCTCTCAAGTGGAAGGAATTTGATTTTGGCGAGACTTATGCTCCTGTGGCTCGTCTTGAGTCCATCCGTATCCTTCTTGCATATGCTGCCCATCATAATTTTAAATTACAACAAATGGATGTTAAGAGCGCTTTCCTTAATGGTCCTCTACATGAGTTAGTATACGTCAAGCAGCCCCCGGGGTTTGAGGACCCCAAATTCCCGAACCATGTCTACAAACTCGATAAGGCGCTCTATGGCCTTAAACAAGCCCCACGTGTGTGGTATGAGCACCTTAAAGAGCTTTTGCTAGACCGTGGTTTCGAAGTTGGGCAAATCGATCCCACTCTTTTTACTAAGAAGGTTAATGGAGAGCTTTTTGTATGCCAACTTTATGTAGACGACATTATTTTTTGCTCTACTAACCAAGTGTTTAACGATGAATTTTCAAAGCTTATGACTGACAGGTTTGAGATGTCCATGATGGGTGAGCTAAGGTTCTTTCTTGGATTTGAGATCAAACAACTTAGAGAGGGAACCTTTATCAATCAAGCTAAGTACATCCAAGACATGCTCAAAAGGTTCAAGATGGCGGATCTCAATGGCGTTGCTACCCCAATGCAAACAAAGTGTCATCTTGAGCTCAATCCCAAGGGTAAAGACGTGGATCAAAAGGTATACCGATCCATGATCGGCTCTCTCCTTTACCTCTGTGCATCTAGGCCCGATATCGTGTTAAGTGTAGAAGTGTGTGCAAGGTACCAAGCCGCTCCTAAAGAAAGCCACTTAGTGGCGGTCAAGAGAATCTTCCAATATTTGGTTCATTCCCCAAATTTTGGGTTATGGTATCCCAAGGGTTCAAGTTTTTCTCTATGTGGCTACACTGATTTAGATTGGGTTGGTGACAAATATGATAGGAAATCAACCTCTGGTGCCTGTCAATTCTTGGGCAGGTCTCTAGTGTGTTGGTCATCAAAGAAACAGAATTGTATTTCACTCTCAACCGCCGAAGCTGAATATGTTGCTGCTGCAAGTGCTTGTACACAATTGTTATGGATGAGGCAAACTTTAAAGGAATATGGTGTCAATTGTGACAAAGTGCCTCTATTATGCGACAATGAAAGTGCTATCAAAATTGCTTACAATCTCGTGCAGCATACAAGAACAAAACACATAGAGATTCGCAACCACTTTATTCGGGATCATGTTGCTCGTGGAGATATTGCTCTATCCTTTGTGAGCACGAAGAACCAACTTGCTGATATTTTCACGAAGCCTCTTGATGAAGCAAGATTCTGTTATTTGAGGAATGAGCTAAATATCATAGATTCAAGGAGCTTGGCTTGACTACCCTTGCACATTCACTTGCTCTTATTCATGTATTTGGTTTAGATGCGGGAATAGACATAGGGGGAGTGTGGTCCTAATTTATTGGGCCAACCCTCCCCCCATAATGCCGAAAGCAAGTAAAATCATTTCCCTTAATATCATTTTGTGATATGTGGGTCATCGATGAGCATTGGTTTTGAACTCAAGATACATCTTCGCGGTGTCATGCCATGCGCTCCAACATGGTGGCTTCGGCCACCGCCCTCTTCCTTGAGAAGAGTTGGTTTTTCATGGGTTTCGTTGGATTTTCTTGCATATCTCATGTTCTTATGGAAAACACACTCAAATTTGGCTTTTGATTGATTTGAGTTTTGCAAATTTGGGTGTGTAGTACCATCTCAGTTTGATGCTCTCAACCCAAGCCTTTATCTTCCCCCTTGAACCATCTATTCTTACACACAAGTCCTCTAAAACACCATCGAGAGGTTTGCTAGGTTACTCTGGCCTGATTCTGCATTTTCCAGAATTTCTAGGGGGGCGGATTATCCGCCCTAAGTGGGGGGTGGATTATCCGCCCCGGGCGAAATCGACCCTATATAGGCTGGGTCGGGGAGGGCAGGCTCAAACAGAGCAGCCAGTCCTCCCCCAACCCTACCTCTGCCCCCAGCCGCCGCCAGAGAATACGCCTCTCCCTGAGTTGATTCGACCACCGGATTCTCCGGGCTCTCCCCGGATCTTCTTCACCTCGCCTCCGGGTATCTTCTTCTCCGTGATTTTCCTCCAATGAGTGAGGGTAAATCCCTCATCTCTCTCCTTTTGTATGGGATGTATTTTATTTGGTGGAAATATCGTTGTAGAAGGTTCTTGGTGTTGTTCCTTACATGCTAGAATCAGTAGACTTGCAACCCTAGTACCCGATCTGTTTTGCCATGGTAGATCTGAGCCAATCCAGAAATTTTTCTGCGGGGGGCGGATTATCCGCCCCTGCCAGGGCCGGATAATCCGGCCTGGAGAGTTAAAATCTGGTCTGTTTTGGTTCTGTTTCTGCTAATGCACATCATTGGTTATGGGGTTGCATTGCTACTCTTTGTCCGTGTTTTCTTTCTCTCGGACTTGTGTGTATGCTCATCTCCATGCTACCTCTCTAAATGCTATTCACAGGTGGTTCCAAGCCGACCAAGACCTTCGCCCGTCGTCCCCGTGCCCGTTATCTCAAGCCTACTATAGAAGGGAAGTTTATTGACGAAACAGAGGTCAGCAGGGCAGCAAGAGAGGCTGCAAGGATGGCAGAGGCAAGTAAGAAATCTAAGCGGACCGCTTCTCGCAAGGGCAAACAGTCTCGGCCCAATTACAAGTCTATGGACAGCATTCAGTATGCCACCATCCGCCAGACAGACTACTATGATGAAGCTGACAGTGATGGCCAACCCGAGGACACTATGTTTTGGAATGCCCATTTTCGCGCTATTCATGATGATGTGTATGCCACTCTCAGGATTCGACCTATGCACCCCATCAACTTGACTGAGGCTCAATCCAAGGCTCGGCTCCTTGAGGCATTGGATGTGACCAACAAGATGGGGCTTCACCACCTCATGACCATTCAATGCAACTATGACTCCTCTGTGGTGCGCCGGTTTTTCTCCACACTTGTGATCTGCGGTGATGAGCGCCGCACTATGAAGTGGATGACCGGGACTACAATGCTTCAGTCGGACTTTCGCACTTTTGGGCAGGTTCTTGGGTATGCTTTCCATGGTCGTGACACTCCCACTGGTCACCGCATCATTACTCCATTGAAGCCATCCAAGGACACTGTGCTGGATCCCTAACTTTCTCCTGATGGTATTGTTGGTACTTTCGCTGGTCTCTCTCCCTTGTATGCCTCCCTTGTTGGCATGTTTCGGGACTGCATCGCTCCTCGTGGTGGCAATAATGACAAGACCCGTGGCCACCTGGTTCCTCTCCTTGCGTTTGCTCACGAGTGTGCCACCAACCCTGGATCAGCCACAGGTTACAAACTGGATGTCAAGGACTATATTTTTAATGAGATGACGGATGCTATGATCAACAGGCTCTCTATTCCCTATGCTCCGTTCATTATGATGCTTTTCAAGCATATGTTACCCCATGAGGAGTTTGGCACTGCTATGGATGGTGTTCATAAGCCCAAGAAAATCTACAACAAGGCTCAGAAGACTCATCACCCTTCCACTGCCCCGGAGTCCTTCATGCGTGATGCTCGGTCTAGTGGCGGTCGTTCCACGGTGTCCCCAATGGCACGTGAGGTTAAGCATCTTACTTGGTTCCAGTGAAACATTCTTTGCATGGGCATTGACATTCACAAGGGCCAATATGAGGCGTACCGCAGGGATCATGAGAGGGATCACACGCAGCAGCTTATTCTCCACCATGTCTCAGGTGCCTGTAACACCCTCAGAATCGGACCTATGCAAGTTTTAGCGAAACCCGCCAAACCCGCATAGAAACGATTCAAAGGTGCCCACCAGGCACTTTCGTGCGGGTGGAAAACGAAGTAATAACATTACACATCAGTCCTCGATGGGACCCACAGAACAGATAGATATACAAGCGACTCCATGAGTCAAGAATACAAATATTATATACAAAGATCCAAATCACCTTGAAAACGATAGAGCGTCCAGCTACGGACAAGATGCAAATGGGGCTAAGAGCCCTGAAGAATAACCAATGGCGTCCATAACCCTGCCCAGGCCAAGCCGAAGGGTAACCCTGCTAACGACGTCGATCTCAAAACCTGCTTAAACAAAAGGGGTGCCGACAAAGGGCAAAGGAAAAAGAAGGAGCGTCGATCGAGGCGATGCAGCGAGGCTAGAATTCGGCGGTCCTCGCCTACATAGGTATGGTGGACTGAGCGGCAGCGGCAGCATGCACTAAACAACCTATAGAGACTCGATACAACTGGCGGTTATCAGAGAGGGATAAGAGTGACCTATCCGGATCCAACCTGAAGCTAACACCAAACAAACCCATCCTGGTGTTTCCCCCTCGAGACCAAACGAGGAAGTCAACCGAGGAACCCACACAGTTGGCAGTTTTACTTATTCAGTTATCGTTGCGGCAATTACTAGTCAGGTTTAGATAATCGTCCTAATAAAATAAGCCGTGGGCACTTTTAGTTAATCATTCCGTTATAGTGGCAACACTTACTAGTCAGATGCAATTAGCATGAGATAACCCAAAACCCAGCAGTTGTTGATACTTTTATTCAGCCATTCCGTTGTAGTTGCACTACTCACTAGTCAGATACCATTGTCGCAAGCGACAAACCAAACAAGCAATTGTGGGCAGTATTATTTAGCCATTCCGTTATAGTGAAGCTGATTACTAGTCATTATAAGTCAAATTTATAGCGATAAACTTTAGTTATGCTTGTCTATGGTCGAGATACTGTGCTCCAAGTCGTCCATATCCATGACACGGTTTTGAAAGTTTTACCCGGCGGGTGCACCAATAGCAACACACGCCGATCAACCTCGAAAACCAACTCAAAACCCACGAGGCTTTCACGTGAACAATCACAGATTCAGAAATATTTGGGGCCACCCTTGAGTACACCATAGCAAGTAAGCAAGCTTGAGACGGACTCAAGGTTTGCGTCAATGGTCATGAAGCGACGGGAACCCGAAAACTCGGGTGTCGATACTGCGTAATCACTCCGCTTACCTAAAGATGCAGTGTATATCATGCACAATTTAAATACAGAAGTAGCATGGCATAAGTACAGGATAGTAAATAAAACCTCAAACTAGTTTGTGGCCCCAAGAAATAAGACGAAATCAAGCTCTGGCTCAGGGGGGTCCCATATACCTCCCGGATGTGGATAGCGCGATAAATCAAGGAACATGCATCAAGTACTCGGTGTCCTACGGGACACAAGTGGGCGTTCGGAAACCAAATATTATCTATCACCCACCGATGCCTCTGCTTAATTCCATTTTAGTTGTTAAACAGGAATTAAAGTGAACGATAAGTAAACTATGATCATCTCGAACAACAACATGCGGCAATACATCAACAACTGTGGCACTGAACGACACGCAACAGCACTTGAGCAAGCAACTACGACGCGCAAGTCCAACTACCTACCAAACAACAGGTAATAGGATGTGTCCAAGGCAATATGAGGCTGCAGGGAATATCCAGGGAACGAAGCTAGAGCATCGCAACACAGATAGCAAAAGATCAACAGGAGGGAAGTAAATACTATAAAGTAAGATAGGTAGAAAGGGGGGAGATGCTCGCCTGAAAACATTGTCGAAGGTTCAACCGAAGATCGGGTCGACACTCGCATCAACTCAACGGCCTTATCCGCGAAGAAGCAAAACACTAGAAGAAACACCGGATGCACTATTTAATACAACGGCAGAAGATCGGCATGATGCATGTATGATGTATGACATGGCAAGGTGCGATGCAATTAGGTCATATTAAGTGGAACCGGGGTCCCGACAATTAATTAGGTGGTTCAAGTTGTATAGCTAGCCCGCAATTTAAATGTTGTTTTAACATGGCAAGATATGGTACCGGTTCGATGCACAAATTTAAATGAGGCCAATATAAGACTATATTTGCCCGCATATGGGCCCCATATTTAATTATTAGGTGAATCGGCAACAGGCCCCCAAACCAATGATATGCATGCGAGAATGACAATTAAATATGCAACAATTCATATAGTTGACCAGTTATAAAATAGGGTTCTCGGAAAAGGGTTCACACATTGAGGGGTCTCGACGGTCTTGGGGATCCGGGGTTCGGGGTCGGTCTCGTGGTCGTGGTTCGGCGAGGTCCGGGTCCGGGTCTCGGCGGGAGCGTTCTCGGATAACGGCGTAGATCTTGTCGCCTCCGTGGTCTTCGGGTCATGTCGACGGTCATGGCGTCCAGAAGACGAGCTTGTCGTTGCGGAGATCTTGTCGGTTCGCGTTTCGGATTCCGTGAGACGATCTTGTCGCTCGATGTCCGTGAGGGAGTCCTTGGGGTCCAGGATGGCGATCATGTCGGTTCCGCGGTCTTGGTTGTCGGTGTCGGACTCGGTCTCGGCACTGAAGATCTTGGCGAGGGGTTCCAGGGTTCGGATTCGGCGAGATCGGCCTTCGGGGTCTTGGACGATGCGCTTATTAGCCGGTCATGTCGTAGATGGGCATGTTGGTGATTAACACGCCGACTAAAGGGGTGCCTGGTTCAGCAGAGTTCACACCAGTTGAACCGAAGCTGGCGTCGACGTCTCCAAAACACACAAGCAGGACATACACGCGTGCCTAGGTGAGGACCAATGCAGCTGCTGGTGACCTCCTGCTGCAGACGAAGCGCGAAGCCGAGGTGGTCTAGACGGCGGGCGAGGCGAGGACGACGCCAAGGCGACGACGTCGCGGCCTGGGCGAGCTCGGACAGCAGCGGCGGGGAGGATCCCTGGGCTGCGGCCGGACTTGGCGCAGGCGCGGAGGAGGGTCGGCGGGCTGGGTCGGTGGCGAGCTTGGGAGGAGGCGTCCGGTGAGGCGGCGCGGCCCGGGCAGCCGAGCTTCGGAAGGCGGGGTTCTGTGGCGAGGACCGGGCGGGCGAGGTCGCAGAGCCGAGAGGAGGGCAGGAGGCGGGCAGCGGGGCCTCGCGGCGAGGAGGAGCGTCTGCGGATGCGCCGGCTGGCGGAGCGAGAGCGGCTCGAAGTGGCGGCCTTGGCGCTTCAGCAGGGGCAGGTCTGCGGAGGAAGCTCTGGCGGGGTGAGGCAGCCGGGCGGAGGAGCTAGGCCGGAGGGACGAGCGGCAGTCGCGGCCGGGAGGAGGCGACAGCGGGCGGGAGGGCAGCGACGGGAGCTCTGGCGGCCGGGGAGAGCGTGCTTCGAGGCAGTGGCGGGAGTTGGGGCTGGCCTTGTGGCGAAGCAAGGAAGCTGGGCAGGCTGTGATCTCAGCGGGAGGGCGGTGGCGGGGTGGCCGAGTGGCGCCTTGGCCGTGGTAGGAGGAGGTCAGGGAGGATCTGCGGGGTCGGGCGCGCGGGCCGGCTCGAGCGGGAGGTAGGGGAAGGCTGCGTGGGCGCGTGAACAGGGCAGGTGGTGGGGCCGGCTGGGACCAGCGGGAAGCAGAGGGTGGGGATTAGGTGTGGTGTGCGTGCGTGGTGTGTGTTTGAGTGTGTGTGGGGTGAGTGCATGTGTGGGTGGGGAGGGTGAGAGAGAGAGGGTCTAGGTGGAGGGCTAGGATTGGGTGAGGGAGAGAGAGTGGTGAGGTGGCACGATCTGAGTGGAGGGAGTGAGGTGGAGGCTGGGTGGGTAGTTTAGGTCTGGGTATAAAAGGATTTAAAGGGTGGACCGTTTGTAAAATCCTGGGGGTGGTCGTTCGGGTCATTCGGCCCGTTCGACTGCCCCACTAAAATAAATAAATGTTTTTATTTATTTCAAACAAGGCCTTAGCAAACCGATATCAGACAAAACAAAACATTCCGGCGACCCGGATTTTGGCGTTGAATAGAAGACGGGCGTTTGGCAAACAAAACGGGCTTTGCGAAAATGGTTTTATGCAAACAATGCATGATGATGACGATGCAATGCACAAATTCAACACGATTTTCTAGTAGTGGTTTTTGCGGGATGCCACAGTGCCACTGGTCATCCACCTCCTCCCACTGCTCCGGATCTGTATGCTCAGTGGAACACCTCAGGGATCAACTATGGCGAGCTCGAGAGTTGCCTCTTCCCTCCTCCACCGAGGGCACCCACTCCTCCAGCTGATGACGATGATGATGAGTATGATGAAGAGGAAGGTGACGGGGATGACTACGACGAGGATGAGGAGGAGTGATCTTCAGGGGAGTTAGCTTCGCTCTTCTTCCTTTTTGGCGTTTCGATGCCAAAGGGGGAGAAGTAGTTCTTTTAGGGCTCGTGGATTTGCAAGGGTCGGGCACAAGCTTTTCGATTTTAGTCGTTTTTATTTGCTTGCTTGTGCCTTTTCTAGCGTGAACTCATTTGCTATTTGTGTTTGTTTATGTAAGACTATGTCGTACTCCACTATGTTTGGTATTCATGGAATTCTGGATTTATCTATTATGGACCCCATGGAATTCTGGAATTCTGGAACATATTTGATGGCATATGGATTCATGGGATTCTCAATGTATGCTTTGGATATATTCTCATCCCGGTGGTATGACCTTGTTCCTCAATCCACTTTTTGTTCCAATTATCTTTGCCATGGAAGTTGTGCTCTCTCTAGTGTGTGTATTTGTATTCAAATGCAAATTTTAAATATGCACACATCTAGGGGGAGCGCTTTTCATCTTAAGGTGGCGATAGCCGGTTTCATTGCAAATCCTAGTATTGTCATCTAACACCAAAAAGGGGGAGATTGAGAGAACATTTCTTAATCCCTAGTGTTTTGTGTGTTAGATAACAATACCAAGGATCATTTAATGTGTGTTGAAGTGTTTCAGCTCTATTTGAGATTAAAGGGAAAAGAACTCTGCCTTTGGGGGCAGATAATACGCCCCCACCAGGGGCGGATAATCCGCCCCTCCCTCTTCCCAAGCAGGCGCAAGCCCCAGAAGGGGGCGGAATTTTGGCCGGATTTTCTGGCCCCGCCGGATAATCCGCCCCTCAGGGGGGGCGGATAGTCCGCCCCCTGCTCATTGCCAAGGCGCAAGCCCCAGAGATGGGGCGGAGTATTGGCCGGACTTTCCGGCATGGCCGGATAATCTTCCCCTCATGGGGGCCGGATTATCCGCCCCCAAGATCTTCACCAAGCTTCACCAAGGCGCAAGCCCCAGAGAGGGGGCCGAGTTTTCCCCGGATAATCTGCCCTTGGGGCGGAGTTTTCCTAGGGGGCGGATCCGCCCCCAAAGTTGTGCAACGGCCAGATCTGGGGAGGGGGTATTAAGCCAGCCTCCCCCTCCTGCCAGAACTCTTGATTCATCTCGAAAAAGACTAGATCAGATCTGAAAGCTTCATCCAAGAGTGCTCCACCTAGATCCACCCAAAGGCCCCATTGTTGGAATTATGCCCTAGAGGCAATAATAAAGATGTTATTATTATAATTCTTGTTCATGATAAAGTTTATATTCCATGCTAGAATTGTATTAAGAGGAAACTTTAATACTTGTGTGGTTTGTAAACAACACCGTGTCCCTAGTACGCCTCTATGGACTAGCTCATTGATCAATGATGGTTAAGGTTTCCTAACCATAGACATGAGTTGTCAATTGATAATGAGATCATATCATTGGGAGAATGATATGGTGGATAGACCCAAACAAAGCAGAGCAATTAGATCGTGTCATTGTGTTCGTCTTTGCGAAGCTTTTCCTATGTCAAATATTGTATTCCTTAGACCATGAGATAATGCAACTCCCCGTACCGAAGAAAGCTTTGAGGTCATCAAGCGTCATCCTATGAGAGGGTGATCATAAAGGTGTCTCTCGGTGATCGAAAAGTATCATTGGGTTGTATGTATCGAGATGGAATTTGTCCTCCCAAGTCGGAGAGATATACTTGGGCACTTTCGGTGTCGATATCAACACGCTTGCAAGCATGTGGTTAAGGAGTTAATCACAAAGTGATATCGGATTCTGAACGAGTAAAGTACTTCGTGAGCAGATTGAACTAGGTATGGCCATGCAAGCGATCGAATCTCGGGCAAGTAAAATATCGCGAGGCGAAGGAATATATATATGGGATTGATTGAATCCGGCATCGTGGTTCATCCGATATGATCATCGATGAATGTGTGAGTCAATATGGGTGCCCAGACCCTGTTGATTATTGATAGAAGATCATATGCATATTCTCGAACCCGCAGGTCACACACTTAACGTATCTCGGCTAGGATAGATTGGATAATTGGTTTATGAATTTTTTTGGTCTCGGATGGGATCGGGATATCATGAGAGGTTCGGAATGGTCCGAGAATAAGATTCATATAAAGGTCAGATTTTGGAGTTCAGAATTGTTCCGAGTTAATCGGTATTGTACCGGAAGCTTCTAGAACCTTCCGGAAGGGGACCAACGTGACCCCACCTTCCGGGAGGGGGCATGGGCCTATGAGGGAGTGTCCTGGCCGCATTGGGCCAGGGGCACAAGGCCCCATAGGGACCAGCCGATCCTAGATAAGTTTAAACTCGTTTAAACTAGAGATAGGATTTCTAGATAAGGGAGAGTTTAAATTGTTTAAACTAGAGATAGGCTTGGAGGAGGGGCAAGGGTTGGCCGCCCCCCCTCTATATAGAGAGGGGTGGTGCGCCCCCTCCCCACTACTACTCCACACCTTCCTCCAAGCCCTAGCAGCCTTGCTACCTTCCTCTCTCCCTCCCGACTGTTTGTAGGCGAAGCCCTGCAGCAGAAATTCTCCGCCATATACACCACGCCGTCGTGTTGTAGATCCAATCTATCTCTCCACCATACTCGCTGGTCCAAGGAAGGAGGGGAGTCGAGGTGCTGCACGTGTCCATCTCACGGAGGCACCGCCACTTGTGGTGCTAGATCGGATCGGATCGTGAGAAGGAGAAGCGAGTACGACTACATCACCCACGTTCCGACGAACGTTCCGCTGTGTGAATCTTCAAGGGTATGAAGATCTAATCCAATCTCTCTCATTGTTTGCATCTCCTAGATTAGATCTTGGCTTTCCCTCTGTTCGCTCCGTAGAAAATTTTGATTTACTATGCCCTTGAAACCCTTGATGGTATCGAGCTAGATCTATGCGTAGATGTGTTTCACGAGTAGAACGCAACATGGTTGTTCTTGAGCGTTGATGTTTTCTGTTGCAAGCCTCTTGTTTGTGTTCTTCTTATGACGCGGGATAGTGAGATTGAAGCGGTCCAGGCCAACCTTACGCGACGTCGTTCGCGAGACCGGCTCCGCACTTGACGTGTGGCTTGTTCCACACATGCGGCTGGTGGATGTCAGTTTCTCTCACTATAGTTGTCATGGGATTAACACCGGAGTTTGGCAACCATAATATCACCGTTGTGGCTTTCCGTAGGTAAGAATCGTTCTTAGAATCTACTCCCATAAGCCACGTAAAACATGCAACAACAAAGTAGAGGCGTCTAACTTGTTTTTGTAGGGAGTGTTTTCTATGATATGGTATGGCCCAAGATGTGATGTGTATAATGTATGCGATGGTCATGTTTTGTAATGTTTCACGACTTGCATGTCGATGAGTACACAACCGGCAGGAGCCATATGGTTGTCTTTATAATTGTGTATGACCTGCGAGTCAACTTCTTATACGCCATGTAATAGCTTTACTTTATCGCTAAGTAGTTAGCAATAGTTGTAGTTGCTATTCGTGGTGGAGGCAATCATGGTGGAGTGATGGAGATCATGCCGGAACGCACAAGATGGAGATCATTGCGCGAGGATTGGCTATACCATGTCACATAAAGTTAAATGCATGTGATGTTTATCCCTTTTATGTATCTTCTCATGCTTAGATCGCGACGGTAGCATTATAAGATGATTCCTCACTTAAAGATCAAGATAAAAACTGTGTTCTCCCCAAGTATGCACCGTTGCGAAAGTTCGTCGTGTCCAAGCATCACGTGATGATCGGGTGCTATAGACTCTACGCTCACATACAACGGGTGCAAGCCAGTTTTGCACACGTAAATACTTGGGTCTAGCTTGACGAGCCTAGCATGTACAGACATGGCCTCGGAACACAAGAACCGAAAGGTTAAGCATGAGTCATATGAATGATATGATCGACACTTTGTTGTCCACCATTGAAACCACATCTCTTCTCGTGATGATCGGATTAGGTGTGGTGAATTTGGATCGTGTTCACTAAACAACTTGAGGGATGTTGAATTTAGTGGGAATTCATCTAGTAATTTGATTAAGTTGAACTATTTATCATGAACATAGTCTAAATTGTACTTGTAAATACTGTAGATCACATGGCCAAATCCAACTTCAACTTCAACGTTTTCTTTGAAAGAAAAGCTTAGAAACAATGGGTCTAACTTCACCAATTGGTTCCGCAATCTAAGAATCATTACTCTGGCGGACAAAAGGACTATGTCCTTGGTAAAGCGTTAGGTGACCCCCCTACTGCTACCGGTGATGAGAAAGTTGTCTATCGATCGGCAAAAGATGATTATGGTGTGATTAAGAGCACCATGTTGTTTGCTATGGAACGAAGCTTCAAAATCGTTTGAAACCTATCCGGGCCCTTTGAGATTCTCGAGGAGCTGAAAACCATGTTTCAGACTCAAGCCCGTTAGAGATATGAGATCTCGAGAAGTTCTTTAAGCGCAAGATGGAGGAAGGGAGTTCCGTTAGTGAGCACGCCATAAAGATGTCGGGCTACACTCAGCGCTTGAGCAACTGGAATGCGATTCGGAGGAGCTCAAGATTGATAGGGTTCTGCAATCACTCCTCCCAGCTACAAAAGTTTTGTAGTGACTCATAATCAGATTGGTTCCACTGATCGATCACCGAGCTTTTCGCAAAGTCAAGGCTGAGGTGGACATCAAGAAGGATAATCATGTGTTGATGGTCAACAAGCCCTCCTTTAAGAAAGGTAAGGGAGCAAAGAAGCCCTTCAAGAAGGGCGGCAAGGGCAATGCCCTGGCGAGAAGAAGCTCAGTCTGGTCCCAAGCCGGACCTTTGAGTGCTTCTATTGCAAGGACAAGGGTCCTTTGGGGCAGAATCGTCCAAGTACTTAGTGGACAAGAAGGCTGGCACCATCAAAGGTATATTTGATATACATGTTATTGATGTTTTCCTTACTAGCCCTCGTTGTAGTGCACGGGTATTTGATACGGTTCGGTTGCTAATATTTGTAACTCGAAATAGGAGCTACGGAATGAGCGGACTGCGAGGGATGAGGTGACGATCTTGGCGTTAGCAACGGATCAAGAGTTGATGTGATGGCCATCGACGCTCTCCTTAGTTTTACCTTGGGATTAGTTTTAAACCTTAATAAATTTTATTATGTACTGCGTTGAGCATGAACATTATTTCCGGATCATGTTTATTGCAAGACGGTTATTCATTTAAATCGGAGAATAATGGTTGTTCTATTTATATGAATAACATCTTTTATGGTCATGCACCTCTTGTGAATGGTTTATTTCTTCTAAATCTCGAAAGGGATGAAACACACATCCATAACATTGAGGCTAAGAGATGCAAAGTAGATAGTGATAATACTACTTATTTGTGGCACTGTCGTCTAGGTCATATTGGTGTAAAGCGCATGAAGAAACTCCATTCTGATGGACTTTTGGAGTATCTTGATTTTGAATCATTTGACACATGCGAACCATGCCTCATGGGCAAGATGATCAAAACCCCGTTCTCCGGTATGATGGAGTGAGCAACGGACTTGTTGGAAATCATACATACCGATGTATGCGGACCGATGAGTGTTTCGACGCGCGGTGGATATCACTATTTTCTCACTTTTACCGATGACTTAAGTAGATATGGGTATATCTATTTAATGAAACATAAATCTGAAACGTTTGAAAAGTTCAAAGAATTTCAGAATGAAGTGGAGAACCATCGTAACAGAAAGATTAAGTTTCTACGATCCGATCGTGGAGGTGAATATTTGAGTTATGATTTTCTCACGCATCTTAAAGCAAGTGGAATCGTTTCACAACTCCATACCGAACACCACAAGCGCAATGGTGTGTCTGAGCAGCGAATCGAACCCTATTAGATATGGTCCGATCAATGATGTCTCTTCTTGATTTGCCGTTATCATTTTGGGGTTATGCATTAGAAACCACTGCATTCACTTTAAATAGGGCTCCATCTACATCCGTTGAGACGATACCGTATGAACTGTGGTTTGGTGCTAAACCTAAGTTGTCGTTTCTTAAAGTTTGGGGATGCGAAGCTTCGTCAAGAAGTTGATGCGGACAAGCTTGAACCCAAAGCGAGAAATGCGTCTTCATAGGATACCCTAAGGAAACCATTGGGTATACCTTCTATCACGTAACGAAGGCAAAGTGTTTATCGCAAAACGGTTCCTTTCTTGAGAAGGAGTTTCTCTCGAAAGAAGTGAGTGGGAGGAAAGTAGAGCTAGAGGTTATTGAACCTTCTCTTGAATTGGAGAGTAGCGCACGAAATTGTTCGATCACCGCTGCAACAATAGAGGAAGCTAATGACAAGGATCATGAAGCTTGGACGATCTTGCTCTTGAGCGTCGCAGTCGACAAGGTCGCCCCTCTGAGTGGTGCGGCAACCTGTCTTGTTGTCTTGTTGGTAGAAGACGGTGAACCTACGAACTATGAGGAAGCGATGATGAGCCAGACTACGAGAAATGGCTGGAAGCCATGAAATCAATTGGGATCCATGAGCGAAAACCAAGTATGGACTTTGGTGGATCCTCCTAGCGGCCGAAAGGCCGTTGAGTGCAAATGGATATTCAAGAAGAAAACGGACGGATGGTAATGTTACCGTCTATAAAGCACGGCTTGCATAAAAGGTTTTCGACAAGTTCAAGGTGTTGACTATGATGAGACTTTCTCTCCGTGGCGATGTTTAAGTCCATTCGGATTTTATTAGCAATTGTTGCGTTTCATGATTATGAAATATGGCGGATGGATGTCAAGATCGCTTTCCTCAATGGGAACATTGATGAAGAGTTGTATATGATGCAACCGAAGGTTTTGTCGATCCTAAGGATGCTGATAAAGTATGCAAACTTCAGCGTTCCATTTATGGACTGAAGCAAGCATCTCGGAGTTGGAACCTTCGTTTTGATCAAGTGATCAAGAGCTTTGGATTTGTTCCAAATTTCTCTGAGCTTGTATCTAAAAGAAAGTGAGTGGGAGCTCGGTGACGTTTCTGGTACTATATGTGGATGACATATTGATTATCGGAAATGACATCAACATGCTTAACGATGTGAAGAGTTATTTGAACTAGTGTTTTTCAATGAAAGACCTAGGTGAAGCTGCTTATATATTGGGCATCAAAATCTATAGAGATAGACAAAGACGCCTTGATAGCTTTAAGCGGTACATACCTAGACAAAGTTCGAAAAGGTTCGTAATGGATAAGGCAAAGAAAGGTTCAATTGCCTATGTTGTCGGGTAAGATATTGAGCAAGGCTCGGTGTCCATTCTGATGAAATGATAGGAAGCTATGAGAAAAGTGCCTTATGCCTCGGCCATAGGTTCCATCATGTATGCCATGATGTGTACTAGACCGGATGTGTCCAATGCTCTTAGTTTGACGAGATATCAAAGTGATCCGAGTGGAACCTTTGGACAGCGTGAAGAACATCCTAAAGTACCTAAATAGAACTAAAGAAATGTTCTTAGTCTATGGGGTGATGAACGACTTGTCGTAAAGGTTACGTCGATGCTAGTTTCGACACCGACAAGGATGATTCTAAATCTCAGACGGGATACGTTTATATTTTGAATGGAGGCTGAAATTTGGAGAAGCTGCAAGCAAAGCGTGATCGCGGGATCTCTGGAAAGCGGAATACATGGCTGCTGCAGGCGTCAAGTGAAGGAGTTTGGATCGAAACTTCATCATCGAGCTTGGCGTGGTTCAAGTGCATTGGACCCTTTGGAGATATTGTGTGACAACACCGCGCCATAGCACTCGCTAAGGAGCCAAGATATCATCAAAGACCAAGCATATCAACCATAAGTTTCATATAATCCGGATTATATAGCGGATGGAGATCTGAAGATTAGCAAAGTACATACGGATCTGAATGTCGCAGATCCAGACTAAACCTCTTCCACATGTAAAACATGATCAAAACCTCGATTGCCATGGGTGTGAGATTGTTGCCAAATGTAAACTAGATTATTGACTCTAGTGCAAGTGGGAGACTGTTGGAATTATGCCCTAGAGGCAATAATAAAGATGTTATTATTATAATTCTTGTTCATGATAAAGTTTATATTCCATGCTAGAATTGTATTAAGCGGAAACTTTAATACTTGTGTGGTTTGTAAACAACACGTGTCCCTAATGCGCCTCTATGGACTAGCTCATTGATCAATGATGGTTAAGGTTTCCTAACCATAGACATGAGTTGTCAATTGATAATGAGATCATATCATTGGGAGAATGATATGGTGGATAGACCCAAACAAAGCGAGCAATTAGATCGTGTCATCGTGTTCGTCTTTGCGAAGCTTTTCCTATGTCAAATATTGTATTCCTTAGACCATGAGATAATGCAACTCCTGGTACCGGAAGAAAGCTTTGAGGTCATCAAACGTCATCCTATGAAAGGGTGATCATAAAGGTGCCTCTCGGTGATCGGAAAGTATCATTGGGTTGTATGTATCGAGATGGAATTTGTCCCTCCCAAGTCGGAGAGATATACTTGCCCACTCGGTGTCGATATAAACACCGCTTGCAAGCATGTGGTTAAGGAGTTAATCACAAAGTGATATCGGATTACGGAACGAGTAAAGTACTTCGTGAGCGAGATTGAACTAGGTATGGCCAGTCAAGCGATCGAATCTCGGGCAAGTAAAATATCGCGAGCGAAGGGAATATATATATGGGATTGATTGAATCCTGGCATCGTGGTTCATCCGATATGATCATCGATGAATGTGTGGGAGTCAATATGGGTGCCTGGACCCGGTTGATTATTGATAGAAGATCATATGCATATTCTCGAACCGCGGTCACACACTTAACGTATCTCGGCTAGGATAGATTGGATAATTGGTTTATGAATTTTTGTTGAGTCTCGGATGGGATCCGGGATATCACGAGAGGTTCGAATGGTCCGGAGAATAAGATTCATATAAGGCGTCAGTTTTGGAGTTGAATTGTTAAGGTTAATCGGTATTGCGGAAGCTTCTAGAACCTTCCGGAGGGACCAACGTGGCCCCACCTTCCGGGGAGGGCATGGGCCTATGAGGGAGTGTCCTGGCGCATTGGGCCAGGGCACAAGGCCCCATAGGGCCCAGCCGATCCTAGATAAGTTTAAACTCGTTTAAACTAGAGATAGGATTTCTAGATAAGGAGAGTTTAAATTGTTTAAACTAGAGATAGGCTTGGAGGAGGGGCAGGGCTGGCCCCCCCTCTATATAGAGGGTGGTGCCCCCTCCCACTACTACTCCACACCTTCCTCCAAGCCCTAGCCTTGCTACCTTCCTCTCTCCTCCCATTGTTTGTAGGCGAAGCCTGCAGTGAAATTCTCCACCATATACACCACGCCGTGTTGTAGATCCAATCTATCTCTCCACCATACTCGCTGGTCAGGAAGGAGGAGACGTCGAGGTGCTGCGTGTGCATCTCACGGAGGCACCGCCACTTGTGGTGCTAGATCGGATCGGATCGTGAGGAGGAGAAGCGATGCGACTACATCACCCACGTTCGACGAGCGTTCCATTGTCTGAATCTTCAAGGGTATGAAGATCTAATCCAATCTCTCTCGTTGTTTGCATCTCCTATATTAGATCTTGGCTTTCCCTCTGTTCGCTCCGTAGAAAATTTTGATTTACTATGCCGCGAAACCCTTCAGCCCCATCCCTTGGGGAATCGAAGGAGGAGAACACGATCTTCATCATTAGCAATCAAGCGCTTCATCTCCTCTCCATTCATTTGGAGAACCCTCGATCTAGTATTTCTTGTAAATACCTAGATCCTTGTTTTTGTTTATATTGATAAACCTTGTTCTTGCGGCAGCTTGTTGTCATCTCGGGAGCCCCCAATTCAGTTGTGGGTGTGTGCCCCGATAGTGTTGTAAAAGGCACCGGTTCCCGCCTCGAAGGGATCCAATAGTGGAGAAGGTGGATCAAGCCTCTCGTGGCGAGGTCCATCGGAGAATAGGGTGAGGCCTATTGTGGCGTGGTGGTCTTAGAACTGCCCACCCCTCCAACGCAGATGTACTTCCCCTAACAAGGAAGGAACTGCGGTAAAACAAATCCCTGTGTCTCCGCGTGCTCCACTACGGTTTCCTCGCTCCTCTTTTACGTGCTTAGTAGTTAGGGTTACATATAGGGAAATTCTCATAGTTGCATATCTAGAGAATTTACTTTGTGTCAAGCCTAAAATTGAAAAAGTATTAAAAATTGGTTAGCACCTATTCACCCCCCCCCCCTCTAGGTGCCCATACGATCCATTTCACTTTTATAACGCAAAACCCAATGTACCATAGAAAAAGACATGCAAAAACCCTAACCAAACTAAGCTTCTCAGATTATGCTATGTGAATCCGTTGCTTTAGGTATAGTAGCAAAAACCCTAAACGAGGGAACTAGCTATTGCATGTAGACCACAAATTCTTTTCATTTTATCTCTTGTTTTACGAGCTACTGGCCATACCCTCACTTATTTATTCTTTCATCAAATTTCTTTGCTCATTGGATAAACAAGGTGGATCAAGCTTTCTTTGTTCTACTTCATCCGTTGTCATGCATGCCGCAGCCGTCGGCATCCTGTGGGGGATAATCACTTAAGTGGGGAAGCGGATAATCCGCCCCAAAGTTGTCTGCAACGGATCGGGAGGGGTATTTAAGCCAGCCTCCCCCCTCCTGCCAGAACTCTTGATTCATCTCGAAAAAGACTAGATCAGATCTGAAAGCTTCATCCAAGAGTGCTCCACCTAGATCCACCCAAAGGCCCTATCCCTTGGGGAATCGAAGGAGGAGAACTCGATCTTCATCATTAGCAATCAAGCGCTTCATCTCCTCTCCATTCATTTGGAGAACCCCCGATCTAGTATTTCTCGCAAATACCTAGATCCTTGTTTTTGTTTATATTGATAAACCTTGTTCTTGTGGCAGCTTGTTGTCATCTCGGGAGCCCCCAATTCAGTTGTGGGTGTGTGCCCCGATAGTGTTGTAAAAGGCACCGGTTCCCGCCTCGAAGGGATCCAATAGTGGAGAAGGTGGATCAGGCCTCTCGTGGCGAGGTCCATCGGAGAATAGGGTGAGGCCTATTGTGGCGTGGTGGTCTTAGAACCGCCCACCCCTCCAACGCAGATGTACTTCCCTTAACAAGGAAGGAACTGCGGTAAAACAAATCCCTGTGTCTCCGCGTGCTCCACTACGGTTTCCTCGCTCCTCTTTTACGTGCTTAGTAGTTAGGGTTACATGTAGGGAAATTCTCATAGTTGCATATCTAGAGAATTTACTTTGTGTCAAGCCTAAAATTGAAAAGTATTAAAAATTGGTTAGCACCTATTCACCCCCTCCCCTCTAGGTGCCCATACGATCCATTTCACTTTTATAACGCAAACCCCAATGTACCATAGACAAAGACATGCAAAAACCCTAACCAAACTAAGCTTCTCAGATTATGCTATGTGATTCCGTTGCTTTAGGTATAGTAGCAAAAACCCTAAACAAGGGAACTAGCTATTGCATGTAGACCACAACTTCTTTTCATTTTATCTCTTGTTTTACGAGCTACTGGTCGTACCCTCACTTATTTATTCTTTCATCAAATTTCCTTGCTCATTGGATAAACAAGGTGGATCAAGCTTTCTTTGTTCTACTTCATCCGTTGTCATGCATGCCGCAGCCGTCGGCAATTTTTTTGGTACGTATCATTGTTTTCCCTAATCACAAGCATTTTTTATGCCTTTCTTACTCACTCCACACCAACTTATGCATTTTTGTTTGACGTGGTTTCATTGCATGTATAGCGAGTACGAGCAACAGCAACGGCTCATGGGTCGGTCGCAAGAGCCGCTCGGTGAAAGACATTCGTGCCGGCGTATCATCTCCGCGTCTAGCTGCTAATCCATCAGCATATGCCAGTTCACACTTGCTTTTTGAGATGAATGACGTTGTAAGCAAGTTCATCGAGAAGCAGAGACAACTTGCTGAATCGATAGGATTCCGCTCATTTTCTAAGCCAATACATGCCATGAAGTTTGACCGGCAGTTCACGTCATGGTCGATGCCCAAAGTAGACACCATGTGCAGGTCTATAGGTGCAGGTGTCGGGAAGAGGATTATGATGTTCAAAGAGGACGCTGGCAAGGTGTTCGGTATCCCGTCCACGGAAAAAGATGTGTGGGACGCGTCGCTGGATAAGAGTCAATCGATGCGTAACCACATAGAGAAAACCATTGGCATGGACGAGCACATGCCATCACCCAATTTGGCCGCAAGGAAGACTTTAGGAGCTCTGGACGGACAAAAACTATCAACGGAAGACAAAGCTAAGTTCATGATTTATTTCGTCATAACTCTCGTAAGCATACTCTGTGACAACAACAACCCCGACGACAACATTTTTTTCTTCTCAACAACGCACCAATCAAATTACCATACAGGCACCCAAGATACGACTTTTCACCCGAGGCTCTGCACTTCTGCCGAACATTCGACGGCGTTAAACAAGGAGGTTGACTGACTGCTGTGAGCATTACACGCCATTCTTTGGATGTCTACCATCTCCCATAATATAATTGTCAATATGAAAAGTAATTACTAATCATATTTTCTTTTTTTAAATGATTACTTTCAGCCATCTAAGGATTGCCCAACATCGGCGGACTTGCTATTCGAGATGCTACACCTTAAGAACAATTCAGGAAGCCTCTCGCCACAATTTGTTGAAGAATTGGACAACTAGTTTTACTGTTTTTCAGTATTTTCATTCCAACATGTAAAATTTAAAGTTTTGAATTAGCACCGCATTGCTGAAAAAACTATATGTTGTAATCGAAGTTTTGCATTTTCGGTACTCTATTATCCACCTATGTAAAAACCTCGTTCCATCACAATTTGCCGCTGTTGTTCGGGCTTTTTTTATTGTCTCAACAAGTCAAAAAATGAAATTATACCAAAAAGAAAGACCGCATATTTATTTCACTACACCTATTCCGAATGAGCAAACCAAAAATAGACAAATCTCAATTTTTTTGTTTAAAGAACAATCCACTTACTAATATTCACGCTATAATTTCCAGCTACTTTATTAGAATGTTCAGACATAACAAACGGCATTACACTCGTGCACAAAATCTTGTGGCCATACATGGAGTACAGCCACCCAAATCAAAACAACGGCTGTTTGTCTTTCGCATTTAGTGTCCCCCGAAATCTTAAGGAAAACAACTATTGTTTTTAATGCCCAACGTAAGGTGCATGCGTAACCCTAACTTGAACAACCCTTGTTTTGTTTCAATTTTGCATGTGGTCAATAAAGTCCTTGTTTTCCATCTACACCCACCAGGGCCGCACGAGAATTAATTCTTTCCCGCCAAAAAATAAGACACTACACTATCTAGCTGAAAAGTTAGGGTTTGCATACTAGCACAAGCACTTAGTATGAAGCATTTGCATGCAAAACTCTTATAAGCCTTGTTCTCACTATCTTTCTATTTTAGATGCTAAAAAATTCTTAGCCAAACAACGCGCTAAAAAGTTAGGGTTTGTCCAAAACCCTAGCCATTGCATGCATGCACAAAAACAAAATGATACACACACCGGTATCCCTTTCCAAAAAACAGCCACTGGCAAGAAGCATTGCATATGATTTCTATATCCACGGGCGGACGCAACGTCCTGTCACCCGGCGCTCGCCCGGGCTTCGCGTGCGCGCGCAAGCTGCAGTGATCGACAGTGGCGGAGCTAGGAAATTTTGCCAATGGGTTCACTCAAGATTTGGGAATGAACTAACAATACTATTTTTAGGATCTTAGACAATCTCAAAACAGGACCACAACACTCAATACAACATAAGCAATAGAGATATGGTAACATGTATAGTTGATATATTAAAACTAAAGGTTCACAGCTTACCAGAAAATTAAATCCAAAACCGCTTGTTTATATATTGCATATAATTAGTAAAAGACTTTATAACATTATTAAGGGCAGCTCGTGTCTTCCTGTGAAAAATAAACAAAAATGACCAATTAGTTCATGAGTTTTAAACATGTACAATTAACTGAAACATGAAAGTAACTCACCTTTCAAAGTTTCCCTTGTCTATCTTTCATCCTCTTAAAAAGGTTAAACACCTGATCATTACTAATGGTAGAAAACATGTCTTTCTCCACATAGCAAATCAGACAATCACTCATAAACTGATCACCCATTTTATTGCGCAACTTTTTCTTCACAACATTCATAGCTGAAAAACATCTCTCCACTGATGCAGTGGCAACCGGCAATATCAGTACTAAATTTAGAAGTTGATAGACCAATGGAAAAGTACTATGCTTATTTGTCTGCACCATTAATTTAGCAAGATCGGCAATCCCATCCAAATTGGCAAACCTTTCATCCGCTCGCGCATTATCAATGTAAGTGATAAGTTCATGACCAAGATCATCCAATTTTTCTGAATTAAAATCATCTGGATAGAATTTAGCTAGCTCCACCAAGCTCTCTGAGTTGAAATCAACAAAAGAGTCTTTTGGACTAAAAGAAGCCATGTGGCCAAGCAATGCAGAATTTACCTCATTAAAACGGTCATCAAATTCTTGAAGCTGCCAGTCAATAACAGAATTAAGACACTCTATTTGGAAATGTTGGAGGTTTGTCTTATTGGTTTTTTTCCGCGGCGCATGCCGATCAACATAGTCCTCCTGCATGTTTGCTCTCTCAATATGGTGTTCTTCACAGAATAAATATGCCTTCTCTAGAAGTGAATCCCATCCATTCTCCCTTAGTTTTTGGAGCTCATTTCTTGTTGACTTCACACATGATATGGCATTTAGGATGTCTTGATCCTTCTTCTGTAAAGATTGTGACAAAATATTTGCACTTCCTAATATATGCAGCATCATATGCAAATAAAACGCAAACTCAAAAGTCTCGAAATATGCTACAAGACCACGTGCCTGGCTTTTCTTTTCACCTTTTCCTTCTTTTGCAACATATTTGAGAACAGAAATAGTAGCTGTGAATAATTTCACAAGACCTGAAAGGGTTCTATAGTGTGAACCCCACCGCGTGTCTCCTGCTCTTTGGAGAGTTTGATCTTGATTTTGCCCTGTACCTGTGCTAATCCGTCCACTGCCTATGGCTTTTATTACCTCCTCCCGATGTTTCTCTCTAATCATGTCTTTTCTTTTGCAAGAAGCTCCAACCACGTTAAATAAAATAGAGATCATGTAGAAAAAATCTGCAATATCATCATTCTTCTTCGCTACTGCCACAATAACCAACTGAAGTTGGTGAGCAAAACAGTGCACATAATATGCTGAACTATTCTCGTGTAGAATCTTGGATTTCAAACCATTGAACTCACCACGCATGTTGCTTGCCCCATCATACAATTGGCCTCTTACTTGTTTTATACTTAATCCAATATCAGTGAATAATTTTTGAAGAGCGGCCTTGAGACATACCGCTGATGTTTCCTTCACATGTACAACTCCAACTAGCCGTTCAACAATGCACCCATGTTTGCTAAGATATCTCAAGACAACCGCCATTTGCTCTTTGTCGAAAACATCAGCCGCCTCATCAATCAACAAACTAAACACATCACCTCCAATTTCTTCAGTAATAGAATTTAGTGTTATCTGCACAAATATTAACAAACGCATTAGAGATCGCTTATAACTTGCAAGAGAACATAACTAGTGTACAACATAATTTTATGTTGATTTTACCTTTGCAAAATAACTAATAAGTTCCTTTTGAATATCTCCACATATCCACTGAAGATTTTCTGGGGCATTCTCAAGAACTACCTTCCGTATGTCATCATTCTGGTTTGCCAAAGTTTTTACCAACTCCCGAAAATTCCCCTTATTTTTTGACTCTTTTGATTCATCATGGCCCCGAAAAGCTAAGCCTTGACTCAACAAGTATCTAACTGAATCAATTGAAGCATTAAGCCGAATACGATTTTTCTTTTTAGTAAGATCAGTTTGCTTATTGAGAGCAACCTGAATTGATTGATCCTGATTCATCAAAGCATCACATCTTTTTACTGCAACATTATGGAAGCTATTAACCTTACCCTTACCCACATGAGTATCCAGTCTAGATTTCTTGTTCCATCCATCCCAGCCTTTAATTGCAAATGCATCATTTCCAGCTTGTCCCTCATTGCAATCTCTAAAAAGGTAGCAACACAAACAAAATGCCTTATCCACCTTGTCACTGTACTCGAGCCAACCACCATATTTCTTGAACCATGCTGGATTAAATCTTCGTTGGTCATCACCAATGAGCCTATGTGGATAATTAAAATCCGATGGTGGCCTATATGGTCCCCTGGTTAAGTATCTTCTCCTAATCTCATCTTGTTTCTTAGGATCATGAGTGTACAGGGAAATTCTTTTCCGATCAGCCGGATCAATAGGCAGTTCATCTAAATCAATCTCTCTCTGATCAGAAGGCTTTGGAAGACTAGCATTCACAACATCTGATTGCTTGCGTTTAACGGATGGTCGTGAAGTACCTTCATCATTAACTGAATCTAATGATCGTTTTGCTTTTCCGTAATACCGTTCCATGACCTAGGATCAAATTATTAGGGGAAAAGCAATCAACGCATTAGGGTTAGAAAAAAATTGCACAAGACACCAAGAAGGAGAAGGATTTGCTCTCGTACTACCTGAATCCCGCCTGATTGAATTGTTTTGGATTGCGATTGCTGGCTGTCCGTTGCCGCTGCCGGCCGGCCGGCAACGTCCGAGCAACGATAGAGACGAGGGTTTTCAGAACTGAGATGTATTTTCTCTTTTGCTGTTGCGGCGGTGACGAGCGAATCCAGCGGAAAGACGAGCCAATCGGCAAAACGTGCAGCTAGCCGGATATACGTACCTATAGCACAGAGTTTAGATCATTACTTGCAGGCTTTTAGCTAATTTTAGAGCGCACGGACTGTTAGCCTGCTAATATAATATATTTTTCATGGGCCCAAAGGCTTTTCACTAGTTCAGCCGAGGACTCGATGGGTTCAGCCGTAATTTTTTATTGGGTTCAACGAGCTGAATATATATACCATGATACTTGACCGGCAAAATCCATTGGTGTCATCTGCACCCAATGGTTCTACGCTGGCTCCGCCACTGGTGATCGATCTCAGCTAGCAAAATCCTATCGAGCGATGGGCAAAAACCGGTTGGTTCACTTGGCGTGATGGACCCTTTGGCTTGTGCCACGAGTCCAACAAAAGTGCAGGAATGCAAACGCAGCCCCGCGACCATTATGCCTCCTCTAGTTGACTCGTCCAACCGTGGGTTCAGTTGGGTCAATAGCTAAAAAAAACATAATTGAGTGGTTTAGATTTAAATATATCTATACGTATTTTAGTGTACAGATACATTTAAATTTAGACAAACTCAACTCAGTTATTTTTAGATAGAGGAAGTATCAAATTTAATTCTTTCTCTGTCTCAAAATAGATGTTGCAGATTTTTGTCAAAATTTGAATAAATTTAAATACTATTTAATATACAGATTTATCTAAACTTTGATAAACTAAGACATCTATTTTAAGACGTGGGAGTAAATTCGACGGGTTTTCAGTTGAAGATTTAGTATATAGATTCCCATCCACACGCCTGTGTCTTTTGGTCGGATACCTAAAAGGGCTCCAAACTGATAAAATTTGACAGGTTTTTGGTTTTGCATTGTTTTTGTATGAATATTCCCCTAAACATGTCTCGGTCCGTAAAACCTTTTCGGCTGACCTAAAAAGATGCACGGAACCACTATATCGAGCGTTTCATGGGGCATTCCCAGGTCGCGACCTGAGTCCCCATTGCCCTCCTCCATCGCTTCGCCGCCACATTGCGACCACTCAATCCACCATCACCAGTCAAATTGAGCCTTGCGCACACTAGATCAAGCACCACTGTCGCACACCCCCTCCTTCGACTCCAATTTTGATGAGTCACTCTCCTCACCGAAGGAGTACGAACCGTCCAATGACGAGTCAGTGGAGGATCACGTGGTGATCAAGGACTTTGTCGACTCCATCGAGGAAGAGCGCATCGCGTTTGAGAGGCTGGCGACCCGGTCCGCGCGAGCTCTTCGGGTGGAGCAGAAGCGTAAGGTGGCATATGTGTGCTGGGCCTTGGTGTCAGTGGAGGGCACCCTGACGAGGGGGCAACAAGATGCCGAGGAGCCGCATCGCGCAAGGAAGCAACAACAGCGGGTGACGGAGTAGTGGCAGGCCACGCTTTGCAAGTATAGGGTGTCCATGGAGAAGTAGGAGGAGGACCGCACCTTGCTTCATCAAGCAGGAGCTCATCGAGCTCTCCTTCGATAGTCGGAGTTTCATTAGTCTTCGGAGAGTTCTTGATAAGTCCTAGCATATCTAATATTAGCGCATATGAGCATTTGAATGTGTTTTAACTTGTGAACATTCGACTGGGTTGTGAACTAGTGAACACTATGAATGTGTTGCGAACGTATAATCGTGTTTCCCCATTAAACCATCGTGAAAACTATATTTCTCCATATTATGTTTATATTTGTTCGAGAAATTTTTAGATGCCTTGCGGCGTGTCCAGGCTTCAACAAATTTCTAGGTCCGCCTCTGTCTATATCCAACAGACCTAAACCTATACACAGCTATGCGTGCGTAGTAAATCCGCGATATATATAGTTATACAAATATACTTATAACATTAGAAGACATCATCAGCGCTCCACAAGCAGCTTCAGTCTCCGGGACCTTTAGGAATATCGGTATTTTATAAGTTTTTTTTTTTTGAGAATCCGGTATTTTATAAGTGATACCCGTCTCTTTTTGAACGCTTCAGGGCAGCGGGCTATCATAACTCTGAAATTCGCGCTGACATGACACGGGCTGGCCTATGGACCCTGGGACTGGGAGACTCGTTCACGGAATCCCAGCCCGACGGCCCCGACCCATAGAAGTAACCGAACCGAGCCCAGCCTTCCGCCCCTCTCCCTCCTCAGTCCTCCCGAATCCCATCCGACCAGACCTCCGCGAGTTCTCTTCCCCGTCAAATCTAGCTAGGGTTACACTTCAGCGACCGACCTCACAGCAGGATCCCATCGCCCTTCCTCGCCGCGCCCGCGCCAAGTACCCGCCGGCAGGAAGAGGAGGAAAGGGGGTAAAGGCTCGGCGGATCCGAAGATGCCGCAGCGGCACTCGAAGAACAACAACGACCTCGCCTACTTCACCTACGAGGAGAAGCGGAAGCTCGGGTACGGCACGCAACGGGAGCGGCTCGGCAAGGACTCCATCAAGCCCTTCGACGCCTGCTGCCTCTGCCTCAAGCCGCTCATCGACCCGCTCGCATGCCCCAAGGGACACACCTTCTGCAAGGAGTGCATCCTCGAGTGCCTCCTGGCGCAGAAGAAAGACATCAAGCGGTACTAGCTCTTCTCTGTCTTTTCCTGATCTCCTCGCGCAGAAGAAGTACTGTTAATTTTATGGCGTTTTAGGATTGTACAGTTAATTACGCCCCCCAATAGTTAGTTCCCAATTTCTTAGCAATGGCCGTGAATTGTTATGTTTGTGCTCAGATTCAGTGCTCGCTGCTCCTAGGATTGTTTGTTTCATTAGATATGGTTGTTGGACTCCATTTTCGTTTCCATTCGAACTTCTCTTTTAGCTTGGTATTTTAGGGTCGAGGCACTGAAGATCTCGTGATGAAAGAATTTGAGGTGGCAATTCGTTCCTGGAATAGTAGGGTGTATAGTGTTTGGATCAGTGGTGATCAGTCACTAGAACTTACAAAGCATAGTAGTATGTGAGATGTCGTCATTGGGTTTCTGGTTTTCTACTATGTATTAAAAGACTGGTACTTTCTCATGCCATTTGCTATCAACCTGGTAACAATTGATCATTGAAGTAGTTTACTTCTTACAGTTATAAATGTCCGCATTCTTAGTGCCTATGTGAAATTGCTGGGGCTTGCCCTTAAAATATCTGCTTGTTCAGCTGAATAAACCAGATGTAGTTCTAAGAGTTTATCCTTCTTCCAGCAAGCTTATA
The DNA here is from genome assembly GCA_030063025.1 of Avena longiglumis. Lineage (NCBI taxonomy): Eukaryota > Viridiplantae > Streptophyta > Magnoliopsida > Poales > Poaceae > Avena > Avena longiglumis. The sequence goes on along the minus strand of CP125975.1, from coordinate 486,429,604 downwards.
GCTCATGAGTCTCAGAAAAAGCAAGAGAAGGAAGAGGAGGAGGAGAAGATGATGCTACAAAAATCCAAGGATTTGGACGCTTTTGACCAGCAGAATCACGGAGCAGTCCCCCAATACCTTGATCGCAGCGGTTCCCAAGGCAAGAATGGCTTTCATGGAGCCAACAGTGTGAAGACTACCTCCTTTGAAGAGGAAGCCCTCCGCACCATGAAGGCGTTCTGGCTTCCGTCTGCTACGCCCGAAGCTACTGTCAAGGTAGATGCCCCCTCCACTGACACAATCTGCCCCGAGGGGCAGGAGAAGCTCAAGATGAAAGCGCTCTTTTCTATTTCTTTCACCGAGGAGAACGCTGACCATAAGAGCAAGAAGTCGGTGGAGAAGAGCTACATGTGCCCTAGTTGCAAGTCCACTCTCACAAACACCATGTCCCTCGTGGCGATCAGCACCTGTGGCCATGTCTTCTGCAAGAAGTGCTCCGACAAGTTCCTAGCAACAGATAAGGTCTGCTTGGTGTGCAACAAACCGTGCAAAGAGAGGAATTTGGTTCCTTTGGAGAAAGGAGGAACGGGTTTTGCCGCACACGATGACCACTTGGAGGCAAAGAATTTCAAGCATTTAGGGAGTGGTTCTGGTCTAGGATTAGTGAGGCCTGCTCCTAAGGCTTAGCCTTAAATTATTTAGCCGCTGTTGTATAATTTTGTGACTTATCATTGTGTCAAGAATATATTGCCAACCTGGACATTTTCGCTTACAGGTTTTGATATCTTTGTGACAAGTTTGGTCTGGAAGAATTGATGCATGCATTTTTATGATGCAAGTAAATTACGTGTTTTGCTTCATCAGATTGTGGCAAAACCTATCTATTTGCAGTTTCTGGCATATGGCATTATCCACGAATTTCTCTTGGGATTAATTGAACTAACATTTTATGTTTTAGCAGATTTGCATTTTCCATGCAATCATGCTTTGTTCAAACTCAGAACTTTGCCTTTTGGGAACACAAGAACTGAAAAATGGAGATTTTGTGTACTGCAGCAGAATATTTAGAAATGGGGCATCTGGATGGTTCAGAAAAATAACATAATAAGAACTTAAAGAATGTAGGGAGAGGAAGTGAAGATAAAGAAAGTAGGATTCATTGGACTTCTTCTCAAAGGAAAATAAAATGAGGTTTGAGCTCCTGTTGGTTTTCCTACAAACTGGGGTATACGAGTGCTTTCTGCAAGAATTTGACAATCCAATCCTATGAAAACTTGTAGGAAACAAATACTCCAAACTTCCTATGAAATTGTCCACAATTTTTGAGAAGCTTTAATGAAAGCTACTGTAAAATATCTCTGTGTGGCAAGATAACCTTTGCAATGCTGTAAAAATACTATCTCCACCTATGTGTATTTTAGAACTGCAGGAAACAAAGAACAAGCTAGCAAGTCTATGGGAAAAATTCATAGGATGAAAAGGAACAAATTGGGCCTGATATAACTCCACACAATCACCACAGGAAAACAAACCAAAAGTGACCAAGCTGTGAGCTATCCATCAGAAGGGAATGAATGGTCCCGTTTTGTCAGACAGAGTGGTAAGTACTACACACAGAAATAAAAGATTTTAGCAAGGATAATGAAAATGCTGACCTGGCTGCCTTGGCTTCCACTCACACACATAACACTTGGAAGAGGAAGAGCCTAGGGGACCACACTCCAGCAGCAACAGATAGCCAACCAACCTGGGTAGGCTTAGAATCAGAGCTCCACCGAAGGTGAAATGGCAAGCTTGCAGAGTTTGATTTCCAAACAGGTATGTTTCTGAACCTTGTCTGTCATTGTTCTCTCAATTTGGTTTCCCGAACGACTTATCTTTAGCAACTTGAACTGGGTGTTATCTTTCAGTTGGTCGCGCCAAATTGCACGGTTACTGCCAGGCTGAATGGGGCTCCTCCATCGGTTGTGAATGCAAGCTCGGTCGAAGCATCCTCGGATGAGAAGAGTAATTCTTGTGTGCTGTTTATCTCAGCATCTTTTTGAAGATTATTAGGTAAAAAAGAGAATTTTTAACAGAATGTCTCTTCCTGGCCTTAACAGAGGTCACAAAAAGGAGATTAGCATTGCTTGGCGCCGGAGCATTATCCACTGTCCTACTGAACAGCAGCTCTGCATACGCTGAAGGTACGGTCATTCAACTGTTGTTTGGTCGGTTTCGTTTTCAGCGCAAGTTTCCCAGCTCCCAGATAAGCCTGTGGGATTCCGTGAGCCAATGCTAACCGGAGCTGTTCCTAGATTCCAGAAGTACCGAAGAACTACCGCTCTTACGTCGATGCGAACGACGGATATTCATACCTCTACCCATCTGATTGGAGGGTAATTCGTTTGTCATATTTATACCGCATCAGTAGACATGCACGAACAACCATTTTCAGATGCCGAATAAGTTTATGTTATGGTGAGTTACCCCTACTGGCTCTTTCTTAGCGCTTCCATTAAATGCTGTCATGTCAGGATTTCGAGTTCTTGGGCCATGATTCGGCGTTCAAAGATCGTAATGTGCAGCTGCAGTCTGTCCGTGTGGCCTTCATTCCTACTACGAAAACGGACGTTCGTGACCTGGGTCCGATGGATGAGGTACTAGTCCTTTTTCATCTTGGTCGCCTGGATTTTTTGTTGGCTCTCCAACAAATACTAGGCAGTGTTTTCGGCCTTATTCTTTGCATTCCTTCTGATGATGGTCATTCGTATTCTGTCAGGCGATCTTCAATTTGGTAAACAATGTCTACGCTGCCCCGAACCAAATACCGGCGATCTATGACATGCAAGAGGTTTGACATCTTGTTCATTGCTTTGCAATCACTGATCTTCTTGTCTTGAGCAGTAAAATGGAATTTGCAACCTGCTGTATGCTCAGCGATTGCTTTAGAAAGGACTATGAACTAGAATGCAAAATAAGCAATATGTATGTGCTACAATTGGCAGCGTACGGTGGACGGCAGGAACTACTGGACATTCGAGTACGATCTGGAGGCACCGGGCTATGGCGTGTCAGCGTTCGCGACGGTGGCCATCGGGAACGGTATGCGTCGATGAACTCGAACGGTTCTGATTCATAGGTTCTGATTCGTCACTTTCCCTCTTGAGTCTTGAGTGAACAAAAGCCGAGCTTTGTTGTGCAGGGAGATACTACACACTGATCGTGACGGCGAACGAGCGGCGGTGGAGCAGGCTGCGTAACAAGCTCAAAGTTGTCGCGGACTCCTTCAAGATTTCGGACTTGAACGCCTGATCCTGCTTGCTTGTCGGACGCCAGTGGAAGGCAATAGCCGCTGGTCTAAACAAAGAGAGGAACATGGCAGTGTTACAGCATGAGGCCAAAGGGAACCAAACAAATCCGCGTTTCTCATGCATCGAGCTATTCATACTTTTATGGGTCTTGCAGTAGATTCTATAGATACATAACTGATGTATACAATGATCCTACGAAGGTCACTCTGTTTCTTATCGTTGTGGTGGGATAACCAACTCGACATTCTGTCAGATGGACATTCATACAATCTCGGCCAAACGGACATAATAACGGCACCAAGAATTTGACTTATACTGAAAACAATATTTCTTTACAAACACGTTAATAATCAAGTCAAATCGGTGCATTGCAGAGGTGAAAGGAATCGAGTGCACAAGCCCCACAAAGAATGTTTGCAACTCATATATTACAACAATTACAGTGGACTCCAAACTTGCTATCTATTTCCAGGAATAAAGCTCCCTACAGTTTAAGCACAACTAGTTATCTGAATCAATCTCCAGTCGAAAATTTTGTCAAGACCATGTCACCATTCCGCCGCCAGCAGCTCTGGAGCTACATGTCTGGACAGAGAGCGACAAGGGAACTTGCTCATGTCCTAAAATAATTTACACCTACCAAACTCCATGTTAATTACATTAGCCGATGTTGGCGAAGGCCCTTGCCAAAATGGGGTTGCATCAGTCTAACATATAGACCGTTCAGGTCCATCAGAGAGTCATGTGTGCCCTGCTCAACTATCCTACCACCATTCAGAACAACGATGTTATCCACGTGCTTCATCATCGCTGCCCTGTGTGCGATGAGGATCGTTGTCTTGTTCCCCATCACCAATGTGTCAAGAGCTTCCTGAACCACTCTACTCGATTCAGATTCGATTGCGGAGCTGGCCTCGTCCAATAGCAATATCGGCGCATTCTTCAAAACCACCCTAGCAATGGCAATCCGTTGCTTCTGCCCAGGTGTGAGATCAACCCCTCGCATCCCCACGTGAGTGTCATAGCCATGTGGCAAGCTACTAATGAAATGGTGAGCGTTTGCTATCCTTGCAGCTTCCTTCATCTCAGCCTCAGTTGCGTTGTGCCTTGCATAGATAATGTTCTCCCTTATTGTTGTCGAGAAGATGACAGGCTCTTGCTGAATTAGGCCCATGTGGCTTCGCAACCATCTCAGGTTGAATGCTTTCAGATCTCGGCCATCCAGCAGAACTTGGCCAGACATTGGGTCATAAAATCTCTCAATTAAGGAAATGATAGTGCTCTTTCCAGACCCTGAAACGCCTACCACTGCAACTGTTTGCCCACCGCTTACCTTAAGATTAAAATTGCTCAGCACAAGGACTTCTGGACGAACTGGATAGGAGAAATCAACATTCTTGAATTCAATGCTCCCATAGACGTTGGGTGGTTTCAGGCCAGTGTTGTCATCAGGATCAATCTTTGGCTCTCGGTCAATAATTTCAAACACTGAAGTGAGAGACTTCCGCCGTTTAAGTATGTACGGCGCGAGTCCAAAGGGCTCCACCAATGCAAAGGATGCAAACGAGAAAAGAATGTACTGTTTTAGCCCTGTGGCTATTGTCAGGCGCTGCTTGTCCACTGAGGTGGAAATGTACCATAGAAGAAGGGCGTTGCAGGCAAAAAGAAGAAACTGCGAGAAGCCAAAACCGAAGCCTATAGCCAATCCTTGTACAAGACTTTGCCTCAGTATCTTACCAAGATGTAATTTGTAGAGTTCCATTATCTTGTCTCCAGCACAAAAAGCTACAACTGTGTAAATGTTGCGGACTGCATCTTCAAGTACCAATGAAGCCTTTCTATGCATCTCCTGGATTCCTTTTGAGAAGCCAGCAAGCCATAATTTCTGTAACACGGTTTATCATAAGAATTTAGAGCATGCCTATTTACACCAGTTCTAACATAAAATAACCAGTATAAAGTTACTGAATACCAAACTGCATGAAGGTTTGCATGCAGTTCAAGATCAATGTGCAAATTCAGTGTATAACCATGGTTTTAAAGGCGTCAAGGTGTCTTAGAGCGGTTTGGGGGCGCTCTGATGCCTAAGCGATGCCTAGGTAGGCACTTTGGACGCCTAGGCGCCTAAAGCATGTGTATAACAGATGAAATTAACAGTATTACATGGACACTTTATTACAAGGGAATATCAACATGTGGTTATAGAAAGAGAGTAAAAATGATGTTTATCATTGTCAGGAAAGGCCATTTGTAACAGGATATAAAATATTTATAGTGTTTAATATGTGTGCTGGTATTTAACAGTAAGAGTATGGGCAAAGTGAGGCATGTGCTAGATACTACAGACTTGTGTTCAAGTGATAATTTATGAAGCATCCAGGACCAGTGAGTTTGCTTTCTTAGAATTAATTTGTATGTTAACCTTTGAAGATCTGAGGTAATCTAAAAATAAACCTAGGAAAAACTTGTGATATATATTAAGGGTTTTCAAATCCAAATTTTCAGCATATGCAAAAATGCGCAAAACAACAGACACCGTAACTTCTGTTAATGTGCCAAAATATGCAATCAGTGTTTCGAGGTGATAATAGACCAATAAACCTTCAGAATGTATTACCTGTGCAATGGCAGAGACAACAAGAACAGGTAAAGTTGCAAGTGCAACAAGCGCCACCCGCCATCCCAACAGCATTCCAATAAGAAGAGCTACAGAAACTGCAGCAGTGTCTTGTATGAATATGGAAAGGCGGTTACTAAATGCAGCGCGGACAAATGTTGCATCATTTGCCAGACGCATGGACAGTGTATCAGCACTGTTCTCCTCTTTGTCAAACCATCCAGCTTCATTGCGCAGCATTGCTGTGTAAGAACTTCATAATTAGTGTGGAACACAAGAAGATCTAATCTAACTTCACAATTGCAGCAGACTACAAAAAAAGAAAGCAGCTCATATGTACTCCTCTGTTTCATATTATAAGACATTCCATAATATGTCTTATAATATGGAACAGAGGTGTCTTATAATATGGAACAGAGGTGTCTTATAATATGGAACGGAGGTAGTATAAAAGTGTGAATAACATACCAGAGAACATCATTCTTCTTATACGTTCTGTCATCTTCTCCCCCATTATTCCAAAATAAAAATGTTGCAACCAGTTGACCAGCACTGTAATGACACCCATGCCTACTATGAATAAACACCACCTGTTCACTTCATGCTGCATGTCACTATCTTCGACTTGATAATATGCTGACACTGTGAGTGCTATTGTGTAAGCGAGCAGTGGATTAAATGAGCCAAATATAGCAGCACCAATTGTGCCTAAGAGAGCATAAGGCCATTCAGCAATACTAAGTGCTGCAAGTCTCCAGAATGACGGTGGTTTGTGATGTTGCAATTCATCTGATTCACTCTGTTCAGAACTTGTATCATCCCGTTCACTCTGTGGTCTACTAAAAGTTTGTGAATGTGAACGCTCATTCTTTGGATCAGATGTCAAAAGAGGAGATATAGGTGAATCGGGTCCTGAATTCTTCGAAGATTGCCGTTGTATGGGATGGATGCCAAGTTTTGGAAGATCAGGCAATTCCATTTCAAAACCGTCCAGACTCTTAATGGATGGTGTTCTTTCAGTTGCCACTAAAGGTATTCCATTATCTATAGTTTGTTCTGATGGTGGGCTTTGATCTTTTGGTGAATCATGGGAGTTTCTGTTGGTGTCTGATCGCCAAAACTGAAGCATGCCATGTGTTCTTTGAAGAGAAGGTGATTTCGCCATCTTAGGCGAGGACGATTCTTGAAAGTTCTGGCTGACTGGTGGATCCTCAAATTGGAGTGACTTGCGCTCCCTACTGTTCTTTGTTGGCATCCTGAGAAAGATTGAGAGTATAAATACAGTAGCTGCGATTAAACCGCGCAAATCTAATAACACAGCTGAAAGAAAAGTAAGAACAATAAGGTCAACCGATATTTCTTCAGCGCAGTAGCTGGATGCTCTCAACACTCAAGGTATATGTAGAATACATAAGTATCAAATTTAGATACACTTAGAACTCTTGTTAGCAAACTGAGCTCCATGCACTAACCAATTCACACTAAAGCTTAAGCTATCGAGGAAAGGTGAGCAATTCCATTAATTACGCCCCCTCGGTCAAGTGTAGGCTTTATCAGGAAAATTACCTGGACTCAATACGGACTAGAACTGGACCCACCTCTATTTCTTCAAACCGTACCAGCTAGGTCTCAAACTCAGAACCCTTGGCTAGTCTAGACTGAAAGCAATGTGGTACTAAATCTAAACTAATATAAACTTGTACTCTTATCAGAATATTGTCCAGAGAAAATAGCTTACCTCTTAGGAAGTTTTGTTGCTTCCTCACATCTTAAAAGCTCAGCATAAAGGCCATCCAAGTTTAGCAATTCATCATGTGTCCCCATTTCAACAAGATGTCCCTCCTCCATTACAGCTATGTAATCAGCATGTTTAATGAGGCTAAGACGCCTAGCTATTATAATGGTCGACCTTCCCAACATGAGAACATCTAATGCATCTTGCACAGCCTTTTCAGCTTCAAAATCAAGTCCTCCTGTGACTTCGTCAAGCAAAAGAATCGATGGACTCGAAAGCACAGCACGAGCTATAGAGATTTTGATCTTCTGCTCATCAGTCAATGACATACCAGCTCGACCAACCTAGGGAGGTAAATAAAATCAGAATGGTAAGAAAATGTACTGGAGCATCCATGCCTAATCATTTGGCACTGCCATTACCTGTGTATCATAACCCTTTTCAAGCGAACTGATGAACCCATGGGCATGTGCTGTCTTGGCTGCCTCTTCTATTTGATCAAAAGTAGCAAATCTTCCATAAGCAATGTTTTCGCGAATGCTCAGACTCAGTAGTGCAGGTTCTTGTGTAACCAGACCAATTTGGCTTCTTAACCATTCTACTTTCAAATTCTTAATATTTTCGCCATCCAGAAGGACTTCCCCTGAAAACAATAAAAGAGCTGCCTTAGCAAATGGGGAAATTGGATAGGAAAATTAAAGATGCTTCTCAATGATGTTACCTAACGTTGGATCGTAGAATCTCTCCATTAGAGGAATTATGCTGCTTTTCCCTGAGCCATTTCTACCAACAAGTGCAACCGTTTTTCTAGCTGGTACGCTGAGGAAGAAACCACTTAAAATCGGAATTTCAGGACGTGAGAGATAACTGAAGTACACGTTCCTGAATTCGATGTTCCCCTGCACTTGGGGTATGGTGGTCCCTTCAAGATTGGTGCTTGCAGTTGAACGACTTATCATCTCATATAGTCTATAAGCAGCAATCCGCCCTTGCTCAAATGAATAGAAGTTTGTAGCTGCTTGGTTCAGACCACTACAAATCGCGCAAAATAAATTAGGTAAAGAAAATACTTGATGGTAGAGATGCAAGTGGGTCAATATTAGGGTACCCTTTACCCTCCCTCTTTAGTTCAACAAAATGAACTAATTTTTCCTATCATCATTTTGGAAAAGTTAGTCATTTTTTTGAACTAAATGGGGTAAAGAGTACCCTAATAATGACCCACTTGCATTTATACTTGATGGGGAAAATAAGGGGAATGTATTAGGCTGCTTACAGTCCACTCAGAATTACAGCGAACAAAGCTACCACAACTTCACCACCATCAGCTTTCCCACGAGCAATCAGGTGTCTTCCAACCCAGAGTTGCAAAGCACATGAACAAATGGCCAATCCATATGTAAATCCAAGGCCAATTCCTTGGACAAGGCTTATCAAAATTCCATATCTCAGGGTTGCTTGAAGTGAGGTAGCATAGGAGTACTTTGCAAGAGTTTCATTTGTAAAAGCATAGAGCGTCCTGACGTATGAGGTGGCCTGCACATCCACATGTTTTTGTCAAATAAAATATGGCACCAGTCATATCTGGATATATTTTTATTTGCACATGCTACAATAATATTATGCAATGCACAATACGAAGAGTGGAGAAATAGCTGCTCCACGACAGTGTTCTCAATCTCAGAAGGTGGTCATCAATAAATAAACGCGCAAGAAATGGAATTGGCAGAATTCATAGGGGAAAACCTGTTCAGCAATACTAGCCGCTTCGGCATATGCATCTTGAATGTTTTCAGCCAATCTGTGGAGAAATATGTTAGATATTCCTCCAGCAGCAACAATCAAGGGTCCAGTGGCAAGAGTTAGAAGTGCTATTTGCCAGCAATTGATCAGGCCAACAATGAGACCTCCGGCAAATGTGGCCATATTGTGTATGTAGTTGCCTACCTATAAAAGCACTCAGTTGTTAGAACAGACCAAAATCCTCAAAGTTCATGCTGAGAACATACTTATAGAGCAATTAAAGCATAATTAACTCTGAACTTACTTTCTCACTAATAGCTGACTGAATGAGCAACACATCACTCAGAACTTGACTAACTATATCACCATTGTTTCCATATGTATCAAAGAAGCTCATGTCTTGATTTAGTAAGACCTGGACATATTTTGACCTTATGACAGCAGTCTGCCGTTCCCCAGTGAGAATCCAGCATGACACCTCTAGAGAATCAAAATATTAGTTACATACACGGAAAATGCACTTCAAAAAAAAAATCTTAACTTACCTATCCATCCTGCAACAAAAACGCCAGCAGCTATGTAGATGATATACAGAGCATGCTGCAAACAAACATAGATGTAATGATTGTAAGAGAACAAGTTATGGATTGGATCATTGGACAGTACTACCTCTGTTCCTGAATATAAGACGTTTTGGGAGTTCATCTTATATTAGGAACGGAGGGAGTAGAATGCATTGAAGAGAAGTGTTAAGACATGCACATGATATACAGAGCATGCTGCAAACAAACATATATGTAATGATGATTGTAAGAGAACAAGTTATGGATTGGATCATTGGACAGTACTACCTCTGTTCCTGAATATTAGACGTTTTGGGAGTTCATCTTATATTAGGAACGGAGGGAGTAGAATGCATTGAAGAGAAATGTTAAGACATGCACATATACTTGCAGCTATGTAGATGATATACAGAGCATGCTGCAAACAAACATAGATGTAATGATAAGAGAACAAGTTATGGATTGGATCATTGGATAGTACTACCTCTGTTCCTGAATATAAGACGTTTTGGGAGTTCATCTTATATTAGGAATGGAGGGAGTAGAATGCATTGAAGAGAAGTGTTAAGACATGCACATATACTTGCAGTCTTCTGGAAGAAAAGGGAGTGTTACTAGTTTGACTTACTAAAAAAAACTGTAACTGAACGAGACAGGAAAACAAAACAACTAAAAACTTTGAAATATCCAGCAAATTAAAGGGTTACCATAACCAACATGACGCGGAGATAAAATTTTACCATTGGACTCTATCCCATCGACCAATCATACCAGCATGGTCATCTATAAAATATGTGGTTGGCCAAATTCCCATCAATCCACCACTAACAATCTTAACTGAAGAAACTATTATAGGGGACGTACACAAGTACAAAAGGTTCCAGATAGCGTTGAAGGTAAAACTCGGTCACTTTACATATCAACGCTACTAACCGTCTAAGTCAAGTAGGTGCTTAAAGATGGAATGGCTGCTTGCTGACAGTTAACATCTATTTAAAAGTTGAACAGTGGTCCCTGGCGCTCCACTAGGAATCTAGGACTCGTGGAATCCTGGGTCCTGTGTCAACCTCAGGGATCCCCAACAGCCAGCGGGGAGGAACTTCGGGTCATCTTGTCTGCTGTTGTCATGATTGACGCATCTTCAGATGCTCCCACTATTTATCAGTCACCAACTTAATAATAGCAAAAATTAAGATCCAGATATTCCATTTATACCATTGTACTACCACAGAGCCACCAATATGAGGCCTAGCATGACCAACCATGCTGCGTTCAATTTTGTGCATCCCTAACTTGTCAACAAGGCAAAACAATATAGATCAACTCAATGGGTAACCTCAAGCCCTGCCATACTGCAATTGTATACAAGTATGCGAGACAAAAAGCACAACGAATTTAACTCTGACCAACAAACTGGAACACCCAGATTTCACGATACACCTTTAACACAAAACCCATGCCCACCCCGCTGATATACAATACCTAACAGCATAGCCAAAATTGCACAACCTCTGAACTACCCTCCAGGAGCAATCAGCCAATTACGATCAACTAGAAGCAAAGAAGACGCAACGCATCATCACGCAAACCCACCAATTAAGAATGTGCATATCATGGAAAAATTTGCATCCGATAATTTGTAGATGCACTGATCCTAGATGATATGTAACCTAAGTCATAAATACAATTCGTACACACAAAATTTTGTAGTGCAAGGAACAATTGTCAGCTGCTAAATCTTTCAGCGCTAATTATCAATATATTTCAAGGGTAACCTTATGGCGCCGCCAAAACATAAGCAGAATTTGATTTAGGGTTTACAAGTTCTGAGAATAGCATGCACAAGGTAGAGCATATACCAGAAGTATAATAGAGCACAAGTAGCTACACAAAACCTACCCAGTTCTAATAATAGCAAAATTAAGGAATGCCTAATCCGGCTCAAGCAATAAATATCACGTTACAGATCCTGCCATGCCTACAATTAATAGCCAAGCATCCGAAGCATGAGTTTACCTCCATAAAATGGTTGAGGAGCTCCTCGCTTCGGCCGTGGAGAGCAGACTCGACCCGTTCAGAGTCGAGCAAATTCAAGGTCCTCCCGAAGTAGTGGAGGTACAGGACGAGTGCCGCGCCGTGGGCGGCGGCGGCGAGCGCGCCAGCAGCCATGAGCGCCCAGTCGAGGCCGTCCGCGAACTCGAAGAGCCTCCAGAAGGAGACCGCAGCGGGAGGGGGCTCGACCTCGTCCTCCTCCACATCCTCCTCGCCGACGCCTTCCCCCTCCCTCATCCCAACGCCAGCATCCCCCGCCGGCCCATCTCCGTACGGCGAGGGCGACTCCGGCGGCTCCGAGACCTCGGACACCGGCGTGAGCGGCTGCACGTGCGGCGAAGCCCACCCGAAGAGCCCACTGGGCACCATCTCCTCCTCGGAACCCCTGGAGAGCTTGACTCGACGACGCCGTCAGAAGCCCTAGGATTGGGTTGAGCTCATCACCACCGCTTGGCTCGGCGAGGGGGGAACGGCGGCGAAGGAGTCTCTTCCGAAGCAAGCCTCCGGTCGCCTTGGATTAGATTAACCTCCGAAACACCAATACCGGACAAGAGAAAGGGCCTTTTAAAATCTACTCGGTGGCACACGGCAAGCGTCGATGAGACCCGGTCAGAGGAATTCGGCCGCGTCTCCCACGCCAGAGCGCGCAGCACGACGCAGCAAGGAGACTCGTCTCTCCGGCGAGCGGCCAGCGGCTGCTCGTCGCCGGCAAGCGCGGTCGTGGGTGGGTTTTTCTTCTGGTGTGCGGAGTGCGGGTAGGAGGGCGGAGGAAGGGAGGCGAGGGGGAGGAAGGCGTGTGTTGCTTGACTGATTGTGGTGTGATGGGCGAGGGCCCACGTGTCGGTGGCCTTTGTGCCGGGGTTGGTGCAAAGCAAAGCTGGCGGCGAGGACGCTGGGGCCCGTATGGCGGTGTGACGAGCTGGTCCCTGGGTCTCGCGCGTACGGCATGGTGGGGCCAGCGCTGCAGTGACAGCGGGGAAGGTGGCTGGAATTTCTCGGGGGATTGGTGCGGAAAGGTCTCGTGGGCATCGAAGATGGCGGGCCCACCCTGTGGGCCTGCCGGTATGAGCTGTGTTGTTTAGCTTTGCTGGCTTTTGCTACGGACACGCCGATGCAAGTTGGCTGCGCCGAGGTGCTTCATGCCTCATTTTGAATTTGCTTGACGTACCAATATTATTCTTAATAAATTTTTCGTACCGGCGTGTGTGATGAACATACGGATGTATGTGCACACCAAATAATAAGTGTTTTCTGACTATTTGAAAGTAAATGATTGTCATTATTCAGCAAAATGGTTCCTTAGTCAATCATTCTATCGATTGACAAAGCCAAGAGTCGATTGATCCAACATTAACATATGTATTCAACTTTATATTCTTATATGCTACCGTAACTAATAGTATATTATTACAAGACAAACAAATTATTACAATATGATAAACATATTTAGATAGTGAACAAATTTATAAGAGAAAAATATACTTTCTCCATCTCAAAATAGATGTTTTAGATTTAGTATATAGATTCATCCAAATTTTAAAAACCTAAGACATCTATTTTAAGACGAAGAAAGTACTAGGTTACTTCTTAGTGGACAAAGACATACGCTCGTCCATTGTTACGCTGACTATGAAGAAGTACTATGTGTTGGTTATTATCACTAGTAGAATTATTAGCAATGCAAGTGGAATGGAATTAGTAGCTCTTTGAGTTATGATGAACATGTTTTCCAAAACCACTTGGATGACCAGCTCTAAATAAAAATCCACCTAATAAATGATCAAACATGTTGTATAACCATGTACGTACAAGAATTTTCTAGATATACGATGTGTAGGGTGTGTTGACATTTGCATTTTGTGTCTACAGTTCATAAAACTATCTAGTACTCCATTGTTCGAAAATAAATAACTTGATTTTTTCTAGATTCGTATGCATTTAGACACGTGTATAAAATATATGTGAATCTGGAAAAATTCAAATTATTTATTTCTGGAACGAGGAAGCAGAATTATTGTTTGTGTATAATGCAAGCTAAACCTATAGTTTCATGAAGTTCTCATTTTTTTTGTCGACAATAAATAGTCCCATGATTAGACATGAATAATCAAACTACTCTAGTATTGGTATCACGCTGTTCCAATGCCACTAGATCGATCAATAATAATACTATAAATAAAAGCTAAGCACAATCTAGTGTTTAAAACTATATTCCATAGCCAGACAAGGCAAGGCGGCATAATAGTTAAATGGGTCGGGTAGCCCTAGTATTATCTGCCGTCTACGTTGTCTACTAGCTCTTCTGTTGACCGCAAGTGGTTAGGTGCCAGTTAGCAACGGTCATTGACAACTCAGGCAAAGCGCGATTTGGAAGCCAATGATTCCATCGTTTGGTGGCGGCTCCTTTCTGGATTTGGGGAACCCGGTCTTGACCATGCTTCTGGAAGCGTGTTACCAGTACTGATGCTACGGTTTCTTCTGGAACCCGTCTCTGGTCTAACCATGTGTATCCCGTGGAAGCAATTTCTCCCTGGGGAACTTGCTTTCGAAGCTGGAGTCGCCGTTCGCAAGTTTTTTTATGTTGGCAAACTAGTCTAGTACTCCCTCTGTTTCAAATTACTCCGCGCGCACGCTTATCTAGGTGGCCTAGTATTCTCTCATTTTTCATCAAAAAATTCTTAGAATTTTTGGTATACGTAGTACATATTTCATACTATCTATTTCAAAAATTCGAGGATTTTTTTGAATAAAAAATAAGGGAGTATTAGTTCACCTACATAAGCGCGCCGGCGGAGTAATTTGAAACAGAGGGAGTAGTAATGATGGATCTTTTTATTATGGACTTAGTTTTTCTAGAGAGAGGAAGATACTTCATCAGATTAATAAGAAACTAAAGAGGGTTATCCGGTTTCAAACTTCACGGAAAACTTAGAAAAAACAAGCCTAAGTTTTAAAACTTAAACTATGATACTATACTTCTCATGCTTTTTACTCACTCCGGTCCATATTAACCGTCTCAGCTTTGTCTAGATTCGAATGCATCTAGTCCAAATACTTAACTACCAGATACATATGAATCTAGATAAAGTTGGGGCCATTAATATGAACTAGGGAGAGTAATAAAACTTAGCAAGTTGTCATATCATTTGACAGAATTTTACACCGTTAAGTTGTAGCTTCCTCGAAACAAAAATTTGTCCCATTTTATAAATAAAGTCAAAAGGTCAAACCGATATAAAGTGATAAGGAGACTCTCTTATAAAGGAAAACAAAGATAAGAAAAAAAAGTACAAGGATGGCTCGGTACGAGACAGATGGATATTGGAGCTCCACGATGATGCCTACGAGAATGTAACGATGCAATGTGCCGCTGTCAATAAGACCGAGATGGTCAAGGCTTTTCACCCAGAGCCCTAACGCAGGAAAGGTATCTAGAACAACGACCTCAAGAGGTAACCACATCCGTATCTATTGCCATTGTTGGCATCAACACAGAGCTTTTGTCCGTAAAAACTTTCATCCCGACGAGTGAGCCAACTTTTGGCCTGTTTTAAGAAGCGTACCGTGCAAGGCCAGTCCGATGAGCGAGCATCCAAACAACCGAAATTCTTCCGGCCTAATACGAGAAACGACTTCGCGGGCATCCAAACTCTCCCCTAAAAATTTCATATTTCTCGTCCAATTGGGTGTCAATGTCTAAAAACTCAGTTTCTCATCAAGCCAGCATCCCTGTCCGTGTTGCTCTATCAACCAATAAACGATAAGCTGACCGCACACCGAAGACTCCAGTTCTCTCAATGTGCAAGCCGTCTTGCACCCTATTGCACAAAGGTGTACTCCTAATCAGGTCGATGTTCATCAGGTTAGAAAAAACTATTCAAAGCTTCTCCTCATTGCAGGTTGTAGCTGCAAGACATCGCTCAAGCAAGACACCGGGCGAAGTGTCTCATCACGCGACAATCAGCATGTTGTGTGTTTCCTCGCCATTATCAATCCTGCGGATTAGGTCTTGCCATAGCGTTCGTCCTTCCACAAGCGAGCGCCTTAACCGAGCAGGTGGTTTTTTTATAGCAAAGATGGGTTTTTTTTGAACAAAGATTGGTTTTATTTGAATATATACTAGCTGAATGCCCGTTCGTTGCTACGGGACTGATAATAAATAACACGAAAGTTGAAAGCACTCCACCAACGTCTCTGTCAGCGGGGAGGCTAATGACGATGTATGTAATACATCTACTCGTCATGGAAAGCACTTCACCGGCATGAATAACCGATGGCAATGGAAAGGGCTTATCGAAAGAAGATTTTAGGATTTTGAATCACCTTGTTTGGATATACGGTTCAAAAGATACGGCCTTCCAAAATTAGCATATTTGTTAAACGGATCGCCACTTCTTGCATTAACGGACTATAATGCTCGCAACTTAATATGTTTGGCTGGAAAACGCTGGGTTAATGGCGCACTTACGTAGAGTACGTTTTCGTGCAATGAAACCGTATTCCTGAAAAGATGTTTTTAGCTGACCAAAACCGGTGGATCGCTCTTAACTTAACTGAAATTCTTCTTTCAATTTTAATTCCAAACAAAAAGGGAGTAAATCAATCTAAGCAACGCACATCAGGAGAAGTGGTTAATATGGAGCACACATATCAGCCCACCACAATGTTTAATCTGCCATACTATTGTCCTCATGAATCATTTGGCAAAATCATCCCCAAATCTCTCATTATCAAAGCTCGTCCGGTGCCCATGGATCTGGCTCCAGCGATCTGCCTTGTTTCCCTCGTATTCCCTATTACCCCATCGTTCCAGCTGTGGCTAGATACGGGAGATTCTCAATCTGGCGACTTGCAGCTTCTATAGAGCCCGAGTGGTCATAATACACATCTAGATCAAAGAAATCGGAGAAATTGAGGTGAAGGAGATACGCCTGGCGTCTAATCGTCAAACCGAGCGTCGTTTGTCGTCTCTAATCCTGAACGATGGAAGAGGGGGGCTCGAGGCTGTAATGGAGCCAACAACCGATGTATTTGTGGAAGGTCGTGAGACGCAAAAAATGGGAGGGGACCGTCGAGATCTCGTTGAGTACATACCATGGCCAGAACCTTATCTTACCCGTCGAGATCTTGTTGAGTACATACCATGGCCAGGACCTTCTCCTGCCCGTCTGCACCCATCTCCCTATCTCCGGTCCCTCCTCTGGTTGGAGCTCGATTGAGTATGGCCGGTGGACGCCGTTGGGGGCTCGTCCTGTCCGTGGAAGATGTAACACCCTCAGAATCGACCCTATGCAAGTTTCAGCGATTCCCGCCAAACCCGCATAGAAACGATTCAAAGGTGCCCACCAGGCACTTTCGTGCGGGTGGAAAACGAAGTAATAACATTACACAACAGTCCTCGATGGGACCCACGAGATTTATACAACACGACTCCATGAGTCAAGAATACAGATATACGGTACAAAGATCCAAATCACCTTGAAAGATGGAGCGTCTGCTCACGGACAAGATGCAAATGGGGCTAAGAGCCCGAAGAATAACCAATGGCGTCCATAACTGCCTGTGCCAAGCCGGAAGGGTAACCCCGCTAACGACGCCGATCTCAAACCCGCTTAGACAAAGGGGTGCCGACAAAGGGCAAAGGAAAAAGAGGAGCGTCGATCGAGGCCAGTACACGGCGAGGCTAGAATTCGGCGGTCCTCGCCTACATAGGTATGGTGGACTGAGCGGCAGCGGCAGCACGCACTAAACAACCTATAGAGACTCGATACAACTGGCGGCTATCAGAGAGGGATAAGAAAGACCTATTCGGAACCAATCTGATTCTACCATCAGACAAACCCATCCTGGCGTTTCCCCCTCGAGACCAAACGAGGAAGTCAATCGAGGAACCCACACAGTTGGCAGTTTTATTTATTCAGTTATCGTTGCAGCAATTACTAGTCAAGTATAGATAATCATCCTGATAAAATAAGCAGTGGGCACTTTTATTTAACCATTCCATTGTAGTTGCAAAACTTACTAGTCAAATACAATTAGCATGAGATATCCCAAAAACCCAGCAATTGTTGGTACTTTTAATCAGCCATTCCGTTGTAGTTGCAATACTTACTAGTCAGGTACAATGGTCGCAAGCGACAATCCAAACAAGCAATTGTGGGCAGTATTATTTAGCCATTCCATTATAGTGAAGCTGATTACTAGTCATTATAAAGTCAAATTTATAGCACTACTTTAGTTATGCTTGTCAATGATCGAGATACTGTGCTCCAAGTCGTCCATAACCGCGGACACGGCTTTCAGAAAGTTTTAACCCGGTCGGGGTGCACAAATAGCAACACACACTCGATCAACCTCGGAAAAACCAAATCAAAACCCAACGAGGCCTTCACGACAAAGCAATCACAGGATTCAGAAATATTTCAGGGGGCCACCCCTTGGAGTACACCCGCAACGAAGTAAGCTAGCTCCGAGACGGACCCGAGGTTTGGGTGGACGGCTGTGAGCGACTGGGAACCCAAAACTGGGCTTGTCGACACCGCGAAAACGTGTCCCGATCCTAAACAGTACAGTGTGCTCCTCGCACAATCGTAAATAAAGCAGTAGCATGGCATAAGTACAGGATAGTAAATAAAACCTCAAACTAGTTTGTGGCCCCAAGAAATAAGAATGAATCAAGCTCTGGCTCAGGGGGGTCCCATAATCCTCCCGGATGTGGATAGCGCGATAAATCAAGGAACAGGTATCAAGTACTCGGGGTCCTACGGGACACAAGTGGGCGTTCGGAAACCAAATATTATCTATCACCCACCGATGCCTCTGCTTACTTCAATTTTAGTTGTTAAACAGGAATTAAAGTGAGCGATAAGTAAAACCATGATCATCTCCAACATCAAACATGCGGCAATACTCCAACAACTGTGGTGCATGGCGACACGCAACAGCACTTGAGCAAGCGACTACGGCGCGCAAGTCCAACTATCTACCAAACAACAGGTAATAGGAGGTGTCCAAGGCAATATAAGGTTGCAAGGAATATCACGGGAACGAAAACTAGAGCATCACAACACAGATAGCAATAGATCAACAGGAGGGAGTAAATGCTATAAAAGTAAGATAGGTAGAAAGGGGGAGATGCTCGCCTGAAAACATTGCCGAAGGTTCAACCGAAGATCGGTCGACACTCGCATCAACTCAACGGCCTTATCCGCGAAGAAGCAGAACACTAGAAGAAACACCGGATGCACTATTTAATACTACGGCAAAAGATCGGGCATGATGCATGTATGATGTATGACATGGCAAAGGTGCGATGCAATTAGGTCAATATTAAGCGGCACCGGGGGTCCCGACAATTAATTAGGTGGTTCATGTTATTTAGCTACCCCGCAAATTAAATGTTGTCTTAACATGGCAAGATAAGATACCGGTTCGCTACACAAATTTAAATGAGGCCAATATGAGACTAGATTTGCCCGCATATGGGCCCCATATTTAATTATAAGGTGAATTGGCATAAGGCCCCCAAACCACACAAATATGCATGCAAGATGAATGTTTATATGCGACAAGTTGTATTATGTTATAAAATAGGTTTCGGGAAGGGGTTCACACATAGGGGGTCTCGACGAACTTGGGGGTTCCGGGGGTTCGGGGGGATCGTTCTCGGACTCCGGGGTTAGGGTCGTCGGATCGGGGTATAAGATCTTGTCGCACGAGCGTCAATACTTCCGGGGGAAGAACTTGTCGTCCAGGGTGTCGGTGTCCGGGGTGAGGTACTCGGCGTTCTCGAGGGAGTACTTGTCGCACATGTGGTCTTCGGGTTCCCTGTCGATGATCTTGTCGTCGAGAAGAACTTGTCGGGTCCGCGTATCGGGTCGGTTCTGGCATCCGGGGTGAAGTTCTTGGCGTCCTACGGTTCCATGTCGACGACCTTGGTTTCCTCGATGGAGAAATCGGAGCATCCGTGTCGTGGTTCTTGTCGGGGTTCTCGGCTTCGGCGCCGGGGTCGGTCTTCGGGATCGGATCGGGGAAGAAGACCTTGGGGTATCACGGTTCCGTTGTCGGCGGTCTTGGTGTTCGGGTTCGGTCTCCGGATCCGGGCACGGTCTTAGCGTTCCATCTTCGGTGTCGATGGCGAACTCGGGCTCGATACCGGGGGTCCTTCGGATCCTTGAGGCGATCTTGGCGTTCCGGGCATCTTCGGTCCTTGGATCCTAGAGGGGGTACTTGTTGTATCCGCGGTCTTCGGTGTCCATGACAAAATGCTCAAAACCCGTGACGGAGGTCCTGTCGAAGATGTACTTGGTTGTTCTTGGCGAGAAGGACGACCCAGATGGCTGCACGCGTCCGGAAGAAATTCTAATCGACGAGTACACGGCGCCGTCCCACTTCCTGGCAATGAGCTGGCGCCAAATTGCCCGTCTCGGGCCTTTGGGGAAAACGACGTCGACGGTCCCCATGTCCTTGGCCTTGGGCACACTGAGCTTCCTCCGGCGGAGCACGGCCATGAAGCAGGACGGGAGGGGCAGACCGATGTCGACCATGCTCTGCAGCACGCCGTGTCCCTGCGCCCTCAGCGCAGTTGGTGGCGATGAGCGCCCGGACAGGGACACAGAGCACGTCGCCCATGGAGTACGCGCCAGAGGCAAGGCCTCCCGTGGCGGCCACATCGTGCGCACGCGGCATGCTCCATGAGTGGGACCTGAAGTAGGAGCCGTTGCCAGATCCCGAGACGTCCGCGCCGCTGCTGCTGCCTGGGGGTGAGGCCGACGGAAAACATGACGGGCGGGGAGGAGGTCGCTGGCGGCCTCGGCGTCAGCGGCGTGGCGGCGAGGCGGCCGAGAGAAGAGGCGGGGAGAAGGGGCGGGGCGCGCCGGTGGCGCCAGAGGGAAGGGCGGCTGCGGCCAGCGAAGCGGGCAGGCGGGGTGGGGCGACGCTCTCCGGCGGGGCCTGCAGAGGAGGGGGAGGCCAGGGAATGGCGGAGCTCAGCGGAGGGGCACCGCCGAGAGGAGAGGCGGTGGCTCGGGCCGGCGCTCGGAGGGGCGGTGAGCCAGCGGGGCGGCAAGGCGAGGACGCGCGACGCGGAGGAAGGACGTTGGCGGGCGGCGCGGAGAGAAGCGGTGGCGGGCGGGCCAGCGGTGGCGGAGGAGGCGGTCGCTGGGAGGTGGAGAGAGGAGAGAGGCGGGGGAGGCAGTTGGGGAAGAAGAACAGGAGGAGGCGGGGACGAGGTGGGCAGGGGTTGGCGTGGTGTGGGGAAGGGCATGTGCGTGTGTGCTGGGTGGGTGTGGCCGGCTGGGTGAGAGAGGTGGAGAGAGAGGCTGGGGGTGAGGTGGCAGCTTCTTAGTGGTGTGGGGTTTGGGGAGGGGTGAGGTGGCGACAAGTTATTGGGCGGGGTGAGGTGGAGGCTGGGTGGGTAGAATAGGACTGGGTGTAACAGGGGTTTGGGATGGACCGATTGTTTGGACTGGGGGTGGTCGTTTGGTCGAATCGGCCCGTTCGACTGCCCCCACTAAAATAATTTAACATTTTATTTGTTTAAAACAAAGCTTCTGCAAACCGATAGCAAACAAAACAAAATAATCTGGAGACCCGGGTTTTGGTGTTTGAATAAAGATGGGGCGTTTAGAAAACAAAGACTGGTTTTTCCGCAAATAGTTTTATGCAAGCAAGTGCAAGATGATGCCGATGCTCAAATGCAATGTGGCATGATGATTTGAGCAGGCGGTCATGATGATGCAATGCACAAAACAACGCGATTTTCTAGTAGTGGTTTTGCGGGATGCCACAATTCGACACCACTAACAATGGATCTCGCCCTCGAGATCCGCCTCATGGTACCGTAAAGAAGGTCGGCGATCTGAATCTTCTCGCTTCGTGTAGATCTTCACGACACCACTAACAAGAGGTCGTTGTCCGTGACCGTCGAGATAACACTCCGGGAACAAAAGGTCGAAGGTAGAGGTTTCAACAAATAAGCCACCCCTAACTTCCGTGGACGGAGTAAAACTGCTGGATCCACTGATTCGATGTACAAGAGCGAATGATAAGAGTAGTGGTATGGTAGCTACTCCATCCCGCACTCAAACCATTACTCTGCACACGAATAGGCGGATTATGCAACCAACTCTCGGAATTAGACTGAAGATCTCGACAAGCGAGGTTCAGAAAACAAAGGAGGGATGCCGACTCTACATCGGATCTGGCGTAGATGATGTCGTCGCGTCGGAAAACACCGGAAGGCACAAACAAAGAACAAGGAATGGTACCACAGTAGACGGATTCATCGAGCAGCTTGAACACCGGATGGTAGAACACCGTTATCAGAGGAGGAAGCGAAACCCTGAAGGTACGACGGAACCCAACCACGAGAAATCCTGGACTCGAAGAGAGAGAAGAGAGCGGATTCAAAACACGCAGAGGTGAGAGGAGAATAGCAGAGGGGTAAGGAGTAAAAGCAGACCTAATCAGAACTATCCAACCGATTTTTCAAATATAGTTTTGACACTCTACTTCGGCCGTTAGCTAGGTTATCCTACTGTTGGACTTGTGGGTATCGCAATCATGCTCAGCTACCACTGTACCCTCAGAATCGACCCTATGCAAGTTTCAGATTCCCAACCCCGCATAGAAACGATTCAAAGGTGCCACCAGCACTTTCGCGGGTGGAAAGCAGTAATAACATTACACAGTCCTCGCTGGGACCCACGAGCAGATTTATATACAACACGACTCCATGAGTCAAGAATACGAATATCGATACAAAGATCCAAATCACCTTGAAAGATGGAGCGTCTACGGACAAGATGCAAATGGGGATAAGAGCCTCAAGAATAACCAATGGCGTCCATAACCTGCCCGAGCCAAGCCGGAAGGGTAACCACTAACGACGCCGATCTCAAACCTTAGACAAAAGGGGTGCCGACAAAGGGCAAAGGAAAAGAGGCGTCCGTCTTGAGGCCAAGACGGCGAGGCTAGAATTCGGCGGTCCTCGCCTACATAGGTATGGTGGACTGAGCGGCAGCGGCAGCACGCACTAAACAACCTATAGAGACTCGATACAACTGGCGGCTATCAGAGAGGGATAAGAAAGACCTATTCGGAACGAATCTGATTCTACCATCAGACAAACCCATCCTGGCGTTTCCCCCTCGAGACCAAACGAGGAAGTCAACCGAGGAACCCACACAGTTGGCAGTTTTATTTATTCAGTTATCGTTGCAGCAATTACTAGTCAAGTATAGATAATCATCCTGATAAAATAAGCAGTGGGCACTTTTATTTAACCATTCCATTGTAGTTGCAAAACTTACTAGTCAAATACAATTAGCATGAGATATCCCAAAAACCCAGCAATTGTTGGTACTTTTAATCAGCCATTCCGTTGTAGTTTCAATACTTACTAGTCAGGTACAATGGTCGCAAGCGACAATTGTGGCATCCCGCAAAACCACTACTAGAAAATCGCGTTGATTTGTGCATTGCATCGTCTTCGTCATGCATTGTTTGCCAAAACTATTTGCGCACGGCCGGTTTTGTTTTCTAAAACACCTCTCTATATTCAAACATCAAAACCGGGTCTCCGGAGTATTTTTGTTTTGTCCGATGTCGGGTTGCAAAAACGCCGGTCGAAATAAATATTTTAATTAAATGTTTTAGCGGGGCAGTCGAACAGGCCAGTTAGACCCGAACGACCACCCCTATTCAAAACAGATCGGTCCACCCCAACCTGCCCCATCTAAATCCTAAACTCACCAACTAGTCTACCCACACACACCCTCCACCTCACCCCAGCCATTCACCTCTTGCCACGTCACCTCTCCCCTCAATCCCCTCCAATCCCCTTGTGCCACTTGGCCATCTCCCCTCTTTTCTCTCTCTCTCCTCCCCCACTCAAACCCCTCCCTCTGCCCACACCACACTGCCCCACTGCTCTCCACACCCACGCGACCGCTCCTGATCGGCCGGACCCGCACTGGCCCATCCTCACACCTCCACTCGCCCTGGTCCCACCAGTTCGATCCTATCTCCCGGTCCCTCGTGACGTTTCCTCTCTCTCTCGGCGCTCTCTCCTGACCCCACCTTCCTCCCCACCTTCTCGGCCCATGCCCACTCCCACCTCCTTCGCCCTCCCCACGACCAGCTTCTTCCCAACCTCCGCACGCCCCCGAGCTCCTTCCGGACCCGCGCCAGAACACCCTCAACCTCGTCGGCCTTCCTCCTCCTCCGACCTCCGCCCTGCCGAGCCCTCCCCGCCTCTGCCGCCATCTCCGCTCCTCTGGTCTCTACAGCGGGCCCCGCCGCGCAAGCTCACCGCCGCCAGTGCCGCCTCGCCCTCCCTCGCTGGCGCCGCTCTCCTCTCTCCGCTGGCCTGGCCTGCCGCGCCGCTTCATTGCTTGGCCGCCGCCGCTCATGCCGCTCCGCCTCCGGCTGCGTCTCGCTGGCCCCGCGAGCACCTCCTCGGCCGGCGCGCCTCCGTCGTCTTCCTCGCTTGCCGCCTCCCCACTTCTCACCACGCCGGACAACCGCCGCTCCGCCCTCTCCGCTCATCGCCGGCGCCACCGCCCCGGCTCTTCCTCCGCGAGTTCCTCCCCGTTCCCGCGCGCGTCCTGCCGCCCGTTGTCGGACGCCGCCTGCGCGTCCTCGCCGTCCTCGTCTCTCCCGACGACCACAGCAGCCGCCAACCAGCGGCCTCCTCCACGTGCCCTACGCGTCTGCCTCGTCCCGTCCTCCCCTTTCCTCCTCCGGTCCTGTGCTATGAGACCGCCGTCCGTCGACGGTGTGCATCCAGGAAGCCTGCCCGGCAGCCTTCTGTTAATCGTGGTGTCCCTAGCTTGTTGCGTGAATACGTGGGTGCTGCGAGATGTAACGAATACACAGGCTACCTTCGAAAGTCGAGTTGGGCAAGGGCCTCAGTGTAACGCGAACAACTACCCCACGACCAGCTTACGGCAAGATCTTCGTCAAGAAACCGCAAGATATCTCCTCGGAACGCCAAGACCCCGGGTCCGATGGCGAACCCCGAAGACTGCTCCCGACGACACCAAGAACTGCCACAACCTCCACCGGCAAGTCAAGACTGACCGCCGACAAGCCCGACGCCAAACTCCAAGACCTTCTACACGAATCCGAACAACTGGCCCCCGGTACGACAAGACCATTGACAGACGCCGAAGACCGATCCTGGAGATTCGAAGACCGATCCCCGAGACCGAACCCTCGACACGCCAAGTTCTTCTCCTCGGAACGCCATGACCGGCCACATGACCCGAGACCCCGACGCGACAAGTGCTTCGTTCCGA
The DNA here is from genome assembly GCA_030063025.1 of Avena longiglumis. Lineage (NCBI taxonomy): Eukaryota > Viridiplantae > Streptophyta > Magnoliopsida > Poales > Poaceae > Avena > Avena longiglumis. The sequence goes on along the minus strand of CP125975.1, from coordinate 486,404,321 downwards.
ACGCCAAGACCTACCCCGAGTCCGAGAATGACCCCGTCGAACCCTAGATCTGAACCCCGAGACCGGACCCTGGACCCTGGCGAACCCCGAACCCCGGAACCCCAAGATCGTCGCGACCCCTGATGTGTGAACCTCTTCCCGAGACCCTATTTTCTAACATAATACAACTTGTCGCATAATAATTGTTTTGCATGCATCCTATCATGTGGTTTGGGGGGGCCTTATGCCGATTCACCTAATAATTAAATATGGGGCCCATATGCGGGCAAATCTAGTCTCATATTGGCCTCATTTAAATTTGTGTAGCGAACCCGGTGCTATCGTTTGCCATGCTAAACAACATTTAGTATGCGGGGGTTTAAACAACTTGAACCATATATTAATTGTCGGGACCCCGGTTCCGCTTAATATGACCTAATTGCATCGCACCTTTGCCATGCCGCCCATCATACATGCATCATGCCGATCTTTTGTCGTTTTATTAAATATTGCATCCGGTGTTTATTCTAGTGTTTTGCTTCTTCGCGGATAAGGCCGTTGAGTTGATGTGAGCTTCGCCCCGATCATCGGTTGAACCTTCGACAATGTTTTCAGGCGAGCATCTCCCTCTTTCTACCTATCTTACTTTTATAGTCTTTATTCCCTCCTGTTGATCTATTGCTATCTGTGTTGCGATGCTCTAGTTTCCGCATCGATATATCCCTGCAGCCTTATATTGCCTTGGACACACCCTATTACCGTTGTTTGGTAGATAGATGGACTTGCGTCGTAGTTGCTTGCTCAAGTCTTGATGTGTGTGTGTCATATGCCACAGATTGCTTGATGTATTGCCGCATGTTGATGTTGGAGATGATTCTAGTTTTACTTATCGCCACTTTAATTTCTGTTTAACAACTAAAATTGAATAAGCGAGGCATCGGTGGGTGATAGAAAATATTTGGTTTCGAGCCCACTTGTGTCCCGTGAAGACCCCGAGTACTTGATACCTGTTCCTTGATTTTTATGCGCTATCCACATCCGGAGGTATATGGGACCCCCGAGCCGAGCTTGATTCATTCTTATTTCTTGGGGCCACAAACTAGTTTGAGGTGTTTTACTATCCTGCTTATGCCATGCTACTTTCAGATTTAAATTGTGCGAGGAGCACTGTCATCGTTAGGATCGGGACACGATTCCGCTGTGTCGACAAGCCCAGCCACACTTTCGGGTTCCCGATCGTTCACACCGCTCACCCAAACCTTGAGCCGTCTCGAGTCACCGCTTCGCTATGGATCTACTTAAGGGTGGCCCCAAATATTTCTGAATCCTGTGATTGTTCACCGTGAAAGCCTCGTTGGGTTTTGATTTGGTTTTCCGAGGTTGATCGAGCGTGTGTTGCTATTGGTGCACCCGGCGGGTAAAACTTTCAAAGCCGTGTCCGGATATGGACGACTTGGAGCACAGTATCTCGATCATAGACAAGCATAACTAAAGTTTATTGCTATAAATTTGACTTTATAATGACTAGTAATCAGCTTCACTATAATGGAATGGCTAATTAATACTGCCCACAATTGCTTGATTGAATTGTCGCTTGCGACCATTGTACCTGACTAGTAAGTATTGCAACTACAACGAAATGGCTGAATAAAAGTACCAACAACTGCTGGGTTTTGGGTTTATCTCATGCTATCTGTACCTGATTAGTAATTGTTGCAACTACAACGGAATGAATAAATAAAAGTGCCCACTGCTTACTTTATCAGGACGATTATCTAAATCTGACTAGTAAAGTGCCACCACTATAACTGAATAAGTAAAACTGCCAACCGTGTGAGTTCCTCGGTTGACTTCCTCGTCTGGTCTCGAGGGGGAAACACCAGGATGGGTTTGTTTGGTGTTAGCTTCAGGTTGGATCCGAATAGGTCATTCTCACCCCTCTCTGATAACCGCCGGTTGTATCGAGTCTCTATAGGTTGTTTGGTGCATGCTGCCGCTGCCGCTTCAGTCCACCATACCTATGTAGGCGAGGACCGCCGAATTCTAGCCTCGCCGTGTACTGGCCTCAGTACTGACGCTCCTTCTTTGTTTTCTGCTTTGCCCTTGTCGGCACCCCTTTTGTTTAAGCAGGTTTTGGGATCGACGTCGTTAGCAGGGTTACCCTTCCGGCTTGGCCTGGGCAGGGTTATGGACGCCTTTGGTTATTCTTCAGGGCTCTTAGCCCCATTTGCATCTTGTCCGTAGTCGGACGCTCGATCATTTTCAAGGTGATTTGGATCTTTGTATATTATATCTGTATTCTTGACTCCTTGAGTCGCTGTTATATATATCTGTTCTGTGGGTCCCATCGAGGACTGTTGTGTGATGTTATTACTTCGTTTTCCACCCGCACGAAAGTGCCTGGTGGGCACCTTTGAATCGTTTCTATGCGGGTTTGGTGAATTTTGCCCAAACTTGCATAGGTCCGATTCAGAGGGTGTTACAACAATCCAAACAAGCAATTGTGGGTAGTATTATTTAGCCATTCCATTATAGTGAAGCTGATTACTAGTCATTATAAAGTCAAATTTATAGCACTACTTTAGTTATGCTTGTCAATGATCGAGATACTGTGCTCCAAGTCGTCCATAACCGCGGACACGGCTTTCAGAAAGTTTTAACCCGGTCGGGGTGCACAAATAGCAACACACACTCGATCAACCTCGGAAAAACCAAATCAAAACCCAACGAGGCCTTCACGACAAAGCAATCACAGGATTCAGAAATATTTCAGGGGGCCACCCCTTGGAGTACACCCGCAACGAAGTAAGCTAGCTCCGAGACGGACCCGAGGTTTGGGTGGGCCGTGAGCGACGGGAACCCAAAATCGGGCTTGTCGACACCGCTGAAACGTGTCCCGATCCTAAATACAGATGTGCTCCTCGCACAATCGTAAATAAAGCAGAGTATGGCATAAGTACAGGATAGTAAATAAAACCTCAAACTAGTTTGTGGCCCCAAGAAATAAGAATGAATCAAGCTCGCTCAGGGGTCCCATAATCCTCCGGATGTGGATAGCGATAAATCAAGGAACAGTATCAAGTACTCGGGGTCCTACGGACACAAGTGGGCTCGAAACCAAATATTATCTATCACCCACCGATGCCTCTGCTTACTTCAATTTTAGTTGTTAAACAGGAATTAAAGTGAGCGATAAGTAAAACCATGATCATCTCCAACATCAAACATGCGGCAATACTCCAACAACTGTGGTACATGGCGACACGCAACAGCACTTGAGCAAGCGACTACGGCGCGCAAGTCCAACTATCTACCAAACAACAGGTAATAGGAGGTGTCCAAGGCAATATAAGGCTGCAAGGAATATCACGGGAACGAAAACTAGAGCATCGCAACACAGATAGCAATAGATCAACAGGAGGGAGTAAATGCTATAAAAGTAAGATAGGTAGAAAGGGGGAGATGCTCGCCTAAAAACATTGCCGAAGGTTCAACCGAAGATCGGGTCGACACTCGCATCAACTCAACGGCCTTATCCGCGAAGAAGCAAAACACTAGAAGAAACACCGGATGCACTATTTAATACTACGGCAAAAGATCGGGCATGATGCATGTATGATGTATGACATGGCAAAGGTGCGATGCAATTAGGTCAATATTAAGCGGCACCGGGGGTCCCGACAATTAATTAGGTGGTTCATGTTATTTAGCTACCCCGCAAATTAAATGTTGTCTTAACATGGCAAGATAAGATACCGGTTCGCTACACAAATTTAAATGAGGCCAATATGAGACTAGATTTGCCCGCATATGGCCCCATATTTAATTATAAGGTGAATCGGCATAAGGCCCCCAAACCACACAAATATGCATGCAAGATGAATGTTTAATATGCGACAAGTTGTATTATGTTATAAAATAGGTTTCGGGAAGGGGTTCACACATAGGGGGTCTCGACGAACTTGTGGGTTCCGGGGGTTCGGGGGGATCGTTCTCGGACTCCGGGGTTAGGGTCGTCGGATCGGGGTATAAGATCTTGTCGCACGAGCGTCAATGCTTCCGGGGGAAGAACTTGTCGTCCAGGGTGTCGGTGTCCGGGGTGAGGTACTCGGCGTTCTCGAGGGAGTACTTGTCGCACATGTGGTCTTCGGGTTCCCTGTCGATGATCTTGTCGTCGAGAAGAACTTGTCGGGTCCGCGTATCGGGTCGGTTCTGGCATCCGGGGTGAAGTTCTTGGCGTCCTACGATTCCATGTCGACGACCTTGGTTTCCTCGATAGAGAACTCGGAGCATCCGTGTCGTGGTTCTTGTCGGGGTTCTCGGCTTCGGCGTCGGGGTCGGTCTTCGGGATCGGATCGGGGAAGAAGACCTTGGGGTATCACGGTTCCGTTGTCGGCGGTCTTGGCGTTCGGGTTCGGTCTCCGGATCCGGGCACGGTCTTAGCGTTCCGTCTTCGGTGTCGATGGCGAACTCGGGCTCGATACCGGGGGTCCTTCGGATCCTTGAGGCGATCTTGGCGTTCCGGGCATCTTCGGTCCTCGGATCCGAGAGGGGGTACTTGTTGTATCCGCGGTCTTCGGTGTCCATGACAAAATGCTCAAAACCCGTGACGGAGGTCTTGTCGTAGATGTACTTGGTTGTTCTTGGCGAGAAGGACGACCCAGATGGCTGCACGCGTCCGGAAGAAATTCTAATCGACGAGTACACGGCGCCGTCCCACTTCCTGGCAGCGAGCCTAAGCGCCTCAGCTGCCGTCTCGGACGCGCTGGGGAAAACGACGTCGACGGTCCCCATGTCCTTGGCCTTGGGCACCCTGAGCTTCCTCCAGCGGAGCACGGCCATGAAGCAGGATGGGAGGGGCAGACCGATGTCGACCATGCTCCTGCAAAGCACGCCGCGTCCCCTGCTGCGCCCTCCGCCGCATTGGTGGCGATGGCGCCGGACAGACAGGCACGTCGCCCATGGAGTACGCGCTGGAGGCAAGGCCTCCCGTGGCGGCCTCATCGTGCGCACGCGGCATGCTCCATGAGTGGGACCTGAAGTAGGAGCCGTTGCCGGATCCCGAGACGTCCGCGCCGCTGCTGCTGCCTGGGGGTGAGGCCGACGGAAAACATGGCGGAGGCGGGGAGGAGGGTGGCCTCGGGCGTCGGGCGCCGCGGCCGAGGAGGCGAGAGGAGAAGAGGCGGGGAGAAGGGGCGGGCCAGCCAGAGGGAAGGGCGCCAGCCAGCGGCGGATAAGGATGGGCGACGCCTCCGGGCCTGCAGAGGAGGCCAGGAACGGCGGAGCTCAGCGGGCGCCACCAGAGAGAGGCGGTGGCTCGGGCCGGAGAGGCGGTGAGGCGGCGAAGGGCCGTCGCGCGAGGGACGCGCGCAGGAGGAGGACGTTGGCGAGGCGGCCTTGGAGAAGGCGGTGGCGAGGCGGCTGAAGCGGGAGCGGAGGGCGGTCACCGGAGGTGGAGAGAGGAGAGAGGGGCGCGGGGAGACGAGTTGGGGAAGAAGAACAGGGGAGGAGCGGGGACAGGGGGTGGGCCAGGGTTGGCAGCAGGTGTGGGGGAAGGGGCTGTGTGCGTGTGTGCTGGGTGGGTGTGGCCGGCTGGGTGAGAGAGGTGGAGAGAGAGGCTGGGGGTGAGGTGGCAGCTTCTTAGTGGTGGGGGGTTTGGGGAGGGGTGAGGTGGCGACAAGTTATTGGGCGGGGTGAGGTGGAGGCTGGGTGGGTAGAATAGGACTGAGTGTAACAGGGGTTTGGGATGGACCGATTGTTTGGACCGGGGGTGGTCGTTCGGGTCGAATCGGCCCGTTCGACTGCCCCCACTAAAATAATTTAACATTTTATTTGTTTAAAACAAAGCTTCTGCAAACCGATAGCAGACAAAACAAAATAATCCGGAGACCCGGGTTTTGGTGTTTGAATAAAGATGGGGCGTTTAGAAAACAAAGACTGGTTTTTCCGCAAATAGTTTTATGCAAGCAAGTGCAAGATGATGCCGATGCTCAAATGCAATGTGGCATGATGATTTGAGCAGGCGGTCATGATGATGCAATGCACAAAACAACGCGATTTTCTAGTAGTGGTTTTGCGGGATGCCACAGAGGACTTGTTCCCCAGCTTCGTCTTAGCGGTTAGCTTCGTCTTAGCGGCACATCAACCCGACCATCTGGGCTGGCGGCGGTGTCGACGGTCACCAGGGTCGAGGTCGTGAGATTTTTTTTCTTTACTCAGCGGTTGTTGGAGGAGGAGCACGAGGGGAATAGGGTCGTGGGGACGAAGGGATTTAGGGCTCACAGAAAAACAACTTGGCGGTGGCATCCAACCGTAATATGTCCAAACGGTCAGGGGCAAAACCGGAAAAAAAGTGCGGACGGAAAAACTCAGGTGACCAAACTACAAGGGAAGAAATTAGTAGATAGATTAGCGATAACAAGAGGGAAACGTAACAAAATGGAAAATGATATGGATCCCCCGGACGATGGGGAGTTCCCATCGTCCTCCTTCCCCCAAATCGCCCAAATTTCATTTTTGCTGCAAAACCCCGTTTTTGCTACATATGTCCCCGCTTTTATTTCCGAAGCAAAAAAAATGTTCGTTTTAGAAATAGAACGTCTCGCGGGAGATCATGCAGCAAAAAATTGTGCTAATGCAGCAAAACCGACTTCACCGAAAACTTTTTTTGCTGCATGGTCTCCGACGAGGGTCATCAACGAGTTGTTTTCGACGATGTCTCCGGCGAAGACGGTTTTGCTGCATTAGCACAATTTTTTTTGTTGCATGGTCTCCGGCGAGACGTTCTATTTCTAAAATGAACATGTTTTTTTTGCTTCGGAAGCAAAAGCGGGGACATATGCAGTAAACACGGGATGTTTTGCAGCAAATGGATACGTGTCAGCACGGGAAGCAGGACGATGGGTGCTCCCCCATCGTCCGGGGGACGCCTAGCACTGTCCTAACAAAATGGGCCAAGCTCGTGTTCCGCTTTCAGCCGGATGCATGAGAGTATGCGCTTAAAATTTCTCACGGCCTAAAAAACAACGATGAGCGCATCCTCTCCTAAGGCAGCAACACGTTAGAACATCTCCACTCGTTGGCCGAACCCAGGCCGAAATCTGGACCAAACTTTGGCCGAACGGCGCAAGTTTTCGGCCTAGGTACGCCCAGTTTCCCACTCGCGTACCCATGCCGAGTTCCCGGGTCGCCCGTTTCCGCTAGAATTCGTCTCAAGTTCGTCCAAATTTTGGTGTAGTTCGACATACGATGAATACAGAACACTTTAAGACCAAAGTTCGGCGAAATTTTAAACAGAGTTCGGCGTAATATAAACATAGTTCGGCCTGCAATAAAATTACAACATATTTTAGCCAAGTTCGGCCAGTTCATGCTCAGCATCTACGTCGTGTTGCCCCTGCGTATCCATAGATGCTCGACAAGATCATCCCGCAGTTGTTGATGCATCGCCGGATCTCGGATCTCCTGACGCATTGCGATGAATGCAGCCTATGTTGTAGGCACCTAATGATCAGGCTCGGCAAGAGGACCCTGTAGATAGTATGGCTCGTCCTCCTCGAGCAAACTCATTGGATCCTCCCTCTCATCCTCAATGATCATGTTGTGCAAGGTCACACAACAGTTCATCACTTCCTACATCTGATCTTTCGACCAGGTCATAGCAGGGAACCGGACAACTACAAACCTCTGTTGGAGCACACCAAATGCCCGCTCCACGTCCTTCCTGCAAGCTTCTTGTTCCTTGACAAAGTGAAAATGCTTGGGGAGCATTGGGCTTGAGATAGTCTTCACAAATGTTGGCCATCTTGGATAGATGCCATCTGCTAGATAGTATCCCTTGTTGTAGTGATGCCCGTTGATCTCAAATTTCACAGGGGGAGCATGACCCTCAACAAGTTTGGAAAATACAGTTGAGGAGTTGAGGACGTTGATGTCGTTGTTCGATCCTGCCATGCCAAAGAAGGAGTGCCAGATCCAAAGATCATGTGTAGCAACTGCCTCAAGTATCACAGTGCATCCTCCTTTGTGGCCTTTGTACATTCCTTGCCATTCAAATGGACGGTTCTTACACTCCCAATGCATGCAATCTATGCTTCCAAGCATACAGAAATCCTCTACTTTCATTGACTGCTAGGATCCGAGCAGTGTCTTCTGTTGGAGATATGCCCTAGAGGCAATAATAAATGTAGTTATTATTATATCTTTGTGTTTATGATAAATGTTTACATTCATGCTATAACAGTATTAACAAGGAAACATTAATACTTGTGTGATTTGTAAACTAAATTAGAGTCCCTAGTAAAGCCTCTTCATAATACTAGCTAGTTGGTTAATAAATGATTGTGGTTTTCCCATCATGAACATTGAGCTGTTATTAACAACAAGATCATATCGTTAGGAGAATGGTATGATGGACATACTCCTATAGATAAGCGTAGCATAAAGATCAAGCCATTTTAATAGTTCAATTGATATATGCTTTCTAATACATAGTAACCTAATTCCTTCGACCATGAGATCATGCTTATCACCATCACCGGAAGGATGCTTTGATGACATCAAACACCACACTGTAACTAGGTGGTTATAAAGGTGGCATTGAGTGTACGTAAAGTATGGGTTGAGACACATGGATCAAGAGTGGGATTTGTCTATCCATATGACGGATAGATATACTCTGGGCCCTCTCGGTGGAATGTCATCCAATTGGCTTGCAAGCATGTGACTGGCTCACAAGGGATCACATATCACGGGTACGAGAAAAGAGTACTTATCAGAAATGAGGTTGAACTAGGTATGCAGAGATACCGACGATCAAAACTTCGGATAAGTAAACTATCGTGAGACAAAGGGAAATTGGTATCGTATGTAAGTGGTTCATTCGATCGCAAAGTAATCGTAGAAATATGTGGGATCCATATGAATTTCCAGATTCCTCTATTGGTTATTGTTCGGAGAAGTGCCTCGATCATGTCCGCATAATTCACGAACCGTAGGGAGACACACTTAAGGATTCGATGTTGTTGAGTAGTTATGGAATGATGAGTAAGAGACCGAATGTTGTTCGGAGTCTCGGATGGGATCCGGGATATCACGAGGAGACCCGGAATGGTCCGGAGAATAGGATTCATATAAGGAAAGTCCTGTTTCGGAGTTGGAGAATGATTCCGGTGTTTTCATCGAGAATGTTCTAGAAGGGTCCGGAAGGTCCGACACTTTGGAGGGGAAGGGTACATGAATGTGTCATAACAAGTTGGAATGGTTGCATCATGTACTAGGTGTCATCGCTGAGCAAAATAAAGGGATAAATCAAATCCTAGTTTGAAAAAGTCAAACGCCAATTTGAAAAGTCAAACGGCAAGTTTGCTTGGTGGAGGGAGAGTAGGAAACCTACTTGGGGAGGAGTTCCTCTCCCTCCACCCGCCGGCCAAGGAGGCCAAGTTGGGGGAGGACTCTCCTCCCCTGGCCGGCGCCCTCCCACCTATATAAGGAGGGGCAGGGGTGCCCCTCTAGACACACACCTCTCTCCTCTAAACCCTAACCCTAGTCGCCGGCCACCAAGTCGCCGCCGCCTCCCTAGGGTTTCCTCCTAGCCGCCGAGTTGGGGCTCTCCCCTTGCCCTAGCCTCCAGCCTAGCCCTCTCTCCTTGGTGCCTCTAAACCCTAGATCGCCAAGGCCTCTCTCATAGTCCACCATACTCGCTCCGGCTTAAGGCGAAGCCCTGCGAGATCTCCCCTCTACTTCCGAAACCACGCCATCGTGTTGCCGGAATCGCGAGGAGAGTGCTACAACCTCCGCTGCCTGCTGGAACAAGGGAGAGGAAGGTCTTCATCGAGTACCGAACGTGTGACCGACTGCGGGAGCGCCACGAACGCTTGGGAAGGATCGTCTACACGATCTTGAGATCGGCAAGAGTACGACTACATCACCCACGAGAATCCGCTCTCATTAAACACTTTGGAATCTTCGAGGGTGAGTTATTCTATCGACTCGTTGCTACAATCTAGTAGATAGATCTTGGTTTGTTTGTTTGTATGCGGTAGAAATTTTTTGTTTTCCATGCTACGAACCCCTACAGTGGTATCAGAGTTGTGTCTATATGTAGATCTGTTGCACGAGTAGAACACAATGGTCATTATGGGCGGTGGTGCTTTTATTATCAATTGCTTCTTGTGTACTTTGCATCTTGCGGTCTGATGGGATGAAGCGGCCCGGGCTAACCTTACATGACATCATTCATGAGACTTGCTCCACGCTCAACATGCAACTTGTATTGCATAAGTGACTTTGCGGGTGTCTGTCTCTCCCATTATAGTATAGATCCAATTTACAACGGGCACTTGATAGTTCAAACATCAACGTTGTGGTTCTTGTTCGTAAGTTAGATCGACACTTATTGAAAGCCCCAAACCATGTAAAATATGCAAAGAAATTAGAGGCCTCTAACTTTGTTTTGCAGGGGTGCACTGTGATGTGATATGGCCATGATTGTGATTATATTTGATGTATGCAATATTCCTTATTATAAGTTGGCAACCGGCAGGAGCCATATGGTTGTCTTTAATTTCTGTTAAGACCCGCGTGTCTATTCAAAATAGTTGTAATAGTTGAAGCTGGTGGACGAAAATCATGAAGCAGCATCATTGACCTTGATGCAATGTCGTGATGATGGAGATCATGTTCGTGCTTGAAGATGGAGATCGGAAGCACAAAGAAGAAAGACCATGTCATATCACATATTTTGAATTGCATGTGATGTTAATCCTTTATGCATCTTGTATTGCTTAGTTAACGACGGTAGCATTATAAGATGATCCCTCATGCACATAAATTTCAAGTTCTAAAGTGTTCATCCTTAGTAAGCACCGTTGCTAAAGCTTGTTGTTTCGAAGCACCACGTGATGATCGGGTGTGTTAGATTCTCTAAGTGTATACAACGTGAGCAAGCCAGATTTTCTCATGCGGAAGCTAAGGTTTGAACTTGACGAGCCTAGCATGTGCAGACATGGTCTCGGAACACGGATCACCGAAAGGTAAAGCATGAGTCATATAGTAGATATGATGAACATGTTGATTGTTCGCCATTGAAGCTACATCAACTCTCGTGATGATCGGTTTTGATGTGGTGGATTTGGTTCGTGTGATCACTAAAAAATGTGAGGGATATTGTTTTGAGTGGGAATTCAACAACAATATGATTAAAAGTTGAACACTATTTATCATAAATTAAATCAAAGTGAATTTGCATAGTTGTTGTAGTCATTGGCATCCGTTTACCACCTTGCGCTTAGTTTTAATTGAGATGATAGAACTACAGAATTCTGGTTAGTTACTTTACGAACTGGTATCGTATTGTTTTGAAGTGTTAATCTAAAGTTTAAAAGTCCTATTGCAAACTTTCAGTAAGTTACGGTTACTCCATGAAGTTTAATAATTGGTATTAAATCAAGAGTGACAATTCCAGCGTTAGTGTATAAGTATCATGTTTGTCTCCATGATTCTTGATATTCGAAAGATAGTTTCAATATCTAGGTAATCTAGGAGTTGAAAGAGTTGTTTCAGAAACCATGATGTGTGGAATATATTGTGATATCTGAAATGAAGTTTTGGTTATAACATGATAGAGTATAATATGGCAAAAGTCATGTTCTCATATTTGATAAGAATTTGCAAAAGGTTGGAGACGTTGGTCGTATTAATTCTAAAAAAGGTTTTGAAGAGCAACATTATACTCGCGATTCACCGTTATTAGCTAAAAGTAGCTTAATCGTGGATAATTCCATGATAAGGGTGAATATCTGATGTAGGTAAAATGTTTACTACACCAAGAGATCACTAAAGAAAGGAATTTGAAAGAACACCAAACATTTGATGATGGTAATCTACTTCAAAGTGCAAGTCCAAAGACATTGGTATTTAACTATACACGCTTTGGACTATGTGTCATGTCTATGGCTCCACTATTGATGTTGATAGATTCTTTCAAACAGAAAAGAAATACTGGAAGAGAATCTCATAAATATATGGCAGAAAAGAAAAGACTAGAATTGTTGACCTTAGGTATATAGAGGATATACATGTTATGGTTGTATTCTTTGCTTGTTAAACAATGTAGTTCTCAAGTATTTGATACTGAATTTGTTGGTATGATTCGTCATATGAAACAACAGAATTCATGAACTACAATGGCCTAAGTAACTAGAAAAAGAATATGTGATGATGTTTATCGAGAACAAATAAAGGGTTATTGTGCTGCTTGTTAAAACATCAAAGCTTGCCTTCAAGATTTGTTTTATCAGGTGTTATGAGAACAAAAGGGTTGTTCAAATAATTTCCGTAATCCATAAAAGATGGATGATTCACAAATCTCGTTGGAGAAATCACATCCATAAAACTAATGCTAAAAATGTCGAAAGACAAATTGATTGAAAGATCACTTAGGAAGTGACATCGCCGTTTAAATTATATTGGAAAGAAAATATGAAGAAACTCCATGTGGATGGAATTTTGGAGTCTTTTGATTTTTGATCAAATGACGCTTGTGAAACTTTTCTAGAGATAATTAAAACTTCGTTCATAGGCCAAAAGGGAACGAATGTCTAACTTATTGGAACTTGTACATATTGTTGTATGAAGTCCATTATGTGTAGTCAAGAGCGATGGATTTCAACTTCATATGCTTTCTCCGAAAATTTGAGTGAATATATGAATATTTACTTAATAAGGATGAAGTATGAAACATTTGAAAAGTTCAAAGACTTTCAAGATGAAGTGCAAAATCATTGTAACAAGAATATAAATAGTTTATGATAAGATCATAAAGGAAGATATTTGAGTTACAAAGTTTAGCATAATACCTAAGATTTAAGGAATCGTTCTGTGGATTTGCATTTTCGGAAACACCATAAGAGTATGGAGCATTCGAGATATGTAATTAAAACCTTGTTTGACATGGTAAGATCGAAGGTGTAATTCATAAAACTGCCATTATATTTTAAAGATTAAAAGCTTTAGAGACTACCGTTTTTCCACTAAAAAGAGCTTCATCATAATCCATTGAAATGACACCATATAAAGTTATGGTTTGGTATAAAACCCAAGTTGTCCTTTCTTAAACATTGGTATGCTATGCATAAGAAATATGCTTGCAACCAAAGTCGGATGAACCTGTCTTTGTATGTTATTTCGAATAACTGTTAAGTATTCCTCCATAACATCAGAGACAAAAGTGTTTGTCACTTAGAACGTCAAGTTTCTTTGAGAAGGAATTTTTGTGAAAAGATAAGTGGGAGGACAATAGAACTTTGATAAGGTTAAAAGAATCTTAGCTATATGTGCAAAGTTGCGCAGCGCCGAAAAGTGTTCCGGAGGCATCAACAATGCTCATGGATCACGTACCTCAAAGGTTGTGGTTACGGAGGTCAAAGTTTCTATTGAACCAAGTAGGTCGAGTAAACAATCAAATACCAAGATTTGAGGGTTGAATCATTATTTGAGAAAAATGAACGTACTACATGCAAAGAAGCGATGATGGGCCCTGACTCCATAAAATGGCTTGAAGCCATAAAATCCGTGATAGTTCCATACACGAGAAATCAAGTTTTGAACTTGAAAGACCCTCTGGAAAGGTACAGGACCGTACAGTAGTATTTGGATATATAAAGAAATAGACATGGATGTTTCACATCTATGAAATAGTCGACATGTTGGGAAAGAGTTCACAACAATGTTCAAAGGTTGACTATGACAAGATTTGATCTTTCATAGCGATATTTAGTCTAGACGGATTAATGTAGCAACCACTACATATAATTTTGTTATGTGGTAGTTGAATAAATAAAACAAGTTCTTCTAATAGAATTGTTACCTAGGACATGTGCATAATACGGTTCATAGGGTTTTGTTAATTCAAAGGATGCTAAAAGCATGTGCAAACTTCAATGGTTGAAGTAAGCATTGCGGAGTTGGAATCTTCACTATGATGAAACTGTTAAAGGAGTTTAAATTCGTCGGAGACGATGAAGATGCTTGCATTTGCAAGAAATTAAGTGGGAGCGCTAAGACATGTTTCTAATACAGTATGTGGAAGACACATTGTTGATTGGAAATGATGTATCTTTTATTAACACATGTTAAGAATTTCATCCCGATGAAAGACTTAGGCAAAACCCAAATATTTGGCATCAATAGACGCTAATATGGTTATGCCGAAAGTACATAGATGATGTATTAAATAAGTTCAACATAGAAACTACAAGAAAGGTTCTTGTTGCACAGAAAGGATTGAATGAGTTCAATATTGATGATATATTCAAGTGTATTGACACTTGGTAAGTGAAACAAAGATTCAAGTATAGATTGATACTTGATGTATGAAATCACAAAGTGTATTTATATCAATCATACTGTGATATGTACAAATCCAGATATGTCCTATACTCTAAATTTTATGAGCATATACCAGAATGATTCATAAGATGATCGTTGGACAATAGTAAAGATATTCTTATGATCTTTTGGAAGAACTAAGAGTATATTATTTGTATAAGTGACAAATAGATGGTTAGTTCATTGTAAAAGTACTACATTGATACTAGTTTTGTCACAAAGTACAAATTAAGTTTATCTCAATCTAAACTAAGGGTGGCACAATATAATGGAAAGTAAGTTCCATAATGGATTTGGATGAGTTCCAAAGATAAGACATTGTGACAGATACTACAACAAAAGGGCTAAGTATATAACTGCTATTATAGCAACTAAAGAGGGCATTTGTGTCAATTAGTTTGTTATCAAACTAGGTGTAGTTCACAGCGGGATAATACTATGAAGATATATTGTACGACAATGTTATCAACATGTTTTAACCCTAAAGAACTAAAGGTCTCACCAAAGGACCAAATTTATACAAAGCCATCTCATTAGAGAATGAGTGATGCGTAGAGACGCAAAGACATGCAATTACACACGGACCTGGAAGTGTCCGGAGATCAGTTGACCACTAGCAATCGTGTACATACGATACCAGAAAGCCATAGGTGTTGAATACACAAAGGTTTGAAACTAGATTATTGACTCTAGTGCAAGTGGGAGACTGTTGGAGATATGCCCAAGAGGCAATAATAAAATGGTTATTATCATATCTTGATACTTATGATAAATGTTTACATACCATGCTATAATTGTATTAATCGGAAACATTAATACTTGTGTGATTTGTAAACATAAAAGAGTCCCTAGTAAAGCCTCTTGTTGAACTAGCTTGTTGGTTAATATATGATCATGGTTTCCTGATCATGAACATAGAGATGTTATTAACAACAGGGTCATATCATTAGGAGAATGATGTGATGGACATACTCCTATAGTTAAGCGTAGCATAAAGATCAAGTCATTTAATATAGTTCATTTGCTATAAGCTTTCTGATACATAGTAACCTAATTCCTTTGACCATGAGATCATGTTAATCACCATCACCGGAAGGATGCTTTGATGACATCAAACACCACACCGTAACAGGGTGGCTATAAAGGTGGCATTGAGTATTCAGAAAGTATGTGTTGAGGCACATGGATCAAGAGTGGGATTTGTCCATCCATATGACAGATAGATATACTCTGGGCCCTCTCGGTGGAATGTCATACAATTAGCTTGCAAGCATGTGTCTGGCTCACAAGGGATCACATATCACGGGTACAAGAAAAGAGTACTTATCAGTAACGAGGTTGAACTAGGTATGCAGAGATACCGACGATCAAAACCTCGGATAAGTAAACTATCGTGAGACAAAGGGAAATTGGTATCGTATGTAAGTGGTTCATTCGATCGCAAAGTAATCGTAGAAATATGTGGGAGTCATATGAATTTCCAGATTCCTCTATTGGTTATTGATCGGAGAAGTGTCTCGATCATGTCCGCATAATTCACGGACCGTAGGGAGACACACTTAAGGATTCAATGTTGTTGAGTAGTTATGGAATGATGAGTAAGAGACCGAATGTTGTTCGGAGTCTCGGATGGGATCTGGGATATCACAAGGAGATCCGGAATGGTCCGGAGAATAAGATTCATATAAGGAAAGTCCTGTTTCGAAGTTGGGGAATGATTCCGGTGTTTTCATCGGGAATGTTCTAGAAGGTCCTAAGGTCCCAAGACTCGGAGGAAGGGTACATGAATGTGTCATAACAAGTTGTAATGGTTGCATCATGTAATAGGTGTCATCGCTGAGCAAAATAAAGGGATAAATCAAATCCTAGTTTGAAAAGTCAAACGCTAATTTGAAAAGTCAAACGACAAAGTTTTGCTTGGTGGAGGGAGAGTAGGAAACCTACTTAGGGAGGAAGTCCTGCTCCCTCCACCCGCCGGCCAAGGAGGAGGAGTTGGAGGAGGACTCCCTCCTCCCAACCGCGCCTCCCTCCCACCTATAAAAGGAGGGGCAGGGGTGCCCCTCCTCCCTACACCTCTCACGCCCCGAAACCCTAACCCTAAGCCGTCGGCGCCACCACTCCTGCTGCTGCTGCCGCCTAGGGCACCACCAACTCGCCGAGTTGGGGTGATCCCAAACCCTAGCCGCCGTCTACACTCTCCCCTTGGTTCCTTCTAAACCCTAGATCGCCAAGGCCTCTCTCATAGTCCACCATACTCGCTCCGGCTTAAGGCGAAGCCCTGCAAGATCTCCCCTCTACTTCCGACACCACGCCGTCGTGCTGCCGGAATCGCGAGGAGAGTACTACAACCTCCGCTGCCTACTGGAACAAGGGAGAGGAAGGTCTTCATCGAGTACCGAACGTGTGACCGATCAGGAAGCGCCGTAGCAGCCGGAAGGATCGTCTACGCGATCTTGAGATCGGAAGTGTACGACTACATCACCCACGAGAATCTGCTCTCATTAACTGCTTTGGATCTTCGAGGGTTAGTATTCTATCGACTCGTTGCTACAATCTAGTAGATAGATCTTGGCTTGATCATAGATTAGATCTTGATTGCGTGTTCATGCGGTAGAATTTTTTTGTTTTCCATGCTATGAACCCCTACAAAAACAGCGTTCCTCAATGGAGACATTGATGAAGAGTTGTATATGATGCAACCCAAAGGTTTTGTCGATCCTAAAGATGCTAACAAGGTATGCAAACTTCAACGGTCGATATATGGATTGAAGCAAGCATCCCGAAGTTGGAATCAACGTTTTGATAAAGTAATCAAAAGTTTTTGTTTTATACAAACTTATGGAGAGGCTTGTATTTACAAGAAAGTGAGTGGTAGCTCTGTAGCATTCTTAATACTATATGTAGATGACATATTGTTGATTGAGAATGATGTAGACCTTCTTAATAGTGTCAAGGAATATTTGAATAATAGTTTTTTAATGAAAGATCTTGGCAAAGCAGCTTACATATTAGGCATAAAGATTTATAGAGATAGATCGAGACGCCTAATATCATTGTCACAAAGTACATATTTGGACAAAGTTCTAAAGAGGTTTGGAGTGGAAGATAGCAAGAAAGGATTCTTGCCCATGTTGCCCAATACGACCTTGAGTAAAACTCAAAGTCCAACAACGGCAGAAGATAGAGAAAGAATGAGTAAGACTCCCTATGCCTCAGCCATAGGATCTCTAATGTATGCCATGCTATGTACTAGACCCGACATTGCATATGATGTTAGTTTGACTAACAGATATCAAAGTGATCCATCATTGGACAGCGGTCAAAAACATCCTTAAGTACTTGAGAAGAACTAAGGATATGGTTCTTTCTTATGGAGGTGATGAACAACTCGTTGTTAATGGTTACACTGATGCTAGTTGGAACACCGATCTCAATCTGGATATGTATTTACCTTGAATGGTGCAACAGTTAGCTGGAGGAGTGTAAAGCAAAGCGTTGTGGCGAGATCTTCAACTGAATCGAAATACATAGCTGCTTCGGAGGCTTCACAAGAAGCGATATGGATGAAGGAGTTCATTACAGAGCTCGTTGTGGTTCCAAGTGCGCTGGACCCAATGTCTATCTACTGTGATAACATGGGCGCCATAACCAATGCGCAAGAGCCAAGGTCACACAAGAAGCTGAAGCACATCAAGCTACATTTTCACGCTATTTGAGAACATGTCCAAGATGGTGACATAAAGATTTGCAAAGTACACACAAATCTGAATATGGCGGATCCGTTGACTAAACCTCTCACGAGGGCAAAACATGACCGA
This sequence comes from Avena longiglumis, assembly GCA_030063025.1. Lineage (NCBI taxonomy): Eukaryota > Viridiplantae > Streptophyta > Magnoliopsida > Poales > Poaceae > Avena > Avena longiglumis. The sequence goes on along the minus strand of CP125975.1, from coordinate 486,386,136 downwards.
CACCAAACTGCCATGGGTGTTCGGTATATTACCATGTAATTTAGATTAGTTGACTCTAGTGCAAGTGGGAGACTGTTGGAGATATGCCCTAGAGGCAATAATAAATGTATTTATTATTATATCTTTATGTTTATGATAAATGTTTACATTCATGCTATAACAGTATTAACAAGGAAACATTAATACTTGTGTGATTTGTAAACTAAATTAGAGTCCCTAGTAAAGCCTCTTCATAATACTAGCTTGTTGGTTAATAAATGATTGTGGTTTCCCTATCATGAACATTGAGATGTTATTAACAACAAGATCATATCGTTAGGAGAATGGTATGATGGACATACTCCTATAGATAAGCGTAGCATAAAGATCAAGTCATTTTAATAGTTCAATTGCTATATGCTTTCTGATACATAGTAACCTAATTCCTTCGACCATGAGATCATGCTTATCACCATCACCGGAAGGATGCTTTGATGACATCAAACACCACACCGTAACTGGGTGGTTATAAAGGTGTCATTGAGTGTTCGGAAAGTATGGGTTGAGACTCATGGATCAAGAGTGGGATTTGTCCATCCATATGACAGATAGATATACTCTGGGCCCTCTCGGTGGAATGTTATCCAATTGGCTTGCAAGCATGTGACTGGCTCACAAGGGATCACATATCATGGGAACGAGAAAAGAGTACTTATCAGTAACAAGGTTGAACTAGGTATGCAGAGATACCGACGATCAAAACTTCAGATAAGTAGACTATAGTGAGACAAAGGGAAATTGGTATCGTATGTAAGTGGTTCATTCGATCGCAAAGTAATCGTAGAAATATGTGGGAGCCATATGAATTTCCAGATTCCTCTATTGGTTATTGTTCGGAGAAGTGTCTCGATCATGTCCGTATAATTCACGAACAGTAGGGAGACACACTTAAGGATTCAATGTTGTTGAGTAGTTATGGAATGATGAGTAAGAGACCGAATGTTGTTCGGAGTCTCGGATGGGGGATATCACGAGGAGATCCTAAATGGTCTGGAGAATAGGATTCATATAAGGAAAGTCCTGTTTCGGAGTTGGAGAATGATTCCGGTGTTTTCATCGGGAATGTTCTAGAAGGGTTCAGAAGGTCCGGCACTCCGGAGGGGAAGGGTACATGAATGTGTCATAACAAGTTGGAATGGTTGCATCATGTACCAGGTGTCATCGCTGAGCAAAATAAAGGGATAAATCAAATCCTAGTTTGAAAAAGTCAAACGCCAATTTGAAAAGTCAAACGACAAGTTTTCTTGGTGGAGGGAGAGTAGGAAACCTACTTGGGGAGGAGTTCCTCTCCCTCCACCCGCCGGCCAAGGAGGCCGAGTTGGGGGTTCTCCTCCCCTGGCCAGCGCCCTCCCACCTATATAAGGAGGGGCATGGGTGCCCCTCTAGACACACACCTCTCTCCTCTAAACCCTAACCCTAGCCGTCGGCCACCAAGTCGCCGCCGCCCTAGGGTTTCCTCCTAGCCGCCGAGTTGGGGCCCTCCCCTTGCCCTAGCCGCCGGCCTAGCCCTCTCTCCTTGGTGCATCTAAACCCTAGATCGCCAAGGCCTCTCTCATAGTCCACCATACTCGCTCCGGCTTAAGGAGAAGCCCTGCGAGATCTCCCCTCTACTTCCGGAACCACGCCGTCGTGCTGCCGGAATCGCGAGGAGAGTGCTACAACCTCCGCTGCCTGCTGGAACAAGGGAGAGGAAGGTCTTAGTCAGTCTGAACGTGTGACCGATTGCGTGAGCGCTGCCGCACGTTGTGGGAAGGATCGTCTACACGATCTTGAGATCGGCAAGAGTACGACTACATCACCCACGAGAATCCGCTCGTTAAACACTTTGGAATCTTCGAGGTGAGTTATTCTATCGACTCGTTGCTACAATCTAGTAGATAGATCTTGGCTTGTTTGTTTGTATGCGGTAGAATTTTTTGTTTTCCATGCTCTCGAACGAACCCCTACATCTTCAACAATGGGTGATCTCAAATCGTTCCCGAACACTCGCAATCACCGCCTGCAGAACTGCAAGCAATCAAGGGTGGTGGACTCGGCGATGCGGAGATGGTCATCGGCAGACATCACCGCGCCCATATGCAAGCAACCTCATTGCCACGGTGCACTTCAAGCGAGAAAACCCAACCAAGCGGTGCGATCCTTCTTGCAAAGGAAATATGGGTCGAACTCCGGATGGCATGCACGATCTTGAGGAAGAGCTTCCTTATCTCAAACGTGGCTAAACACGCCTCTCGATGGAGTGGCTGGTCGGCGAAGTAGTCGGCGTACAACATGTAATAGCCCTCTATCCTCTCTCGCCTTGCACTTCATGCGACTGGCGCGAACCACAAGCTTGGCCGCCATCTGCATGTACAGCTGGGCGAGCGATGCGAGGATCTGCAAGTGCTCTTCACTTTCGGCGACCTCGGCGCTCTCCTCCTCAAGGAGTACGGCGAGCAAATCCTCATCGTCGGAATCCATGGCGAGTATCTCGCCTCGCCGTCGATGGGCGATACCTCGTCGGAGTCCATGGCGAATCCGCCAAATGTCGAACACTGGCGGGCGTGGTGTTGGCGCCGCGGCACGCCACGGGCGAGGATAGGTCGGCGAAAGCGGCGGTGGAGAAGGCGTGGAGGTGGGCGGCAACAACGGCGAGCATAGCTAGAGGCGTGGGCATGTCTCGGCGCGGGGGAGCTCCGCCGGCGAAGTCATGACGACAGAGCTCTTCGCGGCAGTCTGGACGAGTGGAGTGGGTGGGAATGGGGATCTTACCATGAGCGCTCACGCCTTTTGCGGCGTCCCGGCGTCCCTGTATGCATCTGGAACCTGGGTTCGGCCTGGGTAGGCCGGACCAAAACACGTCCAAATCCGGACAAAAACAGGTCCCTGGGTACGCGACTGGGCCGACTTTCAGCATCCGGACTGAATTTCGGCGTCCGGATCGGCGTTCTGGGTAGGCGAGTTGTAACACCCTCAGAATCGGACCTATGCAAGTTTTAGCGAAACCCGCCAAACCCGCATAGAAACGATTCAAAGGTGCCCACCAGGCACTTTCGTGCGGGTGGAAAACGAAGTAATAACATTACACAACAGTCCTCGATGGGACCCACAGAACAGATATATATATATATAACAGCGACTCAATGAGTCAAGAATACCGATATAATATACAAAGATCCAAATCACCTTGAAAGAAGGAGCGTCCGACTACGGACAAGATGCAAATGGGGCTAAGAGCCCTGAAGAATAACCAATGGCGTCCATAACCTGCCTGTGCCAAGCGGAAGGGTAACCCCTAACGCTAAGCGTCGATCTCAAAACCTGCTTAAACAAAAGGGTGCCGACAAAGGGCAAAGGAAAAAGAGGGCGTCGATCGAGGCCAAGACACGGCGAGGCTAGAATTCGGTCCTCGCCTACATAGGTATGGTGGGTGGCGGCGGCGAGATGCACTAAACAACCTATAGAGACTCGATACAACTAGCGGTTATCAGAGAGGGATAAGAATGACCTATGCGGATCCAACCTGAAGCTAACACCAAACAAACCCATCCTGATGTTTCCCCCTCGAGACCAAACGAGGAAGTCCACCGAGGAACTCACACAGTTGGCAGTTTTATTTATTCAGTTATAGTTGCAGCAATTACTAGTCAGGTTTAGATAATTATCCTGATAAAAATAAGCAGTGGGCACTTTTAGTGAATCATTCCGTTATAGTTGCAACAATTACTAATCAGAAACAGATGGCATGAGATAAACCCAAAAACCCAGCAGTTGTTGGTACTTTTATTTAGCCATTCCGTTGTAGTTGCAATACTTACTAGTCAGGTACAAAGGTCGCAAGCGACGCTCCAAACAAGCAATTGTGGGCAGTATTATTTAGCCATTCCATTGTAGTGAAGCTGATTACTAGTCATTATAAAGTCAAATTTATAGCAATAAACTTTAGTTATGCTTTTCTATGATCGAGATACTGTGCTCCAAGTCGTCCATATCCGCGGACACGACTTTCAGAAAGTTTTACCCGGCCGGGGTGCACCAATAGCAACACACGCTCGATCAACCTCGGAAAAACCAAATCAACACCCAATGAGGCTTTCACGACTGAACAATCACAGGATTCAGAAATATTTCAGGGGGCCACCCCTTAAGTAGATCCCGCAACGAAGCTAGCTGACTCCGAGACGGACTCAAGGTTTGGGTGGGCGGTGACGATCGGGAACCCGAAGTGTGGCTGGGCTTGTCGATACCGCGTAAACGTGTCCCGATCCTAAAGATGCAGTGTGCTCCTCGCAATCGTAAATACATAAGTAGCATGGCATAAGTACAGGATAGTAAATAAAACCTCAAACTAGTTTGTGGCCCCAAGAAATAAGACTGAATCAAGCTCGCTCGGGGTCCCATATACCTCCGGATGTGGATAGCGATAAATCAAGGCAGTATCAAGTACTCGGGGTCCTACGGGACACAAGTGGGCGTTCGGAAACCAAATATTCTCTATCACCCACCGATGCCTCTGCTTACTTCAATTTTAGTTGTTAAACAGGAATTAAAATGAACGGTAAGTAAAACTAGAATTGTCTCCAACATCAACTTGCGGCAATACATCAACAATCGTGGCAGCGACCGCATAGCAACACTTGAGCAAGCGACTACGACGCGCGAGTCCAACTAGCTACCAAACAACAGGTAGTAGGATGGGTCCAAGGCAATATAGGGCTGCACGGTATATCACAGGTACGGAAACTAAAGCATCGCAACACATATAGCAATAGATCAACAGGAGGGAATAAATACTATAAAAGTAAGATGGGTAGAAAGGGGGAAGATGCTCGCCTGAAAACATTGTCGAAGATTCAACCGAAGATCGGGGCGAAGCTCACATCAACTCAACGGTCTTATCAGCGAAGAAGCAAAACACTAGAAGGAACACAGGATGCAATATTTAATACAACGGCAGAAGATCGGCATGATGCATGTATGATGCATGACATGGCAAGGTGCGATGCAATTAGGTCATATTAAGCGGAACCGGGGTCCTGACAATTAATTAGGTGGTTCATGTTATTTAGAAGCCCCGCAATTTAAATGTTGTTATAACAAGGCAAGATAAGATACCGGTTCGCTACACAAGTTTAAATGAGGCCGATATGAGACTAGATTTGCCCGCATATGGGCCCCATATTTAATTATTAGGTGAATCGGCATAAGGCCCCCAAACCACACGAATATGCATGCGAGTATGACAATTACTATGCAACAAGTTGTTATGTTTAGCATTCATAAAAATAAGGGTTCGGATAAGGGTCACACATTGAGGGTCTCGACGGTCTTGGGGTTCCGGGGTTCGGGGTCGGTCTCAGGGTCCAGGGTTCGACGGGCCTTGGTCCAGGGGGTTCGACGGGATCGTTCTCGGATAACGGGGTAGATCTTGGCGCATTCGCGGTGGTCGGCCATGTTGTCGGTCTTGGCGTTCGGGATGAAGCACTTGTCGCCTCCGGGGAGCAGGACTTGGTTCGGCGTCGGGGGCGCGTCGGATTCTTCCGGGTCGGTGCCGGTCTTGTTGTCGCGCCGATCTTGTCGGGTCCCACAGGGTCGATCTTGCCGTTGCGAGGGTCTTGTCGGGCCCGCGCAATCGAGTCGGTCTTGGCATTCAGGATGAAGTACTTGTTGTTCTCGTGGCGATCTTGGCGGTCGTCGGGTCCGGGCTCGGCGTCCGGGGGAAGGAGTACTTGTCGCACGGTGTCCGAGTAGGCAAAATTGTCGGTTCCGGCTTCGATTGTCGGTGTCGGACTTGAGTCTCGGCGTCAGGAGATCTTGGCATTGGTATAACATCGGTCACGCGGACGAGACACGGTGAGGAACACGGCGATGCGCATGTTGTCGTTGATCTTGAGTAGGGCAACAACAGCACCACACAGATAACTATCGCCGGGAACAGGAACACGGATCTGCTGACGGTGTTGTTTGCAAGGCGAAGTGCTTGTGTGATCCTTGAGCCCCACCTTGCACAACACGGGCAGCCTTGGCTTGAAACGGAGGCACCAGGACCGCATCGCGATGGGACAGCTCGCAGAGGCGACATAGGATGCCGGCTCGCAGGAGGGGGTACGTCGGGAAACCGATGGCGGCTCGGGGCGGCCCTAGCGGCGACGCGGGCCAGAGGCCAGAGACGGGGCACGGGGAGCTCGAACGGAGGCGGGCGCTTCGCTGGGCGGAGGCAGGCGAGTGGGCGGCGGCGCGAAGCAGCGGCGGTCGTGGCGAAGCGTTCCGTGGCGCAAGCGCAGCGAAGACGACGCTTGCGAGGCAAGGCGGGCGACGGCGAGAAGTCCGCGGGAGCTTGCTTTCATGAGGAGCGTCGAAGCGGCAGCGAGGCGATTCTGCCGTGCGGAGAGGTGAGCCATGCGGTCAGGCTGCGGGCAGCAGGTGGCGGCAGGCGGCGAGGCATGCAGCAGCGCTTGAGGCAGCGACAGGCTCATTGTCAAGGGGGCTCGGCTTAAGGACGGCCAGCCAGCTGTGAGGAGGCGACACCTGAGCGGAAGGCGGAGGCTTCAGTGAGGGGCGAGTGAGCCAGGCGGTGAGGAGAGGAGGAGACGGGCCGGGGCGGCGCAGGGCCTGGGAAAGAGAGGCGGAGGGAGGCGGCCAGGGAGAAGGGCAGGCGGAGCGGCGCTGCGCCGGTGAGAGGCGGCCTCAGCCACGGGGAGGTGCGGGACGCGCTAGGGGAGAGAGAGGAAGGTGGGAGCGAGCGGGGGCGCCGGCGGGCGAGCTCGGAGGCGAGGGAGGCTCGCGGGGGCGGTCGGGCCAGCGAGGCGGCGAGGTGGGGAGAGGAGGGACGGCGGCGTTGGGATGTGGGAGAGGAGGGAGAGGGGAGGAAGAGGAACAGTGGAGGGAGAGGGCGGTTCGGCGTGGGTGTGCGTGCAGGGGTGGGTCCCAGGGGAGGTGGGGACTGCAGGAGGTGGCCGGGTGACAGGCGCTGCGCGCGTGTGTGGCGTGGTGTTGTGTGGCCAGGGGTGTGGGTTGTGTGTGTGGAGGGGAGGTGAGGATGAGGTGGAGGATTCTGATTGGAGGGGAGAGGGAGAGAGGTGAGGTGGCAGGTTGCTATAGGGGGGGGGTGATGTGGAGGGGAGGGCTGGGTAGGTTAGTTGGTAGCTGTAGGATTAATAGGGTGGGCCGTTTTATTTTTCTGGGGTGGTCGTTCTGGTCGTTTCGGCCCGTTCGACTGCCCCACTAAAAATAATTCAAACTTTTATTTAATTTGAAAAGAACTTTTGCAAATAGTTTTTAGGCAAACAAAGTATCCGGCAGCATCCGGGGTTTTGTGTTTGAACAAAGTCGGGGCGTTTAGAAAACAAAACTGGGTTTTTCCGAAATAGTTTTATGCGCAAATGCAAGATGATGACGATGCTCAAATGCAATATGGCATGATGACATGAGCATGCGGTCATGATGATGCAATGCATAAAAACAACGCGATTTTCTAGTAGTGGTTTTTGCGGGATGCCACACGAGTGGAGATGCTCTTAGGCCCCAGCCACGAGAGGCCCACTTGAAGCCGTAATTTTACAGGCATTTGCTATCTATCGCTCAGTGCATGCGCTAGCTTTTCCGTGGTTTGGGCCAGCCCATAGATCCGTGCTTCTGGTTTTTCTTGTTTTTGTGGTCTCATGTTTGGTTTCTCATGTTTTTTTTTGTGTTTTTTGTTTTATTTTGGCTAACTTTTTTATTTATTTTCTTCCAAATTGGAATATTTATTTTCTAAAACAATTTAGGCGTCTTACATTTTAACTTTTAACTAAATTTAGGCGTCTTACATTTTAAAACGGAGGAAGTACTAACTATTCTATCATAGTCAACACATGAAAAAACTGCGAAATAGTAAATATTATTTGAATCTCAAAAAAAGTAAATATTATTTAGGCCGTATTTGGCGCAGCCCATAAAAGTAAGCTTCATGCGTGCATTAATAGTGTACACACTAGCCGGAAAATAGCACCTCCCTAATTTTTATTGTTGCTCTCGGCTTAAAAATGCCATGAACCATCGACCACAAATACAAACCAAGAGAAATCCACGTGATGAGCAGCAAGTGCATACATTACAACATCCTATTGTCTTACCTGGTTGGACGCCTCCACATAAAAGGATGGGCAAAGCTTAACACCGATGGGTCTTTTGATACTGATCGTGGTGCTGGGGCTGGCATTGTTCTCTGAGATCATAATGGTGATATAATCATATCTTCTTGTCGATCCATTGTTCTCATGCCGTGATGCGTTGGAAGAAGAATTAGGGGCCTTACTTGAAGGTATTTCTTGTAAAACAAAAGGACAGAATAATTTGGGGAGAGATAGCCGCACACACCAAGGCGTGGGATCTCATCATATATATATATTGATCAGCTGATTAGCTTACAACAGGTAGAGTTAGAATAGGAGACCTCCTAACTATCATACACAATACATGTACAGAACAGTACGTGATACAAATTCGCGTACGTTAACAGACCCCCTCAATCACAACAGTAGACATGTTGAGATTACATTTACATTTTTCAAACAACGGAAGTGGCAGCGGTTTGGTGAAGACATCAGCAAGTTGATCTTTAGAAGTCACAAAACAAACTTGAAGTAACTTTTTAGCAACCCTCTCACGAATAAAGTGAAAATCAATTTCAATATACTTTGTCCGTGCATGAAAAACAGGATTCGACGAGAGATACGTAGCGTCAATATTATCACACCAAAGAATAGGTGGAGAATCCTGTCGAATACCAAGTTCCTTCAATAACGCTTCAACCCATATAATCTCAGCAGTAGCATTCGCAACCGCTTTGTACTCGGCTTCGGTGCTAGAACGAGACACTGTAGTCTGTTTGCGAGCACTCCACGTGACCAAGTTTCCACCATAAAAGACTGCATATCCCCCGGTGGATCGCCTATCACCAACATCACCTGCCCAATCAGCATCAGAGAAGGCAGGCAGAGTGCTGGAAGTGGCGGGTCGAAGAAGCAGGACATGACCAACAATATATTGCACATAGCTAAGAATACGCTTAACAGCACTCATATGCTCCTCAGTGGGGGAATGAAGGAACTGACAGACTCGGTTGACAGCAAAAGAAATGTCTGGACGGGTCAACATGAGATATTGTAGCCCACCAACAAGACTTCTGTACCGGGTAGCATCATTAGTTTGAAGTGCAGGACTATCCGCAACAAACAACTTAACAGAGGCAGACATAGGAGTTGTGGCAGGAGCACATTTAAGCATACCTGCACGGCCCAGAATATCAGAAGCATACTTGCACTGAGTAAGAGTGAGTCCTTGTTGACACCGGGAAACTTCAACCCTAAGGAAAAAATGAAGAGGACCAATATCCTTGACTGTAAACTCTCGACGAAGACCAGTAATGAGATGATCAATCGCCAAGGAAGAGGAGCTGAGAACTATAATATCATCAACGTAGACCAGGAGATAAATAGTCACCTCAGACCGTGTAAGAATGAATAAAGAGGTGTCAGCTGCCGATGGAACAAATCCATGTTGATGAAGAACAGTACCAAGTCGAGCATGCCAAGCTCGAGGGGCCTGTCTGAGTCCATACAGAGCTTTCTGCAAGTGACACAGGTGAGTAGGATGCTGAGGATCCTCAAAGCCTGGAGGTTGACGCATGTATACTTCCTCCTTTAAGACACCATTAAGGAAAGCATTTTGAATGTCAAGCTGACATATAGACCAGCCACGGGTAACTGCAATGGACAAAAGCAAACGAATGGTGGTAGGCTTCACAACAGGACTGAACGTGTCCTCATAATCCAGACCATAGCGCTGTCGAAATCCCTTAGCAACAAGACGGGCCTTGTACCTCTCAAGGTTGCCATTTGCATGACGCTTAACCTTATAAACCCACTTGGAGTCAATAATATTTATACCTGGGCGAGGAGCAACAAGACGCCAAGTTTTGTTAGAAGTCAGTGCATCGAACTCCTGTTCCATAGCCTTACGCCAGTGGGGAATGCCAAGAGCGGCTCGGAAATGTCGGGGTTCAGCAGACGGATCAGCACTGGCTTGAGCAATACAGGCAGTCATCCAGGCAAGCGTACCATCTATACGTTGTTTCGGCTGACGCACGCCACGAAGAGCATGAGTAACTGGGCGCAAGGAGTCCGACGGAAGCGGCAGCAGTGGTTCAAGAACCGGCGGCTGAACAGAAGACACCGAGGCCCCGCTCGCAGATGAGTCAGGCACGGCGACGCAGAACCCGGCGATGCAGGAGCGGGAGAGACCGGCGTGGGCGAGTCCAGTGGACCCGGCGCAGGCACGGGCTGCGGGCTGGAGGGGTGCATGCGATCGACGTGACCATCATGGCCACGATCATCAGTAGTTGCTTCCGGCGGATCATCCAAGACTTCAAGACGAGCAGCGCGGCCAACACCTGCACCATGGTTAGGAAGCAAAGACGGAGCATGTGCAATATCTCGAAATTGATCAAGCAGAGAAGGAGATAGAGACGGTAATTGTGAGGACGAATGGAGATTAGAAAAAGGAACACATGTTCATCAAAAATGACATCCCGACTAATATAAACACGATTCGTAGGGACATGGAGACACTTGTATCCTTTATGAAGTGGGCTATACCCAAGAAAAACGCATTGCTTGGAACGATACTCAAGCTTATGATTATTATAGGGTCGAAGATTTGGCCAACACGCACACCCGAAAACTTTAAAGAAGGTATAGTCAGGTGTCTCGCCTAACAAACGCTCAAGTGGGGTTTGCATGTTAATGACATGAGAGGGCATGCGATTGATGAGGAAACAATCAGTGACAAAGACATCGTTCCAATAACAAAAAGGAATGGATGCATGAGCACGTAAAGTAACACATGTTTCTACTATGTGACGATGTTTCCGTTCAGCACTACCATTCTGTTGGTGTGTGTGTGGACAGGAGACATGATGGGCAATGCCAAGCTTCTGAAAAAAGTAGTTAAGTTTGATGTACTCACCCCCAATCCGACTGAACATATAGGATTTTATGATTAAGGAGGCGTTCAACATGAGCTTGGAATTGAATAAAAACTTGGAAAACATCACTCTTGCGCTTAATCAAGTATAACCACGTGAAGCGACTATAAGCATCCACAAAACTGACATAGTAATTATGACCACTGACAGAAGTTTAGGCAGAGTCCCACACATCCAAATAAATAAGCTCAAGAGGAGCATTTGTTACATGACTAGAAAGAGAAAACGGTAACTGGTGACTTTTGCCTTGTTGACAGGCATCACACACCGACACTATTTTATTGGACTCCGAAGGCAATTGATTACGACTCAAAACATGTTGAACAACTTGGGACGCAGGGTGACCTAGAAGAGCATGCCATTGAGCGGACGAAGCTTTAAGAGCGCTGAAGACTTGGTGATGACCAGGAGACGCATCAAGGGAATACAGGCCGCCCCGACACCGTCCTCTAAGGATGATGGCCCCCGTGTGAAGATCCTTAACAAAGAGACTGTTAGGGTGAAACTCAACAAAAACATTATTATCAGAAGCAAGTCTACAGACAGATAGCAGGTTTTTGGTGACATGGGGAACATGGAGAACATTGCGAAGGTGAAGTGGTTTGGACGAAGGAGTGGAAAGGATTGCTTGACCAATATGAGATATGCGCATACCTGCACCGTTGGCGGTGTAGACTTGATCCTTGCCGTGATAAGGCTCCTGCACGTCTAGTTTCTCCAATTGCCCAGCCAGGTGAGTTGTTGCACCGGTGTCCATATACCAGCGCGGATCGATAGGGAGCGAAGATGTATGACCCTGGGGCTCAGTGAAAACATGATTGGCTTGGGACAATTGACGATCGAGGAAGCGAACGTCGTTTCCCACACCTAGAAAATTCTTGTTGAAGCGCTTGAAACTGCGGGCAGCCATGTGCCCTTGACCGTCACACAGCTGGCAGACGATGGAGCCTCGACCAGCGCCGCGACCAGATGGGGCCAGGACATGCCCGCCACCAGCAACGGGAGGGGGAGTAGGACGAGGCACGTACCCCTGCCTTGGCGGTGGAAAACCAGGACGAGGCGAGGGGACCGCAGGGGCAGCAGGAATCGACGAGCGGTAGCTCTTAGCACCACCAGACTTATGAGCCAGATTCGCCGATTGAATATGCTGTCCAGAGGAGCGACACGCCTCCAAGCGCTGCTCCGTAGAAAGCATACGCGCATAGAGATCATGGGGAGGCATTGGTGTGTCACGGTTCTTGACGGCCTCAACGAGGGAATCATACTCCTCATCAAGACCTTGCAGAATAAAGGACTGAAATTCCTCCGGGCGCAGGGGCTGACCAATAGAAGTCAGCGTATCAGAGAGCGCCTTGATCTTGTTGTAGAAGACAGCGACGGAGGAATCCAGTTTCTTGGTGTCACGAAGTTCATCACGGAGTTGCATCGAGCGTGTGGAGGACTGCGACGCAAAGCTGCTCTCAATGATCGTCCAGGCCTCATGGGAAGTTTTGGCAAACATGATCATCCCGGCGACCTCAATTGTTGAAGTAGAGAGAATCACCGAGAGAAGAGCCTGATCTTGTTGAACCCACGCCGCATAGGCGGGATTTGCTTGATGAACAGCATCACCACCCCCCGCAGGAGCCACCGTCAGATGGGTCGGAGGGCAGGGGAAGGTTCCATCGACATAGCCGTGGAGAAGATTGCTCCGCAGGTGAGACACAACCTGGGCGCGCCAAAACAGATGATTTGTGGCGGAAAGCTTGATGGTGATGATATTGGTGAAGTTGATGGGTGGGGGATTGGAGGAGGGTGACGATGCGGTGGAGAGAGACGACATCAACGCGGCAAGAGGGCCAGCGACCGTCGTGAGGGTAGAAGACGAGGTGGAACCTGCGGCGGCAGAAGTCGCCATCTAGGGTTTAGGACCGAAGGTTGGCTGATACCATGTAAAACAAAAGGACAAAATAATTTGGGGAGAGATAGCCGCACACACCAAGACGTGGGATCTCATCATATATATATATTGATCAGCTGATTAGGTTACAACATGTAGAGTTAGAATAGGAGACCTCCTAACTATCATACACAATACATGTACAGAATAGTACGTGATACAAACTCAGGTACGTTAACATTTCTTTGGCCTTACATTGGTGCAACCAGCCTCTGCTTATTGAAGTGGATTGTTTGGAGACGGTTAAAACCTTAACAAATGGAGAGATGGATAGATAGGTTTTTTCAACAACAATTGAAGAGATCAAAATCTTGATGAAGGTTCGTCAGTCTTGTATTACTCATAGGCGAAGTTAAAATAATAGTAGTCATTTTATGGCAAACTTCGCTAGAACAAATGCTCGCACAGCTGTTTGGCTCAGATCTGGACCTGATGGTCTCATGACCATCTGTCGAGCTGATTGTAATCCTTGATGTTATAGTAATACCTGAAGTATTCTTATCGCAAAAAAGGTCCAGAAGGACCAAGAACGATATTCTTTCCGGCAGTGGGTTATAGTAAGTGGCGCTGTCTCCGGGAGTTGAGGGCCCCGATGCGACTTGAGAAATGAGATTCTATTTTTTTTAAACTCGACAACGAGTAAATCCACAAATTTACTTAATTGCTTAAGAATGTGCTAGTTGGTTAAATGTTTTAAAAAAATATTCGACTGAAAATAAGTGATTTAAATTTTTCTAATTTACAATAATAACGAATCTAGATAAATAAGTCACTTATTACCGAACAGAGTGAGTACCAAAAAATAAAATACATCATATTCCACCGAACTATTTCATACTCACTCCGTTATGAAATAACTGACTTGAATTTAGAAATGTATCTATATACTAAAATACGTTTAGATATATTTAGATTTAGAAAAACCAAGTCAGCTATTTCTAAATGGAGGAAGTACATGACCATATGGGTTGGAGCAGTCATACCTTGATCCTGGTGGGGCAGTGAGGGGGAGGGGGTGTCACTCCGTCAAGCATCTGGAACTACAATTGGTGAGCGATGCAAGGCAAAGGCAAGCGAACAACCGAAGAGACGAATTCGTTCTTTGCGTTCACAGATCGGGATGTTCCCGCCGCCTCGTCTTGCTCTGGCAGTCTCAGTCTCACCTCTCAGCCCTCTCTCGCGGGTGAAAAAACGCGAGCGGCGAGCGAAAAAACAATCGCATCCACCCTTGGAAGGTTGGAACTGATTGGGACTGGGATCGTGCGATCGTGGTCTCTTGGAGTTCAGTGTTTGACTATTGGTGCTGGACTGCAAGAGTAATGTAAGCGGCTTGTTGCAGCTGGGCCACTAGAAAATTACTTGTGGCCCTTGACTAAGTGTACTAAGAAGTAGACATTTAGGGGCCTCCAGAATTGGGGGCCCTGTTTCGGTGATCACTTCCAACATGTCCATCGACGAGCCTGATAGTAAGGTTAAAAAATAAACTAAAATTGCTACCAGGACTTGCACTTTTATGGAAAGGACCCTCAAACATAAAGAAGAAAGTCAACCGAGTCCTTCTCCATTGCGACTATGTGCTTCGCTCGACATCTTGGCCAACATCTTCATCGTCGAGGAAGCACCACTTGGGACGAGGACATCGTGAAGCACCAGGATAGAGCGATTGGACGGACTTCACAACATTCTCATGCCTGGAGGTTGTAGAACAACCAACAAGTAGTGGCTAAGGAGGGACGCCCTTTGGCCATGAAGAGCAAGGGCAAGGCAGCTCCGACTGTCACGAGTCCCCTATTAAGGAATTCCTAGAATCTCATGCAACCCGGTCTCCTCGCTACGTAGATTAAGGATTAGAATTCATTACCTTTGGCTCCCGTTGGAGCTTCACAGACAACCACCAGACCGCTGGTAGTAATCTTACCGATGACATGATGCCACATGCGCAAACTCTAAACCTAGACCAGATCTACGCCTTAATCCACCATTAACGGTGTGGAGAGGAGACCGGTGTCCTAATCCATCTCAACGCCCTCCAGCATGAAAGTCGATGCTGAGAAGGATCAGACCCGGGGGCTCGTGGCTGACTCTCAAGGGGTGGAGGAGCGGAAGACGGTGAGAGGGGAGGAGAGTAGAGGGGTCTCAAAAAATAAAAATTCGGGGTTTGAAGGCCATGTGATATGTACATGCCCGGGTTTGGGATTGCATGCATTGATTTGAAAAAAATGATACTGATGATTTCATATAGGTTTTTATCATTTGTGCCATTATGACCGATCCAATACTCAGTTTTGCCATTTAACCAATCGAAACTCCAATTTTTTCCACTACTATGTTACAATACTCCTTAATTTTACCACTCTTTCGTATTTTCAACGTTAGTCTATAATCATTTTTGTCATTCTAGTTTCTCCACACCTTTTCTATTTATTATGTATCTCACTAATTATTTTTTCATTTCATCATCTCTCTTAGCATTGTTGGTCCGTGTGGAGAAGCTGAGCAGGTATAGCACCAAATCTAGTTTGAGTGACGTATCGCTCGTATGGTACAACACGTCCTGCTGTGTGATCCACGCCCACATGCTGGAGGTAGGGCATGCCCAAAAGCAGTAGACTTCCATTGACATGCAGGCATATCGAATGACCAGATCCAATCTTTTGCACATAGACGCGAGGCAGGCTAGTTGTGGGCGCGTTGTTGATGACGTATACCTGATTACTCTGATAGTGTTCGACATGGATATATGATCCATGTAGGCGTTCTCGGGCGGTAGCTTCCTAGTGTTATCGACGACCATGTGTTGGACATTTTCAAAGATGACGATGGAGGATACCATGCATGGTGTTGACTTGAACAAATCTTAGGCGCTGCTTATTATACCGCTAACTGAAAGATGTCATATGGCAATGACAAAACTAGAAATTACTATTTTCTGAATGACACTGATGTGGATATGCCGAGATCACACCTCACAGAACAGGTAAAAAACATGTCATAAGTTTCACTAAATGGGTAAATAAAAGTATTTTATGTTATGTAGGATAAATATTATCAGAAATGTAAAATTAGGATGTAAAAAATGGAATTAACTCTAAAGAGACAGGGGTGGAAAACCAGAAATGGCAAAAATAATTATAGACTAACGGTAAAAAGATAACATGATGATAAAATTGAGAAGTGTTGTAACGAAGTAGTGGTAAAATTAAAATTTTAATCGGTCAAATAACAAAACTAAGTATTAGGTCGATTATAATAGCAGAAATAATAAAAGCCCTTTCATATAACCATGGATGCAGCCAGTCTTGCGATGTTAGCTTCCATTATCGGAAGTAGCACGCATACCGTAGTCAGCGTTGTACTCCATTATCTGCGTGTAGGGACGGAGACACACCCAGAGCAAGAAGGGCCGTGGCCCTGGTCGCCGAGATTTTGCTTACCTATTATTCGCTAGAAAAAAATTTGGTCCGTGGCGTGACGTAGCCCCGCAGCCTAGGCCAGGCCTGCCTCGACCGACGATGCGACGACCTCGATGGTTTCACCTCTCGCTCGCTCGTTGCGCCGCACCTGTCCACGCACGCGCCCACGCCGCGAGCCCGCACCGCGACCACGAGACTGCGACTGGCGACGACTGCTGCTTGACCCAGGGCCGCCACGGCGCCGCCCCTGCATCTCGGCGACTCGGCCTGGTCGCCTCCGTTCCGTTCCCAGACGGTGGCACCCTACCTCTGTCCGGTGACGGCGTGACGCTATTCCTTGGCCCTTGCTCCTTGGTAACCAGGTACTCCCCTTGCTGTTCGCGATCCTTTGGCATGTCCACGATCTAGAAGAAGAAAGGCATGCCGTACGTCCCGTATACGGTATACCCAGCAGGCAGGAACGAGGACACAGCGGAGTGGTGCGACCGAGTTAGCAACAGCAGCTAGCTAACAGCTAGCTATCTGGACTAGCTAGATCGTCTTATAATTGGTTAAAATCAAAACATCTGCTAACCTGATACTTGAACTGTTGAAACTTGGTTAAGTTTGATTTAGAAATAGACAGGGAATTGGGGAGTAGATTAGATAGAGATAATCAGATAGAGGATGAATAACTCTGACTTACATATGTTCGAAAATTGTCGTGGTAATCGGCAGCGAGTAGTAAAACATGGGGCAAGGGCGGCCAGCCATCTGCGGTGCGAGATGAGGGTGGAGACACAAGGATTTACCCAGGTTCGGCCCCCCGGAGGGTAAAGACATACTCCTGCTAGATTGTATTATGATGAGAGTACAATGGGTCGAGCTCGACGACTAGGCGGCGAGTCGCTCGGGTGTATGATGAAACGTATCTCCTATGCGTCTCCTAGGGAGGTTTATATAGGCTCACCTCGCTAGGGTTTACAGATTATAACTGAATTGGTTAAGGATTCGGATGTCCTATGACCTAGTTCGACTGGGCCTAACTACGCTTCTGGGCCTTCAGCTTCCAGTCGCCTGAGTCCACGCCAAGTCTTGATCCAGTCGCCGACCTGTAGGCGCTGACAGCTTAGGCCGGCGGGAAACGTCCTGCTGGGTATACCCCGGTAGGCATATCTCCATCAGTAGACCCCGAGGCCGTCGTTGATTTGTCGCAGGTGTTTGCTGGCAATCGGAGTAAACGGGTCCAATGCGGACGCCTAGTCGAATCGGCGGCGGACTCCTGAACAAAGAAAAGAACTAGTCATTTTGGTCGCAATAACGGCGACCAATCGTGTCGCAGCTCGGCGAATGGGTCGGCGAATACTTAGTCACTGTTATAGCGATCGGGTCGACGAGTACTTTGTCGCAGTTATAGCAATCGGGTCGGCGAGTCGTCGAGTCACCGGGAGCAGCGAATCGAGCAGATGAAGTTGGACCGTCAACTGTGGTCAAACTAGCCGTTGGGTAACCCCAACGGTAACTTCGGCGTAATCACCGCGTAATAACGGCTCCCGGGAATGACGGGTAACTACCGCTATATAACAGGAGCGAGGGGCGACCAGGGAAACGCTTCCTCCACTTCCTTCGATCTCGCATTTCTCCGTCTCCTCATTCCTCGCAGCGATCGGAACACTCCCGAGAGCCCCGACCACCACGAACTCCCATCCGATGGCCCCCTCTACCGAGCCATGGGGCAGATCCAAATGTACTAAAGCGCTGCTAGCATCTTTCGAGGAGGGATCCTTGGCGGTAGATGGCGATCATCGCGGCGAAGAAGTGATTCGGATCCGCGAGAGTTCATCGCTTCACCAACCGGGCGGGGCGGGCTTCCCTTCTTCCCTCTTCTTTCGGCGTTTCTATGCCTACTATGGAATCCAACCATCGGATATGGGTCCGCATAGTATCGAGCAGCTCGCCATTTTCGTGGCGTTCTGCGAGTGCTATTTGGGCTGCAGGCCCTATTTTCCCCTGTGGCAAGACTTGTTCCACGGGAGAATCAGCCGCGAGGAGACAGGCGGTCCGATGCTAGCCGCGGGTGGCCTGATGTTCTAGCTGAAGTCGGAGGCCTCATTCTTCGATCTGATGCTGCCCGCCAAGGCGGCAAATGAATGGGAGAAATTTTGGTTTTACGTCACCGAGTCGACTCCAAGCGATGAAGTGGCACTTCCAAGATACTCTGCCGACCGGCCCGAGCCTCGTCGGCTCCAGGTCGCCAAACTCCCGCTGGATCAGCGAATGGTTGTTGACGAAATGTTGCAAACCATCTGCGGCCTGAAGAAGAAAGGCCTCTAGACCATCAACCTCTACAACTGCTAGCTCGGGCGGTGGCTCAGGCCCTTGGCCAGCCGCGACCACTATATGTATGAGTATACGGGTAAGGACGACCAGACGAAGTCCTGCCTCGTTGAGTGGAGACTCAATGACTACACGCAGGCCCTGAAGAAGATTATCCTGGCCGTGTACCTTGACGCAAAGGCCGAGCTCGCCCCTTATATTGCAAGGCGCCCAGCTCCAACGGTAAGTTGTCACTCTGTTAACACTCACAGTCGCAGCTTGTGCATTCGTGATCGTGCTAAATTTGTTTGTTCTTGTTGCAGTTGTTCCAAGTGGTGGAAGGGTGGCTTCCACCCGCAGATGATGAGAACTCGAGCTCGTCCGTCCAGGACGGGAGCGAGTAACCACCCGCGAAAGACAACGCCGAGAGCGAAGACGATGACGACGAGCCCGTGGAGGTTGCTGCCCACACGGTTCGCTAAACCCGCGGGCAACACAAGCGCGATCTCGAAGCGAGAAAGAGCCTCGAGCCCCACGATGATGACGACGACGAGCTTCCCGAGCACACCTCACATCGCGAGGCCACGCCATCAAACAAGAAGAAAGCTCCGCCGAATAAGAAGATGAAGCCAGCGAAGCAGATATCTCCGCCCCGATCTGCGAGCAGCTCCGATGCCACCAGCTCGGGTGAGGACGCAGCGGCACACGCGACCGTGGCTACATGCGCTACAGCCCCTAGGGACGAGGCGTCGCTGGCGTCGTTGCCACCGCCATTCGCCCCAATTGTTAGCTTGGGGGCTGCTCCAGCCACAGGGGCCTCGCCACCAAGGGGTGCTCCCGCGGCTGTTACCACGGAGGCTCCTGCCGCGGCTTCATCTTCGAAGAAGCCATCAGTGTCTTGGGCACACGATGTGTTCGAGGCGGGCCTTACTCGGAGGTTAGGGCCCGAGTTGGAGAAGCCAGCCAATATCCGCACCGGTCTACGGTTCCTGCCAGTCGCCAAGTGAGTGCTGCTCTGTCCCTTACTCATCTGCTTGTTCTGTGTTTTGATCAGACAATCTCATTCACCAAACTGTTTCGCAGGACTGGTGTTAAAAAGATCGGCCATCCTTCTGTGGCCAAGGTTCCGCCAGTCGCCTCCGAGGTGTCGGCCGATTCCTCACGGAAAAGGAAAGCCGGTGACGTCGCTGCTCCCGCCGAAGGCGTCAAGAGGACGAAGGGGGACGAAGTCGTCACGGTGTCTGATGATCAGGAGGTTGCTCCTAGCGATCCTCCGACCGCAGCGGAAGTGGCCTCGAAGGTCAAGGAGGATGTTGGGTCAGAGCATATGGTGATCGCAGACTCACCCGACGTGGCCGAGCCGACTCCGAGTGGCGCAGCCGCATCTGCGGCGACCTTTCCTCGCTTCATGGCGAAGGCGGCCGCAGCGAGTGCCTCGGTGCTAGCGAGCCAAGTGCCTGGGGTCGCCGAAGCGGAAGTTGAACAACGCCGCGGCCATACTCCGGTTGTGCTTGCGTCGGTGGATGCGCTGGAACTCCACGACATGCTAGGCGCGGCCATCCAGGTATGTCCAGTCCCCGAGGATCGGGCCACTGAAATTCAGTGGTCGGATTCTTAATGTTTTTATATCATCCAGTCCCCAAGTGCCTAGTCGCTGAATTTCAGCGAGTGGGCACTTAGGAATTTCATTGTCCAGTCCCCGAGTAGCTAGTCGCTGAATTTCAGCGGGTGGGCACTTAGGAATTTCATTATTGTTGACGCTGTAGTTTGTGCGCAGGACCTGCAGCGCGAATCGGCCGATTGGCTTGCTGCGAAGTGTTGCTTGGAGAAGGAGCTCGTTGCCGTCCAGGATACGAACAAGGAGCTTCAAGCGGTTGCGGCCGAGGTAAAGGAGGCCCACCGAGGCCTTGTCCCGGTGGGTGATTTGTGGGCTCGATCCGCTGGCGTGGCTGAAAAGCAGTCGCCGACACAGGCGTGAGCTTAAGGAGGCGAGGGCGGAGGCGAGCTCAGCAGAAGGGCGAGCGAAAGCTGCTGTTACTTCTGCCGCTGAAGAGCGGAAATTGTCTGACGCGCTCATTGCTGGGCTGCAGAACGACTTCTCTTCTCTTCAAAGCTTCATCACGGGCCTCTGCCGACCGCTAATTGGTAAACCTTCCTTCTTCTTCCCTCTACCTGCGATAGCTGTATTGTGATGTCGTTGGTTTGCTCACTGCTTGTTTCTGTGCCGCAGGTCGGATCACTGATAACACGGAGGCGCGATGCGTCGACGCGACAATGTGGCCACCACTCGACTCAGCCGCGTTGTCCGCGACTTGCCTTCGAGCGTATCTTCAGGAGATATCGCCCACGGAAGTAATCCCCAACGACCTTGTCGAGGTATGGCGCTACCTGGAAAAGGCTCCGTCAGTCGTCGAGTTCATGACGCGGTCGGCCTTGCGGTGCGCGGCGATGACGCCACCTTGGGCTTGCCCACTTCCGGAGGATTTCGACCTCGACGATGTCTGGCGGCTACCCTCGTCAGGCTCGTGGAGATTGCCGAGTCTTTGGTAGCCGGACCGGGCCGCGGTGTACTCCGATCGTGTTTGGGCGATGGGCGACCTCATCCCCTATCAGGAGACGATTGTCGCTCCCAATGATCCTGAACCGAAGCATCAGGACTTCAAGGTCGAGCAGCCGTTTCGTGCGGTGATGGTGGGCGAGCTGACGCCGTACCCGTCGAACCCGTACATGCCCTTCATCCGCAGCCGCAGGGACGGTGGTGCGTCTGCATCAAAACCTGCGGAGTAGAAGTGTTGTGCCCTTGGGCATTAGTACAAAATAACTATTTAACTTTCCTTGTATGTGGAACAACTTTGTGCTGCTATAATGGAAACTCGTGTTATTTTGTCATTCGTTTTGTGATTTTGGATTTTGATTGAGCGAGTCCCCGAGCGCGTCCGCCCTTTTATGGGGTTTACCTCGTTATTATATGTTTGTTAACTTTTAATGAATTGAGGTCGACTCGCCATGGCTCGGAGAGCCAGTCGCATGGTGACTCCCAGGGGTGCTCTTTACTTAACCGTTTTCCCGGGCGTGAACGAGGTCGGGTTGCCGAGTCCCCAAGCGTGATACTTGGTGGTTCTAGTCGCAGCTCTAAGGTAGGTGAGGACTAAGAGCGTCGTTGTTAGCGCGTCTCTTCTGCCTGATCCGGAGGATCAGTCGCGTGGCGAGTCCTGGGCGCGCTCTTATACTTGGCGTTTTTACCTAGTCGCTCGTATTTGGCTGGGTGTCAGTCCCCGAGCGTGGTACTTGGCCGTTCGAGTCGCTGCGCTAAGGATGCGGAGGACTTGGTCGTTGTGAGGAGCGAATGCAGTTGTCTTGGCTCGGTGAGCCAGTCGAGCTAGGCGACTCCAATGGGGCTCCGGGTTGGTGTTTTTCGTGGACGTTACGAGGCCTGGAGTTTCCCAGTGCCCTCGTACCGCACTACTTGGTCATGCCGGTCGCTTTACCAGAGGTTGACTTCTGCGAATAGCATAACGCTGTTATTATGAGTGCGAGTGGCACAAGACACGGAGAGTAGACACAATTTTCGGTGACCGATCTTTTTTATTTCATAGCAGGTGGAGAGTACATGTATGGAGTTCTAGGAGTAGAACTTTCGTAGGAGGTTTACATTCCATGGCCGCTTGACATCGAGTTTTCCGTCTCCTCGGACATTGGTGAGGTAGTAGGCATCGTTGCCCAGGACTCGCCCGATGACGAACGGTCCCTCCCAAGGAGGGGAGAGCTTGTGCATGCCCTTCTTGTCCTGGATTAGGCGTAGTACCAGATCGCCTTCCTGGAAAGTGCGAGTCCTTACTCGCCGGCTATGGTAGCGGCGGAGCCCTTGCTGGTAGATGGCGGTGCGGGAGCGAGCTAGGTCGCGTGCCTCGTCGAGCTGGTCGACTCCGTCCTGTCGTGCGAGTCGTTTGTAGCCTCCATATAGTTGACCACCCTTGGTGAATCGTGCTCGAGGTCGGTGGGCATGACTGCCTCGGCACCGTACACCATGAAGAAGGGGGTGAATCCTGTCGACCTGTTGATGGAGGTGCGGATGCCCCAGATGACGGAGGGTAGATCCTCGACCCAGCACCCGGCGGTGCGCTCAAGTGGGACTTGGAGCCGTGGCTTCAGGCCATGGAGGATGCTCTGATTGGCACATTCCGCCTGGCCATTGGACTCCGGGTGGGTGACTGAGGCGAGGTCGAGTCGAATGTGGTGTTCCTCGCAGAACTCGTCCATGGCTCCTTTGGCGAAGTTGGTGCCGTTGTCCGTGATGATGCTGTTTGGGAACCCGTAGCGATAGATGAGCTCGCGTAGGAACTTGGTGGCAGTCTTTCCGTCGCATTTGCGGACTGGCTTGGCCTCCACCCATTTTGTGAATTTGTTGACTGCGACTAGGAGGTGGGTGAAGCCGGAGGGGGCTTTCTTGAAGGGGCCTACCATGTCCATGCCCCATACGGCGAACGGCCAGGTGATGGGAATTGTTTTGAGCGCCAAGCTCGGTACATGGGTCTGGTTGGCGTATTTTTGGCATCCGATGCACCACTGGACGATGTCGACGGCGTCTGCGTGTGCGGGGAGCCAGTACAAGCCGTGTCGCATAGCCTTTGCGACTAGGGAGCGGGCGCCGGCGTGGTGGCCGCAATCGCCGGAGTGGATGTCTTGGAGGATTTTGCATCCTTCAGCGGGTTAAACGTAGCGTTGAAACACGCCTATCACACTGCGCTTGTGGAGCTCGCCGTTGATGATGACGAAGGATTTGCAGCGGTGTATTATCATCCGGGCCTCCGTTTCATCCGCGGGCAGAGTGCCCCCCTCCAGGTAGGCGACGTATAGCGCGGTCCAGTCGCTTGGCTCGGCGATTAGAGTAGCCTGCGAAGTGTCCACCCAGCTGGTCCACTGCTTGGCAGTATGCCGCCATGGTGGGGGAGACAGCGTCGCAGGTGCCGCCGACTTGCCCGGCGACGAGGTCGGAATCTCCGTAGCAGCGCAGGCGGTTGACGTTCATCTCTTTGGCGGCTCGCATGCCATGGAGTAGCGCCTCGTACGCGGCCATGTTATTGGTGCAGGGGGTGAAATCAAGGTAGAGGACGTAGCGGAGCTTGTCGCCCTTCGGAGATGTTAGCATGATCCCCGCTCTTGCACCGTCCGTGTTCTTGGAGCCGTCGAAGTGTAAGTTCCAGTAATGGAGGTATGGCAGTTTCTCTGGCTGCGGGGCCTCCTCCCAGTCGGCGAGGAAGTCTGCTAGAGCCTGTGACTTGATCGCCTTGCGCGGCTCGTACTTGATGTTGTGGACGCCGATCTCGACGGCCCACTTGGCGACTCTCCCAGTCGCCTCACTGTTGCGGATGATGTCCTGCAACGGTGCTGAGGAGACGACCGTTATCGGGTGCTCCTAGAAGTAGTGTGGCAGTCGCCGTTGTGCTCTGAAGATCGTGTATACCAGTTTTTGGTATTGCGGGTAGCGCTGGCGCGACTCGGTTAGGTCCTCGCTGATGTAGTACACTGGTCGCCGCACCGGGCGCTCCTTTCCTTCCTCTGGCCGTTTGACGACCATGACGGCGCTAACGACGCGTTCAGAAGCCGCGACATAGACCAACATGGGTTCCTTGTCGGCGGGGGCGGCGAGTAGCGGTGCTGCGAGTAGCACCTCCTTGAGGGCGTGGAGCGCGTCGTCTGCCTCCGTGTCCCACTGGAAGGTGGGGTTCTTGCGCATTAGGCGGTAAAGGGGCATCGCCTTTTCGCCTAGCCGAGGGATGAAGCGACTGAGAGCCGCGACTCGCCCAGACAGCTTCTGGACGTCGCGCAGGCACTCGGGTCTGCCGAGTCGAGCGATCGTGTTGATCTTGGCGGGGTTTGCCTCGATCCCGCGCTTGGATACGATGTATCCCAGTAGCTGTCCAGTTGGCACACCGAAGGTGCACTTTCCTGGGTTTAGCTTTATCTTGTACTTCCGTAGGTTGGCGAACGTTTCCGCCAGGTCGGCGAGTAGATCACCCTGGCGAGTGGATTTCACAACCACGTCGTCGATGTAGACGTGGATATTGCGGCCAATCTAGCTTGCAAGGCACTCCTGCATGCACCTCTGGTAAGTCGCCCCGGCGTTTTTGTGGCCAAAGGTCATGGCGGTGTAGCAGAAGGCTTCGAATGGCGTGATGAACGCCGTCTTTTATTCGTCCTCGACGGCCATTTTGATCTGGTTGTACCCAGAGTAGGCGTCGAGGAAGCATAGCGCCTTCGAGCCCGCGGTGGAATCGATGATTTGGTCGATCCGCGGGAGGACGAATTGCTCCTTCGGACAGGCGCTGTTTAAGTTTGTGTAGCCGATACACATTCTCCAGGTCCCGTTTTTCTTCTCGACCAGGACTGGGTTTGCCAGCCACTTGTAGTACTTGATTGGTCGGATGAAGCCTGCAGCAAGTAGACGCTGCACCTCCTCGGCGATGGCTCGGCGGTGCTCTTCATTGCAGGGCCGCAGCGACTGCTTGACAGGTCGCACTTTGGGGTCGGCGTTGAGTTTGTGCTCAGCGAGTTCCCTCGGGACACCAGGAATGTTCCTGTTCATGCCCGGGGACCTCGGGGCACTTTGGCTTCCATGCGAAGATGTCCCTGTTCTCACGGAGGAACTCAATGAGCGCGCCTTCCTATGCTGGGCTCATGCCCGTCCCGATCGTCACCGTCTGGCTGGAGTCGCCTGGGACCAGCTCGATGGTGTGGGTGTGTGTTGTTGCCTCAAAGGCGATGGAGTTGCCACCCTCCGAGTTGGGCTTCTTGAGTATGGTGGGGTCGTTGCTGTTGACCCCGCTCGCGTATTTAGCGAGCTACTCGTCGTGGTTGGCCTCCGCCACGATGACGGTGTCAGCGAGTTCGGCCCCTTTGGCCTCGCATTCTGCGGCCATATCGGGGTCGCCATGGATCATGATGATGCTGCACGGCCCGGATAACTTCATCGCGTTGTACGCGTAGTGGGGTGCCGCCATGAACTTGGCGAACGCCTGGCGACCTAGGACGCAGTGGTAGGGGCTGTCGAAGGGCACCAGCTCAAAGATGATCCGCTCGGTGCGGAAGTTTGCTGGTGTACCGAAGGTGACTGGCAGCTTCACCTTGCCGATCGGATACGCCTTCCGACCGGGTACGATGCCGTGGAAGGTGGTGTAGGTTGTCTCGATCATCGACTGCGGGAGCCGCAGTCGCCTGAACGTGTCCAGGTACAAGATGTTGATGGAGCTGCCGCCGTCCATCAACGTTTTGGGGAGCCAGTAGTCCCCCACCTTTGGCTTGACCACCAGGGCGACTCGGCCCGGATACTCGATCCGTGGCGAGTGGTCCTCGCGGCTCTAGGTGATTGGTTGCTCGGATCAGTTGAGGAACTGAGGGATGTCTATCTAGGACACCGCGTTGACGGCGACGGCGCGGGCGGTGACCTTCTTCTCACGCTTCGTGTTGAAGCCTGTGAAGGTGTGGAGCGATCCGGCGATGCTGCCAAACTTTCCGCCATTTGGCGGGTTGTTGTCGAGGTCTTCCCGCGCGCGCAGTGCCTTCTCGATCTCCTTGAGAGAGTGGCATTCGGCGGTCATGTGCGTGGTGGGCTTTCCTTCCCTGCTATGAAACACACAGGGTTGGTTGAGAAGGGCCGTGGGATCGAACCTCGGCTTTGCCTTGTAGTTGCCTCCGTCGCAGCGCTGTCCTCCGTCGCGGCGAAAGCTCTTGGGCTCGCACTGCGCATACCCGACATTGGCGACGAAGTCGACTCGCCCGTCACCGCGGCGCTTGCCGGTGAGGCGAGTGCTGCTATAACATAGATCGGGCCGCGTCCCGTTGTCGTGGCCGCTCGTGCGGCGATATCCTCCCGACTCGTCGTCGGTTTCCTGGTTTGGGTCCTCTTTCGCGTACTTCTTTGCGATCTCCAGGAGGTCCGGTATGTTGTCGAGTGTGCGGTACACTCGTTTGAGCTTGGCGACCAGGGGCTCGTAGCGGCACGAGGTCTTGAAGCAGTGGATCGCGGTGTCCAGGTGGATTCCGGCCGCGTTGTACCACAGATCTTGCCACCGTTGGACCCAGCTGCGGGTCGACTCGCGGGGTCCCTGGACACACCGTTCCAGGTCCTCGATGGTGGTGGCGCGGGTGTATGAACCCTAGAAGTGCCAGACGAAGGCATCGCGCATCTCCTCCCAGGAGTCGATGCTATCCGCGGGAGGGTGTTAATCCACTGCCTGCACGCCCCCTCCATCATCAGGGGGAGGTAGCGGGCGGCGAGTAGGTCGGTGTGGCCGACGATCCCCATCGCCATGAGGTAGGTATCCAGCCATACAGAGGGATTGTACGAGGGGTCGTACTTCTCTATTTCCTTCGGCGCTTTGAAGTTCGTCGGGTATCTTTCGCCTCAGATCATCGGTCCGAAGCACTGGGGCCCGATTCGGCTCAGCGATCCCCTTGGTTCACCGTCGCGGCGGCTGGTGAGGGTGTGCCGCAGATTGTCGGGCTGGCGTGCGCGCCAATTCTGTTTGTTGATGATGTGGGTGCATGCATCGACGGGCTGCCCATTGGCGGCGACGAAGTTGTTCGCTGGCCGCGGGTCGTTGGTGGAGAGTTACGCGTTCGCGTTTCGGTGTTGGAGCTGCAGGGGCTCGGGTGGCGGGCAGTTGAGGGTATTTGCCACCATGGGGCGGACGCTCGAGGCCGCCCTGCTGCCTGATGAGCGCGAGTACATCCGACCCTGTGAGTCGGCGCCCGCATTTTATTGCTCCACTGCTTTGGCGAGTAGAGCCTTGGCGTACTGGATCTGCAGGGCACCTTCGCCGGTTACTTGGATGTTTTCAACCGTGGCTCGGCTTGCAATGACGTTGTCCATTGGGGTGGAGAACAACGGGAGGCCGTTCGTGTCTCCCTCTCGTGAGGATACCACGATCCTTGGTTGGTGCCTGGGAGGCGCGCGGTTGGGTGGTGGTGGGGCACCATTGGCCGTCGCCCCTGGTGGGGTTCGAGCGCTTCCTCCTGGCGGCGCGTTCTCGCAGACCGCGCGCTCGGTTATGCGAGCCATGTCGTTCTCGTCGTCGAAGTTCAGGGCGCGCCCCTGGATGGCGGGGTTTAGGCGGGACCTGATTCGGAGTTGGTGATATCGCGACAGCTCTTGCGTTGTCGCCTGCTCGAGGCGAAATTTTTCGCGCTCGGCTTGCTCGTTGCGGACTGCCTCTGCCAGCTTCAGGCGGAGTTCCTCGACCTCCGTTGCCGTCGCGTTTGGCGGGATCGACACGGAGAAGGGGTCTTCCGGTGGGTCGGCGCCAGTCGCCATGTAGGTCGCGGCATGGCGACCGGTTCTGTCTGTAGGGGTTCGTAGCATGGAAAACAAAAAAATTCTACAGCATACAAACAAACAAGCCAAGATCTATCTACTAGATTGTAGCAACGAGTCGATAGAATAACTCACCCTCGAAGATTCCAAAGTGTTTAACGAGAGCGGATTCTCGTGGGTGATGTAGTCGTACTCTTGCCGATCTCAAGATCGTGTAGATGATCCTTCCCAAGCGTTCGGCTGCGCTCCATGATCGGTCACACTGCGTTCGGTACTCGATGAAGACCTTCCTCTCCCTTGTTCCAAAGCGCGGAGGTTGTAGCACTCTCCTCGCGATTCCGGCAACTGTGGCGTGGTACCGAAGTAGAGGGAGATCTCGAGCCGCCTTAAGCCGGAGCGAGTATGGTGGACTATGAGAGAGGCCTCGGTGATCTAGGGTTTAGACACACCAAGGAGAGAGGGCTAGGCCGGCGGATAGGGCTTGGGGAAAGCCCCAAGTCGGCGGCTAGGGTTTGTCCTAGGGCGGCGGCGACTGTAGGAGGGCCGACGGCTAAGGCTAGGGTTTTGGGTGGTGGAGTTGTGTGTCTAGAGGGGCAGCCCTGCCCCTCCTTTTATAGGTGGAGGGAGTCGGCCAAGGGGGAGGGAGTCCTCCCCCAACTCGGCCTCCAAGGCCGGCGGTGGAGGGAGAGGAACTCCTCCCCAAGTAGGTTTCCTACTCTCCCTCCACCAAGCAAACTTGCCGTTTGACTTTTCAAATTGGCGTTTGACTTTTCAAACTAGGATTTGATTTATCCCTTTATTTTGCTCAGCGATGACACCTAGTACATGAATCAACCATTTCAACATGTTATGACACATTCATGTACCCTTCCCCTCCGGAGTGCCAGACCTTCCGGAACCTTCTAGAACATTCTCGATGAAAACACCGGAATCATTCTCCAACCCTAAAACAGGACTTTCCTTATATGAATCTTATTCTCCGGACCATTCCGGATCTACTCGTGATATCCCGGATCCCATCCGAGACTCCGAACAACATTCGGTCTCTTACTCATCATTCCATAACTACTCAACAACATCGAATCCTTAAGTGTGTCTCCCTACGGTTCGTGAATTATGCGAACATGATCGAGGCACTTCTGCGATCAATAACCAATAGAGGAATCTGGAAATTCATATGGCTCCCACATATTTCTACGATTACTTTGCGATCGAATGAACCACTTACATACGATACCAATTTTCCTTTGTCTCACGATAGTTTACTTATCCAAGGTTTTGATCGTCGGTATCTCTGCATACCTAGTTCAACCTCGTTACTGATAAGTACTCTTTTCTCATTCCCGTGATATGTGATCCCTTGTGAGCTAGTCACATGGTTGCAAGCCAATTGGATGACATTCCACCGAGAGGGCCTAGAGTATATCTATCCGTCATATGGATGGACAAATCTCACTCTTGATCCATGTGTCTCAACCCATACTTTACGAACACTCAATGCCACCTTTATAACCACCCAGTTACGGTGTGGTGTTTGATGTCATCAAAGCATCCTTCCGGTGATGGTGATAAGCTTGATCTCATGGTCGAAGGAATTAGGTTACTATGTATCAGAAAGCATATAGCAATTGAACTATTAAAATGACTTGATCTTTATGCTACGCTTATCTATAGGAGTATGTCCATCATACCATTCTCCTAATGATATGATATTGTTTTTAATAACATCTCAATGTTCATGATAGGGAAACCACAATCATTTATTAACCAACAAGCTAGTATTATTAAGAGGCTTTACTAGGGACTCTAATTTAGTTTACAAATCACACAAGTATTAATGTTTCCTTGTTAATAATGTTATAGCATGAATGTAAACATTTATCATAAACACAAAGATATAATAATAACTACATTTATTATTGCCTCTAGGGAATATCTCCAACACTGTCGTGGAGGTCGGCGGAGTTCTCCGACCCGGAGTCGAAGTCAAAGATCCCAAGGATGGAGGGATCCTCGAAGTCTCCAACGTTGGAGACCTGGGTGATGGAGCCCGCGGATGACGCGGCGATGATGGATCCGGCGCGTGATGCCGGGGTCGCCGAATCGGCGTCGTCGTTGAGGGCCGCGCGGCCGGTGGTCTCGCACATTCTTTGTGGGCGAGTCGTACTCGGGCGAGGCGGTGGATCGTGCGGACTGGCTCTCGAGAGCCGGCGTATGGCGACTTCGCGGATGCGAGCCGAGTCCTCCGAAGTGATGACGTCGGTGAGACCGACGATGAGGCTGATCGTGCCGACCGGCAGGATCACGCTGTGCGTGACGGGTCGCGCCACCGGGACGTTGATGCTCGGCAAGATCTGGAGCATCTCGCCGATCGCGATCATGCGGCCGGTGGCAATCGACTCGTTGATGGGCAGATTGGATCTCGCCACAGAACACCAACCTGACCGGCCAGGCCCTACGGTCGGCGCCACTGTCGTGAGAATGACCACGGCAGACGCTGCAATTGGCAGCGAGTAGTAGAACATGGGGCAAGGGCGTCCAGCCATCTGCGGTGCGAGATGAGGGCGGAGACACAATGATTTACCCAGGTTCGCCCCCCGAAGGGTAAAGACCTACTCCTGCTAGATTGTATTATGGTGAGAGTACAATGGGGCGAGCTCGACGACTAGGCGGCGAGTCGCTCGGGTGTATGATGGAACGTATCTCCTATGCGTCCCCTAGGGAGGTTTATATAGGCTCACCTCGCTAGGGTTTATAGATTATAACTGAATTGGTTAAGGATTCAGAGGTCCTATGACCTAGTCCGACTAGGCCTAACTACAACCGGACCTTGACTTCGGTCGCTGAGTCCATGCCAAGTCTTGATCCGATCGTCGCCTGTGCCACTCATTGACGGCTTAGGTCAAGGAAACGTCCTGATGGGTATACCCCGGTAGGCATATCCCCATCAAAAATTATTTCATGTTTTAGGGAGAAAAGATGAAGAGATATTATCCAGCGATCTCGCAAGAGAAAGAATCAATTCCCCAAACCGAAGATGCTCCTCCTCAATCTGAAGAAGCGCCTCAAAATGAGTCAACTCCCCAAAGTGAACCTTCAACCTCAACTCAAGAAAGTGATGATCTTGGATATCGTGTTGCCAATGCCAATACTTGCATGGGTATGGATGTTATTATTTTAGATCCCGGTCTTAGGATACCTATTGAGGATTTGGATCCGAACATACAAGATGTTGCTAGAAGGGAGTATGTTAATTTAGGTCCATGTCAGCCTTTGGTCACAAATATAAGAGGTCTCCTTTTAGATATGAGATATTTAATGTTGTGCATGACCAAGTTCTTGTTGAGTTGAATAACCGTTTTGCTAAAAATTCTACTCAATTGTTGAGGTGTATTGCTTGTCTTGAACCAAAGAACACATTTGCTAATTTTGATGAAGACAAACTTGTTGAACTCGATCAGATGTATGCTAAAGACTTCTCCATATATGAGATTTCTTTTGTCCTTAGAAATCAACTCGAGACATTCATTGCTGATGTGAGAGGTGATTCAGATTTTCCGAATTGTCATGACCTTGGTAATCTTGCCGTGAAGATGGTTCAGACCGATAGGCACACGGTTTTTCCTTTGGTGTATCGCCTTATTGAGTTGGCATTGATTCTACCGGTTGCAACAGCATCAGTGGAGAGAGCTTTCTCAACTATGAACATTATCAAGACCGAGTTAAGAAATAAAATGGGTGATGATTGGATAAATTATAGCATGGTGTGTTATATTGAGCGAGATGTATTTCACTCTATCAATGATGATGATATTGTATACCGTTTTCAATCATATAAGTCACGTAGAGGAGTTTTACCTCGTCGTTTTAGTAAGTTCTCATATTTGTATCAATGATTGACTATTTCATTTCATGAGTACACCTTTTCTTATGAAATATTCTCGCTTTTTGAAGGTATTGGTTCTTCTTCTACTCCTATTGATGAGATTATGGGAGTCTCAGTTGAACCAAACCAGTGATTTAGTAATATATTTTGCATTTCATACTACTATTTTTAGCCTTTTAGACATCTCTTATGTACGTTTTTTGATTGTTAACGATGGATTTGTTCATGTTTACCATCATACCAAAAGAAATTATACTATTACAAAAGTTTTTTTTTAGCTTAAACGTTTCACTTAAGCTCCTGCATGTGTGCTTTAATGTTTTTTCTTAAGCTCTCCCGTATGAGTACGAGACGACAGCCGGTATTTCGTCTCTTTCCGCAAGGGAGCAGGGCTGCGAGAGTGCGACAGCACTAGCGGCCATACTGCATTCGGGGCCAAAGGATTTGAACGAGAAATCCTTGGGACCGGCGGATCGGCGCAGGCAGGGAGGCGCGGTGCATGCGTGACAGCTACCCCGCCATGTAAGCCCCAAGCTCTGGCCCGGGAACCACGCAAGCATTTTGTCTCAGTCTGGACCGGCCAGCACCCGGGTCGGCTTGGTCCTGCTAGCTGTTTTTGGGTCCCGTCCCGCGCACACCCTGTATGTTGTACACCGGGGACACGGCACGGCAGGGAGCCACCGTATGCTGTCGCCTGGAGAGCGCTATTTACAACAAGGGAAATGATACTGTTAGGCATCTTCGCCGGCCGACACAATCCGTCCGATGGCGTCCGGACGCGTCAGCGGGACTCGCGGGACATGCGTGGCCTTTCCAACAGCACGACCACTCACACGTCAGACTCGACCTATTCCTATACCAAATTTAGATAACAATTGCGTCGGTCATAACATGGGTGTGTCCTTTCGCACGTGTCACTGGTTCACCCGTCAGCTATCTTAGCACGCCACCCTCAGACTCTATCGCGAAAGCGATTCAGAGGCGTTGGCGACAGCCTACGTCATCAAGGCCAACGGGACGACACGCTCACTGACGGAACGACGACTGTGTTACCGCACCAACACTAATGGCGAAGGAACAGGAACCTACGGGCGTTCGCGGGCGAACGGGCTACTTAATTAATCCCGTGCCCGTCAATACTACACTCCTCGCCTCTCACCATCCCCAGATACAACCCTAGCAGCGCCGCCGCCACCAACGATAAAGACGTCGGGATGGTTCAAGAAGGCCAAGAATGACCACGAGACGACCCGATCCGGCTCGAGCCGCCGACATAGTGGCATGCGGCCCTCTTTCGTGGTACCGTGTTGCCTCTGCCACGGCCCAAGGACTTCGCCCACCGCCTCGTGTGCGACCGAGGCTACCCGCCGGTATTTCCAGTGGAGTAGTCCCACCGTCACCGCCAGTACTTCCGTGCGGTGGAGTGCGAGCGGCGAGGGAGGGAGGGAGTAGGCATCAATCACCGCGATGTCTCCCTCCCCACGGGCTGGAACCTCATTCAAGAGAGGGTACCGGTGCCGCCCGTGTCCAAGAAGGGCAAAGGGATGGAAGAGGAGATCTATCGCTGCACCCGCAACCTTCCACCGGCCTTCCGGTGGGAGAGCGGCTACTAGAGCCAGGATTTCTGAAAAGAATTCCTAGAATGGGAGCACACGGCGCAACACGCGAGCACCTTCCGCGGCAACTTCCAGCCGCGACAGCCGCGTCGATTTCAACCCCGAAAATGACGACGACATCGTCAACCACTCTGACGACGAGCTCGGAAACGAGGACGACGACATCGTCAACAAGGAGGAGGCGGTGGACTCAGTCGCAACAGCTGTCACACACCTGCACCTGGAGTACCGGAGGTCCTGGAGCGGGTAAAAGGATTGTATGGGCACCTAGAGGGGGGTGAATAGGTGCTACTTCAAATTTTCTTCTTTTTTCAAATTAGGGTTTGACAATGAGGTAAATTCTCTAGATAATGCAACTAAGGTGAATTTACCTATATGACAAACGTGAACAAGATAGTGCACAACTAAGTAAGAGCAAGTAAGTAAAGTGTGGTAAAGGATAGAAGTAACCAAAGTGGTGGACACGGAGACACAATGATTTGTTTCCCGTAGTTCCTTCCTTTTGAGGGGAAGTACGTCTACGTTTGGAAAGGAGGTGGTTTCAAACCACAAACGCCACAAGGGGCCTCCCTTGTTCTCCGATGAATCTCACCCCAACGGGATCGATCCACCTTCCACTATATCGGCAACCTTCAAGGTGGAAGCCGACACCTTTACAAGTTTGGGGCACACATCCACAACTGAATTGGAGGCTCCCAAATACAAGTAAGTTGTCAAGACAATCAAAGACAAGCTTGTAAGAACCAAATCTAGAACTAGTGTTTTCAAGAAAACACTAGAGCAAAGGGGCCCTCAATGAAATGAGGGGGGAAATGAAGATCTCTTTTGGTGAAGTAGTAGATCGGGGCCTCCTCCTTCGATTCCCCAGAGATCAAAGACTTTGGATGGTGGATTGAGGACATCCTGAAGATTTGGTGGCTCCAATGGTGGTATTGACTTTAATGTGGATGAGCACTTTGTCCCAAGGTAGGTGGAGGGGTATTTATACCCCTCCAAGAAATCTGGCCGTTGGAGCCTTTAATGCAGCGGTAGTACCAGAAAACTCCGGTACTACCGGACCTGGTACCGGAAGAGCAGCTTTCAAAATTCGTATGCCCTGGCCACAGCGGTACCACAATGTGGTGCTACCGTAAATCGGTAGTACCGCTTATGGGAACCGGTACTACCGGACGGGCAATGGTATCTGCAACATGGTCGAAAAATTCTTTGTCACGCCAGGTACCAAAATGCGGTACCACCGCATTTTGGTACCTAGGCAACCAGTGGCTTTTGCCAACATACAAAAGACTACTGCCACGCTAGGTACTAAAATGCGGTACTACCGCATTTTAGTACCGGGGCGAGCAGTGGCCTTTTATAGGTTGGAAAAATCCTTTGCCGCGCTAGGTACTCATCTACCGCATTTTAGTACCGGAGCAGGCAGTAGCTTTTGACAAGTGGTCAAAAAGCTTCTGTCGCGCTAGGTACTAAAATGCGGTACTACCGCTTTTTAGTACCTAGCCCGACAGTGGCTTTTTGACAACTAGTCAAAACCTACTGCCGCATCCGGTAGCAAAAAGCGGTACCGCGCCAGGCAGACAGTTTTGGACTGTTGTTTAACCATTGCAAAACCTTTTTCAATGCACCTGCGATACACTTCGCAAATAGTTAGTCTGATATGTGTGTTGTTATAAAACACCAAAATCACTAGGGATAGGAAATGCTCTTTCAGTCTCCCCATTTTTGGTGTTTGATGACAACACACATTTAGCAGGGTAATCCAATGATGACAAGATAGAGATGGGGCTCCCCCTAGATATGTAGAATCAAGCCCCAATCTATCAAATAAGCTACCTGGGAGTAGAAGTCGCACATAGAGCACATACCTTTGCTAAATCACATGTGATGACCAATATTGATTAGGGGTAGGGAAGGTCGTCACATACACCACATAAGATGGATCCAAATGAGAGTAGCCATATTACACACAAGATGGATCCATACGATAACCACATAGTCTCACCATACATAGCACAAATAGTTAGTTCACACATACTAACAGGCAAGCAAATAAAGTTCACAAGCGAATAAAACTCAATGGCAAGGACAAGCTTGTGACTTTTCCCTCGCAAATCCCGCATACCTAATGTGCAACTTCTCCCCCTTTGGCATCAAGAAGCCAAAAAGGGACAAGAGCAACACTAACATCCCGGAGATCACTCGTCATCAACCCATGCATCCCATGCATCATCATGAGTTGGCGGGGCATGAAAGGACGAGGTGGCATCATCATCCCAGTGGTTGTGCTTGGAGATCCATTGGTCTTCTGGGGTAATGTTGTTCTCGAATCCCTTGGAGACGGTCAAACCTTGAGCCTCCATCATTTCCTTCTGACGAGCACATGACTTCTTGGCATAGACATGGGCCTCGTACATGCGTTTATGATTGTCCACTTGGAAGCAGAATACCTTATTGAGTTTGGCCTCAATCCTCTTGGCCAAGATGGCTGAGCAGGCTTACGACGTGAGACCACAAATTTAGGATCCTTCTGGGCATCATCAGCATCACCAGATCCCTCCACAACAGGGTTCCCATCCTCATCAACAATATGACTATCGACATTGCGTGGTTTGAGATGGGTCTTGATAAACGGATTCTTGTGGCGATGAGTGACAAGGCGAAGAGAAGGCATGTCACGGGCAATCACGGGGCACTTGCTAATAATGAGAGCCATGATATACGGAGCAAAAGGAGGCACCCTCCTTTGAAAAGTGGCACAGACCATTTCATTCCAAATAACATCCATCACATCCATAGGTTGGCCGGAGTCACGGTGGTGAAAGGTGGCGAGCATGATATCCACCATGAAGGCATGTATCTCATCAACATTCCCAGCTCGGGGGGCGACAGTCTCACGGAAAATGCGATGCAAGATGTCATATGTAGGTAGAATCCCTTTGATCTTTCTAGGGATATCGCGCCCCCTGATGTACAGTGGTGCAAGAGCATCCTTCTTCATGGGGCGGTCATTGTTGTGGCACCGAAAGCCAACGGGAGTGTCCTTGCCATGGTCTTCGTACCCGAGAATAGCCGTGAACTCAGCCAAAGTTGCTTGCTTGACAACACCCTCGGTCATCCAGGTGAGTGTCCGAGTCTGATTCTTGGCAAAGTGCACGGTTGCATAGAACCGAGTAATGAGCATTGGGTCATAGTTGCACCGGAACTCCATAATGGGAAGCAAGCCAATGTTGGTGCAAATCTCAAGAGCTTCACAAAAGTATTGCAGGTTCTTCCTCACATGATTCATCTCGATCCACTTTTGAGGGACCACAAGTTTGTCATCTTTCATGAGTATCTCATGGAACACCCGCTCCTGGAAATCCGTATAGAAGAGGCTACAGGCGAGCTTGAGCGGCGACCACATATGGATTGATCCATGATTCATGAAATTCATCACACAAATCAGATAGCAGCTTTGGCCCAGATGGCCCTGAATTGTGGCTCTTACGCGGACCGGAGGGAGGAGGAGGTGGAGGAGCCTTACCACGACCAACACTTTGCTTGACCCCCCCACCCCGACGACCACGAGTTGTTTGCAGTTTCAGACGGGCGCTAGGTTGAGGCATGATCTCCTCTTCTGACTCAGTCTCTGACTCTGACTCATAGTCCTCAATCTCATGGTCAGCTTTGGAGCGTTTGCGAGATCCCCGGGAACCCTCTGCACCTGTGAAAGAAAGAGGGAGATAGCATAGGGGTAAGGGCACAAGAACCTGAGACAAACAGATGATGGAACTCTTGGTTTTAAAAAAAATTGTTGTCTGTACAGGGCATA
Source organism: Avena longiglumis (assembly GCA_030063025.1). NCBI lineage: Eukaryota > Viridiplantae > Streptophyta > Magnoliopsida > Poales > Poaceae > Avena > Avena longiglumis. Next base: position 486,348,819 of record CP125975.1, on the reverse strand, counting down.
GTACCAGATCTGCACAGGCGGTAGTACCGGAAAAAGATTCCCGGTACTACCGGCCAGCGACCACAGTGCAGATCTAAGACATAGATCCATGTACGGGCAGTAAAATTGATGTAAAACAGGAATTCCATCGGTCTAAGAGGTAGATCTTGTAGATAGCACACGGTACAACCTCAAGAATAAGTGTTTTAGCCAAGAATCAAAGTCACCCTAGATTCAATGGAGAAAACAAGTGAGAAGAAGAGGAGGGCGGTAGTATCGGTGTCCATGGCGGTGGAGAATGAGGAGGAGCCCGCGAGGAGGCCGGATCCGGTGTGGATCCAGGAAAAGGAGAAAGGGGGCGGGGCTCCGACAGCGTTCTCCTGCTCCGGCGGCGGCGGTGGTGAGGAGTTGAGACGGGGGACTAATGCGGCACTGAGAGGTGCCTCTCCCACGTCTCCAATCTTAACCGAAACGCACACCGGTAGTACCGGAGCCACGAGCGGTAGTACAGTAGAAAACAACTGGTAGTATCGCACCTGGGAAGTTTCTAGGCAAGATCCTGGAAACTGAACCACAAGCGGTAGTACCGCTAGCCTTTTACGGTATTACCGTTTGGCGGTAGTACCGCTAGTTAGCACCAGTAGTACCGTAACCACCAGAACAGAGAGCCAGGATACATAAAGTGGAAGGTTCTTGTGTAGAGTAGATGAGTTTTGTCGAGGGATAAGAATGGCTTGGGTTTAGAGAGTCACACTGATATGGGCCAATGCACTAAAAAAATTACTAAAAACATATGAGAGCCAAATGTGAGTGCACGACCAGAAGAACAAAACCAACTAGAGGATGACAAACACGAGTAAGAACAAACCTCTCAAATGAGAAGGGGGCGGTGGCCTAAGCCACCATATATGAGTATACTCGGCTTGGCACCACGAAGATATATCTTGGGTCCATTACCGAAACTCATCATTTAAGCTCACATATCACAAAATGATATTAAGAGGAATGTTTTTATTGCTTTGGGCATAATGGGGGAGGGATAGTCCAATCAATTAGAATCGCACTCCCCCTATATCCATGCCTACACCTAAACCAAATATGGTTCGAATTATAGGTGAGAGTGCAAGATAATCAAGTCAAGCTCCTTGAATCTACGATATTTAGTTCATTCCTCAAATAGCAAAACCTTGCTTCATCAAGAGGCTTCGTGAAGATATCGGCAAGTTGATCTTTGGTTGACACATATGATAGATCAATATCACCTCGAGCAACATGATCTCTAATGAAGTGATGGCGAATCTCAATATGCTTTGTCCTTGTGTGATCCACCGAGTTGTAGGCAATCTTGATGTCACTTTCATTGTCACACAGAAGAGGCACTTTGTCACAATGGACACCGTATTCCTTTAAGTTTGCCTCATCCATAGCAATTGGGTGCAAGCACTAGCATCTGCCACATACTCGGCTTCGGCGGTGGAGAGAGATATACAATTTTGTTTCTTAGAAGACCAACATACCAAGGACCTACCAAGGAATTGGCAAGCCCCGGAGGTTGATTTTCTATCATCCTTATCACCCGCCCAATCCAAGTCCGTGTATCCACAAAGAGCAAATGTTGAGCCTCGAGGATACCAAAGACCATAAAACGGGGTATGAACTAAATATCGAAAGATTCTCTTGACCACCATTAAATGGCTTTCCTTAGGATCCCACTTGATAGCTTGAACACACACCTACACTCAACACAATATCGGGTCTAGATGCACAAAGGTAAAGCAAAGAACCAATCATAGACCGGTATAAATTTTGATCCACATCTTTACCATTTGGATTTTGTTCTAGATGAGTCTTTGTAGCCATGGGAGTAGGAGATCCATTTAAATCTTGCATTTTGAATCTATTGAGCATATCTTGAGTATACTTGGCTTGAATGAAGAATGTCCCTCCTCTAACTTGCTTGATCTCAAAGCCAAGAAATACTCTCGACTCGCCCATCAAGGATATACTGAACCTACTAGTCATAAGCTTTGAGAGTTCATCATTAAAAGCTTTGTTAGATGAGCCAAAGATAATATCGTCAACATATATTTGGCATACAAAAAGCTCCCCATTGACTCTCTTAGTAAAAAGAGTGGGATCGATTTTCCTAACCTCAAATCCATGGTCAAACAATAACTCTCTAAGGTGCTCATACCACGTGCGTGGGGCTTGCTTGAGCCCATAGAGCGCCTTATCAAGTTTGTAGACATGGTTTGGGAAGTTGGGGTCCTCAAATCCTGGGGGTTGCTTAACATATACTAATTCATTTAATGGGCCATAAAGAAATGCACTTTCTACATCCATTTGTTGCAACTTGAAGTTATGATGTGCCGCATAAGCAAGAAGGATACAGATGGAATCAAGGCGAGCCACGGGTGCATACGTCTCTCCATAGTCAATGCCTTCAATTTTAGAATACCCTTGTGCAACCAATCTAGCCTTGTTCCTTACCATAATTCCATGCTCATCTTTCTTGTTTTTGAATATCCACTTTGTTCCAATAACATTGCGGCAATCCTTTGGCTTCTCAACTAACTTCCATACTTTGTTTCTCTCAAAGTTGTTGAGCTCTTTGTGCATAGCTTCCAACCAATCCGAATCTTCAAGAGCTTCCCACACTTTCTTAGGTTCAATCATGGAGATGTGTGCTTGATGTTCACTGAACCTCTTCAATTGTGCTCTTGTGGAAATGCCTTTCCTTAGGTCACCAACAACATTTTGTAGAGAGTGGTCTCTTAATTCCAACATTCTTTCTTTTCTAGCTTCGCGACGAGCGTGGATCTCCGTGTTGTTTCTTAGGGGACCCTCTTCATCATTTTGATCCTCGTCTTGACCATCATCTTGACCTTGATCATCATTGGAATCATCCTCTACATTGGGAGGCAAAGATTGACCTTGGTCTTGATCAAGTGCTCTTCTAGCATCAATTTGAGCTTGTCTTAAAGCAGTTGGTACGGATCTTCCTTGAGTAATTGCCTTGGCACCACTTGACATCCTGGCGAATGAATCAAGCTTCCCTTGACTAGAGTTGCCACTTTGATCACCATGTTGAGGGTCCACATCTTGTCTTTGGCTTGAGTCAATGTCCTCTTCGGTGGATAGAGCATGTTTAGGTTGTGAAGATGAGGGCTCCACTTGAGTGGAGCATAGTTCTTCTCGATCCGCCATAAGGGGTTCCTCAACGGGGCGGATATATCCCACACCCATTCTTCCTATGGCATCCTGAGGCATTTCATCATCTGCATCACAAGCATCAACACGCCCCCTTGGGGACCATCATATTCTTTGAAGGTCACACTACAAGATTCTATGACGGCTCCGGAGAGCTTATCATAGATTCTATAAGTGTGAGATTCGAGTTTTTCAGGACCATAGCCAACAAAAATACCCTCTAATGCTTTAGACTCGAATTAAGACAAACGAACACCTTTTATGAGATAGAAACACTTACAACCGAACACCCGGAAGTAAGATATGTTGGGCTTGTTACCGGTTAGAATTTCATATGGAGTCTTGTTGATTTCTTTGTGGAGGTAGAGCCGGTTTGAAGCATGGCAAGCGGTGGAGATGGCTTTGGCCCAAAAGTTGTATGGAGATTTAAACTCCGCCAACATGGTCCTATCCATCTCAATAAGAGTCCGGTTCTTCCTTTCGGCCACACCATTTTGTTGAGGGGTGTATGCAGCGGAATATTGATGTTTTATCCCCTCATCACTAAGAAAATCATTCAAGGTGTAGTTCTTGAACTCGGTGCCATTGTCACTTCTTATGATCAACACGGGAAGATTGTATTATCGTTGGACCATGTTGATGAAGTCGATGAAGGTATTTTGGGTCTCACTCTTCAACTTGAAGAAGTATACCCATGAGTATCTTGAAAAGTCATCAACGGTCACCAAACAATATTTCTTCCCACCAAGACTTGCATGAGATGGAGGACCAAAGAAATCCACATGGAGGAGTTCCAAGATCTTGGTAGACTTGATATGGTTCTTAGGCTTATGAGGAGCGTCATGCATCTTCCCTAGAACACATGCCTTGAAAACACGATCTTTGGCAAAGGAAACATTTTCTTTTAGTCCAACAATATGGCCCTCCTTATGGAGACTTTGCAAAGTTCTCATATTGACATGGGCTAGTCGGCGATGCCATAGCCAACCCACATCGGCCTTTCCGAATAAGCACATCGGACCTGTACTGGCTTGCTCCGAAAAGTCCACCACATACAAGTCATGTTCGACGTACCCAACGAAAGCGACCTTAAGAGACTTGATCCACAAGAGGACCACAATATCAACATCAATAAAGACGGCAAAGCCCATCTTTCCAAGAGCAAGGACTGAAAGTAAATTGTATCCAAGGGTCTCAACAAGCATCACGTTCACGAGTGTAATGTCGTGAGCAACCACTACCTTGCCGAAACCCATTACCTTAGACTTTGATTTGTTGGCATATGTCACGGAGATTTGATCATCATTTGGCTTTAACTCCTTGATAATAGACGAGCTTCCGGTCATATGACTTGTGCAACCACTATCAAGCACCCACTTTGACCCTCCGGAAGCATAAGTTTATAAAAGATCAAGCTAATTTTTAGGTACCCATTTTTCAATGGGTCCTCTTTTGTTAGCAACAAGGGTCTTGGGAACCCAAATAGACCAAGCAATATAACCATCATAAGGGCCAACATATTGTGCATACACATCACCATAATAATCACGCATTAGAACATAGTCACGGTTAGCACTTCCCGCAAAGTCATCATGAGACATAGTTTTACCACTTGTGGTCTTACTATCCACAATGGTCTTGTTGGTCTCTTGTGCGAGCTTGGCCTTCTTCTTCTTATTGTTCTTCTTCTTGGTTTTGGAAACAAAACCAATGCCCCCTTTTTCACCACAAGGTCTTTGCTTACTCAAGAGATCATCAATGGACTTGTTGCCTTGTGGAAATGTGGCCTTGGCAAGATCCCCCTTCAACCTAGCATTTTCTTCAAAAATAGTTGTACTCCTAGATGGAATGAAGTTACTAGGTGAAGGAATATTGGACAATTGAGTTTGAAGCGTTTCATGGGACTTTGTGAGTGACAAGAGTTCACTTTCCAAAGCCTTGTGAGCCTTGTTAAGCAAACTAAAGTCCTCGGCAAGTTTTTCATGAACCACACCAAACTCAATCTTGTCCTTTTTAGCCCTTTTATATTTAGCAATAGCATGATCACACTCTTCGGTGAGTTTGTTAACAATAGTGTCATTGTCCTCATTAAGCCCTTCAAGTTTTAATTCAAGTGACAACCTAGTTTCTTGTTCTTCTTCTAGAGAATTGTTTAAAGCCTCTAGCTCAATCATGTGTTCATGCCCAAGTTTACATCTTACATCAAGAAGCTCTTGTGTATGAGAAAGTTGATCTAAGATGTTTCCAAAATGTATCTTAGCATCTCCTTGTAGGTTAGTCATAAACTCATCAAAGACAATTAATTATTTTTTAACATCAAGAGACATCTCATCATCAATTTCATCATTGTCTAAGAGAGTAGAGTGAGAAGATGAGGATACCTCTGTTCCTCTTGCCATAAGGCAAGTGACGTTCTTGATGGGGGAATTCTCATTTGGAGAATCGAAGAGTGATAAATTCGGAGTAGAAGTAGTGGCTAGGGCCGCCATATTATTAGACGTTTCTTCTTCCTCATCATCTTCATCGTCGGAGGAGTATCCTTCATGAGTGATCAAGACAATTTCTCCCGGCTTCTTGTTGATGGGATTCTTCTTGATGAAGGGTTTCTTGTAAGATCCTTTGAGAGTCTTATTCATCACAAGATTACCACCATGATCTTTTCTCTTCTCATAGGGGCAACCTGCCACAAAGTGATAGCGGTCACCACAATTGAAGCAAGTTCTCAACCTAGTGGTATTCTCTCTTTTCCCATTTGGGTTGCTTCTCCGTTGCATTTCCATCCAGGCTTTGGCGGGGTTCTTCCAAAAGTTCTTTGCATAGAAGGCCATATATTGACCATGAGCAATGTTGACTTCATCGGGATGGTCCATGGAGAGGCCTTCATCACTATCATCTTCCTCCCCATGGTCCACAACTTTGGCCTTTAACGCAACATTGACAACATTTCTCATACCAAGGGCACGAGCATCTTTGGCATTCTTAGCGGCTACTTTGAAGGTGGCCATCTCTTACATAACTTCATTTGAGGTCATGGGATGGTAGTTGTGTCTTCCTTGTAGGCTCTTCAAGTCGGTGGGCTCAAAAGGCATGAGTGCACTCACATATTTCCTTTTTATCCATGCATCATCCATATGTGAGGCACCCACATTTCTAAAAGCGGTGGCGGTGGTCTTGAGCCTTCGGTACATGTCTTCATGATCTTCACCTTCTTTCATGTAGAAGCCTTCGACTTCATTGCTTAGAGCATCATATCGGTTCCTACTCATAATCTCATTTCCAACAAACAATACAGTGAGGGCATCCCAAGATTCCTTGGCAATGCTAAAATGCTCAATGTGTGGATAATCCTTTGTCCCCAATCCTTGTTGAATCATATGCAAAGCAGTGGCATTGAGTTGACTATTGACAACCTCTCTTCTTGTCAAGTTGTTTGGATCCCCAATAAAGAGTCCATGCTCGATGATGTTCCATAGTTCAATGCAAGAGCTTCGCATATGAGTTCTCATTAGTGATTGCCATTGAGCAAAGGTAGCGGATTCTTCAAGCTTAGGTGGGTCACCTCTATTGTATACATGAGGGTGAGGGATTGGAGGGTCGGGAGAGTACCATGAATCACGGTGCTCACCCTTCCCACCATAATTTTGTGTGGAGGAATTAGTGTTGTCTTGTTTACCCCTAACCATTCTATCCTCGGGGGATATGGGAGTATCCCCTTTAGGTAAAACGGATGGAGGATCCCCTTGAGGAGAAAGGGATGATGAGCCATCTTTGTCTTTAAGAAGTTGCTCAAGCATCTTCTTGACTTCGTTGACCAAGGAAGAGCTCAATCTTGTTTCCAAGTTTTTGAGATCTTCCATGGTCACCGTAGTATGCTCACCACCACCTTCCCCTTCTTGGCTACCCATATTCTCTTAGGCGGTAAAGCCCAAATAAAGAGTTTGATACCAATTGAAAGGATCGTACGGGCACCTAGAGGGGGGTGAATAAGTGCTACTTCAATTTTCTTCTTTTTCCAAATTAGGGTTTGACAATGAGGTAAATTCTCTAGATAATGCAACTAAGGTGAATTTACCTATATGACAAACGTGAACAAGATAGTGCATAACTAAGTAAGATCAAGTAAGTAAAGTGTGGTAAAGGATAGAAGTAACCAAAGTGGTGGACGCGGAGACACAAGGATTTGTTTCCCGTAGTTCCTTCCTTTTGAGGGGAAGTACGTCTACGTTTGGAGAGGGGGTGGTTTCGAACCACCAACGCCACGAGAGGCCTCCCTTGTTCTCCGATGAATCTCACCCCAACGGAATCGATCCACCTTCCACTATATCGACAACCTTCAAGGTGGAAGCCGACACCTTTACAAGTTTGGGGCACACATCCACAACTGAATTGGAGGCTCCTAAATACAAGCAAGCTGTCAAGACAATCAAAGACAAGCTTGTAAGAACCAAATCTAAAACTAGAGTTTTCAAGAAAACACTAGAGCAAAGGGGCCCTCAATGAAATGAGGGGGAAATGGAGATCTCTTTTGGTGAAGTAGTAGATCGGGGCATCCTCCTTCGATTCCCCAAAGATCAAAGACTTTGGGTGGTGGATCGAGGAGATCCTGAAGATTTGGTGGCTCCAATGGTGGTCTTGACTTTAATATGGATGAGCACTTTGTCCCAAGGTAGGTGGAGGGGTATTTATACCCCTTCAAGAAATCTGGCCGTTGGAGCCTTTAATGCAGCGGTAGTACCGAAAGTTTAAGCGGTACTACCGGAAAACCTCGGTACTACCGGACCTGGTACCGGAAGAACAACTTTCAAAATTCATATGCTCTGGCCACAGCGGTACCACAATGTGGTGCTACCGTAAAGCGGTAGTACCGACCATGTTGCAGATACCATTGCCCGTCCGGTAGTACCGCTTATGGGAACCGGTACTACCGGACGGGCAATGGTATCTGCAACATGGTCAAAAAACTCTCTGTCACGCCAGGTACCAAAATGCGGTACCACCTAGGCATCTAGTGGCTTTTGCCAACATACAAAGGGCTACTGCCACGCTAGCCGCTCCTCCGTGCACCTCCCGCGGAGTGCCGCCTAGCTGCACACGGCGGAGCGCCACCGCTCCGATGTCGCGTTGCTACCTGCTGCCACCATTGTTGCTATCTACGTCATTGAGGTTTGCTACATGGGGTTGGCGGCACTGTTACGTGCGGATGGCGGTGGTGCTACAGACGTATCTTGGATTTTGCTACAAGGTCTCCGACAAGATCGGATTTTCTATAATATGACATTTTTTACTACATATGTTTTGTGGTTTTGCTACAATAGCGTAAAGTTTTTGCTACACGGTTTCCGACGAGATCGAATCTGCTACGTTAGCATAATTTTTTGCTACAAAGTCTCCGAAGAGTTCTCTAGCAAGACATATTTTTATTCTAATTTTTGAGACAAATATTTTTTGCTACATGTGGCAAAACCGGGTCGACCATAATAAAAACGAAATTTACAGTTGTTCTGTTGGGAGGTGTCGCGCTGGGACCCGGGGATCGGGTCAATTATGGCCGCGGGACGCCATAGCAATCCCCTTACAACAAGCTACATACGTGAATACGACTGGTGTGTTGTGCCCCTCTCGCAGTCGTCGTAAAGCATAGATCACACTCACTGATCGCATGGCAGTGAAGTGAATTGATCGCGCAACAAACTCGACCAAACGGGAGGGGCCGTCTACAACGCCACACTATTACATTGTCAGCTTACTTACATTTGCACACTTGAGAATGATGATCCAAGAAGGAAGGCAGGCAGCGCACGGGCGTGCAGTGAGGGAGCCAGCGAGGGTGGGGTGAACAGTGATGAGAAATAAAAAAGAAGGAAATCCCTATGTTTGCCGTCGCGACGTGGGCGGCTGGGCCAGGTGGCACGTGAAGGCACGCGGTGCGTGTCCACCTGGGCGCTTCCTTCCCTTCCTGTGACCAGACCCTTCGGGTATGGAGGGATAGATATTTGACGCAGCATCTCCACGACGGACATCCCCAATCTCCATCGCCGCCTGCCCCCGCGAATCGCCTCTCCGCCAATCGCCTGCGCGCGCCCACGTGAACGCCCCCGCCCGCCTTTACGCGCCCCGCCTCCCCGCACCGCGCCCATGCGCCCACCCCCTCGCCAACTTGACACCGCCAGACCCAAGTGACGGCGCGAGGCCCCGTGCGGTCCATGCGCCTGCTCCACGGATCCTTATGAGCCTGGCGGTGTCCTCATCCATGGTGCATGTATAAATAGGATCCTCCCCTGTCGACTCTGCACGCCTTATCATCACACAAATCCATAACACAGTCACAGATTGCGATTACGGCCTGAGGAATAGGAGGAGGAAGAGCGCATAGTGTCGTGGGCTGTCCATCGATATGGCGCTGGGAGACGACTCGCCGGCCTCCTACATCCGCATGGTATGTCTCTTGATTTGATCCCGAGTCCAGCCCCTCGATCGATCCTCTTCCCCCTAGTCCTTCCTGGTAGCCAGCCGAGACACGACACGATCACCCCGCGTTGAGGACAGCGAGTGATAGATTATTAGTAGTCAACGGATTAGCTAAGCTAAGGTGCTTCTTTTCTGATTAATTTGTGTGTGCAGGTGCACCACCTGATCGAGAAGTGCATGACGTTCGGGATGAGCATGGAGGAGTGCATGGAGGCGCTGTCCAAGCGCGCCGACGTGCAGCCGGTCGTCACATCCACAGGTCGGACTCGGACATAATCACCCATCTTATCTATCTCGATTCCTCTGAGCATACATATAGGAGTAGGTTGTTTCCGTACCTTTTCTTTTTGCCATGTTCATCCGTACTGACGGTGAGTTTTAGTACAGTGTGGAAGGAGCTGGAGAAGGAGAACAGGGAGTTCTTCGACAGGTACAAGCAGCTGAGAGCAGAAAGGGACCGACAAAGCAGCACTAGTAATACCAGCTCATAATTAATTAATCAGCAGGAGATGCTTGCTCCTTAGATGTTAATTATTAGAAGGGCCGGTCGAATAATTAAGGATGGAGAGGTGAGCAGCTGATGCGATCCATGTATGGTGGTGGTGCATGTACAGGGTCAGGTTGATGGAAGGAATTAATTAAGCCATCTTGTACCATGGCGCTTTTCTGCAGACTGATATAATCCATCTCAGCATGTAGTCTCAATCGGGATTCATGTTCCCTGAAGAGAGTACCCACTGGACCATGCACTGTGTGCGTAAATGTAAATCGTGCAGGCAGCACATTACCTGTGCTCCTGTAACTGGAATTCCATTTTCTTTCACCACTCGAAACCAACATAAAACGAGAGGCTCTCCTCTCCCGAATGAAAAAAAAGTCACTTTTCTACACAAAACAAAGTAACAGAGACACCTATGATCATCACGGTAATAATGGAGGAAATGATTGAGGAGAAGTACGTGTACTGTGTACTCGAACACGAACGTGCTCCGTGACGTCTTGTCATGGGCGGGCGGGAGCCAGCATGGAACCACCCAAACAAGGAAAGTTTGTCTAGGTGCCATAGCACATATGTATGTGCAGTGCCGTGGAATCGGTGATGGGATTCTACACGGGACAAGGACCCCTCACTCATTGACTGATGCTCACAGGTAGCAGCTTCGCGAGTCGCGACGCCCGGGGGACACCTCCGGGAAAAGCAGCTGTCGTGGTCGTGGCCTCGTGGGTGCGGTGCTCGGAAAAACGGTAGGGATCACTCAGGGAAAAGTAATACAGTATAGTATAATATAGAGTGGGTTAGTAGGGTTTAAATCATATATAATACAGTATCATATATATAGTATAATATAGAGTGGGTTAGTAGTAGTTTTAAATACTGGATTGAACCGGTGAGGCAACTGATTTACTGACCGGACTACTGGTTCATTTGGTTCGATAGAGATAAAAACTTTTTTATCAAAACTTAAGTAAATTTTGTAACAAAATAACCATAAAAGATATATATATATATAATGTATATTTAATATATAATCATAAAGTCATGACGTGTCCAAGTGGTATTGGATTTTACATATTTCTATTTATGTCTCACGGGTTTACGAGTTCAATTCATTTGGTAAACGTCTTTTTGGATATTTTACTATTTGCACCGGTGCCTCTTAAAAAAAATGAGTCCATCGGTTCTTGTTTTTTCTGGTTAAACCCACTGAACCGGTCCAACTATGGTTTAAATGTGAAGAGACAAACTCGTGATGGCGAATTTGAACGTGACACCCTCCCCTGCTCGGCCCCGCGCTAATCGGTGCGCCGCCGCCTCGTTCGAGTAGCCATCACGCCCTGGCCCGCCACTCGACCTTCTCCCTCTCAGGGGGCGCCCCATAGCGCCATGGTCGTGCCGTGACGTGGCCCTTTTGTTCAGGTGGGCGGTGACGAGCACGTCGGTGTTCTCGGGCTGCCGCACTGGTCCTCGTAGGCAACCGTCCTTCTCCACCTGGAGGCCAGGAGGCTCGTGTTGCTGGACCACGTCGGCGTGGTGGTGGACGTCCGGGAGCTCTGTCGCGGAGAGCTGGTGAGGGAGAGCGTCGTCCCCATCTTCCCCAGGCACAAGGTCCAAACTAGTGCCCTATTAGCCCTCCCCGCCCCCTTCACACAGGTCTCTGACACCGATACGCGCAGCTATGATGCGTGCAGCAGCACTTCGTTGGAAGATGTTGGGCCATGTAGAGATAAAACAAAAACTTTTCCCTCTAACGTGGTGATCCCAAGATCTAGCTGAGGTAGAAGGCCACGAGGTTTACCACTAGGCGTGCAGTTGCGGATTACTGATATAGCGCGTCAGTTGATGCAGTGTAGTCCTTTGCGATTCGATCGTCCTGGTGCTGATCGTAACACACATCTGATGGTATCCACACGTACAAGGAGGAGCACCGACGACGAACTGCTAGGTTCGTTACGACGGCAGAACTGTTGTGGAGCTAGTGTTTCCAACTCATGGAATGACCTAACCGATCAACGATTAACCCTTATGGCTTACTGTGCTCCACTATATATAGGGAGTGAACGTGGGCTCCACTCAGGTGGCCCATTCACTAAAGCCCATATGATATTAGTCACCGTGAGTCCGACTCACTGACTCAGTCCAAATTCGGCTCGGGTCCAACCCAACCAGATTTCCGGTTCAGATCCAATCCGAACTTGCTACCGCTCTTAAGTGTGTGACCCAACAGACTCATGGCTAGTTAGACACGATTAGAGTCTGACTCTCAATCGATTCGTCAGTAGTGGCTCCTAGCAGAACGTGCCGACTCCCAAGTACCAAAGAGTCATGACGACTTGCCTTTCTAATGCGACTTGCGTCCGAGTCCCTTTTGCCACACGATATACCTTGTCAGACTATAGGCGAATATTTGTCATCCCTTAAATAGTTTGACTCTCTTCTCGATCAGAGATAAGTGATTCACCCGACTAACTCTTAGTCGATCGCCTCGGTTAACACTTAACCGAGTCATGCATGGACATGCTTTTCGAATCATATCATCCGGGAGGGCCCAGAGAATATCTCTCCAAGTGGAGGGGCAAAATCCCATCTTGGTTATTCACATCACGCAACTTGATTCTTAGTCGACCCAAACTCTGCCTTTATAACTGCCCAGTTACGGATCAGCATTTGATAGAACCTAAGTCGGTGATCCTCAAATCGGACTATGCAACAACCTCAGGTCTAAGGATTACATTGATTGAGATATACAAATGGCAACTTGTTCGTTGTACCTCAATATGGGTCAATCCGACTCGCTAAACTCTTTAGCAAAATCTGTGTAAGTCGGAATGGCATCTCCATGCCCATGACAAGTGGAACCGAGTCATCAAGCCGACTTTCACATTGGTCTAATTTGTGTGTCCAGCACAACCTCAATGACCAAGGACATTTAGTACAAACAACATGAATATATAGTTCCACAACCGAATCACATATTCAATGATATACATCAGATGCTCATATAAAGACAACTTAATAACTTTATGAATACAATGGGAAATATCATCATACATGATTGCCTCTAGGGCATATTCCCAACAGTCTCCCACTTGCACTAGGGTCAATCTTCCGACATCACATGTCTAGGCATCCAATGCCCATGGCTCTCATGTGTGCCTCATGCTTCGGCTGTGGTAACGTATTTGTCAACAGATCCATAATATTTGCATCCGTGTGTACCTTGTATAACTTGATATCACCCTAATCCACGAACTGGCGAATCAGGTGGTACCGCATGAGTATGTGCTTGTTCTTATGGTGTCGTCTAGGTTCCTTGGCTTGTGCAATAGCACCATTGTTGTCACAATATACGTCTAACGGATTGGACGATCCCTAAACCACACCAAGATCCATGAGAAAATTCCTCATCCAAACAACTTCCTTTGCTGCCTCTAAGGCGACAATATACTCAGCCTCTGTTGTAGATGCAAACACAGTCTCTTGCTTGGAACTCTTCCAGCTCACAACACCTCCGTTTATAATAAACACGTATCCGGATTGCGAACGAGAATCATCAGAGTCGGTAAGATAACTTGCATCCGTGTAACCCTTTACACTGAGTTCATCTTCACCACCATAAACCAAAAACATATCCTTAATCCTTCTCAAGTACTTTAGGATATTTTTAGCCGCTGTCTAGTGGATTTCTCCAGGATCACTCTGGTATCTGCTCACAACACTTAGAGCATATGAAACATCCGCCCTGGTACAAATCATGGCATACATGATGGATCCGACTGCAGAAGCATACGGAATCACACTCATCCAACTTCGCTCATCAGTTGTCGAGGGACATTGAGTCTTGCTAAGTTTTACGCCATGGGACATCGATAAGAACCCTTCTTAGACGATTCCATGTTGAACTTCTTCAAAACTTTGTCCAAATAAGTACTCTGACTCAATCCAATGAGTCGTCTTGATCTATCTGTACAGATCCGGATTCCGAGAATATATGTTGCCTCACCCAAGTCTTTCATTGAGAAACTCTTTTCCAATGACTCCTTGGTTTCTTGCAACATCTGGACATCATTTCCAATCAGTAATATGCCATCCACATATAAGATTAGAAAATTTAATATGCTCCCACTAAACTTCTTGTATAAACAAGAATCATGATCAATCTTGATGAAGCCAAACGATTTGACTACCTCATCAAAGCAAACATTCCAACTCCGAGATGCTTGCTTCAACCCATAAATGGATTTCTGATGTTTGCACACTTTGTCAGCATTAGTCGGATCGACAAAACCCTCGTGCTGTATCATATACACGTCCTCAGTTAAATTTCCATTAAGGAAAGCCGTTTTGACATCCATCTGCCATATCTCATAATCGAAATAGGCTGCTATAGCTAACATGATCGGAACTGATTTAAGCATTGCTACGGGCGAGAAAGTCTCGTCGTAATCAACTCCTTGAACTTGTCGGAACCCTTTCGCGACAAGGTGTGCTTTATAGAGGGAAACATTTCCATCCATATCAGTTTTCTTCTTAAAGACCCATTTACACTCGACGGGTCTTGCACCGTCTGGCAGATCAACCAAGTTCCAAACTTGATTTTCATCCATGGACTTTAACTCGGGCCTCATGGCTCGAAGCCATGACTCGGAATCAGATCCCACCATCGCTTCCAAATAATTTGCCGACTTATCACTGTCTAACAGGAACACATCACGAACACTTCGTAATCTCGCCGATCTTCGTAGTCCAGATGATGCTGTCGGCTCAGCTGCCATGACCGGCTCAACCTCCAAGGTTTTTGCCGACTCGCTACTAGCCGGTTCCTCTTGAATTTCTTCGAGCTGCACTGTGCTCCCACTGACTCCCCGACTGAGAAACTCTTTCTCAAGGGAGACACCGTTCCGAGCGACAAACAGTTTGCCCTCTTCTCGGTTGTACAAGTAGTAACCCAAGGTTTCCCTCGGATACCCCACAAAAATACATTTATCCGACTTGGCCGTAAGCTTGTCCGACTGAAGTCACTTGACAAATGCTTCACAACCCCAAATCTTAAGAAAAGACAAACTCGCCTTTTTTGCCTATCCACATCTCATGCGGTGTCTTCTCTACTGACTTTGATGATACTCTGTTTAGTGTGAACGTCGCTGTTTCTAGACAATAACCCCAAAATGATAAAGGTAGATCTGTCCGACTCATCATTGATCGTACCATGTCCAACAAGGTCCGATTCCGCCTTTCTAAAACATAGTTCCTTTGCGGCGTTCCTGGCGGAGTAAGTTGAGGAACTATTCCGCAACTTTTCAGATGGTCATCAAACTCATGGCTCATGTACTCGCCTCCTCGGTCCGACCGAAGAAACTTTATTTTCTTGCCAAGTTGATTCTGTGCTTCATTCTGGAATTCTTTGAACTTTTCAAAGGCTTCCGACTTATGTTTCATCAAGTAGATATATCCATACCTACTCAAATCATCAGTGAAGGTAATGAAGTACTCATAACCACCTCTGGCTGTCGTGCTCATTGGTCCACATACATCACTATGTACTAGTCCCAACAAGTTGGACGCCCTCTCGCAACTCTTTGCAAAAGGTGTCTTGGTCATTTTGCCGAGTAGGCAAGATTCGCATGTCTCGAACGACTCCAAGTCGAACGAAGTTAGGAGTCCATCATCATGGAGCTTCTTCATGCGTTTCCAACTTATATGACCAAGCCGACAGTGCCAAAAGTAAGTCATATTTAAATCATTTGGTTTCAACCTTTTAACATTTATGTTATAACCCGACTCACCATCAATATTCAAAATAAATAACCCGTCCTGGATGGGTGCAAAGTCGTGAAACATTTCATTCAAATACAAAGAACAACCATTATTCTTGATATTCGACTCATAGCCTTGCGTCATCAAACATGAAGCAGAAATAATGTTTCGACTTAGCACTGGAACATAATAACAATTATTCAGTTCGATAATGAATCCGGAAGGTAAATGAAGTTGCATCGTGCCGACTTCCAACGCAGCAACTCTTGCTTTGTTGCTGACTCGAATATCAACCTCGCCTCTTGCTACGCTCCTAGTTCTTACCAGTCCCTGCAATGAGTTGCAGATGTGAATAACTGATCCGGTATCATATACCGAAGAACTATTAGGTGCATCGGCAAGATAGATGTCTATAATATTGCAAACAAGTGTACCTAAGTCAGAAGTCATACCTCCACTCTTGGCTTTATCAGCCAAATACTTGCTGCAGTTCCTCTTCCAGTGGCCATCCGCCTTGCATTAGAAGCAAGTGGATCCGGATGAAGGAGATGGCTTAGTCCCCGAGGAAGTGCTTGGGACCGGGTCCTGAGCCTGCTTTCCTCCCGACTTAGCCTTCTTCTTAGTCCAAGAACTCTTCTTGAACTTAGCCTTATTCTGCACCATCAACACTGCCCTTCTTGAGATCCGCCTCTGTCTGCTTGAGCATCCCATGCAATTCAGTGAGCTTCTTATCCATACCATGCATGTGGTAGTTCGAAATGAACTGCACATATGCACTAGGAAGAGAGTTCAGAATTATATCCGTAGCAAACTCTTCGCTTATGGGGTAGCCAAGCCTCTCCATAGACTGCACGTAACCAACCATTTTGATCTCATGCGGACTCAGTGGATCACCATCCTTAAGCTTGCAACTCAGCAAAGCCTGAGAGACTTGATACCTCGGTCTTGGCAGGCACAGAACATACTTTTGAGGCTTTTGATCATATCGTAGACCTCAACATTCTCGAACTGCTTTTGCAAGTCCGGTTCCATGTGAGCAAGCATAAGACAGCTAACATCCGTGGACTCATCCTTAGCCCGACGGTAGGCATAGGTGGCAGTGACAGTCGCATTCTCATTCGGCTCATCTGGAAGCGGGTTGTCTATGACATGGTCCTTTTCTTGTTTGAGAACAATTCTCAGGTTTCGATACCAATTGGTAAGATTAGTGTCGTTTAGTTTATCTTTCTCAAGGATGGTTCTCAACGCAAAACCGGATATCTGAGAGTGACTGCTACTTGGTGCCATGATCTACAACAGAAATATGAAAAACACTTAAGACATGTATTCATAAAAGAGCAAGCATATTAAACACTTTAATATTTTATGCTCCCACTAGAACCAACACCCCTTCGATGGTTACTTAGTGATTCAGGATCCTAAATAAGCAAGTCGGCTAGTGAGCTTTAGCATCACAGCTAGCCGCTAAGTGATCTAGGTAGACAAATCCTTGTCAATCGCATCTCATACGACTCTTATTGGACGGGTGGAAACCTACACAACACAAACTCAAGACTTTGCCCCAACTAATAGTGAGGTTGTCAATCTTACCGGTTGCTGTAACAAAGGATTAACTGTATGGTGTGGAAGGTGATGATGGTTTGCGACAAAGCGATAACGATGGAAGATGTATCAATGGTAAAGATTGGACCGGGGTCCATAGTTCACTAGAGGTGTTCTCCTTAGATAAACAAACATGGCATCTTTGGGTAAACAAATTACAATGAGGGCAATTGACAAGACTGAGCAAGGCATAACAATGCAATACTAGACAAAAAGATCCTATGAGATTCGATTGGGCAATACAACAATATACATAGACCGCCATCCAACTGCATCTATGACTAGAAGTCCACCTTTAGGTTATCATCCGAACCCCCTCCAGTATTAAGTTGCAAGCAACAGACAACTGCTTTAAGCAAAGTGTGTAAGATAAACAATCCACTTGTTCATGAACAAGAGACCGTTATTTTCTCCCTAGTGGCAACAACACATCTACAACCGTAGAGATTTCTGTCACTTACCTTTATTAAGTAGAGGCATGAACCCACTATCGAGCATAAATACACTCTCTTGGAGTCACTAGCAACTACTTGGACAAGATAGCTACTAACAACGGAGAGCATGCAAGATCACAAACAACACAGACATGATAGAATCAATAAGACAAAACCATTAATCAATCTGACATAGTAATCTCAATATCCATCGGATCCCCACAAACACAACATGCGTGATTACAAATAGATGGGATCTTGATCATGAACGGAGCTAACAATATCTAGACATGAAAGCACAAGGAGGAGATACAACCATATAGCTACTACATGGACCCGTAGTCCAAGGTGGAACTACTCACGCTTCATACCGGAGGCTGGCATGATGAAGAAGAAGGCCTCCGGGATGATCTCCCCTATGGCAGAGTGCCAGGAAGAGATTCAGATCCCCCCGGTCTAGGGACGATGGTGGCGGCGGCTACAAACGGTTTCGTGGAATATTGATCGGGTACTTAGGGTTTCAGCATCGAGGGCTTCTTATAGGCGAAGAGGCGAGGCTGGGAGGCGGCTAGGGGCCCACAGCCTGCCTAGGCACGGGCCCACCCTAGGCGCGTCTGGGGGGGGTGGCCACCCTGTAGCACCTCTCCGTCTCTCCTCTGGACTCCGTGTTCTCCTCGGTGAAATATTGACTTTGGCTTTTGTCCCGTCCAATTCCAAGAATATTTCCTTACTAGCTTTTCTGGAACCAAAATCAGCAAAAAAGAGGCAACTGACACAGTGGCAACTTGTTAATAGGTTAGTACCAGAAAACATAGGAAAAGCACCTCAAAGTGTGGACAAAGCAAAGCAAAGTAGATACTAAACTAGCATGGAACACAAAAATTATAGATATGTTTTTGACGTATCAAGCATCCCCAAGCTTAACTCCTGCTCGTCCTCGAGTAGTTAAGTGATAAAAGAATAAATTTTGAGGTGACATGCACCATCAAAACCAAGATCAAACCATTTTCAAGCATTGAAAGATGGGATCAAAGAACTCTAAACATGTGCATGAAAGATGGAGTTCTAATAATAAGACAAAGTAACTATGCATGCAACATGAAAGGCTACAAACAAAGATCATGAATAACATGCATTGAAAAACGTTTGTTTGTTTTCACATACAAAAAACATGGTATAGTGGCATTCAGCTTGTCCCTCATAGAGTAGTGAATAGATGCATATGACACCTTCAAAGTTTATAAGAGTGACTAGATACAAACAACACAAGAACAAGCAATATCAACAATATGCATCAATCAATAAGTTTTGGGACACTGCATATAGAACTAAGAACGAAAACTATGCTCTCTTAACTGATGCCTAAAAGTAGAAGGTGGAGACTCAAATAAAGGTGGAAGAAAAGCCTTTCATAAAGGAAGCAGGGATTTCAAGTTTCAAAAAGAGCTTCCAAAAATTATGGTACTTGTTAGCTTTCAGCCCTCATTGCCCCTATCATAAGCATCTTGAAGTGATTAAGGTTAAAGTAAACAAACTATGGAGTATATGCTTGACAAAGTATAAGTTGGCAATCTCAAGTCCCTTGAATACGAGGGCCACACCTCATACTACTCAACTTCAGTCATATGTAAGTTCTTGTCATTGAAGTGCATGCGTATCATAGAGAACCGCCAACGGGGTACCCCTTGGACATGGTACAGGAGTTATCCCATAGCCAAAATGACAAGGCAAGCAGACAATGAGCATCTCAACGATCTTTTTATTTACTATATGCATAGCTTTTTATTGAGGATGCTTCATAGATAGCTCACATGGTGATGCTGCAAGTTTCCACCATGATTAGGCATGGCTTAGGCTAGCGGCCCAGGCGTTTCTCTAACACAAAATACAAACTCCATGGACTTAGAAGTTCCCTCTTTATTTCACATCGGTGACATCCATAGACAGAAGAGCATGATATTAACTAATTACAAATTACAAGTGCAATGTTGAAAACGTTCCCCGTGACAGCACGGTTCTGCTAATTCCAACGTATAAATGCAAGCATATATAACATAGACGACACAATGGTTCAAGTTTATTAGGGGCAAAGAATATAAAGTGTGCCATCAAGTTCGTGAGAGCTTTAATCACTAAGTTTTCACATAACAAAATAGTTTTTTAATTGGAAGATAGCTGAAAACAAGAATATACTTGGAATGGTGTAACACACCATGCATAGGAGTTTATAGTAGACACTTGGAATAACTTGGTTTCTTGGGAGTTTGAAGCATGAGTAGATCTTACTCATACAAGTGGAGGCTAGCAAAGACGGGGAACAACCAACTAAGAGAGCAATAATGGCCATAATCATGCAGGGCAACAAAGCATTACTAATCAAAGCATAGAGTGGTACTACAAGTCAAGGACTAAATGATCATATAGGCTATGGTGACTTGTCATAGTCATAACATGGTGTAAGCATGTGCCAAGTCAACCCAAACAAAGCATCAAAGGAGGATACCACAATACTATGCTTTTGCATGCTAAAACAACGCATAATTTCTTCAAGGCACACTAAGCAATCCCAATTGTTTGGAATAAGCCATGGTACAGAAATAATCACTAAGCATAAGGTCAAAACAACAACTAGCATGTCATGCTAAAGTCTAAGTCAAAGTCAATCAAGCTCCTCTTGCACTTCAAGCAAGAACTTACTACTCCTTTCCAACACTAAGCAACTTATTTGCAAAATAACACAGCGAGAACGGAGGTCTAAACTACTTTATTCAAGCAAACTAATCAACTAAGCAAACCAAACGAAAACTAAGACGGTCCAAGAACAACACAACAGCGCATGAAATAATAAAAACGAAGTGTCTAGACAAACCTGAGCTTTTTATTGATGAAGAAGGGGATGCCTTGGGCATCCCCAAGCTTTGACGCTTGTACCTCTTGGATATTCCTTGGTGTGACACCGGGGTGGCATCCACAAGCTTGAGATTTTATCCATTCTTCATCTCCTTACATCATTCTCTGTCTACACCTGAAAGTTTTCCTTCATACAAAGCTTCACACAATCTTCATTAGTAACATTAGTGTATTCAAAAGATATTAGATCTTAGGCAAAGCTTTGTAACAGCAAAACATTTCACTAAAAACACAAGCTACTGTAGTAACTCCTTAAAAAATATCAATTCCCCAAAAGATAACTCAAAAAAGAATCAATATGAAGCAAATGCAAATAATGGAAGAAATCTGTCAAAACAGACAAACATGTAGAAACCGATTTTTTTGAACATCTTATGTTGCTCAAATCAAAATGTGTTGAACTAACGAATGTTAGCTAACATACTGGGGGATTTATTCGTAAATTTTGAGCTCAATCAAAGTAATAGAGACTCCTCACGAATTTGTTTGGTGGAGGAGATAAATCTGTTTCGGGACAGCAACTCCCCAAATCTTATTTCCCTCTCATTAGAGGTCATTCTTGGCACAAAAAAGCAAACAAAAAGGATAAGGAGAGGTCATTACTGAAGTAATAACTTCCAAGACTCAAGTAAACTCTTGGGTTATCTCCCAACAAGTACTTTTCTTTAACGCCTTTAAGTTAGGCACAAGAAGCAAGAAGAATCGAGTATTTTCAAATGAGGCATTAACCCTCTTGTTCTTTCTTTTCTTACCTTTCTTCTTATCTGTAGGGAAAATATGGTTGCTTACTGGAGGAGAAAAATGCATAATGCCATTTCCCACATCTATTATTGCTCCAAGGTGTTTCACTGGGGATCTTTCAAGTGTAATCTGTCCTTTGCCTACACATTCAAAAATAAGATAATCAGTCGACACCATTTTCCCTGAGATTTTTGTAAACACACCTTCAGCTATTCCAATGGGTAATGAGGTGGCATTATTAGTAAGAGAGATTTCCTCTCCTCCTTCAGAAAGCCCCCAAAGACTCAAAGAATCATAAATATCTCTAGGCATGAGATAAAATTCAGACATGATATCACAACGAGCATAAAAAGTGTAGTATTTATAGAGACTTTGATTATGGGAAACCACTTTGAAGGCTCAGAATTTATGGAAACATAATCATGGTAAGCCCTAAGCATGTGATAGCAACTATTCATAGCATCAATACTAGTCTCAAGAGTGTTCAACCTAGCAAAAATATTGGAGAGGGTGCCGAAGATGATTCGGTTCAGCCTTCCAATTTGGGAGAGTCTTCATACCAGCAGCTGATACGTTGAAAACGTATCTATAATTTTTGATGCTCCATGCTTGTTTAGTATCTACTTTGCTTTACTTGTCCACACTTTGAGGTGCTTTTTACATGTTTTCTGGTACTAACCTATTAACAAGTTGCAACAGTGCCAGATGCCTGTTTTCTACTGTTTTTTATTTCAGAAAAGTTAGTAAAGAACTATTCTCGTAATTGGACGGGATGAAAGACAAAGTCAATTACTTTCCGTGAGGAACAAGAAGTCCAGAGGAGAGCCAGAGGGGCCGGTCAAAGGGGCCAAACCCCCCAGGCGTGGCCACAGGTGGGCCCGCGCCTAGATAGGGTTTGGGCACCCTGGCCGCCTCCCGGTCTCGCCCCTTCGCCTATAAGAATCCCCCGATACAAAAACCCTGGGTGCCCGATCAGAAATCCACGAAACCGTCTATAGCCGCCGCCACCATCGTCCCTAGATCGAGGGGATCTGAAGTTCTTCCCGACACCCTGCCAGAGGGGAGATCATCCCGGAGGCCTTCTCTCCGGTATGATTCGTGAGTAGTTCCACCTTGGACTATGGGTCCATGTAGTATCTAGATGGTTGTATCTCCTCCTTTGTGCTTTCATGTATAGAACTTTTGAGCTTCGTTCATGATCAAGATCTAATCTATTTGTAATCATGCATGTTGTGTTTGCGGGGATCCGATGGATATTGAGATTATTATGTTGGTTTGATTAATGGTTTTATCTTTATGATTCTATCATGTCTGTGTTGTTTGTGATCTTGCATGCTCTCCGTTGCTAGTGGTTATCTTGGCCAAGTAGTTGCTAGTGACTCCAAGAGGGAGTATTTATGCTCGATAGTGGGTTCATGCCTCTAGTTTCCAAGGTAAGTGACAGAAATCTCTTCGGTTGTATATGTGTTGTTGCTACTAGGGATAAAACAATTGTCTCTTGTTTATGGAACATGTGGACTGTTTACCTTACACACTTTGCTTAAAGCAGTTGTCTGTTGCTTGCAACTTAATACTGGAGGGGGTTCGGATGATAACCTGAAGGTGGACTTCTAGTCATAGATGCAGTTGGATGACGGTCTATGTATATTGTTGTATTGCCCAATCAACCTCATAAGATCTTTCTGGCTAGTTGTAGCATCCCATTTGTCTAACAACTATAATGCTACTTGGTCTAGTAATATAATGGCTACTTCCTACATATAATTGTTGCATCATCATGTTATCATGCTCATGTCAGCATGCCACCTTGCATTTGAACATCATACAAAACCCCTTTTTGTTTTGGTTCTTATCTCATATGCATTATTATTTGTATTTGCCTCTTGATATTGTATTTGGTTCTTGATATATTGTTAAATGCCCAAGTTGAGTTGGGGGCATATCTTTTATTCCATTCCACCACCTTTTTCTTTTTCACCACCTTACACTTCCACCATACCATAACCTATGAGCTTGTAATTTTCTTTGGATTTTATTTCTAGCTCATGTGGGTTGGATGGATCCAATTCTAAATCCTTTTGCTTGGCTTGTTCCATATTTCTGGAATGCATATGTATGAATGCCCTGCATAATTGTTTTGTTTTCACAAGATTGAAACATGGCATTTAATGCTTATGCATGGCCCATGCAAGCTTGCACCAATCTCTTAGGGAGTGCATTAAATGTAATGCATGTCCCATGCAACCATCACCAA
Source organism: Avena longiglumis (assembly GCA_030063025.1). Taxonomy (NCBI): domain Eukaryota; kingdom Viridiplantae; phylum Streptophyta; class Magnoliopsida; order Poales; family Poaceae; genus Avena; species Avena longiglumis. The sequence continues at coordinate 486,324,965 of CP125975.1, read as the reverse complement.
CTGGTCATCTTTTGGTTCTTTTGAATCTTGGAGGGGATCATCTCCCATCTAGCTCTCTACCTCTTTTCCATGCTTGATCTTGTGTTGGGTCATGTTACCACCTCACCCTCTCTCTTCTTGTCTAGTTCTTGCTTGAGCTTGTTTTGTTGCTCTTGCTTGAGCTTGCCAAGGGAACCTATCATCCCATCCTCTACACCACATCTCCCTCTCTACCCCATCACCACCTTTTCTTCTTTTCTCTTTTGGCCATCTTGTTTGAGCTTGGGTTGATCATGCTTGATCTAATCAAGGCACCAATTCATCTCTCTCTCTCTCTCTCTTACCCTCTAGCTAAGATCCTACCCTATCACCATACCCCCATCTAACCCTAAACTCTACCCCCTCTTTAAACCATCCCCCGTCCATGCATGATCATGTGGGCATGCCCAAACCCTAAATCTTCCCTCTCTCTTTTCATCTCAAAACCCTAGCCACCCTTCCCCTAGGCCGAGCCAACTTTTCCTTCTCTCTCTCCTCTCTCTACCATGCTGCCCCACCTAGCTACCCCAACCCTGGTTCCAACCTAACCGAGGCTCCCTACCCGAGCCCCCTCTAACCCTAGCTTATAACCCTAGCTCCCACCTGAGCGCCTCCCCTCTTCTCTCTTCTCTCTCTTCTCTCTCTGCCGGCGTGCCCCACCACGAGCTCCCTCCCCCCTGGCCCACCTGGCAGCCTCTAGCACCCCTCCCCCTGCCTGCGCCCCACCTGCCTGGCCCCATGCCGATCACGTGAGGAAGGTGGCAAAAGGTGGCCGACGCCACCTTCCCCTCCCCCACGCCATCCTCCCCTCTCCTCATCCTTATCTACTCCCTCCCAACCCTCTGGCCTCTCCCAGATCTCCCCAGGGCCCTGCCCTCTTCCCTCTCTCTCCCTCGCCACCGTCTACCCCCCCTACGACGGCCACCGTCGGCTCCCTCTCGTCGACGTCGATCCAGGAGGCGGGCGAGTTGTTAGGGTTGTCGAGGAAGCTCAGCAAGGCCTCTGCATCGCCCCTGTACCCGCAAGCGAGGAGGAGGAGCCCCAGGCCGAGCTACACGCCGACGCTCCGACGCACACCCTAGCTCGCCGTCCATCTGCATCATCGCCGATCCTCTGCACGCCTGCCCGATCCGACGCCACCGACAGCCCCGCGGTGAGTCACTGACCACCCTAGACATGCCCAGATCCTATGTTGCTTCCTGTTCGCGCCGGTCGATTAAATCGAACGCCTCGGTGGCGTCGTTCGCCGCTGCTGTCGCTGCCAGTCCCGCCTAGAGCCTTACCTAGCCGCGCCTCCTCCCCGTCACCAAGCCACACACCGCGGCAGCCGCCCAAGCGCAAGCCCAGTCGCGGGATCGAGTCCCAGCGACGCCGCCGGCCTGTCGCTGCCGTTCGTTCTCTGCACACGCGGAAGAAAAACAGTACCGCGAGCAACTTTTGCACTTAACCCCCTGCCTGTTTTTATTCCTAGACCTGCAGTCCCCATAGCCCCACAGTCAGCGTCGGTTGCTTTTTTGTAAAAGGCTCCGGAGTTTTACTCCTCAACCCTGGTCCTTACCCACCCTCCTGCCGCCTCCGCCGCTTCCCCTCACGTGGGCATGAGCCACTGACCCCACTCGTCGGCCTCGGTGGCTGGCAGCAGCCGCGGTAGAGAAGGTTCGCGGTGCGCGTGTGGCCCTGAGCCAGCTCTGGCCCCACCTGTCATTGAGCGTGGCTGGGTCTGTCTGGGTGTCAATAGGATTTCTGCATGTCTATTCAAATTCAAACTATTCAAATTAGTTTTAAAATTCAAATTTCTTTTCTGTTTTAAATAACTTTGAAAATACAAATCCAAATAATACATATAATATATGTTTTTGAATCAGAAAAATGTGAGGATTTCAAATATGCTATTCAAATTACATTTTGCACATTTAAAATTCCAAGTTGAGTAAAATTACATAAAATGCCCCTTGACTTAATTAATTAATAACTTTTGTTTTATAACTCCGAATTTAACAAATGATATGTCTAAAATGATTAGCTCGACGAGACCTTTCTGTTTATGCTATCCATGACTTAAATTGCAGCATGCATCATACAAATATAATGTATACAGCAACTAATATGACAATAAATTGTGGCCAAAACTCAATAAAATGACTTATTCTTGTACTCCACACCTCACCCATGCCATGCTACTTTATTGCCATGCAAATTGTGCATCATTCATCATGGCATGAGTGTTTGCTTGTCGCATTTTATTCATATGTTTGTGCACTTTATTTATGTTGGCCCTTGTTTGTTTGGTTCTTCTTCGAATAGACACTAAGCGGGGGATATATCAAGGAACCCAGGAGCACTACCCAGATCCGTCTCTCGCTTCAACTGAACTGCCAGGCAAGCACTACCACATGCTTGCATACATAAAGTACTTATTGCCTCTATCTTATTCTTGCATCATTGAGTCGCGATTGCATTAAACTGAATCCCAAGTATTGCATAGCCTTTACTTTTAAACCCCACCAAGCTTGTTCCTCCGTCCCATGAGCCATTACTACAGGAGTTGTTTGAGCCATGCGAGTCGTAGAACAGCATGTGTAGGGTATGTGAGTGTCTGTTGGATAACGAGGTACCTAAACAACTTAACTTGAGTAGTAATGGGATAACTAATGAAAGTGGCACCGGTGAGCAATATCTGCTATTTGGTTTTTCCTGCTCACTTGTGTCCCGTAGGACCCTGAGTACTTGATTCCTGTTCCTTGATTATTCGCGCTATCCACATCCGGGAGGCTTATGGGACCCCCCTGAGCTAGAGCTTGGTTCATTCTTATTTCTTGGGGCCACAAACTAGTTTGAGGTTTTATTTACTATCCTGTACTTATGCCATGCTACTGCTTTATTTACGATTGTGCGAGGAGCACCTGTACTGTTTAGGAATTGTGACCCGTTTTCGCGGTATCGACAAGCCCAGTTTTGGGTTCCCGATCGTTCTGACCGCCCCACAAACCTTGAGTCCGTCTCAAGTCGCTAACTTTGTTATGGTATACTTAATGGGTGGCCCCTGAAATATTTCTGAATCTGTGATTGCTTTGTCGTGAAGGCCTCGTTGGGTTTTGATTTGGTTTCCGAGGTTGATCGAGTGTGTGTTGCTATTTGTGCACCCTGCGGTAAAACTTTCAAAGCCGTGTCATGGTTATGGACGACTTGGAGCAGTTTCTCGATCATAGACAAGCATAACTAAAGTGTCGCTTTTAATTTGACTAAGTAACTGACTAGTAAATAGTGCAACACTCATGGAATGGTTAATAAAATTGCCAACGGATGGGGGGGTTGTTCGTCCGCTTCCTCGTTGGTAAGCGAGGAGGAGGATGGATCTGTGGATATTACTGTTATAACTGTTGTCATTAATTCACGGACATCCGTCTATCTTTGGTTAGGCGGATGGTTAGCGAGTATATATAGGACTGTTAGGGTTTATCTTTTGCTGCAATTGCGTCACCCCAGGTTGTGTCCCCTTTAGAGGCATAAAGACTTGCTGAGTACCCCTAGGGTCTCACACGATAAATTATTTGGTTCAGATGAACAGGTACACTCGCAAGATGGATACTGGGTGGAGGAGGCTGAGGATGTGGGCAACGATCGTTCGGTGTAGAGATTCCGGGAACGGGGATCCGTGAGATCTGGGGGCGGGATGTGCTTATTTATGGGGCATCTTATGCCGATTTGCTTCTTATCCGTACTCGGATCTTGTTTGCCGCTTCCGCCTGATACTCTGATGTGTGATGTATGAGGAAATATCCTAAACTATTATATCTATCTAGGACATTTGAATCTTGCCGTATGGCGTTGCTATATTTCCTTTCTTTTTAGATGGAATGGATCTGATGTACTATTGTATGGTGGCTTGCATACATACTGATTTGTGTATGTAGTTGATCCCTTCGCCTGCCGATTATGCCGCCCGTACTTGTCTCGATGACTGGAAATGGTTGGGACGGCCGAAAGGTCTACCCGTGAGTGGCATTTGGGCCCCACTGTACTATTTCAACCATTTCCGATCATCCAGGCTTGTATCTAGGAGCGTAATTCACCGAGGTAGTTACAATTGGTATCAGAGCCATCCTGCCCTTCAGGGTCTCAGCCAAATGGTCGTTGTCAGTCTAGCAAATATTTTTGGTAGTTATGTATACTAGGTAAAAACAAAACGCGAGAGTAGGACTGCTTCCATTTTTCTTCTTACCCACCCACCCACCCTTTTCTGGTAAGGAAGTGTAACGTTTTCAATCCTCTTCTTAAAAGTTCAAACTAGGATTCACGTGTTCTGGGTTTCCGTAGTACCATAGGTTGTGTATTTTTATGTGTGTGTGTGTGTGTGTGTGTAATTCCTTGTCTATCTGTTGCATCCAAGTTGTTATCTAATCAGCCTTTGGTTATCAACTGTTGGTACATTCCATACCGACAGGCTTTTGCAAACCGACGCGATCTATCTGATTCGTTGTATACCGACGCGATCTGTCTTACTCTTTGTTATCCGACGTTATCTTGTTTGGGGAGTTCGTTTCCGTAGTTACCAATCTTTAGGTTCAACGTGAGAAGAAGGGGTTAGGATATGTGTTCCACTTATTCATGTGCGGAGTAATGATTTGAGTGCGGGATGGAGTCGCGACCATACCACTACTCTTATCATTCGCTTTTGTATATTGAATTGGTAGAGTCACTAATCTTGATTCGTTAAGTAATTTTGCGCATCTATTGGTATTTTAATGCTGAAATTTGTGGAAATGTTTTCTTTGATATATCTGTGTACCACACTCCTTTTCAGTCGTGTGCGATATGCTTAATATCTTCTAGGTGCTTTGAACTTTGTTGATATTTTAATATCATCTTAGTAAATTATATCCTTTAATCTTGGTTAATTCCATCTTGGTACTATTTTGGATTATTATTATTCTCCATTATAGTACTGACTTGTGTTTTATATCAATCACAGGATGGCTCCACCACGCCGTTCTGATGAGGACATACCACCTGAACTGGGTTCCGCATTGTCAAACATCGCCAATGCCTTGGCGGAATGCAATGTAACCAGAAGCGCTTTGAGGAAAGTGTTCGAGGAATGAGTTTGCTCCACTACCTCCACCTCCCAAGCGAGGAGACATCAAAAGCTTCAAGTTCAACCTCGCCATTTTGATGTTTCGATCAACCACGGATGCGGATGATTGGTTGCGTGAGATGTCAAGGCTACTCGAGACCGATGTTCTGAGCAAGAGTGGGTAAAGTGTGCTACTCACCTTCAAGGGAGATGCAGCTCTACGGTGGGAGAATAACACAAGGCAAAGCGCATTGGTTTTCACCTACTTGGGAGCAGTTCACTGGAGCGTTCAAAGAGCGATCTCGAAATTGTCATGGAAAGGATGAAGGAAGTATTTCTCAACCTCAAGCAGGGAAATGATAATGTCAACACCTACATCAGGAATTTCATGAATCTTTCTCGTTATGGTGGCGATGAGATATCTGATGACAAGAAGAAGCAGAAGAGGTTCCGGCAAGGGCTCAATGCATCGATTAAATATGCAATCACACATGCAAGGCCGGCATCTTTTCTGGAACTTCAGCATATACCTCTGCGGGAGGAAGCAAGTAGGCAAGTGTTTGAGGAGTCAAAGAAACACAACCGTGATGCACCAAGCTCTTCAGCTATGTCAGCTCCTTCTAAGCGGCGTGTCTGGGTTCCTAACACCCCACCGTCGCTCCCGGCTCCACCAAGACCTGCAAGCTACGCGGCAAGGCCACCAAACTTCCTCACTGCGGCTCCCAGGGGCTACAACCACCACTACCCTGGAGCGCCTGGCGGAGTCCCTGGCTACGTTGCTCCATGTCCACCTGGTGCTTGTTTCACGTGTGGAGACTCTGGACATCTAAACTGGAACTGTCCGTTGAAAAACAAAGCTCTTCCTCCACCCCCTCCAAGATCTGCGGCAAGCTCTCCTTTGGTTCGTGCACCACCACCTCGGGCTCTCAACATCAACACCTAACCCGGGTCTACTGTTGCTCGTGCCAACTGTGTCAACACCGCTCAAGCTGAGCATGCACCTGGAGTTTTGATGGGTATGCTTCCCGTTAACTCAGTCCCTGCACGAGTTTTGTTTGATTCTGGTGCTTCGCATTCTTTTGTTTCGCATAAGTTTGCACAAGAGCATGACCTGGCTAGGGTTCCTTTATCACGTCGTCTGGTGGTACTATCTCCTGGTTCAAACATGAGGGCTGCTCATATCAGCCATGACAATCAAATTGAGATTGGTGGCTCTTCATTCTCGGCGTCCTTAATTCTGCTGGGCAATTCTGACATTGATGTCATCTTGGGCATGGATTGGTTGACAGCAAATGCAGCTGTGATTGATTGTGCTGAACGCTCGGTTTCTCTGAAGATTCCTGAAGGCCATATAGTCTTTTCTCCAAGTTTGACTCCTGTTATCCAGCTTTTCTCTTTGGCAGCTCTGAATGATGATGCTATGGAAGCTATTCAGAGTGTTCCGGTGATCTGTGAGTTCCCAGATGTCTTTCCTGAAGAGTTGTCGGGTATGCCTCCGGATCATGAGGTTGAGTTTGTAATTGAGCTTGAACCTGGAACGGCTCCTATCTCCAAGCGGCCTTATAAAATGGGTCCTCCTGAGTTGGCTGAACTCAAACGTCAGCTTGATGAACAAGAGAAGTTGGGTTTCATTCAACAGAGTACTTCTTCTTGGGGTAGCCCAACAATCTTTGTGAAGAAGCGTGACAGGACTGATAGACTTTGTGTTGACTATCGGGCTCTCAATGCTAAAACCATCAAGAACAAATATCCCTTCATGGATTAATGATCTCTTCGATCAGCTAGCTGGAGCTGTGGTGTTCTCTAAGCTTGACTTGAGAAGTGGTTATCACCAAATCAAGATTCGCAAGGAAGATGTGCCCAAAACAGCTTTCACCACCCGCTATGGCTTGTATGAGTACACGGTCATGTCTTTCGGTCTCACCAACGCACCTGCTACCTTCTCGAGGCTTATGAACTCGGTTTTCATGGAGTATCTTGATAAGTTCGTTGTGGTCTATCTGGATGACATCCTAGTCTATTCTAAGTCAAAGGAAGAACATGAAGAACACCTTCGGTGTGTCCTAAACAAGCTTCGTGAGAACCGCTTGTACGCAAAGTTCTCCAAGTGTGAGTTTTGGCTGCCTCAAGTAACCTATCTTGGTCACGTTATCTCTGCCAAGGGCATTGCAGTCAACCCGGAAACTGTGAAGACAATTGTTGAATGGCTTCCTCCTGTTAATGTCAAAGAAGTGCGGAGTTTCCTTGGTTTGGCTAGTTATTGCCGTCGCTTCGTTCAGAACTTTTCGAAGATAGCGAAGCCTCTTACCGATCTCCTCAAGAAAGGCAAGAAATACCTTTGGACTCCTGCATGTCAAGCAAGCTTTGAGACACTCAAAGAGAAGCTCACGTCCACACCAGTCTTGGTTCCTCCGGATACATCTAAGCCTTTCCAGATATTCTGTGACGCCTCTTTGCAAGGATTGGGTGCGGTCCTTATGCAAGAAAAACAAGTGGTTGCTTATGCCTCTCGACAGTCGAAGACGCATGAGATCAACTATCCTACACATGACCTCGAGCTCGCAGCAGTTGTATTTGCTTTGAAACTATGGAGGCACTACTTGCTTGGCAACCGTTGTGAGATCTTTTCTGACCACAAGATTTTGAAGTATATCTTCACTCAGCCTAATCTCAACCTTCGGCAGAGGAGATGGATTGAAGCAATCAATGATTTTGATTTGACCATCAACTACACGCCGGGCAAAGCTAATGTCATGGCCGATGCTCTCAGCCGCAAAGCTTATGTCAACAACCTCATGATGGAAGAACAACAACCTCTCTTGTGCGAGGAATTCCGTCAGCTCAACCTTGAAATTGTGGAACAAGGGCATCTCCTGAACCTTCTGGCTACTCCTCTCTTGGAAGAAAAGATTCGCTCTCGTCAGCTTGGTGATCCGCACACCAAAATATCATCTCCAAACTTCAGCTCAAGTATGAGTCCTTCCACGTCGATGATCAAGGCACGCTTTTCTTTGAACACGGATGTTTGTTCCAAACTACCCGGGTTTGAGAGAGCAAATTCTCAAGGAGGCGCGATTACATTCTTTCTATCCATCCCGGCAGACAAAGATGTACATGGACTTAAAAACACAATATTGGTGGCCTGGTTTGAAACGATATTGTGCCAAGTATGTCTCGAGTGTGATGTCCGCCGCAGAGTGAAAACATCCCATCGAAACCTTTCGGTCTTCTACAACCATTGAAACCCGAATGGAAATGGGAGAAAGTAGAGATGGACTTCATCACGGTTTTCAAGGTCGCAGAGCAACAATGCAATCTTTGTTGTCATCGAGGCTTTCTAAAGTGGCTCACTTCTTCCCGTCAAGGAAACAATTTCGGAATTCATTGGTGAGCTCTATATCAGCAATTGTCTCTGTATGGGGTTCCGCTTGAGATCGATTCTGCACCGTGGGAGCATCTTCACTTCCAAGTTCTGGGAAAGTTTCCAAAATGCTTTGGGAACAAAATTGAACTTCAGCACAACTTACCACCCTCATTCGCAAGGACAAGTTGAAAGGATCAATCAGATTCTGGAGGATAAGCTTCATGCTTGCGTCATCTCTTTTGGCATGAAGTGGGAAGAATGTCTTCCTTATGCTGAATTCTCTTACAACAACAACTTCCAGAAAAGTCTGAAGATGGCACCATTTGAGGCTCTCTATGGTCGCAAATGCAGAACTCCGATTGGTTGGTCGGGTGCAGGAGAAAGAATATGGTTTGGCCCTGACATTGTAACTCAAGCGGAGGAGAAGGTGCATATCATCCTTGAGAACCTGAAGATTGCTCAAAGTCGCTAGAAGAGCAATTATGACAGGAAGCACACGGACATGGTGTATGCCCCTGGTGATCTCGTTTACCTTCGTGTCACTCCCATGAGAGGCACACACCGCTTTGGTATCAAAGGAAAGCTGGCTCCTAGATACATCGGTCCTTTCAAAATTCGTGGTAGAAGAGGAGAAGTTGCTTATGCTCTTGAGCTCCCGGAAAAACTCAAGGTTCATGATGTTTTCCACATCTCTCAACTCAAGAAATGCTTCAAGGATCCCGGCAGGACCGTGGATCATGAGCTAATCGATCTCCAAGAAGACCTGTCTTATCAAGAACACCCCACAAAAATCCTTGAGACCGCAGAAAGAAGGACTCGCAACAAGTCCATCAAGTTCTGCAAGGTGCAGTGGTCGCACCATTCCGTTGATGAAGCCACTTGGGAGCGTGAAGATGAACTCCGTGCCAACTATCCTACCCTCTTTGTGTCTTCTTCTTCTTCCTAGAATCTCGGGGCGAGATTCTTGTTTAGTGGGGGAGAGTTGTAGCATCCCATTTGTCTAACAACTGTAATGCTACTTGGTCTAGTAATATAATGGCTATTTCCTACATATAATTGTTGCATCATCATGTTATCATGCTCATGTCAGCATGCCACCTTGCATTTGAACATCATACAAAAACCCTTTTTGTTTTGGTTCTTATCTCATATGCATTATTATTTGTATTTGCCTCTTGACATTGTATTTGGTTCTTGATATATTGTTAAATGCCCAAGTTGAGTTGGGGCATATCTTTTATTCCATTCCACCACCTTTTTCTTTGTCACCACCTTACACTTCCACCATACCATAACCTATGAGCTTGTAATTTTCTTTGGATTTTATTTCTAGCTCATGTGGGTTGGATGGATCCAATTCTAAATCCTTTTGCTTGGCTTGTTCCATATTTCTCGAATGCATATGTATGAATGCCCTGAATAATTGTTTTGTTTTCACAAGATTGAAACATGGTATTTAATGCTTATGCATGGCCCATGCAAGCTTGCACCAATCTCTTAGGGAGTGCATTAAATGTAATGCATGTCCCATGCAACCATCACCAACTTTGGTCATCTTTTGGTTCTTTTGAATCTTGGAGGGGATCATCTCCCATCTAGCTCTCTACCTCTTTTCCATGCTTGATCTTGTGTTGGGTCATGTTACCACCTCACCCTCTCTCTTCTTGTCTAGTTCTTGCTTGAGCTTGTTTTGTTGCTCTTGCTTGAGCTTGCCAAGGGAACCTATCATCCCATCCTCTACACCACATCTCCCTCTCTACCCCATCACCACCTTTTCTTCTTTTCTCTTTTGGCCATCTTGTTTGAGCTTGGGTTGATCATGCTTGATCTAATCAAGGCACCAATTCATCTCTCTCTCTCTCTTACCCTCTAGCTAAGATCCTACCCTATCACCATACCCCCATCTAACCCTAAACTCTACCCCCTCTTTAAACCATCCCCCATCCATGCATGATCATGTGGGCATGCCCAAACCCTAAATCTTCCCTCTCTCTTTTCATCTCAAAAACCTAGGCACCCTTCCCCTAGGCCGAGCCAACTTTTCCTTCTCCCTCTCCTCTCTCTACCATGCTACCCCACCTAGATACCCCAACCCTGGTTCCAACCTAACCGAGGCTCCCTACCCGAGCCCCCTCTAACCCTAGCTTCTAACCCTAGCTCCCACCCGAGCGCCTCCCCTCTTCTCTCTTCTCTCTCTGCCGACGTGCCCCACCACGAGCTCCCTTCCCCCTGGCCCACCTGGCAGCCCCCAGCACCCCTCCCCCCTGCCTGGCCCCATGCCGATCACGTGAGGAAGGTGGCAAAAGGTGGCCGACGCCACCTTCCCCTCCCCCACGCCATCCTCCCCTCTCCTCATCCTTATCTACTCCCTCCTAACCCTCTGGCCTCTCCCAGATCTTCCCAGGGCCCTGCCCTCTTCCCTCTCTCTCCCTCGCCACCGTCTACCCCCCTACGACGGCCACCGTCGGCTCCCTCTCGTCGACGTCGATCCAGGAGGCGGGCGAGTTGTTAGGGTTGTCGAGGAAGCTCAACAAGGCCTCTCGACGCCTGTACCCATAGCGAGGAGGAGCCGAGCTGCTACTGCCGATGCTCGACGCACCCTAGCTCGCCGTCATCATCGCATCATCGCCGATCCTGCACGCTGCCGATCCGACGCCACCGACCAGCGGTGAGTCACCGACCACCCTAGACATGCCCAGATCCTATGTTGCTTCCTGTCGCGCGGTCGATTCGCCGAACGCCCTCGGTCTGCGTCGTTGCCGTTACGCGGGGTCCCGCGCTCTAGAGCCTTATCTAGCGCCGCCCTCCCGTCACCAAGCCCACACACCGCAGCCGGCCGCCAAGCGCAAGCCAGTCGCGGATCGAGTCCCAGCAGCCTGACGCCTACGTCCTGCACCGTTCGTTCTCTGCACACGCGGAAGAAAACAGTATCTGAAAGCAACTTTGCACTTAACCTTTGCTTTTCATTCCTAGACCCGCAGTCCCCATAGCCCCACAGTCAGCGTCGGTTGCCTTTTTGTAAAAAGGCTCCTGGAGTTTTTACTCCTCAACCCGCGGTCCCTTACCCACCCTCCTGTCAGCCTCCGCCGCTTTCCCTTGGCACGTGGGCCCGCGAGCCACTGACCCCACTCGTCGGCCTCGGTGGCTGGCGGCCATGATGAGAAGGTTCATGCGCTGTGGCCCTGAGAGCCTCGCCCACCCGTCATTGAGCGTGGCTAGGTCTGTCTGGGGGTCAATAGGATTTCTGCATGTCTGTTCAAATTCAAACTATTCAAATTAGTTTTAAAATTAAAATTTCTTTTCTGTTTTAAATAACTTTGAAAATACAAATCCAAATAATACATATAATATATGTTTTTGAATCAGAAAAATGTGAGGATTTCAAATATGCTATTCAAATTACATTTTGCACATTTAAAATTCCAAGTTGAGTAAAATTACATAAAATGCCCCTTGACTTAATTAATTAATAACTTTTGTTTTATAACTCCGAATTTAACAAATGATATGTCTAAAATGATTAGCTCGACGAGACCTTTCTGTTTATGCTATCCATGACTTAAATTGCAGCATGCATAATACAAATATAATGTATACTGAAACTAATATGACAATAAATTGTGGCCAAAACTCAATAAAATGACTTATTCTTGTACTCCACACCTCACCCATGCCATGCTACTTTATTGCCATGCAAATTGTGCATCATTCATCATGGCATGAGTGTTTGCTTGTCGCATTTTATTCATATGCTTGTGCACTTTATTTATGTTGGCCCTTGTTTGTTTGGTTCTTCTTCGAATGGACACTAAGCAGGGGATATATCAAGGAACCCAGGAGCACTACCCAGATCCGTCTCTCGCTTCAACTGAGCTGCAAGGCAAGCACTACCACATGCTTGCATACATACAGTACCTATTGCCTCTATCTTATTCTTGCATCATTGAGTCGCGATTGCATTAAACTGAATCCCAAGTATTGCATAGCCTTTACTTTTAAATCCCACCAAGCTTGTTCCTCCATCCCATGAGCCATTACTACAGGAGTTGTTTGAGCCATGCGAGTCGTAGAACAACATGTGTAGGGTATGTGAGTGTCTGTTGGATAACGAGGTACCTAAACAACTTAACTTGAGTAGTAATGGGATAACTAATGAAAGTGGAACCGGTGAGCAATATCTGCTATTTGGTTTTTCCTGCTCACTTGTGTCCCGTAGGACCCCGAGTACTTGATTCCTGTTCCTTGATTATTCGCGCTATCCACATCCGGGAGGCTTATGGGACCCCCCTGAGCCAGAGCTTGATTCATTCTTATTTCTTGGGGCCACAAACTAGTTTGAGGTTTTATTTACTATCCTGTACTTATGCCATGCTACTGCTTTATTTACGATTGTGCGAGGAGCACCTGTACTGTTTAGGAATTGTAACCCGTTTTCGCGGTATCGACAAGCCCAGTTTTGGGTTCCCGATCGTTCTGACCCACAAACCTTGAGTCCGTCTCAAGTCGCTAACTTCTATGGTATACTTAATGGGGTGGCCCCCTGAAATATTTCTGAATCCTGTGATTGCTTTGTCGTGAAGGCCTCGTTGGGTTTTGATTTGGTTTTTCCGAGGTTGATCGAGTGTGTGTTGCTATTTGTGCACCCCTGCAGGGTAAAACTTTCTGAAAGCCGTGTCCGTGGTTATGGACGACTTGGAGCACAGTTTCTCGATCATAGACAAGCATAACTAAAGTATCGCTTTTAATTTGACTAAGTAACTGACTAGTAAATAGTGCAACACTCATGGAATGGTTAATAAAATTGCCAACGGACGGGGGGGTTGTTCGTCCGCTTTCTCGTTGGTAAGCGAGGAGGAGGATGGATCTGTGGATATTACTGTTATAACTGTTGTCATTAATTCACGGACATCCGTCTATCTTTGGTTAGGCGGATGGTTAGCGAGTATCTATAGGACTGTTAGGGTTTATCTTTTGCTGCAATTGCGTCACCCCAGGTTGTGTCCCCTTTAGAGGCATAAAGACTTGCTGAGTACCCCTAGGGTCTCACACGATAAATTATTTGGTTCAGATGAACAGGTACACTCGCAAGATGGATACTGGGTGGAGGAGGCTGAGGATGTGGGCAACGATCGTTCGGTGTAGAGATTCCGGGAACGGGGATACGTGAGATCTATGGGCGGGATGTGCTTATTTATGGGGCATCTTGTGCCGATTTGCTTCTTATCCGTACTCGGATCTTGTTTGCCGCTTCCGCCTGATACTCTGATGTGTGATGTATGAGGAAATATCCTAAACTATTATATCTATCTAGGACATTTGAATCTTGCCGTATGCTATATATTTCCTTTCTTTTTAGATGGAATGGCTCTGATGTACTATTGTATGGTGGCTTGCATACATACTGATTTGTGTATGTAGTTGATCCCTTCGCCTGCCGATTACGCCGCCCGTACTTGTCCCGATGACTGGAAATGGTTGGGACAGCCGAAAGGTCTACCCGTGAGTGGCATTTGGGCCCCACCGTACTATTTCAACCATTTCCGCTCATCCAGGCTTATATCTAGGAGCGTAATTCACCGAGGTAGTTACACTAGTAACTGCATTGTTATGCCTTGCTCAGTTCCTATCAATTGCCCCGCTGTAATTTGTTTACCCTTCATGCCATGTTGTTTATCTAAGGAGAGCACCTCTAGTGAACTATGGACCCCGGTCCAATATTTACCATTGATACATCTTCCACTGTTACTTGTTTACTTGCTGCAAACCATTACCTTCCACACCATACGTTTAATCCTTTGTTACAACAAACATGTGAGCTTGGCAACCTTACTGATTCGTTGGGGCAAAGTCTTGAGTTTGTGTTGTGCAGGTCTCCACGTTGTTTGCAACACCTGTGTGATGTTTCCTTCCTCCTTCTGGTTCGATAACCTCGGTCTCAACTGTGGGAAAACTTGCTGCTTGCTCTTCACACACCCTGTGCTTGGGGTTACCAACGAAGTGCCACGTCGAGCATCATCAGCATCCCTCATTTGATTGGGGCGCGTCTTCTTCTTCTTCGCAAGTGCCGGACTATGATTATTCCTATGATGACCCACCGGCTTGGGGTTACTACCCGCGCTATTGAGCCCCACTTAGTCCAAAAGCCTAAGCTTGGGGGGAGGTATACCGACATCACACTCATCTATATATCATGTTCGGTCGGTTCTTTGTATATCCATTGTTTGCTTTTATTTTTTGTTCTTGCTGCTGCTTTCTCAAGAACACAAAAATACCAAAATATTTTTTGTTGTTTCTCTTGGTTTGTTTCTCAGCTTTGGTTTGCCTTAAAAGAAAAATCTAAAAAGATTTTGCTTTGCTTGGTTTGTTTTTGCTTTGTTGGCTTGTAAAAAATCAAAAACACCAAAAATATTTGTTGTTCTTCTTTGGTTTTGTGAGTTCTTTGCGGGGTTCACCCTTCCTTAATGGATTTGGTTTCATGTTATCATTCAAGTCACACAAGTGAAGGGCAATAATGAAGATTAAGACAACTCAAGGTGTGGTAAGAGGCTGGTAACGAACTCTATTTGTTTTAATTTTTGTACATATACTCATCATTGTGAGCATGATTAGTCTGTTCATTGTAAGGAGTGTGTTATTGATGGATGCTTAGTAGTTTTTGCTTGTCTATGATTAGCTCCAGCTTGCTAATAGTTTGTAGCATGTCATCGGAATGTTTGCTTGCATTGTTTTATTCATATTTTGGTATGATATTGTGGTATCCTCCTCTGGAAGTTTCATGTAAATCGACTTGGCACATGCTCACGCATGCATATGACTAAACAATAGTCAGTAAGCCTCGATGATTTAGTTTGCCTCAGAGTTCTTGTATCAATTTTATGCCATAATTAGTCATGTTTTGTTGCAAGCATGATTATGACAATTATTGCTCTCTCGTTTGTCGCTCCCTCTCTATTGCTATCCTTCACTTGCACTGAGTATGAGCTCTACTTATGCATCCAACTCCCCAAAACCAATATTGCCAACTGTGTCCACCATACCTACCTATTAGTATCATTTGCTATTTCAGTGCATATTCTATATGCCTTGTTTTCTTCCAAATAAAATGTTTGTCTGTTTTGAGAAAGTTAGCTAGTAAAGCTCTCACGAACTTGATGGCACACTTTACTCCTTGCACTTAATAATTCTGAACCATTGTGACTTGTTCATGAAAGTTATAAGCTTGTAGATTATATACTGGGAGTCAGCAGAACCGTGCTGTCATTTGGGAATGCTTTCAACACTTTTTGGACATTTTATCCAGTTGATACCTTACTCTTTTGTTTGCGGATGTCGTCGGTGTGAAATAAAAGGGGAGCTTGTGAGTTCATGGAGTATATATATATGTGTTAGAGAAACGCCTAGGCCGCTAGCCTAAGCCATGCCTAATCATGGTGGAAACTTGTAGCATCACCATAATGAGCATTCTATAAAGCATCCTCCATAAAAATCTATGCACATAGTAAATAAAAAGATCGCCGAGATGCCCATTGTCTGCTTGCCTTGTCATTTTGATCATGGGATAGCTCCTATACCATGTGCAAGGGGTACCCCGTTGGCGGTTCTCTTTGATATGCATGTATGTACAATGACAAGAACTGTAGGGGTTCGTAGCATGGAAAACAAAAATTTTCTATCGCATACAAACAAACAAGCCAAGATCTATCTACTAGATTGTAGCAACGAGTCGATGGAATAACTTACCCTCGAAGATTCCAAAGCGGTTAACGAGAGCAGATTCTCGTGGGTGATGTAGTCGTACTCTTTCCGATCTCAAGATCGCGTAGACGATCCTTCCAAGCTGCTCCTAGGCGCTTCATGATCGGTCACACGTTCGGTTTTCGACGAAGACCTTCCTCTCCCTTGTTCCAGAAGCGGAGGTTGTAGCACTCTCTCGCGATTCCAGAAGACAACGGCGTGGTACCTAAGTAGAGGAGATCACGCAGGCTTCGCCTTAAGCCGAGCGAGTATGGTGGAGTATGAGAGAGCTATTAGTGGTCTAGGATTAGACACACCAATTAGAAGGCTCTAAACCGCAGGCTAGAGAAATTAGAAGCTCTAAACCAAAGCGGCTCTAAACCGGAGATTAGAAGATAGGAACTTGTGTGTCAGAGAGGAGGCCCCGCCTCCTTTTATAGGTGGAGGGCGGCCAAGGGAGGAGTCCTCCCAGTCGGCCTTGGTGGCGCTCGGCTTGGAGGACTCCTCCCAAGTCGGTTCCAACCACCTCTTGCTTGTTTCCACAGTTTCATGTTTCCCACAGTTTCTGTTTTAGCGTTTGACTTTCAAACCGGCAGTTTGACTTTCAGTTTTGGAACAACAAGAACACTTAGTACATGATGCAATCATTCAATATGTAATGACACATTCATGTACCCCTTCCCCGAGTGCCGACATTCCGAACCTTCTAGAACATTCGATGAAATCACCTAATCATTCCCGAACTCAAACGGACTTTCCTTATATGAATCTTATTCTCGGACCATTCTGGATCACCTCGTGATATCCCGGATCCCATCCGAGACTCGAACAACATTCGATCTCTTTCATAATACCATAACTATTCAAACAACGTCAATCCTTAAGTGTGTCTCCCTACGGTTCGTGAATTATGCGGACATGATCGAGACACTTCTCCGAACAATAACCAATAGAGGAATATGGAAATTCATATGGCTCCCACATATTTCTACGATTACTTTGCGATCGAATGAACCACTTACATACGATACCAATTTCCCTTTGTCTCACGATAGTTTACTTATCCGAGGTTATGATCGTCGGTATCTCTGCATACCTAGTTCAACCTCGTTACCGATAAGTATTCTTTTCTCGTTCCCGTGATATGTGATCCCTTGTGACCTAGTCACATGCTTGCAAGCTAATTGGATGACATTCCACCGAGAGGGCCGAGAGTATATCTATCCGTCATATGGATGGACAAATCCCACTCTTGATCCATGTGTTTCAACCAATACTTTCCGAACACTCAATGCCACCTTTATAGCCACCCGATTTGGTGTGGTGTTTGATGTCATCAAAGCATCCATCCGGTAAGGTGATATGCATGATCTCATGGTCGAAGGAATTAGGTTACTCAGATCGTAAAGCATATAGCAATTGAACTATTGAAATGACTTGATCTTTATGCTACGCTTATCTATAGGAGTATGTCCACCATATCATTCTCCTAACGATATGATCTTGTTGTTGATAACATCTCAATGTTCATGATAGGGAAACCACAATCATTAATCAACCAACAAGCTAGTGAAGTATAGAGGCTATACTAGGGACTTCAAATTAAGTTTACAAATCACACAAGTATTAATGTTTCCTTGTTAATAATATTATAGCATGAATGTAAACATTTATCATAAACACAAAGATATAATAATAACTAACGCAGCTTGATGTGCTTCAGCTTCTTGTGTGACCTTGGTTCTTGCGCATTGGCTATGGCACCCATGTTATCACAGTAGATAGACATTGGGTCCAGCGCACTAGGAACCACACCTAGCTCTGTAATGAACTCTTTCATCCATATCGCTTCTTGTGAAGCCTCCGAAGCAGCCATGTATTCCGATTCAGTTGAAGATCTCGCCACAACGCTTTGCTTTGCACTCCTCCATTAACTCTGCACCATTCAAAATAAATACGTATCCATTGTGATTTAGAATCATCCGGATCGGTGTTCCAACTAGCATCGGTGTAACCATTAACAACGAGCGTTCATCACCTCCATAAGAAAGAACCATATCCTTAGTTCTTCTCAAGTACTTAAGGATGTTTTTGATCATGTCCAATGATCCACTCGGATCACTTTGATATCTGCTAGTTAAACTAACAACATATGCAATGTCGGGTCTAGTACATAGCATGGCATACATTAGAGATCCTATGGTGAGGCATAGGTGTCTTACTCATCCTTTCTCTATCTTCTCCGATGTCGGACTTTGAGTTTTACTCAAGGTCGCATTAAGCAACATGGGCAAGAACCCTTTCTTGCTTTCTTCCATTCCAAACCTCTTTAGAACTTTGTCCAAATATGTACTGTGACAATGATATTTGGCGTTCGATCTATCTCTATAAATCTTTATGCCTAATATGTAAGTGCTTCGCCAAGATCCTTCATTGAAAACTATTATTCAAATATTCCTTGACACTATTAAGAAGGTCTACATCATTCCCAATCAACAATATGTCATCCACATACAGTATTAAGAATGCTACAGAGCTCCCACTCACTTTCTTGTAAATACAAGCTTCTCCATAAGTTTGTATAAAACCAAAACTTTTGATCACCTTATCAAAACGTTGATTCCAACTTCGGGATGTTTGCTTCAATCCATAGATGGACCGTTGAAGTTTGCATACCTTGTTAGCATCTTTAGGATCGACAAAACCTTTGGGTTGCATCATATACAACTCTTCATCAATATCTCCATTGAGGAATGCTGTTTTGACATCCATCTGCCATATCTCATAATCATAATATGCAGCGATTGCTAACATAATCCTCACAGACTTTAGCTTCGCTACTGGTGAGAAAGTCTCATCGTAGTCAACTCCTTGAATTTGTCGAAACCCTTTTGCGACAAGTCGAGCTTTATATACGGTAACATTACCATCAACATCTGTTTTCTTCTTGAAAATCCATTTGTTCTCGACAGCCTTCCGGCCATCCGGTAAGTCCACCAAAGTCCATACTTGGTTTTCGTACATGGATCCAATCTCGGATTTCATGGCTTCTTGCCATTTATTGGAATCTGGGCTCATCATCGCTTCCTCATATGTCTCGGGGTCATCGGTGTTGTCCACCGACATGACACTCATAACGGGATCATACCAATCTGGAGTGGTACGAGTTCTCGTTGACCTCCGAGGCTCTGTAGCAACTTCAACCGAAGTTTCATGATCATCATCATTAGCTTCCTCTCTAATTGGTGCAGGCACCACAGGAACTTCTTCCGTCTTGCGCTACTCGCAATTTCGAGAGAAGGTTCGACAACCTCGTCGAGTTCTACTTTCCTTCCAGTCACTTCTTTCGAGAGAAATTCCTTCTCTAGAAAGGATCCATTCTTGGCAACGAAGATTTTGCCTTCGGATCTATGATAGAAGGTATACCCAATAGTTTCCTTTGTATATCCTATGAAGACGCATTTTTCCGCTTTGGGTTCAAGCTTGTCCGGCTGTAACTTCTTTACATAGGCTTCGCATCCCCAAACTTTAAGGAACGACAATTTAGGTTTCTTCCCAAACCATAATTCATACGGTGTCGTTTCAACGGATTTAGACGGTGCCCTATTTAAAGTGAATGCGGCTGTTTCTAATGCATAACCCCAAAATGATAGCGGTAAATCTGTAAGTGACATCATAGAACGAACCATATCTAAAAGAGTTCGATTATGATGTTCGGACACACCATTACGCTGTGGTGTTCCTGGCGGTGTCAACTGTGAAAGTATTCCGCATTTCTTCAAATGCTCGCCAAACTCGTAACTTATATATTCACCTCCACGATCAGAACGCAGAAATTTAATCTTCTTGTTACGTTGATTCTCTACCTCACTTTGAAACTCCTTAAACTTCTCGAAAGTTTCGGACTTATGTTTCATGAAATAGATATACCCATATCTACTCAAGTCATCCGTGAAGGTAAGAACATAACGATAACCACCGCGCGATGCTACACTCATTGGTCCACGCACATCGGTATGTATGATTTCCAATAAGTCTGTAGCTCGCTCCATCATACCAGAAAATGGAGTCTTAGTCATTTTTCCCATCAGACATGCTTCGCATCTTTCAAGTGATTCAAAATCAAGTGATTCAAGAAGTCCATCGGAATGGAGTTTCTTCATACGCTTCACTCCAATGTGACCAAGACGACAGTGCCACATATAGGTCGAATTATCGCTTGATTTCAAACGTTTAGCCTCAATGTTGTTGATATGTGTATTTCCACTATCGAGATTCAATAAGAATAGACCATCTATCAAAGGTGCATGTGCATAAAACATATTACTCATATAAATCGAACAACCATTATTCTCTGATTTAAACAAGTAACCGTCTCGCAATAAACAAGATCCCGATATAATGTTCATGCTCAACGCAGGCACTAAATAACAATTATTTAAGTATAAAACTAATCCCGATGGTAGATGAAGGGGTAGCGTGCCGACCGCGATCACATCAACCTTTGATCCGTTTCCCACGCATCGTCACCTCGTTCTTCGCTAGCTTCCGTTTATTCTGCAAAGACCTGTTTGAGTTACAAATATGAGCAACCGAACCAAGATCAAATACCTGCACTACTACAGTACTAGTGAGATACACATCAATAACATGTATATCGATATACCTTTCTTCTTGATGTTGCCGTTCTTCGATCCGCCAAGTACTTTGGGCAATTCCGCCCAAAGGACCTTCTCCCTTGCAAGAAAGCACTTTCGATTGGGCTTGGGTCCAGCCTTGGTTTTCTTCATGCGTGGTAACTTTCTTAGCACCCTTCTTGAAGTGTCCCTTTGCTTAGACTTGCCTTTCTTGAATTTGGTGGTCTTATTGACCATCAACACTTGGTGCTCTTTCTTGATCTCCACTGCAGACTTTAACATAGCAAACAGTTACGCAACTCTTTGTTCATGTTCTGCATGTTGTAGTTCATCACAAAGTTCTGTAACTTGGTGGTAGTGATGGAGGACACGGTAAATCCCCAAAGCATTAGAAATCACTATACCCAAGCTTTGAAGTTTGTTTGCGTGCCCGGACATCTTAAGCACATGCTCACCGACGAGCTGCCCTCTTCCATCTTGCGGTTAAAGAACTTTTCGAAGCCTCATAGCTTTCAATTGCCGCATGAGTCTCAAAATCAATTTGAGATCCTCGACAATATCATATGGGTCTGACTCTTCAAACCTTTTCTCAAGCTCGATTCTAAACCATACAAGATAGCACACTGAACTATGGATCTTGATTCTTCCGAGCGAGGTAAACATTCTTTACTTCATCGGGAGCATCACCGCAGTGGGTCACCAGTGCATCCAAAGACATAGGTCAAATTACCTGTGTGAGGACAATCCTCAAATTGCGGAACCAATCCATGAAGTTGCTTCCATTGTTTTTCAACTTTTCTTTCTCTAGGAACGCATTAAAATTGATGGTAGGGGCTGCCATTGATCTACAACATATTTGCAATAGTTTAGACTAAGTTTATGACAAATTGAGTTCAAATTAATTAATGAAATTAAACTAGGTGAACTCCCACTCAAAACAACATCCCTCACATTGTTTTAGTGATCACACGAACCAAATCCACTACATCAACACCGATCATCACGAGAGTTGATATAGTTTCAATGGCGAACAATCGTCATGTTCATCATATCTACTATACGATTCATGCTTTACCTTTCGGTGATCTGTGTTCCGAGACCATGTCTGTACATGCTAGGCTCGTCAAGATCAAACCTTAATTTCTGCATGAGCAAATCTAGCTTGCTCACGTTGTATACACTTGCAGAATCTAACACACCCGATCATCACGTGGTGCTTCGAAACAACAAGCTTTAGCAATGGTGCTAACTAAGGGTGAACACTTTATGAATTGAAATTCATGTGCATGAGGGATCATCTTAAAATGCTACCGTCGTCTACTAAGCAATACAAGATGCATAAAGGATTAACATCACATGCAATTCATAATATGTGATATGATATGTCCTTTCTTCTTTGTGCTTCCGATCTCCATCTTCAAGAACGAACATGATCTCCATCATCACCGGCATTGCATCAAGGTCAATGACGCTTCACCATGGTTGTCGTCCACCAGCTTCAACTATTACAACTACTTTGAATAGACACGCGGGTCTTAACATAAATTAAAGACAACCATATGGCTCATGCCGGTTGCCAACTTACAATAAGGAACATTGCATACATCAAATATAATCACAATCATGGCCATATCACATCACTGCACACCCCTGCAAAACAAAGTTAGACGCCTCTACTTTCTTTGCATATTTTACGTGGTTTGGGGCTTTCAATAAGTGTCGTTCTAACTTACGAACAAGAACCACAACATTGATACTAGCATTGTTGATCACCCGTTGTAAATTGGATCTTAACTATGCTAGGAACAGCACCCATAAAGCCACTTATGCAATACAAGTTGCATGTTAAGCGTGGAGCAAGTCTCATGAACGATGTCATATAAGGTTAGCAGCCGCTTCATCCCAACATACCGCAAGATGCAAAGTACACAAAAGCAATCGACAATAAAAGCATCAGCCCACAATGACCATTGTGTTCTACTCGTCTGTGAGATCTACATATAGACACGGCTCGATACCCTTTGTGGGGTTCGTAGCATGGAAAACAAAAATTTTCTATCGCATACAAACAAACAAGTCAAGATCTATCTACTAGATTGTAGCAACGAGTCGATGGAATAACTTACCCTCGAAGATTCCAAAGTGTTTAACGAGAGCGGATTCTCGTGGGTGATATAGTCGTACTCTTTCCGATCTCAAGATCGTGTAGACGATCCTTCCAAGACTGCGTTCGTGGCGCTTCTGCGATCGGTCACACGTTGATTACTCGACGAAGACCTTCCTCTCCCTTGTTCCAAAGTGAGCGGAGGTTGTAGCACTCTCCTCGCGATTCGGCAACACAACGACGTGGTACAGGAAGTAGAGAAATCCGAGGCTTCGCCTTAAGCGGGCGAGTATGATGGAGTATGAGAGGGCTATTAGTGGTCTAGGGATTAGACACACCAATTAGAAGGCTCTAAACCGAGGCTAAAGCAATTAGAAGTTCTAAACCAAAACGGCTCTAAACCGGAGATTAGAGGATAGGAACTTGTGTGTAGAGGAGGAGGCCTGCCCTCCTTTTATAGGTGGAGGGCTGGCCAGCGAGGAGGAGTCCCTCCCCAACTCGTCCTAGGCTGTCCGCCGGCTTGGAGGAGAGGAACTCCTCCTCCAAGTTGGTTTCAACCTCCTCTTGCTTGTTTCCCACAGTTTCCTGTTTCCCACAGTTTCCTGTTTTCCACAGTTTCCTGTTTTAGCCGTTTGACTTTCAAACTGGCAGTTTGACTTTTCAGTTTGGAACAGCAAGAACACTTAGTACATGATGCAATCATTCAATGACACATTCATGTACCCTCCCCCCGGAGTGCCGGACAATCCGGAACCTTCTAGAACATTCCCGATGAAAACAGGAATCATTCCCGAACTCAAAAGGACTTTCCTTATATGAATCTTATTCTCCGGACCATTCCGGATCACCTCGTGATATCCGGATCCCATCCGAGACTCGAACAACATTCGGTCTCTTTCTCATAATACCATAACTACTCAAAACAACGTCGAATCCTTAAGTGTGTCTCCCTACGGTTCGTGAATTATGCGGACATGATCGAGACACTTCTCCGAACAATAACCAATAGAGGAATCTGGAAATTCATATGGCTCCACATATTTCTCGATTACTTTGCGATCGAATGAACCACTTACATACGATACCAATTTCCCTTTGTCTCACGATAGTTTACTTATCCGAGGTTATGATCGTCGGTATCTCGCATACCTAGTTCAACCTCGTTACATAAGTATTCTTTTCTCGTTCGTGATATGTGATCCCTTGTGACCTAGTCACATGCTTGCAAGCTAATTGGATGACATTCCACCGAGAGGGCGAGAGTATATCTATCCGTCATATGGATGGACAAATCCACTCTTGATCCATGTGTTTCAACCAATACTTTCCGAACACTCAATGCCACCTTTATAGCCACCCGATTCACGGTGTGGTGTTTGATGTCATCAAAGCATCCATCCGGTAAAGGTGATATGCATGATCTCATGGTCGAAGGAATTAGGTTACTATGTATCAGAAAGCATATAGCAATTGAACTATTGAAATGACTTGATCTTTATGCTACGCTTATCTATAGGAGTATGTCCACCATATCATTCTCCTAACGATATGATCTTGTTGTTGATAACATCTCAATGTTCATGATAGGGAAACCACAATCATTAATCAACCAACAAGCTAGTGAAGTATAGAGGCTATACTAGGGACTTCAAATTAAGTTTACAAATCACACAAGTATTAATGTTTCCTTGTTAATACTATTATAGCATGAATGTAAACATTTATCATAAACACAAAGATATAATAATAACTATATTTATTATTGCCTCTAGGGCATATCTCCAACACATTTGGACCGCAGCCGGCGATCGTCATTATGTTACCAGGATTTTTGGTAATGCACTCAAAATACTTTGTTTCTCTCAAGATGGTATTGGTGGTGCCGCTATCAGCAAGGCACGTTTCCTCCATTTGGGCGCCACACGCGTTCTAAAATATAGTGCCTAATTAATATAATGGAGCGAGGAAATTGCTACATCATGTAAGTAAAACACATAGACATTTCAGAACATCACATAATCAAATAATGAAATAAATGGATAAAATGAATGTCATCCAATCGCCGAAAAAAGTGTTATGCTCTCATAGAGCTTACAACCATATCGAAAAAAATGTATCTGATTATTACGAAAAAAGGAGTCATCACAACAAAAGGAGCTCAGGTGGATTCTGCGAGGAAATCACCAAGCTCAGCCAGTATCTCAAGGTCGGTGGGCGGCTCTACGTTGGCCATCATCATGGACAAGGGGCCTGGCTGAGGTGGCGGGGGCACAATGTGCTCAACCTCCATGGGCACAGCGGCGTCCGTGGGGACCGCCGAGGGTGCTGCCACTTGTGCTACGTCTTGCGCCACTATGTGCGTGATGTTACTGCAGGCGCGCTCGGCGCCGGTGGTGCCTCAACCTGGACAAGATGCGCCTGCGCCTTCTTGTTGGCCTTGAATCGTCGGACGACGTGTTTAGGGGCCAAACACTGCCTAGAAGTGAGTCTTGGAGCCACAGTGAGCGATCAGGCCTCGCCTCACCTTGCCCGCCTTGCGTTGCTTGGTCGGGTTGGAGGAGTTGGGTCCCTTCTTGCCCTTCTTGCCTCTCTTCTTGTGGATGGGCTTGCGCACCTTGTAGGCACCAGCATTGGCCTCATGACTTGGCCCCCCTGCGAAGGGTTGCGGAAAAGTTCTTTTCGTAACATTATCCTGCGCCTCGGCCACCGGAGCATCAATAAGCGCTGCATATTCCGTGAATCCTTCTGGCGAAAGTTTTGCGAGGCGGATGTTGTCCGGATGGAATGTGGAGAGGGTTTTGTCTATCTTCTGATCGATTGTCGGTCCCCACGGTGAAGAATAGTACAAGTCCGGTGCAACTGAGTTGTACTCTCCCACCGCCTTGAAGTCCGCAAACCTCGGGCGTATCAATCGCCTCCGTCGTGGTGAATGGTGTACTTCAGCCTAGAGAACCGCTTGTTGAGGGCGGTCCAAAGGGCAGAAGCACTCCGTTCTGCCATGTACTCATTCTTGAGGGTCTCACACATGTGATGGCGGAGGAAGTGCATGGCTTTGGCGTTATCCGCCGGGATGGTTTTGCTGGGGGCCGTCGGGGTCCCCGCAATCAACGCATCCTTGATGCATCGGCCCTCAAGGACGATCTCAACGTCCGAGGCCCAAGTCAGGTAGTTAAGCCCATCCTGGGTCAACTCCGGGAACTCGCGGGTGACGATTTCGGTCATCTGCAATTTATGCAAAGTGTGTAAGATTACAGTAGGTAATCGGTTGCATAAATGCGATAATCGATACAATAATTCAAATATGACGGCGTTCCAAAATTCAATTTAAAAACGGTGCAAGCTATCTATGAGATACAAAGTATTAAAGACATGCGGTAATTAATAACTGTAGTAAAACATAGTTCAAAAGCTTGTGTAAAAACGGACCGAAAACAGAGCCAAAAACGGTCCAACCGCCCGCGATCGCGTGCTACCAAACGGCCAAGCTACCCTCGCCTTTGAGCGGCCGTCCCGCTCGAACCGTCCTGCCGCTAAGCGAACGGAGCGCTAGCTAGCTCCCGGGCGAGCGGCGGCGGCCGGACGGCGGCGCGATTGGCGTGTGGGCGTGGCCGGCGAAGGTCGCGAACGAAACAAAAACGGTCCTAAAAATAAATTTCCGAGGCTATTTTTATGTTTGTATACGTTTTTCTTTTATTTTTATTTAGATCAGAAGTAGGCCAAAAAACTGAGACAAAATGGGCCGAAAACAGCCCAACCACTCGGGCTCGCGCAGGCGGCCCATTCCACGTCCCGCCTGCCTTGAGCGAGCTAGGTTTCCCTAGCTCCCTAGTGGAACGGCGGCGGCCGGCAGGAGCAAGCGTGTTCGGCCGGCAATAGCACGCAGCGTATGCATGCAAGGCTATACGCACGCATGCATGGCGAGCAGCAGCGCCGCTGTTCGTGCAGCGTATGCCAATTGCCGGCAACCAGCACTCGTATGCAAGGGTCCAGCATCAGCGCGGACAGCGGCTCGCGGTGGCGTGCAACTAGTGTGCGGCGTGCGGCCAGCGATTCTGAAGCGGTGAGGCGATCCGGGCGGCGATCCGGCGTCTTGGCGACGGCAGCAGCGTCCGGTGGGCAGTCGCGATGGCGACCAAGTAGGTGGCGTAATCGTCGCGTCGCGAGCGGCGGAACGCTGCGGCATTGCGCCCGTGGCTGCGAGCAGCGGGCGGCAATGCGAGATCTGCGGCGTCGGCTCGGCAACCACCGTGGCGGCCGAGTCTGCGACGATGGCGGTAGCGTCTGCGGCGCATCTGGCGAGCGCGGCGATACGTAGCGGATGTCGAGGCTCGGCAATGGGGCCGCGGTGCGGCGATCTGCCGCCTTGCGGTAAGGCGTGACTGCGGGGCTGCGGGCGGCGGTTCAGCAGCGCCTCGACGGCAGCCAGGGGCTCGGCCGGCCGTGGCGCAGCGTAGCAGCCACTCAGACTGCACAGTAGCCATGGCACATGTTGTAGGTCGCTTGCGTACGTGCGGGTACGAAAAAAATATATAAAAAGTACTATAGATCGATCCGATCTACTAAAAAGACAGATCGGCACAGCAGGTGCACGCATCGACGGTAGAGTCAACAAAATTTCTAATCTGGGAGTGATTAGATCGACATTGGTCGGCGACAGCAGGTCAGCTGGACTCCCGGAAAGAAAAATCCGTACCTAAGATGGGATCTGATCTAAGATCTGAACGCAAATCTTGAAAGGAAATTGCGAGGCGAATCCATTTTTGCGATCAGATTTGTGTTACCTTCAACGGAATCCTGCGTGATGCAGGCTCGACGGAGAGACTCGTGCTGATAACGTGTTGGAACACCCTCTGCCGACTGGCCGGTCAACTTTATTGATAACTCTCTCGGTAACTCACGTACAAAGGTTGTT
Source organism: Avena longiglumis (assembly GCA_030063025.1). Lineage (NCBI taxonomy): Eukaryota > Viridiplantae > Streptophyta > Magnoliopsida > Poales > Poaceae > Avena > Avena longiglumis. The sequence goes on along the minus strand of CP125975.1, from coordinate 486,297,122 downwards.
CCTCTATTTATGGCGAGGGATCGATCTGCGTACGCCAACCCTGGTAGAGGCCACACCGAGTGGGCCTCTACCGGCCCGGTTTCCCAACACGTACAACGCATACGCCGTGTAAAAAAAGAGGGTGGTTACAAAGTTGATGGTGAATCCCTGCACAGCCACGTCGAGTCGTGGACGCCCAGTAGTAGTTCCGAAATCCCTTGTAGCAGAAGCAATATTCAGCGACCACGCAAGCGCGCGCCCCGTCGGGAGGACGATTCAGCGCTCTCCGCCGACCGAAGCAACGAGACGGTTTCGTCAAAACACGGCAAGAGACGACCGCGCGAGCCGCAGCGGTTTACCGCGTCTGCCTGCCGCAAACTTCTCCACCAGCACACGCCCTTGTTTTCTTCTAGTGGTAGCAAAACTTCCCAGCACGTTAGATTACACAAGACCTCTATATGGAATGGCAAAATGGATGCAGAAGAAAAGCTGTTCGAGTTATGTCCCACCAATTCGATCCAGTGCCATAATAATCTTTGATAGGACGATCGAACCGATTCCATGATTTGGCCAATCCTGACATGGAACCCCTCGGACAGTGACGCCCAACGAATTCGTGCCAGCCGCTCCCTTCAGTTACTCGTCTTTTTCCAGACTCGCAGAGTTCCGAAAGAAACATGGAAAAATCTAACGTCCAGCGTCGCACCACGCAAGTACCGTACGAGGGCACCAATACAATACGCGCGTTCGCAACCGAGACGGCCGGGCGGCCGGACAACTTCGTATACATATTTTTTTAATCAAACTTATCATCTCATGAATTGTTCTGGACCACTCATTCACTCTCTGTCTTTTATCAAGCAGCCGGACAGAGATTTAACCTGGCAATCAGACACTATGATTATGACAATTAGATAAAATTAACCTGGCAGCCACGTAGTAATTAACTAATGATCATATTTTGTTTAAATATGTTAATCAAGTTTTGCTTATCTGGCAACTATGCTCAGATGAGCCGGTAAGCATATCTTATTTGAGTAATTTTTCTATTAATCCAGTTTAACTATTATGGCAATCAAGTTTAATGAATTAGGCAATCAAGTTTAACTATTATGGCGTTTAAGTTTAATGGATCAGGCAATCAAGTTTAACTATTCTGGCAATAAGTACAATTATTTAGCTAGTCAAGTATACTAACTGGCAAGTGGCAGCTATGCTCTGTTTTGTGCTAGCTAAACGGGGCATTATAAGATTTTAATTGAGAAATCGAATGAGCTATCGTCTGATGCCATATGAAAGATGCTTTGTACTAGGTAGCATTTGGATGCTTGCATGCAGCTTTATGCATAGGCATGCAGGAGGGCAGCATGCAGCTTTTTTTTACATTGCATTTATGCTGTGCATGGAAGGACATCCAGTTCAAAGTAAAAAGCAAAAAGTACGCGTGGACAAATACGGCCGCCACACGAATGGACATATGGGCGGCGCCGCGCGTTAGCACAGTCCAAGAAAGATATATATCTTAGGGAAAGGAATCCTGGAAGAAAGAGGAAATCCCTTTTGGCTCACGGATGTATTTACACATATTATGAGAGAACATATTATCAAAATTTTTGAAGAAAACGTATACATATATATCCGAATATTTTATGTCTGTTTACATATTTTCAGGATGAAAGAATATTTTATATACCATGTATAAAAAGACAAAAAATGCCACGCGAGTATGACTATTCACAGGGGATTTTTTATCTTTTTATACCGGACAAGTAGAATGTTAGTTCATTCCAAAAACTTGCGAACGAAAATAAAATGTTGGACGTATATGTAGATTTCTTTTTACCTTTTTAACATTTTAAAATATTTTTTCTTATAATAGGTGCAGATACACATGTGAGCCAAATAGCCGCCTCCGGAAGAAAGGTCGAAACACGGCTACGGCAGCTATTTCCAGGGAAGGAGTCAGCCACCAGCCAGTGACCCAGTCAGACTCGAGTCGTTTCGTCCAGTTCATCACCACCCACCACGAACCTCGAGCGCGCTGGATTACCGGAGTAATTTAGCCACATTATTGCCTGTGCCACCACAGAAACCCGGTAATTCCTCGCTCCCCATTCGCTACAGACCAGGCAGGAACCACCACCCCCAATAGTACAGTACCAATCAAAGCACGCTCCTTTCCGGCCCAACCAAAACGCGCAAACTCTCCCGTCCACGGCGGCCTTCCCTCCCCTCCCCGTTCCGCCCCCCTCGGGTTCTGTGCCCCGCACGCTTCAGTTTCAGCCAATTCGAACAGTTGCCATTTTCCTCGTGCTCCCCTCACCTGCCCCTCCCCTCCCCTCCGGCGTCGGCCACCGCAGATCTGCCCTTCTACGATGGTGGTGGACATCAACTGGGAGCTGCAGGGCTGCTGCCAACACAACCAGATCGTCTTCATCGCCGCCGTCGCAATCTCCACCGTCGTCATCCTCCTCGTCGGTCCCCCTCTCTAACCCCGCCGCCTCAGCTGCTTCCTTCGGGCCGCCGTCTTCTTACTTACCGAGGCGGAGGGGAGGTCCTGACTTGTTGGCTGCCGTCTGTTGTATTGTAGCTCTGGAGGACGTTCCTGCTCACGCCCTTCAAGCTCATCACCGTCTTCCTCCACGAGACCAGCCACGCGCTCGCCTGCAAGCTCACCTGCGGAGATGTAAGACCCCTCCTCCTCCTACGCCTTCTCCGTTACTCGCTGCTTCTAGTATTTCTCCCTGCCGATTTAGGATTTTTATTTATTTCATACTACTACTGTATAAGGGCAGCGGCGCTTTACGCGTGCATTGCAATCTCGGAGGCAAAACAGATTAGGCTTCAAGTGGGGAGAGATCTTTTCCTTCCACTTTCTGCTGCTGCTACTGGTACTAGTTGATTTGGTAGTTTCAAGCTAAAGTAGCAGGACCAACCTACCAGTAGGGATGATGGATTCCTTATACTAGCATAATGTGATGCCGCTTTTCTAATGTTTGCTTTGGTCACATGGTAGTAGCACACACCATTCAAAGTGTGGATATTCTCATCTTTTTTTTAAAAAAAAACAGGGAATTTCATTATAGTAGACTTAGGACAGACAGCTCTTTTTTCTTCTCTTGGGATTCTGGTAAAAACATTGTAAAACAATGGAGGCTCTCTCGTACTCTCTTGGCCATTTTCTTATGCTACGGTGCTAAAATGGACTGGTCCTGCAGATTAGTGGTTCCATATGGCGGGTGACCAAGTGTCTGAGTCGATCTTCACTTAAATTTTGCCGCAGCATGTGAAGTATCACATGCATCTGCATTCTGCACATTGGATTCTGCAGGGGCGGCTAAAGAAACAACTGCATGATTAGGAATAAAATGTGGGTGCATGAGAATTTCTGTTTATTGTATTTTTTGTTGATGTCGGCATGTGCACAATTGGAAATTCTGATCAGTGGTCACCGCAGTTGTATCACCATTGGCTTTCAGCAAATAATGGTTATCATGCATAATTTGTACGGTGCCAGATATTTGTTTGTGTTTGTCCTTTCCTCCTTTATTCCATGTCAAACACTTCATGTAGCTAAGTAATTTCTTTATTGTTGGGGAGTGTTGCTTCTATGTGTGGACAACCCCAGATCATTCATGTTAGAACAATTAGAAGACGACTTCTGGCCTTTCTTATCTAGCTCAGTCTTTCGATTTTGATAATTGAGGTCTTCCTTTCAGAATCCATGGGATGATAAATTCCATACAGAATAACTTGATAGCGCCTTCTTCGTGTTTGCTTTGGTCACATGGTAGTACATACTATGGAACTATGAATCTTTGCACTCGTCTAAAAAGATAGATTTCATCAAAGACCTAAGGCTGCTTAGCCCCTTTTCCCCGTTCGGGTAGCGCAAGCCTCATTTGCAAGTGGACAGGGATTTTGGTGAAATATTATAATTTTGCTTGACATTGTATGCTCTCTTGGGCATTTCAGTGTGCTATAGTAGTAAAATGGACTGGTAATGCAGATTAATGGCTCGTATAGCAGGTGTCGAACCCATCTTCCCTTGCATTTTTGTCTCAGGATGTGAAGTATCACATGCATCTGCTTTCTGCAGGCGCGGCTAGAGAGACAACTGCAGGATTTTAGGTGTAAAATATGGGTGCATGAAAATTCCTGTTTAGTGTATTTTGATGCTGACATGGACAGAATTGTAATTTCGGATCAGTGGTTTTCGGAGGTGAATCGCCATTGGGATAGAACATATGATGCCTTATTTATGCCTATCATTGCATAATGTGTAACATGCCGCATTTGTTTATCTTTATTTATTTCCTCTTTTTCCATGTTAAATGCTTAGCTGAACTAACATTATTTATTTCCGGGGGGTGTTGATTCTTTTTTTTGGACAATCCCACAGTTAAGATACAAATGATGTTTACTGATTTTAGAACATTTTAAAGGCATCTTCTGAGGTCCTTATAGGTCTGTCCTTTAATTTTGAAATTTAGGACTGCCTTTTTGAAACATCTAGCCTCTAGCTATGTTTGGGTTGGAATATTTAATTGCTTAGTCGTGCTGCCTCAGGTTTTGGTTCATGAACGGAATTCACAGGTTGATAATACCTCTAAATGTTTGATTGGATTTTGCAGGTTGAGGGTATGCAGGTCCATGCTAATGAGGGTGGCGTTACACAAACTCGTGGTGGCATTTATTGGATAATTTTGCCTGCTGGATGTAAAGCACTTATTCGTCCCCTCCTCTTGCCTTGTACAAGTCTCAGCAGGAACACAAACAAAAAGTGAAAATTGCGGGTTCTTTGGCTTAGTTTGCGGCCGCTAAATTGTGTTATGTGGAACTTACTTTATACTATACTTAATGTAGGAAAATAGCCAAAAAATAGTTAGCCAAAGAGTAAAATGGGAAAACGCTGGTTGCAAAAGCTGAATTATTCATCCACCAGATTGGCAAATACATCCTTTGTCACTGAAATTCCTGTCTGATTGACACATGAGATCCAAGCAGCTTTTTTTGTTGAACCTTTATGACTTTTGAATACTACAATATTTTATTTATTTATAATGCCATCAAACAAGAAAGTCGAATTCATCTTTCTTTTGGGTTCTATATAATGTTTGTTGGCCATGTCCCACTTGTGTTTACTTTGCACTTTGGTTTATTATTAATGCCACTGCTTTGTTCCAATTGCAGATCTGGGTTCCTCATTTTGGGGAATGGTATTCATACTCTCATCCACAAATCTCCTGGCAACAAGAATTGCGTCAGGTTGCTTCATACTTGCATTAATTATCGTTCTCTTTGTTGCCAAAAATGTAAGTTTTCTAATTTATTGTTGAGACCTTTGATTTCCTTCATTTGTCCTTTGCCGCTTGTTTCCCTCTGTAACCATGATGATTTGCTAAAATATTACCTTCTCTTGTGTGATTATGCAGTGGTTTCTACGCTGGCTTTGCATTGGTATGCACAAATATGTCGCCAACTTCATTCAGAACTTTACTCTCCATCATGCTACTTACATTATAACTTTCCAGGTTTCATCATATTCATTGCTGTTGTTTGGGTTATACAAGAACTTACAACTTTCCATGCTCTGAAGTATGTGATTCTATTCATAGGTGAGATCTTAGACCCCTAATGATTACACTCTTGTTTCTTTTGCACCTTGAGTTTCTGTTACATAAATTTACTGTTGTAAATATATTCTAATGCTTGTTTATATGCCACAGGTGTTATGAATAGCTTATTTTCAGTTTACGGTAAGGAATGGAAGCCTTATTCCTTATGATTTCATGTTAGAATATTCAGTGAGCTGCGTACTGTATTGCTAAGTAAAATGTTGTTGAATTATCTAGATATCTATGATGACACTATATCCCGAAGGGTTAATTCAAGTGATGCTGAGAAATTTGCTGAAATCTGCCCTTGCCCTTGCAACGGTGTTGGGTGGGGAGTGATATGGTATGCTCTGGGATTTCAGCTTTTTTCATTATTTTGATGATATTGTACGAAAGGCATCCTGTCCCTAAAAGCTTTTTTTTTGGTTAACAATGGATATTCTTTGTTTCAGGGGCTTCATCTCGTTTATCTTTCTCTGTGCGGCGATATATCTTGGATTGGTTATATTGTCTTGAGGTGACTTACATTCCGTTTTCTTCTTGTTTACGTGGATAGTAGCATGATTACAGGAGACGTTAGCTCTACTATTTAGTAAAACAGCGATGCACGACTTACAGGATAATTAAGCTCATACTGACTTTGATGTACATCCTGGTTCTTTTGGTTCAGGGCTGCCACCTCATGCAGTATCATTTTGATGAGAGAACTCAGGCGGCACTTCTTGTTCGTTTCCGTTGGTCCAGGGGGGGATAGGTTGTACAAAGGTCATACAAAGGAGTGTCTTGCGCCCATGAGGTTGATTGGATAGGGGTTATTCATGCGATTCTTCCGTCACTGCTCCCGTAGATGATGGCATTTTCTTTACCATTCGTATATGTAGCTAATAGATTCCGCTCTCGGTATTAGTATTAGCATCCCATTTTGATGGGATTGTATTCATTGACCAACTGAAATCGATTCGACAATAGTAGTACAGTCCTATGTAGACTATTTACTGCAGGAGTATGTTAGTAGCATTCTGTCTCGGAACTTTCTGTCAAAATGGTTGATGAGCTGATGGCCACCAGGAGTTGGGTCGCGCATGTGTCCGGCATATGGTTTATCCTGGTAATTTCAGCCACTTAAATCTCCTTTGGCTGGTGGAACCGTGTAGTGTGCTCATGTCGGTTCTTAACTCAGTCTCGGTGTGGTGTGGTCTGCATTTGCACTCGGTGGTTGGCGGCGCGCTGTTGGCCAAAACCCGAAGAAGGCGAATCCAGCTTCAGTGACTTGATGCTTCCAAGTCTCACCGTGACTTGGTGCCAACATCCACCATCCATCTTTGATCCAACGTACCATATTCACTCTAATTCTAAACTAAATAATTAAAACTATTCGGAAAAATTGAAAAAATTCTAGTAAATCATGTATATTTCAATTTGTAATCTGATGAAGTTTCATTCCATTTGGACCACGAGGTTGTGATTAAATAGGTACTTAGTTTAAACTAGTGTTCAAAAACGTAAAAGGCTATTTAATCATAAACTGATTATCCGAATCGGATGAAACTTACAAAGATTTCAAAACAAGACATTTACACTTCATTGGATTTTTTTCAAAAAAATTCTAAATAGTTTTAGGTTTTTATTTTATAAACTGAGTCAATCTGATAGTTGGATCTGAAATAGAGGGTGGATGTTGCCACCAAATTACCGTGAGACTTGGAAACACAAAATCACCGAAGCTTCATCCAAAAAGGGCCTGGCCGTTGCCGAACAGCAAAGTGATTGCGGATTTTGTTGCATTGGCTCGCGGGAAATGCGGTTCTCTTGCCCCTTTGTCCCCGGCTATCTTGAGTGCGTGCATGTGTTCCGCTGAATGGTCGCTGTCCAGGATCCGGGGCGAAATCATTGCGGTGCATATGCTAGAAAGCGGAGCACTTGCCTGCGCAGCGCCGTATCGCCGCCGGAGACGCTTTTTGCTGAGCGAGGCCCCGCCGGCCGATCTTCTTCCACTCGACATTGAGTAGGATACTAAGGATATTATGGACCGCTTTGCGCGCCTGCGCCTTGTTAAATTTTATTATTTCTAGTCCCACAGCTGGTGAAGCAGCACCGTCGCATGGATATTGGCAGTACAATTGAGCATCGGGTCGATGTGCCATCTCTTCCGTAAATCACTTTGAACCTGTTGGAAACTGGGCCGGTAGAGTATTATTCAAGCTCTGTCGCGCCAGGGTTAAGCGTGTCGATATCCTATATCCTTTTAATAAAAAGAAAGCATCGTTGTATTGACTTTCTGGGACATATCAATAAAGCTTCTCCTTGTTTCTTGTGTCAATTTACTGTGTAATCTTGTGTGCCTTTGACTTTAGTCTTCTTTCTCGTTTGAGAGCAGTCTCGGGACAGGCGAGCCAGCAGGGGTTGTTTAACACGTTATCAGCACGTGTCTCTCTGTCGAGCCTCCGTCAAGCCACCGTCGAGCCTGCATCACGCAGACTTTCGTTGAAGATAATCCGAAATTGACCGCAAAAATGGATTCGTTATGCGATTTCCTTTTAATTTTTGCGTTTAGTTCGTAGATCAGATCCCATCTACTGTGTGGATTTCTTCCCGAGAGTCGAGCAGACATGTTATCGCCGACCAATGTTGATACTCTCAGATGTAAAGATTTGTTGACTACACTTTAGAGAGTCGGTAAATCAGATCCAGATGATCTGTATCGCCACGATTACCAGTTTTTATTGATTGTGATGCTATTATTTATCTTTTTTTATTCCGATCGTGATCCCTTTTTTCCGATCCCGGCGAGTTCACGCACTTCATGCACACTAGGCATACACTGCGAGGCCCTGCTGGCTAAGCGCCAGCTGCGGCCGACACCTGGCCGGTCACCGCCTGCTGGCACCGTCGTCTTGTGGCGGTCCACGCCCGCTTCGCTACGCCATGACCGCCGCCTCGGCCGCGCCTGGCCGCCAGCGCTTCATCGCGCCGTCACTGCGCGCCCGCCGCCGGCAACTCACAGCGTCTGCTGCCGCCCGATCACGCACCGCCTTGATCGCGCACTGCTGGCTTGCGTGCGCCATGTCGCTCTTTGCCATGCTGCTCGCCGCCAGCGCTGTCGCTTCGCCCGCCGCCTGGCGCCATACGCCGCTTCGCAGCCCACACGCGCTCGAGCCTGTTGGCGCCCGGCCCGCCACCTCCGCCGCGCACTCGGGAGCTGCCTCAGCTCTGTCCACCCACGTAATGGGCTGGGACTGTGTGGGGATGGGCCGGCCCACGAGGTGTGCAGAGAGAAAAAAATCGGGGGGAGGGGGAGATGGAAGGCAGAACCGAATGGGCTGCTGGCCCATTTCCTATACGTCTTTCGGCCCGGCGCACAAACTAATGAAAAAAAACGTGCAAAAGCAGTTGTAAATGACTTCCTGAGGCCGTTTTCTTTAGTTTGAACGCGCGTAACATGGCATCTCATTGTATATATTTTTGTACTATGTTTTACTATAGTAATTAAATGTTTTACACCTTTTTAATTCCTTGTATTACATAGTTAGCATGTACGATTTTAATTTTAATTTTGGAACGCCGTCATATTTGAATAATTGTATCGATAATCGCATTTATGCAACCGATTACCTGCTGTAATCTTACACGCTTTGCATAAATTGCAGATGACCGGAATCTCAGCCACGGGTTCCCGGAGTTGACCCAGGATGGGCTGAACTACCTGACTTGGGCCTCGGACGTTGAGATCGTCCTCGAGGGCCGATGCATCAAGGATGCACTGATTGCGGGGACCCAGACGGCCCTAGCACCACCATCCCGGCGGACAACGCCAAAGCCCTGCATTTCCTCCGCCATCACATGTGTGAGACTCTCAAGAATGAGTACATGGTAGAACGAAGTGCTTCTTCCCTTTGGACCGCCCTCAACAAGCGGTTCTCTAGGCTTAAGTACACCATTTAGCCACAGGCGGAGACAGATTGGATTCGTCTGAGGTTTGCGGACTTCAAGACCATGGGAGAGTACAACTCCGCGTTACACCGGATTTGTACCATTCTTCAGCTGTGTGGAACCAGTACCACAGATCAGCAGAAGATAAACAAGACTCTCTCCACATTTCACCCGAACAACATCCAATCCTCGCGAAACTTTCGCCAGGAAGGATTCACGGAATATGCAGCGTTTATTGATGCTCTCTAGGTGGCCGGGGCGCAGGATAATGTTCTCAAAAAGAACTTCTCCGCGCAACCCTTCGCGGGGCCCAAGTCATGAGGCTAATGCCAGCGCCTACAAAGTGCGCAAGACCATCCACAAGAGGCGAGGGGAGAAGGGCAAGAAGGGCCCCAACTCCTCCAACCCGGCCAAGCAACGCAAGGCGGGCAAGGGGGAGGCAAAGCCCCAAGACTGCTTCCGCTGTGGCTCCAAGACTCACTTCTCCATGCAATGTTTTGAAGGGTTTTGCGGCATAGTAAATCAAAATTTTCTGCGGATGTGAACGGGGAAAGCCAAGATCTAATCTAGGAGATGCAAACAACGAGGGGCAATAGATGAGATCTTCATACCCTTGAAGATTCGCACAGCGGAACGTTCGACGGAACGTGGTTGATGTAGTTGTACTCGCTTCTCCTACTCGCGATCCGATCCGATCTAACACCGCAAGTGGTGATGCCTCCGAGAGATGCACACGTGCGGCACCTCGACGTCTCCTCCTTCCTCGGTTCAGCAAGTAGGGTGGAGAGATGGATTGGATCTACAACGCGACGGCACGGTGCAAGCGGTGGAGAGTTTTGGTGGCAGGGCTTCGCTTCACGCGATCGGGAGAGAGAGAGGAGGCGGCAGGCGGCTAGGGTTGTGGAGGAGGTGTGTGGAGGTGCGCCCCAGCCCTTTATATAGAGGGTGGGCGGCTGACCCCCTCCCAAGCCTAGGCGGCCAAGGAGAGGAGGTGGGGGCAAGTTCTTGAAGCTCTAGGGTTTCCCTAGGGTTTGGTCATTTGGGCCTTATGCCCCTGGCCCAATGCGGCCAGGGCACTCCCTCATAGGCCCATGCCCCTTCCCGACAAGTGGGGCCACGTTGGTCCCACTCCGGAAGGTTCTAGAAGCTTCTGGTACAATACCGAATAACCCGAAACAATTCCGAACTCCACAAACTGCATTGCCTTATATGAATCTTATTCTCCGGACCATTCCGGAACCTCTCGTGATGTCCCGGATCCCATCCGAGACTCCGAACAAAAACTCATAAACCAATTATCCAATCCATCCTAGCGTCGAGACACGTTAAGTGTATGACCCTTCGGGTTCGAGAATATGCAGACATGATCTTCTATCAATAATCAACAGCGGGGTCTGGAAACCCATATTGACTCCCACACATTTATCGATGATCATATAGGATGAACCACGATGCCAGGATTCAATCAATCCCATATATATATTCCCTTCGTCTCGCGATATTTTACTTGCCCGAGATTTGATCGTCGGTACCGTCATACCTAGTTCAATCTCGTTCACAGCAAGTACTTTACTCGTTCCGTAATCCGATATCACTTTGTATTTAAATCCTTAACCACATGCTTGCAAGCGGTGTTGATATCGATTACCGAGTGGGCCCGAAGTATATCTCTCCGACTTGGGAGGGACAAATCCCATCTAGATACATATAACCCAACATGTACTTTCCGATCACCTAAGAGACACCTTTATGATCACCCTCTCATAGGACGACATTTGATAACCTCAAAGCTTTCTTCCGATACCAGGGAGTTGTATTATCTCATGGTCTAAGGAATACAATATTTGACATAAGAAAAGTTTCGCAAAGATGAACACGATGACACGATCTAATTGCTCCGCTTAGTTTGGGTCTGTCCATCATATCATTCTCCCAATGATATGATCTCATTATTAATCGACAACTCATGTCTATGGTTAGGAAACCTTAACCATCATTAATCAATGAGCTAGTCCATAGAGGCATACTAGGGACACGATGTTGTTCACAAACCACACAAGTATTAAAGTTTCCGCTTAATACAATTCTAGCATGGAATATAAACTTTATCATGAACAAGAATTATAATAATAACAACTTTATTATTGCCTCTAGGGCATAATTCCAACAGTCTCCCACTTGCACTAGAGTCAATAATCTAGTTTACATCTGGCAACAATCTAACACCCATGGCACTAAGGTGCTGATCATGTTTTGCACATGGAAGAGGTTTAGTCAATGGATCTACGACATTCAGATCTGTATGTACTTTGCTAATCTTCAGATCTCCATCTGATATATAATCTTGGATTATATGAAACTTGCGGTTGATATGCTTGGTCTTTGGATGATATCTTGGTTCCTTAGCTAGTGCTATGGCGCCAGTGTTGTCACACAATATCTCCAGTGGGTCCAAGGTACTTGGAACCGCGCCAAGCTCAGTGATGAAGTTCCTGATCCAAACTCCTTCACTTGACGCTTCTGCGGCCATGTATTCCGCTTCTACTGTAGATCCCGCGATCACGCTTTGCTTGCAGCTTCTCCAGCTCACAGCTCCTCCATTCAAAATATAAACATATCCTGTTTGAGATTTAGAATCATCCTTGTCGGTGTCGAAACTAGCGTCGACGTAACCCTTTACGACAAGCTGTTCATCACCTCCATATAATAGGAACATTTCTTTAGTCCTATTCAAGTACTTTAGGATGTTCTTCACGGCTGTCCGGTGTTACACTCCTGGATCACTTTGGTACCTGCTCGTCAAACTAAGAGCATTGGACACATCCGGTCTAGTACACAACATGGCATACATGATAGAACCTATGGCCGAGGCATAAGGCACTTTGCTCATAGCTTCTCTATCATTTACCGTGGCTGGACACTGAGCCTTGCTCAATATCTTACCTGACAACATAGGCACTGAACATTTCTTTGCCTTATCCATTCTGAACCTTTTCAAAACTTTGTCTAGGTATGTACTTTGGCTTAAAGCTATCAGGCGTCTTTGTCTATCTCTATAGATTTTTATGCCCAATATATAAGCAGCTTCCCCTAGGTCTTTCATTGAAAAACATTTGTTCAAATAACTCTTCACATCGTTAAGCATGTCAATGTCATTTCCAATAATCAATATGTCATCCACATATAGTACCAGAAATGTCACTGAGCTCCCACTCACTTTCTTGTAGATACAAGCTTCTTAGCAATTTGGAACAAATCCAAAGCTCTTGATCACTTGATAAAAATGAAGGTTCCAACTCCGAGATGCTTGCTTCAGTCCATAAATGGAACGCTGAAGTTTGCACACTTTATCAGCATCCTCAGGATCGACAAAACCTTCGGGCTGCATCATATAAAACTCTTCATCAATGTTTCCATTGAGGAACGCAGTCTTGATATCCATCTGCCATATTTCATAATCATGAAACGCATCAATTGCTAATAAAATCCGAATGGACTTAAACATCGCTACAGGAGAGAAAGTCTCATTGTAGTCAACACCTTGAACTTGTCGAAAACCTTTCGCGACAAGTCGTCCTTTATAGACGGTAACATTACCATCCGCGTCCTTGTCGAAAACCTTTCGCGACAAGTCGTCCTTTATAGCCGTACCACTCAGGAGGGGCACGCGACCTTGTCGACCTGCGACGTTCAGTAGTAGCATCGTCTGAAGCTTCATGATCCTTGTCATTAGCTTCCTCTATTGTTGCTGCAGGCGGCACTGGAACAATTTCAGGTGCTGTGCTACTCTCCAATTCAAGAGAAGGTTCAACAACCTCGTCTAGCTCTACTTTCCTCCCACTCACTTCTTTCGAGAGAAACTCCTTTTCAAGAAAGGATCCGTTCTTTGCGACAAACACTTTGCCTTCAGTTCTGTGATAGAAGGTGTAACATCCCAAAAATACCAAACTTAGATCATCAAATTTCTAATCATCAAGTTTAGGGTTAACAAAAACTTTTCTAAATGAATTCATGAATGCATGTATATGTGTATGCATGGATTTTTATTTTCTTTAAAAACCACCTTGTTTGTGTGATCCATTGCTTGTAAAATGTTTCTTAGGTGAAATAAACATCATCTAAAACATTCCCCACACTTTTCCTAAAGACAAGTAAATCAAAACAAATATATTAAGTGAATGGTCATTTTGACAAATTTAACTTCCATGCCTACTTTGGCTGTCTCAAACTTTCAAAACCTAACAGGAACTTTTCTGGATCTTTGCACCCCTTGAATGTACTCATAACAAAGTATCAAGTCCCACTTTGTGATCATCCAGAAACTTTCAAATGCATAGTTTAAATGACAATTCAAAATTGAATCTTCTTCATATGGGAAGATCCCACTTTTTCAAAACCCACTCAAACAAGCTCAACTTTCAAAACCCAAGCATCTGCAGACTCACCAGCACCAATCTAGCAAACCCACCAAAATTCATTTCAAAATTCAAAACTTGATTTCATGCGGCCATTTCATCAAACAAAGTTGCACACAAATCAAACAAAACATCAAACACTATAGTGTGCGTGTTTTGAGCCTAACTTGTTCCCTAGTTAGCTCACACACAACTCGGAGATCATCTAGAAAGATTAGCCCAACACTAGCACCCCGTGAGCTTGCCATTGTCATTAATGGTGAACAGTGAGCACCCCATGTCACCCCATTGTGGACACAGCGGAGGAAGAACTAGTCGTGCAACCTTGTCGGGAGGCAGCCCGCGTCCACCGCCATCGCATGTCCCAGCGGCGTTGCAAGCCACGGACCCACGCACAAGACACGCCTGCAGACCATGCCGAGCGTGCTCGAGCGCCACCCTAGACCATCACCCACGCATCGTCGCCGCCCTCACCGTGCACACACGATCACCACCGACCCAGAGACCGCCAGACATCCCGTTTGCCGCCCGTGCGTAGACCACCGCCCGCGTCGAAGACGCCGCCACGCAGAGCACCGCCTGTTCAGACCAAACCACCGCCCATGCCTCGCGACCATGTCGTTGAACATCGCCAGAGACACAAGACCGTCCCTACCCTTGCCCATGCCATTAGCCTTCAGAACGTCGCCCCGACGAGCTCACTGGCGCCTGACGGTCCCCTCGCCGACTATAAACAGAGGCCACCCGCACGATTTCTTCACACCATCTCACTCCCTCTCCCCACCGTGCCACACCATTCTTAGAGCAAGGCGAGCACCACCTCCGGAATTTCACTGAGCCTTCCGCTGGGAGAAGAAGGAGCCAGCGATTGAGCCGCCCCAGAGAAGCCACGGTACCGGAGGTTCGCCGTCGTCGACTTTGTTGTTCGCCGCCTCGCCGACCCTCGCCAGATGCCGGTGAGCCCCCAACACCCCTCACTGGCGGCTGGTTTCGTTCACGGAGTTGTCTCGCGTCGACGATGACCCTCGGCGTTGGATTAGAACTAGATCGAACGATCCACATTGCCCCATACCGCTCTGCCCAGCCCGTGTCACCGACGGTGGGGACACCCACTTAAGCAGCCAGCAGCACGCTTAGCAGCGTCGCCCGTTAGAATTTCCCGCGCAGCCCAGCAATTCAAATTAAAACTTTTCTATTTCAATTCAAAAACACTTCAGCACCCAACTTCAAAAATCAGCCCAGATCGATTCAGTGCATCAAATTGGATGAAACCAATTTTCTTGGAAAGGTCTGTGAATGCTTAATCCAAGCCCGTTGTATTAAAGTCATTTGGATCTGTAGATCACCCATAGCAAAAATAACAAGGCAGAAGCTTTTCCGCATTCAAACATTTTTTAAATTTAAACCATAAAAGCATTTGAGTTGATTCCAACTCTCAAAAATCACATTTAACCATACCTTTCAGAATATATAAAAATATATATAGGTTTACTTGCAGAAATAATGTTCAAGTATTAAAAGAATGCTTCATAAGCATTTCTAGCCACTTTAATTAATTAAAATAAAAGGGTAAAACCTTATTAAATTGTGACACCACTTTAAATCACATTCCCATGGACTACAATATGTGGTGATGACATGTGTCAACATGATCCCATGTTTAGTTTGGAGAATAATAAATCTTAAGTAGTTTTTCAATGAGTAGAAATTACTTTTCTAAAAATAAAAAAGATTTAAACCAAGCTTTAACCTTGTAATATTAGAGATGATGCTAGATCATCTATAGGACCCTTGTGTGTGATGATTGCAAGTAGTTAAGTATTGTTTGGTGATTGTGTACCTCGTATTTATTCATAGACGCTAGTACCGACCAAGGATACAAGGAGGAAGGAGGATACTACGAAGAGGAAGCCGAGGAGAACTTCAACCACTGCTCTGCACAAGGCAAGCTAGTAACTATGCAAGCTTACATTGACATTGATGCCAACCTTACTAATCAAGTTGACCTATGCAAGCTAACACTTGCAAGATACCCTACTGATGCCACAAACCCATACTTGTGAGATGACTACTTTATGCCTTAAGCATATGTGATCATACCCACTTGCTAAACCAATCCTAGTTTTATGTGCAAGCATCTTACTTTATTTCTTTATCAAAGCTTACTTAGAGTCTACCTAAGAGTTTGGTAGATACTAGACAGTTGTGCTGAAGGTTGCATAAAGAGCATAAAATTTGGCCTAAGCTAGAAACCTTGATATCAACCTAAGATATAAGGTTAGACATAGTTGAAACTTCACTAGTTACTACCCCCCATTAGTACTACCCCACCTGTAGATTCTAGTGCTAAGCATAAAACTTGATCAACTTTTAGATGGGAATACTTGATGGAAAAATGGTTATGAAAACCTTGGAATGATGGATCATTCTATTGAAATGTTTTGGGACATGTGTTTCCAAACACTTGATGATTCTGGTGATAAAAATGTTGAGGCATGAGCCTTAGCCCTTTATAAAACTGATGGTTGTCTAGATGCGATACCATTCCAATTTTTGAGTACAACCACAATACCCGAATATTGGGTAGGGCTTGACTGGAAACTTATATACCTTAGTATTAGTTTCCTCATGGCCAAGGTCTGAGCTGAGGCTACCTTGTGAAGATTGTCCACCTGTGCAGTACCCAAGATGACAGTGGTCATGGTTGGGAGGCCAAACTCACAGGAGAGGTGCTTATACTAGGGAGTGTAATTGAAAGGTTAGGATTGATTATCCGCATACTGAGTATGGTGAATTCAGGATTTGTTCCTGACGGATGTATCGAATGTTGTGGTGAAAGTGTACAATCTCTGCAGAGTGTCAAACTATTCGAATAACCGCGTCCGCGGTTATGGACAGTTGGAGTGGCCATACTGTTCCCCCGTCTGACTTTTCAAAAGTGACCTGTGAAATGAATTGAGACTTTGACTTGACCACAACAGAGTTGTGACCTAGATTACAAGATCCCACTTAGGAGTTATAAAATTGTGACTAGCTTTGGAACTTAGTAAAGATAAACCTGGCTTTTTGCAAAACAACCCTAGAGCCTAGTGTCCTATTATCCAAAAAATCCCTTTACTTGTTAGTATTAGTTTGCGAGTACTTAAAGAGTACTCATAGCTTTGTCCCTGGCTATTCCCATGGCCGGACTATGAAGAGGAGTACCTGGAGGATGGACCCCAGGAAGGTTGCGACAACTAGGATCATCTCCCATCGTCAGCATTGCCTGTGACCCCGAAGATGGAGCTTCGCCTACGCTACCGTTATTATTACGTATTCTGCTGCTTGATGTTGTATTAAGAACTGGATCATGAGATCCCTATTTGTGTAAGAACTTATGTAACATTTGTAATGGATGAAGTAATATGGAATCCAATTCTGTTATGTCTTGCAAAAATGGTAATCCTGGGATTGCGATGTATGGCATAACAGGCATCTAGGATTGAAAAATCCGGGTGTTGACAGAAGGTATACCCAATAGTTTCCTTAGGGTATCCTATGAAGACGCATTTATCCGCTTTGGGTTCGAGCTTGTCCGACATCAACTTCTTGACGTAAGCTTCGCATCCCCAAACTTTAAGAAATGACAACTTAGGTTTAGCACCAAACCACAGTTCATACGGTGTCGTCTCAACGGATTTAGATGGTGCCCTATTTAAAGTGAATGCAGCGGTTTCTAATGCATAACCCCAAAATGATAACGGCAAATCAGTAAGAGACATCATTGATCGGACCATATCTAATAGAGTTCGATTCCGGCGTTCAGACACACCATTGCGCTGTGGTGTTCTGGGTGGCGTGAGTTGCGAAACGATTCCGCTTGCTTTAAGATGCGTGAGAAAATCATAACTCAAATATTCACCTCCACGATCGGATCGTAGAAACTTAATCTTTCTGTTACGATGGTTTTCCACTTCATTCTGAAATTCTTTGAACTTTTCAAATGTTTCAGATTTATGTTTCATTAAATAGATATAACCATATCTACTTAAGTCATCGGTAAAAGTGAGAAAATAGCGATATCCACCGCGCGTCGAAACACTCATCGGTCCGCATACATCTGTATGTATGATTTCCAACAAGTCTGTTGCTCGCTCCATCATTGCGGAGAACGGGGTTTTGATCATCTTGCCCATGAGGCATGGTTCGCATGTGTCAAATGATTCAAAATCAAGAGACTCCAAAAGTCCATCATAATGGAGTTTCTTCATGCGTTTTACACCAATATGACCTAGACGACAGTGCCACAAATAAGTAGTATTATCACTATCTACCTTGCATCTCTTAGCCTCAATGTTATGGATGTGTGTTTCATCCCTTTCGAGATCCAGAAGAAATAAACCATTCACACCAGGTGCATGTAAGATCCCTCCTTTATAAAGGAAAAGGATCCCTGTGATTGCAATGCTAGTCCCTGGATCAAATGCTAGCATCCACAGTTTAAGATGAAGTACACAGATACAAAGATCTTTATTACAGCCATTCCAGAGATAAACATAGTCTTTACAACTCCAAGGCCACAGGCCTAGTACAAGAGTTTGAATAAGTAAATAAATAAAAGTCTTCATCTTCATGTGCCACAGGCAAACATGTTGAGTGTAGACTCATGACACCTAATCCTCATCGAGTAACCCGCAACATCACAAGTTCTGACCAGTGGGTCAATACTTTGGAATAGTATTGGCAAGTGATACCTTAGTATAATTCAGGTGGACTATATTTCTATATGCAATTTGGCTAAGTGTAGCTTGGCTTGCTTTGCTCAAAATAGGTTTTGCCTATAAGTTGAAAACACTAAGTTTTTCTTTGTCAAAACTTTTCCCAAGGAACCACCAATAGACATTGAGGTCCTTCACCCTTGTTCACACACAAATTTTACTTAGAAATTGGGATGAGGAGATTCTTGATAGCTTCCATGTCTTGATGCTCAAGTTATCCATTACCATGGACTTGGCTAAGTACTTAGATTTTTCCATCTGCAGAGGTGGTGCAATTTCCCCACAAGCCTTGATTTTCACCAAGACAGGACCTTTCAGAAGCTTTCCCTTAGACCAAATGGACGCGCTCCAACCTATCATTCCCACTACCACCAACTGTCCAAATGGCTAAGTTCTAGCAACCTATGTGATCCTGGCAGAGCCCATATTGCCAAGTGGCTGCACTAGAAGCTTCTTAACACTTGGCCTCTAAAATCTCTTTGTTCCTGGGTGGCTTACCACAAGTGTGATACACAAGGTAAACCATAGAAATGGGCCTTGTGTAACCACTCAACATAAACCATTCCTTCCATTCCACCCAGGTGTTTCATTAACTTAGTTGTTTTATTAGGCAAAACATAAGTCCAAAGACTTAGAAATATTTTAAACATAGCATGTATATTTCACCAACCCTTGTTTGCTACTAGCTAGGCTAAGCATGGCATAGATAGTAACTTAACTTAGAGATTCCCTACCAATTCTACAACTACTAGGATTTTCCCAACATGGCATATAAGCAAAATAATAACATGCAAGACTTAGCAAAATATTTCTAATGCTTAGTATAAAACATGGGGATAGAAATATTCATGAAGTACCACTTGCCTTGGTAGTTTGGAGAGTAGTTACACTCTTCACAATCACAATCACTAGCACCAAAATCTACACAAAGAATTATAGCAACAAATCACATACAAAACATATACAACCAAAAATATATGCATGCATGCAAAATGGTATGTGATGATTTTTTAAAAACTCAACCAAGCAAGTAAACAGTATTGTTGCATTAACAAGTTAAAAACTTGCCAAACCACAATTATTTAAACCCTAAATCATTTTCTAAACATTTCATATACTCAAATTAGCCCTACACAAGTTTCTACCAATAAAACCTTTTTAACAGAAGCAAAACATTAAACACATTGCATATTTAGAAAGATCTTTCTCTCCTGATTCCAACGATATAAAATTTGTCAAATTCTAACGTGGGGATCAAAAGTTATAGCCAAAACAAATTTGAACATCAATTAGATTCAAATTCTGTTTTAAATCTAAACTCCAGCCACGCGTCTATTTCTAATTGGTCCATACCGTTCGCGTTGGATCGCGCTTCTGGACCGTTGGATCTACTTAACCCACACGGCTCAGATCTACTCATAATGATTCGTTAAGTGATCTAATCCTACGCGCTGGATATAGATCTGACGACTACGAATCAAGCGACCAAAACTGAGTGGCGCCATGGCGGCAGCTCTGCCTCTGGCACGGCGTGGCACTACCTAGGGTCGCTCGGAGGGCTTACGAACCGTGACGACGTCGATGCTCAACTGGCGGCTTGGCAAGGCGCCGAGTGGGCTTTGGAGCTCGTCGGAGTTGCAGGCGGCGTCGGGTTCGAGTAGACGACGATGTTGGCGATGCTCATGGTCTCCCTAGCACAAAAAAGCGGCACCAGATGATGCACAAGACAGTGGCGAACAACTTTGTGTGAGTCAGAGGCGAAGGCAAAGGCTTACGAATTTGGTCACCGGGCGAGGTTGTCGTCGGGAGCTTGCGGTGTTGACGGAATCGACGACTGGGGTAGTATAAAGGGAACCAGGTGTCGAGTTGCGCAAGAAAGTGGCGAGGTATGCGCAAGAACCAGACGGCGAGGGACGGGACTCACCGAATCGGTCGCCGGAGTGCTCTCTGATCGCGGTGCGAGGTTGAATGCGGGCACTGGGGCGCTTTGTGCTCGGAGTTTGGGGAAAATGGAGAGGCAGAGGGGTTTAAGTAGCCTGTCATGAGCTAGATTTACTCAGCATTCAACGTGAATTGACGCCATGAATCAATACAGGAACGCTGCGTGATTTGGGATGAACCGATCATTGGGTGGAGACGACGATGGTCGTGTGGGCCGTGGCTGTCAGCGAGAGGAAAGGAGAGGGAGTGGGTCCTTCCTATCAGTCACTCAGCGGGTGCGGAGGTGAGTGAAAGAAAACGGTTCGCGGGGTGGGGTGTTGGGCTTAGCTGGGCTGGTTGGGCCAGATTCGGCTGAGTGATATTTTTTTCTCTCTTTAAGCTTTTTCTTTTTCTGTTTTTTTTCTGAAATGGTTTTCAAACCTCAATTCAAATCTGTTTGAATACAAAGCTTTTCAGGACTTTTGTACAGACAAACTTGTGCTCAAATAAGTGTCAAACACATGTGTTCACTCAAACACACATGGGTCTTTTGAAAATAAAAATAAAACCATGCCTTTATGAGGTGTGATAATAGGCATAGATTTGGTTTTATTTCATAATTTGCTTTGAGACTTTGCTCAAGTTTTTGAAATCATTTGAGTTTGGATTCTAAACAATACTGAATGGTTAACAGTACTTTTCAAAACAAGTAGCACAAGGCTTGAGTAAACTTTGCATAAAATAATAAGCACAAATGCTTCTGTTTTGAATTGATTTGTTTGAAATGAAAATCATATGCTCATGGATGCATGGATGCTATGCATAAGTTTAAAACATGATTTTGAGGATGTTACAAATCTAACCCCCTTAAGGTGAATCTCTCCCTCGAGATTCGGATTGGCTAGCAAATAGGTGAGGGTGGTCTTTCTGAAGATCATCTTCCCTTTCCCATGTTGCTTCTTCTTCGGAATGATGGTTCCACTAGGCTTTACAAAACTTGATAGTCTTGGTCCGTGTGACTCTTTCTGCAGTCTCAAGAATCTTGATAGGTTTCTCTTCATAGGTGAGATCACTCTCCAACTAAACCTCCTCCAAAGGTATAGTATCCTTCAAAGAAGTTTCTTCCATTTCTGGATGACATTTCTTAAGTTGACTCACATGAAACACATTATGGGCAGCTGACAGAGATTCTGGCAGTTCAATTTCATAGGCAACTTCTCCTTTACGACTCAGAATCTTGAATGATCCAACATATCTTGGTGCCAATTTTCCTTTGACTCCGAACCTCTTCACTCCACGAAGTGGTGACACTCTAAGATAAGCTCTATCACCAACTTCGTAGGTGACTTCTCTACGCTTAGGGTCCACGTAGCTTTTACTCGGTCAGACTGCTATCTTCAACCTGTCCTTAACCAACTTGACCTTCTCTTCGGCTTCTTTGATAAGATCTGGTCCGAATAAACTTCTTTCTCCCACACCATTCCATAACAATGGGGTGGTACACTTTCTTCCGTAGAGAAACTCAAATGGTGCCATCTCAATGCTGGCTTGATAGCTGTTGTTATAAGAAAATTCTGCGTAAGGCAGACTTTCATCCCAACTGGCTCCATATTCTAGGGCACATGCCCTCAACATGTCTTCGAGAATCTGATTAGTTCTTTCGGTTTGTCCATCAGTTTGAGGATGAAAAGAAGTACTGAATTCCAACCTCGTTCCCAATGACTCATGTAGCTGTCTCCAAAAATGGGAAGTGAATTGAGTTCCCCTATCAGACACAATACTCTTGGGCACTCCATGTAGACATACAATTCTACTCATATAGATTTTGGCTAACTTAGCACTTGGGTAGGTTGTCTTCACGGGTATGAAATGAGCCACTTTAGTTAGGCGATCCACTACTACCCAAATAGAATCATATCCTGACCTGGTCCTTGGTAATCCGGTAATGAAATCCATACCAATCTTGTCCCACTTCCAATCAGGAATAGGTAGTGGTTGAAGCAAACCTGCTGGTTTCGGATGTTCCGCTTTCACTCTACTACACACATCACACAAAGCAATATGTTCGGCAATGTCCTTCTTGAGATTGTTCCACCAAAATCTTTCCTTCATGTCCATGTACATTTTGGTGTTACCCGGATGACTAGAATACGGAGAGTTGTGTGCTTCTTGCAAAATCAGTTTCCGCAGCTCCGGATCTTGTGGAACATAGATACGTTTCCCATGCCATAAAGTACCCTGTTCGTCTTCATGGAACCCTTTGGCTTTTCCTTTGCCAATCTTTTCCTTAATCTCTTCAATTTCTTTATCAATCTTCTGGGCTTCTTTGATCTTGTCCAACAAAGTGGGTTGAACATCCAAAGACATGAGATGTCCTTCAGGCACAATCTCCAATCTGAGTTTTCTGAATTGGGCACACAAATCATCTGGCAATTCTCCTTTGGTAAGTCCATTCACAAAAACCTTACGACTTAGAGCATCTGCTACAACATTTGCTTTACCGGGGTGGTATTGCAAACTTAAGTCATAGTCTTTAATGAGTTCCATCCATCTTCTTTGTCTCATATTAATTTCCTTCTGGGTGAAGATATACTTCAAACTCTTGTGATCTGTGAACACTTCACAACGCTTTCCCAAAAGATAGTGCCTCCATGTTTTGAGTGCATGGACAACAGAGGCTAACTCTAAATCATGAGTAGGATAGTTCACTTCATGAGTTTTGAGTTTTCTCGAGGCATATGCCACAACTTTTCCTTCCAGCATAAGTACTGCTCCCAAACCATGATGAGATGCATCACAATATACTTGGAAATATTTTTCCAAGTCCGGCAAACACAATACTGGTGCTGTCACAAGTCTCTTCTTCAATTCCTGAAAGCTGAGTTCACAACCTTCAGACCAAGAAAATTTCTTGTCTTTCTTTAGCAATTCTGTCATAGGCTTAGCAACCTTGGAGAAATTCTCAATGAACCTTCTGTAGTAACCTGCTAAGCTAAGGAAACTACGAACTTCCTTTACTGACTTGGGAGATTTCCATTCCGTTACAGCTGAAACTTTAGCAGGATCAACTGCGACACCATCCTTTGTCATAACATGTCCAAGAAATCCAACTTCATTCAACCAGAATTCACACTTGCTGAATTTGGCATAAAGTTTATGCTCTCTTAACTTTTCAAGTATTAAACGTAAATGTCCTTCATGCTCTTCTTTGCTCTTGGAGTAGACTAAAATTTCATCGATGAAAACGACAACAAACTTGTCAAGGAATTCCATGAACACCTTGTTCATCATATTCATGAAGTATGCTGGAGCATTGGTTAAACCAAATGGCATCACGGTATACTCATATAATCCATACCTTGTGGTGAAAGTTGTCTTAGGTATGTCTTGTTCTCTTATCTTGAGTTGAAAATAACCTAACCGAAGATCAATCTTTGAGAACACACAAGCTCCTTCTAGCTGATCAAACAAGTCATTGATTCTAGGCAAAGGATACTTGTTCTTAATAGTCACCTCATTAAGTGAACGGTAATCTATGCATAACCTTTGACTTCTATCTTTCTTTTCCATGAACAAAACTGGGGCTCCCCAAGATGAAGAACTTGGTTGAATAAATCCTTTCTGCAACTGTTCTCCAAGTTGTTTCTTGAGTTCTTTCAGTTCATCCACTGACATCTTGTATGGTCTCTTTGCTATTGGTCCAGATCCTGGTACCAAATCTATAAGAAACTCCACATCTCTATCTGGTGGCATTCCCGGTAATTCTTCCGGAAACACATCCGGATACTCACTCACAATTGGCACACTGTCTATGCTAACCCCCTTAAGAGAATTTAGCTTACTCCCTTTTGGCTCAAAGTTAGACTTGAATTTAATCCATTTTCTTTCTGGGGTCGTGAGTGCAACAGTACGATTAGCACAATCTAGTACTCCTTCATACTTAGCCATCCAATCCATCCCCAATATTACGTCCAGTCCTTGGGAATCTAGGATTATCATACTCACTGGAAATTTATGCTTTCCAAACTCTATTACTAGATCCCAGCATCCAAGACTTACTATCATATCTCCACCCGGAGAACTAACTTTTATTGGACGCCCAATGTTTTCAGTTGGAAACCCATTTCTATCAACAAATGCTTTTGATATGAATGAATGCGATGCTCCAGTATCAAAAAGAACAAATGCTGGAATAGAATTGAGTCTGAACTTACCAGCAACAGCATCAGGCTCCTCATAGACTTTCTCCACATTGATGTGGTTAACCTGTCCCTTCTGAAAAGGGTTGGGCTTGTTGTGTAACACCCTCAGAATCGGCCCTATGCAAGTTTTAGCGAAACCCGCCAAACCCGCATAGAAACGATTCGAAGGTGCCCACCAGGCACTTGCGTGCAGGTGGAAAACGAAGTAATAACATTACACAACAGTCCTCGATGGGACCCACAGATCAGATATATATAACAGCGACTCAAAGAGTCAAGAATACAGATATAATATACAAAGATCCAAATCACCTTTAAAATGATAGAGCGTCCGGCTACGGACAAGATGCAAATGGGGCTAAGAGCCCTGAAGAATAACCAATGACGTCCATAACCCCTGCCAGCCAAGCGGAAGGGTAACCACCTAACGACGCCGATCCCAAAACCTGCTTAAACAAAAGGTGCCGACAAAGGGCAAAGGAAAAAGAGGCGTCAAGATCGAGGCCAAGACAGCGAGGCTAGAATTCAGCGGTCCTCGCCTACATAGGTATGGTGGACTGAGCGGCAGCGGCAGCATGCACTAAACAACCTATAGAGACTCGGTACAACTAGCGACTATCAGAGAGGGGTAAGATAGACCTATTCGGAACCAACCTGATTCTACCACCAAACAAACCCATCCTGGTGTTTCCCCCTCGATACCAAACGAGGAAGTCGACCGAGGAACTCACACAGTTGGCAGTTTTATTTATTCAGTTATCGTTGCAGCAATTACTAGTCAGGTATAGATAGTCATCCTGATAAAATAAGCAGTGGGCAATTTTATTTAACCATTCCATTATAGTTGCGACACTTACTAGTCAGATACAATTAGCATGAGATAACCCCAAAACCCAGCAGTTGTTGGTACTTTTATTTAGACATTCCGTTGTAGTGAAGCTGATTACTAGTCATATCGGATACAGTCAATTTATAACAATAAACTTTAGTTATAGTTGTCTATGATCAAGCACTGTGCTCCAAGTCGTCCATAACCGCGGACACGGCTTCTCGAAAAGATTTAAACCTGCAGGGGTGCACCAAAGTATCCACAGGCACTTCGACCCTTTTGCCGGATCGGTTAACATACACCCATCGGTATGTCGGCGGGCCTAAGTCACGACGTTCCGCACTAAAGCAAGTACATGGGGCCACCCCAAGTCGAACCCGCAACAAAGTCGGCCGGTCTCCGAGACGGACTTAGGGTTTCGTCGATCAGAACGACAAAGAAATCCCAAACGGGACTGTCGATACCGCGAAAACACTCCGCTTCCTAAACAAGATGTGCTCCTCGCACAAACGTAAATAAAGCAAAAAGCATGGCATAAGTACAGGATAGTAAATAAAACCTCAAACTAGTTTGTGGCCCCAGACAATACTTTGAAATCAGGTAATAATCAATGGGGCCCATATCTCCCCACCGTGGTTAGCGCTCGATCTCGGACAGTGTCAAGAACTCGGGTCCCACGGACACAAGTGGATGGAAACCAACATTATCTATCACCCACCGATGCCTCTGCTTACTTACTTCAATTTTAGTTGTTAAACAGTAATTAAAGTGAACGAAAAGTAAAGCCATGATCATCTCCAACATCAACATGCGGCAATTCTCCAACAATTGTGGTACTTGACGACACGCAAAACACTTGAGCAAGCGACTACGACACGCGGGTCCAACTATCTACCAAACAACAAGTAATAGGATGTGTCCAAGGCTATATATGGCTGCAAGGGATATCACGGGTACGAAAACTAGAGCATCGCAACACAGATAGCAAAGATCAACAGGAGTGAATAAATACTAGAAAAGTAAGATAGGAAGAAAGGGGGAGATGCTCGCCTGAAAACATTGTCGAAGGTTCAACCGAAGATCGGGGCGAAGCTCACATCAACTCAACGGCCTTATCCGCGAAGAAGCAAAACACTAGAATAAACACCGGATGCAATATTTAATACACGACAGAAGATCGGCATGATGCATGTATGATGTATGACATGGCAAGATGCGATGCAATTAGGTCATATTAAGCGGAACCGGGGTCCCGACAATTAATTAGGTGGTTCATGTTGCTTAGCTAACCCCCGCAATTAAATGTTGTTTAACAAGGCAAAATATATCACCGGTTCGCTACACAAGTTTAATTGAGGCCAATATGAGACTAGATTTGCCCGCATATGGGCCCCATATTTAATTATTAGGTGTATCGGCATAAGGCCCCCAAACCACACAAATATGCATGCGAGTATGACAATTTAATATGCAGCAATTTGTTATTACATTTATAAAAAATAGGGCTCGAGGAAAGGGGTCACACATTAGGGTTCGGCGAACTTGGGGTTCCGGGGGTTCGGGGTCGGTCTCGGGGTTCAGGGTTCGACGGGTTCGGTCTTGGACAACAGAAGTAGATCTTGTCGCATCCGCGGTGGTCGGGCCATGTTGTCGGTCTTGACGTCTCACGCGGAGTCCTTGGCGTTCCGGAAGGAAGTACTTGGCGTCCGGGTCATGGCGTCTTCGGGTCCGCGTAGACGGTCATGGCGTCCAAGGTGGAGAACTTGTCATCCCGAGGGTCCGTGGCTTCGGCGGAACGTTCTATGGATCCCGGGTCGAAGAGCTTGGTATCCGCGATGGGAACTCGGCGTCCTCGGATCCGATTGGAGATCTTGGCGTTTTCGACCGGTCTTATGCTCGGGTGGAGGTACTTGTCGCACCATGTCGGAGTCCTTGAATCCGAGAAGAAGAACTCGACGCGCCAGGGTTCGGTCTTCGGGGTTCGGGATCTGGTTCTTGAATAAGATCTTGGGAGAGGGCATCGCCATGCTCGGGTTACGTGACGAGGGTCTTGGAATCCGGCGCTGACGGTCTTCGGGTTTGGTCTTGGATCGGCTTCAAGCAGATCTTGGTGAGCCTCTTAGGAGCAGGAAACTTGGCCGTCCGGCATACGCATGCGAGGCAGCTCAAGCATCTCGGGCGTCGCGAGGAGGTGAGCAGCCGCGGCGGTTACTGCGAGGCAGCACGCTGTGTGGTGGGAGGAGCACCGGTGAGCGTCGGCTCGAGGAGGGAGACGCTGCGGCGGTGTGGTCCACCCCGAAGGCGGAGATCGCACCGTGGGCGGCATGGCGGCAGCATCTTGAGGCGGTGGCCACGGCGAGGTGGGCGGCGTCAGGAGGCGCTACGGCCGAGCTCATGGGCACGACGCCGAGCAGAGGCGTGAGGCGAGTGGCGGGAAGCTCGGGCGCCATGTTGGGCCAGTCGGGGAGGAGCTCGGGCGGCGGTCATGGTCATGGCCAGGGCCTTCATGAGGAGAAAAAGGCGGGGCCGGGCTGGGAGAGGAGGGAGGCCAGTGAGGCACGGAGGAAGGGCTCAGCGAGCTGGGCGGAGGTAGGCGGATCTGGGGTGGGCCGGGCGAGGCGAGGACGCCGGCGGGCGGCAGCAGCGGCGTCTGGGAGGCGGGAAGGCCGGCGAGGACGGGGAGAGCAGCGGAGAGGCGGCAGTGGACGAGGTGACGCGGCGGAGGAGGAGCGGCCGCCGGTTGCTGGGACGGTGGGGCGGCCGAGGAGAGGAAGAAGACAGGAGGGAGGCGGTGGTGGGGGCCAGCGTGTGGGGCCAGGCGCGGGACCAGGACGGTGCGTGTGTGCTGTTGCGTGCGGGTGGGGCGTGTGGGGTGGGACAGGTGGCGGGCCCAGGGGCGTGGGGCCCGGGGGACAGAGGGGGTTGACCGCGTGGGTGTGTGGACAGGGAGGGGGGCGCGTGGTGTGCGTGTGTTGCTGGTTGGTGGGGTGGGGGAGAGGAGAGAGAGAGGGAAAAGGAGAGGGGATGAGTTGGCAGCATATGAATGGTGGGGAGGGGGAAGAGAGGTGAGGTGGCGACATAGGATAGGTTGGGGTGAGGTGGCCGGAGGGTGTGGGTAGATAGGTTGGTAGAAAAGGGTTTGGGGTGGACCGGTTAAATTCCTGGGGGTGGTCGTTCGGGTCGAATCGGCCCGTTCGACTGCCCCCACTAAAAATAATTTAAATGTTTTATTTGTTTTAAACGAACCGTTTACAATCCGATAGCAGACAAAACAAAATAATCCGGAGGCCCGGGTTTTGCGTTTGAATAAAGACGGGGCGTTTAGAAAACAAGAACAGGTTTTTTCGCTAATAGTTTTATGCAAGCAAATGCAAGATGATGACGATGCTCTAATGCAATGCGGCATGATGACATGAGCATGCGGTCATGATGATGCAATGCACAAAAACAACGCGATTTTCTAGTAGTGGTTTTGCGGGATGCCACATGTTGGGTCCTTCAACTTTCTTTTCTGGGTATTCATTTGCATAATGCCCCATCTTCTTGCACTTGAAGCATTCAACCTGACTAATGTCCTTCTTGACAGGCTGACTTCCACTTCCACTTCCATTACCACTATGGTGGCTCTTGTATCCACCCTTGTGGTTCTTGTACTTGTCATTGTCATGACTACGGTGATGCTTGTTGTCATGACGGTTGTGGTTGTGGTGCTTGTTGAATTTCCCATGCTTGTGGGATCCTGAGCTTCCACTGTCATCATAATGGGATCGTTTGTGTGACGATCCCGAGTTGTGCTTGTCAGAGTGCTTCCTCTTCCTGCTTTCAACTTGCTTTATTTTGTTCTCCAAAATAGCAGCCTTGTCACAGAGAGACTGATAATTGGGAACATAGGCCACAGCCAACTGCAGATTCAGCTCATCATTCAACCCTTCGAGGAACTTTTCTTTCCTCTTAGCATCAGTGTCAACTTCATCAGGTGCATATCACGCCAGATTGTTGAACTCCTCAATATATTCAGCCACGCTGCGGTGGCGTTGCTTCAGGTTATGAAACTCCTTCTTTTTCAGGCTCATAACTCCAGATGAGATATGAGCAGTACGAAAGCCATCCTCAAAGATAGCCCATGCCACATCTTCTATGGGAGTGGTGATCTGGAAGTTATCCCACCAAGTGGCGGCTGGTCCTTCCAAAGAAATGTCTTTCAAATCGACCTTTTCAAATCCGTGATTACACGGTTACCAAGTCCTTGTTCACAGAGCGTAGCCAATCATTGGCCAACATGGGATCAGTCGTTCCTGAGAACTTTGCTGGCCTCAATCTCAAGAACCTGGTAAGCATATCAAAACCCGGTGTGTTGTTGTTGTTGTTGTTATTGTTGTTATTGTTGTTGTTTTGGTTCTGGATGAACGTCGTCATCATCTGCATCAGCTGAGTTTGAGCGGTCATCATTTGCTGCATTTCTGGTGTGATGTTGTTGTTGTTATTGGGGTTGGGGTTTGCACGACGGGGAGGCATCTGTGGTTTGTTCAATAGAGATAAGAATGAGATACCCATAGATGCTATCATGCACAATATATCACATAACAAACACAAAGCATGCAGCAAAGGATAAAGGTTCAAAAACAAAATAACAAGTTCGCAAGGTAAAACACACACGAATAACAAGCCATCCACATGTCGGATGGTCAAATAACAAGTTCTCAACGACAAGTATGATAATAAATGATAAATGAGTAGTCAAATCTACTCCTCTGCATCAACCTCCTCCTCGACAAAGGTAAGACCTGCGTTCTCCATCGCGGTCTTGTATTCCTCGACACTAGTGGTCAAGGTCTCTATCTTGGCTTTGAGAGCCCTCTTCTGGGAACGAAGCCTCTCAATCACCGTCTGCTGATGCTCGAG
The DNA here is from genome assembly GCA_030063025.1 of Avena longiglumis. Classification (NCBI taxonomy): domain Eukaryota; kingdom Viridiplantae; phylum Streptophyta; class Magnoliopsida; order Poales; family Poaceae; genus Avena; species Avena longiglumis. Next base: position 486,266,570 of record CP125975.1, on the reverse strand, counting down.
TTCGAAGTCCTTGGCCTGCAGTTCTTCAGTCATGTCCCGGATCTTCTTGTTCCTATCCTGGACTCGCTTCTCCTGACTCTTGAACTTTCTGTCCTGGCTCTCGAACTTCGCCTCCATCTCCTTGACTATCTCGTCTTGCTCCACGAAGAGCTTGTCCTTCTCGCGAAGCTGCACCTGGAGTTCATCATTGCTGAGAATGACGTTGGTCCTATCGGAGTCCACGTGCCTAATGAGAGCCTCTAAGTCCTGGAGGTGTAGACGAATCCGCTCCGCTGTGTCCCTCGAATCGTCCTCGAAGTCAATGGACTCTCCATCCTCATCACGTCTACCAAAGACGTGGAAGTGAGTACCTCTAACCTGTCGGGAGTGTCTCCCTAGCACGCCCCATCGGATCTGCATGACTACCTCAAGGCCTCTCTCCTTGTCATCATGCATGAGCTTGAAGACGATGGCCTCCGTGGTAGGCTCAGTCTGGCGTCCGGGCTGGTTGACCTTGAAACCCCAGAGGTCTTTCCTCTCAAACTTGGTGAGGGGAAGCACCATGATGGTAGGAAGAGGGAGATTGAGCAAAGTAGTAAGCTCAACAATACGAGGACCAAAGCGAGTACCCTGGAACTCCTCAACAAAGTCTTTGGTGGTAACGGAGGCATCTATTTATAAGATAGAAAAGTTAGAACAACACAATTCAAGATAAAACAAAAGACAAAACATCACATACATATCCTTGGAAATCAAAACACACAAGTCATGGCATACATGGATCCATTACAACAACCAAGGTTCGACTTATTTTAAAGTCACATTTTGGAAAATAAGGTGATAAGTGGTGGTCCAACTAACGTAGTACGTTTACAATCCTATCTCACTGGACCTGTTGGCTAACACAATGTTTCTAGAAGCAATCAGCCTATCCTGCTCACATGACTCCATCACTAAGTCTATAATGTCTCCTCTTAAGGTTTGGTTGGTAGCTTCCAACTCTTGGGTATGTTTCTTCTCTTCCTTTAGATCATTTTGGAGGTTGAGCATTCTGCACTTGACTCTATCACCAAGTTCTTTGATGGTCTTCCAAGTTGCATCCCTTGCTGATTCAAAGAATGTAGTGTGCACCACTGAATTGGTGAACATGCAATCCTTTTCCTGGTGGTTGTCTTCCTTGTTTTTATACAAGTGAAGTTGCACCCACCAGTATTCCACTCCTTCATCCATCACAGGAAAACCTTTGTACACAGCTGCACCTTGTATCTCTAATGCAACCATGAGGTCCTTGAGATCCTTGGGGAATTATGTCTCTCACTCCAAAGTCATTGTCATGAGTGGTCCTTTCCTTACGGCTTCGTTGATGGAGTTCATCTACAAATAGAGATGAGGAAGAAGATTAGAAAAGTTTACGAGAAGAATAGACAAGTGTAGAAGTTGCTGAAAATTTTTCCTTAGTGGTTTCCAATCCTAGGGTCATAATCCTACAGGCAACACAGTGCTCTGATACCATCTGTAAGATCCCTCCTTTATAAAGGAAAAGGATCCCTGTGATTGCAATGCTAGTCCCTGGATCAAATGCTAGCATCCACAGTTTAAGATGAAGTACACAGATACAAAGGTCTTTATTACAGCCATTCCAGAGATAAACATAGTCTTTACAACTACAAGGCCACATGCCTAGTACAATAGTTTGAATAAGTAAATAAATAAAAGTCTTCATCTTCATGTGCCACAGGCAAACATGTTGAGTGTAGACTCATGACACCTAATCCTCATCAGAGTAACCTGCAACATCACAAGTTACAGCCACAGTGGGTCAATACTTTGGAATAGTATTGGCAAGTGATACCTTAGTATAATTAAGGTGGACTATATTTCTATATGCAATTTGGCTAAGTGTAGCTTGGCTTGCTTTGCTCAAAATAGGTTTTGCCTATAAGTTGAAAACACTAAGTTTTTCTTTGTCAAAACTTTTCCCAAGGAACCACCAATAGACATTGAGGTCCTTCACCCTTGTTCACCCACAAATTTTACTTAGAAATTGGGATGAGGAGATTCTTGATAGCTTCCATGTCTTGATGCTCAAGTTGTCCATTACCATGGACTTGGCTAAGTACTTAGATTTTTCCATCTGTAGAGGTGGTGCACTTTCCCCACAAGCCTTGATTTTCAGCAAGACAAGACCTTTCAGAAGCTTTCCCTTAGACCAAATGGACGCGCTCCAACCTATCATTCCCACTACCACCAACTGTCCAAATGGCTAAGTTCTAGCAACCTATGTGATCCTGACAGAGCCCATATTGCCAAGTGGCTGCACTAGAAGCTTCTTAACACTTGGCCTCTAAAATCTCTTTGTTCCTGGGTGGCTTACCACAAGTGTGATACACAAGGTAAACCATATAAATGGGCCTTGTGTAACCACTCAACTTAAACCATTCCTTCCATTCCACCCAGGTGTTTCATTAACTTAGTTGTTTTATTAGGCAAAACATAAGTCCAAAGACATAGAAATATTTTCAACATAACATGTATATTTCACCAACCCTTGTTTGCTACTAGCTAGGCTAAGCATGGCATAGATAGTAACTTAACTTAGAGATTCCCTTCCAATTCTACAACTACTAGGATTTTCCCAACATGGCATATAATCAAAATAATAACATGCAAGTCTTAGCAAAATATTTCTAATGCTTAGTATAAAACATGGGGATAGAAATATTCATGAAGTACCACTTGCCTTGGTAGTTTGGAGAGTAGTTACACTCTTCACAATCACAATCACTAGCACCAAAATCTACACAAAGAATTATAGCAACAAATCACATACAAAACATATACAACTAAAAATATATGCATGCATGCAAAATGGTATGTGATGATTTTTTAAAAACTCGAACAAGCAAGTAAACAGTACTGTTGCATTAACAAGTTAAAAACTTTCCAAACCACAATTATTTAAACCCTAAATCATTTTCTAAACATTTCATATACTCAAATTAGCCCTACACAAGTTTCTGCCAATAAAACCTTTTTAACAGAAGCAAAACATTAAACACATTGCATATTTAGAAATAGCTTGCTCTCCTGATTCCAACGATATAAAATTTGTCAAATTCTAACGTGTGGATCAAAAGTTATAGCCAAAACAAATTTGAACATCAATCAGATTCAAATCATGTTTTAAATCTAAACTCCAGTCACGCGTCTGTTTCTAATTGGTCCATACCGTTTCGCGTTGGATCGCGCTTCTGGACCGTTGGATCTACTTAACCCACACGGCTCAGATCTACTCATAACGAATCGTTAAGTGATCTAATCCTACGCGCTGGATCTAGATCTGACGGCTACGAATCAAGCGACCAAAAATGAGCGGCGCTAGCGGCGGCTAATGGCGGCGGCGAGCTCTGCCTACGGCGGCGCGGCGCAACAGGTCATCCTAGGGTCGTCGGAGGGGCTTACCAGAACCGTGGTGACGTGCTGATGCTCAACCTGGCGACGGCTTGGCAAGGCGACGGAGGGCTACCGGAGCTCGCTTGAGTTGGGCGCGGCCGGGTTCGAGTAGACGGCGACGTTGGCGACGCCTCCTGGTCTCCCTAGCACAAACAAGCGGCACCAGATGATGCACAAGATGGGCGAACAACCGTTCGTGAGTCGAGGCGAAGGGGCGCAAAGGGCTTACGGAATTTGGTCGTCGGAGTCGAGGTTGTCGTCGGGAGCTTGCGGTGTTGAACGGAATCGACGACCTGGGGCAGTATAAAGGGAACCAGCGGTGTCAGTAGCTGCGCAAGAAAGTGGCGAGGCTGTCTGCAAGAACCAGATGGCGAGGGGCGCACGGGACTCACAGGAATCGGTCACCAGAGTGCTCTCTGACTGCGGCGGTGCGAGGTTGAATGCGGGCAGCCTGGGGGCGCTTTGTGCTCGGAGTTTGGGGGAAAATGGAGAGGGGGCAGAGGGGGTTTAAGTAGCCTGGTCGCGAGCGAGATTTACTCCAGCATTCAACGTGAATTAACGCCGCGAATCAATATAGGGAACACCTGCGTGATTTGGGGGATGAACCAGTCGCTGGGTGGAGACGACAATGGTCGTGTGGGTCGTGGCTGTCAGCGAGAGGAAAGGAGAGGGAGTGGGTCCTGCCTGTCAGTCACTCAGCGGGTGCGAAGGTGAGTGAAAGAAAACGGTTCGCGGGGTGGGGTGTTGGGCTTAGCTGGGCTAGTTGGGCCAGATTCGGCTGAGTGATATTTTTTTCTCTCTTTAAGATTTTTATTTTTCTGTTTGTTTTTCTGAAATGGTTTTCAAACCTAAATTCAAATCTGTTTGAATCCAAAGCTTTTCAGGACTTTTGTACAGACAAACTTGTGCTCAAATAAGTGTCAAACACATGTGTTCACTCAAACACACATGGGTCTTTTGAAAATAAAAATAAAACCATGCCTTTATGAGGTGTGATAATAGACATAGATTTGGTTTTATTTCATAATTTGCTTTGAGACTTTGCTCAAGTTTTTGAAATCATTTGAGTTTGGATTCTAAACAATACTGAATGGTTAACATTACTTTTCAAAACAAGTAGCACAAGGCTTGAGTAAACTTTGCATAAAATAATAAGCACAAATGCTTCTGTTTTGAATTGATTTGTTTGAAATGAAAATCATATGCTCATGGATGCATGGATGCTATGCATAAGTTTAAAACATGATTTTGAGGATGTTACAGTGCATGACCATAAAAGATGTTACTCATATAAATAGAACAACCATTATTCTCAGATTTAAATGAATAACCGGCTTGCAATAAACACGATCCAGATATGACGTTCATGCTCAACGCAGGCACATAATAACACTTATTGAGTTTTAAAACTAATCCCGAAGGTAAAACTAAGGAGAGCGTGTCGACGGCCATCACATCAACTCTTGATCCGTTGCCAACGCGCTCGTCACCTCATCCCTCGCCAGCCGCCGTCTATTCCATAGCTCCTGTTTCGAGTTACAAATATTAGCAACTGAACCATAATCAAATACCCAGGCACTACAACAAGGGCTAGTAAGGAAAACATCAATAACATTTATATCAAATATACCTTTGATGGTGCCAGCCTTCTTGTCCGCTAAGTACTTGGACGATGCCCAAAGGACCCTTGTCCTTGCAATAGAAGCACTCAGTGTCCGGCTTAGGTCCAGACTTGAGTTTCTTCTCAGCAGGGGCAATGCAATTGCCGCTGCCTTTCTTGAAGGGCTTCTTTGCACCCTTACCTTTCTTAAAGCTGGGGGCTTGTTGACCGTCAACACATGATTATCTTTTTGATGTCCACCTCCCCAGCTTTCAGCTTAGCGAAGAGCTCGGTGATCGTATCAGTGGAACCAATCTGATTATGAGTCACTACAAAACTTTTGTAGCTAGGAGGGAGTGATTGCAGAACCCTATCAATCTTGAGCTCCTCTGGAATCTTGCAGTCCAGTTTCTCAAGGCGTTGAGTGTAGCCCGACATCTTTTTGGCGTGCTCACTAACGGAACTCCCTTCCTCCATCTTGCAGTTAAAGAATTTCTCAGAGATCTCATATCTCTCAGAACGGGCCTAAGTCTGAAACATAGTTTTCAGTTCCTCAAGAATATCAAAGGGCCCGTGGTAATCTTCAAAACGATTTTGAAGGTCCGATTCCATAGCAAACAACATGGTGCTCTTAATCACACCATAATCATCTTTGTGCGACTGATAAACAGCTTTCTCATCAGCCGGCGCATCTACAGCAGGGGCGTCACCTAGCGCATTCTCAAGTACATAGTCCTTTTGTCCGCCAGCGAGAATGATTCTCAGATTGCGGAACTAGTTGGTGAAGTTAGACCCATTGTTCTTAAGCTTTTCTTTCTCAGCAAAAACGTTGAAGTTGAAGTTGGACTTAGCTATTTGATCTACAAAATTTGCAAGTACAATTTAGACTATGTTCATGATAACTAGTTCAACTTAATCAAATTACTAGATGAACTCGCACTAAATTCAACATCCCTCAAGTTGTTTAGTGAACATGATCCAAATTCACCACACCTAATCCGATCTTCACGAGAAGAGATGTGGTTTCAATGGTGGACAACGAAGTGTCGATCATATCATTCATATGACTCATGCTTAACCTTTCGGTTCATGTGTTCCGAGGCCATGTCTGTACATGCTAGGCTCGTCAAGTCAAACCCAAGTATTTCCGCGTGTGCAAAACTGGCTTGCACTCGTTGTATGTGAACGTAGAGTTTATAGCACCCGATCATCACGTGATGCTTGAACACGACAAACTTTCGCAACGGTGCATACATGGGGAGAACACAGTTTTATCTTGATCTTTAAGTGAGGAATCATCTTATAATAAGATACATAAAGGGATAAACATCACATGCATATAACTTTATGTGACATGGTATAGCCAATCTTCGCGCAATGATCTCCATCTTGTGCGTTCCGGCATGATCTCCATCACTCCACCATGATTGCCTCCACCACGAATAGCAACTACAACTATTGCTAACTACTTAGCGATAAAGTAAAGCTATTACATTGCGTATAAGAAGTTGACACACAGGTCATACACAATTATAAAGACAACCATATGGCTCCTACCGGTTGTGTACTCATCGACATGCAAGTCGTGAAACATTACAAAACATGATCACCGCATACAACATACACATCACATGTTGGGACATACCATATCACAGAAAACACTCCCTGCAAAAACAAGTTAGACGCCTCTACTTTGTTGTTGCATGTTTTACGTGGCTTATGGGAGTAGCAAGCTAAGAACGATTCTTACCTACGGAAAGCCACAACGGTGATATCATGGTTGCCAAACTCCGGTGTAAATCCCATGACAACTATAGTGAGAGAAACTGGCATCCACCAGCCGCATGTGTGAAACAAGCCACACGTCAAGTGCGGAGCCGGTCTCGCGAACGAGGTCACATAAGGTTGGCCTGGACCGCTTCGATCTCACTATCCCACGTCATAAGAAGTACACAAACAAGAGGCTTGCAACAGAAAACATCAACGCCCGCAAAAACCATGTTGCGTTCTACTCGTGAAACACATCTACGCATAGATCTAGCTCTGATACCACTGAAGGGTTTTGCAGCATAGTAAATCAAAATTTTCTACGGATGCAAACAGGGAAAGCCAAGATCTAATCTAGCAGATGCAAACAACGAGGGGGAATAGATGAGATCTTCATACCCTTGAAGATTCGCACAGCGGAACGTTCAACGGAACGTGGTTGATGTAGTCGTACTCGCTTCTCCTCCTCGCGATCCGACCCGATCTAACACCGCAAGTGGCGATGCCTCCGAGATATGCACACGTGCGGCACCTCGACGTATCCTCCTTCCTCGGTCCAGCAAGTAGGGTAGAGAGATGGATTGGATCTACAATGCGACGGCGCGGTGCAAGCGGTGGAGAGTTTTCAGGTAGGGCCGCCTTCTGCCACGAGGAGAGAGAGAGAGAGGAGGCAGGCGGCTAGGGTTTTGGAGGAGGTGTGTGGAGGGTGTGCCCCTCTTTATATAGAGGGTGGTTGCCTGCCCTCCCCCCCTGCCCTAGGCCGGCCAAGGAGGAGTGGGGGGCAAGTTGACGAGGTTTGATCTCGTCAATGCACATTGTTATGGACTTGGGTTTTGGAGAAGATGGGGATGCTGGAGATCGCGGAACGGTTAGCAAACAAGCAACATGGGGACACAAGGTTTATCCTGGTTCAGGCCCCCGGAGGGAAAACCCTACTCCTGCTTGTCTGCTCTTGATTACGGCGGAACCGAAGGTTACAGGGGTGCGCAGATGCAATCTGGCATGGAGGTGTGTATGCGAAAGTATGAGGAGCGGATCTAGGTCGTGCCCTCCTAGCCTTTATATAGACTCAGGCAGGTCCCGGGCATCGACCTAGTCGGTTACAGGTTCTAGGGTTTTACCCCTTTGAATTTACTATCTACTCTAGTCTTACTCTCCAAGGATCCGAAAGCGTCATGGGCCTTGGCCACCCGAAAATCTTCATGGGCCGGCGTATAGTTGCCGTGGGCCTTCCTTGGGCTGGAACAGGTATGCTGAGATCATGTACCCGTGGGGTATAACCATGTCAGTAGCCCCCCGAGTGTTCAGTCGAATCATAGATTCGGCTGAAGACTCTGCAATCTTTCGGGTGCAACTATGTATTTCAATAGTTCATGTGTAGGGATTGTTGATGCGTGTGCCTGACTCACCCGACGGATCAGGGTCAGTTAACTGTCTTAGGACGAAACAAAACGATCTTCTTCAGGTTCGAGTCCCTTAACTCGAACCTAGAACATATGCTAGCGTAATTCGACTGAGGCCGCGGAGGACTTACATGAGTGGAATTCCAGTGAATTTAATTGATGTACCCAATGCGTCTGTCGGGATTTTTCATCGCACCTGTTAGCACGGGTTTTTACTAGTAGAAGCGCGCAATGTGCGTTGCCGTGCCATCGATGATATCTCAGAGGTCTTATCTTTGTGTCGCAGACACAGCATCCGAATGTTTATCACCGCGGAGGTGTTTCGGGTGGTCAAAGAAAATGTTGCTCACTTAACATTTAGTTGGGGCAGAGTTGCCGATTTTTTTTTGCATGCTGATCCGAAGGATCGCAGTCGAAGAATTCATAGGGTGCGCGACCAGCGCTCCCTATGGGAGTAGCCCCCGAGTGTCTGTTCGAGTCGTAGACTCGAGCGGAGACTTTAATTCAGACGTTGTTCAGTTGTAAGTCCGTTGGACACAAAAAATTTCGGATGCTTAAATCCATCCTCCCTATGGGAGTAGCCCCCGAGTCCGTAGTGGAGTCGTAGACTCGACGGAGGACTCAAAGTAATAGTTCGCATCTATTCACCTTTCGGGTGCGCGGCCAGCGCTCCTGATAGGAGTAGCCCCCGAGTAATTGGTCGAATTGTAGATTCGAGTGAGTACTCTTAGCTTTGAAGCCAAAGAAATTGTAGTTGTTGCTAGTGTAGCTTTTGATGACGTCAGTGCTGACGATCGATGACCTCAAGCATATGCTGCGCCAGAGATGACTTGACTGGACGAACATGGGTCCCACTGTCTGACCTTGAATTGACCGGTAACGCGCGGCGTGGAGATAATTATGGTGTCGCCTCTATTTCCGCACGTAGTGGACGGCGTGTTAGCGACGGTTCATTGCGATGCTGACACGTGTATGGCCAGATCCTACCGTTGGCGTTAGGTCTTCTTGATGGATGGTTGTCGTGCGTCGTCTTCGTATTTAACATCATTGGGGAAAACTTCAGTTTGTTTTCACCGCATCTATTCTTGTTTTCACTGCTTCCTTGTTCTCTGAGAGTTCTTGCTGCGCGCTGGAATATCCCTTCACATTTCCATCTTCCGTTCTACGCTCTCGCCGCCGGTGCCGCCGTACCGCGATGGGGAAGTCGAAGAAGGCTTCATCTGCGGTTGGTACCAGCGCTGCTGGTGGGAAGAAGAATGCCGCCGCTACCCGTGTCACCGACGGTGGCTGGCGACGATCAGAGACGCGGGAGAGTGATCTCCGCAAGCTTCGCGAGCGGGGCCTGATTCCGTGGGATAGGGAGGCCGTCAAACTCCCAGGCAATGAGGTAATCCCCCGTCCCCCCGCTGGGTATCGGGTTATGTTCCTTGCCTTTGTCATTCGCGGATTTTCCTTCCCAGTCCACGACTTCCTTCGTGGACTGCTTTTTCTGTACGGTGTCCAATTGCACCATATTTCCCCCAATTCTCTTCTTCACATTGCTTGTTTTATCACTTCTTGCGAGTGCTGGCTCGGTATTGAGCCGCACTTTGGCCTCTTCCGGAAAATTTATTCTGTGAAGAGGCAATCCGGTTCGGATGGTGTTTATCCCATTGGGGGTTGCATCATCTCCCTCAAGCCCAATCTGCTTTTCTTTTCTTTTTTCCATGTCCGAATCTGTCCATTACTGGCGGAGGCGATGGTTTTATATCCGCGACTCCGTAGTGCCTGGGCAGGATTTTGGTCTTGTTCCTTTCGACCTCTCCCAAAAGATCGAGCCGAAAAGGTCTTGGAAAAACAAGATCTTGGATGGCGAGGTGGCGGAGATAGAGGCTCTTTATCGTCGGGTGGAGGATCTCCAGTTGATTCCGGACAGGGAAGTGAACGGTGTGGATATCATCCGCACTTTTCTCGAGCGTCGGCTACAGCCACTCTAGGCTAGGGCGCACTCGATGTTACTTTATGCTGGCCGGCGTGATCCGACGAGGGTTTCGATTGAGAAATTATCCCAGGGAGATCTCGACAGGGCCCTTCGTTCGCTGCTGAAGTTCAAGGTTGCAAAGGAAATCTCGGGGAAGTCGCTAACTCCTCCGTTTTCTTCTTCGCTTCATGTTCCACAGGTGTAGATCTGTGCGCGTAGCGCTATTTTTTGACTGCATTGTTTTGTGTTTGTTTGCTAACAAATTGTTCTTCTCTTGTGCAGAGCTTCAAAGTGTCGGGTATGTCGCCTCCACTACCCGAAGTATATCCGGACGCTCCAGATAATGAAGTGGTGGATTCCATGTCCGAGCCGCCATCGGCGCGTTCTCCGGCTGAAGATCCCAACGAGTCGAGCAAGGACCACACTCGCAAACGATCACGGAGCTCCAGCGAGTCTTCGGATGCTTCGACTCCTCCGACTCCTAGGAACCCTCTATGTCTTGAGCGTCATAGTGATGGGCATGGAGGCTCTTCCTCTCCTATTCATGCTCTTCCCGTGCGGGCTGTAGCGCCGCACCCGCCAGCGAAGCGGAAGAAGGAAGAAAAGAAGGAAGAGAAGAATGAAGAGATGAAAAAGGAGAAGAGGGTCCGAAGGACCCCTCCTGTCTTCAACCTGAGCGAGCTTGACTCGTAAGTTTCCTCTGCACTGTGTTTTCTTTACTGTTTTCTTTGTACTTGTACTAATTTGTTCGTGTGTAGGCACTCTTCCAACGACTCCTCTAGCGATGGTGCTCGGGACATGATGGGGGAGTCGAAAGTCGCGTCTCCTTCTCCTCAGACGGTGGCTACGTCTGAGGGTGCTGCTCCGAACCCTGCTCCGCAGGAGGTTCAGGTGGTTGCGCCTCAGAATTTTGCTAGTGGACCTTCGGCGTCGCCATCGGATCATGTAAGTAGTTCTGTCTCCTGCCACGGTGGGAGCCCCCGAGCATCTGTAAAAGAGTTTTCTTGTTTTGTTCTTTCTTCGAGTCTCGGGGGGAGCCCCCGAGCGTTTTCGTGTGTGTATTTTGCTTTTGCTATTTTCTGTTGGGCGTAGCCCCCGAGTCCTTTTCCTGACTAGTAGGTCTTCTTCCTGCAGCCTTTTGTTCAGGATGCCAAGCGATCGTGCAGAGCACACAGTGCCGGAGGCCACCTCGATAAAGCGCAAGGTACTGTTATGCCTTTGATGTTTGCTTCTTCGTGTACTCGTGTCCTGCTATCTGATGCTTGTATTTTCTGAATGCAGAGGAGCATAACACCTCCCTTCGTGAGATTGATGCTCTCAAAAAGAGCCTCGGTCAAGCGGAGAAGAAGGCCGAGGTCGCCGTTGGTGCAAAGGAGTGCCTCGAGCTGGAGTTGGCTACTGCGGCCGAGGCTAAGGAGCGCCTGCAGCGGGAGGCCACAGACCGCGAGGAGCAGCTTGCCACTGCTGCGACTACGCGTGAAAGAGAGGTGGCTGGAAAGCTCATGGCGGCTGCCAAGGCTGTTTCGGGTGAGTATCTTCACTTGCATCTTTTTTGGTTTTCTTGTCTTTCTTCTTTGATGCTTTGTTCATTCCTTCTTTTGTTTGTCTCAGATGCCGCGGGCATAGAGTTTGACCACGGTGCTCTGGAGCACGAGAGTGCTATAGATGATGCTACTGCAGCGGTCTAAGATCGCTGCAGCACCGTCATTAGCTCACTTGCCAAGGCCAAGGAGGTCCTTGGCCGCTTCTACAAGGAGCTTGTCCCCAAGGGCGCGGCCCTTGATGATGTTGACGCCCTGGCGGAGGCACCTGTCACCGGCGCTTACATAAGCGCAAGCGGTACGCCAAGATCTGTTGGGCTGGCGATGGCTTTGGCGGCTGGAGCGGAGCTGGACCTTCCCCAGATCACCTCCCGGATGCCGACGACAGCGGATGGATCCGAGGTAGCCTTCGCTACCTATTCTGCCCGTTGTAAGCGATATGGGCCAAAGCTAATTGATCTTCTAGCCGAGTACGCGCTACGGCAGCAGGGGGAAGCCAAGGCGAGGCAATCCGGCTCCGTGGCTACTCAGGGTGCCGCAGCTTAGGTGTTGTAGCTGTAGGATAGCTGTAGTCTTCTTTTTGTTGTAATTATGTTGATGAGCAAATCCCTGTGCCACGTAGTGGTCTTTTATGCACATAATGAATTTGTTGAGTTGTGTTCTACTCCGTCTGAATGTTCGTGTCTTTTGCCTTTCTGCTGCTCTAGGGTCCTTCGGGTGCTGATCCCGTTGACACCTCGCCTGCCGCGCGGCCATCCTTGGATGATTCGTCGCAGCTTGCTTTTCTTCGAGACCGTGTTCGTAGTCTCGAGAAGGAGTTGCTTGGGTTGCGTGGCCATGCCGACGTTTGGAAGTCCAAGGCGGATCGCGGTTTGGCCAGAGAGGAGTACTTGATGGCATAATTGCTTATCGTCTCGAGCAGCTTCAAGTAAGTTTTTTCGAGTCGCTCATTTCTTCTGGATCCCGGCCTTGCATCTTACTTTTGTGCGAGTATCGCAGGTGCTAACCTTGCTCCAAGGGAGGAGAAAGAGTGTGTTGCTGTTCGGGTCAATTGTTTGACTCAACAGGACATGGAAGCTGGCGGGTTCTTCTAGATGGATCGTGACCGTGCCATGTCTCTGGAAACGGTGCAGAATCGCGTTCACCAAGTGTCGCGGGTGCTTCGTCAAGTGTAAACTTCACTCTCGTCGGTTCTGCATGTGATGTTTCCCCTGGATGCTGCACCAACAACCCTGTCTGGTCTTCTGTCTAAATTTTGGAGTGTGACTCGTGTCCAGGAATTGGTGAGGCAGCAGCTCGTCGCAGGGGTGAAGGCTGCGCTGTCCCTTGTTAGGCTGCATCGCCCAGATGTAGATCTGTCTGTTGTAGCGGCTGGGCCACCTCTTCGGCCAGATGGTGGCGAGTGGGATATGCGTCCGCATTATGCGGTTGTAAGGAAGTATGCCGAACAGGTCGTAGATTTGTTTGAGCAGCGTGCTTAAGTTATTCTTCAGAATATGTAGTACCTGAAAAAGAGATGGATGTAAAATTTGTATATTTCGACTGGGCATGTTGTGCCCTTTGTTATAAAGGTTGGGTTCTTGTTTGAGCACGTAGTGCTTTGTTTGAGTACGTGTCCTTTTCGTTAGCCTGACGTTGTCAGCTACTCAGGTGTACACGTGTTATCCTCAGTCAATGAAATCGTGAGGTGGCGGGAGCCCCCGAGTGCGTTTGTAGCATGAAGTAAAGTTGCGAATAGCGAACGAAATTTTGGGGCGAGACACTTAGCTTTATTTATATCGTAATGGAGGAAGTACATTGTTCAGCTGAGTAGCCTTGGCTGAAAAGCCTTATTGAAAGTAAAGGGTAGGTAGCTAGGGGTAGAATCGTCGCAAGTGTGCGATGTTCCATGGGTTGGAGTATGCGACTCCAGACTCCACGTGCTTGAGGCGATAGGCGCCACCTGGGATGACTTCGGTGATGATGTAGGGTTCTTCCCATGGTGACTCGAATTTCTTCGGTCGCTCTTGCTTGAGTCGCAAGACGAGGTCTCCTTCGGCGAAGGACCTTGGGCGCAGCCAGCGGCTGTGGTAGTTGCGGAGACTCTGCTGGTACACCGTTGATTGAGCTGCTGCTACGTCTCTTGCCTCGTTGAGTGTGTCGACGGCGTCTTCGAGTGTAGCCGTGGATTCGGCTTCGCTGTAAGCGACGACCCGGGGGGCTTGGTGGCGTACTTCGGCTGGTAGCACGGCTTCGGATCCATGCACCATGAAGAACGGCGTGTAGCCGGTGGAGCTGTTTGGCGTGGTGCGCAAACTCCATAGGACGGATGGTAGCTCTTTCGTCCAGGCTCCGACCTTTCGCTCGAGTGGGCTCATGAGGCGCTTCTTGATGCCAGCGCCGATTAGGCCATTGGCATTTTCTAGCTGCCCATTCGTTTGCGGGTGATCCACTGAGGCGTATGTGACGTTGATCCCGAGGCCTTCACAGAAGTCTTGGAATTCTTTGGAGATGAAGTTCGATCCATTGTCGGTGATGATGCTGTGCGGTACGCTGAACCTATAGACAATGGATTCAAAGAACTTGACGGTGGTCTTGCCCTTTTGGTTGGTGACCGGCATGGCTTCGACCCACTTGGTGAATTTGTCAACTGCGACCAGGAGGTAGACGTGCCCCCCTTTCGAGGACTTTGGCAGTTTGCCGATCATGTCGAGGCCCCATTAAGCAAAGGGCCAGGCTATAGGTATGGGTCTGAGCTCTGAACCGGGTGCGTGTGGTTTTTCGGCGATCCTTTGGCACCCCTTGCATCTTCGGACGATGTCCTTTGCATCACTCATGGTCGTTGGCCAGTAGAATCCAGCTTGTAGAGCTTTGGCGACAAGGGAGCGGTTGCCTGCGTGATGGCCGCAGATGCCCTCGTGGATGTCTTGGAGGATGGTTTTCCCGTCACTGATGGTGACGCACCTTTGTAGTACACCCGTAATACTGCGCTTGTACAGCTCACCATTGATGATGGTGAAAGCTTTCGACCGACGAGATATGCGTCGGGCATCCGTCGGGCTGTCAGGCAGTTCTCCGTTTATTAAGAACTGGAAGTACGGTCGCGTCCAAGTTTCTTCAACTGCCATGACGTTCATCAGGTTGACCATAGCGACCTCTGTGTCCAGTTTCTTGGGTCTATCATGTCCTTCGGGTAGCGTAGCCCCCGAGTGTTCTGCTTCTTCGGGTGATCCCTTGGAGAATTTCCGCTTGATGGATGGCACGCAGATCTGTTCGAGGAACACCCGGTGGCATCTTTGCGCAGGTGGAGCCGATGTTGGCGAGTCTATCGGCCTCCTTGTTGATTTCTATTCCGAAGTGCCGAAGCTCGCAGCCGTCGAATTCTCCTTCGAGTGCGTTGTAGAGCGCGCGGTACGCGATCATGTTTTCGGCATGTGCGTCGCACTCGTTCATCGTTTGTTGGACGACGAGGTTGGAGTCACCGTAGATGACCAGGCGCGTTGCACCGCAGATCTTTGCCATCCTCATGCCGTGGATGAGGGCTTCGTATTCGGCCTCGTTGTTGGAAGCTCGGAATTTCATCCGAAGGACGTACTTCATCTTGTCGCCTTGCGAAGTCGATATGACCCGGCTCTGCGCTTCGCGCTTGGATCCGCTGGTGCATCGTCCATGACGCGACATGTGCGGGGTGTCTGGCATTGCAGCTCCATCCGATGTACAAGGAAGTCCGGAGGACTTGAGACTTGATTGCGATCGCTTCTCGTGAGCGATGTCTAGGGGTGACGACCGATGCCCCATAGGGCCACGCATCCTATGGCCTCTGGGTTATTCAGGATGCTGTTCAGGGGTGCTTCGTTGACGACCATCACGTGGTGCTCCTGGAAGTAATGGCTCAACCGACGAGCCGTCATGAACACACGCCGTAGGCAAGTTTTTGGTAGTGAGGGTACCTTTGTTTGTTGGCGTCAATACCTCGCTGAGGTAGTAGATTGGGCGTTGGACCCCATGGGTCTTGCCTTCTTCGGGTCGTTCGACCACTAGTACGGTGCTGACCACCTGGTGTGTGGCTGCTATGTACAGCAGCAGAGGCTCGCGCTCCTTTGGCGTGACCAAAACGGGCGAGGTGGAGAGTAGTCGTTTGAGACTTTCGAACGCATCGTCGGCTTGGGGCGTCCACTCGAAATTATCTGCCTTGCGTAGGAGCTGGTAGAATGGCAGGGCCTTCTCGCCCATGCGGCTGATGAATCTGCTCAATGCCGCTATTCGCCCTTCGAGCTGTTGGAAACCCTTGAGGTTTTTCGGCTTCTCCATCGCCATGATGGCCCGGATTTTCTTCGGGTTCGCCTCGATCCCTCGCTGGGAGATGAAGTAACCAAGGAGTTGTCCTGATGGGACGCCGAAGGCGCATTTTTCGGGGTTGAGCTTGATCCTGTAGCGGTCGAGATTATCGAACGTCTCGCGGAGATCGTCGATGAGCGTGTTCGCCTCCCTGGTTTTGATGACTATGTCGTCGACATAGACTTAGACGTTGCTACCGATCTGGTCCTTTAGGCATGCCTGCATGCATCGCTGGTACGTGGCACCTGCGTTATTTAGCCCGAAGGGCATTGTGTTGTAGCAGAACACTCCGAAAGGGGTGATAAACGCCGTTTTCTCTTGATCTTCGACCTTGAGTCAAATCTGGTTGTAGCCTGAATAGGCATCAAGGAAGGAGAGTTTCTCGCATCCTGCAGTCGAATCGATGATCTGGTCGATCTGAGGAAGAGGGAGTGGTCCTTTGGGTAGTGCTTGCTCAGCGACGTGAAGTCCACGCACATCCGCAGGATATCCGTGTCCTTCTTGGGAACCATCACTGTATTTGCGAGCCATTCGCTTTCTTTGATCTCCCTGGTGAAGTCTGCAGCGAGTAGCCTATTTATTTCCTTCCTGATGGCTTTGGCCCGTGGCTCGGACAGTCTCCGGATGGACTGCTTGACGGGCTTGGTGTCTGGAAAGACGTTGAGTGCATGCTCGACGAATTCCCTGGGAACTCCTGGCATGTCCGCAGGACACCAGGCGAAGATTTCCCAGCGCTCACAGAGGAATTCGACGAGCGTGCCTTCCTATGCGGGGCTGAGGTCGTTGGCGATTAGCACCGTCTTGGATCCATCCGTCGGATGGACCTGCACCTTCTTTGTGTTAACAGTGGAGTCGAAGGACATGTCAGGTGCGTTTTGTCGTGCGACTGGGGGTGCCCCATTCTTCGTCACCTCGCGGCGCCTTACGAGCTCCTCCTGCATGCCGAATGATTAGGAGATTTTGTTGAAGTCTCTGTCGCATTGGTCCGATCGGGTGAAGCTCCCGTGGATGGTGATGACGCCCTTTGGTCCTGGCATCTTGAGTAGCAGGTATGCGTAATGTGGGACAGCCAAGAATCTTGTGAATGCTACATGCCGGAGGATGGCGTGGTATTGTGATGGCCAGTCCACCACTTCGAATTCGAGCCGCTCGAGTCGGAAGTTGTCCGGCTTGCCGAATATGACGTCGAGCCATATTTTGCCCAGGGGGATATGCCCTTTCCTGGGACGATGCCGTGGAACGTTGTGTCTGACTATTCCAGGCTGCACTGTGGGATCCGCATTCCTGCTAGAGTACTTGCGAACATCAGGTTGATGTCGCTGCCGCCGTCCATGAAGATGTAGCTCATCTCGAAACCTCCGATTTGCGCCTCCAGCACCAGGGCAACATGACCTGGGCGAGGGATCTGGCAAGGGTGATCCGAACGACTGAACGTGATGCAGGACACTGATCCGCTGAGGTACTCAGGGATGGCGGGTGGAGTTGCCACGGCCAAGTTGATCTGACAGGTGATTTTCTTCTGCACCCTATTCGTGGGGCGCCCCTTCTGGATCATCAGTTCTCCTTTCGGCGGGGGATACCCGTTCTCAGCGTTGTTTTGTGCTGGTGCGACTGGTTGGTTCGGGCCTCCTACAGGTGACGGTGGAGGAGCTCCATGCGCTATCTCACCTGGTGCGGGTGCGTTCCCGAATCCAGGAAGTTGAGCATGCTGCCTCATCTGGACCATGCTTTCGCTGAGTTTCTGGAACTCGCGGCAGTCCTTGAGCATGTGGCTTTCCTTATTCTTTCCATCCTGCTTGTCAATGTAGAAGTGGATGGTGCATGGACCCGAAAGTTTTTCGTATGCTGAGGGTACGTTATCGCGGTCACGGCGCTGCCACGACTGTGTTGGGCGTCCTCCATCGCGGAAGTTTCCTCCGCGGTATCCTTCGCTGTTGCGATTGGCATCGTTGCGGCGATCGGCGTAGCCGGCCGCGACCATGTCGGGTCCATCGCGATCGTCGTAGACGCGCGATCTCCTCTTGCTACAGCACTCTCGTCGTCGGCCGTAGTCGTCCTCTTCCTCCGAGTGTGCCCGGTGGACGGAATCTTCGCCGTCAGCCGACCTGTTGGCGATGTCCATGAGGTGGTCGAGTGTCTTGGGCTTGACGCGCCCAAGTTCCTCCTTGAAGTCATGGCGCTTGACGCCGTCTTTGAAGGCGTCGATGGCTCTCTCTTCAGAGATGTGCGCTGCGGAGTTCTTGGTGTTGGACCAGCGTAGTATGTATGAGCAAATGGATTCGCCCGTTCGTTGAGTGCAGGCCCGCAACTCCTTGATTGAGGTGGGCCTCTTGCTGGTGCCCTTGAAGTTTCGGATGAAGCTGTAAGCTAGCTCCTCCCAACTTCGGATGGACCCTGAGGATGGGCTGCTAAGCCAAATCCGTGTTGCGCCTGTCAGCTGCAGCTAAAGGCATTGCATGGCGGTTTCTTTGTTTCCACCGTGAAGTTTGATGGACGACAAGTGGTCGCTGAGCCACGCCTTTGGGTCTTATGTGCCGTCGAACTTCAGAGTATCCGAAGGAAGTTTGAAATTTCACGGCATCTTTGTTCGTCGAACAAATCTGCTGAAGCATCGAGCCCCGCAGAGTTCTCCTTCGTCTTCGTCCATCTCAGATTCAGACGAGCATGCGCGCTTGGCTCGCGCTTTGTCGATTTTGCGTTGTGTGACCGCGTCTCTAGCGTCGTAGTCGCGGTTGTGATGGCGCGAACTCTTCTTCCTTCGAGGAAGGTCATGGTCCTCTTCTTCGGATGAAGGGGTGGGGCTGCGGTCGAACCTGACCGGAGCTTTCTTCTTCGGCTCCGTAGGAGTGTCCTGGTGGAGCGCGGCTCCGACGAGTCCGAGTCCGGTAAGTGCGGACTTGTGCATGGCTCTTTTCGGGTCCCCCTCCGAAGGTGGGTGGGCCGCGAGGTACGTAGTGGCTGCCATGATCGCAGCCTGCGGCGTTTTCGGGATGACGTTGTCATCGGTGTCCATCTCCATGAAGGATGTGTGGAGGGTTCGGGTCACCTCACGGCGCTCCTTGGGATCCATATTCTCCATCCGAGAGCGGTTCTTGTTGCCTTGGTTGTCGTTCGTGCTGGAGACGATGCCCATGGCGGAGAGCGCAGCTCGTCGCGCGCTGGACTCTGAGGCTGCTTGCTTGCGTTTGTCAAGCACCTCTTGCATCCTGACCTGCTTCTTATGTTCCTCGATCAAGAGAAGATGGTAGGCCATCAGCAGATCCGGTGAGGAGTCTGCAGGCAGGACTACGCTGCCCGCCACGGCGGCGCGTTCCTGGGCCCATCCTTTTTTGCTAAGGCGTATGACATGGCCGTTGTTGTCCCCTTCGGGTGGGGGGGGACTGGCTTCTTCTGTTCCCGCCGTTTCTGTCCTGCGGGTTAGGGTTCGGGTTGGGCGGTTGCTGATCCACGTCACTCTGGATGACTACTGCGCATTGGTAGAGCTCGTAGATTGGTCCGCTGCTACCGCGGCTTTCGGATCCGGAACCGTAGGTCCCTTCATCCGATGGTGGATTGCACAGATCGGAGTTGCAGCTGCTGCTGTCGTAGGACTCATCTGTTGATGATGATGCGCGTAGCACAGGGTGTGAGGCCCACGAAGCGGGCCTCATTGATGGTAGGGGCACCCGCTCAGGGAGGCGGAGGGTGCTAGTCTGCCCCACCTGGAAGCAGAAGCTCCCGAATAAGATCTCAAGTCCGTCGCCTACGGGCTCGAAGTCCTTCATGGTGGCCGGTGAGTGGGCGATGAAGTCGAAAGAGCCGAAGAGGAGGTGACTCTCCGTCGCCGCAGAGTTGTAGATCGTTCGGGTTGGGACCATCACGATCGCACAATCAGCGTCCCCAGTTCCCACAGACGGCGCCAATTGACGAGGTTTGATCTCGTCAATGCCCATTTTTATGGACTTGGGTTTTGGAGAAGGTGGGGATGCTGGAGATCGCGGAAGGGTTAGCAAACAAGCAACACGGGGACACAAGGTTTACCAGTTCGAGGCCGGAGGAAAACCCTACTCACTGCTTGCTCTTGATTATGACAACCAAGGTTCTGGTCTTGAGATGAAATCTGGCATGGAGGTGTGTATGCGAAATTATGAGGAGCGGATCTAGGTCGTGCCCTCCTAGCCTTTATATAGACTCAGGAAGGTTCCGGGCATCGACCTAGTCGGTTACAGGTTCTAGGGTTTTACCCCTTTGAATTTCCTATCTACTCTAGTCTTGCTCTCCAAGGATCCGAAAGCGTCATGGGCCTTGGCCACCAGAAAATCACCATGGGCCGGCGTCTAGTTGCCGTGGGCCTTCCTTGGGCTGGACCAGGTATGCTGAGATCATGTACCCGTGGGGTATAACCATGTCACAAGTCCCCCCCTTCTAGAAGCTCCCCTAGGGTTTCCCTAGGGTTTCGCCGGTTGGGCCCTATGGGGCCTTGTGCCCCTGGACCAATGCGTCCAGGGCACTCCCTAGGCCCATGCCCCTCCCTACAAGTGGGGCCACGTTGGTCCCACTCTGGAAGGTTCTAGAAGCTTCTGGTACAATATCGAATAACCCGAAACAATTCCGAACTGCACAAACTGCATTGCCTTATATGAATCTTATTCTCCGGACCATTCCGGAACCTCTCGTGATGTCCCGGATCCCATCCGAGACTCCGAACAAAAACTCATAAACCAATTATCCAATCTATCCTAGCGTCGAGACACGTTAAGTGTGTGACCCTTCAGGTTCGAGAATATGCAGACATGATCTTCTATCAATAATCAACAACGGGGTCTGGAAACCCATATTGACTCCCACACATTCATCGATGATCATATCAGATGAAACACGATGCCAGGATTCAATCAATCCCATATATATATTCCCTTCATCTCGCGATATTTTACTTGCCCGAGATTTGATCGTCGGTACCGTCATACCTAGTTCAATCTCGTTCATAGCAAGTACTTTATTCGTTCTGTAATCCGATATCACTTTGTGATTAACTCCTTAACCACATGCTTGCAAGCGGTGTTGATATCGATTACCGAGTGGGCCTGAATTATATCTCTCCGACTTGGGAGGGACAAATCCCATCTCGATACATACAACCCAACTGGTACTTTCCGATCACCTGAGAGACACCTTCATGATCACCCTGTCATAGGATGACGTTTGATGACCTCAAAGCTTTCTTCCGATACCAGGGAGTTGTATTATCTCTTTGTCTAAGGAATACAATATTTGACATAAGAAAAGCTTCGCAAAGATGAACACGATGACACGATCTAATTTCTCCGCTTTGTTTGGGTCTGTCCATCATATCATTCTCCCAATGATATGATCTCATTATTAATCGACAACGCATGTCTATGGTTAGGAAACCTTAACCATCATTAATCAATGAGCTAGTCCATAGAGGCATACTAGGGACACGGTGTTGTTCACAAACCACACAAGTATTAAAGTTTCCGCTTAATACAATTCTAGCATGGAATATAAACTTTATCATGAACAAGAATTATAATAATAACATCTTTATTATTGCCTCTAGGGCATAATTCCAACATGTTTGGCCCCTAAGCACGTCGTGGACACGTTCAAGGCCAACAAGAAGGCGCGCGAGGCGCACCTCATCCAGGTTGAGGTACCACTGGAACCTGGAGAGGCGCCCGTGCACAACGTCGCGCCCGTAGTGGCGCAGGACGTAGCACATGTGGCAGCACCTTTGGCGGTTCCCACGAATGCCACTGTTCCCATGGAGGTTGAGCACGTCGTGCCCCCCCCCCCCCCCGCCCCAGCTAGACATTTCTGCTGCCTCGATGATGATAGCCAACGAAGAGAAGCTCAACGATCTTGAGATAGCAGCTGAGATTGATGGTTTCTTTGCAGAATCCACCCGAGCTCCTTTTTGTTGTTATGATTTCTTTCCGCAAATAATCTGATACAATTCTTCGATATGTTTGTAAGCTCTATGAGAGCATAACATTTATTTGTTTCCGACGATTGGATGACATTTATTTCATTCATTTATTCTAATATTTGGTTGTGTTATGTTCTGAAATGTTTATGTGTTTTACTTACTTGATGTAGCATCTTCCTCGCTCCATTATATTAATTAGGCACTATATTTTAGAACGCGTGTGGCGCCCAAATGGAGGAAACGTGCATTGCTGATAGCGACACCACAAATACCATCTTGAGAGAAACAAAGTACTTTGAGTCTATTATCAAAAACCCCGGTAACATAATGACGATCGCCGGCTGCGGTCTGAATGTAGTTGGCTCCGGAAGAGCAACTATCATACTCCCAAATGGAACAACTCTGATCATTGAAGAGGCAATGTTCTACCCGAAGTCCACTCGTACTCTCTTGAGTTTTAGAGACATCCGCGCAAATCGTTTCCATGTAGATACCGATGATGATGAGAATGGAAAGGAGTTCCTACTCATTACCAAGCGCGACGAAAATGGTAAACATATTGTCGAAAGACTCCCTTCATTAGCTACTGGGTTGTACTACACTAAGATAATAGCACCACCTATTTACATTACCCTTAAGTCTGTCTTTAGAAGCTCTGAACTATTCTTCCTTTGGCGTGATAGGTTAGGCCACCCCGGTCTTAGGATGATGAGAAATATAATTAACAACTCGGATGGTCATAATGTTAATGTGAAAATTTTTCCCGAATTCCGATGATTTCGTGTGCTCCGCATGCGCTACGGAGAAATTGATCATTAGACCGTCCCCCCTAAAGGTGACGGATGAACTCCCCAAGAACGCATACAAGGGGATATATGTGGTCCAATTCAGCCCCTCTCAGGGCCGTTTCGGTACTTCATGGTTCTCATCGGTGCTTTCTCTAAATGGTCCAATGTTTGCCTGTTGTCAACAAGGAACCATGCTTTTGAAAAATTGATCTCTCAGATCATACAAATAAGGAATAAATTTCATGATTATTGTTTAAAGTCTATTCGAATGGACAATGCCGGAGAATTTACTTCAAAGGCATTCGATGATTATTGCATGGCAACAGGAATCAAACTTGAGCACTCTGTACCGCATGTCCACACTCAAAATGGACTTGCGGAGGCATTGATTAAAAGAATTAAATTCATTGCCCGACCACTCCTTCAGGGTTGTAATTTACCAACTATATGTTGGGGACACGCGGTGTTACACGCCGCTAATCTCATCAATTTTCGACCATCGGCCTACAACATCCACTCTCCTATCCAACTTGCGCAAGGGTCAAGACCAAAATTTCCCACCTACGTGGGTTCTGCCGTATATGTACCTATACCACCACCCCATGATCAACAATGGGACCTCCGTAAGTCGTGGATATATGTTGGTTATGAGATCGGTCCATAATCAGTTCTTGGACCCTTAGCGGTGTTGTCACACGACCCGTTCTTGTTGCATTTTTGACGAGGATCTTTTTCCGACTTTGGGGGGAGGTAATCAACCCCTGGATGACAAAAGTCGAGAAATCATGTGGAAAGCCACGGGGATCCACGTTCATGACCCGCGCACTATTGAGTCTAATCGAGAAGTCCAAAAGATACTGGATTTGCACTCCCTAGCGAATCAACTGCCTGATCATTTTAGTGATTTAAAGACTGTGACAAAGTCGCATGTGCACGCACGCAATGCACCGGAAAGGGTTGAAATACCGAAGAAAAATGATGGTATACCCGCTCCCGTTCCAAGGCCTAAGAGGACGCGGAATCCGGTTTCTCAAATCCCAAATACCCGGGGACGCCCGAAGAAAAAGGATAAGAGAGATTTATTACAGTCTGCCCCTGTTGAGGGGAGCCAGTTGAGACCTGGCACAAGCACGGATATTTCAGTGCACGAAATTCCAAATTTAAATTTTCCTATATCGAAAATACCCAGAGAAGTTGTGTGCGCACACATCGGAGCAGAAAAGCTAAAGGACCTAGCCCCTGGATTGGGAAATCCAGTGGAGCAAGAGGATGTGCCTGATGCACTCCATGACGAAATGGCCATTAACTATGTTAATTCGGGCGAGTCATACAACCGAGCCATGACAAATGTCGACGTTAATTTTGCCAAGAAAATTGCCTCAATCATAGATCTTGACCCTGAGCCTAACACGCTCGCTGATTGTCAGAAAAGGTCGGATTGGAAAGATTGGCAGAAGTCAATCACTACTGAATTATTATTGTTAAACAAAAGAGAGGTATTTGGACCTGTTTGTCTAACTCCTCCCTACATTCGCCATGTTGGTCATAAGTGGGGTTTTGTTCGAAAGAGAAACGATAATAATGAAGTAGTAAGGTACAAAGCAAGGCTCATTGCTCAAGGTTTCACTCACCGACCAGGTGTCGACTTTGAGGAAACTTACTCCCGGGTCATGGATGGAATTACCTTTAGATACTTGATCTCAATGGCAGTAAACATGGACTTAAAAATAAAACCGATGTATGTTGTCACCGCTTACCTATATGGTAACTTGGATTCAGACATATACATGAAAGTACCAGAAGGTATCCCTGTCCCGAACCAGGATAGAGCAAACAAGAGCTTATACAGTGTTTAGCTTCAGAAGTCATTGTATGGACTAAAACAGTCAAGTAGGATGTGGTATAATCGTTTAAGCGATTTCCTTCATCGGAAGGGCTACGCGAGCAATGAATATTGTCCATGTATTTTTATACGGAGACCCCGGGATGGTTTCTGTGTTATCTCAGTGTACGTGGACGATTTGAATATAATCGGTACACCTGACGATTTTGAGGAAGCGAGTTCCTACCCGATGTCGGAATTCGAGATGAAAGACTTAGGCAAAACCAAGTTCTGCCTGGGTCTGCAACTTGAGCATTCCCCTGCTGGGACTCTAGTTCGCCAGTCGTCCTACACCCAGAAGGTGTTGGAACGATTTGGGTTTGAAAATGCATATCCTTCTAAGACCTCGATGGTCGGAAGATCTTTGCAGCAAGACAAAGACCCGTTCAGGCCTAAAAAAGAGGGGAAGGAAATTCTGGGACCGGAATTCCCCTACTTAAGTGCAGTTGGCGCACTTATGTACCTCACAAATTGTACACGGCCGGATATTGTATTCGCCGTTAATCTGCTTGCTAGGTATAGTTCTGAGCCTATCAATAGGCATTGGAAAGGCGTTAAGGACATCTTTAGGTACATACAAGGGACCAAAGACCTTGGCTTGTTTTACCAAAAGAACCAAGACCTATCTGTTATAGGCTATGCAGATGATGGGTACCTTTCGCACCCGCACTCATCCAAGTCGCAGACTGGATATGTTTTCCTTTGTGGTGGAACAACGATTTCCTGTAAATCGTCTAAGCAAACGCTTGTGTCAACTTCGACGAACCACTCGGAAATCATAGCACTATATGAAGCATCACGAGAATGTGTATGGCTTCGATGAGTAGTCAGCCACATTCAGATGTCATGTAGGCTGAACACCGTACAAACCCCAACAATTATCTATGAAGATAATGCTGCTTGTGTTGCACAAGTCCAGATGGGTCACATGAAGAGCAATCTCACAAAGCATATAAACCCCAAGTTCTTCTATGCACATGAACTGCAAAAGTTGAATGAAGTAAAAGTCTTGCATACTAAGTCATGTAAAAATCTCGCTGATTTATTCACTAAATCATTGTCCGCATCTTCTTTCGAGAGATGCGTCTGTGGGATTGGCATGACGAGACTTAGGGAGATGTAAGGTTCAGGGGGAGAATCTTCACAAACTCATCGCTGAAATCTTGATCCTGATGATTGAGTGCTTAACTTTATAGTTAAGTGAATTGTACTCTTTTTCCCTTAGTGGGTTTTTATAAAGTTTCTCGCATGAGATTTTTAATGAGGCAATTCGTGTAACATAACAAGAACTATACCATGTGTGTTTCTCCATATTTTTTCCACTGGGTTTTTTGAAGTTTTGAGCCATGGTTATACAGATAAGATACCTAGGGGGGGTGTTGGGAAACTGGGCCGGTAGAGACCCATTCGATGTGGCATCTATCAGGCTAGGGTTAGTCCATATGGGTATCCTATCATCTTTTAGTCTATAAATAGAGGAGCAATCATTGTACGTGACTTACGAGAGACATATTAATAAAACTTTTTCCTATTTCCTGTGTAATCTTGTGTGTCTTCGACTCTAGTCTTCTTATTCGTTTATGGAGGAGGCTCCGAAACTGCCAGCCGGCAGAGGTTAACTACTATGATAGTGTCGAGTACTCGCTCGAGTCCCCTGCCACAACTATACTGTTCTTTCCTTTTTTTTCCTTTCGAGATCAACTGTATTGTTGGTGGGGGCAGCTGGGGCAGCCGGGCCCGTGGAGAAGGACGAGCAGCGACCAGTTGATCACAAATTTTGTCTTACCCCTAGTGCCTAGTGAGTACTCCTCCCTCCCCGAGTCGTCCTCACTGGTCAGCAGCGTACTGGCAACCGTCGAGTGCTCTGCTGACTAGTGATTGATACGGGGGAGACTGCTCTGCTGTGTCACCATTTGACGGTGATCTCACGCTGAGACTGAGACGACTCCGCCGGGTACGTACCTGCCTACCCCTCCTTCGTGTCCTCTCGTTCCCTGTTCTCTCCATTTCTCATCGTCACTCTCCGCCCCCGTTCTGGAACTCCATGCGCACCTTGACCCGCAGCGTCCATCCGTTCCGTATAACGTACTCACCGGCTCCGTCTTTATTGCTGCGGCCTGCAGAGTGCATACCGCCGCTGATTTATGGGGTGGGGCCGTGAGATGAGATGAGATGAGATGAACGAGTGATCCGACTTGTTGGATTCGTCACGATCTATATCACCCGTCACCTCCGCTGCACGTACGTCCGTCCGTCCGACAGGCCCTACGCGACCAGACCAGACCAGTAATTGCTTTCTTCTTTTTCGGGTAAAAAACGAGACCCTCTCTTCTCCGTCCTTTGCCCCGTACTGGAGTACTTGGCATTTCGTCGCCCCACGCTGATCATTGCACTTGCCTCACGGTTTCAGCCTCTGCCTCCGTATGCGGTTCCCACAAAGATTTCCCCAGATCATTTGAAAGCCGTCAGTATTTATTTATTTGGTTAACCCCAGATGCCAGATCGATTCCATGAAATGAGCTAAGAGCAGGCACGAGTTAATTAAATTAAACCTGTGTATCTACCACGAGGGCACGAGGCCGCGGTTTCACAGAACATGGGCGCGCGCACGCGCGTGCGCATCGATCGCACGGATGGCGGCCATGCACGGCCACGGGCCACCACACCACACGGCCTGGCAATGGGCATGGCAATATACAATGGCATTGGCATGTGTTGGCATCGTGTCCCGGCCAAAACCATCGATCCTCCTCTCGGACTTTTCGACCTTCATTAGGGACCAGACGAGACACGGACACTGCTTTACCTCACTATTAATAGTATTTTGGTGTTCCCGTTGTCTCATGCGTGGGACGTGTCGACGCATGACACACGAGATCGACACGACCACACCGCCCCCACGGTCAGGAAATGAGACCAGCAATCCACCACAGCTTCTGGCTTATGCAACCCATGATCTTCAGTGTCCTACAGTAGTACACAAAGAGTTGCAGCTAGAACTAGTACTAGTAGAAGAAAAACAACGGAAGGCTCGGCTGGACACGTTGGTGCCACGGTAGACCCAGCACGTACGCGGCAGACGTCGTGCGCAGGAAAAAAGAAACTGAGATGCGCTGGCTCTGGCTCTGCCACTCTGCTCCTCGACGGCACGACAGGCGACGCGGAACACGAGCGCGGCACAAGACATGTCTTGGAGGGGAATCTCGTTGACTCTAGCCTCTAGGGGCAGCGGACATGTTCCCGTCCGTTTCCTTCGCTGATGCTGTGCGGCCAGCGCCAGCCACCGGCACTGGACTCAGGCTCTGTTTGTTTGGGCTGCAGCTTTTGAAAAGCAGCTGTAGAGAATCAGCTGTAGGAAGCAGCTGTTGGCAGCAGAGATTTGGTGTTTGGCAGAGGTGCTTTTGATAGCTGTTGTTGCTAGTTATATGATTGAATTGTCTATAATGCCCCTGAGTGCAGCAGATGTTATATCAGTATTGATTTGAAATGAATTAGGTGTTTCTGACTTTTTTACTTAAAATACTACATTCTTGCCGCTAATTTCTTCTCGCCTATTTCTTCCCGCTAACATATTATAAAGCTTGTCCATATTACATCTAAACATAAAACATCATATATCCAAAATACTATACGAGGTTGTAACACAATTAAGTTACAAGGTTGTTCATATAAACCCAAAAGAAGTACACGGTTTTCATGCCTCCACACCTCCTCGCGCAACGAACAGAGCGTTGGCTATGTTATCACGCATGTTGTTCATGCTAACATGGTCCTCTCCCAAGTCATTGCCAACATTGCTTCCGGCTGTGGAAACAACATGCCCAGGAGGCATATAGTTTTCATCATTATCACATCGGTAGAAGTGGAGATCAAACAACTGACTATCCCTGATGAAGTTATGGAGAGCCATACATGCAATGATAATATCGGTCTGCTTCTCTAATGGGTAACTTGGCACACCATGCAAGATGCGCCATTTCTGCTTTAATACCCCAAATGTTCTCTCAATAGCATTCCGCAGAGATGAATGTGCATGGTTGAATATTTCTTTCTTCCCAGTAGGCGGTCCAGCAAGTCTGAACTCGGGTAGATGATATTTGGTGCCTGTATATGGTGAAAGATAGCCATTTTGATTGGGATAACCCGAATCAACTAGATAGTATCTTCCTGAATAAAACACAAGTGAGTGATGTGATATATGACACGAAAATACCACATAATGGAGTGCAAAAGGCAAACATATACCTGGAGGAGGATGAGGAAATTTTGCTTCAAACTTAAGTAGTGTATCTTTGAATATTCTCGTGTCATGCACAGAACCTGGCCATCCTGCAACTATGGAGGTGAACCGTAAGTCAAAATCACACACAGCCATAACATTCTGTGTGGAATATCCAAGACGACCGACATGGTTGACCATTGCAGCTGCTGGCACAATAACCGGTATGTGTGTCCCATCAATAGCACCAATTGCACCATTGAAATGAGGTGTGAATCTGGAATCCTGCAGCCTCTCATGCACTGTTGGGAAGAGTGGATCAACAGGCTTGATTATATCTCCCGCTAACTGATTCACACAATAGAGCACCTCAGCAAACTTTCTATTGATTGTCTCCTTGGATCTTTTGAATCGGTTATGAACTTGAGACACTGATTGTGGACTACCAAGAGTCCACAAAAACATTCCAAGTGCCTCCTCAGAACACATCTTGGATGACCCCTTTAGACCATAGTTTTGAACCAAAGTATCATGCAAAGAATCAAAACATGGCCTATGCATTCTGAACATGTCATAACAATCCTTGGAGTTACCCAAGTTGTCAAATACCCATTGTTGTCCCGTGTACCTTGGTTGTATTCTTGGTTTTTTCTCAAGATGCTTCTCAGAATGTGAAAGAACATGATACATAATTTGGGTATTCCGTCGTCGACGACGTCTTCTTGCCTCCATAAGTGAGGACTCAATGCCATCGTCACTCTCACCTTCAGCACTGTCATGACTTGAGCTCATCTGAAAAAGAGCAATATCATTAGCATACTTGATACAAACAGCAGTATAAAACAGCAGCAAAACACCACTATAAAACAGCTCCAAAATGCAACCATACTTGATACAAACAACACTATAAAACAACAACAAACACCACTACAAAACAGCTACAAACAGCACTATAAAACAGCTCCAAACAGCACTACAAAACAGCACTATAAAACAGCTCCAAACAGCACTACAAAACAGCTCCAAACAGCACTATAAAACAACTCCAAACTGCAACCATACTTGATACAAACATCACTTCAAAATAGCAGCAAACAGCACTACAAAACAGCTCCAAACTGCAACCGTACTTGATACAAACAGCATATAAAACAACAACAAACACCACTATTTATGGTCCAAATAGCACCAAAATAAAGGATACAATCTCCAAGTACATTATGGGTACATTACATAGTAGTGAACACAAGATACAATCTAAGATGAGCATAAGGATATAAAATAGCTTTAATTTCTCTTCCTATCCTCATATTGCATCTTCAACCAACGCAGCCGACCCTCCGCTGTTTTCATGGTATAGAAGAAAGCTCGGTTTTCAAGTTTGCCATATAGTTTTGTTGCCATGTAATGCTCAACACTACCCTCTTGGGCTCCACATGCCACAACTTCTTCCATGATGGCTTCGATGTCTTGAACCACTGTGGTTGAAGAGGAGACAGCACGGTCTTCATTGATGCAATGGTCAATCCACCGCTTGAAGTCTTGTTGCATTGGACTCTTATTTTTCTTCCCCGGACTGGCTGCAACCCTAGCAGCTCCACGCTTTCTATTTACACTAGGAGGTTTCGGTGTCAAGCCTTCATCATCTTCAAGGTCAACCAAATCAGCGGGCACCTCTCGTGGCACTCCCGGCATAACCGCCGATGTCCCATCAACATGGGCATCCTCAAACATGGCATCCATCAACTGCAAGTTGTCCGGAGGACCTCTCCGAAAACCCGCAATAAGCTTGTTAGCCTGCATAAGATTTCACAAGTTAATAACCATAATATGATCCATCTATTTTGAAATATAAATATGTCATAAACATGGCATATGTCATACCTTGATCAACTCAGCCCATTGTGCATCATCTGCTGTAATTGTTTGTTTCTCCGGATCCCAACCAAGTCCGGTTGCTTTTGTAGTGTAATACACCCATGCTTGGTACAAAGCTTTGGTTGAATCCCACTTATTTTTGAACTGCCCCCTTGTGTAGATTTTACCTGTCCTCGTACTAAATTCTATAGCTAGATTCTTGTACCCATCATTACTAAGGAACGCAGTAGGTCTATTTCCTGCTTCTTTTTGTTTCTTGCAAATTTCACAAAAAATTGTGGTGGACAGAGGATCCCAATATGCTTTAGGGCCCTTATTTTCTTGCTCCATCTAAATACACGTATATAGCAAGATTTCAAAACAGTATAGTACTACAAACATTTCACAGCAAGTCACAGATTATTAGCCAAAACAATATATGAGTCACAAATTACTTGCAAAAGGCCATGTTGACTAGCTAACAAGAACTGAAAAAAGAATTCAATGGCCATGTTTCACACCGATTACTAACAGATTACTAGCAAAACAAATGGATAAAATCCATGTTTATGAGCTCAAAACGATCCATGTCCATGAACTGAAAAAAGAAGGAAAAAATCCTAACCTTCCCGCTGGATGCGCTACCCAGGTCGGAGAAGAGGCGTCGGGGTTGGAGCTGTCCTTTGGCTCGCCGGAGTAGGTTAAGGGGACGCCGCAAGACGTAGTCCGGAGGCGGTCTCTGGCGGCGGGGGAGGCCGACTCGACCTTGGTCCGTGCCCGTCGATTGGGGGATGGGAGGTCCGAGCAGGCGGGGCGGCGAAGACGACCGGCGTGGCGGGCGGGGCCACCACTGCGACCGGCAGCGTGGCGGCGTGGCGGCGACGGCGACCGGCGGCGTGGCGGCGGCGGGGACGGAAACCCTAACCGTCCAGCACGTCCATGGCGAGGAGGAGCGGTCAAGACCAGGGAGGAGTTGCGAGTTGGAACGGCCTGGGGATTTCCCTGCAGGCGGTGGCAGTTTCCTGTAATTTCGTCAAAGTGAGGAGGGCAATTTGGTCCGCTGCAACTCGGGAATCAGCAAAAGCGGCCCTCATCCCGCTTCCGCTCGCCCGCGCTAGCCAGGCCAATTTCGCGTCCCGCTTCTCTACTGCGTGGCCTAAATTTTGACTGTTTGTTTTCTGAAACGATTCTACAACGCGAAGCTGTACTCCCAACGCTAACAAACAGAGCCTCAAACGGTCTGAATAGGTGGAAACAGGACCTATAGGAAAGAGACCATATAAGATGGATGTGGACGAACTGAAGGAATTGAAGAAGCAGCTGAAAAAGCAGTTGGACAAGGGATTCATTCAGCCTAGTTCGTCGTCATGGGGTGCACCTGTTCTGTTTGTGGAGAAGAAACACAGCAGCAAGAGATTAGTGGTGGACTATCGCTCGCTGAATGAGGTGGCCATCAAGAAACAAATACCCTGCCGAACATAAATGATTTGTTTGATCAACTGGAAGGAGCGAAGGTGTTCAGCAAGATTGATCTGCGATCAGGCTACTTTCAATTAAAGATCCGGGAGGAGGACATACCAAAAACCGCTTTCACCACTAGGTATGACTTATATGAGTATACAGTTATGTCTTTTGGACTAACAAATGCCCCGACATATTTCATGACCATGATGAACAAGGTATTTATGGAGTACTTGGACAAGTCCGTGGTGGTGTTTATTGACGACATACTGATATATTCCAAGGATGATGCTGTGCATGAGAACATCTGCGACTGATTATGGAGAAGCTAAGGGAACACAAGCTGTATGTCAAATTCAGCAAGTGTGAATTCTGGCTTAACACTGTTGGATTTCTTGGACACGTGGTGTCAGGAGAAGGAGTCGTTGTTGATCCAAGCAAAGTGACTGCAGTAACTGAGTGGAAAGCACCCAAGAACGCGGGATAGATCCGAAGTTTTCTGGGACTTGCCGGATACTATAGGAGGTTTATTGAAAACTTCTCCAAGATTGCTAAGCCAATGACAGAGCTTCTGAAGAAGGAGAGGAAGTTTGAATGGACGGATGGGTGTGAAGCCAGCTTTCAGGAACTGAAGCGTCGACTAGTGACTACACACATTACTCGTTTACGGATCTTGAAGGATTTCCAAGTGTACTGTGATGCTTCTCGACAGGGACTTGAGAGTGTGCTGATGCAAGATGGGAGAGTGGTGTCATATGCCTCGCGACAACTTAAACACCATGAGCGGAATTACCCCACACACGACTTGGAGTTAGCGTCAGTGGTCCATGCGCTCAAGGTATGGAGGCACTACTTGATGGGGAAACACTGTGATGTGTACACTGACCACAAGAGCCTGAAGTACATATTTACACAGAAGGAACTGAACATGAGGCAAAGGAGATGGTTGAAACTTATCAAGGACTATGATATGAATCTGCAATACCACCTAGGAAAGGCCAATGTAGTAGCAGATGCTCTGAGCCGGAAGGTTTATGCCAATGGATTGACAATTGGGGAATTGCCTGAGGATTTGTGCAAGCAATTCAAGGACCTTAGACTGGAAGTAGTGTCTGAAGGATACTTGGCAACAATGGAATTCCAACCGACGCTACAGGACAGGATCAGGAAGGCTCAGGTAGGAGACAAGGAAATAGAAGAGATAAAGGAAAAGATGAAGGAAAATCGGGAAAAGGATATTCGCGAGGATGAGCATGGTACCTTGTGGTATGGAGATCGTTTGTGTGTGCCCAGCGACCCGGAGATAAGGGAGTTGATTCTGCAGGAGGCTCATAACTCGCCATACTCCATACATCCAGGCAACACAAAGATGTATATGGATTCGAAGAGCAGATTTTGGTGGAACAACATGAAGGGAGACATCGCCAAGCATATTGCCCTATGTGATGTGTGTAGCCGAGTGAAGGCGAAACACCAAAAGCCAGCAGGACTGCTACAGCCGTTGCCCGTGCAAGATTGGAAGTGGGATAGAGTGGGAATGGATTTTATTACAGGATTGCCCAGGACCAGGTCAGGATATGACTCCATTTGGGTAGTGGTCGACCATTTGACCAAGGTAGCCCACTTTATATCGGTGAAGACGACCTACACGAGTGCAAAGTTGGCCAAGATCTACATGGACAAAATTGTGTGCCTACATGGAGTTCCCAAGAGCATCGTATCAGATAGAGGCACCCAATTTACCTCACACTTCTGGTGCTAGCTGCACGAGTCACTTGGGACTAGGTTGGAGTTTAGCACAGCATTTCACCCACAGACTGATGGACAGACCGAGAGGGTGAATCAGATTTTGGAAGATATGCTGAGAGCTTGCGCTTTGGCTCATGGTTCTAGCTGGGATGAGAATTTGCCGATATCGAAGTTTTCCTACAACAAGCTATCAAACTAGCATCAAGACGTCACCGCTCGATGTCTTTGTATGGGAAGCAGTCGGACACCATTGCTATGGGATGGAGTAGGAGAACGCCAGCTGTTTGGACCTGATTTGATCAAGGACGCTGAGGAGAAGGTTGCTTTGATTAGGGACAGGCTGAAGGTAGCACAATCAAGGCAGAAGAGATACGCTGACGCCAAGCGCAAGGAAGTGGTGTATGATATAGTTGATATAGCATACCTCGGAGTGTCGCCACTTCGTGGAATCAAGAGATTTGGAATTAAGGGTAAGCTGGCACCTCGGTTTATTGGACCATATCGGGTCTTAGCACGCAAAGGAGAAGTTGCTTATCAGTTGGAGTTGCCAGAGGCTCTGTCTGCTGTTCATAATGTGTTCCACGTATCCCAGCTGAAGAAGTGCCATCCGGAGATGGTGGATACACCATTGAGAGACACTGTGCCACTAGAGGAGGTTCAGCTTGAGAACGACTTGACCTATGAGGAGAAGCCGGTCAAGATTCTGGAGACAACGGAGAGAATTACCCGTACCAAGACAATCAGGTTTTGCAAGGTGCAATGGATCCACCACACCGAAGAGGAAGCCACTTGGGAGCGTGAGGATGACCTCCGAGAGGACTACCCGCACCTATTTGCTAGCCGCGCCGAATCTCGGGGACGAGATTCATCTTAAGGGGGTTAGTCTTGTCACATCCCAAATTTTAGATTTGGTTCTGCATATCAATCATATCATTTCATCATGTTCTTCCATGCAAAACCTTCGATTGAAATGATTCGGCAAAACGCTATTTTCAAAACCCTATTTTATTTTACTATAATGCTCCTGCGGGAGGGTATACTAGGACTTGTGTTTTCCACCCTTGTAGACTAGTGGAATCAAATACCACTTGACCCTAGATTGATCTCCTATATTTTAGAAAAATTTAGGAACAAGTTTCACCCAATTCGGAGTTCGTATGAAGAAGTTACGGAGGAATTACTAAAAAGAAATTAGAAAGGAAAAAACAAAAAGGCGCGACTGGCTGGCCGGCCAGCCAGAGCCAGCCGCCCGCATGGCACGTTGAATCTGCCGCCGCCCGTGCAGCCCCGACAGGTGGGGCCCACTGTCGGCGCCGACCTCGCCCACTTTGCCGCGTCTGGACGCGGCATCCGCCGCCGTCGTATCCGCCCAACTCGCGTGGACCCTCTCCTCTTAGCGCGCCGCCTCTTCCCATCGCCGCCCCAACGCCGCCCGCCTCCCAAGTCGCGCGCCGCGCCTCCTTTCCCGCCGCCCGCCGCCTCCTTCCCTTGCCCCGCGCCTCCCCGCCCGTCGCCGCCCCATGAGCCGCGACCGACTCACCTCCTCCTCTCGCAGGAAACACCGCCATGGACGAACCGCCGCCGCCCGGCTTCGGCCGCCATCGCCGTGACCGCTGCCGCCCGCCCCGCCGAGGACTCCGACCTCGCGCCGAGCCCGTACGCCGCGCCACCGCCGCTGGAGACGACCGCCGCCGCCTCCGGTGAGACATCGCCGCCACCCCTTCC
This sequence comes from Avena longiglumis, assembly GCA_030063025.1. Taxonomy (NCBI): domain Eukaryota; kingdom Viridiplantae; phylum Streptophyta; class Magnoliopsida; order Poales; family Poaceae; genus Avena; species Avena longiglumis. The sequence goes on along the minus strand of CP125975.1, from coordinate 486,230,937 downwards.
TGGCAGTTGGATCTTCGATCCAAGGCTCAGATCGACCGGAGAACGCGCGGTTAATGGTTGACCAGTCAACCCGCGCTGAGTCAGCAGGGAATATTCCCAGAATATTCCCTTTTGATTTAAAATCGATTTAGAAATTGTAGAAATTAGTAGAATCTTGTAAATTGCGTAGAAATTAATCTACTAGGCCAAAAATTGTAAATAAAATATGTGTAGATTCAGTAAGTCGTGTAAAATCTTGTTGTACCATTGTTTTACACTTTTGCAGCAAGATTTTGTCCAGATTAATTAAAAGAGTTAATGGCCTTTTTGGAGTATTTAATTCGTAAAAAAAGATCTGTAACTCCAAAAATTGCAAATAATATGTCCCTGGATTCAATAGAGCAAGGGGAATCTCAAAGTAAATTAAAAGGATAGGCTTACGGTAAAAACTTTTGCAGAAACTATTTAGTGGCCTTCTGTAGTATTTTAATTACCCAGGGAGTTTTATAATTCATTTTTGAGTAATTCCAATTGGTACTGTTCCTAAATAGCAATGCCTATACAGTAGAATTTTCCCAAGATTTTACAAACAGTATGCTTTCAGTAGTGAATTATTTGGGTTCTAGCTCTAGTTTTGAGCATTATAATTTGCATAATGGTTTTCCTTGCGCTAAAATTATTTTTCATGCATGCATTCAGTAGCTTTACTGAATAGGATTATGTGGTGCTGCTGTAGCATCAATCCACTTGTCATGCACGCATTCATGCTTCATCTTTGTTGCATATGTTTGTGGATGGTTTGTTTATGGATGCAATTGTATCGTGTAGATTGTGACGAGTGCAACGCTTGCTCGTGTGTGGATTGTTCTTCCGACCGCTACAACCAAGGCAAGTAGATGCTACCTTGTTCATGATATTGTCCTACTATTTTCAATGCATTGTTGTGTATTTTGTAGATGCATGTGTAGGATGATACTATCGCTATGCTATGTCCTATTATGTGGTAGGGCTTCCCTTGTAGATGAACCACCGTTGGTATTTGTGCTTAGCCATGCTATATTGTACGAGGGCTGGGTTACATCACTGAAAGTTGTTTCTAAATGTGTTGGTTTGCGAAAACTAAAACAACTTAATCAATGAATCTCCTGGGTGTGATGGGATTGATAAATTTTGGTGGTATCATTGCGGAAAGCACCCAGGTATCAAGAGAAAATGATTGGCTTCTTTATTCTGTAGCTTACGTGTACAACCATGTGCCAATAATGGAATCAGCGGTTGGTTGGACTTAGTAGGTTGTGGTAACTCGAACCCGCGTATCCAGAGATGTAGAATTTTGGTAGGTTGGACCGGTGCGCGTCGGGATTGGGGAGCTACTTCCCGAAAGTCTCTTCTTGGACTTCTCCCTATCATCACCCAAAATGAGAGTGATGGTACGAGCTGGGCTGGCCAAGTCACATGGGTAAAGTGTACTAACCCCTGCAGGGTGTATAATCTAATCGATTAGCCGTGTCCCCGGTTATGGACATATGAGTTGCTTGATATTGATTTCATGACATGTTTCTCGCTCATTCTAATTTCTTAATTGTTTTAACATTGTTGGGTTAACTTAATTGGGATCTTTTCAAAGAAAATCAAAGACTGTTTATGAAAGTAGGACAAAGGTTTTTGCAAATGCAAGCTAGCCATAACTCCACTTGACAAATATGCATGTAGATGTTAGCACTATTGTCTTCTTTACTAGCTCTACTTGCCATACATTCCATGTATTGACCATTCGGGTCTGCTACGTTTCATGTTGCAGGATATTCCGATTCTGAGTAATCGATATAGGCCACGGTACTCCACTCGGCACTTGTTCACTTGTGGGCAATTTGAAGAATGGAGGATTTACTTTATTTATGTTGCTACCTGAATAATTTGAGCTAGCCTTGGACTAAGATTTTATTGTAATAATGGTACTCTAGATCTTTGTTATTTATGATACACGGATATTTTGCTATGTTATTCATCTTATTCTATTGTAGGCCAATGAACCGATCCAGGGATTGGCATGTCACATACAAGCCACGGTCTTTTCAGAACCGCGGTGTTACAGGAGAAAACTCTTCCCTCAGATTTATCTCTCCACCGCTTCATTCATTGTCTCCTCGTACTCCTCGAGCGCTCCGCAGCCATTCCCATCTACACGCCGCGAGAAAATCTTTCTCCCCCATCAGCCCTTATTCTCCTAGATCAATGACGTCTGCCTCGACCTCAGGAGCGGCGACGGGTTCGTCGGCGGCGGATAAAAATAAGATGTGGGGCCTCTGGATCCCCGGCACCATGGACAACGTTGAACTCCAAGTCATGGAGGACAAAGGACTCATCGTCGCCGGCGCGTGGCAGAGCGCCTCAGGGCACGCCGTTCCCGCCCCGCACGACGGGTGAGCGGGTGCTGTTCGGCACGCACATCGGTCGCGGCCTCAGCTTGCCACCGTCGTACTTCTTCGTCCAGGTCCTCAATCATTACGGTGTGCAACTCTATAATCTCCCTCCCAACTCTCTGCTCGAGCTTAGTACTCATGTAGCTCTTTGCGAGGGGTTTCTTGGCATCAGGCCAAGTCTCACCCTTTTCCGACACTACTACGATACTCGGAAGAACTCCATTAGCGCCCGTGTGCCTTACACCACCGGCACCCTTAGCTTAGTCCTTAGGAGAAACCGAGTTTATCCTAGGATTAACGCTAGCGATTCCGTCAAACGCTAGGCTGGAACCTTCCTTTATCATAAGGATATTCTGGCTCCTGGAAAGGCGGAAGGTCTTCCGACCTTTGTCGACGGTGCCGCCCCCACCAGAAGTCATGGGACACGGAAGCGCCGCAACTGTCAGATATTTTGATCCCGCCAAGAGGCGGATTGAATTTCTGATGAAGCACAAGGGCCTCCGCGGATCCGACTTGATCCACTACTGGTTGGATCGTCGGATCCAGCCTCTGCAGCATCACAGAGATCGCCTCATGCATTCCTTCACCAGCGATAAGAAGGACAGCATGCGGGTTAGCCCGAACCGGATCCAGGCGAAGGATTACAAGACCCTCATGCATTATTTGATCGAGGAGAGAGTGGAACGAAAAGTCCCGGATGTCTCCATGAATATGTTTACGCCAACCGTCCTTTGACTCCGGTTAATATTTCGACTCTGCTTTTGTGTTTCGTTGTTCTTTTCTGTTCTTTCTCCGACTCTATTTTCATCGATGCTTTTCGACTTTGTCAGCTCGAGAATCTCCCCGAGTCTCAGCTAGCTCCACTAGTGGGCTATCCTTTAGACGATTCGGAGGCGACATAGGATGATGAGGTGCAAGAAGTTACCGCCTTCGCCTCCAAGAAGCGTAAGGCGAAGGAAGTTGCTATCACTATTGGTAGCCAAGTGTTGCCAGTAGTTAAAAATGTAAGCACCCTGTCCTTTATTTTCAGTACCTTGTACCTTTCTTTCTCTCTAGAGCACACCTGATATTTGGATTTTTGTGTTCTAGAGCTAAAATGTCTTTGAATAGTAAGACAAGCCGGACAGCAAGCCGGGCAAGAAATTGCGTCAGCAGAAGCTTGTTATTTCCCCTGCCATGCCGCCACCAACTCCATCCAGTACTCCATCAGCACAGGAAGCTTCTGCCTCTCCTGATGCTGGCAACATCTCGCAAGCCCTGGTAGCCATTGATGACCAGGAAACTAACAAGGGTGAAGCCATCAAGGGTAATGATCCCATTGTAATATCTATAAGAACGTTGGATAAGGTGGCCGGCTCTGCTGTCTCTGGCCTGAAGAGGTAGAAGAAGGAAGAAATCCTCAAGCTTGCTCAGTCTAGTCTTGAGAAGCAAACCTTAACCGCAGAGGTAGCAAGCCAGGAGGAGGAGGACATCAAGTTGGTCAGCCTCCTGGACCAAATTTTGGTCCGGGATGCTAAGATAGAGTCTGGTGAACTTCCAGCGATGGATGTTCCCTCCATCTCCCTTGCCGAGAAGGTGTTTCATAGCACCAAACTCGAATTTGAGAAGTTGCACTTGGAACATATTGTAAGTTTCTGATTCTTATTTTCATTTATTATCATATCCTCTAGAACGATGTAGTGTAGCCCCCAAGGCTCGTGCTGTATTTTTACTTAGATAAATTTGCAGCCCGAGTCTTAGTAGACGTCTGACGGTATTCCGTCTTTAAACTTACAGAAAATTGCATCTTCCAACTAGGAATTGCTCAAGAATATTTGTAATAAACGCAAGGAGATTAAACCCTTGCACCTTGAGAATTCAAAGTTGAAAATTGAAAGGGATGAAGTAGAAGGTAAATTTTTCCGGCTTCCTCTTTATCAATTAGCTATTATCATAGTCAAACTTGTTTTGTCCGACTGATATTTTTTCCCTTTGCAGAACTGTTGTGTCAGTCCAGCAAGATGGTGGAGCAATCCGAGAACTTCAAGGTCTTGAAACTGGAAAATGCTGAGCTTCGAGACAAGCTTCAGAAGCTCACTATTGAGTCGTAGAAATCTGTAGCTGCTGTCCTGGAGTCAAGCAACATGGAGGCCGAGAGGCTCGAGAAGCTACTATCCCTCCGAGATAAACAACTAGATGATATCAAGAAGGACTTCGATAGTCAGAAGGATCTAGCCCAGGCCGTAGAGAATGAACTGAACAGCCTCCGCGAGGAGCATGCTCAATGGAATCGTTATGTGCTAGGTAAGATTTCCGACCTTTATTTTACGTTGATTTTTTGACTTTCTTTTTAGTAGAATTTTGACATTTGGTTCTTTCTCAGCTCTCCTGAATCTTTCCGACTCTTCTACCTCTGAACCTCGCCTCGAGCGCATCAAGCTCGTCGGAGATATCTTGTTCGACTTCCGCCAGACTCTTGAAGAGGCTGGCGAGTCGGTCAAGCTTCCCGACTTGCACGAGATGTGAGTCCAAGAAGCGAGGGACAAGGCCAAGGAGATTCCGAAACTTATCGAGGACTGGAAGATCTCATACGCTCGGACTGCTGCTTAGACTGCTCTTACCATGGTGACGAGCCACCACAGCGAGATAGAAATCTGGCATGTCACCAAAGGTATCGCCGAGGAGGACGATGAGGGTAACCCGCAGGACATCACCACCACCCGGCTTTGCAGCATAAACAGTTTTTTATGCATTATTCTGAACTTCTGGCAATATAATGATGGAAACAATTATTTTGGTTGTGCTGGTCTATAAAAACTAATGCTTTTACTATCATAGCACTTATGTTTATATATTTTATGTGTGTCCTTAATTTCGGAAGCACGTTTTGTTTTATGCCTATACTTGTCGTTTTATCTGGCTTTCTGCCTCGTCCCTTTTATGAGCCGGTCAATCTTTAGCACGCAAACTTTGCCGAGCAACGGAGCTCAATTGCTAAACCAGTTTAAACTCGGAAACAAAGCCGGCTTCCAGTACCAACAACTCATTACTCGGAAAATACCCACGTTTAAGCAATTAGATAAAAAAAACCAAAGTATAGACAATAAATTAATTTTTTTACCCTAAGGTAACATTTTTTAGATACTCAAAAATCGTAACCAGAACGAACATGAGCATGGAGTACTTTCAAGCATTCTGGGATTTTTGAAAAAATGACATGCTTTTTTGAATAAGATGGCAAAAACTTCTCAAAGATAATATATGAGGAAACCAATACTTTATTTCACTTTGAACACGTACATATATGATTACAAAAAAATATAACTAAAAATAGAAGGGACGTAGTTCTGCAATATTCCATGGTCGGTCTATTTCATCCGGGTCTGTGCTACCACCAGCTCTCTTTCTCTTCCGAGTATATGGTCTTTCCTTTACTGGTCTCATATCGGTTAAATAATATGACTCATTATGCAGAACTCTGCTAATCATAAAAGGTCCTTCTCAGATCGGAAAAAGTCTGTGCTTTCTTTTTAAACAAATCGGAGAACCAAATCGCCTTTTCTGAATATATTTAGATTAAATAATATAAATCGGTTAAAAGTCTGAACCAAGTCAAAGAACTCTCTCCGTTTCAAAATATAAGATGTTTTAGTTTTGTTTAAAAAAATATTTATATTTTTTTGTGTGTAGATTTACTTTAAACCTGAGTGAACCTATATACTAAATAAAGAAGTCTAGATATATTTGTTTCACAAAGCTAAAACATTTTACATTTTAAAACGGAGGGAGTACACAACAATTTTGTAGCTTATAGTATAGCGCAACTTTTAGGATTTAATGAAACATATCTTATAAACTATATGGTTTAGACATTTTCATATAACTTTTGTCTAAGAGACATAACATCCAGTATACTAAAGAATCTTTAAAATATAAGACAATCTCTGGCTTTTCTTCTTTTTTTGAGATCAATCTCTCGCTCTTCTAACTAGCAAAAATCTTACACCAAATCGACCAAGATTTTTGTGTACTACATACTGATGTGCTGGTTTCGATCAAATCTTCAAGATGTCAATTTTAATGTAATAAATCTCTATCAACCTAGATTTAGCGAGTTTGAAAGAAAAATAAATTAAGTACGACTACATGAGCTTTATGCGTATGCGTATCCGTCACGATGCACGAATATAGTATAGCCGGACGTTTCCGCTGACTCATCCTTGACCTCTCCCGTCGGACTCCTCTCCACGTCCGAGTGGGTCCCGACGGCCGGAACGAACGGTTCGCACATACCGACAGGTAGGCCCGCAACGGTCTGACGAATACGTCGGACCCAGGATCTCGTGTCGCACGAGTGGCTTTCTTTCACCGGCAGGTGGGTCCTGACAGGCGATCTCAGTCTTCCACGGCGTATACAACTAGCACGACCGCGCTTCCCGCTGCTGAAATTGCCGATGAGAATGTCAGTCAGGGTACGTGGACATGGAAGGGCCCACCAGGGACTCCCTCGTTGTACACGTGAATACCACGGGCCCACCCAGTGAGGTCCACCATAGAGTACTAGCCAGCGCCGTTCTCCGAGCAAAACATTTCCCTTGATTCTTAATTGCACTACCCAGTAGGCTTCTTTTGCAAATAGGAGCCTTTAGTTTAAAATTTCCGTGTGGTTTCGTGATGGTCTTTTGGAGCAGTGGTGTCGCATGCTTCTGTTTTGTCCAACTGTTGGAACTCGAGACGGCTGCAACGCATTTTTTTGTTCCAGCGATTCTGTGGTCAACTTAACCTCAGATTATCCGATTTTGAGTACAGATTGTTGTGTTTTGTCCCCTGCTTGCCCACCTCAGATTTCCCTTTTTTTTCTCATATACTCTAGTATATTCTTGGCAGCAAGAAAATCCGGACGTCAGATATAATTCCTCTTGCATGATCAATTAGGTGCTCGTCGCGTTCGCCTGAACCCATCCCCGCCGCCTCTCCTGCTGTCCTTCGCGGAGGCCACCATGAAGCGCCACCGGTCCTCCCCCTCGCCGAGCGACTCCCCCCTCCCCAGCACCACCGACGCACCCGCCAGCCCTCCCCGACTCCCTGACGTCCCCTCGCCGTACCGGCCAGGCCGACGGTCCCCGCCAGCGCCTCAAGGCTACGAGCGCGCCGGGAGGGAGGCGCCTCGCCAGACGGTCCCCTGGCCGAGCGGTCTTCTGCATCACAGGTCCCTCTGTCGCCTTCCCCGGGCCGGCCACGTGGCGTGGCCTCTCTCGCCGGGTCCCTTCTCCGTGGCTCAAGACGAATCGACCACTGGCATGAGCCGGGCGCGGCTCACTGGAGGGACGACTGCAGCCATGGGCTGGGCTTGAGGGCGACGTCCTCGGCGTGGTCGCCGCTTTGCGCTGCCGCCATTGCCCATCCGGTCCTAAAAGAAGAAGAACAAGAAGCACAAGAAGTCTCAGGCACTAAGCGGCGCGTGGCAAGGCGGGCACGGAGGGGGCACCGGGCACCCACCCATGCCGCATCCCTCTGGCGTGCCTCAGCCGGCGGCAGGGGTCCCGGTGCACCCGAAGTCCCCCACGCGCAACCGATGCTTCAACTGCGGGGAGGTTGGCCACTTTCGTTCGGACTCGAGCGAGCACTGCTTTGTGGCGATCCTCTCACCGGTGCTTTGGACTCTCGACCTGCTCACGCCGCAGCACCTTGGAGCTCCTTGGCCACGGATCGACACAGGATTCTACTACATTGACACAGGCAGGTGGCCTCTCGGTCCCCGTAACCTCGCGGAGATCCGTGTCTTGGGACCAGACCCGCCTATCGGTGGAGATTACCGAGGACATCATTCAGCAGAGCCGAGGTCGTTTGACTCGACTTCGTGTGGAACGTGAGGAGACTGCCCATGGTGTTCTCGGTGATTTTCCGTCCAGGAGGCGTTATGGCGTTGTCTTGGGGCGATCGGCGTTCCTTCCCATCCACAACATCAAAGTGTCGATTCGGGAATCCTGCGTGCACCTCGACACCATCTGCGGCGCTCTCGGCGTTTGGGTTCGCATCCACGGCATCCCCGAGGAGGCCAGAAGGCGAAATACATCATGCGATCTCTCGTGCCATTGGCAAGTTCGTGAGTTGCGACTTGACTCCATGATCTGGTCCGTGCGGTGCAGTCGGACACCGGATCCGGCCAAGCTGGACTGCACCTCCCGCCTTCTACTGGCACCTGGCAGACCCTTACGGTGGAGCTGGAGCGGGAGGAGGTGGGGTCTCGCTCCCCATCCCCAGACCCTTCCGTGCACCGTCGCGAGCCCGGAGATGGGGGAGATAGTCGCTCCAGTGAGGAGGACTCGGAGGACGACCCGGACCACTCAGCGCCGGCCCCGCTTCCCGGGGGGGCCCTGCCTGCGGAAGGGGGAACGGGTCCTCCTGCCGCTACTCTGTCCCTGGGGCCTGTCCTCACTCGCCTCCCCAAGTGGACGCCCCAGTGTATAAGGCCCGCATCCTCCGATCTCGGAGGAAATGGACGCGTTCTCACGGGTCGAACATGGGTGAGGGCCGGAGTGCCTCGGGCTCGGGCCGACGCTGACGCCCTCCCTCCACGCAGCCCGATGGTGCCTTGTTCCTCTCCTAGCGAAGCGGATGGTGGTGGCTCCGCTGTCCCTCGTTCCCAGGGCGTGTGCTACACCTCTCCCGGCTCTCCCCGCCCCCACCCGGAAGGCCGGGCGCGCAACCCCGCCTCGGCTGGTCTGCTCTCTCGGTCTTCCCGACACTCCCGAGGCGACGGCCAAGGCCCTCCAGCGCCAAGGCCCACCTCCCCGCCTCCCGTGCTAGTGCTGTGGATTGCTACCGCGAGCCAGGACTAGCGGGAGGCGGGAGCCGACCGTCCTCGAGCAAGCGGAGGCGCTGGCGGCTTCACGCAACCTTGACCCTGGTACGTCTCGTCCCCCATGCTCTCCAACTTCTATTCTCTCTCCCCCCTCCGGGTCTAGGTTCTCGGTTTTGGCAGAGGTCCCAGAGGAGCAATTAGATATCGTGGCCAGGGATTGCGGGATCGTGTTCCGTGGGGAGCGTGGTCCTCGCTTGGAGCAGATTGCGGCACTAAAGGCGAAGGAGGTCTACGATGGAGTATTGGCGGCCTCTTGTGCTCAGGCGGAGCAGGAGAAGCTGGCCAGACTCCGTGCCACCTCTAGCACTGGGTTGCAGGGCCCGGTGACTAGGGGAGGTAGCCCACCTCGCCCGTTGTTCGGGGAGACCTCCCTCACGACTCCCCAGGTGGGGGGAAGCGAGGAAGGCCTCCCAAGCCGGTGTCCAGGCCCTCGACAGGAGGTAGGGCCCGATCTGTCCCCCGTAAGGGGATTCCCCCTGATAGTATTCCCCAATGAGTCGCCCGATCTTCCTCCTAGATTGGAACATCCGGGGATTCGGAATCTTGGCGTGGCAAGAATCATGGACTATTTGAGACAGGAAGATGTCGACATTGTGGGCCTCCAGGAGACGATTAGACAAGACTTCTCGATCCCGGAGTTGCAGGGATTGAGCCGCCACAAGTTTGCCTGGCACTGGTTGCCAGCCAGTGGCCACTCGGGAGGTATCCTCTTAGGGGCTAAAGAGGACACCTTTGAGGTAGATGATATGGACAGTGGGGAATTCTTTGTGAGTATGCTACTCACCCATAGACGATCTCATCTTAGTTGGGAGGTGATCATCGTCTATGGCCCTGCGGATCATCGCCGATCCCCTGCTTTCCTGGCTGAACTCTCAACTAAGGTGGGGAGTTGCTCCACCATGGTGGTGGTGGGACTTTAATCTTATTCGGTCCCCAGAAGAGAAGAGCTCGGATAACGTGGATCTTTCTAGGATGCGTATGTTCAACGACTGCATTGATGACCTCGCCCTACGGGAGATCACCCGTGTGGGGCGTTTTACGGTCAACAATGGGTAGACCCGATCGAGTGTGCGTGATCGGGTCCTAGTTTCGATCGAATGGGAAATGGCCTATCCCTTGTGTTCGCTTCTGACGGTCACGAGGTGGGTTCGACCATTGCCCACTCCTACTCTCGACGGTGGGCTCCCCAAAACCCAGCCGGTTCCACTTCGAGGATTTCTGGCTCCAGCAGCCGGGGTTTGTGGAGATGGTTCAGGCCAAGTGGAGTGCAGCGATAGGGTCGGTTCAAAGAAGCGCCTGGCGGTGGATCGCTATACCGCCGTGATGGCCCGCTCATGCGTGGGTGGGCGAACCTTGGCCGAGTCTGCGCGAAAAGGGGACCTTCTCACGTCCATCCAGGATCTAGATAGGGATGCAGATACGGTAGGCCTCTCTATGGAGGAATGGCTCCAACGCTATGCATTGGAGGATTCCCTCATGGAGATTTTTCGGGGCGAGGAGACGTTCTGGCGGCAAAGGAGCCGCCAAAACTGGCTCCTCAAAGGGGATGCGAACACGGCCTACTTCCATGCCATCGCTAATGGCAGGCGTAGGAAGTGTTCCATCCCCTGCCTCTGGGATGGTGGACGTCTCCTGGAGGAGGCCAGAGACATCACCTCCCATATCTACTCCTTCTATAAGGGGCTATTCTCGGCTGGCCCCCAGACGGGGGTCGCATTAGCCGGTGACTTCGTCGAGAGGCCGGGGTCTCCGTCGGAGAACATTGAGCTCACGCTCCCGTTCTCGCCAGGAGGTGGAACTCTCCATTATGGAGATGAAGGCTAACTCGCCCGGCCCGACGGCCTTCTGTCGTGCTCTTTCGTAAATTTTGGAACCGCATACAGGGGTTGTTATGCCTATGTTTCAGAGTTATATGTCGACCCTCGTGATGTCGCGGTTAAACTTTGGCGTGATTACCTTGATCCCCAAGGTGGTGGGGGCCACGGATATTCGGCTTAGGCGATCACGGTAATCAATGTCATCCAAAGGATTATGTCCAAGGTTTGTGCGTAGGTTGGATCCTCTAATGGAACGCCGACCTGCACGCCGTTCGCCTTTCTTAAGGGCGATTCATCCATGATGGGATCCCGCACTCCATGAGATTATTCACGAAGTAAAGGTGGGACGCCAAATGCCTTCCTCAAGCTTGACTTCCGGAAATGATGATAGGCTAGATTGGGCCTTTCTTCGCCAAGTCCTCCAACGCAGGGCCTAGATGATCGCATGATAGGGTGGATCATGCAGATCGTCATGAGCGGAACACGGCGATTAACATAAATGGGGAGGTAGGCCCTATTTCGCACCCACGTGGGGTTAGATAAGGGGACCCGATCTCCCCAATCTTGTTCAATGCCGCGGTGGATGCCCTGGCAGAAATCATGGAGAAAGCCATGATCTCTGGCCACATTTCTGGCGTGGTAGGGCATCTGATCCCGGGAGGGGGGGTCACTCACCTCCAATATGCCGATGATACCATGCTTATGGTAGAAGGGTCGGAGCAGGATATCAGAAACCTGAAATTCTTGCTTCTTTGTTTTGAGGCCATGTCTGGCCTCAAAATCAATTTCGACAAGAGTGAGGTGATGGTGTTGGGATATCCCGTGGAAGATCAACAACGGATTGCTGATAACTTGAATTGTCGACTGGCTTCGTTCCCCATGAACTACCTGGGGATGCCAGTCAGGGACACCAGGATTTTGTCTAGGGACCTGGAGCCCCTTATGGGTCGGGTTAAGGCGAGATCCGAACCATGGCAAGGCAGGTTTACCTCCAAAGGGAGTAAGACCATCCTTATTGACGCGTGCTTATCCAGCCTCCCCATGTACATCATGGGGTTGTATATCCTGCAGGAAGGTGTGCACGCCAACCTTGATAAGGAGCTCTCTAGGTTCTTTTGGATGGCAAATGATGGTCACCAAAAGTACCACATGGTTAAGTGGGCGGACATTTGCGCCCCCAAGGATATGGGGGGCATAGGGATCATTTCCTCTCACACATGAATGTGGCCCTCATGCTTCGTTGTCTCGCGGATCCCGACGGACGACGGGGCTGTGGCTAAGGTTGATCAAAGCTAAGTATCTGCTGGTGCCCGCTCCTAGCCTATGATCGCCGGAGGGCTCTCGCTTTTGGAGAGCCATCCAGACATCAAGCCGATCCGAAGGGCTTGTTATTTCCACCGGAATGGGAAAACACCGTCTTACGGCTCGACCCTTGGGTGGGCGCCCCTGCGTCTCGACGCCCGAGCTTTCGCGATATGCACAGATACCTTGCTCTTGGTGGTGATGCCTTCCGGGACGAGTCCAGCACGCTATGCTCGCCGAGCCTTGGGGCCGCTGAAGCGGCGACTGGGAGGACTTCGGATGTCTTCCATTGCCCCACTCCCAATCCCCGGATAGTATGTCCTGGCACCTTTCGCCCTCGGGCGTGTTTTCGGTGGGGTCCATGTACCGGGCCCTCTTAGGTGGGCCATCCGCTTCTTGGACAACCCCTCTGTGGAAGGCCCCCCTCCCTTTGAATATTAAGATCTTCCTTTGGCAGTTGTTACGTGATCGGCTTCCTTCCGGGGTGGAGGTGGCCAAGCGGCAGGGCCCGGGGAATGGCCTGTGTCCGCTTTGTGCGGTCTCGGAAACGGGGCATCACATCTTCTTTTCCTGTCCCGCAGCTCGGTTCCTTTGGAACTTTACCCATGAGGCTCTGGGGCCCGTGTGGCAGGCCGCGGACCTGGGGGAATTCCTGGATGCCAATGCAAACCATACCGGTAGGAGGAGGCGCCTCTTCTGGTTCTTGTTCGCAGGGATGACCTGGACATTATGGAACATCCGGAACAAGATGGTCATCGAGCGTGTCTTTCTTCGCAGGGCCTCTGACTCGACCTTCAAATTTCTCGCTTTTTTGCAGCAGTGGTACCCGTTGAGTAGACAGGACAGGCGCTGGACGGGATGATTGAGCACCTCATCGTGGCGGCACGCCAAATTGCTTCTCCCTCCGGGTCCTGAGCGCCCTTGGGGCATGTTTGTATCCGTCTGTGCCAGACTGTGTGGGTGTTGAGTGTGTTGCGTGGTCTATGTGTTTGGTGTTGAACTATGTCACGTGGTCTAGATATTGTATGGTTGTTGCTTTATTTATAAAGCTGGGCGTATGCCTGTTTCGAGAGATCAATTACGTTCTTCTTTCAGCTTGTCATATTCTATCCTTTTACAGAAAGGAAAAGAGGAATTATCAAGTAATAACTTCATCAGAATAATTTTTGTTAGGTTTATGTTGGTAAAAATGGCCTCTTGCCAATTAAAGTTATTTGTCAGCATTTCAGTAAACATAGAAAGTTACTCAAGCGAAGTGTGGAGTAACACCCGCCTACAAAACCTTAGACTTGATATTAAATATTTAATAAATTAAAACTTCGTTACATGTTGTTTACCGAGCACGGACGACATGCTTAAGAAGCGTAATAACATCACAAACAAACTCTTAGTATCTTATCATGTACATTTATTTTACACCAACAGTAATTATAAATAAAGTCCCCCAATTTCACGTGAACGTGAAGTTCATCCGCTCCGAACTTCTTGTTATTTCATTTCACACCGTCTACCATAAAAGGATTGATGACACATCGAGTAATAATTCTTTCATAACTATTCAGGTTAAGGAAACCAAGTTTTCTTGCAAATTTAAATTTTTTGTTGTCATTGTAGAAACCCTAGGAGGAAACTCGAGGAAAGTATGAAGTGAACACATAACCCTAGACTTGGCACTAAATATCTATTTGATTAAAACAATTTTGTGTCTTGTTCATCTACCGTAGCATGAGCGGTATTTGGCGGCAAGCCCAGACGGTGTAATGGAACACACTATCATCATCAATAACAACATAATTGACAAACTCTATAAATCTTAATGAGGGTGGTAAATAAAGTCTCCCAATTTCGTCAAAACATTAACTTCGTCACCTCCAAACTTCTATATGAGATACTATGGGTTGAGGTGATACTCAAGCCGAAGAGAGCATTGACCCATCCTCTCTCCCTCCCGCGGGCAACGGTAGGGAACCCTAGTCAACCACCCTCTAGACCCATCTATCGTCTCCTCCTTCTTCTCGTCATCGTCAGATGGGGATGCTGGGTGCTAGTGACGACGGGGCCCTCCCTCCCCCTCGTGTGGCGGCCTCGACGCGAGCCGGATGGCTCGCCTGGGCTTCGTGCTGGCGAGGGCGCAGCGGCTCCGTCGGTGGTGTGGCGGCTTTGCGGCGCGTATATGGCGACGATGATGACGCAAATGTGGTGGCCCTGACAGATTATGCGTAGATGCGGGCTCTTGGGACGGAGATCTCAGAAAGTGGACTGCGCGTGCGACTCTAAGGTGGGCAACAAGGCAGTGGTGGTGGCATGTCCCTTCAGACACGAGGATGCTAAAGGCAACAGGGGATCATGGTGTCAGTGCAACCAAACCCACATCATGATGTGGAGGCCGAACTCGGGGACAGTGGGCGTTCCCAATTCTCGAGCACAATACAAAGGTTTTTCGGTCGAAAGCTCAGCGCTTCGATGCTAACACCGATGATGCATGTTGGTGTTGTAACCCTCTTGGGGTCACGGTAGTGGGTACCTTCTCCGCACTAGAGGTCAAGGTGAAAATCCTCGACCGCCGGTTAGGACAACGACGCATAGTGCGTAGTTACCCTCTTGGGTGTGTTGTCATGGAGCTATGATCCACTCAGTCTTGTTTTGGTGTTTCCGGTGGCAAGTTTTGGTATTTCCGGTGGCAAGTTTTGGTTCTATGTGTACCTTACTTCTTTAATCTACTGTTTAAGAAGGTCCCCTCAACAACCCCCCCCCCCCCTCTATTGGTTTGGCCATTGTTGCTTTATTTATAAAAAAGGTGAAATCCTGTTTCAGAAAACTTTCTATATAAAAAATACTTTCTCTATCCAGAAATAACTGACTTGGATTTGTCTAGATTTAAATGCATCTAGTATTTTAGTGTATAGATATATTTTAAACAAACATAAATCATTTATTTCTGAACGGAGGGAGTAGTCAATTAATGTATAAACTTCCAGGAGGCTAGCTTCGAACATGAAGAATAAAAAGAGGTATGTAGTATAATAATTTAGAGAAAATATAGCATAAAAGAAGTAGATATGAGAAATTCAATTTGGAGATGGAGATTTTGTTTTGGAGATAGACAGAGAATTTAATTTGGAGATAGAGATTTTTTTTGTAGATAGAGTGAGAATTTAATTTGGAGATAGATTGATAGATAGAGATATTCCGAGATAGAGATAGAGATAGAAGACCGACGTGATGAGAGAGAAAGTGTGAGCTAGAGGGGAAACCGGAAGATACAAAACAAACAAAGCCACATGAACAGGTCGTGGTCAGACTCGTCCTCCTCCGCTGCTCCGTCGCCGCCCCTCGCGGTCTGTGGAGTGGATGAGCGGCTGCCCCGTAGCCGCTGGGCCCGTCGGGTTCTAGGACCGCCGCCGGGCATGGCGAGCGTCGGGCGCAGCAGATAGAGGCACAGGGGAGAGGGCGGCGGGTCGTTCGAGCGGGACGCTGTCCATTCCGCCTTCGATCATCATGGTCCGTGCTCGCCTGCTCTAGTCCTGTTCTAGTCCCATTCGGTCTGGCTTGAAATGCGCTTTGCCCTTTGTCCCGGCTATATATCTTGAGTGTGTGCATGTGTGCAGCTGAATGGTCGCTATCCGGGCAAAATCATTGCGTTGCATCCAAAGGTGTTATTGACGCTTCCCCATGGGGCAACCACATGCGATTGTTATTCTGAGCCCTCGGATCGATCCCTTACAGAGCATCTGGGCCATCGGTTTGCAGTAAGTCTTGTTTGCCCCTGCCAACAGTGTTTTGCTATTTTTTAGTGTGCACCCGTCCTTGCTACCCAGTCATGTGCACCTCTCAACCACATTACCCTTGCTTTAGGTATGGTCCCACGTGTCAGCCTCCATTGTAATGTTTTATTGAGGCTTGTGTCGGTACAAGTTGTCTATCCTGGTCGATCTTGCCCTTCCACCACAACTCAATCCACGCCCACCCTGTTCTCTCCCAATCCTTTGCCCAGTATAATCCTCCACGGTGAAAAACCTAGCCGCCGCTCATCTCGTGCTCACGCCTCACGCCCCCTCCGCTTCCTCCCGTGAACTCCTCCTCCCATCCCTTCCTCTCCCAGCAGCCGCCGCCAGTCCCTCCGCTGGCGCCGTCCCTGGCTCCGGCTCCTTACCACCACCACCATCGCGAGAAGCATCAACATGAGCATCAGCACAGCGCCATGGCCCCAGCCTTGGGACCTCTACATCGAGCAGCGACGGTGAGCAGGACCCCCTTCCACTGCCGGCAGTACACGTACGCTCTTGTCTCGCTCGCTGCAAAACAAACTCACCGGCGTCTCCGACGAGGTATGCAGTGTCGGAATAGGACTGTGGTGCGGCGCCATGGAGGACGAGAAGACGGAGAAGGAGTCGCCATACCGGGCGTGAGAGTACGGGCTGCGAGGAGATGGTGGGGAAGAATGCGTCATGAGGTGTTCCGGCCACAAGCCTCCCCCAGTAGCCATCAAGGAGATCGAGCGCCGCCGTGTCGACGACTACATACGTACTCCAATTTCTCTCCTTCCTCTCCTTTGATTTGTATTTGTAATCTGGCATTGATATCTGGTGGTTGCTTGAAATATGCTCCGTTGTCCAGATGGTATTTCTCTGCTTGGACTATTTGTGAATACTACCTCTTTATTTTTTGCTTGCTCATGCACCTTCTTTGCAAAATGTTTAGAGGGTGTGAATTGACAATGGGAGTCATGTCCCTGGATGCGTGTTCAGGCTCCTGTGGAGTCCTCACATACTTACAGTCAAAAAATTATATTACCTCAGCTGTTTGTGACAAGTCAAAACTTATGGATTACCTAAATTTCCCTAAAATTGTAGGTACAAGAAATTTAACTGCTGGAGTTTGATATGCTGGATTGTATGAGGTTAGTGCAACGAAGGTATTTGCTAGAATGAGTTCGCTGCTGAGACGAGTCTACCAGACGCTTCCATCAGTTGTAAAAAAACTCCTGGACTTAGGTAGGTGCACACGGATCAAAGGCTCCCATGATGTTATATATAGACCGATAATTCCTGTGATTTCATATCGTTTTTGCACCATCGTTTTGTTCAGATTTTCCTAAAATGTTAGGGACTCATCCATGCAGAGAGCTTTGTTCCTTACATGCTTGTTAGGTACATTTGCTTGTGTCTTTTGTGCTTGGTTTGCTAATTTCTTATGGTTTATTTGACTTCTACACCTTACAGGTTCGATATTCTATTGTACTATGCTTATGAAGCCTTCTGTAAAATGTTTGTAGGCCTGGACCGACATCGAAGAAAGCTCATTCAGATGGATAAACAAAGAAGAAAACCTAGATTAGCATCAGGTACACAATCTGAAATGATATTCATAGGTCTTATATGAAGTCTATGGATATTCCTGCAAGTTTTGGTGGGGAGTAAATAGTGAATCAGATGTAGTATCTACTATGACAATAGAGTAAGTGATTAGGCGTAAATGACAAAACTATGTTCATGATATCGAGGAGAAAGAAAGCCTATGCTCTTTGGCATTGCTCTGCTCTGTCTTCAACTTAGTTGTTGGCTGATTTCTGCTTTTCTTTCCCACGATGCCAGCTTTTGGTGATACATGTTACAAGTGGATATTCTTTCTCTGTTGTTTGCGTATACTGGACTTTTGAAGATTGTGCTCATATGCGTTTACTATCTTTGTCTCACTTTGTGCTAGGCATTCTCTAGCATATCCCAATTTGCCTTTGCACCATATTATCTGCAGCTGCTGGCACAACACCCAGGGCAACAACTCTAGCGCTAGGGCCTCTACCGGTGAACATGATGCTAGCCATAGCCGGAGGTGAGCCCAGACCTCAAGAAAAAACTTTTGTCTTATTTGCATTTGTGAAGAAACGAAAGTGTGACACTTCACACATTAATTCTAAACATTATTCTCTGCCAATAACAAAATAAACATTTAGCCTTGCTGACTAAATATTTTTTTTTCTGCATTCAAAGTGATTGTCCGGCTTCTGGTGAAGGGAACTGCATAGGGTGAATCATATAAGCTACATGTGGACGCATGTACTATTGTCCTCTTGTCCTATACTTTTCATACCATAATAATGTGGTTGAGAAATTTCGCATATAATAGTGGTCCCTTCTGTTTCATTCCATATATGGAGTATTTATTTCTGTTAAATTATTACTCACATCTGTATCGGTTCTTGCTAATGCCAAAAGGTTATTTCTTATTTACTCATCATAGGTTCTTCATGTGTGACCTATTCTTAAATGAAATCCCAAAGCAATCAGCTTACATTTGATATCATATTTTCATATTTGCACCATGAGAATCTGAGAAGAACTGAAGTATCATGTATGCACTGTTGACCCTCCTCATTATTGCCTCGTTCGCCATTTCACCCCGAGGGACAGGAAGAAAAGCAATAAGAGTAGGACCGTTACTTTCATGTATATTTGTTTCCCTACTTTGTCAAAAGTGTTAACCAAGTGCAGCTTTGTCAGATAATAATAATCGGAATTTTAGAACCGTAAGTGCAGCTTTGTCAGATAATAATAACCAGAGCTAGGATTAGTAAGAAAGTATTTAGCTATATGTTAGCTATATTTCTATGGTTTACTGATAATCGTCAATTAATTATTTGTTGTCTACCAGTAAAGTTCTTAAGAGTTGTGATCCCACCGTTGATCGTGTTCTTTCTTTTGCTTCATTGAATCTGAACTATTTAATTACAATTTTTTTTGCAGTACCTTGCATTATTTGCCATGTATTTATTATTCACGTAGGTTGTCTTCATCGAGTTTGCATTGTTTTTGTTAGTATGCATGGAGAACCGGGAGCTAAATCTCACATTCAAATCTCCCTTCTATCAATCAGTTTATGTGCTATTATGTGTGTAGGACCCATACATGTTTTCTACTCTGAAATATTGAGAACTGGGAGCTAAATCTCACATTCAAATAGTCTTTTAGTGTAGATCAATTTCTGTTGTACATGCTGGATTTCATCCGAGTTTTTCTCTCCTACCGTGCCCCTACTCTCAAAAATGTGCTCCCGACTCTACTGCAACCGCAGCTGCTGTTATGCTTTATTCCTAAAGTGAAGAAGAATAGAAGATCCTGCTGGGTGCACAAGCCTCAGTTATGATTCTGAGGGTGCTGGCACTTGATCATATAGTTATTATGTAAGTTAAATAGGCTAAATTTTCAATTACTTGCTTTGACTCCTGAAACATCTAACTGATTGAACTATCCCTTAGGTTGTCATGCAAAGTGGTGGTGCTGAGCTGGAAATGCGAGAGTGATGCAGTGCTGGTCAGAAGGTAAACTCTATTCGGTTTATTTTGTTGGTGTAAACTTCAGCTGTTGTATTAGATTTGCCAGTCTCTCACAATTTGATTGTCTTCTGCAGCAACTTGATTCACTTGTAGTTACCTGAAGAATTGAGTACTCGCAAAAAAGTATAGGACTGACCCACATACAGAGTCTACTGGTACTACCATTGATAAGAGGTATCCATTCTTATTAATAAAACAAATTTTCCTATGTATAGATATTTTTCATATGGCTGTATTTTGTTATGCTGATAGAGGCATGTCTGTAATATATTTGTAGGTGCAAGCTGCCTTTTTTATGTATAGAGAGCTCAGCCAGGTGGAGCAGGCAACAAGAACTAAGATCAGAATTAGGTAAATCTGAAAGAATCTCGATACATGTTCTTATGTATACCCTATGTATATTCTTACACATTTCAATCAGGATTATATGGTAAATCATGTCTACTAAGCTTTTCTTCTAGGATTAATGGTTGGGAGTAAATCATATGCCTATGGACTATTGTTTGTCATTGGTCCGCTCCATTATCGTCTTGGTCATTGTCTTATTTCAGATTTTATTCTAGCAGGGGTATTGGCTTTCGGTGATACAAGTTCCAGGTGAATATCCTTGTCCTTGTTTATTTAAACTGGATCCCAAAAGATCATGTCCCTTACTTTTGATGTTGGCATGTAAATATGAACATGTGCCCGTCGTGCTGATACTCCAGTGCACCTTCTATGGATGCTGCTTTCGCCAAATATCTTAGGCTTTAAGATTGTGCTCCATAGTAATTAGTTTGTTTATGCCCTCCTGATAGTGTATGTGTGTTGCAGTGTACTGAACCTACCGTTTTGCATATGTGCTATGTAATTATTTGCATCTACTAGCTATATTTCCTCGAGACTTCCATATGTAACCATTATGTATGTAAGAGCAATTGGATTTGCTCTAGATGAACACTACCACTGATATGTATTTTCCCGCGTTCTCCGGTATGCTACATTTATGCATGTAGGAGCAATGTATTCTCCAGAGATGTCAGTTTTTTATCTACCATTAGTGACCAAACCTCTAGGATTTGAACATCTGCTTAATTAGTTTGTGGATCCACTATGATTATATATCAGTTATTTTGTACATGGCATGTTAGTAGTATTCAGAATAGAGTTTTATCACTATGAAAGAAATCTCACCGGCTCTCACCCTGCTATCTAAAAATGCTCGGTATTGTTCTCGCTAAACTAGGCATGCTTCATTTTGTGTTGTTATGTGCGTTGAACTATACCTTAGCTTAGCAAACTGGCCCTGAAATGATGCAAAAGGAAATAAACTTGGATTGTGGCTAGGATAATATATTTGTTGTGGATTTGTGGATTTGTAGTGTCAAAAGAAAGAAGCAAGTTGTGGTCAAAAGAAATATGCACTGGTATAATATATCAGTTGTTATATGTCACATTCAACTCAAAAAAAGTTTTTATATGTCACATAGAGCTCTAATTGTCAAGAAGTTGATGACCCTGTATACTTGTTGGCGTTATGTGAAACGTGATTTGTGACAGCCGGGGGATTGTGTGCCAAGGTAATCAAAGAAAGCTTGTGATGTTAAAAGTGTTTAAAAACAACTCATGCACACCTAATTGGTTCCTGGAATGGCAATTTCTTCTTTAATAAAAAAGATCCATTACTTGCTGTATTTTTGTTCTCTAAATGATAAATAGTTTGGTCAGCTTATAACTGTTGATATACATGCCTTCTTGCAGGTGGTAAGACGATTAGAGATTTGTGGTTGCTAGGGCTTATGGTGCTTCTCATGTCGCACCATTTGTACTGAGATGAAATTATTGTTAAGGATATGGTAGTGCGTTAGTGTGGCAATAAGTGTATACATATGCAACATTTAGCTACACTAAGTGTCTATTTATTCTCTTAGCTTGCTTAATATAGTGTTTTATAAAAATATAAATAGTTGCAAGAGTTACGGGATCGTGCGCCAAGGCGCACCTCTGAATCTAGTATGCTAGAAAGCGGAGCACTTGCCTAGCGCGGCGCCGTATCGCCGGCGGAGACGCTTTGCACCGAGAGAGGTCCCGCCAGCCGATCTTCTTCCACTCGGCATGAGTACGAGGGATACTATCGGGTGACTTGTTAATTGTTATTTCTAGTCCAGCAGGTGAAGCAGCCCCGTCGCATGGATATTTGCAGTACATCGGGTTGATGTGCCATTCCATCCCTGAATTAATTTTATTTTTCTAGCTGAGTTACTTTTAGGATTACTCTCTCGAATCCCCTACCACAACTGTACTGTTTTTCTTTTTCTTTTTCTTTTTTGATCAACTTTATTGTTGGTGGTTGCAGTTGGGGCAGCCGAGCCCGTGGAGAAGAGTATTTTTTGCCAGATCTGTCCAAGTCTCAAAAGTTTAATCAAGTCTGACCCTTTCTCAAAACTAATTCAAAATCTGATCCCTGGGTCGGCGCCGTTTAGAACGGCGCCGAAGTTATACAGGTCGGCGCACACAAAACAGAAAACCGACATGAAGGAGGTCGGCTCCGTTTAAAATGACGTCGACGTTGGCTCCGTTTAAAACGGCGTCGACCTCCCTAGTTTGCCTCCCAGCAGTTTTATCTTGACGCCGATTTGTACAACTTCGACGCATTTTATATGACGCCGATCCCAGGGGTCAAATTTTAAATTAGTTTCAGAAAAGAGTCAGACTTGGTTAAATTTTGCAGATTTGGGTGGATTTGGCAAAAAAATACTGGAGAAGACGAGCAACCTGTTATTAAAGAATCAATGGAAGGCAAATTTTGTCTTACCCGTACTGTATGTGCTACGGGCACGCACCTAGCAAGTAGTACTTCTCCCCGAGTCGTCACTACTCAGCGTACGTACCGGCAACCGTCGAGTGCTTGAGTCCCGCACTAAAACTGGCAGGCAGGCAGGCAGGGTGATCGATACGGGAGACTGCTCTGCTGTGTCACCATTTGACGGTGATCTCACGCTCAGACGACTCCGCCGGCCGCGTACTGCCTGCTCCCCCGCTCCGTCTTTATTGCAGCGGCCTGCAGAGGGGCGGGGTGAGATGAACGAGCGATCTGAGTTGGATTCGTCAGGATCGATCACCCGTCATCTCCGCTGCGTGAAGAAAAATGAATCTAAACTTTTTTTACTGTATATATTAATTCTAAAGTTAAGTAAACCTATATACTAAAACAAGTCTAGATTTTTTTTTATAAATCTAAAACATTTTATATTTCGAAACAGAAGGAGTACGTACGTCCGACGGGCCCTACCCGACCAGACTAGTACTCCCTCCGTCCCGGTTTAAAGGACGCAATTTGTAAACCATGCAATCCCAAAATACTCTATAATTAGACACAAAAGCATTTAATCTCTGTAATTACTCTTGTGTGAAAGCAATAAATACTTGCATGCATGTGTGAACAAATGTAAACACTTTCCTAACTTTTTTTTTCTTCTTATGCATGTTCTACTACATACTATTAAATGGACCAATTAAATGACACCTAAGACCCAGAAAATTACAAATTATGTCCTTTAAACCGGGAACGGAGGGAAGTAATTGCTTTCTTCGTTTTCGGGTAAAAAACGAGACCCGTCCTTGCCCCGTACTGGAGTACTTGGCATTTCGTCGCCCACGCTGATCATTGCACCTGCCTCACTGTTTCTGCTCGCCTCCGTACGCGCGCGGTATCCGCACAGATTTCCTCATATCATTTGAAAGCCGTCAGTATTTATTCGGTTAACCGAGCCCATGAGTATTTCCTCACATGAGTATTTCGTACTAGAAGCGAAATACTAAGCGAGCTAGACAGAACCACGAGTTAAACCTGTGTAGTATCTCCGAGGAGGACACGAGACCACGATTACACAATACATGGCCGCGCGTGCACATTGATCGCACGCATGCCGGCCACGACACCCCACGGCCGCCTGGCAATATACAATGGCATATACTACCTCCGTTTTAAGCTTTAAGACGCACACGCTTTTTAAAGCAAAGTTTGACAAAAAGAATTGAGAAATAAAATCTTGATCATATTGTACATAATTAGTAT
Organism: Avena longiglumis; assembly: GCA_030063025.1. Lineage (NCBI taxonomy): Eukaryota > Viridiplantae > Streptophyta > Magnoliopsida > Poales > Poaceae > Avena > Avena longiglumis. The sequence continues at coordinate 486,207,182 of CP125975.1, read as the reverse complement.
CGTCGGATCGTATTGAAAAATATTTTTCAGTGATACTAGTTTTATATTAAAACTCTTTATGTATTTAGAGTAATTCTTGGTCAAAGAAAAAACACGTAAAACGAAGACGTTTTAAGTCATGAAACAGAGGTAGTATATATATATTCGCTCGTGTCCCGTCTCGTGCGCGAGATGCGGCCAAATCCTCCATTCCTCCTCTCGGACTCTTTGCCCGTGATTAGCAACAAGACGAGACACAGACAATACCTAACACTACATTAGTTATTTTGTTCCCTGATGATGAATGGTGTTCCCGTCGTCTCATGCGTCGGATGTGTCGACACCAACACAACGCCTACGGAAAGAGGAAACGTGGACTGAGGCATAGCCCAGTGGTAAGGTGTGCTGATACACTTCTGTCCGTCCAGGTTTGAGCCTTCTTACTCGTATTTCTGGTACGTACGTACAAATATATCTTTCAAAAACTGACAGTGGTTATCCCACTTAAACATTATTTCTTTCTACGAAAAGAGGAAAAGAGACCACCACAGCCAGCTTCCGCCTTCTGCGACCCATGATCTTCACTGTACAAAGAAAGAGTCGCAGCTAGAACTAGAAGGGAAAAAAAAGGAAGGCTCGGATGGACACGTTGGTGCCACGGTAGACCCACAGCACGTACGCGGCAGACGTCGTGCGCAGGAAAAACAACTGAGATGCGCCGCCCTGCTCTGGCTCTGCTCTGCTCGACAGCCGGCGCGGAACACGAGCGCGGCAAAGCCATGTCTTGGAGAGGAATCTCGTTGACTCTAGCCTCTAGGTGCAGCGGACATGTTCCCGTTTCCTTCGCTGCTGTGCGGCCAGCGCCAGCCACGGCCAGTGCTAATTAGACCTCTCTCTAGTGGAACGTCTAAATAAAGAATGTCTATATTTTTATATAGACGACCGTGTATAAAGATTCTTTTTTAGATGTTCTCGGTTTTTCAGTGGAGCGTCTATATCCAGAAAGTCTATAGTCTCTCTCCTATATTTAACAATATATTCTAACTACCATCCAACGGCTATATTTCCAACGGCTATATTTCTTACGGCTATATTTTCAACGGCTATATTCTCAAGTCTATATATACCACCCCTCTCACCTCTCATCCAACATTCCCCAGCGTACCTTCTCTCATATCTCTCCTAAAATACTTTCTCATTTCTAACACAACAGAGTGGAAACTTTTCCTCTTTGGATATGCTCATGAATTCATCGTTGTCTTCATCTGACGACGATGAACTTATTATTGCAGCATTTGCAGAGCGCAAGGAGGAAGAGCACATGATGGGGATATGCCTACTGGGGTATCCTCAGCGGGACGTTTCCGACTGGCCCGAAGGCTGGCGAGTAGGCCTGCAGAACGGCGAGTGGATCAAAGCCCATCAAGGTACCAGGCGACTGGAGATTGAAGGCCCAGGCGAGTAGATAGGCCCGATGGTCGAGTTAAGCGATTGGCGATTGTAAACCGAATTGGTTGAGATATGTAAACCCTAGGGAGGTGAGCCTATATAAACCTCCCAAGGGGTGAAGGGATCGTTCCTCAGACACCCAAGCAACTCGCCGCCTAGTCGCCGAAGTTCGCCCATTGTAAACACCTCCATAATACAATCTAGCAGAGTAGGTCTTTACCTCCGGGGCCGAACACAGGTAAAACCTCGAGTCTCCGCCTCATCTCGCACCGCAGATGGCAGCCGCCTTGCCCTTCGTTCTACTACTGCCGCCGATTGCGGATCTCGCCGTGGTCATTCCTCGGCGGGCGCCCACCGTGGGCCTGGCGGTCTGGCGGTGTTCGCGGCGAGATCCAATCGCCCATCAACGAGCCGCCACGGCCGCATGATAGCGATCGGCGAGATGCTCCGGATCTTGCCGAGCAGCTACGTCCCGGCGCGCGACCGTCACGCCTGGCGTGATCCCGCCATTAGCACGATCGGCCTCTTCGCCGGCTTCACCGACGCCATCACTCGGAGGACTCGGCTCGCATCCGCGAAGTCGCCACCACGCGATCGGCTCCGAGAGCCGATCCGCACGATGCACCGCCTCCGAGTGCGACTCGCCCACGAACGCGTGGCGAGAATTCAGCCGCCGGAAGACGCGACCCTCGCCGACGACGCCGACTTCGGCCCGGCGTCACTCGCCGGATCCATCACCGGCCTCGTCCGCAGCTCCATCGCTCAGTCTCCAACGCGGAGATTTCGAGACCCTCCATCCTCGGGATCGACTCGACTCGGGTCGGAGAACTCCGCCGACCTCCACGACGGTGCGCCGCCACGCCAGCGGCCTACATGGCCACCGTACCGATCCACCGGAGGACCCTTTCTCCACCCCGATCCTCCAAACGCCACGGCAACGGAGGTCGAGGAACTCCGCCTAAAGTTGGCGGAAGCGACGCAAAGAGCAGGCCGAGCGCGAAAATTTCGCCTCGGCGGGTGGCAAGACAGAACTGTCACGCTACCACCAGCGGATCGGTCACGCTGAATCCCACCGTTCGGGCGTGCCTGAACTTTGACGATAAGCGACCGGCGCCAAGACGCGAACGCGATCTGCGAGAACGCCGCAGAGGAAGCAACCGCCCCGCCAGATCGGCGGCGATGGGTGCCGCCACCACCCAACCGCACCCTCCTGAGGACCAGCCGGATAGTCGTCTCCTCACGGAGCCTTGACGCGAACGGCCTTCCACGTTTCTCCACCCCGATGGACAACCTCGTGGCCGAGCCGCGGCCGACAAAGATTACGGCGACGGCGCCTTACAAATCCAAGACGTCAGGCCCTACTCGCGAAGGCCGTGGAACAGCGGTAGCGCCGACTCGCGGCGAGTGTACTCGCGCTCCTCGGAAGCGGCGGCCTCGGCGGCCGTCCGGTGGCAAACACCCTCAATTGCCCGCCACGAGCCACCGCAGCTCCAACGACGACCCGCGAATCGCACTTTCCACAACGATCCCGGGCGGCGACCAACCTCGCCGCCAATGGAGAGCAAATCGACGCCGCACTCATATCATCGCCAACCAGAATCGGCGCGACGCCCGACGACTTGCGGCACCTAACTACTCGCGCGATGGCGAGCCTATGGGTCGCCATCGACTAGGGCCCAAGTGCTTCGGACCAATGATCCGAGGCGAAAAGTACCCACCCAACTTCAAGGCGCCCAAGGAGATCGAAAAATACGACTCCTCGTACGACCCCGCGGTCTGACTTGACACATACCTCATGGCAATGGGGATCGCGGGTCACACCGACCTACTCGCCGCCGTTACCTCCCATCGATGATGGAGGGACGTGCAGGCAATGGATCAACACGCCCCCGGGACAGATCGACTCACGGGAGGAAATGCGACGCTTCCGTCAGCACTTCGAGTGCTCCTACACCCGCCACCACCATCGAGGACTGAACGATGCGTCCGGGGACCCATGAGTCGACCAAGCTGGGTCCAACGGTGGCAAGAGCTCTGTACAGCGGTCGGCATCCACCGGACACCGCTATCCATTGCTTCAAGACCTCGTGCCGCCACGAGCCTCTAGTCGCCAAACTCAAGCGACACGCCCGCGCTCGACAACATCCCGACCTCCTCGAGATCGCCAAACGACACGCCGAGGAAGATCCCAATCAAGGCGTCGACGAGTCCGGGGACAACGACGACGGCGGCAACGACGGCGGCCCGAAGCAGACCTACAGCGGCACTCGCCTCACGCAAGCGCCGCAACGATGGGCGAAGTCGACTTCGTCGCCAATGCTGGGCATGCACAACGCGACCCAAGAGCTACCGCCGACGGAGGGCAAAGACGCGACGGCGGAACTACAAGAACAAACCAAGGTTCGATCCGCGCCCTCCTTAACCAACCATGTGCGTTACAGCAGGGAAGGAAAGCCCGCCACGCACACCACCGCCGACCGCCACACCCTCGGGGAGATCGAGAAGGCACGCAGACGCGGAGGACACCGACAACGGCCCGCAAAATGGCGGAAAATTCGCAAAGTGGCGGCTCACTCCACACCTTCACCGCTTCAACACGCGCGAGAAGAAGGTCATCGCCGCCGCTGCCGTCCAACGCGGTGGCGGACAGACGTCCCCGCCTCGAACCGGTGGGCAACCTATCACCGGAGCCGAAGACCACTCGCCACGCATCGAGTACCGGGGCGAGTCGCCTGGTGGTCAAGCCCAAGGTCGGCGACTCGGCTCCCCAAGACTCGATGGACGGCGGCAGCTCCATCAACATCCTCTACCTCGACACCTTCAGCGGCTCCGCGATCGATGATCGAGACAACCCACACCACGTTCCACGATCGCCCCCGGTCGGAAGGCGTACCGATCGGCAAGGTCACGCTACCCGTCACCTTCGGCATCCGCGAACTTCCGCACCGAGCGGATCGTCTTCGAGCTGGTGCCCTTCGACAGCCTTACCATTGCGTCACCTGGGCGCCAGCGTTCGCCAAATTCATGGCGGCACCCACTACGCTGCATAACGCGATGAAGCTCCCCGGCCGTGCGGCGTCATCACCATCAACGGCGACCGACATGGCCGCCAATGCGAGGCCAAAGGAGCCGACTCGCCGACGCCGTGATCGCGGCGGAAGCTAGTCACGCCGATGAGCTCGCCAATACGCGAGCGGGTCAACAACGACCCCACAATACTCAAGAAGCCCAACTCGAGGGCACAAACACCTCAACCTTTGAGGCCACGACGCACACGCACTGGTCGAAGCTGGTCCCAGCGACCCGGCCCGACGGGTGACGACGGACAGGCATGAGCCCAAAGATAGGAAGGCGCTCATCGAAGTTCCTTCGTGAGAATAGGGACATCTTCGCATGGAAACCCTCCGACATGCCCGGTGTCCCTAGGGAGCTCATTGAGCACAAACTAAACGCCGACCCCAAAGTGCGACTCAAGCCGCCACGGCCCTTCAATGAAGAGCCGTCGAGCAATTGCCGAAGAAGTGCAGCGTCGCTGCCGGCTTCATTCGCCAATCAAATACTCCAAGTGTGGTGCAAACCCAGTCCTGTCGAAAAGAAAACGGACTGGAGAATGTGTATCGACTACACAAACTGAACAGCCCGCCCAAAGGAGCAGTTCGTCCTCCCGCGGATCGATCAAATCATCGACTCCACCGCGGGCTCGGAGTCGCTATGTTTCCTCGACGCCTACTCTGGGTATAACCAGATCAAAATGGCTGTCGAGGACGAAGAGAAGACGGCGTTTATCACGCCATTCGAGCCTTCGCTACACCGCCATGACCTTCGCCTCAAGAACGCCGGGCGACCTACCAGCGGTGCATGCAAGAATGCCTCGCGAGCCAAATTGTCGCAACATCCACGTCTACATAGACGACGTGGTTGTAGACTCCGCTCGCCAAGGCGATCTACTCGCCGATCTAGCGGAGACCTTCGCCAACCTGCGGAGGTACAAGATAAAGCTCAACCCAGGCAAGTGCACCTTCGGTGTACCCGCCGGGCAATTGCTAGGGTACGTCGTCTCCAAACGAGGAATCGAAGCAAACCCAACAAAGATCGACACGATCGCCCGGCTCGGCAAACCCGAGTGCCTGCGCGACGTCCAGAAGCTGGCCGGGCGTGTAGCGGCTCTCAGTCGCTTCATCCCACGCCTGGGCGAAAAGGCGATGCCACTATACCGCCTGATGCGCAAGAATCCCACCTTCCAGTGGGACAAGGAGGCGGACGACGCGCTCCGCGACCTCAAAAAGGTGCTACTCGCCACCTCTACTCGCCGCACCGTCGACAAGGAGCCCATGCTGGTTTACGTCGCGGCGTCCGAAGCGTCGTCGCCTGTAATGGTCGTCGAACGACCGGAGGAAGGAAAGAGCCATCCAGCGGCGGTATACTACATCAGCGAGTCCTAGAGTCGCGCGCCGATACCCACAGCACCAAAAGCTGGTATACGGTCTTGAGCTCAGCGACGCCGCATTACTTCAGAGCATCCCATCACGGTCGTTTCCTCCGCTCCACTACAAGACATCATCCGCAATCGCGAGGCGACCGCGGTCGCCAAGTGGCCGCGTCGAGATCGGCGTCCACAACATTAAATACGAGCCACGGAGGGCGATCAAGTCGCAGCATCGCCGATTTCGCCGATCGAGGAGGCCCAGCAGCGTGAGAAGCCGCATTCTCCACCATCGAGCCTGCACTTCGACGGGTCCAAAACGCGGACGGCGCAGAGCGGGATAGTCTTGACCTCACCAAAGGTGACAAGCTCCGCTACATCCTCCTCGAATTCACACCTGCACCAACAACATGGCGAATCGAGGCCCTACTCCACGACATGCGAGCCGCAAAGGAAATGAGCGTCAATCGCCTTCGTGCTACGGGACTCCGACCTCGTTGGGGTCAAGTCGCCGCACCGCGACGCCGTCTCCCTACCATGGCGGCATACCGCCAAGAGGTGGACAAGTTGGGTGGCCACTTCACCGGCTACTCTGTCGAGTGGATCGACAGGATGAAAAACGAGGAGGCCGACTCTCTCTCCCTCCTCCGACCACCTAGATCTACACCACCCGCCGGCGTGTTCCTAGACACCATCTTCACGCCGATCTCTCCTCAAGGAGATCGACATTGAGTCCCGCTCAACCAGGCAACCTTGGTCGCACTCCACCGAGCCGACGACCGGACCAAGCCCTACATCGCCTACACGAGACAGCACCTGCCCGCAGACGAGACAAGCGCTCGAATGATTGTTCGCCGATGCAAGTCCTACACCATCATCGACGGCGAGCTACACAAGCGCGGCCACCGGCGTGTTCCAACGCCGTCCAACCAGCCAAGGACGCAAAATCTTACACGACATCCACTCAGCGATCGCGCCACCACGCTGCCGCTCCTGGTCGCCAAAGCCATGCGACACGGCTTCTCTTGGCCCATCGCACACGCCGACGTCGATATCGCCCAATGCGCGGGTGCCGGTACGCCAACCAGACGCACGTCCCAAGTTCGGCCAAAACAATCCCCATCACCTGGCCATTCGCCGTGTGGGGCATGGACATGGTAGGCCCTTCAAGAAGGCCCCTCCGTTACACCCACCGCTGGTCGCCGTCGACAAATTCACAAAGTGGGTAGAAGCCAAGCCAGTCCGAAATGCGACGGAAGACCGCCACCAAGTTCCTCGCGAGCTTATATACCGCCACGGCCCCAACAGCATCATCACGACAACGGCACAAACTTCGCCAAGGGAGCAATGGCCGATTTTGCGAGGAGCATCACATCCGCTCGACCTCGCCACCGCACACCGAATCCAACGGCCAGCGGAACGAGCCAACCAAAGCATCCTCCACGGTGCGAAACCGCGCCTCAAGTACCACTCGAAGCGCACCGGATGCTGGGTCGAAGAGCTTCCCTCCGTCATCTGGGGAATCCGCACCTCGGTCAACAGATCGACGGGATTCACCCCCTTCTTCATGGTCTACGGCGCGGAAGCCGTCATGCCAACCGACCTCGAACACGACTCGCCGCGGATCGTCCACTACACGGAGGCCGCAAACGAACTGGCCCGCCAAGATGGGCTCGACCAACTCGACGAAGCGCGCGACCTCGCCCGATCGCGCACCGCTATCTATCGCAAGGACTCCGTCGCTACCACGCCGACGGGTGAAAACCCGCACCTTCCAGAAGGCGACTTGGTGCTACGCCTCATCCAGACAAGAAGGGCATGCACAAGCTCCCTCCATGGGAAGGCCGTTCGCTATCGGGCGCAGACTGCAACGACGCCTACTACCTCGCCGGCGTCCGCGGGGACGGTGAACTCGACGTCAGCGGCCCCTGGAATGTAAACCTCCGGAAGTTCTATACCTAGAACCCCACATATGTACTCTCCGAGCTATGAACAAAAGAAACGGTTCTGCAAAATTGCCTACTCTCCATACCTTGTGCCACTCGTGACTGTTCGTAATAACGTCATGCTAAAATACGAAGTCAACCCTTGGTACAGACCGCACGGCTAAGTAGTGCGATGTAAGAGCACTGACTAATTTCAGGTCTTGCATCGTCCACGAAAAACGCCAACCCGGAGCCCCATCGGAGTCGCCTAGCTCGACTGGTTTTACGAACCAAGACATCTGTCATCGCTTCACAACCACGGTCCTCCGCATCCTCGGCATAGCGACTCGAACTAAGTACCACGCCGGGACTGATACCAGTTCGTCTCGATCGGTCGTGAAAACGCCAAGTAAGAGAGCGTGCCCAGACTCGCCACGCGATCGACCCACCGGGCGGCAGAGCGACGCCACACAAACGCGCTCGATCCTCAACCACCCTCGAGTCGCCTTGAACTACCAAGTACCACGCCGGGGACTCGGCCGGACCCGACCCGTCACAGACGGAAAACGGTAAAGTCTGAGCACTCAAGGGAGTCGCCATGATCGGCTCTCCGAGCAAGTAGTCGACTAAATTAACAAAATACATGATAACAACAAACATCATATACAAGGTGAACCCCATAAAGGGCGGACGCTCGGGACTCATCCACAATCAATCCAACATACACAAACAAATAGCAAAATGAACACAACGTTCCATTCAATCGCATGCGTTGTCTTACATTACAAGATATGCCTTTCGCGTAACGCCGCTAACACATTCGTAAACTAAACTACTTTGCAGGCTTCGAAGAAGAGGCACCAGCGTCCCGGCGCTTACGGATGAACGCGGTGTACGGGTTCGATGGATACGTCGTCAGCTCGCCCGCCATCGCCGAGCGGAAAGGCTGCTCAACCTTGAAGTCGCGATGCGGCGGCTCGGGGTCGTTTGGCGCGATGACCGTTCCTTGGTAAGGGAGAAGGTCCCCCATCGACCAGACGCGCTCCGAGTACGCGGCGGCACGTTCCTGCAGCTTTAGGACCTCGGACAGATCCACCGCGCCAGTCGATGAAGGATATCCACTCGTCACATCATCGAGATCGAAGTCCTCGGGGAAGTGGGCGAGCCCAAGGCTCAAGGCCGTCGATGCTCCGCGGCGAAACGCCGACCGCGTCATGAACTCTACGACCGCGGGCGCCTTCTCCAGGTACTCCCACACCTCAACGAGGTCACTGGGAATGACCTCCGTGGGCGACATCTCTTGGAGGTAGGCGCGTATGCAGGTCGCCGACAGCGTCGCCGAGTCGACGAGCATGCTCACGCACTCCCTCGCGTAAAGGGAGCCCGCTTCTTCTTGGCAGCCGATTACACGACCTGCGAGAAGGAGATAACTATGAGTACAATGGAAATCACAAACAGTACAATCGTAAAGGCAAGGAATACGCACTCACCAAGCAAAGGGCGGGCGAGCCCCGTGATGAAACCTTGAAGCGATGTATGGTCGCTCAAGCCCAACAATGATGGCTTCAGACGCCTTTCGATCGTCCTCCGCAGCCACAACGGCAGCCTTCGCTCGCCCGTTCGCCGAACTCGCTTCTTCTTTCGCCTCCTTAAGCTGGCGCTCGAGGTCGGCGATCTTTTGTTCGGCGGTGCCCAATGCATCAAGACCGCTTCCAGCTCACCAGCGAGGACAAGCCCTTGGCGAGCCACCTCACTTGCAGCCACAACTGAAGTTCCTTGTTCGCTCGGAGAGCAGCCGTTCCTTCTCAAGACGCCGCATAGCCAATCGCTCTGCCGACTCCAGCTGCAGACCCTGTACATCTTCAAAATCAGCACTCGGGGACTGGCGGTTGAAAAAATTCCTAAGCGCCCACTCGCTAAAATTTAGCGAGTGCGCACTCGGGGACTGGCGGTTGAAAAAATTCCTAAGCGCCCACCCGCTAAAATTTAGCGAGTGCGCACTCGGGGACTGGCGGTTGAAAAAATTCCTAAGTGCCCACCCGCTAAAATTTAGCGAGCGCCGCACGGGACTGGACTCGACGCGCAAAACAGAAACTAAAGAATCGCCGTTGCAAAACACCGACCTGATCCTCGGGACCAGAGGTACCGGATGGCGCGCCAAGCATGTTGTGCGATTGCGCCGTCACGAGACGCAGCGCCGGTATGACCGCGACGTTGGTCAATCTCGGCCCGGCGATCTCGAGCAGGGCTCGCGTAGCCGCACTTTTCCGTGGCTGCCTTAGTCATGAAGCGGGAAGGTAGCGATTGACGCGCCCTCAAGGAGCTCGCCTCCTCGGCCTCGAACGAAATGCCCCTTCGTGGATGCGGTTGCTTCCACAGCGGGCCCAGCCGCGTGATCGCCGTGTCATCGAGACGGCGACAATGTCGTTGCCTTGGCCTTCTTGCTGCCCTCGTGGCGGCGACTTCGTCCGCCTTCCTCTTCTGAAGGGTCCTCCTCGCTAGCGGCGGAGGGCACCTTGGCCACCGTCGGGTGGCCCATCTTCACTCCGGTCCTATGTATCGAGACAACTCAGTCAAAACAATTTAAATATTAAGAAAGGAAGATGAAGGCCGAGTGCACTTACTTGGCGATCGAATGAAGCGCAGCCCAAGACGGAGGCCGGGTTTCTCAGCTCGGGCCTGGCCGGCGACTAAGCCCCGATTCAAGACGCCGGGCCCAAGACACGGAGGGCTTCTTTGGCGTCGAGGTAGCGGTTGGTGCCTCGGACACCTTCGACGGAGGCCCCTCGTGGAGTGGAGCTGCGGCGGAGCCTCCTTGCGAGGCGAGACCGCCACGCCGAGCCTCCTCGCAAGGCGAAACCGCCACGGAGCCTCCTTGCGAGGCGGTCGCCTCGGAGCCGCCTAGCCCGAGACCGGCCAAGGGCGGAGGTAGTGAAGCCAGGTGCCTCCATGGATGGCGCGTCCAGCGGCGTTGCCGGAGCCGCCCATCGTCGGCCGAGTGGGCATCTGAACCACTACATGGCGTGGCGGTGAGACCATCCTCGGCGGTTTCGTCCTCCTCGCCGGGGCCCTCGCCTTTCTCCTTCTTCTTCTGCGGGAGTGGCTTGACGGGCGAGGTGGTTTCGGGAGTTCCTCGTCATCATGACGCCGAGGCTTGCTCGCCTCGAGCTCGCGTTGACGTTGCCAGCGGGTCTTTCGGATTAGTGGGCGATCTCTTCTTGGATTCGTCCTCGTCCTCATTGCCCTTGGCGGAGGCGACTTCGCTTGTCCTGGGCGGATGGCCCGGAACTCGTCATCGGCGGTGGGAGCCACCTTCCACCACTTGAAATAACTGCGTTAAACATGGAAGAAAGTTAGAATTACCGCATATGCTGCGATCGCGAATGAGATCAGATTATTACCGTTGGACGCCATGGTGTATGGAGGGAGCCCGGCCTGCGCATCCGTGTATGCCGCCTGGGTGATCCTCTTCAGCGCCAGGAGGTAGTCCTCCAGCTTCCACTCGGCGAGGCAGGCCTTCGTCGAGTCTTCTCGGCCCGTGTACTGGTACATATAATGCTCGCGTTGGGCGAGTGGAACGAGACGCCGCCCAAGCCAGCAGTTGTACAGGTTCACCGTCTGGAGCCCCTTCTTCTTCAGACCGCGAATGGCCTGGAGCATCTCGTCGACGACCATCCGCTGGTCGTCGGGTAGCTGGCGACACGGAGATTGCGCTCGGAGCGGTCGGCCGAGTGGAATCGCCGCCTCGCCTTCCGGGTCGCCTCGGTCACGTAAAACCAAGACTTTTTCAGCCGCCGCTTTGGCCGGCAGATCGGTCGAAGAAGGAGGCTTTGGATTTCAGGCGGAAGGTTAAGCCGCCGGCTAGCATTGGGTCAGCCGCCCTCATGCTGATCCGTCCATGGAATGATCTTGCCACAGGGAAAGTAGGGCCGCACCCAAATAACACTCGCAGAACGCCACAAAGATGGCGGTAGCCGATGCTATGGGGACCCAGATCCGAGGGCTGGATCCGTAGTAGGCGCAGGCCGAAGAATAGAGAAGTGGGAAACCCTAAGCCCCGCCGAGGTGACTAGCGGCGATGAACTCTCGCGCGAGGATTCGGGGTCGTTTCTCGGCCATGGATTCGCCAATGGCCTTGGATTCCGGCCTCCTCGAAGGAGGCCAGGCGCCTGGTGCACTTGGATCTGCCCAAGGTTCAGTGAGAGGGCCATGGCTGAGGATTTGCTTGGAGGTCGGAGGCTTGCGGTGGTCGATCAAGGGATCAGGCGAAGGATGTGCGTACTCGGAGGAAATGGTGGGCGGTTGGTTTCCGTAGCCTACCATACCTCTTATATAGCGGAGCTGCCCGCCAAATTAGGGGACCGCATCGCGATGATTACGCCGAAAGTTACCGCGGTTACCTTAACGCTAGTTTGACCACACCCGACGGTCCGCCTCCGCCACTCGGCTCGCTAAAATTACTCGCCGAGGTCGACCCGTTGGTTCGATTCACCCGAGACGCGACTCGGCTTGCGGATTATTTCTTCAGACAGAGCCCGCCGACGATTCGATCGATGCCAACTTGAAGCCAGATACTCCGATCGCCAAGAGCCATCCGCGCCAAATCAACGACGGCCTCGGGGACTCGATGGGGATATGCTCATGGGGTATCCTCAGGGACGTTCCGATCGCCGAAGGGGCGGTAGGCCTGCAGAATCGAGTGGATCAAAGCCCATCAAGGTACCAGCGATGGATATTGAAGGCCCAAAGTAGTAGATAGGCCCTCGGTCCGAGTTAAACGATTGGCGAATTGTAACCGAATTGGTTGAGATATGTAAACCCTAGGGAGGTGAGCCTATAAACCTCCCAAGGGGTGAGAAGGATCGTTCCTCAGACACCCAAGCAACTCGCCGCCTAGTCGCCGAGTTCGCCCATTGTAAACACCTCCATAATACAATCTAGCAGGAGTAGGTCTTTACCCTCCGGGGGGCCGAACCTGGGTAAAACCCTGAGTCTCCGCCCTCATCTCGCACCGCAGATGGCATGCCGCCCTTGCCCTTCGTTCTACTACTCGCTGCCGATTGCAGCATCTGCCGTGGTCATTCCCTCGACAGCACACAAATGCTCGACGCCATGGCGGTTCCAAGCATGGACGTCAGATTATCAATCAAGCAAGAGATGCTGGATTTGTTCTTCTCTGGGATGACTACTTCAGAGAAATTCCTTGCTATCCCGAAAACTTGTTTCGGCGAAGGTTCGTATATAGGCTACCAGCACCCAGCTATACTTTTGTTCAGAGTACAAACATGTGTAAAAATTCAGGTTCAGCGTGTAGTACCAAGGAAATAACAGGTTCGGTAATAAAAAATGCAGCAGCAGCAGCATGCCTTCTTCTCCATCGAACTGGGGCTGCCCTCATCTGCCCGCGTTGGTTGTTGCTAGGCCAGTGAGCCAGAAACCTGCCTTGCCCTCTACCCCACGCTCAGATCCCACCCGCCATCCACCCCATCGAAGGCATTGCTCAGATGCGCAAGATCGTCGTAGCCCCGCCACGCACACGCCGTAGCTGCCTCCGAATCAAGCCGAATCAAGCCGCAAATCAGGCTGAAACGAAGTGCCGACGGCCAGATCTGGCGCCTACCATGGTCCCATGGCCGAATCCCCATCCATCCCGTCTGATTTCTCTCTCTATCTCTCTCTCACCTAGGGAAAATTGAGGAAAAATTGGTGTACCTTGAGCTGCCGAGCGGGGCGACGGCGAGACGGGAGTAGCGTTCCCGCTTGTTTCTCCAACTGGTCGCTCCGGATGGGCGCGGGAGAAGGGACGCGTCCGCGCGGGACGGAGGGCTCGCGACGGGCGGTTGCGCTTGGACGTCGTGGCTAGCTCGTCCAAATATGGACGATGGGTAGCAGGAATATACGGTCGTCTAAATTTAGACGACGCTTTAGACTAGCCTCTAGAGAGATTTTTTTGCCTCACATCCTCTATATTTGCTTTACACTGTCGTTTGCACCTTCCACTAGAGATGCTCTAAGGTCTCTCGCCATGCTTATCCACTATGCTACCCAGGACCCGAACGCTGAATTTAGATCCGGACCGTTGAAAATTGGTCCAATCACGTAACAAGAAACCTATTTTCATTCGAATTTAGACCAACTTTGGTTCGTACTATTCAGGCCGTTTCCAGGATTTCGGGTACGGTCTGGAAACGCCGGATAAAGCGAACTCGGCAAAAAAAAACGAAGCGGCGTGTGGGCCCGCCGAGTTAGTGACGAAAGTCGAGTCGTCGTCATCCTTAGAACCATGCGCCGACCGCCGGACAATAACTGTTTGTCGCTTCGGCCACGCGTCGCCGAATTGCGGCGCCACCGCCATACCTCGCCCCTCGACGGACGGCGGGCACTAACTTCCCAGCTTCCTTTTCCGCCCTCGCCACACCCTCCCGCCGCCCATCTCGGCCTATAAAAGCCGTACCCCTCGCCGGAGTTCCTCACTCTCTCTCACAGCTCCCCAGCCCACCAACCCAAAAGTTCGGCGAACACACAACTCTCCCCTCCCCACTTAGCCATGGCCGAGCGCTTTCCCGGCGACGGTGCGGCGGCGAACGGCTTCGGCCGGCGCATGCTCCAGGCCTGGGAGGCGCGCATGCTCTACGAAGCCGGCTACATGGCGTCGTCGGACACGCGGAATCCTCTGCGGTGGAAGCTTAGCGCCGGCGGCATCCCTATCCCGCCGACGCCGACGCCGGACAAACTACCCTACGAGATCCAGGCCTTCATCGTGGCCATGGATGATCCCTCCGATGCCGAGATCCCCGATAACCACCTCTACTAGGAGACGTTCTTCGCCGAACGTCGCGCCCAGGAACTCGCCCGCCACGAGGGGTCGTCGGCTGAGTCGCCGCCGAAGCGCAACAAAGCGATCGGTCGCCGAGCGCGCCAGGCCGGACGCTCAAGACGGTGCTGGAGCACATCAACGCCGGGAACACGCCGCGTCTCGGCTTCCCGCGCACACCCACACCGGCGGCCAGGTCGAGGCGACGTCCTCCGGTGAACTGGATGCCGAGGAGGATGGCCAGCCTGAGCTCCTCCTCCTCCGCCTTGGCCTCCCACTCATCGGGCTCCATGCCCCACTGTACGCCGACGGGTCCTTCGTCGGTGTTCCGTCCAGTCAAGCGCTAGGCAGTCTCGCCTATGCGCTCGCTGATACATCAAAAACGTATCTATAATTTTTTATGCTCCATGCTTGTTTAGTATCTACTTTGTTTTGCCTTGTCTATATTTTGAGGTGTTTTTATATCTTTTCTGGAACTAACCTATTAACAAGTTGCCATAGTGCCAGTTGCCTGTTTTCTTCTGTTTTTGGTTCTAGAAAGGCAGAAAATCAATATTCTCGGAATTGGACGGGACAAAAGCCAAAGTCAATATTTTACCGTGAGGGACACGAATTCAGAAGACGAGAAGGAGATGCGAACCAGGGCGGCCAAACCCCCCTAGGCGCGGCCAGGGGTGGGCCCGCTTCTAGGCAGGGTGTGCCCCCCCTGGTCGCCTCCTGGCCTCGCCTCTTCGCCTATAAGAAGCCCCTGATGCAGAAACCCTAAGTACCCGATCAAAACTCCATGAATCCTTCTATAGCCGTCGTCGCCGTCGTCCCTAAATCGGGGGGATCTGAAGTTCTTCTCGACACCCTGCCGGAGGGGAAATCATCCCGGAGGCCTCCTCTCCGGTATGATGCGTGAGTAGTTCAACCTTGGACTATGGGTCCATGTAGTAGCTAGCTGGTTGTATCTCGTCCTTGTGCTTTCATGTATAGATCTTGTGAGCTCTGTTCATGATTAAGATCTAATCTATTTGTAATCATGCATGTTGTGTTTGCAAGATCCGATGGATACTGAGATTACTATGTCCGATTGATTAATGTTTTGTCTTTACGATACTATCATGTCTGTGTTGTTTGTGATCTTGCATGCTCTCCGTTGTTAGTAGCTATCTTGGCCGAGTAGTTGCTAGTGACTCCAAGAAGGGGTATTTATGCTCGATAGTGGGTTCATGCCTCTAGTTTCCAAGGGAAGTGAAAGAAATCTCTTCGGTTATAGATGTGTTGTTGTTACGGAGAAAACAACGGTATCTTGTTCATGGAATAAGTGGATTGTTTACCTTACACACTTTGCTTAAAGCAGTTGTCTGTTGCTTGCAACTTAATACTGGAGGGGGTTCGGATGATAACCTGAAGGTGGACTTCTAGTCATAGATGCATTTGGATGGCGGTCTATGTATATTGTTGTATTGCCCAATCGAATCTCATAGGATCTTTTTGTCTGGTATTGCATTGTTATGCCTTGCTCAGTTCCTGTCAATTGCCCTGCTGTAATTTGTTTACCCTTCATGCCATGTTGTTTATCTAAGGAGAGCACCTCTAGTGAACTATGGACCCCGGTCCAATCTTTACCATTGATACATCTTCCACTGTTACCTGTTTACTTTCTGCAAGCCATTACCTTCCACACCACATGTTTAATCCTTTGTTATAGCAAACCGATGAGCTTGACAACCTCATTGTTCATTGGTCTTGAGTTTGTGTTGTGCAGGTCTCCGCGTTGCTTACAACACCTATGTGACGTTTCCTTCCTACTTCTGGTTCGATAACCTCGGTCTCTACTGAGGGAAGACTTGCTATTGTGCTCATCACACCTTGCTCTTGGGGTTTCCAACAAAGTGCTCCACATCAAGCACCAATAAGTTTTCTGGCGCCGTTGTCGGGGAGGCTAAGGACGTCTTCACTAGGGGAGTCCTTCACTTCCTTTCTCTTTACTTTGTTTTTAGTTTGCTTAGCTTTCTTTTTCTTGGTTTTGTTTGCCTCTTTTCAAAAACTCAAAAAAAAAATAGTTTAGTTTTGTTTGCTTTCTTTATTCAAAAACACAAAAAAAAAGTTCCTGCTCTAGCTGCTGCTGTTTTTGGCTTGCCCAC
This sequence comes from Avena longiglumis, assembly GCA_030063025.1. Lineage (NCBI taxonomy): Eukaryota > Viridiplantae > Streptophyta > Magnoliopsida > Poales > Poaceae > Avena > Avena longiglumis. The sequence continues at coordinate 486,190,460 of CP125975.1, read as the reverse complement.
CTTTGCTAAAATGAACTCTGCTTAGAACACCAAGTTGTGTGACTTCACTAGCACCAACAAAAATGATTTCCTTAGCACACCTATTGCTCCACCTGCTCCTGATGCTACCTTTTATGAAATTAAGCCTGCTTTGTTGAATCTTGTGATGAGGGAGCAATTTTCTAGTGCTAGTTCTGATGCTGCTGCTACCCATCTCAATAACTTTGTTGAAATTTGTGAGATGCAAAAGTATAAGGATGTAGATGGAGATATTATTAAGGTCAAGCTTTTTCCTTTCTCCTTGAGAGGAAAAGCTAGAGAATGATTGCTATCCTTGCCTAGAAATAGTACTGATTCTTGGACTAAGTGCAAAGATGCTTTTATTGGAAAGTATTACCCTCCTGCTAAGATTATATCTATGAGAAGTGATATTATGAAATTTAAACAACTTGATAATGAACATGTTGCTCAAACTTGGGAAAGAATGAAATCTTTGGTTAAGAATTGCCCCACTCATCGACTCACTGCTTAGATGATTATCCAGACTTTTTATGCAGGTTTGAACTTCTCCTCAAGAAACCTGTTGGATTCAGCTGCTGAAGGTACCTTTATGGGCCTCACTTTGGGTGCTGCAACAAAGCTCCTTGATAATATGATGGTTAACTACTCTGAATGGCACACTGAGAGAGCTCCACATGGTAAGAAGGTAAATTCTATTGAGAAAACTTCCCGTTTGAGTGATAAGATTGATGTTATTATGGCTATGCTTGTTAATTGGAAAGCTCCTCTAAATCCTAATAGTGTTCCCTTATCCTATTTGGTTGCTCAAGAAGAGCAAGTTGATGTAACTTCATTAGAAACAACAATTTCAACAACAATGCTTATAGGAGTAATTTTGGTGGTAACAACTATAGGCCTTATCCTCCTAACAATGGCAATTCCTATGGAAACTCTTATAACAATGCTAGAAGTGCCCCCTCTGAACTTGAAGTCATGCTCAAAGACTTTATTAGTAAACAAACCACTTTCAATAAGGCTATAGAGGAAAAGCTTTTAAATGTTGAGAAAAATATATCCTCTTTGTCTGAAGCTCGGTCTTCCTTGATTAATAAAATGGCTGCTAAACCTGAAACTATGGAAAATACCTTTGCTATTGATCATGCCATACAAGTTACTATTGATGAAAATGTTAGGCTGTTAGCTCAACTTCATGCTAAGTGGGAAAGGGAAGCTAAAATTGATAGAAACAATAGTGTGTGCACTATTACCACTAAACCACAAGTAGTCCCTGTTCCTCCTCCTACTATGCCTAAGCCTATTGAGTCTAGTACTAGTGATGCTAAGTTTGATTTTGATATAGATGATTGCAATATTTCTGAAGTGATTCTTTTCTTGCAAAAGTTTGCTAGAAGTCCTGATGCTAGTGATATGCATGTTGCTTTCACTAAACATATTACAGATGCTCTTGTGAAAATTAAGAAAGAGAAGCTAAAACACAAATGAAAGGGCATGTATGCCCTCATGTGTGGTTTTGGTAATTAATGACAATCTCTATGGACTAATGTGTAAATTGAGTTTCACTTGTAGGTTTGTCCATTGGCATCGCTTGGGCCATGTGTTGGTCTCAAGGTTGGAAGATAAAGAAATGTCTAAGGGCTTTGTGCCTATTGGAATCATGAAGAAATAAGAAGCTTGAAGGTTGATCAAGACATGTGCAAAGAGTTGCATCAAGATGGATCAACCTCAAGAAGGGATAAAGAAGGGCGAGCTCAAGATGCACCATCTCTAGTAGATCTCATGCTTGAAGCTTTCCATCCTCGTGATCATCGAGTGATGAAGTCGATTTCAAGAAGAGGTTTCCCCATGGAGTATGGGGGAGTAATTTGCAAGTCTTCATCAAGCAAGAGCGAGCAAGAGCAAACAATAAAGGTGTTCCCACTTGAGAAGAACAAGACGGTCTACATCAAGTTCAAGTGGAATTCTCAATACTAAGGTATGATCTTGATAGGTCTTCTCTTTTGTCGGTCTCGTGTAGATAGTTGGGAGACCGGGTTTAGGATAGATAGCCGTTCTATCAAGAGGGGTTCTTAAGCGGGTGTCTCGATCACATCGTTCGAAGAGAGCTCAAACCTTTGCATTCATAGCATCATATTTCTTGGTTGATTATTTGGTTCTTTTCCATGAGAGGATCTAGAGCTTGTGGTCATCATCATAACAATCTCTAGTTCATCAAATAAGGATTTCACTTGCATATCTTATTGCGGTTTTTGATCTTGGGAGTTTTCCGGCTCCACACCTTGGGAGATACATCACATATATATACTTGATATTTTCTCCTTTGTGGTATCCAATATTCCACATTTTTTGGGTTCTAATTTGTTTTATCTTTCCAACAAAATTGGTTTCATCCCAATCGAAGTTTCCAAGCTCAACTTCTTGTGTTTTGGGTTTTGGAGGTTTTACCGGTTCGTCGCTTCTAGAGAGGTCATACCTTTCTCAATTTATTTTATCCTTCCATGCTGGACTATTATGTTTCTTTGCATAATCTTGTAAAACTTTTCGTTCTCTTCAAAACGAGCCCAAGATCATCAAAAAATGGAGTCCGGAATCAAAAGTTATTGAAGTTTTCGTGCAATGTTGTCCTGCGTTTTTGCTTGAGCGGAAGTTCCGGCCCAAGTTCCGACCCAAGTTCCAGTCAGGTTCAGTAACTTGTGTTTATATTTGCCGGAAGTTCCGGTGGGGGGCCGGAAGTTCCGATGGGGCGCGAATCTGGCCCAAACGGTCAGTTTTTCCTTGTCCTATTTAAGGGGGGCTTCTTCCCCAATGGTTCCCCATCTTTTGAGCTCGTTTTTTCCGACCATTGTTGACCTATTTGAGCTCTCTTACTCCCTCTCCCTCCCATGATTCTTACATATTTTTGAGGGAAAAGTGAGAGGAGATCTAGATCTACAATCCCCTAGTCAAATCCCTTCTTTGTGAAGGAATGATTGGGATCTAGATCTTGGAGAGTTTTTTGTTCTCCTCTTGTGTTCTTCCTATATTATTCCCCCAATAGATTTTGTAGCTTTGTTGGAATTTGGGAGAGAAGGACTTGCCCTTTCATTTGGTGCATAGGTTTGAGTTCTCCTTGGAGATTCGGTGAGTTCAAGCTTGTGGGCTTGTTTCTCTTGGGTTCTTGGAACCCTGGACGGTTGTGTGGTTGGATTGTTGACCTTTTGTGGTCTTGTTGACCTTTTGTGGTCTTGTAGCCTTTGGTGGCGTTGTTGGTCTTTTGTGGCATTGTAGCCTTTTGTGGCTTTGTTGTTGGGATCCTCCAATTGAGTTGTGGAGTTAGCCCCAATCTTGTACGGGTTTGGTGACCGCCCTCAAGCGTCCCATAGTGGAGCGAGTGCCCGCCTTTTGTGGTGCGCACTCGAGAGAATAGGGTGAGCCTTTTGTGGCGTCGGTGAGTTGCGTGCTTCCGCATCCGGGGTGAGGCCTTGTGTGGCGTTGGGTGAGCATCGAGCCACCATACCTCGAGGTGAGCCATTTGTGGCGTTCGGAGAGCATTGCGCCATCGCACCTCACCAACGGAGACGTAGCTTCTTTGGAAGTGAACTTCGGGAAACAAATCTTCGTCTCCGCGACCATCGGTTATCTCTCAACCGAGCCCTTTACTTATGCACTTTACTTGTGATAGCCATCGTGCTTGAAGTATTTATATCTTGCTATCACCTTATTGCTTGTATTGCTTAGCATAGGTTGTTGGTGCACTTAGGTGAACTTAGTGGCTAGGTTTTGTGCTCAATAAATTAAACTTTAGTTTTATTCCGCATTTACTTGAGCCTAAACCGTAATAATTTTAAAAGCCTATTCACCCCCTCTAGGCGACGTTCATTGCACTTTCAATTGGTATCAGAGCGAGGTCTCTCGCTTTTAGGCTTCACCGCCTCGAGAGTAAAGATGTCTCCTAGGGGTTTAGTGCACTCTCACACATTTACATTTGTTGGCACTCATTATGATGTTTGGCGTACTCGCATGCTTAGTCATTTCCAGGCCATTGACCCAAATATTGAGCGAATTCTAGATATGGGCTTGTCTCCTCCTAAGGATCCCCAAAATCTATCTTTGGAGGAGGAGACAAACTCTTATATCGAAGCTCAAGCATCTAATGTGCTTGTTAATTTTGTGAGCTTTGTAGTTCTTTCCTCAATCATGCCTTTCTAGAACGCTCATGATATATGTACAAGCTTCAAGCAAAATATGATGTGTCCAAGCTTAATGAGGATGATTATGTTCCCTCCATCTCCGGCCGCGATGAGTTCTCATCCTCTTCCACTACACCAACATGTGAGTTGTCACAAGGTAATGATACGGTGAGTGGTGATAGAACTTGTAATGTAGATAGTGAGATTTCGAATCATGATCCTTTGTCTCTATCTCATTGCAATATTGTATCTTTGGGCATGAACACGTGTAGGACCATATGTGATTTACATCCTAGTGTTGATTGCCCTTGCATATCATGTTGAAATGCCTTAAATATGTCTCATGATGATATGCTTTCTTTGCCTTGTTGCCATGATAAATGTGCCTCTATTTCCTCTAGTACTTGTGTTGCTAACCATGTAGAGGAAATTGAAGAATGCGTGGGACAAGGCAAGGTTTCTATTGGAGATTCATGTGTTCCCTCATCATCACCTTCTCCGAATGTTCACTTGTGCCTCATGGCTAAGGATTCAAAGGTAACCTCTCCTTTGGATCCCAATATATCTCATGATGATGTGAATTTTGATCATGTAGAATTAGATGATGATGTTGCTTCTTTAAAAGAGAAGGGGGGCTAGTCCTTCGTGCTTTCCATCCTAATAAAAATGCTTGCTCTACTTTCATTGAAATCTTGACCTATGCTATATAAAGTAGGCAACTTATTGATGAGCATAAGGACATAATAGATAAAATAAGTAGTCTTGAGCGTGAGTATGCTAATGACATTGCCAACCTAAATGAAGCTCTTGAGGAGGAACAAACCACTAAGGAATCTCTTGAGGAGACCTTTGCTCTAGAGCTATCTAGAGTGAAGAAATCTCATGATAGAGATCTTGAGGTGGCATGTTCCCTTCAAATTAAAAATGATGAACTTGAAGTTGCTTATGCTAAACTCCTTGAGGATTTTGAGCACCTCAACAATGGCTCTAGGGTCATCAAGGGTGAGCTCATCAAACTCACTGAGTCACATGAGCAACTTAAAGCCTCATATTCTAAAGAGCTTTCCAAGTTGCCCTCACCTCTTGCATTAAATGATGATGCATGTGCTACTAACTCTATTTCTTGTGAAGCATCTATCATGAAGGAGAATGTTGAGCTAAAGGCTCAACTTGCTTTGCTAACTAGCAACTATGGGAAATTATAAGAAATTCATGCCAAGCTCTCAAGCTCGCATGAGGATCTTCTAGTCTCCCATGGTAGGCTAAGGTTAGCTCATGAGGCCATTGTGTCAAAGGTAACATCTAGTGGGCCTCATGTGGACATTAGCACTATATCTACTCCCAATGTTATATTGCCATGTGCTAGTCCTTGTAATTCATCCTCTCACAACCATGCTATATCTTGTGATGAATTGCATTCCTTGCCTTATTTCTCTAACAATGAAGCTTCCACTTCCTCTAGTCTTGTTGTTGATACTAACCATGTAGAGGAAGTCAAAGAGCTCAAGGCTCAAGTCACTTATTTGAAGAATGACTTGAAAAGGTGTCATGAAGGGAAGACCACACTCAAGAAGATGTTCAGTGTGCGACGACCCCCAAGTGACAAGAGTGGTGTAAGATCCCTCCTTTATAAAGGAAAAGGTTCCCTGTGATTGCAATGCTAGTCCCTGGATCATTGCTAGCATCCACAGTTTAAGATGAAGTACACAGAAACAAAGGTCATTATTACAGTCATTCCAGAGACAAATAGAGTCTTTACAACTCCAAGGCCACAGGCATAGTACAAGAGTTTGAATAAGTAAATAAATAAAAGTCTTCATCTTCATGTGCCACAGGCAAACATGTTGAGTGTAGACTCATGACTCCTAATCCTCATCAGAGTAACCCGAAACATCACAAGTTACAGCCACAGTGGGTCAATACATTGGAATAGTATTGGCAAGTGATACCTTAGTATAATTTAGGTGGACTAGATACTATATGCAATTTGGCTAAGTGTAGCTTAGCTTGCTTTGCTCAAAATAGGTTTTGCCTATTAGTTAAAATCACTAAGTTTTTCTTTGTCAAAACTTTTCCCAAGGAACCACCAATAGACATTGAGGTCCTTCACCCTTATTCACCCACAAGTTTTTACTTAGAAATTGGGATGAGGATATTCTTGATAGCTTCCATGTCTTGATGCTCAAGTTGTCCTTTTCCAGGGACATGGCTAAGTACTTAGATTTTTCCATCTGCAGAGGTTGTGCACTTTCCCCACCAGACTTGATTTTCACCAAGACAGGACCTTTCAGAAGTCTTCCCTTAGACCAAATGGACGCGCTCCAACCTATCATTCCCACTACCACCAACTGTCCAAATGGCTAAGTTCTAGCAACCTATGTGATCCAGACAGAGCCCATATTGCCAACTGGCTGCACTAGAAGCTTCTCAACACTTGGCCTCTAAAATCTCTTTGTTCCTGGGTGGCTTTCCACAAGTGACATAACAAGGTTCACCAGTCCCCTGGCCTTGTGTAACCACTCAATACAAACCATTCCTTCCATTCCACCCAGTTGTTTCATTTACTTAGTTATTTTATTAGGCAAAACACAAGTCTTAAAGACTTGGAAATATTTTCATAATAGCATGTATTTTTCATCAACCCTTGGTTGCTACTATCTAGGCTAAGCATGGCATAGATAAGCATCTTAACTTAGAAATTTATAGCAATTCTACAACTACTAGGATTTCCCAACATGGCACATAAGCAAAATATAGCATGCAAGTCTAGCAAAATATTTCTAATGCTTAGTAGAAAACATAGGGATAAAATATTCATGAAGCACCACTTGCCTTGGTAGTTTGGAGAGTAGCTACACTCCTCACAATCACAATCACTAGCACCAAAATCTACACAAAGAATCATAGCCACAAATCACATACAAAACATATACAAACAAAAATATATGCATGCATGCAATATGATATGCGATGATTTTTAAAACTCAACAAAGCAAGTGTACAGTACTGGTTCATAAACAAGTTAAAAACTTGCCAAACAACATTTAATTAAACCCTAAAACAATTCTTAAACAATTCATATAATCAAATTAGCCCTACACAAGTTTCTGCAAATAAAACCATTTTAATAGAAGCAAAACATTAAACACATTGAATATTTAGAAAGGTCTTGTTCTCCTGATTCCATTGATATAAAATTTATCAAATTCTAACGTGGGGATCAAAAGTTATAGCCAAAACAAAATCAAACTTCTAATAGATTCAAATCCTGTTTTTAAATCCAAACAGCTGCCACGCGTCTTAATCTAATTGGTCCGTACCGCTTCACTCAGGATCGCGCCTGTGAGCCGTTAGATCAACATAATCTGCATGGCCTAGATCTAACTATACCGCTTCGTTAAGTGATCTAATCTCGCGCGCTGGATCCAGATCCAACGGCCCTGGATCAAACGACCAAAGCTGAGCGGCGCTGGCGGTGGCTACTGGCGGCGGCGAGCTCTGCCTACGGCGGCGCGGCGCTACAGGTGGTTCTAGGGTCATCGGGGGCGCTTACCAGAACCGCGACGATGCACTGATGCTCAACCTGGCGACGACTTGGCAAGGGGCGCTCTGGAGTGGCCGAGGGAACTCGTCGGAGTTGCTGGCGACGTCGGGCTTGGGTGGACGACGACGTTGGCGAGGCTCCTGGTCACCCTAGCATGCACAAACAGCATCAGGAGATGCGCAAGACTACGACGAGCAAGATCGTGTGCATCAGAGGCAGAGGGGAACAAGGGGCTCACCGAATTTGACCGCCGGAGTTGAGGATGTCGTCGGGGGCTTGCTGTGCTTGTCGAAGACGACACTGGGCTGTGAAGTATGAACCAACGGTGTCAGTAGATGCGCAAGGATGTGGCGAGGCTGTCTGCAAGAACCAGAGGGAGAGGGGCGCACGGGGCTCACCGGAATTGATCGCCGGAGTGCTCTCTGTCTGCGGCGGTGCGAGGATGAATGCGGGCAGCCTGGGGTGCTTTGTGCTTGGAGTTTGGGGGGAAACGGAGAGGGGGCAAAGGGGGTTTAAGTAGGCCAGGCGGGGGCGAGAATCTCGCGAGCAATCAACGCCAATTAAGCGCATTTGTGTCGGGGAAGAAACGGCCACGGCGAGCAGGTCTCCAGCACGAGATTGACGACGAGCTAGACGTGGCAGTGGGCCTACATCGTGAATAATAAAGAGAGGGGTGGGGTCTGGCGTCGGTCTCTCAAATGTTCGCTCATGAGTGAGAAAGAGAGGGGGAACCCGGGTGGGCTTAGTGGGCTGCGTCTGTTGCTGGGCTCAATTGCTGGCGCCGACCCTTTTCTCTTTCTTATATCTTTTTCTTTTTCTAAATCGATTTTCTAGAATGATTTTCAATCAAATTCAAAGGCATTTGAATTTCAAACCTTTTCTGGATTTTTGTAAGGTGTAACATACTTTTGGGTATAAAACCATGTGGTCTCTCTGTAGTTGCTTGGTCCCTTTGAATAAACAAAAATAAACAGTGTTATAGCACTTGATTTGGAAATGTTTTGAAGATGGTTTTGAAACCATATTTGTTTTGTAAATTTTTGTCCAAACTCTACATTCAATCTAAACAACAAGGAAGCAAACAAGACTTGGTTAAAACACTTATGCTCTCAATTGAGAGTAGTAAATGATTAATGTTTGCTCACATAAAATAATAGCACTAAGTGCTTCTGTTTTCTTGAAATGAGTTGGAAAGTGATCCCTAAATTATATGCATGTATGGTATGCAATCTTTGGAATCATGATTTTAGGGATGTTACAAATCTAACCCCCTTAAGGTGAATCTCGCCCTCGAGATTCGGATTGGCTAGCAAATAGGTGAGGGTGGTCTTTCCGAAGATCATCTTTCTCTTTCCCATGTTGCTTCCTCTTCGGAATGATGGTTCCACTGAACTTTGCAAAACTTGATAGTCTTAGTCCGTGTGACTCTTTCTGCAGTCTCAAGAATCTTGATAGGTTTCTCTTCATAAGTGAGGTCACTTTCCAATTGTACCTCCTCCAAAGGTATGGTATCCTTCAAAGAAGTTTCTTCCATTTCTGGATGACATTTCTTAAGCTGACTCACATGAAACACATTATGAACAGCTGACAAAGACTCCGACAATTCAATTTCATAAGCAACTTATCCTTTGCGATTTAGAATCTTGAATGGTCCAACATATCTTGGGGCCAACTTTCCTTTGACTCCGAACCTCTTCACTCCACTAAGTGGTGACACTCTAAGATAAGCTCTATCACCAACTTCGTAGGTGACTTCTCTACGCTTAGGATCTGCGTAGCTTTTCTGTCGGGACTGTGCTCTCTTCAATCTGTCCTTAACCAACTTGACCTTCTCTTTGGCTTCTTTGATAAGTTCTGGTCCGAACAAACTTCTTTCTCCCACACCATTCCATAATAATGGGGTGGTACACTTTCTCCCATAGAGAAACTCAAATGGTGCCATCTCAATGCTGGCTTGATAGCTGTTGTTATAAGAAAATTCTGCGTAAGGCAAACTTTCATCCCAACTGGCTCCATAGTCTAGGGCACATGCCCTCAACATGTCTTCAAGAATCTGATTAGTCCTTTCCGTTTGTCCATCAGTTTGAGGATGAAAAGAAGTGCTGAATTCCAACCTCGTTCCCAATGACTCATGTAGCTGCCTCCAAAAATGGGAAGTGAATTGAGTTCCCCTATCAGACACAATACTCTTGGGCACTCCATGTAGACATACAATTCTACTCATATAGATTTTGGCCAACTTAGCACTTGTATAAGTTGTCTTCACGGGTATGAAATGAGCCACTTTAGTTAGGCGATCCACTACTACCCAAATAGAATCATATCCTGACCTGGTCCTTGGTAATCCGGTAATGAAATCCATACCAATCTTGTCCCACTTCTAATCAGGAATAGGTAGTGGTTGAAGTAAACCTGCTGGTTTCTGATGTTCCGCCTTCACTCTACTACACACATCACATAAAGCAATATGTTCGGCGATGTCCTTCTTGAGATTATTCCACCAAAATCTTTCCTTCATATCCATGTACATTTTGGTGTTACCCGGATGAATGGAATACGGAGAGTTGTGTGCTTCTTGCAAAATCAGTTTCCGAAGCTCCGGATCTTGTGGAACACAGATATGTTTCCCATGCCATAAAGTGCCCTGTTCGTCTTCATGGGATCCTTTGGCTTTTCCTTTACCAATCTTTTCCTTAATTTCTTCAATTTCCTTATCAATCTTCTGGGCTTCTTTGATCTTGTCCAACAGAGTGGGTTGAACATCCAAAGACATGAGATGTCCTTTGGGCACAATCTCCAATCTGAGATCTCTAAATTGGGCACACAAATCATCTGGCAATTCTCCTTTGGTAAGGCCATTCACAAAAACCTTACGACTTAGAGCATCTGCTACAACATTCGCTTTACCGGGGTGGTATTGCAAACTTAAGTCATAGTCCTTGATGAGTTCTAGCCATCTTCTTTGTCTCATATTAATTTCCTTCTGGGTGAAGATATACTTCAAACTCTTGTGATCTGTGAACACTTCACAACACTTTCCCAAAAGATAGTGTCTCCATGTTTTGAGTGCATGGACAACAGAGGCTAACTCCAAATCATGAGTAGGATAGTTCACTTCATGAGTTTTGAGTTGTCTCGAGGCATAAGCCACAACTTTTCCTTCTTGCATAAGTACTGCACCCAAACCATGATGAGATGCATCACAATATACTTGGAAATCTTTTTCCAAGTCTGGCAAACACAAGACTGGTGCTGTCACAAGTCTCTTCTTCAATTCCTGAAAACTGAGTTCACAACCTTCAGACCAAGCAAATTTCTTGTCTTTCTTTAGCAATTCTGTCATAGGCTTAGCTACCTTGGAAAAATTCTCAATGAACCTTCTGTAGTAACCTGCTAAGCCAAGGAAACTACGAACTTCTTTCACTGACTTGGGAGATTCCCATTCAGTTACAGCTGAAACTTTAGCAGGATCAACTGCTACACCATCTTTTGTCATAACATGTCCAAGAAATCCAACTTCATTCAACCAGAATTCACACTTGCTGAATTTGGCATACAGTTTATGTTCTCTAAGCTTCTCAAGTATCAAACGCAAATGTCCTTCATGTTCTTCTTTGCTCTTGGAGTAGATAAAAATGTCATCGATGAAAACGACAACAAACTTATCAAGAAATTCCATGAACACCTTGTTCAACATATTCATAAAGTATGCTGGAGCATTGGTCAATCCAAATGGAATCACGGTATACTCATACAATCCATACCTTGTGGTGAAAGTTGTCTTAGGTATGTCTTGTTCTCTTATCTTGAGTTGGAAATAACCTGACCGGAGATCAATCTTTGAGAACACACAAGCTCCTTCTAACTGATCAAACAAGTCATTGATTCTGGGCAAAGGGTATTTGTTCTTGATAGTCACCTCATTGAGTGAACGGTAATCTATGCATAACCTTTCACTTCTATCTTTCTTTTCCACAAACAACACTGGGGCTCCCCAATATGAAGATCTTGGTTGAATAAATCCTTTCTGCAACTGCTCTCCGAGTTGTTTCTTGAGTTCTTTCAGTTCATCTACTGACATCTTGTATGGTCTCTTTGCTATTGGTCCAGATCCTGGTAGCAAATCAACAAGGAACTCCACTTCTCTATCTGGTAGCATTCCCGGTAATTCTTCCGGAAACACATCCGGATATTCACTCACAATTGGCACACTGTCTATGCTAACCCCCTTAAGAGAATTTAGCTTACTCCCTTTTGATTCAAAGTTAGACTTGAATTTAATCCGTTTTCTTTCCGGGGTTGTGAGTGCAACAGTACGATTAGCACAATCTAGTACTCCTTCATACTTAGCCATCCAATCCATTCCCAATATTACGTCCAGTCCTTGGGAATCTAGGATTATCAGACTCACTGGAAACTTATGCTTTCCAAACTCTATTACTAGATCCCGGCATCCAAGACTTACTATCATATCTCCACCTGGAGAACTAACTTTTATTGGACACCCAATGTTTTCAGTTGGAAACCCATTTCTATCAACAAATGCTTTTGATATGAATGAATGCGATGCTCCAGTATCAAAAAGAACAAATGCTGGAATAGAATTGAGTCTGAACTTACCAGCAACAGCATCAGGCTCCTCATATATTTCCTCCACATTGATGTGGTTAACTTGTCCTTTCTGAAAAGGGTTGGGCTTGTTGGGTCCTTCAACTTTCTTTTCTGGGCATTCATTTGCATAATGCCCCATCTTCTTTCACTTGAAGCATTCAACCTGACTAATGTCCTTGACAGGCTGGCTTCCACTACCACTTCCATTACCACTGTGGTGGCTCTTATATCCACCCTTGTGGTTCTTGTACTTGTCATTGTCATGAATACGGTGATGCTTGTTGTCATGACGGTTGTGGTTGTGGTGCTTGTTGAATTTCCCATGCTTGTGGGACCCTGAGCTGTCACATCCCAAGATTTTCCAAATCTTGTAATGTGAAAAATAAATGAATAAAATAAAATTTTGTTGATTTTCAGGGTGAGAAGAAACTTTTTGAATCCAATTGGAAACCTTCAAACCTTTTTGATCAAACAAATCCTAAAGGGATTTGAAAAGTTAAAGAATTAATAAAGAAAATATTTTGAATAAGTGGAGTTACTATTTTTTTTGGATCTTTAATAAAAAGATTTAGTTTTCAAATGAAAAGGTAGAAATATAAATAAGGATTATTTTATAGAGCCAAATTAAACCTTGGCCAAGCTTTTGAAATAAAATGTTTTGCTTTGATTAAAAGAGTAAAGGTTTATTTAAATAAAATAATGAGGATTTATTAATATCCAAATTTATAAAAAATAAAAGTTTTACCATTTTAATTAAACATCAAAAACTTGTTAAATTATTTTAAACAAGTCTTCCAAGTATTTTATATTTTCAAATAAAACCTACTGATTTGGTTTTGTTAATATTTAGATTTCAAATGGAGATTTTATTAAATAAATCAAAACCTATTTGAATTAATAATTAAGGTCTATTTTATTTAATTATTAAATAGATCCTAAAAAGAATAAAAATATTATTTTATTTTGGACTTTGGATTTGTGTTGATTAAACATAACTAAAACTCAATACAAGTTTGGTGGAAGTTTGAATTGATTTGAGTGTTTGAATTGTTGTTTGAATTTCAAAACAGAAAACTAAATGGAAAAAGGAAAAAGTATCTGAACAAAAAAAAATATGAAAGAGACGACCCAACCCAGCTAAGCCCACCGCCCAAAGATCCCATTTCCTCTCTCCCAAGCGCTTTTCACTCACGATTTAACCCGCACAAAAAATGACAACTGGACCCCACTCCCCTTTCCCCTCTATCGCTGACAAGACGACCCCACGACCACGTCAGCTTCTTCCACGCGACATGTTCTTCCTCCCGTTACTGCCGATTGATTCGCGTCGTCAATTCGCTTCAATGCCGCGTGATCAACGCCCCCTGACCACACTCGCTTAAACGCCCGTTTATCCTCTTCCTTTCCCCCCAAACACCACGCCTCGAGAGCCACCTGGCTGCTCCCATTTTGCGTTGCACCGCCGCTGTCTCCGGCGAGTTCCGCAAGCAATTCCGGCCAGCCACTGTCGCCCCTTGCCTCCTCGACCAAGCTCACACACTCCCCAGACCCAGGCGCACCTTCCCGTATCGCCAGCTCGCTCGCGCGCCCCTGAGCCTCGACAACGACGACTCCAACCGCCGCCACCGTCTGTTTCCATTCCGGCGAAGTCTTCCTGGTAAGCCAGACCGCCCCATTCCCTCTGGCTGGTACTCCCGTATTCGCCCTTCTCTCGCGAACCTAACAGCGTTGTTTGTTTGGGCTAGAGTGAACCGTAGACTCGTCCCCGTCGATGAACAGACAAGCCCGAGGCGCAGCTCCACTCCGGCGAGGAATCCACGACACCACAGTGCGCCCCTTCAGCAACGACAACCGCCTTGAGCTTCCCCACGATGTTGCGAACACGGTGAGCATCTCCCCTTCCTCCCTCGCTTCCTGTAGCGTCGACTCCGCCGCCGTCTGACCGCTCCGCCACCACCAGCCGCCGCTAGCGCCGCCCGTCTCTGGCAAGTGTGCTACGTGCCGTGCGATTAGGATCCAGCGGCTAGGATAGAAGCGAGACGAAGGGGTAAGTAGCACCTGCGCGCCGTGCGATATGACTTAAATCCAACGGCCTGCGTCGCTTGATCCACGCGAAACGTTTTCGGCGAATAGGAATAGGACGCGTGTCCCAGTCTGTTTGATTTAAACAGAATTTGATCTATTAGTTTTCCAATTTTGTAAATTGCATAACTTTAGTTCCACACGTCCAAAATTTGCAAATTTTATATCAATGGAATCAGTGGAACAAGACCTATCCAACCATGCACTTTGTTTAGTAAAAAGCTTCTGGTAAAATGTTTGTTTTTACAGAAACATATGTATGCTTGTTTAGGATGTGAAAATTAGTCTAAAAAGATTTTGGGGATAAAATCTTTGGAAAATGGTGTATTTTGAACCTATTGACCATAGGAAATACTTTGTGGTTTCAAAATATATTTGGTGATGCAAAAGAATGAATCTTGGATTTAAAACCAATTCTAGTCAAATAAAAATATGGTTTATTTATTAAAAATGGTTTTGGAAGAAAACCTTTGGGAAATGTTTTGTTTTAAACTCTCTGACCCCAAACACCAAGTTTTATGATTTGAAAATGTATTTTGTGAACCCTATAGATTAATGCCTTAGTAAAAACATTTCTACACCACATAAAATGATACCTTGTTTGAAAATGGTTTATGAAGTGAAATCTTTTGCAAATGACTTTGACACTTTATAAAATGACCATTAGGTGTTTTCAAATGTTTATGACCCATTAGGAACCACTTTTCCAAATAAAACAATCCTTGGCATGCTTTCATGCATTATCTTGTTTATATGATTTTATGTGATGAATTGCTTGAATGGTAGATTGAACTTGTGCCTTGCTTGATTGAATTGTAGTGACTTGAAGAGTGTGATTGTAGCAAGGACAAGGAGTGAACTTATACTCTACAAAAAAGGAAAGTGATGCTTCATACTTTGTCCCATTATTTTCACTATGCATTAGTGTTATTTCTAATTAAGACTTGCATGGAATTTTACTAAGTATAAACCTTGCTATGGGAAATCCTAGTAGATGAAACCTTAGTAGAAATTTCCTTAGTTAAGATTCCTACTACTATCATGCTTAGCTTAGCTAATAGAAAACAAGGGTGGAATATATATTCACACTATGGAAAAATTTCTAAGTCTGAGGACTTGTGTTTTGTTTAATAAAACAACTAAGTGAATGAATCACCTGGGTGGAAAGGGACTTGCTTGGTGGTTTTTGGTTGAGTGGTTATACAAGGCCCATTTTTATGGTTTACCTTGTGTATCACACTTGTGGATTGCCACCCAGGAACAAAGAGATTTGAGATGTCAAATGTTGAGAAGCTTCAAGTGCAACCACTTGGCATTATGGGCTCTGCCTGGATCATATAGGTTGCTAGAACTTAGCCATCTGGACAGTTGGTGGTAGTGGGAATGATAGGTTGGAGCGCGTCCATTTGGTCTAAGGGAAGGATTCTGAAAGATCTTGTCTTGGGAAACCAAGTCTTGTGGGGAAAGTGCACCACCTCTGCATAGTGTAAAATCTAAGTACTTAGCCATGTCCCTGGTAAAGGACAATTTGAGCATCAAGACATGGAAGCTATCAAGAATCTCATCATCCAAATTTCTAAGTTAAAAACTTGTGGTTGAACAAGGGTTAAAGGATCTTCAATCTTTGATTGGTAGATGCCTTGGGTGATTTTTGTCAAGCAAAAACTTAGTGTTTTCAAATGATAAGGAAAAATCTATTTTGAGCAATGCAAGCCTCAACTCCACTTAGCCAAAAGCATATAGATGATAGACTCCACTATACTACCATAGTATCACTTGCCAGTACAATTCAAATGTATTGACCCTTGTGGCTATAACTTGTTATGTTGCAGGTTTGATTGATATTAGTGAAGTTAAATGATTAGGATTACAAAGTCTACAACCAACATGTCTGCCTGTGGCACTATGAAGATGAAGGACCCCATGCTTATAGATATTCTGCTGCAATGTAATGTAATAGCCAAATGAGCTATGTAAGATGTAATAAATTATGTGATTCCTGGTTATAAAGTTGTATTATGACCTTTGTTTCTTGATATTACATATTAACTGTGGATGCTAGCTATTGATCCAGGGACTAGCATTGTAAACACAAGGATCTCTACCTTATTAAAGGTTGGGAACCTTACATGAGCTTCCACTGTCATCGTAATGGGAACGTTTGTGAGACGATCCCGAGCTGTGCTTGTCCGAGTGCTTCCTCTTCCTGCTCTCAACTTGCTTCATTTTGTTCTCCAAAATAGCAGCCTTATCACAAAGAGACTGGTATGTGGGAACATATGCCACAGCCAACTGCAGGTTCAGCTCATCATTCATCCCTTCAAGGAACTTTTCCTTCCTCTTGGCATCAGTGTCAACTTCATCCGGTGCATAACGCGCCAGATTGTTGAACTCCTCAATATATTCAGCCACGCTGCGGTGGCGCTGCTTCAGGTTATGAAACTCTTTCTTTTTCAGACTTATCACTCCAGATGAGATATGAGCAGTACGAAAGCCATCATCAAAGATAGCCCATGTCACATCTTCTATGGGAGCGGCGATCTGGAAATTATCCCACCAAGTGGCGGCTGGTCCTTCCAAAGAAGTGTCTTGCAAATCGACCTTTTCGCAGATCAAGATTACACATTACGTGTCCTTGTTCGCAGAGCGTAGCCAATCATTGGCCACCATGGGATCAGTCGTTCCTGAGAACTTTGTTGGCCTCAATCTTAAGAACCTGGTAAGCATGTCAAAACCCGGTGAGTTGTTATTGTTGTTGTTGTTGTTGTTATTGTTGTTGTTGTTTTGGTTCTAGATGAACGTCGTCATCATTTGCATCAGCTGAGTCTGTGTTGTCATCATTTGCTGCATTTCTGGAGTGATGTTGTTGTTGTTTGGGTTGGGGTTGGCACGACGGGGAGGCATCTGTGGTTTGTTCAATAGAGATAAGTATGAGATACCCATAGATGTTTCATGCACAATACATCACATAATCAATCACAAAAACATGCAACATAAAGATAAAGGTTCAACAACCAGATAACAAGTTCACAAAGTAAAACACACACAAATAACAAGCCATCCACATGTTGGATGGTCAAATAACAAGTTCCCAACAACAAGTATGATAATAAATGATAAATGAGTAGTCAAATATACTCCTCGGCATCAACCTCCTCCTCGACAAAGGCAAGACCTGCGTTCTCCATCGCGGTCTTGTATTCCTCGACACTGGTGGTCAAGGTATCTATTTAGGATTTGAGAGCCCTCTTCTGGGAACGAAGCCTCTCAATCACCGTCTGCTGATGCTCGAGCTCGAAGTCCTTGGCCTGCAGTTCTTCAGTCATGTCCCGGATCTTCTTGTTCCTATCCTGGACTCGCTTCTCCTGACTCCTGAACTTTCTGTGCTGGCTCTCGAACTTTGCCTCCATCTCCTTGACTATATCATCTTGCTCCGCGAAGAGCTTGTCCTTCTCGCGAAGCTGCACCTGAAGTTCGTCATTGTTGAGCATGACGTTAGTCCTATCAGAGTCCACGTGCCTAATGAGAGCCTCTAAGTCCTAGAGGTATAGGCGAATCGGCTCCGCTGTCTCCCTCGAAGTGTCCTCGAAGTCGATGGACTCTCCATCCTCATCACGTCTACCGAAGACGTGAAATCGAGTACCTCTAACCTGTCAAGAGTGTCTCCCCAGCAGACGTCCTATCAGGTCCTGCATGACTACCTCAAGGCCTCTCTCCTTGTCATCGTGCATGAGCTTGAAGACAATGGCCTCCATGGTAGGCTCAGTCTGGCGTCCGGGCTGGTTGACCTTGAAACCCCAAAGGTCTTTCCTCTCAAACTTGGTGAGGGGAAGCACCATGATGGTAGGAAGAGGGAGATTGAGCAAAGTAGTAAGCTCAACAATACGAGGACCAAAGCGAGTTCCCTGGAACTCCTCAACTGTGCTGATGGTAACATTAGGCATCTATTTGTAAGATAGAAAAAGTTAGAATCAACACAATTTAATATGAAACACAAGGCAAAACATCACATACATATCCTTGGAAATCAAAACACACAAGTCATGGCATACAAGAATCCATTATATCAACCAAGGTTCAACTTATTTAAGGTAACATTTGGAAAATAAGGTGATAAGTGGTGGTCCAACTAACGAAGTACGTTTACAATCCTATCTCACTGGATCTGTTGGCTAACATAATGTTTCTAGAAGCAAGCAGTCTATCTTGCTCACATGACTCCATCACTAAGTATATAATGTCTCCTCTTATGGTTTGGTTGGTAGCCTCCAACTCTTGGGTATGTTTCTTATCTTATTCTAGGCTATTTTGGATGTTGAACATTCTGCACTTGACTCTTTCACCAAGTTCTTTGATGGTCTTCCAAGCTGCATCCCTTGCTGAGTCAAAGAATGTAGGGTGCATCACTGAATTGGTGAACATGCAGAATCCTGAGTCCTTGTGGTTGTCTTCCTAGTTTTTATACAAGTTAAGTTGCACCCACCAGTACTCAACTCCTTCATCCATCACAGGAAAACCTTTGTACACAGCTGCACCATGTATTTCCATTGCAACCATGAGGTCCTTGTGAGCCTTGGGGAATTCTGTCTCACACTCCAAAGTCATTGTCATGAGTGGTCCTTTCCTCACGGCTTCGTTGATGGAGTTCATCAACAATTAGAGATGAGAAAGAAGATTAGAAAAGTTTACGGGAAGAATAGACAAGTGTAGAAGTTGTTGAATTTTTTTTCCTTAGTGGTTTCCAATCCTAGGGTCATAATCCTACAGGCAACACAGTGCTCTGATACCATCTGTAAGATCCCTCCTTTATAAAGGAAAAGGATCCCTCATATTCTAAAGAGCTTTCCAATTTGCCCTCACCTCTTGCATTAAATGATGATGCTTGTGCTACTAACTCTATTTCTTGTGAAGCATCTATCATGAAGGAGAATGTTGAGCTAAAGGCTCAACTTGCTTTGCTAACTAGAAACTATGGGAAATTATAAGAAAGTCATGCCAAGATCTCAAGCTCGCATGAGGATCTTCTAGTCTCCCATGGTAGGCTAAGGTTAGCTCATGAGGCCATTGTGTCAAAGGTAACATCTAGTGGGCCTCATGTGGACATTAGCACTATATCTACTCCCAATGTTATATTGCCATGTGCTAGTCCTTGTAATTCATCCTCTCACAACCATGCTATATCTTGTGATGAATTGCATTCCTTGCCTTGTTGCTCTAACAATGAAGCTTCCACTTCCTCTAGTCTTGTTGTTGATACTAACCATGTAGAGGAAGTCAAAGAGCTCAAGGCTCAAGTCACTTATTTGAAGAATGACTTGAAAAGGTGTCATGAAGGGAAGACCACACTCAAGAAGATGTTGAGTGTGCGACGACCCCCAAGTGACAAGAGTGGTGTAAGATCGCTCCTTTATAAAGGAAAAGGTTCCCTGTGATTGCAATGCTAGTCCCTGGATCATTGCTAGCATCCACAGTTTAAGATAGAAGTACACAGAAACAAAGGTCATTATTACAGTCATTCCAGAGACAAATATAGTCTTTACAACTCCAAGGCCACAGGCATAGTACAAGAGTTTGAATAAGTAAATAAATAAAAGTCTTCATCTTCATGTGCCACAGGCAAACATGTTGAGTGTAGACTCATGACTCCTAATCCTCATCAGAGTAACATGCAACATCACAAGTTACAGCCACAGTGGGTCAATACATTGGAATAGTATTGGCAAGTGATACCTTAGTATAATTTAGGTGGACTAGATACTATATGCAATTTGGTTAAGTGTAGCTTGGCTTTCTTTGCTCAAAATAGGTTTTGTCTATTAGTTGAAATCACTAAGTTTTTCTTTGTCAAAACTTTTCCCAAGGAACCACCAATAGACATTAGGGTCCTTCACCCTTGTTCACCCACAAGTTTTTACTTAGAAATTGGTATGAGGAGATTCTTGATAGCTTCCATGTCTTGATGCTCAAGTTGTCCTTTTCCAGGGACATGGCTAAGTACTTAGATTTTTCCATCTGCAGAGGTTGTGCACTTTCCCCACCAGACTTGATTTTCACCAAGACAGGACCTTTCAGAAGCCTTCCCTTAGACCAAATGGACGCGCTCCAACCTATCATTCCCACTACCACCAACTGTCCAAATGGCTAAGTTCTTGCAACCTATGTGATCCAAGCAGAGCCCATATTGCCAAGTGGCTGCACTAGAAGCTTCTCAACACTTGGCCTCTAAAATCTCTTTGTTCCTGGGTGGATTTCCACAAGTGAGATACACAAGGTTCACCAGTCCCCTGGCCTTGTGTAACCACTCAACACAAACCATTCCTTCCATTCCACCTAGGTGTTTCATTTACTTAGTTGTTTTATTAGGCAAAACACAAGTCTAAAAGACTTAGAAATATTTTCATCATCGCATGTATTTTTCATCAACCCTTGGTTGCTACTAGCTAGGCTAAGCATGGCATATATAAGCATCTTAACTTAGAAAATTCTAGCAATTCTACAACTACTAGGATTTCCCAACATGGCACATAAGCAAAATATAGCATGCAAGTCTAGCAAAATATTTTTAATGCTTAGTAGAAAACATAGGGATAAAATATTCATGAAGCACCACTTGCCTTGGTAGTTTGGAGAGTAGCTACACTCCTGACAATCACAATCACTAGCACCGAAATCTACACAAAGAATCATAGCCACAAATCACATACAAAACATATACAAACAAAAATATATGCATGCATGCAATATGATATGTGATGATTTTTAAAACTCAACAAAGCAAGTGTACAGTACTGGTTCATAAACAAGTTAAAAACTTGCCAAACAACATTTAATTAAACCCTAAAACAATTCTTAAACAATTCATATACTCAAATTAGCCCTACACAAGTTTCTGCAAATAAAACCATTTTAACAGAAGCAAAACATTAAACACATTGCATATTTATAAAGGGCTTGTTCTCCTGATTCCATTGATATAAAATTTGTCAAATTCTAACGTGGGAATCAAAAGTTATAGCCAAAACAAAATCAAACTTCTAATAGATTCAAATCCTGTTTTTAAATCCAAACAGCTGCCACGCGTCTTAATCTAATTGGCCCATACCGCTTCGCTCAGGACCGCGCCCGTGAGCCGTTAGATCAACATAATCTGCATGGCCTAGATCTAACTATACCGCTTCGTTAAGTGATCTAATCTCGCGCGCTGGATCCAGATCCAACGGCCCTGGATCAAACGACCAAAGCTGGCGGCTGGCGGTATATCTTGGCGGCGAGCTCGCTTCTGGCGACAGCGCTACAAGTGGTTCTGGGGTCGTCGGGGGCTCTTACCAGAACCGCGGCGATGCACTGATGCTCAACCTGGCGACGGCTTGGCAAGGGGTGTTGGAATTATGCCCTAGAGGCAATAATAAAGATGTTATTATTATAATTATTGTTCATGATAAAGTTTATATTCCATGCTAGAATTGTATTAAGCGGAAACTTTAATACTTGTGTGGTTTGTGAACAACACCGTGTCCCTAGTACGCCTCTATGGACTAGCTCATTGATCAATGATGGTTAAGGTTTCCTAACCATAGACATGAGTTGTCAATTGATAATGAGATCATATCATTGGGAGAATGATATGGTGGATAGGACCAAACAAAGCAGAGCAATTAGATCGTGTCATCGTGTTCGTCTTTGCGAAGCTTTTCCTATGTCAAATATTGTATTCCTTAGACCATGAGATAATGCAACTCCACGGTATCGGAAGAAAGCTTTGAGGTCATCAAGCGTCATCCTATGAGAGGGTGATCATAAAGGTGTCTCTCGGTGATCGGAAAGTATCATTGGGTTGTATGTATCGAGATGGAATTTGTCCTCCCAAGTCGGAGAGATATACTTGCCCCTTTCGGTAATAGATATCAACACCGCTTGCAAGCATGTGGTTAAGGAGTTAATCACAAAGTGATATCGGATTACGGAGCAGTAAAGTACTTCGTGAGCGAGATTGAACTAGGTATGACGATACCACGATCGAATCTCGAGCAAGTAAAATATCGCGAGACGAAGGGAATATATATATGGGATTGATTGAATCCGGCATCGTGTTTCATCCGATATGATCATCGATGAATGTGTGGGAGTCAATATGGGTGCCTGACCCTGTTGATTATTGATAGAAGATCATGTCGCATATTCTCGAACCTGCGGTCACACACTTAACGTATCTCGACGCTAGGATAGATTGGATAATTGGTTTATGAATTTTTGTTCGTAGTCTCGGATGGGATCCGGGATATCACGAGAGGTTCCGGAATGGTCCGGAGAATAAGATTCATATAAGGCAGTGCAGTTTTTGGAGTTCGGAATTGTTCCGGGTTAATCGGTATTGTATCGGAAGCTTCTAGAACCTTCCGGAAGGGGACCAACGTGGCCCCACCTTCCGGGAGGGGGCATGGGCCTATGAGGGAGTGTCCTGGCCGCTTTGGGCCAGGGGCACAAGGCCCCATAGGGCCCAGCCGATCCTAGATAAGTTTAAACTCGTTTAAACTAGAGATAGGATTTCTAGATAAGGGAGAGTTTAAATCGTTTAAACTAGAGATAGAATTTTCTAGATAAGGGAGAGTTTAAATTGTTTAAACTAGAGATAGGCTTGGAGGAGGGGCAAGGGCTGGCCGCCCCCCTCTATATATAGAGGGTTGGTGCGCCCCCTCCCCCCACAGACACATACCTTCCTTCAAGCCCTAGCAGCCTTGCTACCTTCCTCTCTCCCTCCCGACTGTTTGTAGGCGAAGCCCTGCAGCAGAAATTCTCCACCATATACACCACGCCGTCATGTTGTAGATCCAATATATCTCACCACCATACTCGCTGGTCCGAGGAAGGAGGAGACGTCGAGGTGCTGCACGTGTGCATCTCACGGAGGCACCGCCACTTGTGGTGCTAGATCGGATCGGATCGCGAGGAGGAGAAGCGAGTACGACTACATCACCCATGTTCCGACGAACGTTCCGCTGTCCGAATCTTCAAGGGTATGAAGATCTAATCCAATCTCTCTCGTTGATTGCATCTCCTAGATTAGATCTTGGCTTTCCCTCTGTTCGCATCCGTAGAAAACTTTGATTTACTATGCTACGAAACCCTTCAGTGGTATCAGAGCTAGATCTATGCGTAGATGTGTTTCACGAGTAGAACGCAACATGGTTGTTGCGGGCGTTGATGTTTTCTGTTGCAAACCTCTTGTTTGTGTTCTTCTTATGACGCGGGATAGTGAGATTGAAGCGGTCCATGCCAACCTGTGTATAATGTATGCGATGATCATGTTTTGTAATGTTTCACGACTTGCATGTCGATGAGTACACAACCGACAGGAGCCATATGGTTGTCTTTATAATTGTGTATGACCTGCGAGTCAACTTCTTATACGCCATGTAATAGCTTTACTTTATCGCTAAGTAGTTAGCAATAGTTGTAGTTGCTATTCGTGGTGGAGGCAATCATGGTGGAGTGATGGAAATCATGCCGGAACGCACAAGATGGAGATCATTGCGCGAAGATTGGCTATACCATGTCACATAAAGTTATATGCATGTGATGTTTATCCCTTTATGTATCTTATTATGCTTAGATCGCGACGGTAGCATTATAAGATGATTCCTCACTTAAAGATCAAGATAAAAACTGTGTTCTCCCCAAGTATGCACCGTTGCGAAAGTTCGTCGTGTCCAAGCATCACGTGATGATCGGGTGCTATAGACTCTACGCTGGCATACAACGGGTGCAAGCCAGTTTTGCACACGGAAATACTTGGGTCTAGCTTGACGAGCCTAGCATGTACAGACATGGCCTCGGAACACAAGAACCGAAAGGTTAAGCATGAGTCATATGAATGATATGATCGACACTTTGTTGTCCACCATTGAAACCACATCTCTTCTCGTGATGATCGGATTAGGTGTGGTGAATTTGGATCGTGTTCACTAAACAACTTGAGGGATGTTGAATTTAGTGGGAGTTCATCTAGTAATTTGATTAAGTTGAACTATTTATCATGAACATAGTCTAAATTGTACTTGCAAATACTGTAGATCACATGGCCAAATCCAACTTCAACTTCAACGTTTTTGCTGAGAAGGAAAAGCTTAGAAACAATGGGTCTAACTTCACCAATTGGTTCCGCAATCTAAGAATCATTCTGTCTGGCGGACAAAAGGACTATGTCCTTGGTAAAGCGTTAGGTGACCCCTACTGCAAGCTACCGGTGATGAGAAAGCTCTGTCGATCAGCAAGAAAGATGATTATGGTGTGATTAAGAGCACCATGTTGTTTGCTATGGAACCGGAGCTTCAAAATCGTTTTGAAACCTATCCCGGGCCCTTTGAGATTCTCGAGGAGCTGAAAACCATGTTTCAGACTCAAGCCCGTTCTGAGAGATATGAGATCTCTGAGAAGTTCTTTAACTGCAAGATGGAGGAAGGGAGTTCCGTTAGTGAGCACGCCATAAAGATGTCGGGCTACACTCAGCTTTGAGAAACTGGAATGCACGATTCGGAGGAGCTCAAGATTGACAGGTTCGCAATCACTCCCTCCCACTACAAAAGTTTTGTAGTGACTCATAATCGATTGGTTCCAGATACGATCACCGAGCTCTTCGCAGTCAAGGCTGCGAAGTGGACATCAAGAAGGATAATCATGTGTTGATGGTCAACAAGCCCTCCTTTAAGAAATGTAAGGGAGCAAAGAATCCTTCAAGAAGGGCGGCTGAAGCGCAATGCCCTGGAGAAGAAGCTCAGTCTGGTCCTAAGCCGGACATCGAGTGCTTCTATTGCAAGGACAGGGTCCTTTGGGCGAATCGTCCAAGTACTTAGCGGACAAGAAGGCTGGCACCATCAAAGGTATATTTGATATACATGTTATTGACGTTTTCCTTACTAGCCCTCGTTGTAGTGCACGGTATTTGATACGGTTCGATTGCTAATATTTGTAACTCGAAGCAGAGCTACGGAATAGGCGGCTTGCGAGGGATGAGGTGACGATGCGCGTTGGCAACGGATCAAGAGTTGATGTGATGGCCGTCGGCACGCTCTCCTTAGTTTTACCTTCGGGATTAGTTTTAAACCTTAATAAATGTTATTATGTGCCTGCGTTGAGCATGAACATTATTTTCGGATCATGTTTATTGCAAGACGGTTATTCATTTAAATCGGAGAATAATGGTTGTTCTATTTATATGAGTAACATCTTTTATGGTCATGCACCTCTTGTAAATGGTTTATTTCTTCTAAATCTCGAAAGGGATGAAACACACATCCATAACATTGAGGCTAAGAGATGCAAAGTAGATAGTGATAATACTACTTATTTGTGGCACTGTCGTCTAGGTCATATTGGTGTAAAGCGCATGAAGAAACTCCATTCTGATGGACTTTTGGAGTCTCTTGATTTTGAATCATTTGACACATGCGAACCATGCCTCATGGGCAAGATGATCAAAACCCCGTTCTCCGGTATGATGGAGCGAGCAACGGACTTGTTGGAAATCATACATACCGATGTATGCGGACCGATGAGTGTTTCGACGCGTGGTGGATATCGCTATTTTCTCACTTTTACCGATGACTTAAGTAGATATGGGTATATCTATTTAATGAAACATAAATCTGAAACGTTTGAAAAGTTCAAAGAATTTCAGAATGAAGTGGAGAACCATCGTAACAGAAAGATTAAGTTTCTACGATCCGATCGTGGAGGTGAATATTTGAGTTATGATTTTCTCACGCATCTTAAAGCAAGTGGAATCGTTTCACAACTCACGCCAACCGGAACACCATAGCGCAATGGTGTGTCTGAACGCCGGAATCGAACCCTATTAGATATGGTCCGATCAATGATGTCTCTTACTGATTTGCCGTTATCATTTTGGGGTTATGCATTAGAAACTGCTGCATTCACTTTAAATAGGGCTCCATCTAAATCCGTTGAGACGACACCGTATGAATTGTGGTTTGGTGCTAAACCTAAGTTGTCGTTTCTTAAAGTTTGGGGATCTGCGAGCTTACGTCAAGAAGTTGATGCGGACAAGCTCGAACCCAAAGCGGAGAAATGCGTCTTCATAGGATACCCTAAGGAAACCATTGGGTATACCTTCTATCACGTAACCGAAGGCAAAGTGTTTGTCGCAAGAACGGTTCCTTTCTTGAGAAGGAGTTTCTCTCGAAGAAGTGAGTGGGAGGAGAGTAGAGCTAGACGAGGTTATTGAACCTTCTCTTGAATTGGAGTAGCGCAAGCACCTGAAATTGTTCCAAAGGCTTTGCACCAACAATAGAGGAAGCTAATCACAAGGATCATGAAGCTTGGACGATCTCGCTCTTGAGCGTCGCAGGTCGACAAGGTCGCGTGCCCCTCCTGAGTGGTACGGCAACCCTGTCTTGACTGTCTTGTTGGTAGAAGACAGTGAACCTACGAACTATGAGGAAGCAATGATGAGCCCAGACTCTGAGAAATGGCTGGAAGCCATGAAATCCGAATTGGGATCCATGAGCAAAAACCAAGTATGGACTTTGTTGGATCCTCCTAGCGACCGAAAGGCCGTTGAGTGCAAATGGATATTCAAGAAGAAAACAGACGCGGATGGTAATGTTACCGTCTATAAAGCACGGCTTGTCACAAAAGGTTTTTGACAAGTTCAAGGTGTTGACTACGATGAGACTTTCTCTCTCGTAGCGATGTTTAAGTCCATTCGGATTTTATTAGCAATTGCTGCGTTTCATGATTATGAAATATGGCAGATGGATGTCAAGACTGCATTCCTCAATAGCAACATTGATGAAGAGTTGTATATGATGCAACCCGAAGGTTTTGTCGATCCTAAGGATGCTGATAAAGTATGCAAACTTCAGCGTTCCATTTATGGACTGAAGCAAGCATCTCGGAGTTGGAACCTTCGTTTTGATCAAGTGATCAAGAGCTTTGGATTTGTTCCAAATTGCTCTGAAGCTTGTATCTACAAGAAAGTGAGTGGGAGCTCGGTGGCGTTTACGGTACTATATGTGGATGACATATTGATTATTGGAAATGACATCAACATGCTTAACGATGTGAAGAGTTATTTGAACAAGTGTTTTTCAATGAAAGACCTAGGTGAAGTCGCTTATATATTGGGCATCAAAATCTATAGAGATAGACAAAGGCCTGATAGCTTTAAGCGGTACATACCTAGACAAAGTTCGAAAAGGTTCGTAATGGATAAGGCAAAGAAAGGTTCAAGGCCTATGTTGTCGGGTAAGATATTGAGCAAGGCTCGGTGTCCATTCTGATAAATGATAGGGAAGCTATGAGCAAAGTGCCTTATGCCTCGCCATAGGTTCCATCATGTATGCCATGATGTGTACTAGACCGGATGTGTCCAATGCTCTTAGTTTGACGAGCAGATATCAAAGTGATCCAGAGTGGAACATCTTTGGACGTGAAGAACATCCTAAAGTACCTAAATAGAACTAAAGAAATGTTCTTAGTCTATGGGGTGATGAACGACTTGTCGTAAAGGTTACGTCGATGCTAGTTTTGACACCGACAAGGATGATTCCAAATCTCGAACGTGATACGTTTATATTTTGAATGGAGGAGCTGTGAGCTGGAGAAGCTGCAAGCAAAGCGTGATCGCGGGATCTACAGTAGAAGCGGAATACATGGCTACTGCAGAAGCGTCAAGTGAAGGAGTTTGGATCAGAAACTTCATCACTGAGCTTGGTGTGGTTCCAAGTGCATTGGACCCACTGGAGATATTGTGTGACAACACTGGCGCCATAGCACTCGCTAAGGAACCAAGATATCATCCAAAGACCAAGCATATCAACCGCAAGTTTCATATAATCCGAGATTATATAGCAGATGGAGATCTCAAGATTAGCAAAGTACATACGGATCTGAATGTCGCAGATCCATTGACTAAACCTCTTCCACGTGTAAAACATGATCAACACCTCAGTGCCATGGGTGTGAGATTGTTGCCAAATGTAAACTAGATTATTGACTCTAGTGCAAGTGGGAGACTGTTGGAATTATGCCCTAGAGGCAATAATAAAGATGTTATTATTATAATTCTTGTTCATGATAAAGTTTATATTCCATGCTAGAATTGTATTAAGCGGAAACTTTAATACTTATGTGGTTTGTGAACAACACCGTGTCCCTAGTACGCCTCTATGGACTAGCTCATTGATCAATGATGGTTAAGGTTTCCTAACCATAGACATGAGTTGTCAATTGATAATGAGCATATCATTGGGAGAATGATATGGTGGATAGGCCCAAACAAAGCAGAGCAATTAGATCGTGTCATCGTGTTCGTCTTTGCGAAGCTTTTCCTATGTCAAATATTGTATTCCTTAGACCATGAGATAATGCAACTCCCTGGTATCGGAAGAAAGCTTTGAGGTCATCAAACGTCATCCTATGAGAGGTGATCATAAAGGTGTCTCTCAGGTGATCGGAAAGTATCTGTTGGGTTGTATGTATCGAGATGGAATTTGTCCCTCCCAAGTCGGAGATATACTTGGGCCCACTCGGTGTCGATATCAACACCGCTTGCAAGCATGTGGTTAAGGAGTTAATCACAAAGTGATATCGGATTACGAGTAAAGTACTTGCTGTGAGCGAGATTGAACTAGGTATGACGATACCGACGATCGAATCTCGAGCAAGTAAAATATCGCGAGACGAAGGGAATATATATATGGGATTGATTGAATCCGGCATCGTGGTTCATCCGATATGATCATCGATGAATGTGTGGAGTCAATATGGGTGCCTGCACTGTTGATTATTGATAGAAGATCATGTCTGCATATTCTCGAACCGCGGTCACACACTTAACGATCTCGACGCTAGGATAGATTGGATAATTGGTTTATGAATTTTTTTCGAGTCTCGGATGGGATCCGGATATCACGAGAGGTTCCGAATGGTACGAGAATAAGATTCATATAAAGGCAGTTTTGGAGTTGAATTGTTCGGTTAATCGGTATTGTCGGAAGCTTCTAGAACCTTCCGGAAGGGACCAACGTGGCCCCACCTTCCGGGAGGGGCATGGGCCTATGAGGGAGTGTCCTGGCGCTTTGGGCCGGGCACAAAGGCCCATAGGGCCCAATGATCCTAGATAAGTTTAAACTCGTTTAAACTAGAGATAGGATTTCTAGATAAGGGAGAGTTTAAATCGTTTAAACTAGAGATAGGATTTCTAGATAAGGGAGAGTTTAAATTGTTTAAATTAGAGATAGTCTTGGAGGAGGGGAAAGGGCTGGCCCCCCTCTATATAGAGGGGTGGTGCCTCCCCCACGCACACATACCTTCCTCCAAGCCCTAGCAGCCTTGCTACCTTCCTCTCCCTCCCGATCGCTTGTAGGCGAAGCCCTGCAGCAGAAATTCTCCACCATATACACCACGCCGTCGTGTTGTAGATCCAATCTATCTCTCCACCATACTCGCTGGTCCGAGGAAGGAGGAGACGTCGAGGTGCTGCACGTGTGCATCTCATGGAGGCACCGCCACTTGTGGTGCTAGATCGGATCGGATCGCGAGGAGGAGAAGCGAGTACGACTACATCACCCATGTTCCGACGAACGTTCCGCTGTGCGAATCTTCAAGGGTATGAAGATCTAATCCAATCTCTCTCGTTGATTGCATCTCCTAGATTAGATCTTGGCTTTCCCTCTGTTCGCATCCGTAGAAAACTTTGATTTACTATGCTGCGAAACCCTTCAAGGGGCGCTCTGGAGTGGCCG
The DNA here is from genome assembly GCA_030063025.1 of Avena longiglumis. Taxonomy (NCBI): domain Eukaryota; kingdom Viridiplantae; phylum Streptophyta; class Magnoliopsida; order Poales; family Poaceae; genus Avena; species Avena longiglumis. The sequence goes on along the minus strand of CP125975.1, from coordinate 486,160,293 downwards.
AGGGAACTCGTCGGAGTTGCTGGCGGCGTCGGGCTTGGGTGGACGACGACGTTGCGAGGCTCCTGGTCACCCTAGCATGCACAAACAGCATCAGGAGATGCGCAAGACTACGGCGAGCAAGATCGTGTGCATCAGAGGCAGAGGGGAACAAGGGGCTCATCGAATTTGACTGTCGGAGTTGAGGATGTCGTCGGGGGCTTGCTGTGCTTGTCGAAGACGACGACCTGGGGCGGTACAGAAGGAACCAACGGTGTCAGTAGATGCGCAAGGATGTGGCGAGGCTGTCTGCAAGAACCAGAGGGAGAGGGGCGCACGGGGCTCACCGGAATCGATCGCCGGAGTGCTCTCTCTGGCGTGCGAGGATGAATGCGGCGGCACTGGGCGCTTTGTGCTCAAGTTTGGGGAAATGGAGAGGCGGAGGGGTTTAAGTAGGCCGGGGCGAGAATCTCGCGAGCAATCAACGCCAATTAAGCGCATTGTGTCGGGAAGAAACGCCACGGCGAGGTCTCCAGCGAGATTGACGAGCTAGGCGTGGCGGTGGGCCTACATCGTGGATAAAACAGAGAGGGGGTGGGGTCCTGGCGTCAGTCTCTCAGCGGGTTCGTCTGCGAGTGAGAAGGAGAGAGGGGGAACCCGGGTGGGCTTAGTGGGATGCGTCTGTTGCTGGGCTCAATTGATGGCGCCGGCCCCTTTCTCTTTCTTATCTCTTTTTCTTTTTCTAAATCGATTTTCTAGAATGATTTTCAATCAAATTCAAAGGCATTTGAATTTCAAACCTTTTCTGGATTTTTGTAAGGTGTAACCATCATACTTTTGGGTATAAAACCATGTGGTCTCTCTGTACTTGCTTGGTCCCTTTGAATAAACAAAAATAAACAGTGCTATAGCACTTGATTTGGAAATGTTTTGAAGATGGTTTTGAAACCATATTTGTTTTGTAAATTTTTGTCCAAACTCTACATTCAATCTAAACAACAAGGAAGCAAACAAGACTTGGTTAAAACACTTATGCTCTCAATTGAGAGTAGTAAATGATTAATGTTTGCTCACATAAAATAATAGCACTAAGTGCTTCTGTTTTCTTGAAATGAGTTGGAAAGTGATCCCTAAATTATATGCATGCATGTATGGTATGCGATCTTTGGAATCATGATTTTAGGGATGTTACAAGTGGGCTTGGATTCAACTCCGACACCAAGAGCAAGCCCACTATCAAGTTGAAGCACAAGGGCAACAAGAAGAAGGGCCAAGGGCAAGTGAAGAATCCGGCCAACATAGTGTGCTTCAAGTGCAAGGAAGAAGGGCATCATGTGAGGGATTTCCCATTGAAGAAGAAGCCTCTTAGTGAGAAGAAACGAGGGAAGCGGCCTCAAGCTCCTCCACAAGCTCAAGATGGGACACTTACCAAAAAGCCTAAAGATCTTCTTCATGGTGCAGCTCCTTCCAAGAACAAAGATGGCAAGAGAAGAACTTGCTACATATGCCGTGAGAAGGGGCACCTTTCTTCCTCATGCACCATGAGTAACTCCTCATCCCATCCTATCTTGATTGATGATGCTTATTCACTTCGTAAGGATAAGAGTGGCAAGGTGTTTGCCAATTTTGTTGGTGCCCAAAGTGGTGTCAAGAAAAGAACCATTTGGGTGGCCAAGCCTATTGTGACTAACTTCTTAGGACCCAACTTTGGAGCCTTTATTGTTTCTAGTAGGTATCTTATTTGGCTCTTGTGAGGGATTAATGGACTATTCCGTTTTGGGGGAGTGTCATGCTTGGGCATTCCACAATCCTAAAATGTGTGTACATGAGGAAAACCACTTAGTAGTTTTATTGCATGTTTATCTAGTCTCTATGTGGTATGTCTCTCTCATGAGAAACTCAAGTTCTATAACGTCCATTAATACCTCTATTTTGATTTTGCCTCTTGTTGAGATTTCTTGGTATATCACATTATGGGGGAGTCATATGCTTTGTGCATATTACAAACTTAGAAAATGTGGACATTTGAGGTAATGCCATTTAGAATTGATATTGATAATTATCTAGCACCTTTGTGGCACGTTTGCTCATACAATTTCCAATTTGCTTAAATGTTTTATTGCTCATATTTTGGATCTTGTTTGTTTGAGTGATTCTTGGTATGTGTTTCCTCATATTTGGATCCATATATCCTCATGAACCACTTGCTTCTATTTAATTCAATCACTAGTGATTGTGTGACTATTTGAAGCAATCAAGAATCTCTTTCAAATCATCAAGCTTAATTCCTATCTTGTTATATGCTTCTTTGTGTGAATATGATCTCGGATATCCTTGCAAACTACCTCGGGAAAATTATCCCTATTACTTCTTGTCCTTGGACAATTAGTACTTGATATATGGTAGAATTCATTGATCATATTCATTTTTGGCCTTTTCTTATTTGCCTTATCTTTGGCCAATAAAATGTTTGTCTATTTGCTCCCAAGCTTTCCTTGCCTCTTGTGGATCTTATTATTTTATTTGTTTCCCCTTGTGTTTTATTTAGTGTAGGTAGTAGTGATGATCTCATGTGTGGGCATTTTGCATTCAAAGGCAAAATTATATATAATTCTCTACTTATGGGGGACCTCTCCTATATTATCTAGAACATTGTTTTATGCCTCTTGATTTGATCCATTTTTTTCTTGGAAGCTCGATCCTTTTTGTGTTGATACTTTGTGTGCCATCATGAAAAGTGTGAAGAGTTTGTTTTGGTTGTTGGAACCTTGTTCTCTTTAGGAGTTGGTTTTATCTCATTCTTTGTGCAGTGACCCAGCATACCACTGCATGATGTAGTACAGTCGTTGATATAACAGCAATGAAACACCGTTCACTAGTATTACATCCCTCAGAGTGGTACAACAGAAACACAGTAGGTCCAAGACATGACTATAGGTTATAACTCAAATCTTTACATAAGATCCAGAGAACACTCTAGGTTAAAGAGAGAGAAACTTCTAATGAAGAAGAATCAGAAATAAATAACTCAGAATCTATCATCCTATCAAGACTAGTATCTTAACTAATGGTCTGGCATTGCTGCTATTGCGATACTCTACAGAAATAGGTTCTATGGCTAGAGATTATATTCCTGTCTAATCAGTAACTTCGTCTTCACTTGACTTGGTGTATATGTTGACTTTCTTGACTTCATTGAAGAGCTTTAACTTTTGCGGATTATTCCTGGAGCATAACTTGATGTAGACGTTGTTTGTAATGGCTTTAGAACCTAGCAAGGGTAAAGAAGATACTTTGAGTACGATGATACTCAGCAAGTTCACTAGAAAATGAGTGTTTGATGCACTATATCTACAGCCACAGACCGTAGGTCGTAGGCCATGCAAGTTTTCGTAAACATTTCTTCAAAGGTTGCTTTTATTCTGAAAAGTTATGTCCGTCAGCCTTCACGAGTTTACCAGAACTTTCATGGAGTTCCTTTCCCGCCGCGTTCGCAGCTCCTTCCTGGAACAGGGAGTAACAAGTTGCAGTTTTACACTCTGCAGAGGTGTGTTACTTTACCCATGAGATACCTTAGCCTTGTTGCACAACCAAGTCATGACCTTGTCCATACTTCCTTGGTAGGGGGCCCAGTCTAAGATCCAAGCCAATCATCGCCTCTTCGCTACCCGCAAGATGCCTCCTTGGTGTACACCATGCCCATATATTGAATTACGGCAATGGTTTGTACAGACCGTTAGATGCCAGAACTATCATGGGACGTTGAGGGTTCCCACCCATATGCTACATATCCTTTATGAATTACCAATTAATATGCACACTACGAGTGATAACAACCACGACATGCACATCCGGCTACATGCGAGAGGAAGAAGATATAGCTGACTTCTCTGTCCCATTCCAAATATCATGGTTAATGCGTGATATACGGCGCAAGAATCACTGGAGACATTGGTTGTTAAGTCCTAGATAATATGTTCCTTTACCACCGGAACTTTCATAGTAGGTTATTACCTCATGGTAAATAACCTACAATCACATTATTATGAAAATAGTGTTTTTGGACCTTTTTCAAATGCAGGTGATGACAACACTGGATTTGCAAAATACTTTACAGAAAATAATCAAAGGACATGAACAAGTGTGAACTTGCCTTTTGTGATTGCAAGATTATGCACTCATGGTCTTCAAGACGACATAAGATCCAATATCTGAAATCAGCATCATTGGTCCGGTAAGGACTAATGTTTAAAGAAGCAAGATGCAGTTATGCATAAGTAATGATATGCATTTTGTAAAACTCCCAAATTGAATCCCCAATACTTTGAGTGAAGTGAATTCAAGTGATTCTTTTAAGAGTTGGTTTATCTTCAATTTTTACTTTATAAGTAATGAACTTTATAAGGAACCTAAGTGATAATAATTCTTAATACACAGGTTAAGTATAAAGTAATGTGATTATGTTTAATTGTCATTTGGTGACTAAGGTAAGAGTCCTTGGTTTTAGTTGTTAAGAGTTGAAGAATTTATTATGAGATTATTCTTTGAAGTGGCAAAAAGAATAACATTTGAAGAAAAGATTTCCTTTCTAAGGTTTAAACAATCATCATTGTTAATAGAACATGATTAATGTCTTTTGGTGTTTGATTTATTATTTGGACTTGAGATGCTTTATGTCTTAAGTTAAATAGACCAAAGTTAACTATAAAAACATAAGTGATTTATTAGACCTGGTGTTTATAAGCTTTGAGACTAAAGTTAACTTTAAAAGGTTAGGTAAACTTAAGATGTAATATATTTTAATTATTCCCAAGTTTTAGATTTATGATTGGTATAACGAAGGTGTGGAATTATTCACCTTATATTTTAGTGAATGCTTATAAAGTTATTTTGAAGGTTGTGGTTTTAAATCTTTATTTAAGGTTTCAAAATATATTAATAAGTTAATAATTTACACTTAAGTTTTATTATAAATCTTAGTTCTGGTTTAGAACTGTAGTAATTTGATTTTTTAGGGTATTAATATTTCTTGAAGAAATCTAATTATTTTTTACTTAAAAAAAGTTCTTAAAGAATTTTCAAAAATATATAATGGATAAGTATTTATTATTTTAAAATATTAAAAAAAATTCTACTAATATATTTAGTATTTTTCTAGTGTAATATATTTATTCAAGACTTTGAAAATGATTTTTATTTTATTTTTAAGTATTTTTTTATATCTATAAATTTTCATAAAGGATTTATTTATAAAAGAGTTAAGCTAGTATTTTTTATAAAATAGTATATTTATTTTTATATACAAAAATGATTTTTATTCATTTTTAGGAATTTCCTTATTTTATGACATTTCACTTAGGATGTAATGTTGTTAATATTTATTTATATTTTATCTATCTTGAACAAGTAATACTATATTTTTACTAGGTAGATATTAATTTTGTGGTTATTTCGATATATCATATGTATTTTTAGGATTTTTTTCTAGAGGTGAAACAATCTTTGGGGTGTTTTGGTAATTTTTATTTTTAAATCAGACCCTGGACCCACTAGTCAGTCTGGCCCATGGTTGGGTTAGACCAACCCGAGCGGTGGACCGAGCTGGTCAAACCGACCCGCTCGATCCAGTTCGTCTTCCCCCCTCTCGACTGGCCTCTCTCTGGCGCCTGGGCTAGCTCGCCGCTGGTGCTGTTCGATTCCGGCGAGCCTGGCCATTACGGCCGGTGCCGATGGCCCTCCTCGATGCGCCTATCAAAGCTTCACTAGACTACCCAATTCTATTCGTGTCCCATGCCCCAACGTGCTCACCACCAGCCCCAAACCCTAATTCCTCTTTTGCTGTTACTCCGGCGGGACGGCGAGGTTCTCAGCAACCCCGGTGGTACGGCGTGGGCGTTAGGATGCTGGGGGTCTTATTGGTGGTGTGGTTGATGCAGCGCAGCGCGATGGTGCTCCATGTGTTGCTGTATCGTCGCACTGTGCTCCGACTCTCTGTTGTCACTACTACCACGGCTTCTTCGGCGAGCTTGATCTTGCCAACAGGTTGGTACCACCTTCCCCCTCTCACAAACCTCTCTCTATCTTGGTATACATCCTTAACTAGGTTCATTTCCCTCCTTATTTTGATGCTTGATGCTTCACGACATTTTGTTTGGTGAACAATTGTGAGCATGTGACCCTTAGCTTGATTGAGTGTTCGTGATGCTAGTGGTATATGAAATGCTTGAGAAATACACATGATTAATGCACTTAGAAAAGATGTTGAATTGTGGTGGTTTGATGATATGCTGCTGAAGGTAGTGTTACGGCCCACTTGTATCCTACTTGATTTCTTCTCTCTGTATTGATCTCTAATTAGAGATCCCCTAATATATTGTAGAAACGGTTCTCTGATGTATATTTGACAACCTTAGAAAGTTGTTGTGGTTGTTTAATTTACTTAGAATGGATATCTTGCTTATGGATTAAAATAACTGAACTATGAACCTTTTTGGTTCAGGATGTTGTTGGCAAAGCTTCTGTTATTAACTTGACAATGGTTAAATAGCAGACTTGATTACTAATTGTAATTAGGGAATCTGATTACCTGAGGTTTAATTATTTTGTGATTTCCCCTGGTTGCTGGACATTGAATTGGCCAGGCATGAAAAATGTATGCTGAGTTCAATGGTGCCTTTTATTATTGAATAATCAGACGTTTTTCTCAATGTGTGGAACTTTTGTTTGTATGTTGAACTAAACCTATGGTTCAGTAATGATCTTGATTGAATTGTTATCTGTCCAGGATGACAGAAGTAAAGCTTAAATGATATCTAGTTGATTTTAACTAGAGAAATGATTTAAGAAAGCTTTTAATGGTTTGAAAACCTAAGTTGCTGCTGCTAGTATACTTTGATGGCTTTTACTGCTGTGATCCTATTATTGTGATGCCTCTTTGGAGTGTACACATTAATAGGTTAAAGTGATACTGATGTGCAATACTATAGTAAGTGGAGAATTATGTAGATAACTGAAGTAGTGGTTGTGCTTTGCTTTAGAACCCTATTGTGGTGTCTCCAAAGAGTGCACAATAACAGTTCATAGTGACATGATCTACTGCTGCAGTATCTAAGAAAAAATGGAAAATTGGTTGCCAGTGATGCAAAGGCTGAGGAAAATTATTGGATTTAGAAGAAATGATTTTATTGTTGCCTCCTCTTTGGACTCAGTGATGATCTAGACATGCCACTTTCATGCTAGTCTCAGAGAATCTTGCCATCCAATCCTCCTAGATGAAAATCTAGTTGAAGGGTAGATGGAGCTGATAGATGTGTATTGTTTCCCTTGTGTTCCCAGATCTGTATAGAAGATATATGAACAGATGCTACATTATCTATTGGTTTCTTCTGATATTTCTTACCTGCTGTTGGTGAGTAGACAGATAAGCTTGTAATGGGACTGCTGATGATCTTGTGGTAGTTTTGGTGTTGCTTCAGATCACCTGATGTAACTTGTTCTTGTATCCTTCATCTCCTAGTTCCTTTTTGGTTGCTTGCTTGATCTACTCCTCCTTGTCCTAACTATTGGATGGCTTCTTGAAGCAACCATAGTGCAAGTGATGTGGTGGTGATCTGGTGGTTCTTGTGGTGTGATGAAAATAGTCTGTTCTTGGGGTGTGATAAACAGAAAAAGAGTAAGAAGATGGTTGTGGTTGTGTGGTGTAACTGTACCTGTGGTGAAAGAATGAGTAGTGAGAGGTGGTGCTATGGCTGGTCCACCCCTTTGTGTACATGGATTGCTTTCTTGTCTCCTTACTGGGATTGTTGTTGTGTTGTCAGCAGTTATCTGCATGTTGATGTGCAAGCTTCTTACAAGTGGGACCTAAGGTCCAAGTTTCAATGGTGTAGATATTTTCTGGTGGATATGATCAAGTAAAAGTGAGCTTTACTGTTTGGCTGGATCCTCTTCTTTATCCATGGTGAAACTTGCCTCTCTCCTTACTTGGTGAAATTTACCCCTGCCTATGATGCATCAGTTCTGAGGCTAACATTCTGGATAAGAACAGATACTATTCATTTGGTGAAACTTGCCCCTTCTAAAAACAACTCAGCTCAATGAGCAGACAAAACAGTGCACTACACTGTTGATATCTAAGAGCAATAAACCAAACTAACCCCCTTTATTCCTTATTTTCCTTTCTTTTGTTTTTTGTTATCCTTTGTGTTGTTTTACAGGGATCGGGAATCAGGAAAAGATACAGATAAAGGATCAGGAGTAGATTTAGGAATTTTTCCTTTATTCATTTGTAATATTTATTTACTTGTAATAACCTTGTAATATTTGTATTAAAGTAATGAAGATTAACCTTTTCCTCTTAAACATTATATTAGTATATTCTCTAATTGTAATTGATCTTTATTATTTGTAACTTGTAATTTCTTAAATTCTTATTTATGTAGTAAAGATTATATTTACTTATACCATTTTGTATTATGATTATGAAATATCCTATAATAATTTAAGATTTAAATTTAAATCCAAGTTATATTTGAATTGTATGATCTCATATTTGAAGTCTTGAATGCAAATTCTTTCCCCCAAAATTATAAAATCAACAAAGGTCATGTCCAAATTCCTAACACCCATCTATGATGAACTAAACCCCATTTCTCCAAGGCAAGAGAAACACTTATCTCTTTGTGTTTTGAATTTCAATTCGAATAAATGTGAATATTGTATCTTATTCATAAATAAGAATTCACCTCTTATCTTTTATTAAAATTTAATTTCCAATTCTTATTCTATTTCAAATTCTTTTAGTATTCAAATCTATTAATTAAATATTCAAATTTGAATTGTCTTCCCCTAAAATACAAAAGTACAATAGAGGTCATGTCGAAATCCATCGCACCTGTCCTGATGTTTCCATTAGAACAAGAGAGATCCCGATCCCTCTATAGCTTCTTTAGTTTTGCGCGAAAATTCCCTAGATTTTCTGATGCCTGAATGCAATGCACACACCTGCGTCCTCTATAATTCTAGGTGCTAATCCTGGGATGTTACAGACTCTCCCCCTTAAAATAAACTTCGTCCCCGAAGTTCGTATACTCTCACGTTTCAAAATGAGGAATTGTCTTGTATTGGTGACAACATTTCTGAACTCCCTGGTAACCTTAAATAGAAATAATTATATTACTCCATATCCAGATCTTTCCTTGAATCCTCATCATGCTCAACAATCTTTTACTTGGTGTCTCCAATACTCCAAAGTTCCTTTTACTTTACTCCCTTAGGGATATGTCCTTATTATGAACTTATTAAATTGGGGTCACTTCTTTAGTTTATTATTCTGATTAGATATCCTAATTCAACTCCTTAACTTGATCATCAAACTGCCTTACTATATTATGCAAAGTCTAGGAAGTCTCACTAAAATAGGGTTTTAGATTCTATTAGACAATAGTTGTAGCAAAGAGACTAAATTCTTGGTTTGCCAATGTATGGTTTATACTGGTAATCCTTTCGAATATTGGTTTTGAACATATTTAGTCCATACCCATCAGAATTTCTTGTCCCTCTGCATATGTCCAATTGGATGTGCTCTATTCCCTCTTAAGGATCACTTAAGAGTTGGTTTCTCTATAATTAATCTAGTAGTATTAATATATTCAATCTCCTTTAAGCTTTTACCTTATCATGCTTTAGATAACCTTTTGTGATCACCTAGAGCACTTCTTCAACCTCCATTTAATAATTACCTTAAGGTTTGCGTACTACTACTTCGAAGTATACTTCGATATTTCATCCGGACATACTTCTGAAAGTACCTCCATAATGACTTAAACTTTATGAAAATAAGGCTTAATGTTGTCATAGGTTAGTACTTCCTCTCCAACCTTTACTTGTAAAGTTAGATAATAATACTTCTACAAATTGTTTACTCTCCCCCTTAGGGTTTACTAATGGTCTCTAAACTGCCTTATAAAGTAACCATTGGCTTTATAACTAGAATGTAGGGATTTGTCTAGCTTATTCTCTACCTAGTTAGGGTCTCATGAAAGATTGTACAGTGTATCCACACAGTTTTGGATCTCCGAAGTGAATCTTTCAGCATTATTTGTCTTACTTACTATTTGGACATTTTTGCTTTGATAGGTCTGACTTCACGGTCTCGAAAGACGATCACTTTAATGTTTATACTCCTTCATGTATTTCTTAACTTAGGCCAATTTTTATGCTCTTTATGCAACTTTTAAAAAGATCTGGTTAACTAAGTTAACCAAATACCAGCTGCGGAAAATTACCAACTGTGGATCAGAATACCGACTATGGATCAAGTACCAGCTGCGGATATTTACCAGCTGCGAACCATCCTAGGGTGTATGTATTACCCTATGGTTTCTAACATTCTTATGGCATTCCCTCTGAATTGTCAGAACTTGAAACCCTTTTTGGTTCCAAAATTTCTTTGCACTTATTCATGATACCTCCATGAACTTGGTACAATTATTTTATTAACTTCTTAGCAACATTACTTACTTTGGTTAAACCTTAAGTTTATTACTTCTTGTTGCCCCATACATCTTCTACATTAATCTTCCTTCTTATTGCTCTTTAGCAATCATCAAAACTTGGTTCAACCTTCAAATTGTGTTGATACTCCTTACACTTGGCTTCATTCTTCATGTAAGTCTTCATATTAGTATTTGAAAATCGTCACTCCTTTACACGAATTCCCGTTTCTATCTAGGTCTATAACATCAAGTAATAACTAGATGTCGCAACATGCATTTGCACACCAAGTCAAACTTCATGTACAAATCTAGTCAATCAAGAAGATCCAAGAAAAACAAATAAATCCAAATGTGGTACATATAACACACAATTCTCTAAGCCCGGAACATAGTAGTTAAGTATAATATCTCTAGAACTCAGTCTTAGTTGTGTAGTATATGACACCTCCTCGTATATGTTTACATCGTGATACTTAGCACTTAGGGTCAAACTATATTTTGTCTCAACATTTACCCAAATTGCTCAATTGTAATAGGATAATTTTAAGCAAAGTGGTCTCAATTTGGTTTTTGACTAACCTTTTGTCTCACCTTTTGCAATGATTGACTATGACCAACCTCTCTTATTTAGTAACTAACCGCACATGATCACTCCAAATGACTAATTATTTTCTATTGAACACTAAAATTGAATTTTATCCGGAGTTATGACACTTATGGCTTCTATCCTAGTTCTACCATGCTATTTGCTTACTTCTACTCCGAGATAATTTACTAAGTTTTTGTCATATTTATACTTATATCATGGTTTCGGAGCTAATCTCACCATGATCTGGTTATGTCTACCTATACATCATGATTTAAGAGCTACTCACCTCATGATGACTTTACTTCTTATTATACTGTCATTCAGTCTTGACCTAATTTCACTTCATCACGTAGAATTTCTCAAGTGAATCCCACATGATTACTACTCAATACATCAACATTTATCCTAATGATATTCATCATGCTATATTTGGTTATCAACTGACACTAATATTTAACTATTCTTACTTAAATTCTAGGATTAGGCTACACCATTAAAACTACTTCCACTGATATCTTACACTTGATCCTAATTTACTATGACCAATTAGCTTTCCTAAAGTATCTTGGTGGTTTATGTCTCCTTCGAAAGACACTAAAGAGCACTATACTTAAGAAAGGATAAAATAATTACTCCTAAGAAAGAATGACTTAAGCATCTGACTTAGGTGTGACAATATTATCCTCAAGTGGATACTCATCACAAGTCATAAGATCATTTGGTTTAGATAAGATGGCTCCTATAGTCACTATCCAGCCGACAAATCTTCCTAAAAGGGTTTTAATCCTAAGGTCAAAGCATATGCTCTGATACCAACCGCGGTGACCCAGCATACCACTGCATGATGTGGTACACTATAGTTGTTGACATAACACCAATGAAACACCATTCACTAGTATTACATCCCTCAGAGTGGTACAACAGAAACACAGCAGGTCCAAGACATGACTATAGGTTACAACTCAACTCTTTACATAAGATCCAGAGAACACTCTAGGTTAAAGAGAGAGAAAGAAACTTCTAACAAAGAAGAATCAGAAATAAATAACTCAGAATCTATCATCCTATCAAGACTAGTATCTTAACTAATGGTGCAGCATCGCTATTGCAATACACTACAGAAATAGGTTCTATGGCTAGAGATTATATTCCTGTCTAATCAGTAACTTCGTCTTTACTTGAGTTGGTGTATATGTTGACTTTCTTGACTTCATTGAAGAGCTTTAACTTTTGCGGATTATTCCTGGAGCATAACTTGATGTAGACGTCGTCTGTAATGGCTTTAGAACGTAGCAAGGGAGGGTTAATAAGATACTTTGAGTACGATGATACTCAGCAAGTTCACTAGAAAAGGAGTGTTTGATGCACTATATCTACAGCCACAGACCGTAGGTTGTAGGCCATGCAAGTTTTCGTAAAAATTTCTTCAAAGGTTGCTTTTATTCTGAAAAGCTATGTCCGTCAGCCTTCACGGGTTTACCAGAACTTTCATGGAGTTCCTTTCCCGCCGCGTTCGCAGCTCCTTCCCGGAACAGGGAGTAACAAGCTGCAGTTTTTACACTCTGCAGAGGTGCGTTACTTTACCCATGAGATACCTTAGCCTTGTTGCACAACCAAGTCATGACCTTGTCCATACTTCCTTGGTAGAGGGCCCAGTCTAAGATCCAATCCAATCACTGCCCCCTTCGCGACCCCGCATGCCTCCTTGGTGTACACCATGCCCATATATTGAATTACGGCAATGGTTTGTACATACCGTTAGATGCCAGAACTATCATGGGACGTTGAGGGTTCCCACCCATATGCTACATATCCTCTACGAATTACCAATTAATATGCACACTACGAGTGATAACAGCCACGACATGCACATTCGGCTACATGCGAGAGGAAGAAGATACAACTGACTTCTCTGTCCCATTCCAAATCTCATGGTTAACGCGTGATATACGGTGCAAGAATCACTGGTGGCATTGGTTGTTAAGTCCTAGATAATATGTTACATTACCACCGGAACTTTCATAGTAGGTTATTACCTCATGGTAAATAACCTATAATCACATTATTATGAAAATAGTGTTTTCGGACCTTTTTCAAATGCAGGTGATGACAACACTGGATTTGCAAAATACTTTACAAAAAATAATCAAAGGACATGAGCAAGTGTGAACTTGCCTTTTGTGATTGCAAGATTATGCACTCACGGTCTTCGAGACGACATAAGATCCAATATCTGAAATCAGCATCATTGGTCCGGTAAGGACTAATGTTTAAAGAAGCAAGATGCAGTTATGCATAAGTAATGATATGCATTTTGTAAAACTCCCAAATTGAATCCCCAATACTTTGAGTGAAGTGAATTCAAGTGATTCTTTTAAGAGTTGGTTTATCTTCAAATTTTACTTTATAAGTAATGATCTTTATAAGGAACCTAAGTGATAATATTTCTTAATACACAGGTAAAGTATAAAGTAATGTGATTATGTTTAATTGTCATTTGGTGACTAAGGTAACAGTCCTTGGTTTTAGTTGTTAAGAGTTGAAGAATTTATTATGAGATTATTCTTTGAAATGGCAAAAAGAATAACATTTGAAGAAAAGATTTCCTTTCTAAGGTTTAAACAGTCATCATTGTTAATAGAACATGATTAATGTCTTTTGGTGTTTGATTTATTAGTTTGTACTTGAGATGCTTTATGTCTTAAGTTAAATAGACCAAAGTTAACTATAAAAACATAAGTGATTTATTAGACCTGGTGTTTATAAGCTTTGAGACTAAAGTTAACTTTAAAAGGTTAGGTAAACTTAAGATGAAATATATTATAATTATTCCCAAGTTTTAGATTTATGATTGGTATAACGAAGGTGTGGAATTATTCACCTTATATTTTAGTGAATGCTTATAAAGTTATTTTGAAGGTTGTGGTTTTAAATCTTTATTTAAGGTTTCAAAATATATTAATAAGTTAATAATTTACACTTAAGTTTTATTATAAATCTTGGTTCTGGTTTAGAACTTTAGTAATTTGATTTTTTAGGGTATTAATATTTCTTAAAGAAATATAATTATTTTTTACTTAAAAAAATGTTCTTAAAGAATTTTCAAAAATATATAATGGATAAGGATTTATTATTTTAAAATATTAAAAACTTTTCTACTAATATATTTAGTATTTTTATAGTGTAATATATTTATTCAAGACTTTGAAAATGATTTTTATTTTATTTTTAAGTATTATTTTTATATTTATAAAATTTTATAAAGGATTAAATGTCTTTAAATATTTATTCAAATTTTATTTATAAAAGAGTTAAGTTAGTATCTTTTATAAAATAGTATATTTATTTTTATATACAAAAATGATTTTTATTCATTTTTAGGATTTTCCTTATTTTATGACATTTCACTTAGGATGTAATGTGGTTAATATTTATTTATATTTTATCTATCTTGAAAAAGTAGTATTATATTTTTACTAGGTAGATATTATTTTTGTGGTTATTTCGATATATCATATGTATTTTTAGGATTTTTTTTATATTTTTTTCAAGAGGTGAAACAATCTTTGGGGTGTTTTGGTAATTTTTATTTTTAAATCAGAACCTGGACCCACTGGTTAGTCTGGCCCATGGTTGGGTTAGACCAACCCGAGCGGTGGACCGAGCTGGTCAAACCGACCCGCTGGATCCAGTTCGTCTTCCCCCCTCTCGACTGGCCTCTCTCTGGCGCCTGGGATAGCTCACCGGTGTCTTTCGATTCCGCGAGCTCGGCCATTACGATGGCCCTCCTCGATGCGCCTATCAAAGCTTCACTAGACTACCCAATTTGATTCGTGTCCTATGCCCCAACGTGCTCACCACCAGCCCCAAACCCTAATTCCTCTTTTGTTGTTACTCCGGCGGGACGGCGAGGTTCTTAGCAACCCCGGTGGTACGGCGTGGGCGTTAGGATGCTGGGGGTCTTATTGGTGGTGTGGTTGATGCAGCGCAGCGCGATGGTGCTCCCCGTGTTGTTGCATCGTCAGACCGTGCTCACTCTCTGTCACTACTACTACGGCTTCTTCGGCGAGCTTGATCTTGCCAACAGGTTGGTACCACCTTCCCCCTCTCTCTATCTTAGTATACATCCTTAACTAGGTTCATTTTCCTCCTTATTTTGATGCTTGATGCTTCACAGCGGTTTGTTTGGTGAACAATTGTGAGCATCTGACCCTTAGCTTGATTGAGTGTTCGTGATTCTATTGGTATATGAAATGCTTGAGAAATACACATTATTAATGCACTTAGAAAAGATGTTGAATTGTGGTGGTTTGATTCTATGATGCTGAAGGTAGTGTTACAGCCCACTTGTATCCTACTTGATTTCTTCTCTCTGTATTGATCTCTAATTAGAGATCCCCTAATATATTCTAGAAACGGTTCTCTGATGTATATTTGATAACCTGAGCAAGTTGTTGTGGTTGTTTAATTTACATAGAATGGATATCTTTCTTATGGATTAAAATAACCGAACTCTGAACCTTTTTGGTTCAGGATGTTGTTGGCAAAGCTTTTGTTATTAACTTGACAATGGTTAAATAGCAGACTTGATTACTAATTGTAATTAGGGAATCTGATTACCTGAGGTTTAATTATTTTGTGATTTCCCCTGGTTGCTGGACATTGAATTGGCCAGGCATGAAAAATGTATGCTGAGCTCAGTGGTGCCTCTTATTGTTGAATAATCAGACGTTTGTCTCAATGTGTGGAACTTTTGTTTATATGTTGAACTGAACCTATGGTTCAGTAATGATCTTGATTGAATTGTTATCTGTCCAGGATGACAGAAGTAAATCTTAAATGATCTCTAGTTGATTTTAACTAGAGAAATGATTTAAGAAAGCTTTTAGTGGTTTGAAAACCAAAGTTGCTGCTGCTAGTATACTTTGATGGCTTTTACTGCAGTGAGCCTATTATTGTGATGCCTCTTTGGAGTGTACACATTAATAGGTTATAGTGATATTGATGTGCAATACTATATTAAGTGGAGAATTATGTAGATAACTGAAGTAGTGGTTGTGCTTTGGTTTAGAACCCTATTGTGGTGTCTCCAAAGAGTGCATAATAGCAGTTCATTGTGACATGATCTACTGTTGCAGTATCTAAGAAAAAATGGACAGTTGATTGCCAGTGATGCAAAGGCTGAGGCAAATTATTGGATTTAGAAGAACATATTTTATTGTTGCCTCCTCTTTGGACTTAGTGATGATCTAGACATTCCACTTGCATGCTAGTCTGAGAGAATCTTGCCATCCAATCCTTCTAGATGAAAATCTAGTTGAAGGGTAGATGGAGCTAATAGATGTGTATTGTTTCCCTTGTGTTCCCAGATCTGTATAGAAGATATATGAACAGATGCTGCATGATCTAGTGTTTTCTTCTGATAATTCTTACCTGTTGTTGGTGAGTAGACAGATAAGCTTGTAATGGGGCTGCTGATGATCTTGTGGTAGTTTTGGTGCTGCTTCAGATCGCCTACTATAACTTGTTATTGTATCCTTCATCTCCTAGTTCCTTTTTGGCTGCTTGCTTGATCTACTCCTCCTTGTCCTAACTATTGGATGGCTTCTTGAAGCAACCATAGTGCAAGTGATGTGGTGGTGATTTGGTGGTTCTTGTGGTGTGATGAGAACAGTCGGTTCTTGGGGTGTGATAAACAGAAAAAGAGTAAGAAGATGGTTGTGGTTGTGTGGTGTAATTGTACCTGTGGTGAAAGAATGAGTAGTGAGAGGTGGTGCTACGGCTGGTTCACCCCTTTGTGTACATGGATTGCTTTCTTGTCTCCTTCCTAGGATTGCTGCTGTGTTGACAGCAGTTATCTGCAAGTTGATGTGAAAGCTGCTTACAAGTGGGACCTAAGGTCCAACTTTCAATGGTGTAGATATTTTCTGGTGGATATGATCAAGTAAAAGTGAGTTTTACTATTTGGCTGGATCCTCTTCTTTATCCATGGTGAAACTTGCCTCTCTCCTTACTTGGTGAAATTTGCCCCTGCCTATGATGCATCAGTTCTGAGGCTAACATTCTGGATAAGAACAAATACTACTCATTTGGTGAAACTTGCCCCTTCTAAAAACAACTCAGCTCAATGAGGAGACAAAACAGTGCACTACACTGTTGATATCTAAGAGCAATAAACCAAACTAACCCCCGTTATTCCTTATTTTCCTTTCTTTTGTTTTTTGTTATCCTTTGTGTTGTTTTACAGGGATTAGGAATCAGGAAAAGATACAGATAAAGGATCAGGAGTAGATTTAGGAATTTTTCCTTTATTCATTTGTAATTTTTATTTACTTGTAAGAACCTTGTAATATTTGTATTAAAGTAATGAAGATTAACCTTTTCCTCTTAAACATTATATTAGTATATTCTCTAATTGTAATTGATCTTTATTATTTGTAACTTGTAATTTCTTAAATTCTTATTTATGTAATAAAGATTATACTTACTTATACCATTTTGTATTATGATTATGAAATATCCTATAATACTTTAAGATTTAAATTTAAATCCAGGTTATATTTGAATTGTATGATCTCATATTTGAAGTCTTGAATGCAAATTCTTTCCCCCAAAATTATAAAATCAACAAAGGTCATGTCCAAATTCCTAACACCCATCTATGATGAACTAAACCCCATTTCTCCAAGGCAAGAGAAACACTTATCTCTTTGTGTTTTGAATTTCAATTCGAGTAATTGTGAAATTATATCTTATTCATAAATAAGAATTCACCTCTTATCTTTTATTAAAATTTAATTTCCAATTCTTATTCTATTTCAAATTCTTTTAGTATTCAAATCTATCAATTAAATATTCAAATTTGAATTGTCTTCCCCTAAAATACAAAAGTACAATAGAGGTCATGTCGAAATCCATCGCACCTGTCCTGATGTTTCCATTAGAACAAGAGACATCCTGATCCCTCTATAGGTTCTTTAGTTTTGTGCGAAAATTCCCCGGATTTTCTGATGCATGAAAGCAATGCACACACATGCGTCCTCTATAATTCTAGGTGCTAATCCTAGGATGTTACACTTTGTCACTAGTGTTGATCTTTTATTATGAGATAAATCCTTGAGCATTGGTATTTTTGTCTATCTTTTATCTCTTTTGCTCTTTCTAGTTCATATGTGGAACTTGTGTTCTTTCATGTGTTGATTTGGCTCTTTGATACAATTTGGACACCTTTTGTCGAGTCACACTTTTGTGTGTGTCTTATTGGTTTACTTGGTGTTTTTGTTCAAATTGTATCACCTTTTGGTTCTTGAAAGTCTTATGCATGCATATTTACTTCCTGTATATATTATGGCATGCTTGCTTTCTTTGATCCAATATATAGGGAAAACTCCACCAAATCCTAATGGGCTAAGATGTGCATGAAATTCAATTTCATATCAAATATGCACATGTTTGTGTGGTGGTTCTCCTATGTATTGTAGTTGCACTAACTACTTTGGACCTAATTTGTTTGGGGACCATAGTGTACTTAATTGTGTTTTAGGTACATTGGAGATATATATTGGGTGCTTGTATCTTGAACAAGGAAGGAGTGGCGTCTACATGTCAATTGGGTGCAAGCTAGGATGATCAACGAATTCACATCTTCTTCATCCTACCAATTATATCTCGGTAACAAGTATCTCTCTCATGCATACTTATCTTGTTCCAAACCTTTTGTAGGTTGCTTGTTGGCATGAATTTGTGTTCTTCCATATGTTTGATTTCTTGCTTTGGCTTTTAAGAGTTCTCTCTATTGCAAATGTGTGTATGTTGAGATGAGTGCATATAATGGGGAATTTACTAAATCATGCTCATGATTCACCAATCCCAAATATGTCAATATAGCAATTTTGTTGCATATCGTTTCCTCAATATGTCTCATGTGCAATAGTGAGTATTTTTACAAAGTTGATTTCTATCTTGTGATACTTGTTGCCTTTCTCCATATATTCCTTCTATCCCCTTCTTCCTTTGGTAGTAGTTGTTATGTATGGAGTCTATTGGTATTTGAAGCTCATCGATGTACAATAAGATATATTTGAGCTCTTGGGCATGCTTTCAAGCAAAACATCTTATTGGTATATTCTATGACGTCCTTTTTGCCTTTCAATGTGATTTCTTGAGTATCTATCTTATTTGTGCATATTTCTTTGTGGCCATATGTCTTTGTGATATTTTCCACCTAGAAATTTGTACACACAAGAGAAGATGTATATTTGGTTGTTTTTGTTTTCTTGGAAATCACCTCTTACTTCTTTTTGATTCTTTCGTGGCTTCCAAATTATTGTATTTTGTGTGCATTGTTAAATGAGTTTAGAGGAGTGAGGATTCCATGGTTGTGCATGTTGTTTCCAAATACATTTACTATAATTGGTGCACAATCTTTGGGGAGCTTCTCTAATTCATGTAATAGTTCACAATTTCCTTCTCTCTCATTTTTTGTGGCTTAAATGCTTATGGGGGAGCAAGAATTCCATTTTTGTGCATATTGTATTCAAATACAAGTATTCTAAACTTTTCACAAATTTTGGGGAGCTTCTATATTTTCATTTAAACACTCTTGGTTGTTGTTTCCTTTTGATATCATTTGTTGGTTTCTCATTTGGTCCTTTTGGATCTTTTGGTTGCTCGCTTCATTTGTTGAAGTTTATTTCTTTTATTGTCTTTTTGCAATCTTTGGGTCCTCAATATAGTTTTACTTCCTCCCAAGCACTCATCATTTGATTTGTTCTTATGCACACCTTTGGAGGAATTCTCACTATATTGCTCGTCTAGAACTTTTCACTCATTTTGGCAATCGATGCCAATGGGGGAGAAGTTTTGGAGGTTTTAAGGGAAGTCGGCCTTTGCTTTGGGTGTATTCTTAATCATTTGCCTCTCATTCTCTTGCATCTTTGTGGTTGCTTTGCATGTTGAATGTATAGAGGAAACTCAACCAACGGTAACAGTTGGCAATCCATGCAATGAAATTCAAGTTCATCACACATGCATAGATTGTGGGGGAGTTTTCTCTATATATTGTTGTTGTACCAACATCACATACTTGTGTAGTATTTGATGTTGGGGCAACCGCTTTGGTCATTAATTGTCATATTTAAACCCTTGCAAAGGGATTGTCATCAATTACCAAAATGCGAGAGAATGAAAGGGCATGTATGCCCCATGTGTGGTTTTGGTAATTAATGACAATCTCTATGGACTAATGTGTAAATTGAGTTTCACTTGTAGGTTTGTCCATTGGCATTGCTTGGGCCAGGTGTTGGTCTCAAGGTTGGAAGATGAAGAAATGTCCAAGGGCTTTGTGCCTATTGGAATCATGAAGAAAGAAGGAGCTTGAAGGTTGATCAAGACATGTGCAAAGAGTTGCATCAAGATGGATCAACCTCAAGAAGGGATGAAGAAGGGCGAGCTCAAGATGCACCATCTCTAGTAGATCTCATGCTTGAAGCTTGCCATCCTCGTGATCATCGAGTGATTAAGTCGAGTTCAAGAAGAGGTTTCCCCATGGAGTATGGGGGAGCAATTTGCAAGTCTTCATCAAGCAAGAGCGAGCAGGAGCAAACAAGAAAGGTGTTCCCACTTGAGAATAACAAGACGGTCTTCATCAATTTCAAGTGGAATTCTCAATACAAAGGTATGATCTTGATAGGTCTTCTCTTTTGTCGGTCTCGTGTTGTTAGTTGGGAGACCGGGTTTAGGATAGATAGTCGTTCTATCAAGAGGGGTTCTCAAGCGGGTGTCTCGATCGCATCGTTCGGAGAGAGCTCAAACCTTTGTATTCATAGCATCATCTTTCTTGGTTGATTATTTGGTTCTTGTCCATTAGAGGATCTATAGCTTGTGTTCATCATCATATGTAACATCCCCAAATTCATATTCCAAAACTCATTCATATCATCTAAGCATTCATCATCATTTAGGGTTCTTCTCAAAAACAGATACTTGTGCTATGATTTTATGTGAGTAAATTTCACTCATTAGGCCATAACCTTTTGAAACTGGAATGATGTAAAACTTGTTTGCTTGCCCCACTATGGGAAGGATTGGATATAAAAGTTTAACCAAAGTATTCAAATTAGAAATAATTTCCAAAACCTCTTTTTCAAACATTTGCAAATGATGTATAGTCTCTGTTTATTTGAAATCTAAGTCTGACCAAACCTTTGCAAGGCAACCCCACAAATTTTGACTCATTTCTGAGGCCAAGTCACCCCTGCAAAACCTCAGAAAGATTTGAATTCAAATTGAGTTTGAAACCATTTGAAAACATAACCAGAAAATCGAATTGGAAAAGAAAAAGAACTAAACAATAGAAAAAGGCCGAGCGCCAGGAAAGTGGCCCAGCAGAGAAACGAGCCCAACTAGCCCACCCGGGGATTTCCATTCCTTCTCTCACGCGCGATCGCACACCGATCAGCGGATTTAACGGACCCGCCCCATCTTCCACCGTCGCTGACAAGCGGCCCATCCCACGCTGTCATCGTCTTCCCCAAACCTCGCCCGCGACCACGTCGCGATGTTGCCGGTGATGGCGCGGCTTAATTGGGCCATTAAACGCAGGCGTTTCCTGTCGAGGCACCTGCTATAAGATCCCCACCTCCCCACGATCATTTTCCCCCAGTCAATCTCACGCTCACGCCACTAGGCTGCCCACGACCCGCTCAGAACCGCCGCAGTACCGACGACTCCGGCGACCGATTCCGGTGAGCTTTGACCGCCCCCTTCTCTCTAGATCAAACAAGGATGCTCAGCATGTTCTTACGCATCTGCTGACACAGTTCTCTTACCTGCTCGTGACCCAGGTCGTCGTCTCCATCCACGACCGAAACCACCTGCGCCGCCGCTTGACTCCGGCGACCAATTCAGGTAAAACCCGAACTCCTGATGCCTCTGGCTCATGTTAGGGCGACGCCAAACCTCGGCAAGCACCGCGTCTGCAAGCGACCAACACCGCCTGTTACTCCAACGAGCTCCTAAAGCCGTACCAGCACGCCCCTCTGCAAGCCAGTACCACCACAAGCTTCAGCAGCCTCCGGCGAACCTGGTAAGACCCCTCTTCCCCTCGCGGACGATGTAGAACGCCGGCGCCGCCGTAGTCAGACGCCGCTTGATTAGCACCGCCGCCCGTTTCTGGCTTGATGATATGGACCGTTGGATCTGCATCGTAGGGTTAGGATAGAACTTTAAACGAAAGGGTAAGCGCGCATCTGAGCCGCCAGATCCCACTTAGATTGTGCGGTCCACGGAGCGCGATCCACGCGAAGCGGTACGCACCAATAAGGTTGCGACGCGTGGCAGGATTTAAATCAAAAACAGAATTTCAAACCAGATTTAGATCCAAACTTTAAACTGCTATAACTTTTTAATGCCACGTTAGATTTTTACAAATTTTATACCGTTGGATTCAGTGAAACAAGACCTTTCTGAATGTACAATTGTTTAACAAATAGTAACCATTAAAATGACTTTATTTGTAGAATCTTGTTTAAAGCTATTTTGAGTATAGTTATATTTTGGTAATTAGTTTTAGTGTTAAATAAGTTTTAATGGGATAAATTTTGTGCCCTGATATGTTTCAGTATCATGCACATGCTTGGAAAATTTCCAAAATCACCACTTAGTAAAATTCTTGCATGCATGCATTCATATTATTTTTGATTGAATATATTGTGTGAAATTGAATGCTATAATTTTTCTTGTAGATTTTGCTAGTGATTGTGATTGTGAAGAGTGATACTCTCCCCACTACCAAGGCAAGTGATATTTTCATGAATATTTCTAACCTATGTTTTTGAACTAGCATTAGATATTTTGTTTGCATGTTATTTTGTCTAATGCAAAAATTGGGAAATCCTATGTAGTTTAGTAGAATTGCTAAGGAATTTTCCCTAAGATAAGTTGCCATGCCTTGCTTAGCCTAGCTATATAGCAAACAAGGGTTGGTGAAAAATTACACTTACTATGAGGAAAATATTTCTAAGTCATGAGACTTATACTTTCCTAATAAAACCACTAAGTCAAATGAACCTCCTGGGTGGAATGGAAGAATGGGTTATGTTGAGTGGTTACACAAGGCCATGGACTTGGGTTGTGTATCTCACTTGTGGTAATCCACCCAGGCACAACAAGCTCTAGTTTATCAAATAAGGATTTCACTTGCATATCTTATTGCGGTTTTTGATCTTGGCAGTTTTCTGGCTCCACACCTTGGGAGATACATCACATATATATACTTGATATTTTCTCCTTGGTGGTATCCAATATTTCACATTTTTTTGGGTTCTACTTTGTTTTATCTTTCCAACAAAATTGGTTTCATCCCAATCGGAGTTTCCAAGCTCAACTTCTTGTGTTTTGGGTTTTGGAGGTTTTACCGGTTCATTGCTTCTAGAGAGGTCATACCTTTATCAATTTGGTTTTATCCTTCCATGCTGGAATATGATGTTTCTTTGCATAATCTTGTAAAACTTTTCGTTCTCTTCAAAACAAGACCAAGATCATCAAAAACGGAGTCCAGAATCAAAAGTTATTAAAGTTTTCGTGCAATGATGTCCTGCGTTTTTGCTTGAGCAGAAGGTCCGGCCCAAGTTCCGACCCAAGTTTCAGTCAGGTTCAGTAACTTGTGTTTCTATTTGCCGAAAGTTCCGGTGGGGGGCCGGAAGTTCCGGTGGGGCGCGAATCTGGCCCAAACGGTCAGTTTTTCCTTGTCCTATTTAAGGGGGGCTTCTTCCCCAATGGTTCCCCATCTTTTGAGCTCGTTTTTGCCCACCATTGTTGACCTATTTGAGCTCTCTTACTCCCTCTCCCTCCCATGATTCTTACATATTTTTGAGGGAAAAGTGAGAGGAGATCTAGATCTACAATTCCCCAAGTCAAATCCCTTCTTTGTGAAGGAATCATTGGGATCTAGATATTGGAGAGTTTTGTATTCTCCTCTTGTGGTCTTCCTCCATTATTCCCCCAATAGCATTTTTATCTTTGTTGGAATTTGGGAGAGAAGTAATTGCCCTTGCATTTGGTGCATAGGTTTGAGTTCTCCTCGGAGATTCGGTGAGTTCAAGCTTGTGGGCTTGTTTCTCTTGGGTTCTTGGAACCCTAGACGGTTGTGTGGTTGGGTGAGCCTTTTGTGGCGTCGGTGAGTTGCGTGCTTCCGCATCCGGGGTGAGGCCTTGTGTGGCGTTGGGTGAGCATCGAGCCACCATACCTCGAGGTGAGCCATTTATGGCGCTCAGAGAGCATTGCGCCGTCGCACCTCTCCAACAGAGACGTAGCTTCTTTGGAATTGAACTTCGGGAAACAAATCTTTGTCTCCGCGTCCATCGGTTATCTCTCAACCGAGCCCTTTACTTATGCACTTTACTTGTGATAGCCATCGTGCTTGAAGTATTTTTTCTTGCTATCACCTTGTTGATTGTATTGCTTAGCATAGGTTGTTGGTTCACTTAGGTGAACTTAGTGGCTAGGTTTTGTGCTTAATAAATTAAACGTTAGTTTTATTCCGCATTTACCTGAGCCTAAACCGTAATAATTTTAAAAGTCTATTCACCCCCCTCTAGGCGACGTTCATTGCACTTTCAACAAAGCTTCTATTTCTAGGAAAGTAGAAGATAGTTTGGAACCCATTATTAATGTGCAAGTGAATGACTTTGATCTCAAAGCTTCATGTGATCTTGGTTCTAGTGTCTCTATTATGACTAGGAAGATTTATGAAATGCTTGATTTGCCACCTTTGAAAGATTATTATTTGGATGTCTCACTCGATGATAATGCTAAAAATAAACTCATGGGGAGTATTAATGATGTTCTAATTATGGTTAATAATGCTTATGTTCATGTGTATTTGTATGTTTGGATGTTGAATACAATGCTTCTTGTCCTATTACTTTGGGAAGACCTTTTGTTAGAACAGTTGGTGCCATCATTGATATGAAAGAAGGCACCATTAAATATTATTTTTCCATTCAAAAAGGTATTAACACTTCCCTATGAGGAGAGAGAAGTTTCTTTTTGATCCTCCTTTGAAAGCAAGGTTTGATGTTAATGCTTTTTCATTTGAAAATACTTGATTCTTCTTGCTTCTTGTGCCTAACTTAAAGACGTTAAAGAAAAGAACTTGTTGGAAGATAACCCAACAGTTTTCTTGAGTCTTAGAAGTTATTACTTCAGTAATGACCTCTCCTTATCTTTTTTATTTGCTTTTTGTGCCAAGAATGACCTCTAATGAGAGGAAAGTAAGATTTGGGGAGTTGCTGTCCCGAAACAGATTTCTATCCTTCACAAAAAAAATTCGTGAGGAGGATCTGTAACTCGGATTGAGCTCAATATTTACGAATAAATCTCCCAGTATGTTTTCTAACTTTCATTAGTTCAACACTTTTTGATTTGAGCAACAGAAGATGTTCGAAAAAATTCGTTTCTACCTGCTGGTCTGTTTTGAGAGTTGGAGAGTTGCTATCTCGAAACATATTTCTGGCCTCCAACATAAAAATTCATGAGGAGTCTTTGTAACTCGGATTGATCTCAAAATTTACGAATAAATCCCCCAATATGTTATCTAACTTTATTTAGTTCAACACTTTTTTATTTGAGCAACAAAAGGTCTTCAAAAAAATCGGTTTCTACCTGGTGTTCTGTTTTGACAGATTTCTGCCATTATTTGCATTTGCTTCTTATTGATTCCTTTTTGAGTTTTCTTTTGGGGTATTGAGATTTTTGAAGGAGTTAATACAGTATCTTGTGTTTTTACTGAAAATACTTGCTGTTCCAAAGCTTTGCCTAAGGTCTAATATCTTTTGAATAAACTAATGTTGCTAATGAAGATTGTGTGAAGTTTTGTATGAAGGAAAAATTTTAGGTGTAGAGAGAGAATGATGTAATGAGATGAAGAATGGACAAAATCTCAAGCTTGGGGATGCCACCCTTGTGTCACCCCAATAATATCCAATCGGTACAACCGTCAAAGCTTGGGGATGCCCAAGGCATCCCCTTCTTTATCAATAAAAAGCTCAGGTCTGACTAGACACTTCGTTTTTATTGTTTTATGCACTGTTGTGTTGTTATTGGAGCGTCTTAGTTTTCCTTTCCTTTGCTTAGGTTGTTTAGTTTTCTTGAATAAAGTAGTTTGGACCCCCATTCTCGCTGTGTTGTTTTGCAAATAAGTTGCTTGGTGTTGGAAAGGAGTAGTAAGTTCTTGGTTGAAAGTGCAAGAGGAGCTTGCATTGACTGCGACTTAGAATTTAGCATGACATGCTAGGTGTTGTTTTGACCTTATGCTTAGTGATTATTGCTGTAGCATGTCTTGCTCCAAACAATTGGGATTGCTTAGAGTGTCTTGAAGAAATTATGCGTTGTTTTAGCATGCAAAAGCATAGTATTGTGGTATTCTCCTTTGATGATTTGTTTGGGTTGACTTGGCACATGCTCACACCATGTTATGACTATGACAAGTCACCATAGCCTCTATGATCATTTAGTCCTTGACTTGTATTACCACTCTATGCTTTGATTAGTAATGCTTTGTTACTCTGCATGATTATGGCCATTATGCTCTCTTAGTTGGTTGCTCCCAGTCTTTTGCTAGCCTCCACTTGTATGAGTAAGCTCTACTCATGCTTACAACTCCCAAGAAACCAAGTTATTCTAAAGTGTCCACTATAAATTCCTATGTATGGTGTTTTACACCATTCCAAGTATATTCTTGTTTTCAGCTATCTTCCAATTAAAAACTATTTTGTTATGTGAAAACTTAGTGATTAAAGCCCTCACGAACTTGATGGCACACTTTATATTCTTTGCCCCTAATAAACTTGAACCATTGTGTCATCTATGTTGTATATGCTTGCACTTATACGTTGGAGTTAGGAGAACCGTGTTGTCATGGGGAACGTTTCCAATATTGCACTTGTACTTTGTACTCAGTTGATATCATGCTCTTTTGCCTATGGATGTCACCGGTGTGAAATAAAGAGGGAACTTGTAAGTCCATGGAGTTTGTATTTTGTGTTAGAGAAACGCTTGGGCCGCTAGCCTAAGCCATGCCTAATCATGCTGGAAACTTTCAGCATCACCATAGTGAGCTATCTATGAAGCATCCTCAATAAAAAGCTATGCACATAGTAAATAAAAAAGCAAGGAACCATTAAGAGAGCATAGTTATGATTCTGTGTGTAGTGTCCCAAAGCTTATTGATTGATGCATATTGTGATATTACTTGTTCTTGTACTATTTGTTTCTAGTCACCCTTGTGAACTTTGAAGGTGTCCTATGCATCTATTTACTACTCTATGAGGGACAAGCTGATTGCCACTATGCTATGTTTTCTGTATGTGAAACAAACAAACGTTTTTGAATGCATGTTATTCATGATCTTTGTTTGTAGCTTTTCATGTTGCATGCATAGTTACTATGTCCTATTGTTAGAACTCCATATTTCATGTACATGTTTAGAGTTCTTTGATTCCAGCTTTCAATGCTTGCAAATGGTTTGATCTTGGTTTTGATGGTGCATGTCACCTCAAAAATTATTCTTTTATCACATACCTACTCGAGGACGAGCAGGAGTTAAGCTTGGGGATGCTTGATACGTCAGAAACGTATCTATAATTTTTGATGCTCCATGCTTGTTTAGTATCTACTTTGCTTTGCCTTGTCTACACTTTGAGGTGTTTTTATATCTTTTCTAGAACTAACATATTAACAAGTCGCCACAGTGCCACTTGTCTGTTTTCTTCTGTTTTTGTTCCAGAAAGGCAGAAAATCAATATTCTTGGAATTGGACGGGACAAAAACAAAGTCAACATTTTACCGTGAGGGACACGAATCCAGAAGACTGTTGGAATTATGCCCTAGAGGCAATAATAAAGATGTTATTATTATAATTCTTGTTCATGATAAAGTTTATATTCCATGCTAGAATTGTATTAAGCGGAAACATTAATACTTGTGTGGTTTGTGAACAACACCGTGTCCTATGCGCCTCTAAGGACTAGCTCATTGATCAATGATGGTTAAGGTTTCCTAACCATATACATGAGTTGTCAATTGATAATGAGATCATATCATTGGGAGAATGATATGATGGACAGACCCAAACTAAGCGAAGCAATTAGATCGTTTCATCGTGTTCATCTTTGCGAAGCTTTTCCTATGTCAAATATTGTATTCCTTAGACCATGAGATAATGCAACTCCTGGTACCGAAGAAAGCTTTGAGGTCATCAAACGTCATCCTATGAGAGGGTGATCATAAAGGTGTCTCTCGGTGATCGGAAAGTATCTGTTGGGTTGTATGTATCGAGATGGAATTTGTCCTCCCAAGTCGGAGAGATATACTTGGGCCCACTCGTGTCGATATCAACACCGCTTGCAATCATGTGGTTAAGGATTTAATCACAAAGTGATATCGGATTACGGAAAGAGTAAAGTACTTGCTGTGAACGAGATTGAACTAGGTATGACGGTACCGATGATCGAATCTCGGGCAAGTAAAATATCGCGAGACGAAGGGAATATATATATGGTATTGATTGAATCCTGACATCGTGGTTCATCCGATATGATCATCGATGAATGTGTAAGTCAATATGGGTGCCTGCACTTCTGTTGATTATTGATAGAAGATCATGTCTGCATATTCTCGAACCGCAGGTCACACATAACGTATCTCGGCTAGGATAGATTGGATAATTGGTTTATGAATTTTTGTTCGAGTCTCGGATGGGATCCGGGATATCACGAGAGGTTCGGAATGGTCCGGAGAATAAGATTCATATAAGCGGTGCAGTTTTGGAGTTGAATTGTTCCGGTTAATCGGTATTGTACCGAAAGCTTCTAGAACCTTCAAGGGGACCAACGTGGCCCCACCTTCCGGGAGGGGCATGGGCCTATGAGGGAGTGTCTGGCGCGTGGGCCAGGGGCACAAGGCCCCATAGGGCCCAGCCGATCTAGATAAGTTTAAACTCGTTTAAACTAGAGATAGGATTTCTAGATAAGGAGAGTTTAAATCGTTTAAACTAGAGATAGGATTTCTAGATAAGGAGAGTTTAAATTGTTTAAACTAGAGATAGGCTTGGAGGAGGGGCAAGGGCTGGCCCCCTCTATATAGAGGGTGGTGCGCCTCCCCCACTACTCCACACCTTCCTCCAAGCCCTAGGCCTTGCTACCTTCCTCTCTCCCTTCCGATTGTTTGTGGCGAAGCCTGCAGCAGAAATTCTCCACCATATACACCACGCCGTGTTGTAGATCCAATCTATCTCTCCACCATACTCGCTGGTCCGAGGAAGGAGGAGACGTCAGTGCTGCGTGTGCATCTCACGGAGGCACCGCCACTTGTGGTGCTAGATCGGATCGGATCGCGAGGAGGAGAAGCGACTACATCACCCACGTTCCGATTTAACGTTCCGTTGTCGAATCTTCAAGGGTATGAAGATCTAATCCAATCTCTCGTTTTTGCATCTCCTAGATTAGATCTTGGATTTCCCTGTTAGCTCGTAGAAAATTTTGATTTACTATGCCGTGAAACCCTTCAGTGGTATCGAGCTAGATCTATGCGTAGATGTGATTCACGAGTAGAACGCAACATGGTTGTTGGGCGTTGATGTTCTGTTGCAAGCCTCTTGTTTGTGTTCTTCTTATGGCCGGGATAGTGAGATTGAAGCGGTCCGCCAACCTTACGCGACGTCGTTAGCGAGACCGCTCCGCACTTGACGTGTGGCTTGTTCCACACATGCGGCTGGTGGATGTCGATTTCTCTCACTATAGTTGTCATGGGATTAACACCGAGTTTGGCAACCATAATATCACCGTTGTGGCTTTCCGTAGGTAAGAATCGTTCTTAGCATCTACTCCCATAAGCCACGTAAAACATGCAACAACAAAGTAGAGGCGTCTAACTTGTTTTTGCGGTGAGTGTTTTCGTGATATGGTATGGCCCAAGATGTGATGTGTATAATGTATGATGATCATGTTTTGTAATGTTTCACGACTTGCATGTCGATGAGTACACAACCGCAGGAGCCATATGGTTGTCTTTATAATTGTGTATGACCTGAAGTCAACTTCTTATACGCCATGTAATAGCTTTACTTTATCGCTAAGTAGTTAGCAATAGTTGTAGTTGCTATTCGTGGTGGAGGCAATCATGGTGGAGTGATGGAGATCATGCCGGAACGCACAAGATGGAGATCATTGCGCGAGGATTGGCTATACCATGTCACATAAAGTTATATGCATGTGATGTTTATCCCTTTATGTATCTTATTATGCTTAGATCGCGACGGTAGAATTATAAGATGATTCCTCACTTAAAGATCAAGATAAAAACTGTGTTCTCCCCAAGTATGCACCGTTGAAAGTTAAATCGTGTCCAAGCATCACGTGATGATCGGGTGCTATAGACTCTCAGCTCACATACAACGGGTGCAAGCCAGTTTGCACTGTAAATACTTGGGTCTAGCTTAGCGAGCCTAGCATGTCTGAGACATGGCCTCGGAACACAAGAACCGAAAGGTTAAGCATGAGTCATATGAATGATATGATCGACACTTTGTTGTCCACCATTGAAACCACATCTCTTCTCGTGATGATCGGATTAGGTGTGGTGAATTTGGATCGTGTTCACTAAACAACTTGAGGGATGTTGAATTTAGTGGGAGTTCATCTAGTAATTTGATTAAGTTGAACTATTTATCATGAACATAGTCTAAATTGTACTTGCAAATACTGTAGATCACATGGCCAAATCCAACTTCCACTTCAACGTTTTTGCTGAGAAGGAAAAGCTTAGAAACAATGGGTCTAACTTCACCAATTGGTTCCGCACTCTAAGAATCATTCTGTCTAGCGGACAAAAGGACTATGTCCTTGGTAAAGCGTTAGGTGACGCCCCTGCTGCAACTGCGCCGGCTGATGAGAAAGCTGTCTATCAGTCGCGCAAAGATGATTATGGTGTGATTAAGAGCACCATGTTGTTTGCTATGGAACCGGAGCTTCAGAATCATTTTGAAACCTATCCCGGGCCCTTTGAGATTCTCGAGGAGCTGAAAACCATGTTTCAGACTCAAGCCCGTTCTGAGAGATATGAGATCTCTGAGAAGTTCTTTAACTGCAAGATGGAGGAAGGGAGTTCCGTTAGTGAGCACGCCATAAAGATGTCGGTCTACACTCAACGCCTTGAGCAACTGGAATGCACGATTCCAGAGGAGCTCAAGATTGAGGTTCTGCAATCACTCCCTCGGCTACAAAAGTTTTGTAGTGACTCATAATCAGTTGGTTCCATCGATCGATCACCGAGCTCTTCGCAGTCAAGGCTGCGGAAGTGGACATCAAGAAGGATAATCATGTGTTGATGGTCAACAAGCCCTCCTTTAAGAAAGGTAAGGGAGCAAAGAAGACCTTCAAGAAGGGCGGCGCAATGCCCTACCGAGAAGAAGCTCGTCGGTCCTAAGCGGACAGAGTGCTTCTATTGCAAGGATAGGGGTCCTTTGGGCGCATCGTCCAAGTACTTAGCGGACAAGAAGGTGGCACCATCAAAGGTATATTTGATATACATGTTATTGATGTTTTCCTTACTAGCCCTCGTTGTAGTGCACGGGTATTTGATACGGTTCATTGCTAATATTTGTAACTCGAAGCAGAGCTACGGAATAGGCGGACTTGAGGGATGAGGTGACGATGCGCGTTGGCAACGGATCAAGAGTTGATGTGATGGCCGTCGGCACGCTCTCCTTACTTTTACCTTCGGGATTAGTTTTAAACCTTAATAAATGTTATTATGTGCCTGCGTTGAGCATGAACATTATTTCCGGATCATGTTTATTGCAAGACGGTTATTCATTTAAATCAGAGAATAATGGTTGTTCTATTTATATGAGTAACATATTTTATGGTCATGCACCTCTTGTGAATGGTTTATTTCGTCTAAATCTCGAAAGGGATGAAACACACATCCATAACATTGAGCCTAAGAGATGCAAAGTAGATAGTGATAATACTACTTATTTGTGGCACTGTCGTCTAGGTCATATTGGTGTAAAGCGCATGAAGAAACTCCATTATGATGGACTTTTGGAGTCTCTTGATTTTGAATCATTTGACACATGCGAACCATGCCTCATGGGCAAGATGATCAAAACCCCGTTCTCCGGTATGATGGAGCGAGCAACGGACTTGTTGGAAATCATACATACCGATGTATGCGGACCGATGAGTGTTTCGACGCGCGGTGGATATCGCTATTTTCTCACTTTTACCGATGACTTAAGTAGATATGGGTATATCTATTTAATGAAACATAAATCTGAAACGTTTGAAAAGTTCAAAGAATTTCAGAATGAAGTGGAGAACCATCGTAATGTAAAGATTAAGTTTCTACGATCCGATCGTGGAGGTGAATATTTGAGTTATGATTTTCTCACGCATCTTAAAGCAAGTGGAATCGTTTCACAACTCACGCCACCGGAACACCACAGTGCAATGGTGTGTCGAACGCCAAATCGAACCCTATTAGATATGGTCCGATCAATGATGTCTCTTCTTGATTTGCCGTCATCATTTTGGGGTTATGCATTAGAAACGCTGCATTCACTTTAAATAGGGCTCCATCAAAATCCGTTGAGACGACACCGTATGAACTGGTTTGGTGCTAAACCTAAGTTGTCGTTTCTTAAAGTTTGGGGATGTGAAGCTTACGTCAAGAAGTTGATGCCGACAAGCTCGAACCCAAAGCGAGAAATGCGTCTTCATAGGATACCCTAAGGAAACCATTGGGTATACCTTCTATCCAGAACGAAGGCAAAGTGTTTATGCAGAAGAACGGTTCCTTTCTTGAGAAGGAGTTTCTCTCGAAAGAAGTGAGTGGGAGGAAAGTAGAGCTAGACGAGGTTATTGAACCTTCTCTTGAATTGGAGAGTAGCACAGCCTGAAATTGTTCCAAAGCTTTGCACCAACAATAGAGGAAGCTAATGACAAGGATCATGAAGCTTGGACGATCTTGCTCTTGAACGTCGCAGTCGACAAGGTCGCGTGCCTCTCTGAGTGGTACGGCAACCTGTCTTGACTGTCTTGTTAGTAGAAGACGGTGAACCTCGAACTATGAGGAAGATGATGAGCCGGACTCGAGAAATGGCTGGAAGCCATGAAATCCAATTGGGATCCATGAGCGAAAACCAAGTATGGACTTTGGTGGATCCTCCTAGCGCCGAAAGGCCGTTGAGTGCAAATGTATATTCAAGAAGAAAGCGGACGCGGATGGTAATGTTACCGTCTATAAAGCACGGCTTGTCGCAAAAGGTTTTCGACAAGTTCAAGGTGTTGACTACGATGAGACTTTCTCTCCGTAGCGATGTTTAAGTCCATTCGATTTTATTAGCAATTGCTGCGTTTCATGATTATGAAATATGGCGGATGGATGTCAAGATCGTTCCTCAATGGCAACATTGATGAAGAGTTGTATATGATGCAACCCGAAGGTTTTGTCGATCCTAAGGATGCTAGTAAAGTATGCAAACTTCAGCGTTCCATTTATGGATGAAGCAAGCATCTCGGAGTTGGAACCTTCGTTTTGATCAAGTGATCAAGAGCTTTGGATTTGTTCCAAATTGCTCTGAGCTTGTATCTACAAGAAAGTGAGTGGGAGCTCGGTGACGTTTTGGTACTATATGTGGATGACATATTGATTATTGGAAATGACATCAACATGCTTAACGATGTGAAGAGTTATTTGAACAAGTGTTTTCAATGAAAGACCTAGGTGAAGCTGCTTATATATTGGGCATAAAAATCTATAGAGATAGACAAAGGCGCTGATAGCTTTAAGCAGTACATACCTAGACAAAGTTACGAAAAGGTTCGAATGGATAAGGCAAAGAAAGGTTCGGTGCCTATGTTGTCGTAAGATATTGAGCAAGGCTCGGTGTCCAATTCTGGTAAATGATAGGGAAGCTATGAGCAAAGTGCCTTATGCCTCGGCCATAGGTTCCATCATGTATGCCATCTTGTGTACTAGACGGATGTGTCCAATGCTCTTAGTTTGACGAGATATCAAAGTGATCCGAGTGGAACCTTTGGACAGCCGTGAAGAACATCCTAAAGTACCTAAATAGAACTAAAGAAATGTTCTTAGTCTATGGGGTGATGAACGACTTGTCGTAAAGGTTACGTCGATGCTAGTTTCGACACCGACAAGGATGATTCCAAATCTCGAGACGGGATACGTTTATATTTTGAATGGAGGAGGCTGTGGTGGAGAAGTCGCAAGCAAAGCGTGATCGTGGGATCTACGAGAAGCGGAATACATGGCTGCGAGCGTCAAGTGAAGGAGTTTGGATCGAAACTTCATCATCGAGCTTGGTGTGGTTCCAAGTGCATTGGACCCACTGGAGATATTGTGTGACAACACCGCGCCATAGCACTCGCTAAGGAACCAAGATATCATCCAAAGACCAAGCATATCAACCGCAAGTTTCATATAATCCGAGATTATATAGCGTATGGAGATCGAAGATTAGCAAAGTACATACGGATCGAATGTCGCAGATCCATTGACTAAACCTCTTCCACGTGTAAAACATGATCAACACCTCGATTGCCATGGGTGTGAGATTGTTGCGGATGTAAACTAGATTGTTGACTCTAGTGAAAGTGGGAGACTGTTGGAATTATGCCCTAGAGGCAATAATAAAGATGTTATTATTATAATTCTTGTTCATGATAAAGTTTATATTCCATGCTAGAATTGTATTAAGCGGAAACATTAATACTTGTGTGGTTTGTGAACAACACCGTGTCCCTATGCGCCTCTAAGGACTAGCTCATTGATCAATGATGGTTAAGGTTTCCTAACCATAGACATGAGTTGTCAATTGATAATGAGATCATATCATTGGGAGAATGATATGATGGACATACCCAAACTAAGCGAAGCAATTAGATCGTTTCATCGTGTTCATCTTTGCGAAGCTTTTCCTATGTCAAATATTGTATTCCTTAGACCATGAGATAATGCAACTCCCTGGTACCGGAAGAAAGCTTTGAGGTCATCAAACGTCATCCTATGAGAGGGTGATCATAAAGGTGTCTCTCAGGTGATCGGAAAGTATCTGTTGGGTTGTATGTATCGAGATGGAATTTGTCCCTCCCAAGTCGGAGAGATATACTTCGAGCCCACTCGGTAATCGATATCAACACCGCTTGCAAGCATGTGGTTAAGGAGTTAATCACAAAGTGATATCGGATTACGGAACGAGTAAAGTACTTGTTGTGAACGAGATTGAACTAGGTATGGCTGCATCGACGATCGAATCTCGGGCAAGTAAAATATCGCGAGACGAAGGGAATATATATGGGATTGATTGAATCCGGCATCGTGGTTCATCCGATATGATCATCGATGAATGTGTGGGAGTCAATATGGGTGCAGACCCTGTTGATTATTGATAGAAGATCATGTTCGCATATTCTCGAACCCGCAGGTCACACACTTAACATATCTCGGCTAGGATAGATTGGATAATTGGTTTATGAATTTTTGTTCGAGTCTCGAATGGGATCCGGGATATCACGAGAGGTTCCGGAATGGTCCCGAGAATAAGATTCATATAAGGCAAAGCAGTTTTTGGAGTTCGAATTGTTTCGGGTTAATCGGTATTGTACCGAAGCTTCTAGAACCTTCGAAGGGGACCAACGTGGCCCCACCTTCCGGGAGGGCATGGGCCTATGAGGGAGTGTCCTGGCCGCATTGGGCCGGGGCAAAACCCCATAGGGCCCAGCCGATCCTAGATAAGTTTAAACTCGTTTAAACTAGAGATAGGATTTCTAGATAAGGGAGAGTTTAAATCGTTTAAACTAGAGATAGGATTTCTAGATAAGGAGAGTTTAAATTGTTTAAACTAGAGATAGGCTTGGAGGAGGGGCTGGCCGCCCCTCTATATATAGAGGGTGGTGCCCCTCCCACTACTCCACACCTTCCTCCAAGCCCTAGCCGCCTTGCTACCTTCCTCTCTCCTTCCGACTGCTTGTAGGCGAAGCCTGCAGTGAAATTCTCCACCATATACACCACGCCGTGTTGTAGATCCAATCTATCTCTCCACCATACTCGCTGGTCCGAGGAAGGAGGAGGCGTCGAGTGCTGCGTGTGCATCTCACGGAGGCACCGCCACTTGTGGTGCTAGATCGGATCGGATCGCGAGGAGGAGAAGCGAGTACGACTACATCACCCACGTTAAAACGCGTTCATGCTTGAATCTTCAAGGGTATGAAGATCTAATCCAATCTCTCTCGTTGTTTGCATCTCCTAGATTAGATCTTGGCTTTCCCCCTGTTTGCTCCGTAGAAAATTTTGATTTAATATGCCGCGAAACCCTTCAAATACGAGACGGATACGCGAACCAGGGCGGCCAAACCCCCCTAGGCGTGGCCAGGGGTAGGCCCGCGCCTAGGCAGGGTGTGGCCTCCCTGGTCGCCTCCCTTCCTCGCCTCTTCGCCTATAAGAAGCCCTCGATGCAGAAACCCTAAGTACCCAATCAAAACTCCACGAAACCTTTTGTAGCCGTCGTCACCATCGTCCCTAGATCGGGGGGAACTGAAGTTCTTCCCGGCACCCTACCGGAGGGGAAATCATCCCGGAGGCCTTCTCTCCAGTATGATGCGTGAGTAGTTCCACCTTGGACTATGGGTCCATGTAGTAGCTAGCTGGTTGTATATCCTATTTGTGCTTTCATGTATAGATCTTGTGAGCTCCGTTCATGATCAAGATCTAATCTATTTGTAATCATGCATGTTGTGTTTGCGGGGATCCGATGGATATTGAGATTACTATGTCAGATTGAATAATGGTTTGTCTTTATGATACTATCATGTCTGTGTTGTTTGTGATCTTGCATGCTCTCCGTTGTTAGTAGCTATCTTGGCCGAGTGGTTGCTATTGACTCCAAGAGGGGGTATTTATGCTACATATTGGGTTCATGCCTCTAGTTTCCAAGGGAAGTGACAGAAATCTCTTCGGTTGTAGATGTGTTGTTGCTACTAGGGAGAAAACAACGGTCTCTTGTTCATGGAACAAGTTGATTGTTTACCTTAGACACTTTGCTTAAAGCAGTTGTCTGTTGCTTGCAACTTAATACTGGAGGGGGTTCGGATGATAACTTGAAGGTGGACTTCTAGTCATAGATGCAGTTGGATGGCGGTCTATGTATATTGTTGTATTGCCCAATCGAATCTCATAGGATCTTTTTGTCTGGTATTGCATTGTTATGCCTTGCTCAGTTCCTGTCCATTGCCCTGCTGTAATTTGTTTACCCTTCATGCCATGTTGTTTATCTAAGGAGAGCACCTCTAGTGAACGATGGACCCCGGTCCAATCTTTACCATTGATACATCTTCCACGGTTACATGTTTACTTGCTGCAAACCATTACCTTCCACACCATACGTTTAATCCTTTGTTACAGCAAACCGGTGAGCTTGACAACCTCACTGTTCGTTGGGGCAAAGTCTTGAGTTTGTGTTGTCCAGGTCTCCGCGTTGCTTGCAACCCCGTGTGACGTTTCCTTCCTCCTTCTGGTTCGATAACCCCGGTCTCTACTAAAGGGAAGACTTGTTGCTATGCTCATCACACGTTGCTCTTGGGGTTTCCAATGAAGTGCTCCACGTCAAGCACCACTCGCCGCCGCGGACACGCTCGTGTGGCATCGTCATCGGGGAGCCATGCGTGTCGGCGTTGTCAGCTCCAACTGGCCGCCTTCGCCTTTGCCGCCTAAATCCCGATCCGGCTGAAGGCTCGGCCTCCGCCTGAGGAAAGCGCCTTGAGGATGGAGTTGGAGCATTCGCTCCACGACTTGGCGCCCCAGCCAACGTTGGTGGAGCCGACCTCGCCGGACATCCTGGAATGGTCTAGGGCGGACTGGGAGGAGATGGAGCGGCAGTACGTCCTCCGCCTGCAGTAGCAGGCCGAGGAGAAGGCGGCCCGGAGGCAGGCCTGGTCCGGGCGCGAGCTCGCCTACCAGGGCACCCCGCTCTTCATCCTCGACGACGAGGAGGAGGACGGCCTGATACATCGAAAACGTATCTATAATTTTTGATGCTCCATGCTTGTTTTGTATCATTCGTCTTATGTTTTGTCTACACTTTGAGGTATTTTTATACACTTTCCGAAACTAACCTATTGACAAGATGCCACAGTGTCAGTTGCCTGTTTTCTTCTGTTTTTTGTTCCAGAAAGGCACAAAATCAATATTCTTGGAATTGGACGGGACAAAAGCCAAAGTCATTATTTTCCCGGAGCAACACGGAACCACGAAGCAGAGCCGGAGGGGAGACACAGGGTGGCCACACCCCCTAGGCGCGGGCAAGCGTTGGAGGCGCCCACAGGGGGTGTGGGCCCCCTGGACCCCCACCGACCTTGATTCCTGCGCCTATAAGAAGCTTCCGACCCCAAAACCCTAGGGTATCCAGAAGAAATCCACGAAAACCTTTGTAGCGCCGCAGCCACCAAAGGGGAGATTCGGGGGACAGAAAGTCTCTGTTCCGGCACCCTGCCGGGACGGGGAAGTGCCCCCTGATGATGCTCGACGTGGCACTTCATTGGTAACCCCAAGCGCAGGGTGTGTGAAGAGCAAGCAGCAAGTTTTCCCTCAATTGAGACCGAGGTTATCGAACCAGAAGGAGGAAGGAAACGTCACACATGTGTTGCAAACAACGTGGAGACCTACACAACACAAACTCAAGACTTTGCCCCAACGAATCAGTGAAGCTGTCAAGCTCACCGGTTTGTTGTAACAAATAATTAAACATATGGTGTGGAAGGTAATGGTTTGCAACAAGTAAACAAGTAACAATGGAAGATGTATTAATGGTAAAGATTAGACCAGGGTCCATAGTTCACTAGAGGTGCTCTCCTTAGATAAACAACATGGCATGAAGGGTAAACAAGTTACAGCGGGGCAATTGACAGGAACCGAGCAAGGCATAACAGTGCAATTACTAGCTAGAAAGATCCTATGAGGTTGATTGGGCAATACAACAATATACATAGACCGTCATCCAACTGCATCTATGATAGGAAGTCCACCTTCAGGTTATCATCCGAACCCCCTCCAGCATTAAGTTGCAAGCAATAGACAACTGCTTTAAGCAAAGTGTGTAAGGTAAATAGTCCAAATGTTCCATGAACAAGAGACCGTTGTTTTCTCCCTAGTAGCAACAACACATCTACAAACGAAGAGATTATTGTCACTTCCCTTGGAAACTAGAGGCATGAACCCACTATCGAGCATAAATACTCCCTCTTGGAGTCACTAGCAACTACTTGGCCAAGATAACCACTAGCAACGGAGAGCATGCAAGATCACAAACAACACAGACATGATAGAATCATAAAGAAATCAAACCAACATAATACTCTTAATATACATTGGATCCCCGCAAACACAACATGGATGATTACAAATAGATTAGATCTTGATCATGAACGGAGCTCACAAGATCTATACATGAAAGCACAAAGGAGGAGATACAACCATCTAGCTACTACATGGACCCATAGTCCAAGGAGGAACTACTCATGAATCATACCGGAGAGAAGGCCTCCGGGATGATCTCCCCTCCGGCAGTGTGTTGGGAAGAGCTTCAGATCCCCCCGATCTAGGGACGATGGTGGTGGCGGCTACAGACGGTTTCATGGATTTCTGATCGGGTACTCAGAGTTTATGCATCGGGGGCTTATTATAGGCGAAGGGGCGAGACCGGGAGGCGGCCAGGGTGCCCAAACCCTAGACAGGCACGGGGCTGGTCCCACCCGGACTTCTTGTTCCCCATGGAAAGTTATTGACTTTGTCCTTTGTCCCATCCAATTCCGAGAATATTTCTTTACTAACTTTTCTGAAACCAAAAACAGCAGAAAACAGGCATCTGGCACTGTTGCAACTTGTTAATAGGTTAGTACCAGAAAACATGTAAAAAGCACCTCAAAGTGTGGACAAGTAAAGCAAAGTAGATACTAAATAAGCATGGAGCATCAAAAATTATAGCTACGTTTCCAACGTATCAGCATCCCCAAGCTTAACTCCTTCTCGTCCTCGAGTAGGTAAGTGATAAAAGAATAATTTTTGAGGTGACATGCACCCTCACAATAAAGATCCAACCATTTGCAAGCATTGAAAGCTGGGATCAAAGAACTCTAAACATGTGCATGAAAGATGGAGTTCTAAAAATAGGACATAGTAACTATGCATGCAACATGGCAAGCTACAAACAAAGATCATGAATAATATGCATTGAAAAACGTTTGTTTGTTTCACATGCAGAAAACATAGCATAGTGGCAATCATCTTGTCCCTCATAGAGTAGCAATATAATGCATAGGACACCTGCAAAGTTCACAAGGGTGACTAGAAACAAGTAGCACAAGAACAAGTAATAACACAATATGCATCAATTAATAAGCTTTGGAACATTGCACACAGAATGACAACTATGCTCTCTTAATGGTGCCTAAAGGTAGAAGGTGGAGACTCAATAATGGTGGAAGAAAGAACTTTTTGTAAAGGAAGCAGGGATTACAAGTTTCAAAAAGAGCTTCCAAAAATTATGGTACTAGTTAGCTTTCATCCCGCATTGCCCCTATCATAAGCATCTTGAAGTGGTTAAGGTTAAAGTGGCAAAGGTGGAGTATATGTTTGACGAAGTATAAGTTGGCAATCTCATGCCCCTTGAATACGAGGGCCACACCTCATGCATACTCAACTTTGGATCCAGGTAAGTCTTTGTCACTGTAAGTATAATCATATCATTGAGAACCGCCAACGGGGTACCCCTTGCACATGGTATAGGAGCTTTCCCATTACCAAAATGACAAGGCAAGAAGACAATGAGCATCTCAGCAATTCTTCTTACGTACCATGGGAATATGGTGTTTTTTCTCTGTTTCCTCTTTTCTCAATGTGTCTCCTTTTTTATAAGAAGAATGTTTCATAGATGTCACTATGGTGATGCTGCAAGTTTCCACCATGATTAGGCATGGTGTAGGCTAGCGTCCCAGACGTTTCTCTAACACAGGATACAAACTCCATGGACTTACAAGTTCCCTCTTTATTTCACACCGGTGACATCCATAGACAAAAGAACATGATATCAACCGAGTACAACAAGGTACAAGTGCAATGTTGAAAATGTTCCCCGTGACAGCACGGTTCTGCTAATTCCAACCTATAAGTGCAAGCATATACAACAAAGTTGTCACAATGGTTCAAGTTTATTAGGGGCAAAGAATAAAGTGTGCCATCAAGTTTGTGAGGGCTTTAATCACTAAGTTTTCACATAACAAAATAGTTTTTAATTGGAAGATAGTTGAAAACATTAATATACTTTGGAATGGTGTAACACACCATGCATATGAGTTTATAGTGTACACTTTGGAATAACTTAGTTTCTTGGGAGTTGGAAGCATGAGTAGAACTTACTCATACAAGTGGAGGCTAGCAAAAGACTGGGAGCAACCAACTAAGAGAGCAATAATGACCATAATTATGCAATGCAACAAAGCAAACTAATCAAAGCAAAGAGTGGTACTACAAGTCAAGGACTAAATGATCATAGAGGCTAATGGTGACTTGTCATTGTCATAACATGGTGTGAGCATGTTCCAAGTCAACCCAAGCAAAACATCAAAGGAGAATACCACAATACTATGCTTTTGTATTCTAAAACAACGCATAATTTCTTCAAGGCACACTAAGCAATCCCAATTGTTTGGAACAAGACATGATACAACAATAATCACTAAGAATAATGCTAAAACAACACCTAGCATGTCATGCTAAAGTCTAAGTCACAGTCAATGCAAGCTCCTCTTGCACTTCAAGCAAAAACTTACTACTCCTTTCCTAACAGCAAGCAAACTTATTTGCAAAACAACATAGCGAGAACGGG
Source organism: Avena longiglumis (assembly GCA_030063025.1). Classification (NCBI taxonomy): domain Eukaryota; kingdom Viridiplantae; phylum Streptophyta; class Magnoliopsida; order Poales; family Poaceae; genus Avena; species Avena longiglumis. The sequence continues at coordinate 486,118,274 of CP125975.1, read as the reverse complement.
GTTCAAAACTACTAAAGCAAACTAAACAAACTAAGCAAAGCAAACGAAAACTAAGACGCTCCAAGAGCAACACAACTGTGCATGAAACAATAAAAACGAAGTGTCTAGACAGACGTGAGATTTTTATTGATGAAGAAGGGGATGCCTTGGGCATACCCAAGCTTTGATGCTTGTACCTCTTGGATATTTCTTGGGGTGACACTATGGTGGCATCCCCAAGCCTGAGCTTTTGTCCATTCTTCATCTCATTGCATCATTCTCTCTCTACACCTGAAATTTTTCCTTCATACAAAACTTCACACAATCTTAATTGGCAACATTAGCTTACTCAAAAGATATTAGACCACAGGCAAAGTTTTGGAACAGCAAGGCTTTTCACTAAAAGCACAAGCTACTGTAGTAACTCCTTCAAAGAAACTCAATTTACCTGAAGAGAGCTCAAAAAGGAATCAATAAGAAGCAAATGCAAATAATGGCAGAAATCTGTCAAAACAGACCAGCAGGTAAAAACGAATTTTTTCGAACATCTTCTGTTGCTCAAATCAAAAAGTGTTGAACTAACGAAAGTTAGACAACGTACTGGGAGATTTATTCGTAAATATTGAGCTCAATCCGAGTTACAGATCCTTCTCACGAATTTTTTTGGTGAAGGATAGAAATCTGTTTCGGGACAGCAACTCCCCAAATCTTACTTTCCTCTCATTAGAGGTCATTCTTGGCACAAAAGGCAAACAAAAGGGATAAGGATAGGTCATTACAGAATTAATAACTTCCAAGACTCAAGGAAACTCTTGGGTTATCTCCCAACAAGTACTTTTCTTTAACGCCTTTAAGTTAGGCACAAGAAGCAAGAAGAATCAAGTATTTTCAAATGAGGAAGCATTAACATCAAACCTTGCTTTCAAAGGAGGAGCAAAAAGCAACTTATCTCTCATCATAGTGAAGTGTTCAATACCTTTCTTGAATGTAAAATGATATTTAATGGTGCCTTCTTTCATATCAATGATGGCACCAACTGTTCTAAGAAAAGGTCTTCCCAAAGTAATAGGACAAGAAGCATTGCATTCAACATCCAAAACATAGAAATCAACAAGGACATAAGCATTTTTAACCATAATGAGAACATCATTAATACTCCCCATGAGTTTCTTTTTAGCACTATCATTGAGTGGGACATCCAAATAACAATCTTCTAATGGTGGCAAATCAAGCATCTCATAAATCTTCCTAGGCATAATAGAGACACTAGAACCAAGATCACATGAAGCTTTGAGATCAAAGTCATTCACTTTCATATTCATAATGGGTTCCCAACTATCTTCTACTTTCCTAGGAATAGAAGCTTTGTGTTTTAGATTCTCTTCCTTAATCTTAACAAGAGCATCTGTAATGTGTTTGGTAAAGGCAACATGCATATCACTAGCATCGGGACTTTTAGCAAGCTTTTGCAGGAACATAATCACTTCAGAAATATTGCAGCCATCAATATCAAAGTCAAAGTTAGCATCACTAGTAGTAGGCTCACTAGGCTTAGGCATAGTAGGAGGAGGAATAGGGGCTACTTGTGGTTTAGTGGTGATAGTGCACACACTATTGTTTCTATCAATTTCAGCTTCCCTTTCCCACCTAGCATGAAGTTGAGCTAATAGCCTAACATTTTCATCAGTAGTAACTTGTATGGCATGAGCAGTAGCAGGTGTTTTCCATAGTTTCAGGTTTAGCAGCCATTTTATTAACCAAGGAAGCTTGAGCTTCAGACAAAGAGGATATATTTTTCTCAACAGTTAAAAGATTTTTCTCTATAGTCTTATTGGAAGTGGTTTGTTTACTAATAAAGTCCTTGAGCATTACTTCAAGTTCAGAGGGGGCACTTCTAGCATTATTGTAAGAGCTTCCATAGGAATTACCATTATTAGGAGGATAAGGCCTATTATTGTTGTTGCTACCAAAATTATTCCTATATGCATTGTTGTTGAAATTTTTGTTTCTAATGAAGTTCACATCAACTTGCTCTTCTTGAGCAACCAAAGAGGCTAAGGGAACACTATTAGGATCTAGAGGAGCTTTCCCATTAACAAGCATAGCCATAATAACATCAATCTTTTCACTCAAAGAGGAAGTTTCCTCAACAGAATTTACCTTCTTACCATGTGGAGCTCTCTCAACATGACATTCGGAGTAGTTAACCATCATATTATCAAGGAGCCTTGTTGCAACACCCCAGGTGAGGCCCATGAAGGTACCTCCAGCAGCAGAATCGAGCAGGTTTCTTGAGGAGAAGTTCAAACCTGCATAAAAAGTCTGGATAATCATCCAAGCAGTGAGTCCATGAGTAGGGCAATTTTTAACCAAATATTTCATTCTTTCCCAAGCAGGAGCAACATGTTCACTATCAAGTTGTTTAAATTTCATAATGTCACTTCTCATAGCAATAAACTTAGCAGGAGGATAGTACTTTCCAATAAAGGCATCTTTGCACTTAGTCCAAAAATCAATACTATTTTTAGGCAAAGATAGCAACCATTCTTTAGCTTTTCCCCTCAAGGAGAAAGGAAAAGCCCGAGCTTAATAATATCTCCATCAACATCCTTATTCTTTTGCATCTCACAAAATTCAACAAAGCTATTAAGATGGGCAGCAGGATCATCAGAACCAGCACCAGAAAATTGCTCTCTCATCACAAGATACAACAAAGCAGGCTTAATTTCATAAAAGATAGCATCAGGAGTAGGTGGAGCAATAGGTGTGCTTAGGAAATCATTGTTGTTGGTGCTAGTGAAGTCACACAACTTGGTGTTCTCAGCAGAGTTGATTTTGGAAAAGGTGGGCAAGCCAAAAACAGCAGCAACATCTAGAGCAGGAACTATTTTTTGTGTGTTTTTGAATAAGGCAAGCAAACCAAGCTAGACTTTTTTTTTGTTTTTTTAAAGAGGCAAACAAAACCAAGCAAAAGAAACCAAGAAGACTAAAAACAAAGTAAAGTGAAAGGAAGTGAAGGACTCCCCTAGTGAAGACGTCCTTAGCCTCCCCGGCAACGGCGCCAGAAAGTCTTGATGGTGCTCGACGTGGCACTTCGTTGGTAACCCCAAGCGCAGGGTGTGTGAAGAGCAAGCAGCAAGTTTTCCCTCAGTTGAGACCGAGGTTATCGAACCATAAGGAGGAAGGAAACGTCATGCAGGTGTTGCAAACAACGTGGAGACCTGCACAACACAAACTCAAGACTTTGCCCCAACGAATCAGTGAGGTTGTCAAGCTCACCGGTTTGCTGTAACAAAGGATTAAACTATGGTGTGGAAGGTAATGGTTTGCAGCAAGTAAACAAGTAACAGTGAAAGATGTATCAATGGTAAAGATTGGACCGGGGTCCATAGTTCACTAGAGGTTCTATCCTTAGATAAACAACATGGCATGAAGGGTAAACAAATTACAGCGGGGCAATTGACAGGAACTGAGCAAGGCATAACAATGCAATTACTAGCTAGAAAGATCCTATGAGGTTGATTGGGCAATACAACAATATACATAGACCGTCATCCAACCGCATCTATGACTAGAAGTCCACCTTCAAGTTATCATCCGAACCCACTCCGGTATTAAGTTGCAAGCAACAGACAACTGCTTTAAGCAAAGTGTGTAAGGTAAACAGTCCACATGTTCCATGAACAAGAGACCGTTGTTTTCTCCTAGTAGCAACATCACATCTACAACTGAAGAGATTATTGTCACTTCCCTTGGAAACTAGAGGCATGAACCCACTATCGAGCATAAATACTCCCTCTTGGAGTCACTAGCAACTACTTAGCCAAGATAACCACTAGCAACGGAGAGCATGCAAGATCACAAACAACACAAACATGATAGAATCATAAAGATAAAACCATTAATCAGACCAACATAATAATCTCAATATCCATCGGATCCCTGCAAACACAACATGCATGATTACAAATAGATTAGATCTTGATCATGAACGGAGCTCACAAGATCTATACATGAAAGCACAAAGGAGGATATACAACCATCTAGCTACTACATGGACCCATAGTCCAAGGTGGAACTACTCGCGAATCATACCGGAAAGAAGGCCTCCGGGAAGATCTCCCCTCCGGCAGGGTGCCGGGAAAACTTCAGATCCCCCCGATCTAGGGACGATGGTGGCGGCGGCTACAGCCGGTTTCGCGGATTTCTGATCGGGTACTCAGGGTTTCTGCATCGGGGGATTCTTATAGGCGAAGGGGCGAGACCGGGAGGCGGCTAGGGTGCCCAAACCCTAGCCAGGCGCAGGGCTGGTCCCACCTGTGCCTAGGGTGGGTCTGGCCCCCCTGGCTGGCCTTCCGGGCTCCCCTCTGGACTTCTTGTTCCCCACGGAAATTTATTGACTTTGTCCTTCGTCCCGTCCAATTCTGAGAATATTTATGTACTAACTTTTCAGAAACCAAAAACAGCAGAAAACAGGCATCTGGCACTGTTGCAACTTGTTAATAGGTTAATACCAGAAAACATGTAAAAAGCACCTCAAAGTGTGGACAAGTAAAGAAAAGTAGATACTAAACAAGCATGGAGCATCAAAAATTAAAGATATGTTTCCAACGTATCACCCCCGGAGCCATCTCCATCGATCTCCACCACCATCTCCATCACCGTTGTTGATTCCCATGATGAGGAGGGAGTAGTTCTCCCTCGAGGCTAAGGGCTCTACTGGTAGCTATGTGTTCATCTCTCTCTCTATGCATGATCTTGTGGTTATGAGCTTTGTAATAAAGTAGATCTACCTTGATACTCAAGTGCTTCATTAGATCTCTGCTCTCCCCATGCGTGTGAAAGTGACAGCGTGCACGCCATGGTGGCACTTAGGCTTGAGTCTACATAAATACTCTTTGTGATTTAATAGATCTATGCTTTTCCCCACGTATGTGAAAGTGACAGCATGCATACTGTGTGTGGCACTTTGGCTAGATTGAATATTTGTTATGAGTTATATTTTGAGTTGGACATCTCTATGAAATTGTGGTGTTTGTTGGAACCATCTAGTGCTCAAGGTGACAGTGTGGGGTTATCTAGATTGGGGAAGGTGGACTTTGAGGTGTGCTGTTATAGCCCTACCATGGATTAGAGTGTCCAACCGGAGAGTAGTTAAGAATAGTATCATGAAGAGAGGATATTTATATGAGAGAGTGTTCACTAGTGAAAGTATGATCCCTAGGTATTGTTTCTAAACATTGAAACACCGTTTGCTACTAGATATGTTGCATGTTTGCTTGCTTCCTTCTTGTTGCCTTTAGTATTTACGTCACCGTCAAGCTCTTTTCTGGCACCGTTACCACTTGTATTTCACTATCTCTTCGCCGAACTAGTGCACCTATATTGGGTGTGTTGGGGACACAAGAGACTTCTTGTATCTTGATTCCAGGGTTGCTTGAGAGGGGTAGCTTTGACCACTTCCTCCCTGAGTTCGATAAACCTTGGGTAATCCACTTAAGGGAAACTTGCTGCTGTTCTACAAACCTCTGCACTTGGAGGCCCAACAATTGTCTACAAGAATATAAGTTCATAGACATGAAGCTATTTTCTGGCACCGTTGCCGGGGAGGTAAGGTAAAAGGTACTCACATCCTCCGGTGTTAGTGCACGAAGTTATTTCCTTTAGATTATGCAGTTTTGTCTTTTTGTTTCTTGTTTTCACTAGTTAGGCTTAATGGAAAACAAGAACAAAATTAGAAAGATTTATAGTATTTATCTTGAGTTAGGACATGAAGTGTTTGAAGAGAAAATTAAAAAACCTATGGAACTTTATTTGCATGCTAATAGCAATTTTATTAGTATGAATTCTTTGGACACCATTATTGCTAATGCTATGGAAAATTCTAAGCTTGGGGAAGCTAGTTTTTATGAAAATGATCTTTTTAGTTCCCCAGCTTTGGAATATAGCTATTCTATTGCTTATGATGATACCAAACCTCCAATATATGATGATTACAATGATGAATATGATATTTTCAGTACACCTACTATTGAGGAGAAACTTAATTGTGATTACAATAAGCCTCTTATATTTGATGATTATGGTGATGAGAATAATAGTGATAGCTATGTTGTTGAATTTGCTCCCACTATAATTAATAAGAATGCCTTTGCTTATGTGGAGAGTAATAATCATTTTATGCATGTGGCTCGTGATAAGAATGTTTTATGTGATAGTTATATTGTTGATTTTATTCATGTTGTTACTGAAAGTTATTATGAGAGAGGGAAACATGGTCTTATGTATCTCCATAATATTAAGTTTCCTCTCTTCATGTTGAAAGTTTTGAAGTTGCACTTGTTTTGCTTTCCTATGCTTGTTATTTTGTGCCTTCATGACTTGTTTCTTTACAAGAATCCTATGCATAGGAAGAGGGTTAGACTTAAATGTGTTTTGAATTTGCTTCTTGATGCTCTCTTTTACTTCAATTTATATTTCTTATGTGAACATCTTCTCAAACTATCAAGCCTAACTTAAAGGCGTTAAAGATAAGTACTTGTTGGGAGATAACCCAAGAGTTTTCTTGAGTCTTAGAAGTTATTACTTCTGTAATGACCTTTCCTTATCCTTTTTGTTTGTTTTTTATGCCAAGAATGACCACTAATGAGAGGGAAGTAAGATTTGGGGAGTTGCTATCCCGAAACAGATTTCTGTCCTCCACCATAAAACTTCGTAAGGAGTCTCTATATGTCGGATTGAGCTACAAATTTACGAATAAATCCCTCAGTATGTTAGCTAACTTTCGTTAGTTCAACAATTTTTGATTCGAGAAACAGAAGTCTTAGAAAAAATCGGTTTCTACCTACTGGTCTGTTTTTGACAGATTTCTGCCATTATTTGCATTTGCTTCTTATTGCTTCCATTTTGGGTTCTTTTTGGGAAATTGAGCTTTTTGAGGGAATTTTTTTTACAGTAGCTTGTGTTTTTAGTGAAAGTTTTGCTATTCCAAAGCTAAACCCAAGGTCTACTATCTTTTGAATACACTAATGTTGCTAATGAAGATTGTGTGAAGTTTTGTATGAAGGAAAATTTTCAGGTGTAGAGAGAGAATGATGTAATGAGATGAAGAATGGACAAAACAACTAGCTTGGGGATGCCACCCCGGTGTCACCACAATAAATATCCAAGATTTACAAGCGTCAAAGCATGGGGATGCCCAAGGCATCCCCTTCTTCATCAATAAAAATCTCAGGTCTTTCTAGACACTTTGTTTTATTGTTTCATGCATTGTTGTGTTGTTCTTGGAGCATCTTAGTTTTTGTTTTTGGTTTTTGTTTTCTTAGTTTGCTTGAGTAAGTTGGTTGGTTACACCACACTTCTTTTGGAGAGAGACACACTATGTTTTCATTGCCTAGAATACTCTAGTTTTCACTCTTATTGTTTTGTGAGTGTTCACTTTTGCTAGCACTGCGTTCAGCCTTAGTTTTCTTGTGCTTTCAGCTTAGAACTTTTTAGTTCTTCTTTGTGGATTTGTGAGACAAGCTCACTGATATTTATTGATTATTATTTTGTGAGTTGTTTCAAATAAGTTGTTTGGTGTCGGAAAAAGAGTAGAAAGTTTCATGCTTATAGTGGTACAAAAGGGAGCTTGTTTTGACTATGACTTAGACTTTATCATGTCAGGCTAGGTGTTGCTTTAACCTTATGCTTAGTGATTATTGCTGTAGAATGGCTTGTTCCAAACAATTAGGATTGCTTAATGTGCCTTGAAAGAATCATGCGTTGTTTTAGCATACAAAAACATAGTATTGTGGTATTCTCCTTTGATGCTTTGTTTGGGTTGACTTGGCACATGCTCACACCATGTTATGGCTATGACAAGTCACCATAGCCTCTATGATTATTTAGTCCTTGACTTGTAGTACCACTCTATGCTTTGATTAGTAATGTTTTGTTGCTCTGCATGATTATGGCCATTATGCTCTCTTAGTTGGATGCTCCCAGTCTTTTGCTAGCCTCCACTTGTATGAGTAAGCCCTACTCATGCTTCCAACTCCTAAGAAACCAAGTTATTCCAAAGTGTCCACTATAAATTCCTATATATGGTGTGTTACACCATTCCAAGTATATTCTTGTTTTCAGCTATCTTCCAATTAAAAAGTATTTTGTTATGTGAAAACTTAGTGATTAAAGCCCTCACGAACTTGATGGCACACTTTATATTCTTTGCCCCTAATAAACTTGAACCATTGTGTCATATATGTTGTATATGCTTGTACTTATACGTTGGAATTAGCAGAACCGTGTTGTCATGGGGAACATTTTCAACATTGCACTTGTACTTTGTACTCAGTTGATATCATGCTCTTTTGTCTATGGATGTCACCGGTGTGAAATAAAGAGGGATCTTGTAAGTCCATGGAGTATGTATTTTGTGTTAGAGAAACGCCTGGGCCGCTAGCCTAAGCCATGCCTAATCATGGTGGAAACTTGCAGCATCACCATAGTGATCTATCTATGAAGCATAGTCACTAAAAAGCTATGCATATAGTAAATATAAAGATCGTTGAGATGCTCATTGTATGCTTGCCTTGTTATTTTGGTTACGAGATAGCTCATATTCCATGTGCAAGGGGTACCCTGTTGGCGCTTCTCTATGATATGCAAATACTTAGACAAGAACTTACAGGTGACTGAAGTTGAGTAGCATGAGGTGTGGCCCTCGTATTCAAGGGACTTGAGATTGCCAACTTGTACTTCATCAAGCATATACTCCATCTTTGTTCACTTTAATCTTCATCACTTCAAGATGCTTATGATAGGGGCAATGAGGGCTGGAAGCTAACAAGTACCATAATTTTTGGAAGCTCGTTTTGAAACTTGAAATCCATGCTTCCTTTACAAAAGGCCTTTCTTCCACCTTTATGTTGAGTCTCCATGATACGTTGGAAACGTATCTATAATTTTTGATGTTCCATGATTGTTTAGAATCTACTTTGTTTTACTTGTCCGCACTTTGAGGTGCTTTTTACATGTTTTCTGGTACTAACCTATTAACAAGTTGCCACAGTGCCAGTTGCCTGTTTTCTGCTGTTTTGGTTTCAGAAAAGTTAGTAAAGAAATATTCTCGGAATTGGACGGGACAAACGTCAAAGTCAATTACTTTCCGTGGTGAACAAGAAGTCCATAGGAGAGACGGAGGGGCCGGCCAGGGGGCCAGACCCACCCCAGGCGCGGGGGCAGGTGGGCCCACGCCTGGATAGGGTTTGGTGGCCCTGGCCACCTACCGGTCTTGCCCCTTCGCCTATAAGAAGCCCTTAATGCAGAAATCCACGAAACCGTCTGTATCCGCCGCCACCATCGTCCCTAGATCGGGGGGATATGAAGCTCTTCCCGACACCCTGCCGAAGGGGAGATCATCCCGGAGGCCTTCTCTCCGGTATGATTCATGAGTAGTTCCACCTTGGACTATGGGTCCATGTAGTAGCTAGATGGTTGTATCTCCTCCTTTGTGCTTTCATGTATAGATCTTGTGAGATCCGTTCATGATCAAGATCTAATCTATATGTAATCATGCATGTTGTGTTTGAGGGGATCCGATGGATATTGAGATTATTATGTTGGTTTGATTAATGGTTTTGTCTTTATGATTCTAACATGTCTGTGTTGTTTGTGATCTTGCATGCTCTCCGTTGCTAGTGGTTATCTTGGCCAAGTAGTTGTTAGTGACTCCAAGAGGGGGTATTTATGCTCGATAGTGGGTTGATGCCTCTAGTTTCCAAGGGAAGTGACAATAATCTCTTCGGTTGTAGATGTGTTGTTGCTACTAGGGAGAAAACAATGGTCTCTTGTTCATGGAACATGTGGACTGTTTACCTTACACACTTTGCTTAAAGTAGTTGTCTGTTGCTTGTAACTTAATACTGGAGGGGGTTCAGATGATAACCTGAAGGTGGACTTCTAGTCATAGATGCAGTTGAATGACGGTCTATGTATATTGTTGTATTGCCCAATCAACTTCATTGGATCTTTCTGGCTAGTAATTGCATTATTATGCCTTGCTCGGTTCCTTTCAATTGCCTCGCTGTAATTTGTTTACCCTTCATGCCATGTTGTTTATCTAAGGAGAGCACATCTAGTGAACTATGGACCCTGGTCCAATCTTTACCATTGATATATCTTCCATTGTTACTTGTTTACTTGCTGCAAACCATTACCTTCCACACCATACGTTTAATCCTTTGTTACAGCAAACCGGTGAGCTTGACAACCTCACTGATTCGTTGGGGCAAAGTCTTGAGTTTGTGTTGTGCAGGTCTCCGCGTTGCTTGCAACACCTGTGTGACATTTCCTTCCTCCTACTGGTTCGATAACCTTGGTTTCTTACCGAGGGAAAACTTGTTGCTGCGCTGCTTCACACCTTGCTCTTGGGGTTCCCAACGTCCAACGAAGCGCTCCTACATGAACTCAGCGCTGCATCACTCCACCTTCTACCTTAGGCACCATTAAGAGAGCATAGTTGCCATTCTTTGTTTTATGTGCAGTGTCCCAAAGCTTATTGATTGATGCATATTGTGATATTACTTGTTCTTGTGCTATTTGTTTCTAGTCACCCTTGTGAACTTTGAAGGTATCCTATGCATCTATTTGCTACTCCATGAGGGACAAGCTGAATGCCACTATGACATGTTTTCTGTATGTGAAATAAACCAACGTTTTTCAATGCATGTTATTCATGATCTTTGTTTGTAGACTTTCATGTTGCATGCATAGTTACTTTGTCTTACTGTTAGAACTCCATCTTGCATGCTCATGTTTAGAGTTCTTTGATCCCAGCTTTCAATGCTTGCAAATGGTTTGATCTTGATTTTTATGGTGCATGTCACCTCGAAAATTATTATTTTTATCACTTACCTACTCGAGGACGAGCAGGAGTTAAGCTCGGGGATGCTTGATACATCGGAAACGTATCTATAATTTTTGATGCTCCATGCTTGTTTTGTATAATTTGTCTTAGGGGGGGCCGAAGGGGGGGCCACAGGGTGGCCGCACCCCCTAGGCGCGGGCAAGCCCTAGAGGCACCCACAGGGGCGTGGGACCCCTAGACCCCCTCCGAACTTGATTCCTGCCCCTATAAGAAGCTTCCGACCCCAAAACCCTAGGGAATCCAGAAGAAATCCACGAAAACCTCTCTAGCACCGCCTTCTTGAAGGGAGATTCGAGATGAAAGTCTCTGTTCAAAGACCGCCGGGACGGGGAAGTGCCCCCGGAGCCATATCCATCGATCTCCACCACCATCTCCATCACCGTTGTTGATTCCCATGATGAGGAGGGAGTAGTTCTCCCTCGAGGCTAAGGGCTCTACCGGTAGCTATGTGTTCATTTCTCTCTCTCTCTCTATGCATGATCTTGTGGTCACGAGCTTTGTAATCAAGTAGATCTACCTTGCTACTCAAGTGCTTCATTAGATCTCTGCTCTCCCTAGGTCGAGGAAAACGCCATCATGCTAACCGACATGCATAGCATCGCCGGCCCCGATCGCAGGGTTTGGGTTGCGAAAAGACAACATGCCATCAGGGCTCGCGATGCCTGAAAGACAATGAAGACGGCGGATGCAACTTTTTGGCAGGGAAGCTGCATTTTAGAAACATTTGTGTATAAAAATGCCCCTTTTGTAAATTTCAGAACCAATGGCCACTTATTGGTGATGATCAAAGGGCGATGGCGCATGTCTGTCATGTTTTTTACTAGTTAATCTTTATGTCTTTGACTTGTCGATTTGATATTTTTAACTGATTTGTATCTCTTCCGCAGTGGTGGCGCCAACACCTGCCTGCACGGACAAATAGATCACGCCGCAAGCCACGGCTGGCCGAACAAGAATCCCTCTAACCGTGACCCGATCCAAACAGATAGAAACAGAATCGTTTGGTGTGGCCGATAGATCGGCCCGATGCAGATGCTCTAATGTTCTTTAAAAAATGCGCTTCCCCTTCGACAAAGTTACTGCCATTTTTATGCATCAGACTCCCCTGTTTGTTTTTTAATCTCATGGAGTGTGCATCAACGGTAGAAAAATAATATTATTTCATCAACTTACGACAGCTGAACCATCAAACACAATGTAGAAAACAACTTTTTAAGAGAAACAGCCGCTGTAAGCTTTATTAATCACCAACTAAAATTTTATTGTTAAAAGGTTATTAAACAAAAGCAGTTTCATTCGCTTCTCTCACACAATGCTTATTACTTCCTCCGGTATTATATAAGATGTTTTACTAGATTTGTATAAAAATATTAAATAAAGCTAGTACATGAGTTGTATGCGTATCCGTCACGATGTACGGATATATCCGAACGCTTCCGCTGACTCGTGCTTGACCTCGCCCGTCGGACTCCTCTCCACGTCCGAGTGGGGCCACGAATACTCTACGTCGGACCGGACCCGGATCCCGTATCGCACGAGCCGTATAATTTTACCGGCAGGTGGGACCTGACAGGGATCTCCGTCTTCCACGGCGTATACAACGAGCACGACCGCGCTTCCCGCTGCTGAAATTGCCGATGCGGATGTCAGTCAGGGTACGTGGACATGGAAGGGCCCACCAGTGACCTGTTTGCGTCTCCCCGGTGGACATGGGCCGGGCTCACCAGGGACCTGCTTGCTGTACACGTGAATACCACGGGCCCACCCAGTGAGGTCCACCCATAGAGTACTAGCCAGCGCCGTTCTCCGAGCAAAACATTTCCCTTGATTCTTAATTGCACTATACTCAGTAGGCTTCTTTTGCAAATAGGAGCCTTTAGTTTAAAATTTCCGTGTGGTTTCGTGATGGTCTTTTGGAGTAGTGGTGTCGCATGCTTCTGTTTTGTCCAACTGCTGGAACTCGAGACGGCTGCAGCGCATTTTATTTTACTTTTTTTTTTTTGGTTCCAGCGATTCTGTGGTCAACTTAACCTCAGATTATCCGATTTTTGAGTATAGATTGTGTTTTGTCCCCTACTTGCCCACCTCAGATTTCACTTTTTTTTCTCATATAGTATATTCTTGGCAGCAAGAAAATCCGGACGTCAGATATAATTCTTCTTGCATGATCAATTACGCTCTTCTTTCAGCTTGTCATTCCATCCTTTTACACAAATGAAAGGAGGAAATTTATCAAGTAATAACTCCATCAGAATAATTTTTGTTAGGTTTATGTTGGTAAAAATGGCCTCTTGCCAATTAAAGTTTTTTGTCGGCATTCCAGAAAACATAGAAAGGAACTCAAGCGTAGTGTGGAGTAACACCCGCCTACAAAACCCTAGACTTGGTATTAAATATTTAATAAATTAAAGCAACTCCGTCACATGTTGTTTACCGAGGCACGGACGACATGCTTAAGACTAGTCACAATAGGGAGTATCATAGAGTAGTATCATGCATATAGTACTATTATATGGTACTATCTTCACAATGCATAATATTATATAATACTGTAGTATCATAGTTTTAGTGTATTTAATGTTTTGTATAATCTCAATGTAAAATTATGGACACGATTTGTTTAGAATTAGTTTTTCTAATTTTATGTGATATAATACCGTATCTACCTACCAACACAATCTCTTTCATCATTAATTGCTATAATACATAAGGATTTTGCATGCATGTGGTGCATGATACCACCTATGATACTACCATTGGGGCTAGTCTAAGAGCATCTCCACTCAGGTTCTTAGGACACCGAACCCAGGGCGATTTTTTGGTTCGGACGCCGAAAATTGGACTAGTCGTGTTTTTAGGACCCCGGTTTCATCCGGATTTGGGACAACTTTGGTCCGGACTTTCCAGGCCATTTCCAGGATCCCGGTAACGTCATGAGCGCCGGACGACGAAGAGAATTTGACGCAAAAAAAACAGCAGCGAGTGGACCCGTCCAGTCAGCCTATATTCGCCCGAAGTTTGCCCATATTAGCCCAAAACCGCTTATATTCGTCCAAAACCGTTTGTATTTGCCCATGTCATCCAAAACCGCTTATATTCATCCATATTCATCCAAAGTTTGCCCATATTCGCCCAAAGTTCGCCCATCGCCCAAAACCGTCTATATTCGCCCAAAGTTTGCCAAAATTTGTTAAATTTCATCCAAACGCGAAAACTTGGCCTGGAAACACGAGTGGAAAACTCGACGTTCCAGGCCAAAACTAATTTCGTCTGGTCCGGATTTCGGTCCGAGAACGGCCAACGAGTGGAGATGCTCTAAGAAGCGTAATAACATCACAAACAAACTCTTAGTATCTTATGAGGTACATTTATTTTACACCAACAATAATTATAAATAAAGTCCCCCAAATTCATGTGAACATGAAGTTCTTCCGCTCCGAACTTCTTGTTATTTCATTTCACACCGTCTACCATAAAAGGATCGATGACACACCGAGTAATAATTCTTTCATAACTATTCAGGTTAAGGAAACCAAAGTCTTCTTGCAAATTAAAACATTTTGTCGTCATTGTAGAAACCCTAGGAGGAAACACGAGGAAAGTATGAAGTGAACACATAAGCCTAGACTTGGCATTAAATATCTATCCGATCAAAACAACTTTGTGTCCTGTTCATCTACCATAGCATGAGCGGTATTTGGCGGCAAGCCCAAACGGTGTAATGGAACACACTATCATCATCAATAACAACATAATTGACAAACTATATGAATCTTAAGGAGGGTGGTAAATAAAGTCTCCCAATTTCATCAAAACATGAACTTCATCACCTCAAAACTTCTATATGAGATATTATGGGTTGAGGTGATACTCAAGTTGAAGAGGGCGTTGACCCCCCTCTCTCCCTCCTGCGGGCGACGGGAGGGAACCCTAGTCGACCTCCCTCTAGACCCATCTATCGTCTCCTCCCTCTTCTCGTCATCGTCGAACGGGGTCGCTAGGCGTTGGTGACGACGGGGCCCTCCCTACCCCTCATGTGGTGGCCTCGACGCTCCATGCTAGCGAGGGCGTAGCGGCTACGTCGGTGGTGTGGCGCGCGTCTATGCCGACGGTGGTGACGCAAGCGTTGCGGCCCTGACAGATTATGCACATATGCGACCTCTTAGGACGGAAATTTCAGAAGGTGGACTGCGTGTGCGACTCTACGACAGGTGGCAAGGCAGTGGTGGTGGCATCTTGTCCCTTCGGACGCGAGGATGCTGAAGGCAACAGGGGATCATGGTGTCGGTGCGACAGCAAGACCCACATCATGATCTGGAGGCCGAACTTGGGGACATGGGGCATTCCCAATTCTCAAGCACAGTGCGAAGGTTTTTCCGGTTGAAAGCTCAGCTCTTTGGTGCCAACGCCGACGATGCATGCTGGTGTCGTAACTGTTGGAGATATGCCCTAGAGGCAATAATAAATGTAGTTATTATTATATCTTTGTGTTTATGATAAATGTTTACATTCATGTTATAACAGTATTAACAAGGAAACATTAATACTTGTGTGATTTGTAAACTAAATTTAGAGTCCCTAGTAAAGCCTCTTTATAATACTAGCTTGTTGGTTAATAAATGATTGTGGTTTCCCTATCATGAACATTGAGATGTTATTAGCAACAAGATCATATCGTTAGGAGAATGGTATGATGGACATACTCCTATAGATAAGCGTAGCATAAAGATCAAGTCATTTTAATAGTTCAATTGCTATATGCTTTCTGATACATAGTAACCTAATTCCTTCGACCATGAGATCATGCTTATCACCATCATCGGAAGGATGCTTTGATGACATCAAACACCACACCGTAACTGGGTGGCTATAAAGGTGGCATTGAGTGTTTGGAAAGTATTGGTTGAGACACATGGATCAAGAGTGGGATTTTTCCATCCATATGACGGATAGATATACTCTGGGCCCTCTCGGTGGAATGTCATCCAATTAGCTTGCAAGCATGTGACTAGCTCACAAGGGATCACATATCACGGGAACGAGAAAAGAGTACTTATCAGTAACGAGGTTGAACTAGGTATGCAGAGATATCGACGATCAAAACCTCGGATAAGTAAACTATCGTAAGACAAAGGGAAATTGGTATCGTATGTAAGTGGTTCATTCGATCGCAAAGTAATCATAGAAATATGTGGGAGCCATATGAATTTCCAGATTCCTCTATTGGTTATTGTTCGGAGAAGTGTCTCGATCATGTCCGCATAATTCACGAACCGTAGGGAGACACACTTAAGGATTCGATGTTGTTGAGTAGTTATGGAATGATGAGTAAGAGACCGAATGTTGTTCGGAGTCTCGGATGGGATCCGGGATATCACAAGGATATCCGGAATGGTCTGGAGAATAAGATTAATATAAGGAAAGTCCTGTTTCGGGGTTGGAGAATGGTTCCGATGTTTTCATCGGGAATGTTCTAGAAGGTTCCGGAAGGTCCGGCACTCCGGAGGGGAAGGGTACATGAATGTGTCATAACAAGTTGGAATGGTTGCATCATGTACTAGGTGTCATCGCTGAGCAAAATAAAGGGATAAATCAAATCCTAGTTTGAAAAGTCAAACGCTAATTTGAAAAGTCAAACGGCTATTTTGCTTGGTGGAGGGAGAGTAGGAAACCTACTTAGGGAGGAGTTCCTCTCTCTCCACCCGCCGGACTTGGAAGACGAGTTGGGGAGGGACTCCCCTACCCTTGGCCGGCGCCTCCCACCTATATAAGGAGGGGCAAGGCTGCCCCTCCAAGACCTACACCTTGCCCTCTCCAAACGCTAGCCCCAAGATGCTAGCGCCACCACCTCCTGCTGCTGCCGCCGCCTAGGGCAAACCCTAGCCGCCGACTTGGGCTTCCCCAAGCCCTAGCCGTCGGCCTAGCCCTCTCTCCTTGGTGCGTCTAAACCCTAGATCACCGAGGCCTCTCTCATAGTTCACCATACTCGCTCTGGCTTAAGGCGAAGCCCTGCGAGATCTCCCCTCTACTTCCGGTACCACGTCGTCGTGCTGCCGGAATCGCGAGGAGAGTGCTACAACCTCCGCTGCCTGCTGGAACAAGGGAGAGGAAGGTCTTCGTCGAGTACCGAACGTGTGACCGATCAAGGAAGCGTTCTTTAACGCAGTCTTGGGAAGGATCGTCTACGCGATCTTGAGATCGGCAAGAGTACGACTACATCACCCACGAGAATCCGCTCTCGTTAAACACTTTGGAATCTTCGAGGGTGAGTTATTCCATCGACTCGTTGCTACAATCTAGTAGATAGATCTTGGCTTGTTTGTTTGTATGCGGTAGAAATTTTTTGTTTTCCATGCTACGAACCCCTATAGTGGTATCAGAGCCGTGTCTATATGTAGATCTGTTGCACGAGTATAACACAATGATCATTGTGGGCGGTGGTGCTTTTATTATCAATTGCTTCTTGTGTACTTTGCATCTTGCGGTATGATGGGATGAAGCGGCCCGGGCTAACCTTACATGACATCGTTCATGAGACTTGCTCCACGCTCAACATGCAACTTGTATTGCATAAGTGTCTTTGTTGGTGTCTGTCTCTCCTATTATAGTATAGATCCAATTTTCAACGGGCACTTGATAGTTCAAACATCAACGTTGTGGTTCTTGTTTGTAAGTTAGATCGACACTTATTGAAATCCCCAAACCACGTAAAATATGCAAAGAAATTAGAGGCGTCTAACTTTGTTTTGCAGGGGTGTGCTGTGATGTGATATGGCCATGATTGTGATTATATTTGATGTATGCAATGTTCCTTATTGTAAGTTGGCAACCGGCAGGAGCCATATGGTTGTCTTTAATTTCCGTTAAGACCCGCGTGTCTATTCAAAGTAGTTGTAATAGTTGAAGCTGGTGGACGACAACCATGGAGCAGCGTCATTGACCTTGATGCAATGCCGGTGATGATGGAGATCATGTTCGTGCTTGAAGATGGAGATCGGAAGCACAAAGAAGAAAGGCCATATCATATCACATATTATGAATTGCATGTGATGTTAATCCTTTATGCATCTTGTATTGCTTAGTTAACGACGGTAGCATTATAAGATGATCCCTCATGCACATAAATTTCAAGTTCTAAAGTGTTCATCCTTAGTAAGCACCGTTGCTAAAGCTTATTGTTTCGAAGCACCACGTGATGATCGGGTGTGTTAGATTCTGCAAGTGTATACAATGTGAGCAAGCCAGATTTGCTCATGCGGAAGCTAAGATTTGATCTTGACGAGCCTAGCATGTACAGACATGGTATCCAAACACGGATTAACGAAAGGTAAAGCATGAATCATATAGTAGATATGATGAACATGTTGACTGTTCGCCATTGAAGCCACATCAACTCTCGTGATGATCGGTTTTGATGTGGTGGATTTGGTTCATGTGATCACTAAAACAATGTGAGGGATATTGTTTTGAGTGGGAGTTCACCTAGATTAATTTAGCTATTAATTAGAACTCAATTTGTCATAAACTTAGTCTAAACTATTGCAAATATGTTGTAGATCAATGGCGGCCCCTACCATCAATTTTAATGCGTTCCTAGAGAAAGAAAAGTTGAAAAAACAATGGAAGCAACTTCGCGGATTGGTTTCGCAATTTGAGGATTGTCCTCAATGCTGGTAATTTGACCTATGTTCTGGATGCACCGCTGGGTGACCCGCCTGCAGCTGCTGCTACCGATGAAGTAAAGAATGTTTACCTCACTCGGAAGACTCAGTACTCCACAGTTCAGTGTGCTATCTTGTATGGTTTAGAATCGGAGCTTCAGAAAAGGTTTGAGAATTCAGACCCACATGATATTTTCCGTGAACTCAAATTGATTTTTGAGACTCACGCGGCAGTTGAGAGCTATGAGGCTTCTGAAAAGTTCTTTAACTGCAAGATGGAAGAGGGCAGCTCCGCCAGTGAGCATGTGCTTAAGATGTCTGGGCATGCAAACAAACTTCAAAGCTTGGGTATAGTGATTCCTAATTCTTTGGGGATTTACCGTGTCCTCCAATCACTACCACCAAGTTACAAGAACTTTGTGATGAACTACAATATGCAAAGCATGAACAAGCAGTTGCCAGAACTCTTCTCCATGTTAAAATCTGCAGAAGTGGAGATCAAGAAAGAGCACCAAGTGTTGATGGTCAATAAGACCACCAAATTCAAGAAAGGCAAGTCTAAGCAAAAGGGACACTTCAAGAAGGGTGGTAAGAAAGTTGCCGCACCTACGAAGAAGACCAAGGCTGGACCTAATCCTGATACTGAGTGCTTTTACTGCAAGGAAGAAGGTCACTGGAAGCGCAATTGCCCAAAGTACTTGGCGAATTTAGAGAACGGCAACATCAAGAAGAAAGGTATATCTGATATACATGTTATTGATGTGTATCTCACTAGTACTCGTAGTAGTGCCTATGTATTTGATACTGGTTCGGTTGCTCATATTTGTAACTCGAAACAGGTGCTGCAGAATAAACGGGAGCTAGCGAAGAACGAGGTGACGATGCACGTGGGAAATGGATCAAAGGTTGATGTGATCGCGGTCGGCACGCTAACTCTTCATCTACCATCAGGATTAGTTTTATACTTAAATAATTGTTATTTGGTGCCTGCGTTAAGCATGGACATTATATCGGGATCTTGTTTATTGCGAGACGGTTACTTGTTTAAGTCTGAGAATAATGGTTGTTCGATTTATATGAGTAATATGTTTTATGCACATGCACCTTTGATAGATGGTCTATTCTTATTGAATCTCGATAGTGGAAATACACATATTAATAACATTGAAGCTAAACGTTTGAAATTGAGAAATAACTCCACCTATATGTGGCACTATCGTCTTGGTCACATTGGAGTGAAGCGTATGAAGAAACTCCATTCCGATGGACTTCTGGAATCACTTGATTTCGAATCACTTGAAAGATGCGAAGCATGTCTGATGGGTAAAATGACTAAGAATCCATTTTTTGGTATGATGGAGGGAGCTACGGACTTATTGGAAATCATACATACCGATGTGTGTGGTCCAATGAGTGTAGCATCACGCGGTGGTTATCGTTATGTTCTTACCTTCACGGATGACTTGAGTAGATATGGGTATATCTATTTCATGAAACATAAGACCAAAACTTTTGAGAAGTTTAAGGAATTTCAAAGTGAGGTTGAGAATCAACGTAACAAGAAGATTAAATTTATACGTTCTGATCGTGGAGGTGAATATCTAAGTTACGAGTTTGGCGAGCATTTGAAGAAATGCGGAATACTTTCACAATTGACACCGCCGGGAACACCACAACGTAATGGTGTGTCCGAACGTCGTAATCGAACTCTCTTAGATATGGTCCGTTCTATGATGTCACTTACAGATTTACCGCTATCATTTTGGGGTTATGCATTAGAAACAACGGCATTCACTTTAAATAGGGCACCATCTAAATCCGTTGAAACGACACCGTATGAATTATGGTTTGGGAAGAAACCTAAATTGTCGTTTCTTAAAGTTTGGGGTTGCGAAGCCTATGTAAAGAAGTTACAGCCGGACAAGGTTGAACCCAAAGCGGCGTCTTCATAGGATATCCAAAGGAAACTATTGGGTATACCTTCTATCATAGATCCGAAGGAAAAATCTTCGTTGCCAAGAATGGATCCTTTCTAGAGAAGGAATTTCTCTCGAAAGAAGTGACTGGAAGGAAAGTAGAACTCGACGAGGTTGTCGAACCTTCTCTCGAACTTGCGAGTAGCGCAGCACCGGAAGAAGTTCCTGTGGTGCCTGCACCAACAATAGAGGAAGCTAATGATGATGATCATGAAACTTTGGTTGTAGTTGCTACAGAACATCGCAAATCAACGAGAACTCGTACCACTCCTGATTGGTATGATCCCGTTATGAGTGTCATGTTGGTGGATAACACCAATGACCCTGCGACATATGAGGAAGCGATGATGAGCCCAGATTCCAATAAATGGCAAGAAGCCATGAAATCCGAGATTGGATCCATGTACGAAAACCAAGTATGGACTTTGGTGGACTTACTGGATGGTCGGAAGGTTGTCGAGAACAAATGGATTTTCAAGAAGAAAACATATGCTGATGATAATGTTACTGTCTATAAAGCTCGACTTGTCGCAAAAGGGTTTCGACAAATTCAAGGAGTTGACTACGATGAGACTTTCTCACCTGTAGCGAAGCTAAAGTCTGTGAGGATTATGTTAGCAATCGCTGTATATTATGATTATGAGATATGGCAGATGGATGTCAAAACAGCGTTCCTCAATGGAGACATTGATGAAGAGTTGTATATGATGCAACCCAAAGGTTTTGTCGATCCTAAAGATGCTAACAAGGTATGCAAACTTCAACGGTCTATTTATGGATTGAAGCAAGCATCCCGAAGTTGGAATCAACGTTTTGATAAGGTGATCAAAAGTTTTGGTTTTATACAAACTTATAGAGAAGCTTGTATTTACAAGAAAGTGAGTGGGAGCTCTGTAGCATTCTTAATACTATATGTAGATGACATATTGTTGATTGGGAATGATGTAGACCTTCTTAATAGTGTCAAGGAATATTTGAATAATAGTTTTTCAATGAAAGATCTTGGCAAAGCAGCTTACATATTGGGCATAAAGATTTATAGAGATAGATCGAGACGTCTAATATCATTGTCGCAAAGTAGATATTTGGACAAAGTTCTAAAGAGGTTTGGAATGGAAGATAGCAAGAAAGGGTTCTTGCCCATGTTGCCCAATACGACCTTGAGTAAAACTCAAAGTCCAACAACGACAGAAGATAGAGAAAGGATGAGTAAAACTCCCTATGCCTCAACCATAGGATCTCTAATGTATGCCATGCTATGTACTAGACCCGACACTGCATATGCTGTTAGTTTGACTAGCAGATATCAAAGTGATCCAGGAGTGGATCATTGGACAATGGTCAAAAACATCCTTAAGTACTTGATAAGAACTAAGGATATGGTTCTTTCTTATGGAGGTGATGAACAACTCGTTGTTAATGGTTACACCGATGCTAGTTGGAACACCGATCCGGATGATTCTAAATCACAATCTAGATACGTATTTACTTTGAATGGTGCAGCAGTTAGCTGGAGGAGTGCAAAGCAAAGCGTTGTGGCGAGATCTTCAACTGAATCGGAATACATGGCTACTTCGGAGGCTTCACAAGAAGTGATATGGATGAAAGAGTTCATTATAGAGCTCGGTGTGGTTCCAAGTGCGTTGGACCCAATGTCTATCTACTGTGATAACATGGGCGCCATAGCCAATGCGCAAGAACCAAGGTCACACAAGAAGCTGAAGCACATCAAGCTACGTTTTCACGCTATTCGAGAACATGTCCAAGATGGGGACATAAAGATTTTCAAAGTACACACAGATCTGAATGTGGCGGATCCGTTGACTAAACCTCTCCCGAGGGCAAAACATGACCAACACCAAACTGACATGGGTGTTCGGTATATTACCATGTAATCTAGATTAGTTGACTCTAGTGCAAGTAGGATACTGTTGGAGATATGCCCTAGAGGCAATAATAAATGTAGTTATTATTATATCTTTGTGTTTATGATAAATGTTTACATTCATGTTATAACAGTATTAACAAGGAAACATTAATACTTGTGTGATTTGTAAACTAAATTTAGAGTCCCTAGTAAAGCTTCTTTATAATACTAGCTTGTTGGTTAATAAATGATTGTGGTTTCCCTATCATGAACATTGAGATGTTATTAGCAACAAGATCATATCGTTAGGAGAATGGTATGATGGACATACTCCTATAGATAAGTGTAGCATAAAGATCAAGTCATTTTACTCTGGGCCCTCTCGGTGGAATTTCATCCAATTAGCTTGCAAGCATGTGACTAGCTCACAAGGGATCACATATCACGGGAACGAGAAAAGAGTACTTATCAGTAACGAGGTTGAACTAGGTATGCAGAGATACCGACGATCAAAACCTCGGATAAGTAAACTATCGTAAGACAAAGGAAAATTGGTATCGTATGTAAGTGGTTCATTCGATCGCAAAGTAATCGTATAAATATGTGGGAGCCATATGAATTTCCAGATTCCTCTATTGGTTATTGTTCGGAGAAGTGTCTCGATCATGTCCGCATAATTCACGAACCGTAGGGAGACACACTTAAGGATTCGATGTTGTTGAGTAGTTATGGAATGATGAGTAAGAGACCGAATGTTGTTTGGAGTCTCAGATGGGATCCGGGATATCACGAGGATATCCAGAATGGTCCGGAGAATAAGATTCATATAAGGAAAGTCCTGTTTCGGGTTGGAGAATGGTTTCGGTGTTTTCATCGGGAATGTTCTAGAAGGTTCCGGAAGGTCCGACACTCCGGAGGGGAAGGGTACATGAATGTGTCATAACAAGTTGGAATGGTTGCATCATGTACTAGGTGTCATCGCTGAGCAAAATAAAGGGATAAATCAAATCCTAGTTTGAAAAGTCAAACGCCAATTTGAAAAGTCAAACGGCTATTTTGCTTGGAGGAGAGTAGGAAACCTACTTGGGAGGAGTTCTCTCCTCCACCGCCGGCCTTGAAGCCGAGTTGGGAGGACTCCTTCCCTTGGCCGGCGCCCCACTATATAAGAGGCGGTGCCCTCCAAGACCTACACCTTGCCTCTCCAAACCCTAGCCCCAAGCCGGCCACCACTCCTCCTGCCGCCGCCTAGGGCAAACCCTAGTCCGACTTGGCTTCCCAATCCCTAGCTGCCAGCCTAGCCTCTCCTTGCGTCTAAACCCTAGATCACCGAGGCCTCTCTCATAGTCCACCATACTCGCTCGGCAAGGCGAAGCCTGCGAGATCTCCTCTACTTCCTGCGCCAGTCGTCTGCCGGAATCGTGAGAGAGTGATACAACCTTCACGTCTTTGGAACAAGGAGAGGAAGGTCTTTGTCGAGCACCGAACGTGTGACCGATCATGAGCTAGCCGAACGCCACGGAAGGATCGTCTACGCGATCTTGAGATCGGCAAGAGTACGACTACATCACCCACGAGAATCCGCTCTCGTTAAACACTTTGGAATATTCGAGGGTGAGTTATTCCATCGACTCGTTGCTACAATCTAGTAGATAGATCTTGGCTTGTTTGTTTGTATGCGGTAGAAATTTATTGTTTTCCATGCTACGAACCCCTACAGTAACCCTCTTAGGGGCACGGTAGTGGGCACCTTCTCCGCGCTAGAGTTCCAAGTGAAAATCCTCGACCGTCGGTTAGGACAACGGCGCATAGTGCGTAGTTACCCTCTTGGGCGTGTTGTCATGGAGCTCTAATCTGCTCGGTCTCGTTTTGGTGTTTCCGGTGGCAAGTTTTGGTTCTATGTGTACCTTACTTCTTTGATCTACTGTTTAAGATGGTCCCCTCACCCCCCTCTACTGGCTCGGTCATTGTAGCTTTATTTACAAAACGGGTGAAATCCTGTTTCAGAAAACTTTCTATATAATAATACTTTCTTCGTCTAGAAATAACTGATTTGGATTGTCTAGATTCAAGTGTATCTAGTTATTTTTAAACGGAGGGAGTAGTAAATTAATATATGAACTTCCAGGAGGCTAGCTTGGAACATGAAGAATAAAAAGAGGATATGTAGTATAATAATTTAGAGAAAATATAGCATAAAAGAAGAAGATATGGAAAATTCAATTTGGAGATAGAGATTTTGTTTTGGAGATAGACAGAGAATTTAATTTGGAGATAGAGATTTTGTTTTGTAGATAGAGTGAGAATTTAATTTGGAGGTAGATAGATAGATAGAGATAGAAGACCGACGTGGTGAGAGAGAAAGTGTGAGCTAGAGGGGAAACCGGAAGATACAAAACAAACAAAGCCAGTGGAAAAGGTCGTGGTCAGACTCCAGCTAGCGAGAACGGCGACGCAAAAACAAAAACAGGGAAGCCCGTTGCGTTCCCCCCACCCTTCTCCCCCCTCCCCTCGCCACTCCTCATGCGCACGAGCACGCACGGCACACCACAGATCGATTCCGCTCGTCCTCCTCCGCTGCTCCGTCGCCACCCCTCGCGGTCCGTGGAGTGGATGAGCGGCTGCTCCGTAGCCGCTGGGCCCGTCGGGTTCTAGGACCGCCGCCGGGCATGGCGAGCGTCGGGCGCAGCAGATCGAGGCGCAGGGGAGAGGGCGGCGGGTCGTTCGAGTGCGACGCTGTCCATTCCGCCGTCGATCATCACGGTCCGTGCTCGCCTGCTCTAGTCCTGTTCTAGTCCCTTTCTTTTAGTCGTTCTTCCTTTTTTTTCGGGGTGGCGTAATTTTTGGGTTTTAGAGATTATGCGATAGAGACCTCACTTGATTTCTTTTAGAAAAAATTCCCTTATTTGGTGCTTGATAGCGAAGGTTTTTGGGGGTTCTTTGTTCTGTTATTTTCGAGTTGGGAGATTGAGGGTTGCTTTATTTCCTTCGTATTTTCTGTCGGAAGCTTTGGGATTGCTTGCACATTTACCATCCTTTAATTTCATCATCATAGGGTTTTGCTAATATTTCCGAATTAAAAATTGTATTCCCCCCAACATTTTTTCTTGCTTCATAGGGATTTGAGGGATTAATCATACTGAAAAGTGCCGCCTTTTATTTGGCTGTGCTAGTTGTCTTATCGGAATTTACAATTAGAGTAGATTCACATTGATTTTTTGTGTTCATAGAGATATTAACACCACGAGTAAATGAGCGCGTGTAATTTTTTATCCATCCCTGCTCCTTTAAGCAAACGGACGGGGGCATAGCTTTCACATGTACTTTAGGTCTTCATCAAAGCCTTTATTGGAGAGAGAAGATTCTTCTTTTGAATTTCAAATGGTTATAGCGGGCACATCTTCTTCTTTAATTTGAAGTTACATTAATGTTTCCGTGCAATTTCTAGGACAAAAGCCAACCCCCTAAACCAGACTTGCAAGAAATGCATCCAATTTTGCAGTCTTGGGATGAACTGTAGATTAGGTAGGTTAGGTCGCTGGGTGCAGACATAGGCTGTACACTATAGAGGCATCTAGAGGAAATGTGATGTTGTCAACTTGACACTTCCCACGAGATCACGCAAAGAAACCTCATTTGCCCGTAATTTGCTGGAGATGTAAGTAAAAGCATTAAATTATGGCCTCCTCTTGTGTCCCCTGTCACCTGTCAGTTGGATGCCCTGAAGGTTCAGGGCCAAGTGGGGGCTTCTTATTCTAATCACCAGGAGAATCTTTGCTTCAATTTACCTCTGTCTGTAGAAGAGCCGTAACTTATTCTGTATCAGTTTCCCCATGCACGATGAATTGACCGTTGCTTCTAAAACAAGTGCCAGGGTTGGTAGAAATTAAGTCTGACATTCAGGGGTTCAAAGTAAATATTATGTGCTCCATGCAGTGAAATAGTAATTTTCTTACTTCAACAGTTACATGGTTTGGAACCGCCAGGTTTCACCACTAAACACTAAATCTTACCTTGTCCATCCACAATCTTTTATTTAATGAGCATGCAGGTAAAATATTCCATTCTATATTTCTACATCGAGTTTGGTTCACCTACCATCACTCTGATAGACATTTTTACTCAGGAACACTTCACATGATGATGTTCTTCACAAGTCGGTCATTATGATTGTCCTTTACTTTTTTAAAATAAAATAAATAAACTGCATGTATTTATTCAGAGAAATGGCATCATGGTGAAGCTACCACACCTTAAGTAAGCACTTTCTAGTCTTCTTATAGGTACTCTTGTTCTATTTGCATTTTAATATTGTGCTAGGTATATTTCCTTCCTACCATGCCCGTTTAACAGGATGTGGCATAACACTGAACTGCAGCTGAAGACTGCTCTCTATATGGCTTGCTTTTTTCCCCTCCTTTTTGATTTAGTTCAGCATACAGTTTCTTCTTCTTGCCCTGCTGTCATATTGCTTCTTCTGCCATTTTGTCGTCGTGTATAACTATGCATAATATTTACTCTCTTTTCTCTTTAAACCAGTGGCTGGGTCATTGAGGAAACAAGCAAGTAACTCTGGGGTACTCTCTCATACTCCGGTGAGTGATCTGTGTTTTATTAAAGAGGTACCATATCACATGATACATATGTTCACATAATTCAAGCTATAGCTCCAAATGATACTCCGTTATAGCTCCAAATGTCTCCATGTATAGTGATACCTCCACTATTCCATGTATGTTCACTTGTGACAATATAGTATGAACTTTGAAATCCAACTGTATTAGAAGATCAAAATACACCACTTATAACATGTATATATGAGAGAGACTTTATCTTTCTCGGTGAAACTGTTGCAGTTATCGTTTTATGATCATTCCAACTTCCGTTAGTACTTCTTTTATTCTATACCTGCCTATATTACTTATCTTGTGTGCATATTGCATAACCTTTTTTATATTAGAACGTGATAATGAATTAGTGACCATAATTTTCTTAGCTCCTTTTGGGATATCAATGGGGGAAATGCGGTTTAACATCTTTGGACACTGACTATAATTTGTAGTTATCTTCTGCTGTCAATTTGTTTTGCCCTAGTTATTTGATTGCTTAACTAATATATCGGTATGTCCTTTTTTTCAGATTGATGAGGAATTCAGGAAAAGTAAACCAAGGCATACCAGCTGCGTACCGATGAAAAAGCTAATAGACGAAGAGTTCTCAAAAGATGTCAATGCTAGGCATACCTCACCAGGCGCTGTAGGAAGATTAATGGGCCTTGATTCACTCCCTTCGGCTGGGACCCGTAGCCATCAGAGACACAGCAGAAGTCGTGCGGACAACACTTCATCTTGTATTTCTCATGATAGATATATTCCACAGAGGAGAAGGACTGATGAGATGCCAGAGGTCAAAGATGTTTTTGAGGTTATGGATGAGATGAGAGTAAAGGCGGCACACCGAGCTAGAAATGGAAATCCATCTTCCAGATTTGATGCAACTGAGAAGGCTAACCTAGATTTCATAAGACACAAATTTATGGATGCAAAACGTCTTTCCACAGATGAATCCCTTCAGATGTCCGAAGAGTTGAATGAGACACTAGATGCATTGGTGTCTAACAAGGATCTTCTTTTGGAATTTCTTCAAAAACAAGATCAGCGTTCTCCCTCCTCTAATGCAAACTGCATTACAATATTGAAGCCATCTAAAAGAAATCAATTTGTCGACCCAGACAATATTTATTCACAAGATAATGGTAGTGAAAGCTTTTTTGGCAAACACTCTACGAGGAAACCACATGCTAAGTTATCCAGTGAACCTCCAAAAGAAGACTACAGTTCATTGAGGCAGAAACTATCAAGGTCAAGTCGTCAGGAAATCATTGATAAGCGCGCTTGTCCCACACGGATTGTTGTCCTGAAGCCGAGCCTTGAGAAAGCTCAGGACATTGAAGGATCCTTTGCCCTAACACATGAAATCCCTCATTCTGATTACAGAAGGCACACACCATGTCAGGATGCTCATATGTGGAGTCCATACACTGAAGAATGCATGTGTCAAGCGTCCCTTGGCAATCCTGAATCAGTAGCTCATATAAAAAAGGGATCTAGAGAAATTGCTAGAGAGATTACTAAACAAATGAGAGCTTCTAAGGGTGGTGATAATAGGAAACAGGTTCTCCAGCCAGATACTAGCACAGTTTTGTCAGATGAAAGCTCAGAGTTTATGTCTTCTCTTACTAAGCTCAAGACTTCCGAGACAGTCTATAGGTCTTCTGAACTATGTGATAGTTGGGATTCTTCCAGCTTCAACTATTCGCCGACACATTCAAATGAATCATCAGTCATCAAGGAAGCAAAGAAACATCTTTCAAGCAGATGGAAGATAGCTCATCAATTTCAGCATCAAGCACCTGATAACAATGGCTTCAGCGTGCTTGGAGACATGTTTGCTCTCTCCGACCAGGAAAGTCCAAAGGGAGAATTGCAGAGAAAAGGAGTGCCAGGCTCGTGTAGCAATCCTCTTGGCATCAGCAGCAAGGATGGTTGGAGAGGTGTAGCTCCAAGTAATTCAGCAAGGTCCAAATCGATTCCATCATCCTTGCACCAGGGAGTTCAAAAGTCGAGCAGCCGAAAAAGAACCAGTAGGAAAAATGAGTTTTCTATGCTTAAGGATGTTCTCAAAATAGGACCCCATGATTCTGAGAATGCATGCCATAGCAAACAAAGAAAATCGCTGGTTAGAGGTTCAACTTTTCACGGTGATGATCAAGTGTCCCCAAATGATGAGGAAAGAATGATGATTGACCATGAGGTACATGTTAGTTCTCAGAAACCCACAGATGTTATTGACATGCCAGATTCATCTGAACAGACATTTGCACATACCGTGGATTCTGGCTATGAGTTAGACGGTGTGTGTCATTTAAATACCAGTTCTGCAGTTTTTGAACAGAACAAAGAACCACTTTCTCCTGCTAAATTGAATCAGCAAATGCACCAACCGCCACTGTCAGCATTGGATTTTCGCCCTCGTGTCCTTAATCTTGACAATCTACAGATTCAGGTATATTACATGTATACTGCCTAATTAGGGACTTACAATATTTAACTACATGTGTTCATCCCATTTATTTTTTCCTTTCTTCTTGTTCCCCTCAAGCAAGTCTTAAGCTCTTTTGGTAATTTTGGAAGCTCACTTGATTTTCCAACTTCCGGTTGTATTCTATTTCAGGCCGAGGGTATTGAAAATCATCTGGATCATGATTACTCGGGTCTGTTTATTCCACCCACAGTAACGGAATCTCCTGTGGGGATCAACCACCATCATGATTCTGACAATCAAGCCTTGTGGATTCACCCGACCGGACCAGAATCTCCAATGAGCTCCAACAATGATGACCAGCCAAGTCCAGTGTCTGTCCTTGAATCTTCCTTGGATACTGAAGAGGTATACTCGGGAGATTTCGAGAAAATTAGTGCAGATATTCAAGGCAAGTGGTCAAGTTTTTCTTTGCCTATTCACCTTCCCTTTAATTCTTGGCTCTTAAGCTTGACTTTGTGTAATATCACAGGACTACGAATGCAACTTCAGCTTCTCAAGGCGGAGACTACGGACGATCCAGACGATGACACCGATCATCCTGTAGCTAGTGATGACGAGATTGCCTCAACAAATCAGCCACTTCCTGAACTGGAGATATCCGATGCTTTTAGGGATGAAGCCGAACGGGACTTCTCCTATGTGCTTGATATGCTCACTTTACTGGGCATCGACGGTGCTTACCAGGACGGGCAGCTCGACATGTACTGCTTTTCGGAGTATCCTGCCGGCCCTGATTTATTCGATATACTTGAGAACAAGTATAGTAGCCTCATTCTATGGCCGCGGTCCGAGAGGATGCTCCTGTTTGATCTCACGAACGCCGTCGTTGCAGAAATAATGACCTCTCTGGTTCATCATGGGTCGAAGGGGTTGCTGCGAAGGTTCTCATCGAGGTGGGATCATGAGGGGTTTGTTGAGGATGTGTGGCGGAGGGTGTTCCAGCTACGGCAAGGAATGGACTGTTATCAGGCCCACCCGCTGATGATGGACTTGGAGCTGCATGGTTCTGAAGATGGTATCGATCTTGTCGGGGGCGAGATAGGGACAATGTTACTCGACGGTCTGGTGGAGGAAACCGTAGCTGAATTCCTGGGGGGATGACAATCTGGTAGGTTTTGTGGCTAGAATGTACCATGAAATCGAACCAATTGCAATTTGACCGTACCCATGGATCTATGGTTGCTGAAAGTGAAAGATGCCTAACTCTGGGGAGTGAAAAGCAGCAACTGAGATGGGCTGCAGGTTTGTAGCCGATCATACAGGTGAACTTTCCATGAGATCCTGTTGTAACTATTAGGTGTAATAACTGTGACCTTGGGTTTTCCCCTCCCAACTGGAGAAAACCATGCCGGAGTAAATGTGAAATTTTGGTATGAACTTATCATGGCCTTGTTTGGTATGTTTTCCCTCTGTGTTATACTCCAGCTTTTGTTACCTGTGCGGGCGGGGCTTTATCATGTGAAATATGGACACAACTCATGCAAGGAGCTCCATCTTGTCGTGTGCGAAACTTGTGTCTGGCCTCATCTTTGGCATATTTTAAGCATTTGATGTACTACCTGAACCTACACTGAACAAAACTCCCAGCCCCAGATCGGCACCAACTCCTTACATCTTGTGCAACCACCGCAACACCGCAGAAGGGGTTCAGGTTCCGATCGAGCAACAACTCCACCCGCGTCCCGGTCTGCACCTGCAACATAGTAGTAGTATATCAGTCCATTTGATTTGTACACCCAAAGCCCTGTATAAATCTAGCCAGCATGCACTCACAGATGCACACACCAGCAGCAGTCACCACTAGATACCGACTACTGGGGAGCACATATTCATGAAGATGGTCAAGGGGACGCTCTACTTGCTGCTCGCATTCGCCGCCGCGAGCTGCGCATTCGCCGGCCGCGTACTGGACGAACATCCCGCGGCGGCGCCTCCGGTAGAGGCCCCTCTGCCGGCCGATCCATTGCCGGTGCCGAACGAGCCGCCTGTTGACCCAGTTGTAGTGCCGGTGCCCGCGCCTGCCGCGGCATTGCCTTTGCCATCCAATGCCGCTGGCGCTGAAGGGGTAGCTCCCACCGCGGCCGGCGCTGTGACGGCTAACGATGGTGTGATTGCAGGCGACCGCTCGCTCACCTTCTTCATGCACGACATCCTCGGCCCTGGCTCGAAGCCGTCGGCGTTCATGGTGACCGGTGACGCCGACATGGTCAACCTCGTCCAGAGCAACATCGGCAGCAAGGACATCCCCTCTGCCAACGCCGGCGACCTGCCGACCGGTGCCAGGCCCCAGAACCTCCTCTCCGGCACGACCACCGTCTTCGACGAAGACCTCACCGAGAGCCACGAGTTCGGCGCCGCGGTCGTTGGCAGCGCGCAGGGGTTCCACGTCGCGAGCTCGCGGGACGGCGCCAGCAGGACGGTCGTGCTGACGGCCATGTTTGGCGGTGGCGAAGTGCACGGCGACACGCTCAGCTTCGTCGGGGTACACCGGATGGCGGCGACCGCGTCCCACATCACCATCGTCGGCGGCACCGGGAAGTACTGGAACGCCAAGGGCTTCGCCGCCATACAGACGCTGCATACCGATGATGACCAGCACAACACCGAGAGCGGAAAGAGCCTCCTCCAGTTCGATGTTCACCTCTCCTGAGTCATGAGCAGAGCTGGCTCTGGCTGCTTCGTTATAACTAGTACTCCAGGTTATTATATGGTGCTTGCTCTCGCGCTCAACGTTTGTAATTTAAAGTATTTATCTCATATACTACCATATCCATATGTGTAATGTAATACTGTATATAGTACTATCTTATCTGCATATTTTATGAAGTAAAGTTCAGAAAGTTTCTGATGGCCTGAACTCAAACAAGTAGGGATTACAGAGGGGGTGAGAGAACGGGCGCACACACACACACTAAGGCAAGCCTAAGGCAACGGAGGGCCGATCCGTACACTATTTTTCACCATGTGGGATAAAAATATCAATTACCTTCCATTCCAAGCCTCTACACTATAAAAAATCAGATCCTTTTTAACATAACCAAACCGACCAAATAACTGCAAACGCCCCGCCCTAATGAGAATTCTATATTTATAATCTACACCATATAATCAGTTGCCAAATATGTTTACAACACTGCTTGACAGGTACATGTTAGAAGACACCTGGATGGCTAACCATATTGAAGTGTGAATTTAAATTTTGTATTGGAAAATAAGTGCTGGATTTGTCTCCTCATTGTAACAAAAGGCGCACTATACATTCTCCCAACTGCATCGTACTACATTATACATAGTAAGGATAACACCTTCGCGAAGCTAGGGCATCTCTATCGGACCGACCTCGCATCCTGTCTGAGCGTGTCTGAACTTTTTCGTGCGAACATATCGCCTGTTGTTTGTATTGTTGCATCATCATGCATGTTTGCCTAAAACTAGTTCTCAAAAGCCTATGTAGTTTCTAATTACCCCCCGTACTTATTTCAAAACAAAACCCCGGCCTCTTCCGGATATGTTGATTTGTCTAAAACCTACTTATAAAAGTCTTTTATAAATATATATCAAACAACTAAATAAATAAAATAATACATTTTTTTGTGGGGAGGCAGTCAAACGACCAGGCCCAAAAGGCCCAGTCGGGAGACCACCTACAACCCAAACATCCCAACCCAAACCCTAACCTACCTAACCCTAATCCCACCTCTCCCCACTTCCGCCGCCATCCCCTGGACACGACCCACCCCAAACGCACGCACTCCTCCTGGAACCAACTCACCGACCCACCCCAAATGCACCTACACGCTAAGCACATAACACACGCACACGCCTCCCCGATCGAACCCAACCACCCCAAGCGCGTCGCTCCTCTCTCTGTCGCGCTCTCTCACACCACTGCGTCGCCTGCACGCTACCCCGTGACGCTCCTTGGACCCACCTTCCTCATCCCCGCTCCATCCTCTCACTCTCGATCCACCGTCCTCGACCCACCTTTGGCCGCCGCCATCGCTCCTCCTTCGCCGCCATGCCTCCGCCTCCTCCAGAGCTCCACCGTCCGACCCGTCTCCTCTCCCGGTGCAATCCTCGCCAACTCAGACGCCACCGCCTCTACCTTCTCTGCATCCTCTGGTTCCCGTGCGCAGGGTCCTCTACCCTTCCGGGCCTCGACGCCAATGACCGGCCCGTCGCCGCCCGAGCCCGAGCTCCTCTGCCCCTGCCTCGCCTCTCCCCTGTTGCCCTGCATGTCGACGTCGCCCGCCTCTAGCGCCACCAGGGACGCCTTCCCCGATGGCCGCCCTCTGCCCGGACCTCCTCTATGCAACACCGCCCACGGCCGCCCCTGGCCGAGCTCTGCTGTGGCCATCGCCATGGATGCCTTGCCGCCTATCCTCATCGCCTAACCCGACCTCACCAAGCGCGTCTTGCCACCGAAGTGTCTCTGCCTTGCAGCTCAACACCCGTTGGGCTCTCCCTGTTGTACTGGTAAGAAGAGATGATGTGGCGGTAATGTTGTTGAGGTGAGGATGCATGGTGCAATAGTGATGTATGCGCAAGGCTTGCACCAAACTGATGACTATCTGGATGTTTCGAGATATGGCGGTGCACAAAATTCATAAGCCGGACGCCAAGTTTTTCATCTAGACCTGAAGAGCCCCGGAAGCCAAGATCGTCCACTTGGAATTGGAAGACCGATCCTGAACCCGGCGCCGCGCCAAGATCGCTTTCCCGGATCCAAATCCCGTCGAGCCCCTAGACCACGGAGCCGAACCCCTCAATGTGTGACCCCTTCCCGATACCCTATTTTGATGATATATAATACAACTTGTTGCATATTTAATTATTCATGCTTGCATCCCATCATATGGTTTTGGGTTGTTATGTTGACTCACCTAATAATTAAATATGGAGACCATATGCGGGCTTTTCTAGTCTAATATTAGTCCCATTTAAATTTGTGTAGCGAACCGACGATATATTTTGGCTTGTTAAGTCAACATTTAAAATGTGGGGTATCTAAACAACATGAACCATCTAATAAATTGTCGGGACTCAGGTTTCGCTTAATATTGCCTAATTGCATCGCTTCTTTGCCATGCCATACATCATACATGCATCATGTCCAATCTTTTGCCGTAGTATTTTAATAGTGCACCCGGTGTTTCTTCTAGTGCTTTGCTTCTTCACGGATTAGGCCGATGAGTTGATGCGAGAGTCGACCCGATCTTCGGATGAACCTTCGGCAATGTTTTTCAGGCGAGCATTCTCCCTCTTTCTACCTATTTTACATTTCTAGTCTTTATTTCCTCCTGTTGATCTATTGATATCTGTGTTGCGATGCTATAGATTTCGTACCCCGTTATACTTCCCTGCAGCCCTTATATTGCCATGGAAACATCCTATTACCTGTTGTTTGGTAGATAGTCGGCCTTGCGAGTCGTAGTTGCTTGCATAGGTGATGTGTCACGCCGTCGATGTTCCACAGTTGTTGGAGTAATGCCTCATGTTTAATGTTGGAGATGATCATGACTTTAATTACTGTTTAATAACTAATATTGAAAGTAAGTAAATAATGTAGAGGCACAGGTGGACAATAGATGTTATTTGGTTTTTAACCGTCCACTTGTGTCCCGTAGGACCCCGAGTACTTGATACCTTTTCCTTAAATATTCGCACTATCTGCATGTGGGCCCATGAATCCGCTTAGCATGAGCTTGAGTCATATCTTATTTCTTGGGGCCACAAAGTAGTTTAATGCTTTATTACTATCTCGTACTTATGCCATGATTATTCCATGCTTCATTGCTTTATTTACGATTGTGCGTGGAGCGTCTGTACTGTTTAGGGACAAATGTGGAATGTTTTCGCGGTATCGACAAGCCCAGTCACACTTTCGGGTTCCCAGTCGTTTACAACCATTGCACAAACCTCTGGGTCCGTTTTGGAGCCGGTCAACTTTGTCGCGGGTAGCTTGGTGGGGTGGCCCCCTGAAATATTATATGAATCTTGTGATTTCTTTGTCGTGATGCCTCTTTGGGTTTTCATTTGGTTTTTCCGAGGTTGATCGTGCGTGTGTTGCTATTTGTGCCCCCTACCGGGTAAAACTTTCTGAAAGCCGTGTCCACGGTTATGGATGACTTGGAGCACAGTATCTCGATCATAGACAACTATAACTAAAGTAGTGCTATAAATTTGACTTTATAATGACTAGTAATCAGCTTAACTATAATGGAATGGCTAAATAAAAGTGCCAACAACTTCTAGATTTGGGTTGTCGCCTGTTACATTTGTATCTGACTAGTAAGTATCGCAACTACAACGGAATGGTTAACTAAAACTGCCCACTGTTTATAATCTCAGGATGACTCATGCTATCTATATCTGACTAGTAATTGCCACAACTATCACGAAATGAATAAAACTGCCAACTGTGTGAGTTCCTCGGTCTGACTTCCTCGTTTGGACTTGTAGAATCTCATTTGTCTAACAACTGTAATGCTACTTGATCTAGTAATATAATGGCTACTTCATAGATCTAATTGTTGCATCATCATTATTTCATGCTCATGTCATCATGCCACCTTGCATTTGAGCATCACATAAAACCCTTTGTGTTTTGGTTCTTATCTCACATGCATTATTATTTGTATTTGCCTCTTGCTATTGTATTTGGTTCTGGATATATTGTTTAAATGCCCAAGTTGAGTTGGGGGCATATCTTTTAGTCAACTCCACCACCTTTCTTTCACCACCTTACAATTCCACCATCCCATTATCCATGAGCTGGTAATTATTTTCTTTTGGGTTTTAATCTAGCTCATGGGAGATAGGATGGATCTAATTCAAATTCTTTGCTTGGCCTTTACTCGACATTTGGGGATGCATAGGAATAATGCCATGCTCATTATTTTGTTTTCACAAGATTAATACATGGCATTTAATACCCTTGCATGGGCCATGCAACCATAACCATCCTTTGACCTCTTTGAGTTTTATTTGAATTCTTGAGTGGATCATCTCCCATCTCATCTCTCTCCCTCTTATCCTTCCTCCAAAAACCCTACATCATCCTCCATCCATGCAAGCCATGTGTGGGCTTTTTCCATTTCTTTTCCCTAAACCCTACACCATCCCCACCATCACCATACCACCCCTCTCTCTCTTTCTCTCCTCTCTCTTTTCTTTCTCTCTAACCCCCACCCCCACCTAACCCTAACCCTAGCCACCTTTCCTTCCTCTCTCGGCCAGCAAGGGGCCACCACCCCCTCTCCCTGGTCCCACACCCCACCTAGCCCCCCCCCCTCCCTTTGCCGAAGCATCTACCCAACCCTAGCCACCCTGGCCGAGCTGCCCGACCCTAGCAAACCCTACCCGAGCCTCTCTCCCTCTCCTCCCTCTCCCTGCCATGAGGGCCCTCCAGCCCGAGCCTCCCTCCCCCTCGTCCTGGTCCACCTGCAGACCTCCCCCCCTACCTACTCAGCCCCATGCCGTGCACGTGAAGGAGGGAAGGATAAAGGTGGCCGAAGCCACCTTCCCCTCCACCACGCCATCTGCTTTCCCCCCGTTCTTATCCACCCCCACGGCCTACCCTGCATCCCCAGATCCGTCCCAGGCCACTCCCCTCTCCCCTGCCTTCCCTCACCTCAGCCACACCGACGCCGGCCACCGTCGGTCTTCCCCGTTCACCCCTCTCCCTAGCCGGTGGCGTGACGTCTGAGGTTGGCGAGGAAGACCACGAGGACCCTGCACCACCCCTGCAGACGCAGCGAGGAGAAGGACCAGCGCCCGAACGCCGACGCCCACGAAACCCTAACATCGCTCGGCTCCTGCCTCGTCGACGATCGCCGGTGCCCCTGCACGATCTGGCCGCACCGACAGCCTCCCGGTGAGCTTCCCTTTCCCCTAGACATCACCGCAGCCGCCGTTGTTTCCTGTATTCGCCGGACCAAGCGTCGAGCACCCTCGGTGCGCCGTGTCCGCGAACCTCCGCACGCTTCTGCGTCACCCCACGCCCTATCTAGCCGCCTACCCCCCTTCCTACAACCACCCCAGCCCTACCGCAGTGGTTCCCACCATGGCGTGTCCCGCGTCCGGGATCGATCCCTCGCCCGCCTGCACCGACGCATGCGTCTGTCCATGTAGAGAAAGGAGAATCTGAGCATGGGCGCTGTTTTGCACATAACCCCTGTTTTTATTTCCCTCAACCCGGTCCTTGCTCCGCCCACGTGTGCGATTCGGCATGGCGTGGTGGGCCCGCTTGTCAGCCTCTGTGGCTAGCTAAGCCCGCAGTGGAAAGGAGTTTCCGCGCGCGTGTGACCCGCCAGCAGTAGGCCCACTTGTCATTGCCTGCGGCTAGGCCTGTCTGTGTGAGAAAAGAATTCCCGTTATCTGTTTAATTCAAAACTTTTTCAAATTAAAATTAAATTCAAATTTCAATTCTGTTTTTGAAATAACTTTTAATTTATAAATCCAAATTTAACAAATAATATATGAATTTGAATCAGAAAAATGTGAGGAATTCAAATATGCTATCCACAATATCATTTGAGCACTTTATTTTCTAAGTTAATTAAAATTACAATTAATGCCATTAATCCTTAAATAATTAATAACTTTTGTTTTATAACTCCAAATTCAACAAATGATATGTCTAAAATGATCAGCTCGACGAGACCTTTCTGTTTATGCAATCCATGTTCTGAATTGCAGCATGCATCATATAAATATAATGTAAACATCAACTATTATGAGGATAAAATGTGGCCAAAACTCAATAAGATGTTTATTTCTTGTATTCTACACCTCACCCATGCCATGCTACATTATTGCCATGCAACTTGTGCATCATTCATCATGGCATGATTGTTGCTTGACGCATTTTATTCCTATGCTTGTGCACTTTATTTATGTTGGCCCTTGTTTGTTTGGTTCTTCTTCGAATAGACGAGTGGGATATATCAAGAGAACCAGAGCACTACCAGATCCTTCTCTCGCTCGACCGAGCTGCTGCAAGCACTACCACATGCTTGCATACATATAGTACCTATTGCCTCTATCTTATTCTTGCATCATTGAGTCGCGATTGCATTAAACTGAATCCCAAGTATTGCATAGCCTTTACTTTTAAACCCCACCAAGCTTGTTCCTCCATCCCATGAGCCATTACTACAGGAGTTGTTTGAGCCATGCGAGTCGAGAACAAATGTGTAGGGTATGTGAGAGTCTCGATGGATAACGAGGTACCTAAACAACTTAACCCGAGTAGTAATGGGATAAATAATGAAAGTGGCACCGTGAGCAATATCTCGCTATTTGGTTTTTCCGCTCACTTGTGTCCGTGGGACCCCGAGTACTTGATTCCTGTTCCTTGATTATTCGCTATCCACATCCGGAGGCTTATGGGACCCCCGAGCGAGCTTGATTCCGTCTTATTTCTTGGGGCCACAAACTAGTTTGAGGTTTTGTTTACTATCCTGTACTTATGCCATGCTTTATTGCTTTATTACGATTGTGCGAGGAGCACTGCATCGCTTAGGTAAGCGGAGTGTTTTCATGGTATCGACAAGCCCACACA
This sequence comes from Avena longiglumis, assembly GCA_030063025.1. NCBI lineage: Eukaryota > Viridiplantae > Streptophyta > Magnoliopsida > Poales > Poaceae > Avena > Avena longiglumis. Next base: position 486,079,216 of record CP125975.1, on the reverse strand, counting down.
TTTTCGGGTTCCCGGTCATTTACTGACCATTGACACAAACCTTGAGTCCGTCTCGAGTCACTAACTTCGCTATGGTAGCTTAATGGGGTGGCCCCCTGAAATATTTCTGAATCCTGTGATTACTTTGTCGTGAAGGCCTCGTTGGGTTTTTATTTGGTTTTTCCGAGGTTGATCGAGTGTGTGGCTATTTGTGCACCCCTGCAGGGTAAAACTTTCTGAAAGTCGTGTCCGAGGTTATGGACGACTTGGAGCACAGTTTCTCGATCATAGACAAGCATAACTAAAGTACCGCTTTTAATTTGACTAAATGGCGACTAGTAAATAGTGCAACACTCATGGAATGGTTAATAAAATTGCCAACGGATGGGGGTTGTTATCCGCTTCCTCGTTGGTAAGCGAGGAGGAGGATGGATCTGATGATATTACTGTTATAACTGTTGTCATTAATTTACGGACATCCGTCTATCTCTGGTTAGGCGGATGGTTAGCGAGTATCTATAGAACTGTTAGGGTTTATCTTTTGCTGCAATTCGTCACCCCGGTTGTGTCCCTTTAGAGGCATTAAGACTTCTTGAGTACCCTAGGGTCTCACACGATAAATTGTTTGATTCGGATGAGCAGTACAACTACGAGATGGATCTTTGGGTGGAGGAGGCTGACGATGTGGGCAACGATCGTTCGGTGTAGAGATTCCGGGAACGGGGATCCGTGAGATCTGTGGGCGGGATGTGCTTATTTATGGGGCATCTTATGCCGATTTGCTTCTTATCCGTACTCGGATCTTGTTTGCCGCTTCCGCCTGATACTCTGATGTGTGATGTATGAGGAGATATCCTAAACTATTATATCTATCTAGGACATTTGAATCTTGCCGTATGGCGTTGCTATATTTCCTTTCTTTTTAGATGGAATGGCTCTGATGTACTATTGTATGGTGGCTTGCATACATACTCATTTGTGTATGTAGTTGATCCCTTCGCCTGCCGATTACGCCGCCCGTACTTGTCCCGATGATTGGAAATGGTTGGGACGGCCGAAAGGTCTACCTGTGAGTGGCATTTGGGCCCCACCGTACTATTTCAACCATTTCCGCTCATCCAGGCTTGTATCCAGGAGAGTAATTCACCGAGGTAGTTACAATTGGTATCAGAGCCATCCCGCCCTTCAGGGTCTCAGCCAAATGGTCATTGTCAGTCTAGCAAATATTTTTGGTAGTTATGTATACTAGGGAAAAACAAAACGCGAGAGTAGGACTGCTTCCACTTTTCTTCTTACCCACCCACCCACCCTTTTCTGGTAAGGAAGTGTAACGTTTTCAATCCTCTTCTTAAAAGTTCAAACTAGGATTCACGTGTTCGGGGTTTCTGTAGTACCATAGGTTGTGTGTGTGTGTGTGTGTGTGTGTGTGTGTAATTCCTTGTCTATCTGTTGCATCCAAGTTGTTATCACAATCAGCCTTTTGGTTATCAACTGTTGGTACATTCCATACCGACAGGCTTTTGCAAACCGATGCGATCTATCTGATTCGTTGCATACCGCCGCGATCTGTCTTACTCTTTGTTATCCGACGTTATCTTGTTTGGGGTGTTTGTTTCCGTAGTTACCAATCTTTAGGTTCAACGTGAGAAGAAGGGGTTAGGATATGTGTTCTACTTATTCATATGCGGAGTAATGCTTTGAGTGCGGGATGGAGTCGCGACCATACCACTACTCTTATCATTCGCTTTTGTATATTGAATTGGTAGAGTCACTAATCTTGATTCGTGAAGTGATTTTTGGCATCTATTGGTATTTTAATGCCGAAATTTGTGGAAATTTTTTCTTTGATATATCTGCGTACCACACTCCTTTTCAGTCGTGTGCGATATGCTTAATATCTTCTAGGTGCTTTGAACTTTGTTGATATTTTAATATCATCTTAGTAAATTGTATCCTTTAATCTTGGTTAATTCCATCTTGGTACTATTTGGATTATTATTATTCTCCATTATAGTACTGACTTGTGTTTTATATCAATCACAGGATGGCTCCACCACGCTGTTCTGATGAGGACATACCACCTGAACTGGGTTCCGCGTTGTCAAACATCGCCAATGCCTTGGCAGCAATGCAGTAGAACCAGCAGCGTTTTGAGGAAAGTGTCAGGAGGAATGAGTTTGCTCCACTACCTCCACCTCCCAAGCGAGGAGACATCAAAAGCTTTCTGAAGTTCATCCCTCGCCAATTTGATGTTTCTGATCGACCACTTGATGTTGATGATTGGTTGCGTGAGATGTCAAGGCTACTGGAGACTGCTGATGTTCCTAAGCAAGAATGGGTAAAATGTGCTACTCACCTTCTCAAGGGAGATGCAGCTCTCTGGTGGGAGAATTACCTCAAGGCAAACTGCACTGGTTTTCAGCCTACTTGGGAACAGTTCACTGGAGCGTTCAAAGAGCAGTATCTGTCAGAAATTGTCATGGAGAGGATGAAGGAAGCGTTTCTCAACCTCAAGCAGGGAAATGACAATGTCAATACCTACATCAGGAACTTCATGAACCTTTCTCGTTATGGTGGCGATGAGATATCTGATGACAAGAAGAAGCAAAAGAGGTTCCGGCAAGGGCTCAATGCATCGATTAAATATGCAATCACACATGCAAGACCAGCGTCTTTTCTGGAACTTCAGCATACAGCTCTGCAGGAGGAAGCAAGTAGGCAAGTGTTTGAGGAGTCAAAGAAACACAACCGTGATGCACCAAGCTCTTCATCTATGTCAGCTCCTTCTAAGCGGCGTGTCTGGGTTCCTAACACCCCACCATCGCTCCCGGCTCCACTAAGACCTGCAAGCTACGCGGCAAGGCCACCAAACTTCATCACTGCTGCTCCCAGGGGCTACAACCACCACTACCCTGGAGCGCCTGGCGGAGTCCCTGGCTACGTTGCTCCACGTCCACCTGGTGCTTGTTTCACGTGTGGAGACTCTGGACATCTAAACTGGAACTGTCCGTTGAAAAACAAAGCTCTTCCTCCACCCACTCCAAGATCCGCGGCAAGCTTTCCTTTGGTTCGTGCACCACCACCTCGGGCTCTCAACATCAACACCAAGCCCGGGTCTACTGTTGCTCGTGCCAACTGTGTCAACGCCGCTCAAGCTGAGCATGCACCTGGAGTTGTGATGGGTATGCTTTCCGTTAACTCAGTCCCTGCACGAGTTTTATTTGATTTTGGTGCATCGCATTCTTTTGTTTCTCACAAGTTTGCAAATGAGAATGAGTTAGCAATGGATCCTCTCCTTAAGCGGTTAATGTTCCTTTCTCCTGGAGCAACAATGGCAGCTGCTAAAATCAGCCATGGCAATCAAATTGAGATTGGTGGCTCTTCGTTCTCGGCTTCCTTAATTGTTCTGGGCAATTCTGACATTGATGTCATCTTGGGCATGGATTGGTTGACAGCAAATGCAGCTGTGATTGATTGTGCTGAACGCTCAGTTTCTCTGAAGATTCCTGAAGGCCATATAGTCTTTTCTCCAAGTTTGACTCCTGCTATCCAGCTTTTCTCTTTGGCGGCTCTGAATGATGATGCTATGGAAGCTATTCAGAGTGTTCCGGTGGTCTGTGAGTTCCCAGATGTCTTTCCTGAAGAGTTGCCGGGTATGCCTCCGGATCGTGAGGTTGAGTTTGTAATTGAGCTTGAACCTGGAACGGCCCCTATCTCCAAGCGGCCTTATAAAATGGGTCCTGCTGAGTTGGCTGAACTCAAACGTCAACTTGATGAACAAGAGAAGTTGGGTTTCATTCAACACAGTACCTCTTCTTGGGGTAGCCCAACAATCTTTGTGAAGAAGCGAGACAGGACCGATAGACTTTGTGTGGATTATCGGGCTCTCAATGCTAAAACCATCAAGAATAAATATCCCCTTCCGCGGATTAATGATCTCTTCGATCAGCTAGCTGGGGCTGTGGTATTCTCTAAGCTGGATTTGAGAAGTGGTTATCACCAAATCAAGATTCGCAAGGAAGATGTTCCTAAAACAGCTTTCACCACCCGCTATGGCCTGTATGAGTACACGGTCATGTCTTTCGGTCTCACCAACGCACCTGCTACCTTCTCGAGGCTTATGAACTCGGTTTTCATGGAGTACCTTGATAAGTTCGTGGTGGTCTATCTGGATGACATCATAGTCTATTCTAAGTCAAAGGAAGAGCATGAAGAACACCTTCGGTGTGTCCTAAACAAGATTCGTGAGAACCGCTTGTATGCAAAGTTCTCAAAGTGTGAGTTTTGGCTGCCTCAAGTAACCTATCTTGGTCATGTCATCTCTGCCAAGGGCATTGCAGTCAACCCGGAAACTGTGAAGACAATTGTTGAATGGCTTCCTCCTGTAAATGTCAAAGAAGTGCGGAGTTTCCTTGGTTTGGCTAGTTATTGCCGTCGCTTCGTTCAGAACTTTTCGAAGATAGCGAAGCCTCTTACCGATCTCCTCAAGAAAGGCAAGAAATACCTTTGGACACCTGCATGTCAAGCAAGCTTTGAGACACTCAAAGAGAAGCTCACTTCCACGCCAGTCTTGGTTCCTCCGGATACATCCAAGCCTTTCCAGATATTCTATGACGCCTCTTTGCAAGGATTGGGTGCGGTCCTTATGCAAGAAAAATAAGTTGTTGCTTATGCCTCTCGACAGTTGAAGACGCATGAGATCAACTATCCTACACATGACCTCGAGCTCGCAGCAGTTGTCTTTGCTTTGAAACTATGGAGGCACTACCTGCTTGGCAACCGTTGTGAGATCTTTTCTGACCACAAGAGTTTGAAGTATATCTTCACTCAGCCCGACCTCAACCTTCGGCAGAGGAGATGGATTGAAGCAATCAATGATTTTGATTTGACCATCAACTACACTCCGGGCAAAGCTAATGTCATGGCCGATGCCCTCAGCCGCAAAGCTTATGTCAACAACCTCATGATGGAAGAGCAACAGCCTCTCTTGTGCGAGGAATTCCGTCAGCTCAACCTGGAAATTGTGGAACAAGGGTATCTCCTGAACCTTCTGGCTACTCCTCTCTTGGAAGAAAAGATTCGCTCTCGTCAGCTTGGTGATCCGCACACCAAAAATATCATCTCCAAACTTCAGCTTCCAAAGTATGAGTCCTTCCACGTCGATGATCAAGGCACGCTTTTCTTTGAACACCGGATGTTTGTTCCAAACTACCCGGGTTTGAGAGAGCAAGTTCTCAAGGAGGCGCATGATTCTGTTATTTCTATTCACCCTGGCAGCACAAAGATGTACATGGACTTGAAAACACAATATTGGTGGCCGGGTTTGAAACGATATTGTGCCAAGTATCTCTCGGAATGTGATGTCTGCCGCAGAGTGAAAGCTGTCCATCAGAAACCTTTCGGTCTTCTACAGCCATTGAAACCTCCGGAATGGAAATGGGAGAAAGTAGAGATGGACTTCATCACTGGTTTTCCAAGGTCGCAGAAGGGCAACAATGCAATCTTTGTTGTCATCGACAGGCTTTCTAAAGTGGCTCACTTCTTCCCCGTCAAGGAAACAATTTCTGGAATTCAGTTGGCTGAGCTCTATATCAACAGAATTGTCTCTCTGTATGGTGTTCCGCTCGAGATCAGTTCAGACCGTGGGAGCATTTTCACTTCCAAGTTAGGAAAGTTTCCAAAATGCTTTGGGAACAAAGTTGAACTTCAAAGCACTTACCACCCTCATGAAGGACAAGTTGAAAGGATCAATCAGATTACGGAGGATATGCTTCGTGCTTGCGTCATCTCTTTTGGCATGAAGTGGGAGGAATGTCTTCCTTATGCTGAATTCTCCTACAACAACTTCGAGAAAAGTCTCAAGATGGCACCATTTGAGGCTCTCTATGGTCGCAAGTGCGTAACTCCGATTGGTTGGTCGGTGCGGAGAAAGAATTTGGTTTGGCCCTGACATTGTAACTCAAGCGGAGGAGAAGGTGCATGTCATTCTTGAAAATCTGAAGATTGCTCAAAGTCGCCAGAAGAGCAATTATGACAGGAAGCACACGGACATGGTGTATGCTCCTGGTGATCTCGTTTACCTTTGTGTCACTCCCATGAAAGGCACACACCGTTTTGGTATCAAAGGAAAGCTGGCTCCTAGATACATCGGTCCTTTCAAAATTCGTGGAAGAAGAGGAGAAGTTGCTTATGCTCTTGAGCTCCCGGAAAAACTCAAGGTCCATGATGTTTTCCACATATCTCAACTCAAGAAGTGCTTCAAGGATCCCGGCAGGACCGTGGACCATGAGCTTATCAATCTCCAAGAAGATCTGTCTTATCAAGAACACCCCACAAAAATCCTTGAGACCGTAGAAAGAAGGACTCGCAACAAGTCCATCAAGTTCTGCAAGGTGCAGTGGTCGCACCATTCCGTTGATGAAGCCACTTGGGAGCGTGAAGATGAACTCCGTGCCAACTATCCTACCCTCTTTGTGTCTTCTTCTTCTTCCTAGAATCTCGGGGCGAGATTCCTGTTTAGTGGGGGAGAGTTGTAGCATCCCATTTGTCTAACAACTGTAATGCTACTTGATCTAGTAATATAATGGATACTTCATAGATCTAATTGTTGCATCATCATTATTTCATGCTCATGTCATCATGCCACCTTGCATTTGAGCATCACATAAAACCCTTTGTGTTTTGGTTCTTATCTCACATGCATTATTATTTGTATTTGCCTCTTGCTATTGTATTTGGTTCTGGATATATTGTTTAAATGCCCAAGTTGAGTTGGGGGCATATCTTTTAGTCAACTCCACCACCTTTCTTTCACCACCTTACAATTCCACCATCCCATTATCCATGAGCTGGTAATTATTTTCTTTTGGGTTTTATTCTAGCTCATGGGAGATAGGATGGATCTAATTCAAATTCTTTGCTTGGCCTTTACTCCACATTTGGGGATGCATAGGAATAATGCCATGCTCATTATTTTGTTTTCACAAGATTAAGACATGGCATTTAATACCCTTGCATGGGCCATGCAACCATAACCATCCTTTGACCTCTTTGAGTTTTATTTGAATTCTTGAGTGGATCATCTCCCATCTCATCTCTCTCCCTCTTATCCTTCCTCCAAAAACCCTACATCATCCTCCATCCATGCAAGCCATGTGTGGGCTTTTTCCATTTCTTTTCCCTAAACCCTACACCATCCCCACCATCACCATACCACCCCTCTCTCTCTTTCTCTCCTCTCTCTTTTCTTTCTCTCTAACCCCACCCCCACCTAACCCTAACCCTAGCCACATTTCCTTCCTCTCTCGGCCAGCAAGGGGCCACCACCCCCTCTCCCTGGTCCCACACCCCACCTAGCCTCCCTCCCTCCCTTTGCCGAAGCATCTACCCAACCCTAGCCACCCTGGCCGAGCTGCCCGACCCTAGCAAACCCTACCCGAGCCTCTCTCCCTCTCCTCCCTCTCCCTGCCATGAGGGCCCTCCAGCCCGAGCCTCCCTCCCCCTCGTCCTGGTCCACCTGCAGACCCTCCCCCTGCCTACCCTACCCTGGCCCCATGCCGTGCACGTGAAGGAGCGAAGGATAAAGGTGTCCGAAGCCACCTTCCCCTCCACCACGCCATCTGCTTTCCCCCCGTTCTTATCCACCCCCACGGCCTACCCTGCATCCCCAGATCCGTCCCAGGCCACTCCCCTCTCCCCTGCCTTCCCTCACCTCAGCCACACCGACGCCGGCCACCGTCGGTCTTCCCCGTTCACCCCTCTCCCTAGCCGGTGGCGTGACGTCTGAGGTTGGCGAGGAAGACCACGAGGACCCCTGCACCACCCCTGTGCCACAGACCTTGAGGAGAAGGACCAGGCGCCCAGGAACGCCGACGCCCCGACGCAAACCCTAGCATCGCTCGGCTCCTGCCTCGTCGACGATCGCCGGCGCCCCTGCACGATCTGACCGCACCGACAGCCTCCCGGTGAGCTTCCCTTTCCCCTAGACATCATCGCAGCCGCCGTTGTTTCCTGTATTCGCCGGACCAAGCGTCGAGCACCCTCGGTGCGCCGTGTCCGCGAACCTCCGCAACCTGCGTCACCCGCCCTATCTAGCCGCCTACCCCCTTCCTACAACCACCCCAGCCCTACCGCAGTGGTTCCGCCCACCGCGCGCGTGTCCCGCGTTGCGGGATCGATCCCCGCGCGCCGCACCTGCACGCAGCGTCGTCTCATGCAGCAGAGAAAGGAGAAGTACAGTGGCCGCGGGCGCTGTTTTGCACATAACCCCTGTTTTTATTTCCCTCAACCCGCGGTCCTCGCTCATGCGATGCAGTATGCGATTCGCAAGCGCGTGGTGGGACCGCAGCCGTCGGCCCCGCTTGTCAGCCTCTGTGGCTAGCTAAGCCCGCGGTGGAAAGGAGTTTCCGCGCGCGTGTGACCCGCCAGCAGTAGGCCCACTTGTCATTGCCTGCGGCTAGGCCTGTCTGTGTGAGAAAAGAATTCCTGTTCTCTGTTTAATTCAAACCTTTTTCAAATTAAAATTAAATTCAAATTTCAATTCTGTTTTTGAAATAACTTTTAATTTATAAATCCAAATTTAACAAATAATATATGAATTTGAATCAGAAAAATGTGAGGAATTCAAATATGCTATCCACAATATCATTTGAGCACTTTATTTTCTAAGTTAATTAAAATTACAATTAATGCCATTAATCCTTAAATAATTAATAACTTTTGTTTTATAACTCCAAATTCAATAAATGATATGTCTAAAATGATCAGCTCGACGAGACCTTTCTGTTTATGCAATCCATGTTCTGAATTGCAGCATGCATCATATAAATATAATGTAAACATCAACTATTATGAGGATAAAATATGGCCAAAACTCAATAAGATGTTTATTTCTTGTATTCTACACCTCACCCATGCCATGCTACATTATTGCCATGCAACTTGTGCATCATTCATCATGGCATGATTGTTGCTTGACGCATTTTATTCCTATGCTTGTGCACTTTATTTATGTTGGCCCTTGTTTGTTTGGTTCTTCTTCGAATAGACGCTGAGCAGGGGATATACCAAGAGAACCAGGAGCACTACCCAGATCCTTCTCTCGCTTCGACTGAGCTGCCAGGAAAGCACTACCACATGCTTGCATACATATAGTACCTATTGCCTCTATCTTATTCTTGCATCATTGAGTCGCGATTGCATTAAACTGAATCCCAAGTATTGCATAGCCTTTACTTTTAAACCCCAATCAGCTTGTTCCTCCATCCCATGAGCCATTACTACAGGAGTTGTTTGAGCCATGCGAGTCGTAGAACAGCATGTGTAGGGTATGTGAGAGTCTGATGGATAACGAGGTACCTAAACAACTTAACCTGAGTAGTAATGGGATAACTAATGAAAGTGGCACCGGTGAGCAATATCTGCTATTTGGTTTTTCCTGCTCACTTGTGTCCCGTAGGACCCCGAGTACTTGATTCCTGTTCCTTGATTATTCGCGCTATCCACATCCGGGAGGCTTATGGGACCCCCCTGAGCCAGAGCTTGATTCCGTCTTATTTCTTGGGGCCACAAACTAGTTTGAGGTTTTGTTTACTATCCTGTACTTATGCCATGCTTTACTGCTTTATTACGATTGTGCGAGGAGCACCTGTACTGTTTAGGTAAGCGGAGTGTTTTCGCGGTATCGACAAGCCCAGTCACATTTTCGGGTTCCCAGTCGTTTACAGCCATTGACGCAAACCTTGAGTCCGTCTCGGAGTCAGCTAACTTCGTTGCGGGTAGCTTAATGGGGTGGCCCCCTGAAATATTTCTGAATCCTGTGATTGCTTTGTCGTGAAGGCCTCGTTGGGTTTTGATTTGGTTTTTCCGAGGTTGATCGTGTGTGTTGCTATTTGTGCACCCCTGCAGGGTAAAACTTTCTGAAAGTCGTGTCCGCGGTTATGGACGACTTGGAGCACAGTTTCTCGATCATAGACAAGCATAACTAAAGTACCGCTTTTAATTTGACTAAGTAATTGACTAGTAAATAGTGCAACACTCATGGAATGGTTAATAAAATTGCCAACGGATGGGGGGTTGTTCATCCACTTCCTCGTTGGTAAGCGAGGAGGAGGATGGATCTGATGATATTACTGTTATAACTGTTGTCATTAATTCACAGACATCCGTCTATTTTTGGTTAGGCGGATGGTTAGCGAGTATCTATAGAACTGTTAGGGTTTATCTTTTGCTGCAATTGCGTCACCCCAGGTTGTGTCCCCTTTAGAGGCATTAAGACTTGCTGAGTACCCCTAGGGTCTCACACGATAAATTGTTTGATTCAGATGAACATGTACAACTACGAGATGGATACTGGGTGGAGGAGACGGACGATGTGGGCAACGATCATTCGGTGTAGAGATTCCGGGAACGGGGATCCGTGAGATCTGTGGGCGGGATGTGCTTATTTATGGGGCATCTTATGCTGATTTGCTTCTTATCCCTACTCGGATCTTGTTTGCCGCTTCCGCCTGATACTCTGATGTGTGATGTATGAGGAGATATCCTAAACTATTATATCTATCTAGGACATTTGAATCTTGCCGTATGGCGTTGCTATATTTCCTTTCTTTTTAGATGGAATGGCTCTGATGTACTATTGTATGGTGGCTTGCATACATACTCATTTGTGTATGTAGTTGATCCCTTTGCCGATTCGCCGTACTTGTCCCGATGATTGGAAATGGTTGGGACGGCCGAAAGGTCTACCTGTGAGTGGCATTTGGGCCCCACCGTACTATTTCAACCATTTCCGCTCATCCAGGCTTGTATCCAGGAGCGTAATTCACCGAGGTAGTTACAGGTCTCGAGGGGAAAATGCCAGGATGGGTTTGTTTGGTGTTAGTATCAGGTTGATTTTGGATAGGTATTTCTTATCCCTCTCTGATAGCCGACAGTTGTATCGAGTCCCTATAGGTTGTTTAGTGCATGCTGCGCTGCCGCTTCAGTCCACCATACCTATGTAGGTGAGGACCGCCGAATTCTAAGACTCGTCGTGTACTGGACTCAGTACTGACCGCTCTCCTTTACTTTGCCTTTGCCGACACCCCTTTTGTTTAAGCAGGTTTTGAGATCGACATATTTAGCAGGGTTTCCCTTCCGGCTTGGCCTAGGTAGGATTATGAACGCCATTGGTTATTCTGAAGGGCTCTTAGCTCAATTTGCATCTTGTCCGTACTCGGACGCTGCATCGTTTTAAAGGTGATTTGGATATTTGTATTGTATATCTGTATTCTTGACTATTTATGTCATTGTTGTATATATTTGTTATGTGGGTTCCATCGTGGACTATTGTGTAATGGTATTACTTCGTTTTCCACCCGCACGAAAGTGCCTGGTGGGCACCTTTGAATCGTTTCTATGCGGGTTTGGCGGGAATCGCTGAAACTTGTATAGGGCCGATCTGAGGGTGTTATAGAGTGGTATCAGAGCTCAGCAGTTACGATACCCCACTGGTACAACCTGTAGGATAACCTAGCTAACGGACATTGTAGAGTGTCAAAACTATTTTGAAAACTCTATTGGATATATCTGATTAGGTCTGATTTTACTCCTTACCCCTCTGCTTTTCTCCTCTTACCTTTGCATGATTTGAATTTGCTCTCTTATCTTTTCTTCGAGTCCAGGAATTCTCGTGGTTGGGTTTTCGTTGTACCTTCAGGGTTTCGCTTTCATCCTCTTGTAACGGTGCTTCAACATCTGGCATTCATGCTATCTGATGAATCTTTAATCTGCTGTACCTTTCAGTGGACAAAAAATTCACAATTTTTTCTTTCTATCCTACGGTGTTTTCCGATACGACGAAGTCATCTACATCAGATCTGATGAGAATCTCCATACCTCCTTAGCTTCCGAACCTTGCTTGTCGAGATCTTCAGTCTGAATTCCGAGAGTTGGTTGCATAATTCTCCTATTCAGGTGCAGAGTAATGCTTTGGGTGCGCGATGGACTGATCACCATCCGACTACTCTTATCATTCGCTCTTGTACATTGAATTAGTGGATCAAGCAATTTTACTCCTTCCATAGAAGTTAGAGGTGGCCTTATCTTTTGATACCTTTACCTTCATCCTTTGTTATTCAGAAAATTCTCACGACGAACATGAGCAACATCCCTTGTTGGTGGTTTCGCCAATTTCAAGATTAAGAAAGAATCCTTGTTAGTGGTGTCGCAAGGATCTACACGAAGCGAGAAGATTCAGACCGTTGGCGTTCTTCCCTGTACCATGAGGGGGATCTCGAGGGCGAGATTCATTGTTAGTGGTATCGAATTGTAGCACCCCGGGTAAAACCACTACTAGAATATCGCCTGTTGTTTGTATTGTTGCATCATCATGCATGTTTGCCTAAAACTAGTTCTCAAAAGCCTATGTGGTTTTCTAATTACCCCCGTACTTATTTCAGAACAAAACCCCGGCCTCTTCCGGATATGTTGTTTTGTCTAAAACTACTTATAGAAGTCTTTTATAAATATATCAAACAACTAAATAAATAAAATAATACATTTTTTGTGGGGAGGCAGTCAAACGACCAGGCCCAAAAGGCCCAGTCGGGAGACCACCTACAACCCAAACATCCCAACCCAAACCTAACCTACCTAACCCAAATCCCACCTCTCCCCACTTCCGCCGCCATCCCATGGACACGACCCACCCCAAACGCACGCACTCCTCCTGGAACCAACTCACCGACCCACCCCAAATGCACCTACACGCTAAGCACATAACACAAGCACACGCCTCCCCGATCGAACCCAACCACCCCAAGCGCGTCGCTCCTCTCTCTGTCGCGCTCTCTCACACGACCGCGTCGCCTGCACACTACCCCACGACGCTCCTTGGACCCACCTTCCTCATCCCCGCTCCATCTTCTCACTCTCGATCCATCGTCCTCTTACCCCACCCGAAGCCACGCCGCCATCGCTCCCTCCTCCGGTCACCGCCCGTGCGCGCCTCCGCCTCCCCTCCAGGAGCTCCACCATCCGGCCCCATCTCCTCTCCCAGTGCAATCCTCGTGCCCACCTCGTCCGCCACCGCCCTCTACCTTCTCCGCATCCTCTGGTTCCCGTGCTGCCAGGGATCCCTCTACACTTCCGGCCTCAGGCACTGCCGATGCCAACAACCCGGGCCCGTCCCTGTGCGCCGCCCGAGCCTGAGTTCCTCTGCCCCTGCCTCGCCTCTCCCCTGTTGCCCTGCATGCTGACGTCGCCCGCCTCTAGTGCCGCCAGGGACGCCTTCCCCGATGGCCGTCCTGTGCCTGGACCTCCTCTATGCAACACCGCCCACCGTCGCATGCCCTCGACCGCCCCTGGCCGAGCTCTGCTGTGGCTGTCGCCATGGATTCCTCGATGCCTATCCTCATCGCCTACCCCGACCTCACCAAGCGTGTCTTGCCACTGAAGTGTCTCTGCCTTGCACCTCAACACCCGTCGGGCTCTCCCTGTTGTATTGGTAAGAAGAGATGATGTGGTGGTAATGTTGCTGAGGTGAGGATGCATGGTGCAATAGTGATGTATGCGTAAGGCTTGCACCAAACTGATGACCATCTGGATGTTTCGAGATATGGCGGTGCAGAAAATTCATAAGCCGGACGCCAAGTTTTTCATCTAGACCTGAAGAGCCCCGGAAGCCAAGATCGTCCACTTGGAATTGGAAGACCGATCCTGAACCCGGCGCCGTGCCAAGATCGCTTTCCCGGATCCAAATCCCGTCGAGCCCCGAGACCACGGAGCCGAACCCCTCAATGTGTGACCCCTTCCCGATACCCTATTTTTATGATATATAATACAACTTGTTGCATATTTAATTATTCATGCTTGCATCCCATCATATGGTTTTGGGTTGTTATGTTGACTCACCTAATAATTAAATATGGAGACCATATGCGGGCTTTTCTAGTCTAATATTAGTCCCATTTAAATTTATGTAGCGAACCGATGATATATTTTGGCTTTTTAAGTCAACATTTAAAATGTGGGGTATCTAAACAACATGAGCCATCTAATAAATTGTCGGGACTCAGGTTACGCTTAATATTGCCTAATTGCATCGCATCTTTGCCATGCCATACATCATACATGGATCATGCCCGATCTTTTGCCGTAGTATTTTAATAGTGCACCCGGTGTTTCTTCTAGTGCTTTGCTTCTTCACGGATTAGGCCGATGAGTTGATGCGAGAGTCGACCCGATCTTCGGATGAACCTTCGGCAATGTTTTCAGGCGAGCATTCTCCCTCTTTCTACCTATTTTACATTTCTAGTCTTTATTTCCTCCTGTTGATCTATTGCTATCTGTGTTGCGATGCTATAGATTTCGTACCCTGTTATACTTCCCTGCAGCCCTTATATTGCCATGGACACATCCTATTACCTGTTGTTTGGTAGATAGTCGGCCTTGCGAGTCGTAGTTGCTTGCGCAGGTGATGTGTCGTGCCGTCGATGTTCCACAATTGTTGGAGTAATGCCTCACGTTTAATGTTGGAGATGATCATGACTTTAATTACCGTTTAATAACTAATATTGAAAGTAAGTAAATAATGCAGAGGAAAAGGTGGGCAATAGATGTTATTTAGTTTTTAATCGTCCACTTGTGTCCCATAGGACCCCGAGTACTTGATACATATTCCTTAAATATTCGCACTATCCGCATGTGGGCCCATGAATCCCCTTAGCATGAGCTTGATTCATATCTTATTTCTTGGGGCCACAAAGAAGTTTGGTGCTTTATTACTATCTCGTACTTACGCCATGATTATGCCATGCTTTACTGCTTTATTTACGATTGCGCGTGGAGTGTCTGTACTATTTAGGGACAAATGTTGAATGTTTTCGCGGTATCGACAAGCCCAGTCACACTTTCGGGTTTCCAGTCGTTTACAACCATTGGCACAAACCTCTGGGTCCATTTCGGAGCCAGTCAACTTTGTCGCGGGTAGCTTGGTGGGGTGCCCCCCTGAAATATTATATGAATCTTGCGATTTCTTTGTCGTGATGCCTCGTTGGGTTTTCATTTGGTTTTTCCGAGGTTGATCATGCGTGTGTTGCTATTTGTGCCCCCTGTAGGGTAAAACTTTCCGAAAGCCGTGTCTGCGGTTATGGACGACTTGGAGCATAGTATCTCGATCATAGACAACTATAACTAAAGTAGTGCTATAAATTTGACGTTATAATGACTAGTAATCAGCTTAAATATAATGGAATGCCTAAATAAAAGTGCCAACAACTGCTGGTTTTGGGTTGTCGCCTGTTACAATTTTATCTGACTAGTAAGTATCGCAACTACAACGGAATGGTTAACTAAAACTGCCCACTGTTTATAATATCAGGATGACTCATGCTATCTATATCTGACTAGTAATTGCCGTAACTATCACGAAATGAATAAAACTACCAACTATGTGAGTTCCTCGGTCCGACTTCTTCGTTTGGTCTCGAGGGGAAAATGCCAGGATGGGTTTGTTTGGTGTTAGTATGAGGTTGGTTTCAGATAGGTATTTCTTATCCCTCTCTGATAGCCGACAGTTGTATCGAGTCCCTATAGGTTGTTTAGTGCATGCTGCGCTGCCGCTTCAGTCCACCATACCTATGTAGGCGAGGACCGCCAAATTCTAAGACTCGTCGTGTACTGGCCTCAGTACTGACCGCTCTCTTTTTCCTTTGCCCTTTGCCAGCACCCCTTTTGTTTAAGCAGGTTTTGAGATCGACGTCATTAGCAGGGTTTCCCTTCCGGCTTGGCCTAGGCAGGGTTATGAACGCCATTGGTTATTCTGCAGGGCTGTTAGCTCAATTTGCATCTTGTCCATACTCGGACGCTGCATCGTTTTAAAGGTGATTTGGATCTTTGTATTGTATATCTGTATTCTTGGCTCTTTAAGTCATTGCTGTATATATCTGTTCTGTGGGTTCCATCGTGGAGTACTGCGTAATGGTATTACTTCGTTTTCCACCCGCACAAAAGTGCCTGGTGGGCACCTTTGAATCGTTTCTATGCGGGTTTGGCGGGAATCGCTGAAACTTGTATAGGGCCGATCTGAGGGTGTTATAGAGTGGTATCAGAGCTCGGCGATTCGATACCCCAACGGGTCCAAATAGGATAACCTAGCTAACGGACGTTGTAGAGTGTCAAAACTATTTTGAAAACTCGGTTGGATAGATCTGATTAGGTCTGATTTTACTCCTTACCCCTCTGCTTTTATCCTCTTACCTTTGCATGATTTGAATTTGCTCTCTTATCTTTTCTTCGAGTCCAGGAATTCTCGTGGTTGGGTTTTCGTCGTACCTTCAGGGTTTCGCTTTCATCCTCTTGTAACGGTGCTTCAACATCTGGCATTCATGCTATCTGATGAATCTTTAATCTGTTGTACCTTTCAGTGGACAAAATATTCACAATTTTTTCTTTCTATCCTATGGTGTTTTCCGATACGACGAAGTCATCTACATCAGATCTGATGAGAATCTCCATCCCTCCTTAGCTTTCGAACCTCGCTTGTCGAGATCTTCAGTTTGAATTCCGAGAGTTGGTTGCATAATTCTCCTATTCAGGTGCAGAGTAATGCTTTGGGTGCGCGATGGACTGATCACCATCCGACTACTCTTATCATTCGCTCTTGTACATTGAATTAGTGGATCAAGCAATTTTACTCCTTCCATAGAAGTTAGAGGTGGCCTTATCTTTTGATACCTTTACCTTCATCCTTTGTTATTCAGAGTATTCTCACGACAAACATGAGCAACATCCCTTGTTGGTGGTGTCGCCAATTTCAAGATGAAGAAAGAATCCTTGTTAGTGGTGTCGCGAGGATCTACATGAAGCGAGAAGATTTAGACTGTCGGCCTTCTTCCCTGTACCATGAGGCGGATCTCGAGGGTGAGATCCATTGTTAGTGGTGTCGAATTGTAGCACCCCGGGTAAAACCACTACTAGAATATCGCCTGTTGTTTGTATTGTTGCATCATCATAACATCATCATGCATGTTTGCCTAAAACTAGTTCTCAAAAGCCTATGTGGTTTTCTAATTATCCCCCGTACATGTTAGAGGAAGGCAAGTGCCCAAAGGTATGATGTTTATTTTCTGTGTATGACATATACTCCAGTTCTTCCGTCTAACCATTATCATCTTCATCTAACACTCGTGCGATTTCACTTAACAACTTAGCAGTCTAGAGGAGGATAGCATGGCTGTCCAAATATATGACCCAAAGATGAAGGAAGTCACCGTCGTGTCCGACGACGATGTCCTGCTGGCGCGAAAGCGGAAGAGCTCCACCTCTGATGCTGCCGACGGAGGCAAGAAGAAGAAGACGGAGGGTGGAGCTTCCAAGAAGACTACCGCCACCCTGGAGGCGGAGAAAAGAAAGATTACCGGGATCCCCTTTGCCAAAGCACCCCCTATTGTGTAAGCTTCTTTCTCTCCAACATTGTACATCACTTGTCTTGTTCCTGTACTTATACTTTTTGCATGTTTCAGGAAGAAGGCCACCACCAGTTTGAAGAAGACCTCCAAACCTTTGGGGGCTTCTAGAAATATCAAAGATATGCTACATCGTGACGTGTCCCACTATGCATCTCCCGACATCGCCCCTGTCACTCCTAGTGTTCAGCCTGCGCCAGCTCCGACAAGCTCACAGGCCAAAGATGCATCTGGCCCTTCCGCCATGGAAGTGGACCCAGGTGCCTCCCGGGAGCATGCTGTTGTCGGCGAACATGCAACATAGGAGAGTGCCGCAACTTATATGGCTGAAGCTCCGGCTAAGGATGTCATCGGTAGCGGTAAGGCAGTGGTGGAGAGTTGTACTTCTGCCGAAGGCGGCGTCTTTGCACCCAAGACAACCATAGAGTTCCCGAAGATAGTCTACCCGGCACTTACGTCGAGTAGTTCTGCTTTGGCTCCTGGTGCAACGCCGACATCTCCAACATGCGGTCTTGAGGAGCTTCTCCGACAAGCAAACATCTTGCGAGGAAACAACCTTTAATTCGACAAGTTGCTTGCTAAGAGCGCTACAAACCTCAAGATCATCGCACTTGTAAGTTTTATCTTCCTTGTGTATTTAATATGAGTATCCCACTGTAGCCCCCGAGGATTTAGACGGAAAACCATAGGTCTTTGCATCTGAATGCTCTAAGAGTGACTAAGCTAGAAAACTTCTCACTGTAGCCCCCCCAAGCATATAGTTTAGATGATTTATCCCGACTAGATGCTTTCAGAGTAGCATACGCAGTGTTCATAAATTTCAATACTGTAGCCCCCAAGCTTCTAGTTGTAACCGAGTTAGTTCTGACTAGACGCTTAAAGAAAGACTAAGCATATGACTGAGTTTAAAAACTTTATACTGTAGCCCCCAAGCTTCGAGTTGAAAACTGAATCAGTTCCGACTAGATGCTTAAAGAAAGACCGAGCATATTGTTAAGTTAAAAACTCTCACTGTAGCCCCCAAGCCTCTAGGTGGATATTTATCCGTCTAGATGCTCCAAGTAGACTAAACAACGTTAAACCTTTCCTTTCTACAGAATGAGAATGCTCGGAGGGGCGTGGCCAACAAGAAGTACCAGAAGATGCGCACTGACTTGGAAGCTGAAAAGGGTAAAACTGCCTTCTTGAAGGAACAATCATCAAGAGCAAGCGTCTGTTTTCCTTTCTTTTTCGTATTCCGACTTGGTCTTTGTACCAATCATTCTCCAAGTACTCATTGTGTACTGTTCTTTCTCCGACTTGCAGAAACCATTGCCAAAGCTAAGGATATTATTGAGCAATCCAAGCATATTGAGCAGCTGGATAGCAAAAACAAGATCCTTAAGCAGGAGAGGAAGGATATGCTAAAGATGCATGAAGACTCCATGAAAGTCTTGCAGGATTCTGCCAACAAGGAGATGAACCGCTTGAAGGAGGAAATTGCGATCTTGAAAGATCAGAATAAAGCCGCCGATGAGCAAAATCAGCGCCATCTTGAAGCGTACAGGATCCTCCGACAAGAACGGGACTCCATGGCGGAAACTCTCTAGCAGGCTGAAATTAGCATCTTTAGTAAGTGATTCTCCGCCTTGTACTTCTGTAAGCTAGATACTCTGAACTTTTGTGTTATTAAACTCATGCGCTTCTTGTCAGAAATTTGGAGCTCCTATTGGGTTAACCCAGTCGCCTCCTCCGCCAAAAGAATGCATGGTCCTTGCAGGAAACTTTATCAAGACCGCCATCACGCAGGCCAAGGAGATAGCCGAGCACCTCCAGATCAACATCAAGGCGGTGGATTCCGTGGAAAAGTTCTCAGAGATCTTGAGCCGAGCCCCCGAGCGTATTGTACTGGAAAGCTTCATGTACCCGGGCTAGCGCGAGTATGGCGCTGTCAATGGTCAAGGCACACTACGAAACTGCCAACATCGATGCGGTGACCTCCGGTATCCCCAACGATGGCCAAAAGATAGATCATGAGGCTATCTTGATGTCACTCACGGGTTTTGACACCAGAGTCGCCGAGTTGGTCGACCAGAATGTCTTTGTGCCCATGAAAACCATTGATGGTGGTAGCCAAAGCTCCTTTGATCCCCTCAACACCACCGACTTCGAGGAAGATGACTCTCCTGCTGCGGATGATGCTACGTCCAAGTCGCCTACGCCAGAGGAATGAAAGACAATATGTAATATTTGTTTCCTCTGGAAGTTGTTGTGCAGAAAAAACTATTTGTTAGCTTAAGGAGGAAAACAATGGTTGTTATTTCCTGCTACCCAAGAACTGGTTCCAGCATGTATATACTTTTTAAGAAAGTTCTGGCTTATCCATTACTCTGGTTTTTATGCTTGACTTTTCGTGAGTCGGAGGACTCGTTGTCGGAACCATGCGCTCAGGCGATGATGCCCAATGGCACCATCAATAACCTAAGCACAAAATTACCGACAATAAGTACCGAAAGTCACTACTCCAGAATCCACATAAAAACAACAAAGAACGTGTAGACCAGAAAACTTAAGCTAACGCCCATAGGCAGAATTTTCACAAGTGCAATCGCAAAGCTTGTGCATAAAGGTTTTATACGATCAAAAAATGAACACTAAAGGAGGTAAAAGACTCAGAAATATGAGTGAACCAGAGAGATTTATTTCATTGATCATATAAGAAGTACACAATAGATAAAAAATGCTAAGTGTAGAAAGGACGTAGCTGTGCTATGATCCATGGCCGATCAAGCTCCGGGTAGTCATCATCCGGGTCACGTCGCTTACGCTTATGATGAACGGTCCTTCCCATGGCAGGGATAATTTGTGTGACTTCTTCTGCTCAAGTCGGAGCACCAGCCCCCCTCTTTAAACAAGCGATGTCGAACGCGGCGAATATGGTAGCTGCGTAGCTTCTGCTGGTAGATGGTAGATCTTTGGCATGCCAATACGCGCTCCTCCTTGAGAAGGTCCACATCTAGGCGTCTGGATTCCTCAGCATCATCTTCGTCGTAGGCAGGAACTCTTGGTGAATCGTGAAGGATGTTGGAAGGCAGGATGGCTTCTGCTCCATATACCATGAAATAAGGAGTGTAGCCGGTGGATCTGTTGGGTGTAGTTCATAAACTCAACAACACAGATGGCAATTATTTCGCCCAGGCTCCAGCTATTGTATGGAGTGGTGCTTCCAGACGCGGCTTGATTCCCTGCAGAATTAATCCATTGGCTCGCTCAACCTGACCATTGGACTGTGGATGTGCCACAGATGCAAGGTCAAGTCGGATGCCCTTCTCCTAAAAATAAGCTTCCACTTCTCTGAGTGACAAGTTGCTGCCGTTGTCGGTGATAATGTTGTGTGGGAGACCAAATATCACCACTAGATCTCGGACAAACCTAAGGGCAGTTTCCCCATCAAACTTTCTAATGGGTTTAGCTTCTATCCATTTGGTGAATTTATCAACTGCTACTAGCATATGCATAAACCCACATGGTTCCGTCTGCAACGGACCAACCATGTCCAGCCCCCAGATTGCAAACGGCCAAGTTATTGGTATTGTTCGCAATTCTTCAGCTGGAACATGTGGTTGCCGGGCATAATACTGGCATCCCATGCATGTCTCAACCAGCTTGTCGGTGTCCGATTTTGCGATCAGCCAGTAGAATCCTTGCCGAAAAGCTTTAGCAACCAACGATCAAGGAGTGGCGTGATGCCCGCAATCTCCGAGATGGATTTCATGGAGGATTTCAATACCTTCTTGCTGGGAAACACACTTAAGGTATACACCAGTGGTGCTTCTTTTGTAGAGCTGTCCATTGATTATGGTATAGCCCTTTGCTCGACGTACTATTTGCCATCTTTCGACTTCGTCGTCGGGCAAAGTTCCGTGTACGAGATATTCCATGAACGGTTTTGTCCAATCCGGAGGGACCTTTGTCACTATGTGGACGAAAGAGTCAACTCTGTTCAGGTTGTCTATATCCGCGCCCTTCACGGATGGTGTCCGCAGATGCTCCAAGAAAACGCCAGGCAGAATTTTTTTGCACCCTGATCCAAGTTTAGACAGCAGATCAACCGCCTCGTTTTGCTCCCTAGGTACATACTTGACCTCGTAGCCCAATAAGCTCTTGGCTATCTCGTCCACTTCGTCTCGATATGCCGCCATCTTAGGGTTCCACGCGTTCCAGGAACCAGCCACCTGCTGGGCAACCAAGTCGGAATCTCCACAACAAACTATGTGCTTGATGCCAATATCCTTGGCTACGTGTAGTCCGTGAATGAGTGCTTCATACTCCGCCATGTTATTCGTAGCCTCAAAGTGGATCTCCAGAACATAGTGTAGCTTTTCCTCGGTTGGTGACTGTAGCAGTACACCAGCCCCCAAGCCATTGAGTAGCTTTGATCCGTCAAAGTGCATCACCCAGTATTCTGGCTCTGGTATAGGGGTAGCATCAGGCATCTCCGTCCAGTCTGCGATGAAATTCGCCAAGGCTTGTGACTTGATAGCGTCGCGTCTCTTCTAAGTCATCTCGAAGGTGGCAAGTTCAATGCCCCACTTCGCGACCCTTCCTATAGCGTCGCTGTTGTTGATGGTGTCGGACAGTGGAGCTTTTCTCACAACTATGATGGGGTGCTCCTGCAAGTAATGCCTTAGCTTCCGAGAAGGAAGGAACACTCCATAAGCTAGCTTCTGGTAGTGCGGGTAACGCTGCTTGGACTCCGTCAAGACCTCGCTTACATAGTAAACTGGTCGTTGAACTCCATACTCATGCCCTGGTTCCTTCCGCTCTACCACGACGACGATGCTGATTACCCGGTTGGTGCCCGCCATGTAAACTAACATAGGCTCCCCCAGCTCGGGTGCTGCAAGGATAGGCACTGAGGAAAGTATCTCCTTGAGATGCTTCAATGCTACATCTACTTCGTCCGTCCACGTGAATTTGTCCGCCTTCTTCAGCAACTTGTATAGCGGCAACGCCTTCTCTCCAAGCCGGCTGACGAACCGACTAACTGCTGCAATGCAACCTGTTAGCCGTTGTATGTCCTTTAGGCATGTCGGACGGTTTATGTTTAAGATGGCCTTGATTTTCTCCGGGTTGACCTTGATTCCACGCTGGGAAACGATGAAACCCAACAATTTGCCGGCCGGAACCCCGAAGACGCACTTCTTAGGGTTAAGCATCATGTTGTATTTCCGGAGATTATCAAAGGTTTCTTTTAAGTCGGAGATTAAGTCATTTGATTTTTTAGACATCACCGCTATATCGTGCACATAGGCGTGAACGTTCCGACCAATCTGATCGTGTAGGCAACGTTGCATTGTCCGCTGGTACGTGGGCACTTGCGTTTTTCAGCCTAAAGGGCATCGTGACATAGAAAAACGTGTCGTAGGGTGTAGTGAACGAAGTGGCCAATCGGTTCGACTTCCTCATCTTGATCTGGTGGTATCCTGAGTATGCATCAAGAAAACATAAAATCTCCGAGCCAACCGTCGAGTCAATGACTTGGTCAATGCGAGGCAAAGAAAACGGATCTTTGGGACATGCTTTGTTCAAGCCGGTGTAATCAACACACATTCTTAATTCTTTGGTTCCCTTTTTGGGGACAAGTACAGGATTGACCACCCATCGGGTGTGAAGGACTTCTCGAATAAAACTAGCCTTAAGTAACCTAGCTATCTCTTTGCCTATGGCATGTCTCTTCTCGTCTCCGAAGCGTCGTAGAGGTTGTTTCACTGGTTTACATTTTGGATCAATGTTTAATCTATGCTCGGCAAGTTCCCTAGGTACACCTTTCATGTCGGCAGGTTCCCAGGCAAAGATGTCCTTATTCTCACGGAGGAACTCGACGAGCGTGCTTTCCTATTTGGGATCCAGGTTCATCCCAATGGCGATGGTCTTGGAGGCATCGCTGTAACACCCTCAGAAGCGGACCTATGCAAGTTTTAGCGAAACCCGCCAAACCCACATAGAAACGATTCAAAGGTGCCCACCAAGCACTTTCGTGCGGGTGGAAAACGAAGTAATAACATTACACAACAGTCCTCGATGGGACCCACAGAACATATATATATATATATATATATATATATATATAACAGCGACTCAATGAGTCAAGAATACAGATATACAATACGAAGATCCAAATCACCTTGAAAGCGAGGGAGCGTCCAGCTACGGACAAGATGCGAATGGGGCTAAGAGCCCTGAAGAATAACCAATGGCGTCCATAACCCTGCCCAGGCCAAGCCGGAAGGGTAACCCTGCTAACAGCGTCGATCTCAAAACCTGCTTAAACAAAAGGGGTGCCGACAAAGGGCAAAGGAGAAAGAGGAGCGTCAGTACTGAGGCCAGTACACGGCGAGACTAGAATTCGGCGGTCCTCGCCTACATAGGTATGGTGGAATGAAGCGACAGAGGCAGCATGCACTAAACCACCTATAGAGACTCGATACAACTGGCGGCTATCAGAGAGGGGTAAGGAAGACCTATTCGGATCCAACCTGATACTATCATCAAACAAACCCATCCTGACGTTTTCCCCTCGAGACCAAACGAGGAAGTCAACCGAGGAACTCACACAGTTGGCAGTTTTACTTATTCAGTTATCGTTGTAGCAATTACTAATCAGGTTTAGATAATCATCCTGATAAAGTAAGCAGTGGGCACTTTTAGTTAACCATTCCGTTATAGTTACAACACTTACTATTCAGTTACAGATAGCATGAGATACCCCAAAAACCCAGCCGTTGTTGGTACTTTTATTTAGCCATTCCGTTGTAGTTGCAATACTTACTAGTCAGATACAATGGTCGCAAGCGACACTCCAAACAAGCAATTGTGGGCAGTATTATTCACCATTCCATTATAGTGAAGCTGATTACTAGTCATTATAAGTCAAATTTATAGTACTACTTTAGTTATGCTTGTCTATGGTCGAGATACTGTGCTCCAAGTCGTCCATAACCGCGGACACGGCTTTCAGAAAGTTTTACCCGGCCGGGGTGCACCAATAGCAACACACGCTCGATCAACCTCGGAAAAACCAAATCAAAACCCAACGAGGCCTTCACGACAAAGCAATCACAGGATTCAGAAATATTTCAGGGGGCCACCCCATTGAGTAGACCCGCAACAAAGTAAGATAGCTCCGAGACGGACTCAAGGTTTGCGTCAATGGCTGTAAACGACTAGGAACCTGAAAGTGTGGCTGGGCTTGTCGATACCGCGAAAACACTCCGCTTACCTAAACAGTACAGTGTGCTCCTCGCACAATCGTAAATACAAAATTAGCATGGCATAAGTACAGGATCGTAAATAAAACCTCAAACTAGTTTGTGGCCCCAAGAAATAAGACTGAATCAAGCTCTGGCTCAGGGGGGTCCCATATACCTCCCGGATGTGGATAGCGCGATAAATCAAGGAACAGGTATCAAGTACTCGGGGTCCTACGGGACACAAGTGGGCGTTCGGAAACCAAATATTTTCTATCACCCACCGATGCCTCTGCTTACTTCAATTTTAGTTGTTAAACAGGAATTAAAGCGAACGATAAGTAAAACCATGATCATCTCCAACATCAAACATGCGGCAAGGCTCCAACAACTGTGGCATTTGACGACACATAGCAACACTTGAGCAAACGACTAAGACGCGCAGTCCAACTATCTACCAAACAACGGTAATAGGGTGTGTCCAAGGCAATATAGGGCTGCAAGGGATATCACGATGCGAAAACTAGAGCATCGCAACAGATAGCAATAGATCAACAGGAGGAATAAATACTATAAAAGTAAGATAGGAAGAAAGGGAGATGCTGCTTTGAAAACATTGTCGAAGGTTCAACCGATGATCGGGCGAAGCTCACATCAACTCAACGGCCTTATCCATGAAGAAGCAAAACACTAGAATAAACACGGATGCAATATTTAATACACGGCGGAAGATCAAGGCATGATGTATGAT
This sequence comes from Avena longiglumis, assembly GCA_030063025.1. NCBI lineage: Eukaryota > Viridiplantae > Streptophyta > Magnoliopsida > Poales > Poaceae > Avena > Avena longiglumis. The sequence continues at coordinate 486,053,810 of CP125975.1, read as the reverse complement.
GTATGACATGGCAAGATGCGATGCAATTAGGTCATATTAAGCGGAACCGGGGTCCCGACAATTAATTAGGTGGTTCATGTTGTTTAGCTAACCCCCGCAATTAAATGTTGTTTAACAAGGCAAAATATATCACCGGTTCGCTACACAAGTTTAATTGAGGCCAATATGAGACTAGATTTGCCCGCATATGGGCCCCATATTTAATTAGATGGTGAATCGGCATAAGGCCCCCAAAACCACATGACAATATGCATGCATGATCAATTAAATGTGCAAGAGGGATATATTACATTCATAAAAATAGGGTTCAAGAGAGGGGTCACACATTAGGGGTCTCGACGATCTTGGGGTTCCGGGGTTCAGGGTTCGGTCTCAGGATCCAGGGTTCGACGGGTTCGGTCTCGGCGGGATCGTTCTCAGATAACGGAGTAGATCTTGGCGCATCCGGGTTCTCGGCGGACTCGGCGTCCGGAAAGGAGTACTTGTCGTCTAGGGTCTCGGTGTCCGGGGTGAAGTACTCGACGTTCGGCGAACCTTGAAGTAGACGTTGGAGTTCCGCGATGACCTTGGCGATTCCCTGTCGAAGGCCTTGGCGCTTCGGATCGGTGTTCGGTTCGGGGCCTCAGGGTCTTGGGGTTCGCGTCCGGGTGGCTATCTTGTCGTCCCGTGTAGACGTCCTCGGTGTCGGGGAAGATCTTGAGGTTCTAACTTGTGCGTCGTGGACGGACTTGGTTCGTCGTCGGGACTCGTCGGGACCAGTCTTCGGGGTTCCGACACCATCGCCCTCGGGATCGATGACGAACTTGGGATCCGTGAAGGAGACCTTGCATGCGTTCTAGGGGGCTTTCGAGTGGTCTTCGGAATTCAGGAAGAAGATCTTGGCGCTCCGTGTCAAAGGCCTTGGGTATCATCTTATTCGTTGGTGGCGCACTTGGGATCGACGCCGAGGTCTTCGGAAGATCTTGCGTTAGGCGGTTCTCGTCGGGATTGGAGAATCCAAACATCACCAACACGCATCATACATCACCATACTTCACTTCCTTCACCACAACAGCCGAGTAGAAGCAGAAGCAAAGGTGCACGAGCAGCAGGCACAAAACCAACAAAGGTACAACAGTAGCGCATGGGGCCATGTACATTCGGGCATTAGCTCGAGCACCTTGCAGGAACCAGGGAAGCGGGAAGCGGAGCTGGTGGTAGAGGACGGGGACGAGGGCGACGGAGCTCCTGGCGACGGAGGCGGCGAGCAGCTTGAGCAAGGGAGGTGGCGGCCAGGCGAGGCTGCGCATGGCTAGGCGGCGAGGTGTTTGACGGCGGGCGAAGCAGGTGGCCGTGCATCTCGGCTTGCCTTTGCAGAGGAGGAGGAGAGCGGTGGCAGAGCCCGAGTCCGGCGGCGGGGCAGCGGAGGTTGTTAGCGACGAACGGAAAGAGGAGGTTGAGTCGCGAGGTTGGGGTCGATCGGGGAGCTCGCGGGAGGGAGAGGCTCCAGCGGCGATGGCGGCCGACGCGGGGAGGTGAGGCGGCTCCGGCGGCAGCGGCCTGCTTCAGTGGGAGGTCCCAGGCGGAGAGCGGGAGGAGGCGGCAGTGAGGACGGCGCATGCCGACGAGGTGCAGAGGAGCGCGCGGAGGAGGCGGACGGGCCGTGGCCCGGGGCTCGGCTTGGCGGGCGGGCGCTGAGGGGAGGAGACGGCAGGCGATGGTGGTGAGGCGAGGCGCCGGAGGAAGGAAGCGGGCTGCGGGGTGGGGCGGACCAGCCGGGCGGGCGAAGCTAACGACTCATGATGGAAGGAGGAGGACGGCTGCGTGGAGGCGCGAGGCAGAGGGGCCGGCTCGAGCGGGAGGTAGGGGAAGGAGGGGGCGGCGTGGGGCAGAGGGGTGGGACCCAGGGGAAGGTGGGGACACGGGGCAGAGAGAGGGGTGGGTTGCGTGTGAGTGAGGGAGGGAGGTTGGGTGTGGGCCGGCTGGTGAGATGGGTGGAGGGAGAGGGAGTTGGAGGGGTGAGGTGGCACTGCCTGATAGGGTGAGGGAATGGCCAGGGTGATGTGGCGGCCTGGGATAGGTGGGGGTGATGTGGAGAGGGTGTGGGTAGAATAGGACTGGTAACTTTAGGATTACGGGTGGGCCGTTTTGTTCTGGGGGTGGTCGTCCAGGTCGATTCGGCCCGTTCGACTGCCCCCACTAAAAATAATTAAAAAGTTTTATTTATTTAAACAGGGCGTTTGCAACCCGAAACCGACAAAACAATTAATCCGGAGTCCCGGGTTTGAATTTGAAAACAAGACGGGGCGTTTTAGAAAACAAAAACAGGCTTTGCAAAAATAGTTTTAAGCAAACAATGCATGATGATGACGATGCAATGCACAAATTCAACGCGATTTTCTAGTAGTGGTTTTTGCGGGATGCCACAATTCGACACCACTAACAAGGGATCTCGCCCTCGAGATCCGCCTCATGGTACCGGAAGGAAGGTCGGCGATCTGCATCTTCTCGCTTTGCGTAGATCCTCGCGACACCACTAACAAGAGGTCGTTGTTCGTGATCGTCGAGAGAACACTCTGGAACAAAAGGTCGAAGGTAGAGGTATCCACAAATAAAGCCACCCCTAACTTCCGTGGACGGAGTAAAATTGCGGGACCCACTTATTCGATGTACAAGAGCGAATGATAAGAGTAGTCGGATGGTGATCAGTCCATCGCGCACCCAAACCATTACTCTGCACATGAATAGTCGGATTATGCAACCAACTCTCGGGATCAGGCTGAAGATCTCGACAAACGAGGTTCGGAAACAAAGGAGTGATGCAGACTCTGCATCGTATCTGGCGTAGATGATGTCGTCGCGTCGGAAAACACCGGAAGGCACAAACAAGGAACAGAGAATGGTACCACAGACGAAGGATTCCTCGGATAGCATGAAGACCCGATGTGGACACACCGTTACCAAAGGAGGAAGCGAAACCCTAAAGATACGACAGAAAACCCACCCACGAGAAGTCCTGGACTCGAAGAAAGAGAAGAGAGCGGATTCAAAACGCGTAGAGGTAAGAGGAGAATAGCAGAGGGGTAAGGAGTAAAATCAGACCTAATCAGAACTATCCAACCGATTTTGCAAAAATAGTTTTGACACTCTACTTTGGCCGTTAGCTAGGTTATCCTCTGATTTGGACTTGTGGGGTATCGCAACTGCTGAGCTCTGATACCACTCTGTAACACCCTCAGAAGCGGACCTATGCAAGTTTTAGCGAAACCCGCCAAACCCACATAGAAACGATTCAAAGGTGCCCACCAGGCACTTTCGTGCGGGTGGAAAACGAAGTAATAACATTACACAACAATCCTCGATGGGACCCACAGAACATATATATATATATATATATATATATATATATATATATATAACATCGACTCAATGAGTCAAGAATACAGATATACAATACAAAGATCCAAATCACCTTGAAAGCGAGGGAGCGTCCGGCTACGGACAAGATGCGAATGGGGCTAAGAGCCCTGAAGAATAACCAATGGCGTCCATAACCCTGCCCAGGCCAAGCCGGAAGGGTAACCCTGCTAACGGCGTCGATCTCAAAACCTGCTTAAACAAAAGGGGTGCCGACAAAGGGCAAAGGAGAAAGAGGAGAGTCGATCTGAGGCCGACATACGAGACTAGAATTCGGCGGTCCTCGCCTACATAGGTATGGTGGACTGAAGCGACAGCGGCAACATGCACTAAACCACCTATAGAAACTCGATACAACTGGTGGCTATCAGAGAGGGGTCGTGCCCGCCAGCATCAATGGGAGGTACTTGACGACGACATTGGGGTTTCCCCCGGTGATTTCCACTGTGTTACCGTAGTCCTGCAACCATGTAGCTGGCTTGGCGGTGCCGTCATATGGCTTGATGGTCTTGTCAATCTGGAATCCTTTGGGGGTAAGCTGCAGTCCGTATCACAGGTCCAAAGTAGCGTGGTCCTAGGTATGCTCCATCCCGGGCCTCATGGATTTTGTCCAGACGTGATCATGCATCATATGGCTCCGAGCTTCTTTTCTTTCTTTTGCCATCAGGGGATGGGCTGCGTGAACGACACGGGCCCCCTCCGCCATGGTGGCTACTAGGTGGCGACAGAGGCGAAGGTGGCGGTGGGTTAGCTTTCTTGCTGTTACCCTCCTGCGACGCCTCACGCTTGTCGCGATTGCTTGTTGGACGCGAAGGGTCATGGCGTGACCTTCTCTTGTGTCCTTGGTTGCGCTCTTCGTCTTGACGGGTCTGCTCTGCGTTGTCGCGGATGACGATGCCGCTCTGCCTTGGCGGCGACATATCCGTACGACGGTGAGCCTTGGTTTCTTCGCGATGTTGGGGGGAGCGGGGCGGTGGCGATGGGCGACGAGGTTGGGCCTTACCTCCATGGTCGGAGGATATGCTGATAGCATCCTTCCTGTTGCGCGCATCCCTCCGTCTTTGTTCTGACGAACCCGTCTGAGACCCGACATCAAGAGGAGATATGTACCTTGGCGGCTTGTGCTGGCTAGACTGGCAAAACGCTGGGTCAGACTCAAGCCTCTAAGAGGTGGCCTTTTCCTGCTGTTTCACCGCCTTGGCCACAAGGTCATAGACCTGCTCCACTGCTTCGGGTGATCTATCCTGCTCCAGAAGGGTCTTGGCAACGACAAGATTAAGAAGGGGAGTGGGCATCACCTGCCTGCCTTCGCTGTCAATGTATGGCTTTGCTTGTGGCGGCTTCGAGGGGGCCCATCCTAGGTTTCTTTGTACACCAGGATCGTTGATGACGCGAGCTGAAGCTTTCTTAGCCTTCTGCTGCTGGAGCAGAGTCTGGTATTCGGCCTCCATGGCTCTAGCTTTCTCTATTGACTTCTGCGCGTTAGCCAGATCTCGATATAGCTTAGCGCCTTGCTCCGCGATGGCCTGCGCTTCCTCCAGCAGCTGCTGGTGCTTCTCATCAAGCTGGGTTACGTTCCGGATATGAGCTACGGTCAAGGGCTCGACGAGGAGATTGTCGTACATTACTCTATCAGCTAAAGTAACTTGGGCAGCAGCAGATGTAGATGCTGGAGGCGGCGGGTTTGCGGTGTTGTTGTTGCTCGGTCCGGTGCCGAGTTCCTGTGGCTGTTGTACTGTGTTAGGCGGAGGGGGCATGACCTTTGCGCGATCATTGTCGGCAGTAATAGGCGGTCCCTTCCCTTTGTCCAGCGCTGTAGGCGAAGCTCGTTCGGATTGGTCTTCGTCCATCGTCGTCCCGATGGTGACGAAAACCTCTCAGGATGTGACGGCGTTGTTGGCTTGTTCGTCGTGCCTGTAATCCTCCTCCATCTCCTGCACGGCAGATTCTAGCTCCTCCGGACTGAAGTCTATCTCCTCCGAATCTGCACTGAAGTCAGCGTAGAGTGCGTCAATCATGGAGTCTGAGGGTGCCGGGGCTTCCTCAATGACGGGGGTGGAGGTGCAACGGCAGCGACGATGACTAGAGGCGGTGGTGCAGCTATGACGATAGCGGCCGGCGGCGGTGGCGGTGGGGGCTGAGCCGGAGGGGCTCCGTCAATGAGCGCAAGGGCTGTTTGAGCTGCCTCCTCAGCCTCCGCGTAGTTGTTGATTGTGTGCACCATGCTTTCAAAGGTGAGGCTGAAGCCTGCTGCCGCCTTAGCGAATGCCGGAGAAGCGTACCTTGGTCTAGTTCTTCCACAAAGTGATACATGGTATCATCATTGGGGTAATGCGCCAGATCGGCCCGTATACGGAGCCACCTGGCGAGGTAATCGCTGGGGTTTTCACCCTCTCTCTGAACGCAACGCGCCTGATCGAAGATGGTTACCACTTCGACGAACTTGGATCTCTGATGTCTAGACACACAGACAAAGTCGGCGGACTTGAAGCGATCTTCCACCGTTATATCCTGCACATGGGCGGTTTGGGTGGGCCTTGAATTTTTCGATCTTTGCCGGTAAACTCCTAGGAGAGATCCGACATCGATCCTTCCGCGAATGTATCCTGCCCGTAGGCGGTCCGTGTGGGTCTTGATGCTACGATGACTCCCAGGGAACTAGTGCCCAAGTCGGTTTCGCCGATGAAGAGGTGGATATCTCCGACAGGGACGATCGAGCACCGCGTAGGGTTCGTCTTCTCCGGGATCCAGAACTCGTAGGTAGGGACGATCGGAACGTTGCCAGAGAAGAGAACGCGACCGATGGCTACGGTCTCGCCAATTCCTGCGAAGATCTTGGTCCTCGCCCGCTGAAGAGCCTGAAGCGCCTCTTGCCCCACGGTGGGCGCCAACTATCGTGGTATTGCCGACGAGTACACCATGGAGGGGTCCTCACAGTGAGTGTTTAGAGACGTGGGGGAAGGCGGACGGTTGACGGGTACGAGGTAACACAGCTTACCCAGGTTTAGATCCCACAACGGTGGCGGAATCCTACTCCTGCTATAAATCACTATAATGGCAATACACAGAGTTACAGAGATTGCTTCGCTATGCGATGTATGACTAGAGAGCCAAAGTTATGCTAATTTTTTTAAATAATACATTTTTTATTGAATTGCACAAATAATATACAAAACGGACAAATTACAAATCTGTTGGTCGGCCGTTCGACGAACAGCAGACTCGTTTTCGTTCAGCGAATGGCTCTTGCCTTCATCCGTTCAACGGACGACACGCAGCCTTCGTCCGTTCAACGGACGACACACCCCTCGTTTACCAAACAGCTGACAGCATGTGTGTCGTCCGTTCCGTTGAACGGACGAAGGCTGCGTGTCGTCCGTTGAACGAACGAAGGCAGTGTTTCGTCCGTTGAACGGACGAAGGTAGTGTTTCGTCTGTTGAACGGCCGACCGACCAACAGATTTGCAATTTGCCCGTTTTGTGTATTATTTGTGAAATTCAATAAAAAAATGTATTATTTAAAAAATTTTAGCCAAAGTTATCGTGACTTAAAGGCTCCCATAGGCCCGACTTATATAGTCATCAGGTCCTAGGGTTACAGGTAAAGTCCTATCCGGACAGGTTACAGAGTCCTACACTGCTTACAACTAGTGTTAGCGTGTATTGTACTCCAAGGCTCTGGGTACGTTGGTGACTCCTCCGTAGCCTTCCTTTATCCGGCATGGGCCTCCCTTCTGGATCCATCTAATTGGGCCGCCCAGCAGGCCAAGGGCCATGCTACCAACCGTGGGCCACGTGGGTTAGCCGGATAAGAGACATGCTATGAGGATACCCATATAGCATATCCCCAACACGCGGTGGAGGCGGGAAACAACCTGTGATGCGTGAAAAGTTTTCTCGCCGCGGAAAGCGAGGCGCGCGCGGGAAACGATGGTGGGAAACGCCGGCCACGCGGGAAGCCGTCGGCACTGATAGCCGACGTCGCGTCGCCATTAACGTCCCATCGCGAGGGTGTTGATACGTTGCAAACGTATCTATAATTTTTGATGCTCCATGCTTGTTTTGCACCTATATTATTATGTTTTGTCCACACTTTGTGGCATTTTTATGCATTTTCTGGAACTAACCTATTAAAAAGTGTCGCAGAGCTAGTTCCCTGTTTTCTGCTGTTTTTGGTTTCAGAAAAACTAGTAAAGAAATATTCGTGGAATTGGATGAAACAAAATCCGAAGTTCCTACTTTTTCCGACACGACACGGAGTCCGAAGGAGAGACGAAGAGGCGCCATGGGGCAGCCACACCAGGGAGGGCGCGTGGGTCCACCCTAGGCCGCGCCTGGCCCTGGTGTGGGCCCCTCGAGCCTCCATCGACCTTGCCCCTTCGCCTATATAATCCACTCGAGGAAAAAACCCTAAATACCCGATCATAATTCCACGAAAAAGTCCATAGCCGCCACCATCGTCCCTAGATCAAGAGGGATCTGAAACTCTTCCCGGCACCCTGCCGGAGAGGGGATATCATTCCAGAGGTCTTCTTCATCACCATGCCTACCTCCGGAGTGATGTGTGAGTAGTTCTTCCTTGGACTATGGGTCCATAGCAGTAGCTAGATGGTTGTTTTTCCTATTTGTGCTACCATGTTTAGATCTTGTGAGCTGCCTATCATGATCAAGATCATCTTATTGTAATGCTACATGTTGTGTTTACGGGAAACCGATGGATATTGAGTATTATGTCAGATTGATTATTGTTCTATCATGTCTGTGTTATTTGTGATCTTGCATGCTCTCCGTTGCTAGTAGTTACTTTGGCCAAGTATTTGCTTATGACTCCAAGAGGGAGTATTTATGCTCGATAGTGGGCTCATGCCTCTAGTAATTTGGGAGAGTGATAGAAACTTCTAAGATTATAGATGTGTTGTTGTTGCTATTAGGGAGAAAACAACAATCCTTTGTCCAAGGGAAATTGTGTTGTTTACATTACACACTTTGCTTAATGCAATTATCTGTTGTTTGCAACTTAATACCCGAGGGTTGTTTGGATGATATCCCGGAGGTGGATTATTAGTCATAGATGAAGTTGGATTACGGTCTATGTATCATGTTGTAATTCCCAAGTGAATCTCATAGTGATCATCATGTCATGTACATGCATTGTTATGTATTCTCTATTTGTCAATTGCCCCGCTGTAATTTGTTCACCCAACTTGTTATTTTTCTTATAGAGAAAACACCTCTAGTGAAATGTGGACCCCAGTCCATTCCTTCCCATCGATATTCTATCTACTGTTTAGTGTTTACTTTCTGCTATAACCACAAGCATTTACTGTCTTCCACACTACACATTTAATCATTTGTTTTCAGCAAAACCAGTGAGCTTGACAACCTCATTGATAAGTTAACGCAGAGTATTTTGGTTGCGTTGTGTGCAGGTTCCACGTTGCTAGCAACACTTTCGGAGGTGGTTTATTTCTTCTACTGGTTCGATAACCTTGGTTCTATAACTGAGGGAAAACTTGATGATGTTCTCATCATACCTTGCTCTTGGGGTTCCCAACAGGCAACATGCTCTACATCAACTGAGTCAACATCAGTGTCAACCGGTGACAGCGGGAGGGAGACAGACAGATGGGTCGGGCCGCTGGGCTCGGTCTGCCGGATAGGCCGGAACACAACCCTAAATCAACCACAACCCGACCTAAACAGAGAAACGGACCGTTCGAGGCGACCGGATGGGTCAGCCCGGTGGAGATGCCCTTATCGTGCGAAGATTTTAATTTTTAATGGCCCCTTCATTTTCTAGATTTTTGTTGTGTTGTAACAACTATCTCTTTTGAATGAGTGAACTCTATGTACATATAATCCAATGATAATTTAGAATTCTGATATAGACACTAACCGCCCAAGAAGGGCGTTCCTTGCTACAAGCCGGGGTCCGACTAAATCTGTCGTAAACGTCACATTTGGTGGAATATTTTCCAACATGTCGTGGGAATGACCACGGCAGATGCTGCAATCGGCAGCGAGTAGTAGAACGAAGGGCAAGGGCGGCCAGCCATCTGCGGTGCGAGATGAGGGCGGAGACTCAGGGTTTTACCCAGGTTCGGCCCCCCGGAGGGTAAAGACCTACTCCTGCTAGATTGTATTATGGAGGTGTTTACAATGGGCTTCGGCGGCTAAGCGGCGAGTTGCTTGGGTGTATGAGGGAACGTCTCTACTCACCCCTTAGGGAGGTTTATATAGGCTTACCTCCTAGGGTTTACATATCTCAACCGATTGATTTACAACTTTGTCAATCGTTTAACTCGACCCTGGGCCTATCTACTACTTTGGGCCTTGACCTCCGATGCTGGTACCTGATGGGCTTTGATCCATTCGCCGTTCTGCGAGCCCACTCGCCAGCCTTTGGGCGATCGGAAGCGTCCCGAGATACCCGGTAGGCATATCCCCATCGGTAGTCCCGAGGCCGTCGTTGATTAGGCGCGGGTGGCTGGCGATCGGAGTATCTGGCTTCAAGTTGGCATCCAACGAATCGTCGGCGGGCTCTGTACAAAGGAAAAATCCGGCCCGAGAGTCGCGTTTTGAGTGTACCGAACCAGCGGGTCGCCTCGGCGAATAACTCAATGGCCGAGTGGCGGGAGGCGGACCGTCGGGCGTGGTCAAACTAGCCGTTAAGGTAACTTAACGGTAACTTTCGGCGTAATCGCCAACGGCCCCTAATTTGGCGGGCAGCTCTCGCTATATAAGGGAATGGTTGGCCATCGGAAAGCCAACCGCCCACCATTTCTTCCGATACGCATCTTTCGCCCGTTGATCTCGCGACCGCAATCCTCCGACCTCCGTGCAAATCCTCACCATGGCCCTCTCCACGAACCTTGGGTAGATCCAAGTGCACCAGAGCTGGCCTCCTTCGAGGAGGCGGAATCCTGCGGGCTCTGGCGAATCCCATGCCGAGAAACGACCCGAACCAGCGAGAGTTCATCTGCTTCACTAGTCACCTCGAGCGGGGTTTAGGGTTTCCCACTTCTCTGTTCTTCCGGCGCTTCTGCGCCTACTACGGGATCCAGCCCTCGGATCTGGGTCCCCATAGTATCGAGCAGCTCGCCATCTTTGTGGCGTTCTGCGAGTGCTACTTGGGCTGCCGGCCCTATTTTCCCTTGTGGCAAGATCTGTTCCATGGACGGATCAGCCGCGAGGAGGCGGGCGGCCCAATGCTAGCCGCGGGCGGCTTAACCTTCCAGCTGAAATCCAAAGCCTCCTTCTTCGACTTGATGCTGCCGGCCAAAGCAGCGAGCGACTGGAAAAAGTCTTGGTTTTACGTGACCGAGGCGACCGGAGGCGGCGATCCCACGGTACTCGGCCGACCGCTCCGAGCCGCAATCTCCGTGTCGCCAGCTTCCCGGCGACCAGCGGATGGTCGTCGACGAGATGCTCCGGACCATTCGCGTGCGAAGAAGAAGGCTCAGACGGTGAACCTGTACAACTGGCTTGGGCGGCGACTCGTCCGCCGCCCAACGCGAGCACTACATGTACCAAGACACAGCCGAGAAGACTCGACGAAGGCCTGCCTCGAAGTGGAAGCTGGAGGACTACCTCCTCTGGCGAAGAGGATCACCAGCGGCATACGGATCAAGCCGGGCTCCTCCATACACCACGAAGCGTCCGGCTCCGGTAATAACCTGATCTTATTCGCGATCGCAGCATATGCAACAAGGTAATTCTAACTTTGTTCCATGTTAATGCAGCTATTCCAAGTGGTGGAAGGGTGGCTTCCACCCGCCGATGACGAGCTCGGGCCATCCGCCCAGACACAAGCGATCGCCTCCGCCAAGGGCAATGAGGACGATGAGGACGAATCCGAAGAGGAGATCGCCCACTAGTCCGAAGACCCGCGGAACGCGTCGGCGAACTCGAGGCGGCAGAGCCTCGGCGTCATGACGATGAGGAACTCCCGAGACCACCTCACTCCGTCAGGCCACTCCCGCGAAGAAGAAGAAGGAGAAAGAGGCGAGGCCCCTCAAGAGGAGGGCGAAGCCGAAGATGGCCTCACCGCTGGCCAGCGAGCAGCTCGATGCCCATAGCTCGGCGGTGACGGGCGGCCCGGCAACAACCACACTAGACGCACCATCCATGGAGGCACCGTTGGCCTCGATGCCCCGCCCGCCAGCGCCGATCTCCGGGCTAGGGAAGGCTCCAAGCGACTTCGCCTGCAAAGGGGTCCGGCGTGGCGGTCTCGCCGCAAGGAGGCTCCGGCGGCAGCTCTAGCAAGGAAACCTCCGCCAGGCGCCCGAGGCGCCAACCGCTACCTCAACATCAAAGAAACCGTCCGTGTCACGGCCCTGGCGCCTGGACACAGGGCTCGATCGCCCGGCTTGGCCCGAGCTGGAAAAACCGGCCTTCGGCCATGTGGCTGCGTTTCATTCCGTCGCCAAGTGAGTGTACTCGGCTCTCGCCTTTCTCTCTTAGTATTTTGAATGTTTTTCCTGAATTGTCTCGTCGTGGGACCGGAGTGAAGAAGATGAGCCACCCGACGGTGGCCAAGGTGCCCTCCGCCACTAGCGGGAGGACCCTTCCGTAAGAGGAAGGTGGATGAGGTCGCCGCTTCCACGGAAGGCAGCAAGAAGGCCAAGGCGATGACATCGCCATCTCGACGACACGCGTCGCGCCGGCCGAGCCCGCCGTTGAAGCGACCGCATCCACGAAGGAGGCATTTCGTTGCCTAGACGGAAGCGAGCTCCTTTGGGGCGGGTGCTACCTTCCCCCGCTTCATGACCAAGGCGGCCACGGCGAGTGAGGCTGCGACTCCGAACCCTGCTCCAGAGGCCGCCGACGCTGAGATTGACCAACGTCGCGGGCACACACCGGCGCTGCTTGCGTCCGTGGACGCGGCGCAACTGCACAGCATGCTTGGCGCGGCCATCCAGGTACCTCCAGTCCCCGAGGATCAGGTCGGTGTTTTGCGGCGGCCTGATTCTTTATAGTTACTTGTTTATGCGTTGAGTCCGGTCCCCGAGTGCGTACTCGCTAAATTGTAGCGGTGGGCACTTAGTAATTTTCGAGCCACCAGTCCCGAGTGCGCACCGCTAAATTGTAGCGGGTGGGCACCGTAATCTTCGAGCCTCCGGTCCCAGTGCGCACCGCTAAATTGTAGCGGGTGGGCCGAGTTGTTTTCGTGAACTGACTTTGAAACTTTGCAGGTTTACAACCGGAGTCGGCAGGAATTGGCTGGCAGCGTCTTTGAAGGAGTTGGCGCTCTCCAAGAAGTAAACAAGGAGTTGCAGCGATTGCTGCCTTGAGGTGGCTCGCCAGAGCTTGTCCTATTTGGCGGCGGCGAAAGTCTGCGTTAAGCACCGCTGAGCAAAGGATCGCCGACCTCGGCGCGAACTGCTGGAGGCGAAAGAAGAAGCGAGCTTCAACGGGCGAGCTAAGGCCGCCGTTGCCGCGGAGGAAGACCGGAAGGTGTCGGAAGCCCTCATCGTTGGGCTTCAGGACGATAAGACATCGCTTCAAAGCTTCATTACTGGGCTCGCCCGCCCGTTGATCGGTGAGTGCGTCTTCCCAGTCTTGTGGTTATATTGTTTGTGGTTTCCGTGGTGCTCACAACTGTTTCCATCTAGCAGGCCGTATGATTGGTAGCCATGAAGAAGCGAGTTCTCTTGATGCGAGGGAGTGCGTGAGCATGCTCGTCGACTCGGCGACGCTGTCGGCGACTTGCATCCGCGCCTACCTTCAAGAGATGTCGCCCACGGAGGTTATTCCCAATGACCTCATTGAGGTGTGGGAGTACTTGGAGAAGGCGCCCGCTGTCGTGGAGTTCATGACGCGGTCGGCTTTTCGACGTGGAGCGTCGACGGCTCTGAGCCTGGGACTCGCCCACTTCCCCGAAGATTTCGACCTCGACGACGTGACGAGTGGTTATCCTTCATCGTCTGGCGCGGTGGATCTGTCTGAAGTTCTTAAGCTGCAGGAACGTGCCGCCGCGTACTCGGAGCGTGTTTGGGCGATGGGCGACCTTCTTCCGTACCAGGAAACGGTCGTCGCGCCGAACGACGCCGCATCGCGACTTCAAGGTCGAGCAGCCCTTCCGCGCGGCGATGGCGGGCCAGCTGACGACTTATCCATCGAACCCGTACACTGTATTCATCCGGAAGCGCCGGGACGCTGGTGCATCATCGTCGAAGCCTGCGGAATAGTGTTAGTAACAATTCTGCCGAGTAGGCATATTTTGTAATGTAAGACAATGCGATATGCGATTGAATGGAACGTTGTGTTCATTTTGCTATTTATTTGCGTGTTTTGGATTGATTTTGGGTGAGTCCCCGAGCGCGTCCGCCCTTTTGCGGGTTTCACCTTAAATATGATGTTTTGTTGTTTATCATGTGTGTTGTTGGTTGGGTCGACTCGCCCGAGCTCGGAGAGCGATCGCGGCGACTCCTTGAGTGCTCAGCTTTACCGTTTTCCGTGACGGGCCGGGTGGCCGAGTCCCGGCGTGGTACTTGGTAGTTCAAGGCGCAACTCGAGGGTGGTTGAGGACTGAGCGCGTTGGTGTGAGCGCGTCACTCCTGCCTGGCCCGATGGGTCAGTCGCGTGGCGAGTCCTAGGCGTGCTCTCTTACTTGGCGTTTTCCCTGTCCGATCGCGACGAACTGGTAGTCAGTCCCCGAGCGTGGTACTTAGCCGTTCGAGGCGCTACGCCGAGGATGCGGAGGACCAGGGTCGCTATGAGAAGCGAGGACAGTTGTCTTGGTTCGTAAAACCAGTCGAGCTAGGCGACTCCAATGGGGCTCCGGATTGGCGTTTTTCGTGGACGATGTAAGACCTGAAGTGACTCAGTGCTCTTACATCGCACTACTTAGCCGTGCCGGTCGCTGTACCAAGGGTTGACTTCTGTATTTTAGCATGACGCTGTTAATTACGAGTGCGAGTGGCACAAGGTATGGAGAGTAGACGAATTTTGCAGTAACCGTTTCTTTTATTCATAGCGACTGGAGAGTACATATGTGGGGTTCTAGGTATAGAACTTCCGGAGGAGATTTACATTCCACGGCCGCTTGACGTCGAGTTCACCGTCCCCGCGGACGTCGACGAGGTAGTAGGCGTCGTTGCCGAGTACGCGCCCGATAGCGAACGGGCCTTCCCATGGAGGGGAGAGCTTGTGCATGCCCTTCTTGTCCTGGATGAGGCGTAGCACCAAGTCGCCTTCCTGGAAGGTGCGGGTTTTCACCCGTCGGCTGTGGTAGCGACGGAGCCCTTGCTGATAGATAGCGGTGCGCGATCGTGCGAGGTCTCGCGCTTCGTCGAGTTGGTCGAGCCCATCTTGGCGGGCCAGTTCGTTTGCGGCCTCCGTATAGTGGACGATCCGCGGCGAGTCGTGTTCGAGGTCGGTTGGCATGACGGCTTCCGCGCCGTAGACCATGAAGAAGGGGGTGAATCCCGTCGACTGTTGACCGGTGCGGATTCCCCGGATGACGGAGGAAGCTCTTCGACCCAACGGCGGTGCGCTCGAGTGGTACTGAGTCGCGGCTTCAGGCCGTGGAGGATGCTTTGGTTGGCTCGTTCCGCCTGGCCGTTGGATTCGGGTGTGCGACTGACGCGAGGTCGAGCCGGATGTGGTGCTCTTCGCAGAACTCGGCCATTGCTCCCTTGGCGAAGTTTGTGCCGTTGTCCGTGATGATGCTGTTGGGGAAACCGTAGCGGTATATGAGCTCGCGTAGGAACTTAGTGGCGATCTTCCGTCGCATTTCGGACTGGCTTCTATCCACTTTGTGAATTTGTCGTGGCGACAGCAGGTGGGTGCAGCGGAGGGGCCTTCTTGAAGGGCCGACCATGTCCATGCCCCACACGGCGAATGGCGGTGATGGGGATTGTTTTGGCCGAACTTGGAACGTCGCGTCGGTTGGCGTATTCGGCACCGGCACATCGCTGGACGATATCGGCGTCGGCGTGTCGCGGTGGGCGATAGAAACCGTGTCGCATGGCTTTGGCGACCAGGGAGCGCGCGGCAGCGTGGTGGCCGCAGTCGCCTGAGTGGATGTCGTGTAAGATTTTGCGTCCTTCGACTGGTTGGACGCAGCGTTGGAACACGCCGGTGACGCTTGTGTAGCTCGCCGTCGGCGATGGTGTAGGACTTGCATCGAACAATCATTCGGCGCTTGTCTGCGGGCGGTTGCCCGTCTCCGGTAAGCGATGTAGGGCTTGGTCCGATCGTTCGGTTCGAAGTGCGACCAAGGTTGCCTCTGGTTGGGCGGAACTCAATGTCGATCTCCTTGGAGGAGGCGACGGCGTGAAGATGGTGTCGAGGAACACGCCGGGTGGTGCGGATCGTCGACCCGATGCAAGAGAGGCGTCGGCCTCCTCGTTTTCCTCCTGTCGATCCACTCGACCGAGTAGCGTGAAGTGGCCTCCCACCTTGTCCACCTCTTGGCGGTATGCCGCCATGGTAGGGAGACGGCGTCGCAGTGCGGCGACTTGACCCGCAAACGGTCGAGTCTCCGTAGCATCGAAGGCGATTGACGCTCATCTCCTTTGCGGCTCGCATGCGTGGAGTAGGGCCTCGTATTCGCCATGTTGTTGGTGCAGGCGTGAATTCGGCGGAGGATGTACCGGAGCTTGTCGCCTTTTGGTGAGGTCAGCACTATCCCCTCTGCGCCGTCCGCGTTCTTGGACCCGTCAATCAGGCTCGATAATGGAGTCTGGCGGCTTCTCAGCTCTGGGCCTCCTCCCGGTCGGCGAGAAATCGGCCGATGCCTGTGACTTAATCGCCTGCGTGGCTCGTACTTAATGTTGTGGGCGCCGATCTCGACGGCCCACTTGGCGACCCGCCGATCGCCTCGCGATTCGGATGATGTCTTGTAGTGGAGCGGAGGAGACGACCGTGATGGGGTGCTCCACGGAAGTAGTCTGGCGGCGCCCTGAGCTCAAGACCGCGTATACCAGCTTTTGGTATTGTGGGTATCACTGGCGCGACTCGGTTAGGACCTCGCTGATGTAGTATACCGCCGCTGGACGGGCGCTCTTTTCCTTCCTCGTCGTTCGACGACCATTACAATGACGACGGCCAGCTCGGGGCCGCGACGTAAACCAGCATGGGCTCCTTGTCGACGGTGCGGCGAGTAGTGGTGCTGCGAGTAGCACCTTTTGAGGTCGCGGAGCGTCGTCCGCCTCCTTGTCCCACGGAAGGTGGGATTCTTGCATCAGCGGTATAGGGCATCGCCTTTTCGCCCAGCGGGGATGAAGCGGAGAGCCGCTACGCCGGCTAGCTTCGGGCGTCGCGAACTCGGGTTTGCCGGCAGGCGATCGTGTCGATCTTCGTTGGGTTTGCCTCGATCCCTCGTTTGGAGCAGCGTACCCTAGTAATTGCGGCGGGTACGAAGGTGCACTTACTGGTTGAGCTTTATCTTGTACCTCCGGGTTGGCGAAGGTCTCTGAGGTCGGCGAGTAGGTCGCCTTGGCGGCGGATTTTACGACCACGTCGATGTAGACGTGGATGTTGCGCCAATTTGGCTCGCGAGGCATTCTTGCATGCACCGTTGGTACGTTGCTCCGGCGTTCTTGAGGCGAAGGTCATGGCGGTGTAGCGAAGGCTCGAATGGCGTGATGAACGCCGTCTTCTCCGTCCTCGACAGCCATTTTGATCTGGTTATACCCGAGTAGGCGTCGAGAAACACAGCGACTCGAGCCAGCGGTGGAGTCGATGATCTGATCGATCCGCGGGAGGACGAACGCTCCTTTGGGCGCTGTTCAGGTTTGTGTAGTCGATACACATTCTCCAGTCCCGTTTTCTTTTCGACCAGACTGGGTTTGCCAGCCACTTGGAGTATTTGATTGGCGAATGAAGCCGACAGCGGTAGACGCTGCACTTCCTCGGCGATTGCCGACAGCGTTCTTCGTTGAATGGCCGTAGCGATCGCTGACTGGTCGCACTTTGGGGTCGGCGTTTAATTTGTGCTCAGCGAGCTCCCTAGGGACACCGGGCATGTCGGAGGGTTTCCATGCGAAGATGTCCCTGTTCTCACGGAGGAACTCGATGAGCGCGCCTTCCTATGCTGGGCTCATGCCTGTCCCGATCGTCACCGTCTGGCTGGAGTCGCCTGGGACCAGCTCGACGGTGCGGGTGTGCGTCGTGGCCTCAAAGGTTGAGGTGTTTGCGCCCTCTGAGTTGGGCTTCTTGAGTATTGTGGGGTCGTCATTGTTGACCCCGCTCGCGTATTTGGCGAGCTCATCGGCGTGACTAGCTTCCGCCGCGATGACGGCGTCGGCGAGTTCAGCTCCTTTGGCCTCGCATTCGCGGCCATGTCGGGTCGCCGTTGATGGTGATGACGCCGCACGGCCCGGAGCTTCATCGCGTTATGCCAGGCGTAGTGGGCGCCATGAATTTGGCGAACGCCGCGCCTGTGACGCAATGGTAAGGCTGTCGAAGGGCACCAGCTAAGACGATCCGCTCGTGCGGAAGTTGCCGGAGTGCGAAGGTGACGGGTAGCGTGACCTTGCCGATCGGGTACGCCGACCGGGACGATGCCGGAACGTGGTGTGGGTTGTCTCGATCATCGATCGCGGAGCCGCAGCCTGAAGGTGTCGAGGTAGAGGATGTTGATGGAGCCGCCGCCCATCGAGTCTTGGGGAGCCGATGTCGCCGACCTTGGGCTTGACCACCGCGACTTCGCCCGGTACTGGCGCGTCGCGCGGCGAGTGGTCTTGCCGGCTCGTGATAGGTTGCTCCGACCAGTTCAGAACCGGGGACGTCGTTCAGGACACCGCGTTGACGGCGACAGCGCGGGCGATGACCTTCTTCTCGCGCTTCGTGTTGAAGCCGGTGAAGGTGTGGAGCGAGCCGGCCACTTTGCCGAATTTTCCACCATTTTGCGGGTCGTTGTCGGTGTCCTCCCGCGCGTGCCGTGCCTTCTCGATCTCCCTGAGGGTGTGGCAGTCGGCGGTGGTGTGCGTGGCGGGCTTTCCTTCCCTGCTGTGAAACGCACATGGTTGGTTAAGGAGGGCCGCGGGATCAAACCTTGGCTTGTTCTTGTAATTCCCGCGTCGTTGCCCTCCGTCGCGGCGGTAGCTCTTGGGGTCGCGTTGTGCGTGCCCAGCATTGGCGACGAAGTCGACTCGCCCATCGTTGCGGCGCTGCACGTGAGGCGAAAAGCCCAGAGCGTAGGTCTGCTCGGCGGCCGCCGCCGCCGCCGTGCGTCGTTGTCCGCCGGACTCGTCGTCGACATCTTGATTGGGATCTTCCTCGGCGTATCGTTTGGAGATCTCGAGGAGGTCGTGGATGTTGTCGAGTGTGCGGGCGTGTCGCTTGAGCTTGGCGACTAGAGGCTCGTAGCGGCACGAGGTCTTGAAGCAATGGATAGCGGTGTCCGGGTGGATGCCGACCGCGTTATGCGAGCTCTTGCCACCGTTGGACCCAGCTGCGGGTCGACTTCATGGGTCCCCGGACGATCGTTCCAGTCCTCGATGGTGGTGGCGCGGGTAGGAGCACTCAAGTGCCTTACGGCGTCTCGCATTTCCTCCCGTGAGTCGATCGTCACCGGGGAGCGTGTTGATCCATTGCTCGCATGTCCCTCCATCATCAATGGGAGGTAACGGGCGTAGTAGGTCGGTGTGACCCGCGATCCCCATTGCCATGAGATATGTGTCAAGCCGCACGCGGTCGCACGAGGAGTCGATTTTTCGATCTCCTTCGCGCCTTGAAGTTGGGTACTTTTCGCCGGATCATTGGTCCGGCACTTGGGCCCTAGTCGGCTGAGCGACCCCATAGGCTCGCCATCGCGCGAGTAGTTAGGTGTGCCGCAGTCGTCGGGCTGGCGCGCCAGTTTTGGTTGTTGATGATGTGAGTGCGGCCGATTGGCTCTCCATTGGCGGCGAGGTT
Organism: Avena longiglumis; assembly: GCA_030063025.1. Taxonomy (NCBI): domain Eukaryota; kingdom Viridiplantae; phylum Streptophyta; class Magnoliopsida; order Poales; family Poaceae; genus Avena; species Avena longiglumis. Next base: position 486,034,550 of record CP125975.1, on the reverse strand, counting down.
GGTCGCCGCCTGGGATCGTTGGTGGAGAGGCCGCATTCGCGGTCGTCGTTGAGCTGCTGGCTCTGGCGGCGGCAATTGAGGGTGTTGCCACCGCTGACGGCCGCTTGAGGCCGCCCGCTTCGAGGAGCGCGAGTACACTCGCCTCGCGAGTCGGCGCTTTCGCTGTTCCACGGCCTCGCGAGTAGGGCCTCGACATCTTGGATCTGTAAGGCGCCGCCGCCGCCGTGATCTTTGTCGTCAGCGGCTCGGCCTGCCACGAGGTTGTCCATCGGGTGGAGAACGGTGGAAGGCCGTTCGCCGCGCTCCCGTGAGGAGACGACTATCCGGCTGGTCCTCAGGAGGTGCGGTTGGGTGGTGGTGGGCACCCATCGCCGTTGATCTGGCGGAGGCGGTTGCTTCCTCGGTGGCGCGTTCTCGCAGATCGCGCTTCGGCTATGCGAGCCGGTCGTTCGTCGCCGAAGTTCGTACCGAACGGTGGGGTTCAGCGTGACCTGATCCGCCGCTGGTGGTAGCGTGATAGCTCGCTGTCACCGCCGAGGCGAAATTTTTCGCGCCGCCTGCTCTTGCGCACGCTCCGCCGCCAGGCGGAGTTCTCGACCGCCGTGGCGCAGGGAGGATCGGGTGGAGAAAGGGTCCTCCGGCGGATCGGTGCCGGTGGCCATGTAGGTCGCGGCGTGGCGATCGGCACCGCCGCGGAGGTCGGCGGAGTTCTCCGACCCGAGTCGAAGTCAAGATCCCGAGGATGGAGGGTCCTCGAAATCTCCCGCGTTGGAGACTGGCGATGGAGCCCGCGACGAGGCCGCGGTGATGGATCCGGCGAGTGACGCCGGGTCGCCGTCGTCGGTGAGGGTCGCGTCTTCCGCGCCGCTGAATCTCGCCACGTTGCTGTGGGCCGCATTTCGGAGGCGGCGGTGGATCGTGCGGATCTGGCTCTGGAGAGCCGATCACGTGGTGGCGACTTCGCGGATGCTGCCGAGTCCTCCGAGGTGATGACGTCGGTGAAGCCGACGAAGAGGCTGATCGTGCCGATCGGCGTGATCACGCCGCGGCGTGACGGGTCGCGCTGCCGGGACGTAGCTGCTTGGCAAGATCTGGAGCATCTCGCCAATTGCTATCATGCGGCCGGTGGCGACCGTCTCGTTGATGGGCAGATTGGATCTCGCCGCAGAACACCGGCCAGACCGGCCAGGCCCCACGGTGGGCGCCACTGTCGTGGGAATGACCACGGCAGATGCTGCAATCGGCAGCGAGTAGTAGAACGAAGGGCAAGGGCGGCCAGCCATCTGCGGTGCGAGATGAGGGCGGAGACTCAGGGTTTTACCCAGGTTCGGCCCCCCGGAGGGTAAAGACCTACTCCTGCTAGATTGTATTATGGAGGTGTTTACAATGGGCGAACTCGGCGGCTAGGCGGCGAGTTGCTTGGGTGTATGAGGGAACGTCTCTCTACTCACCCCTTAGGGAGGTTTATATAGGCTTACCTCCCCTAGGGTTTACATATCTCAACCGATTCGGTTACAACTTTGTCAATCGTTTAACTCAGACCGACTGGGCCTATCTACTCGCCTGGGCCTTCGACCTCCAGTCGCCTGGTACCCTGATGGGCTTTGATCCACTCGCCGTTCTGCAGGCCCACTCGCCAGCCTTTGGGCCAGTCGGAAACGTCCCGCTGAGGATACCCCAGTAGGCATATCCCCATCACAACACCATGGCGATTGGGTGGATCTTGTGATGGACGATATTGTAAAGAGATGGACATTGTTCTCGAAGTGTTGTATTTACTTACCACTTATCCTCTTAGAACCTGATTTCCCATCCGTCTTTGATAGTAAATGATTCAAAGTGGAAGAAATATTTTTTCGTCACCACTAAACTAACCTAGTAATGTGAGTCCTCTGGTTTTGAATGCACCTGGGACCTCATGATTTGATCCAGTGTACTTTCTTCTTAGCAGAGTTTGCTAAATCTCATGCTTAGTAAGAAGCTTAAACAACAATTTGCCAATAAGTGTCGGTTTTTGAACTCTAGGTCGTGAATACCAAGACCCCCAATCTTATGAACAAAAAACCACGTCCCATAGAGTCAGGAGATAATCCTTCTTGTAGAAAGAACCGCGATAAAAAATAATCCAATCTATGGTGACACGGAAAATTTCTCATGCCACGAGCCATACAATTACTCATACAAAATCCCATGACAAATCTATCCTAGGTAGCACCACCGCGGAGGAGGCACCCCCACATCACATGACTCGGGGAGCAAGGAGCGGGAGTCTGGAGAACAAGGTGCAAGTACCCGACGTCAAGGAGAATGTCACATCGGCGCCAAGCCCTCACGTGTGCCCACCAATGTCCATGTGGCTCCCAATGACGCTCGTGATGAGCGGGTACCACCTCGACAACATGCCTTCAATGCCAATGTGCAAGCCACGACACGTCCAATAATAGATCCTAGTGGATACCCCCAAGGACGGTCCGATGGCACTATCCTGAACCTGACAAGATAGCCCCCTGAGGAGGTATATGAATCCCCAAGTGCGCAGGTGAATACAGTGCAACGAAACGAGCTCAAGAATAAGAGAATTAGAAGAAATAATACCTACTAGGATCCATGTAGTAATTAGGAAGATTCATCTGTATAAGAGTAGGAGTTGTCTAGATAGCTAAAGTAGCATAAAGTGGGTGGGCCTTGCCAGCGACCCACCCAAAAGGGGTAATTATGAAATCTTGGTGCATGGCTTAATAGGATTGATATGCTACTCATTCCAACAAGTTGAAACTTCTTTTCCAAGGCGCATCTTCAAAGGAACTCCAAGATAATCATTCTTGGCCTGGAGCAATTTGAGGATAGGTGACCGACCGGGAAGTTGTTCAAGTGAGCACAAAGTATGCACAAAAGAATAGTGTTGACAGGTAGGGCTAGTCTAGAAATCCTAAAGAGTTGCTAGAGGTAACAGTCGTCGGGCCTGGGGTGGTCGGGTTATTGTAGTAAATACCTCCCCTACCAGGGGATAAATTTAAGTCAACATTCCACCAAACTCTATATAAAGCCCCCATCCCCAAGGTGGGATGGGTTGGATGCCTTTTGTAACATCCCAAAGAATATGTACGCTTAAGGACTAGATTGTAATTGGTGAAATTGTATTGCATGCATTTGTGAAAATGTAAAAAAAAAATCGAACTTTTGTTTTGAGAGAATATGAGGAATTGAAGTTGAACTCTAGTGTTGAATTCAACTTTCAAAGTGAACTTATATTTTTCAAACTTTAGGAATTCAAATTATTCAACGGACATTAAAGATTTGAGTCAAATATTCAAACACACTTACACTCAACTATATAGATTCTAGTCAATAGTAGAATCATCTATGAATTCAAAATTGAGGTTTGAATTATTCATACTTGAATTCAAATAAAAATTTACATAAGAAAATAAATAAAAAACAAAATATATAAGAGAAATATGACAATGCTCATAAATTGATCTTTATTCATAACCAAATGGATACAAGGTTTATTACATGAGGATTTCATGAATAAAAATTAAAAATAAGATATGATCCTATTACAAACTGAAGGAAAAGAAATGGAAAATAAAACCTAAACTAAAACCTAGCTAGATACTTCGTATCTTGATCTTTCTCTTCTAAATATTCTAGCCTTTCTAACCTGCAAGACAAACATCAAATAAAAACATTGGGGTCACATTTAAAATGTAGGTTTTAACTTAGGCAAAACCTTTTTTTATGTAGAATCCAAGTAGAAGCCTAGGAATTGTTCTAAACCTCACAATTTTGAGGATTAGAGCAAATCCAAATAGTTGCTAAGTGACATCAAGAGAACAATGTACAATAAGGAACATGTGACATTACATTGAAACAAGGAATAGCGAAATCACAGGAGACAAAGTGACAATAGTAGTAACAACAAATTATGCTAAGAACGAGTAGCCACTAGCATAGGAATTGAAACAGTATATCAAACAGTAATAGGAACCAATCACCAGAACTCACAAGTTCAAATAATATTACCTCGATTTTTTATAATTTTACTCCAAACCAAAGTATTTTTTTAAATACCACAAAAATAATTTTTGGAATCTTTGGATTTTTTACACCCAAAACTAATTTTATTTTATTTTCCTAAAATTTCCTCAGGGTTTTTTATGTTAATTGGGCATTTTCAATAATTTTGAAATTACTAAAATGCCTCGGGCCCAGTGGTCAGACCCAATGGTCAAAACCAGCCCTAGACCGGTCTAGTCCAACCAAAACACGTCACTCTCCTCTCTCCCCTCACTCGTTCGTGCACGTGCCCGATATCTTGACTACCCGATCTCTTGACTACCCGTCACTGCCACTCTACCTAAATACTCTACTCGCTCCACTCTACAAGACTATCCAATTCGATTTGTCTTTCCCTCTCTTGGTGGTCTGAGCGTAACCCTAACCCTAACTAGGGTTTCGGTGATGCGTTGGGACCGTGCTTTGGCGCAACTCTGTCACTCCCCTGTCATCGAGACGACGCATGTCTTATTCCTCGACACATACTTGTTACTGCCATGGTGGTGTAGGTTGAGACACCCACTCTTAGGTACTCCCCGTGCCGACAATTGTCAGGGTTCTCTTCTTCCTCTCCTTAGTTGGTGGTGAGTCGGGCTCACACTTTCTGACGGTAAACCCCTCCTCCTCTCTCTCGTCTAGGTTCTCTACTATTGTTTCACTAGTATAAATTCTATGATTTCCCCTATGTATCCTCTGGTTCTAGTTTTAGGGTTTCTTCTAGTTGTTTCCAGAATGCTCTACTAGCTCCTACAAGGTTCTAGTTAAAGTTGTCACTTCTAATGTTAAACAGTTCCAGTGTGTTGTTAGTGATTAATTTGTGTAAATAGGTGACTATTCTTTGATTCTAGGCGGCAAGTACCAATCCTTTCAATTGTATGATCAATACGGTTAAGTTTCCTTGTCTGCACTTCACTGTCAGTGAAGTCATGTCTAGTTGGCCCTCCTCTAATTTTAGAGCTTAATTCATAGTAGACAATTACTGTCTAAATCAAAATCCATAACTCATTCATTGAGTTAATTATTTTAAGTATTTTCCTAAACTTTTAGCTCAAGCTTACTCATGTAAGTATGTTCCTTAAGATTTATTTACACTTCTGGTGTACGTTCACTTAATGTTCACAGAATCCATTTTCCGCATCCACCTTTTCATTCATAGACTAATCTTAGGATCTTATCTAGGGATGAAAGGTTACATATAGAATTTGTGTTCTTAATGCTTGGTTCAAGCATTTATTTACTTCTAGTGGTTGTGCGAGTGTGTTGAGGTTGGATTATACATGTGGTGTTCTTCACTTAGTGAAGATGCACAGATTATAGCCCCTTAATTACACTAAGTAGACCTAATCTCTCTCTCTCTCTCTCTCTCTCTCTCTCTCTCTCTCCTTGATTCCTAGATTATATTGGATCCCTAGATACTATGATCCTATCCTAGAGTTGTAACTATAAACCATTGAAGTTTCCTAAGATTTCTTGATGAAAATTTGTTGTTGATGTGGCCTTCTCATCCCTATTCTTGATGTTCTTCCTCTTCTCCTAGCTCCCACTCTCTCTAAGATGTGTGTGTGTTTTTGGTCTGAGATTTAGTAGTGAATTATGAGCTCTAGGGTCTCAGGTGCCCAATTATTTATAATGTACTAAAGTTAATGAGGTGCTGACACCTCCTACAAGAAGTTAGGTGAATCACCTTCTTGGTTAAGTATGTAACCGACTTTGTAGCTGATGCGGCTCAGATCACTGTAGAGCTTCGTTGGGAGACCCCAAGAGGAAGGTATGATGAGTACATCAGCAAGTTTTTCCCTCAGTAAGAAACCAAGGTTATCAAACCAGTAGGAGGAAGGAAACGACTCAAAGATGTTGCTATCAACTGGAAACCTGCACAACACAAACTCAAGACTTTGCCCCAATGAACAGTGAGGTTGTTAATCTCACCGGTTTGCTGAAAACAAATGATTAACTGTATGGTGTGGAAGGTAATTGTGGTTTGCAGAAAGTAAACAGGAACATTGGAAGTTGTATCAATGGTAAAGATTGGACCGGGGTCCATCGTTCACTAGAGGTGTTCTCTTTAAGATAAACAAACATGGCATGGTGGGTAAACAAATTACAGCGGGGCAATTGACAGGACAAAGCAAGGCATAAAAATGCAATACTAGACATTCATGATCGTATGAGATTTGATTGGGCAATACAACAAGATACATAGACCGCCATCCAACTGCATCTATGACTAGTAATCCACCTTCAGGTTATCATCCGACCCCCCTCCAGTATTAAGTTGCAAGCAACGGATAATTGCTTTAAGCAAAGTGTGTAAGGTAAACAATCCACTTGTTCCATGAACAAGAGACCGTTGTTTTCCCCTAGTAGCAACAACACATCTACAACCTTAGAGATTTCTATCACTTCCCGAGATTAAATAGAGGTATGAACCCACTATCGATCATAAATACTCCCTCTTGCTGGAGTCACTAGCATCTACTTGGCCAAGATAGCTACTAGGAACGGAGAGCATGCAAGATCACAAACAACACAGACATGATATAATCAATAAGATAGAACCATTAATCAATCTTACATAGTAATCTCAATATCCATCGGATCCCCACAAACACAACATGCATGATTACAAATAGATGATCTTGATCATGAATGAAGCTCACAAGATCTAAACATGGTAGCACAAAGGAGGAGAAACAACCATCTAGCTACTACATGGAATCGTAGTCCAAGGTGGAACTACTCACGCATCATACCGGAGGCTGGCATGGTGATGAAGAAGGCCTCCGGGATGATCTCTCCTTCGGCAGGGTGCCAGGAAGAGCTTCAGATCCCCCCGATCTAGGGACGATGGTGGCAGTGTCTACAGACTGTTTCGTGGAAGATTGATCGGGTACTTAGGGTTTTGCTATCGGGGGCTTCTTATAGGCGAAGAGGCGAGGCAGGGGGTACCCAGGGTTCCCGCACCCCCAGGCGCGGGCCAGGCCTATCCGCGCGACCAGGGGGTGTGGCCTCCTGGTGGCTCCCCTCCGCCTCGTACTCTGGCTCCGTGTTCCTCATGGTAAAATATTGACTTTGGCTTTTGTCCCGTCCAATTCCGAGAATATTGATTTTCTGCCTTTTCTGGACCAAAAACAGAAGAAAATAGGCAACTGGAACTGTGGAATCTTTTTAATAGGTTAGTCCCAGAAAACATATAAAAATACCTCAAAGTGTAGACAAAGCAAAGCAAAGTAGATACTAAACAAGCATGGAATATCAAAAATTGTAGATACGTTTTCAACGTATCAGTAGCATGTCTTATGTGCAGGTGTCCTCTAAATTTTCGGTGATCAACCCCATGATGTTCTTGGACTATATGTGTTTGCCAATTTATGCATTTGGCATTCTTGTTTGTATGTACATATGAAAGGTATCTAAATATGACATATTAGGCATGTTAATTTAATTTTGTCTTATTCATTCTTTGGACATTGACAAATGGAATTTCATTTTGAGTTTTCTTTTTATTTGTTTAATAGATTATGTTACTTGTTTCTTAATCAAGCTTCCTATGATTTATAAGACTCTTATGCTTGATGATGTTTGATTTGAATGCATGAACTATCAAGTTTTCAACCATTTAGATTATAGATTATTTGTTTTCTTAAACCTATTCCAAAGCTTGAGGAATGCCTTTAGTCAGATGCTTTCTATTTAGCTCTAAAACAATTTCATTGGTTTAGTTTTAACACTGGTTCAACTTGAAATTCTTGGATCCTATACTAGTTCTTGAGTTCTTGGCCTATTTTTATGTTTTCCTAATTGATGTCCTATTATATGGTAAGATGATCATGGATTTGGCATTATTGGTTTCTAGTTTGGCTTAGGTTAGTTTGGTAATTCTTTCTTCTATTGTGATGTTATCATTTGCTTTTCAATCCGCAGTCGCAAGGTTCAGGACTAGTTCCTGGACTTTGTTTTTGGATTCTATACTAATTTTGGAGTCACAGCTGTGTTTTTGGATTATACACTAATTTTGGATTCATAGTTGTGAATCCTACATTCTAACCTTAACAAAGATTCTTTTGTGTGATGTTTTGCTTGCAGGTTGAAGATGAGAAAAGGTAGTCAAGATGAAGATAAGAAGAATTAATAGGTCTAGTGTAGGTTTAATTTATGTTGTAGTTTGTATTAGGTTTTATTTTCTCTCTTTTAACCTTAAAATGTACTGATCTTGTACTCATGGTTATGAATGAATAAAGATCCATTTGTTTCAATGTGGAAAGCGTTCTTTTATTTTGAATTCATATTCTGTTTGCATAGTTTTAAATTTTGAATTCAAGTTTAACTTAGGTTAAACCTCAATTTTGAACTCATTCTATTGATTTGAAATCTTTAACTGAACTTGGGTAAAATATTAGTGACCTTTTGGGTATAAAAACTTCACTAGAGCCAAATTCAAATCAAGATTTTGATTTTTTTAAGTTAACCCTAAACTTTTAAATGCATGCAATGCAAATGCACAATTCACACTTATACCCTTTTCCTATTCTTATGCCCTAGGATATTACAATATGGATTGGAATTATTCATATATTCCAACATGAGTTTGTTGTAAAGTTTGGTACTAGCAAGGTTGTTGGAACTATCTCCATCTATGATCACTTTTTATGGACTTGCCATCAATTGCGGCTTGGGTTTGGAAGACATTGAGGTGTTGGTCTTTGCTTGGGATGGAGTTAGTTCTGAAGATCTTTGTGATGACTAGTGAAGGGCTTGGACCTTGCTTGCATATGAGAGTTTCTTCTTTTTTCATGGCAACTTCTTTTGAGATAGCAACATGTGCCAATGCTTCCTATTCTCCTTCACTCATGGAATGGGTGTCACTGTTTTCATCTGTGAACATAAATCTTGTGTTGATACACTCATAGGACTTGTGACCTTTACCTCCATACATGTATCAAGTGAGTTAACTATTTTTGTTGTTGTCTTGGAGTTTGATGCCATTGGAGCTTTTGTATATGCGTGGATGAGATGGGTTCTTGATTTTTTTTGGCTTTCTAGAGGCATTTGCATTAATCATATCAAAGTATGCCCTGGTTTTATCATGTGAGGTTTGCATTTGAATGTGATGCTCTACCTTGGTGGCTTGGTGTTGTAGTAGCTCGATGAGGTTCTTGTAAGGTTGGAAATTGACAATTTTCATATTGGGTGGCTCAAACCATTGAGGAGTTTTTCCATTGTTTGCTCCTCGAGCTCTTTCACATTAGATCTCATTATGGCCATTTCCATTGCCTTGTAGTACTCTTCAATGGACTTTGTTCCTTGCTTCAAATTTTGGGGTTTGTCAAAGCGGTGATCTTGTGATGGTGGCAGAGGAGTAGGAGGTTGGTTTCCTCATGGTGGTGGTGGAGGAGGAGGATGACTTGGTGGTCTCGCTCGTGGTCCCGTCGATGCCTTTGCTTGCCTCATTTGCACTCATTGGTTGCTAGTGTCGATGGTGTGGTTGAGCAAAGCGGTTGGGGCGCCGACCATGTGGCGCTCCTTCATCATCATCATCACTTGGATACTGACATAGGTATGCCCTTCTGGTGCCTAAGCTTAGCCTACCTGGTTTGGACCAGTAGAGGCGCACACGATGATCCATATCCGACGATGAAGCCCATGAAGATTCAGGTGGCCCCGACCCATGGACGACATGACTCCTTGTAGGATACAGCGAACTTTAGATAGAAAGTTTAAGGGGTTAACCCTAAACCTATAACCACAACTTGGTTGTATCCCGAGACCTGGTCTCCCCATGTAAAGGACAGGAGGGAGCAACGAGGAATGCATCGCAGACAACATAAACCCGCCATATATCATCTGTGCACCATCGCCGTCAATGCACCCTTGTAACCTTTGGTTCTTCCATTAACCAAGAGCAAACAAGTAGGAGTAGGGTTTTCCCTCTGGGGTCCTGAACCTGGGTAAACCCTTGTGTCCCCATGTTGCTTTTGTGTTAGCCGACGAAGTCTCCAGCTCCCCGTTCTTCCTTAAACCCAAGTCCATAAACTATGGGCATTGACGTGTTAACCCCACGTTAGATACCAATCCGATTCACCTTCAAAGTTATGCCTTGCATTGAAATTGTGAGGATGATGATTTTGTTGGCCATTGTTGGTAGGTTGATCTTGAATAAGTTCTTGATTCTGGGCGGCTCATGCTCTTGACATGGTTGATGATGGGCTTGGGTTTGTTGTTGAGGTTGATTAATGCCTCCGATACGTAGAGCTCGTTGGTGATACGTCCAATTTGCATCACCATTCTATATCATAATTTGCCTCTATTCATTGATATATTTCATATTAAGAGGTGTTACTTAGGTATTTTCATCTGTTTTTGCATGATGGATGATTCTTAGAGGATGAACTACCGGAGTCAGGATTCTGATGGAAAAAGCGGTGTTTTGATGCAATTTCGCGAAGATCAGAAAGATACCAGAAAAACTACGGAAAATCCTATTTTCCCAGAAGACGAAAAATGCCAAAAGGGGAGGTGCAGCTGGGCCATAGGGGGCCCACACCCCTAGGCACGGGCCACCCTAGGCTGCGCCTACAGGGGTTGTGGCCCACCTGGCCCACCTCTAGCTCTGCCCTCTCGCCTATATCTTCTCCTCGAAACCCTAATACACGGGGAGGGACCACAGAAATATTCCGCCGCCTCTACGGGGCGAAAAGCACCGAGAGAGAAAGAGCTCTCTGGCAGACAGATTTCTGCCGAGGAAATTCCTTCCCGGAGAGGGGAGATCGTTGCCATCAACACCGTCATCAAGCTAGACTTCATCGGGATCATCATCATCATCATCCGCACCATCATATCCACCAACACCATCATCTCCACTCCATCCCGCTGTAACAATTGTGTTGAATCTTGCATAGTTCTTAGGGGAAACTTTCCCGGTGTTGATTACTATTGTAGTTGATGCTTGTGAGTGGAACCATTGTATTATTGTTTATGTTCAGATTGTTATCCATCACCATATCATCTTTGATCTTGATCCATATGATGTCTCGTGAGTAGTTCGTGTAGTTCTTGAGGACATGGGACAAGTCATGTTGTTAGTAGTTGATTTGTGTTGAGGTATTATACAATGGTTTAATATTTAAGTTATGGTGCTATTCTTCTAGTGGTGTCATGTGAACGTCAACTACATAATACTTCACCATTTATGGGCCTAGGGGAATGCATTGTGTATTTGGCTACTAATTGTGGGGTTGCCAGAGTGACAGAAACCTGAACCCCTATTAGGAAACCATTGCACAAAGGAGTGTAGGATCTCAGAGTTTAAGGCTATGGTTAGGTTTATACCTTAATTTCTTTCTTGTAGTTGTGTATGCTTGCAAGGGGTTTAATCACAAGTATGTATTAGTCCAAGTAAGGTCGGTACATCAGCTATGCGAAGCGAAAGCACGTGACAATATTCCCATGTGTCCTCAAGAACATTTGGTCCTCATTAGTATTTCCACTGGCTTGTCCTTTGGTAAGAAAGGATTGGGCCACTTGCTGCAATTGTTTGCTGTCTTTATTTACTTGCACTTTATTTCTTTGCTTTATCAGAAAACCCCTAAAAATCCGTTTGCTAAGTATTTACAGAGATTTCCGGCTCCATACCACTAGTCAACACCTTCTGCTCCTCGTTGGGATCGACACTCCTATTTATCGAAAGTACTACGATACACCCCTTATTTTGCCTGAACCTTATGTTGAGAAAATCCCTTTTCCTGCTAAGGTAAAGGAACATTCTATCATAGCTAATGTGGTTAGCAAAAGTGCAAAGAAAACCGTGGAATCCGATGAGCAAATAAACATTGAACCTGTGGTAGCTATTGTGAAAGATCTTGTTACTAAAAATATAGAGGATGAGCACATTGTCTTCTGTGAAGACGCTTCTAATATTGTCTCTCATCCTAGAAAAGCTATAAAAGCTGGTGTCCCTGCGCTTTCTGTTAGAATTGGTGATCATTGCTATTATGGTTTATGTGACATTGGTGCTAGTTCTAGTGCTATTCCTTATGAGCTTTACAGGAAAATTATGCATGAAATTGGTCCTTGTGAACTAGAGGACATTGATGTGGTTATTCACCTTGCTAATAGAGAGACAGTTTGCCCTATTGGTATTGTTAGAGATGTGGAGGTTCTTTCTGGTAAGATTAAATATCCTGCTGATTTTCTAGTACTTGATTCTGAAGCTAGTAAATCCTGTCCTATTATCTTTGGTAGACCTTTCTTGAATACTTGTGGGGCTATTATAGATTGTATGAAGGATAAAGTTTTGACTAAGTTTGATGGAGAATTGTATGATTTTAATTTTTCCAAATTTGCTAAAACTCCTTATGAGAACGAATTTCCTAATGAGGATTTTAGGGTTGAACAACTTTCTGCTATTTCTCTTGCTCCTAACAATTCCTTGCACCCGTTTATGGAAGATCATGAAAGCAAGGTCTTCATGAAGGAAATAAATGAGATTGATGAGGTTTTCCTTCGTCGACCTGAGTTACTTAAGCATAATCTACCTGTGGAAGATTTGGGTGCCACACTACCACCTAAAGGGGACCCTATTTTCAAATTAAAACCTATGTCTAATGATCTTAAATATGCTTATCTAGATGCTAAGAAAATATATACTGTTATTATTAGTTCTAAACTTTCAGGAAAGGAAGAGTAAAGGTTATTGGAAATATTGAAGAAACATCGAGGAGCTATATGATATACTCTTGATGATTTAAAAGGGATTTCTCCTACTATATGTCAGCATGTTATCAATATAGAACCTGATGCAAAACCAGTTGTTGAACACCAACAACATTTAAATCCTAAGATGAAGGATGTGGTAAGAAATGAGGTATTAAAACTCCTTGATGCTGGTATTATTTACCCTATTGCTGATAGTAAATGGGTTAGCCCTGTTCATTGTGTCCCAAAGAAAGGGGGAATCACTGTTGTGCCTAATGAAAATAATGAGCTTATACCCCAAAGAGTAGTGGTTGGTTATAGGATGTGCATTGATTTTATAAAGGTTAATAAAGTTACTAAGAAAGATCATTATCCTCTGCCTTTTAATGATCAAATGCTAGAAAGATTGTCTAAAAAGACTCACTTCTGTTTTCTTGATGGTTATTCTGGGTTCTCTAAAATTGCTGTGAGAGCACAAGACCAAGAAAAAACCACTTTCACTTGTCCTTATGGGACTTATGCTTATAGGCGTATGCCTTTTGGTTTATGTAATGCTCCTTCTACCTTTCAGAGATGTATGTCTGCTATCTTTCATGGTTTTTGTGAAGAAATCATGGAGGTTTTCATGGACGATTTCTCCGTCTATGGAACTTATTTTAATAACTGTATGCACAACATAGATAAAGTTTTGCAGAGATGTGAAGAAACTAACCTTGTCCTTAATTGGGAGAAATGCCACTTCATGGTTAATGAAGGGATTATTCTTGGACAGAAAATTTCTGAAAGAGGTATTGAGGTAGACAGAGCCAAAATTGAAGCAATTGAGAAGATGCCTTGTCCTAGAGATATTAAAGGTATTCGTAGTATCCTTGGTCATGCTGTTTTCTATAGGAGGTTTATTAAAGATTTCTCCAAAATTTCAAAGCCCCTTACTAATCTTCTTCAAAAAGATGTACCTTTTGTTTTTGATGATGATTGTAAGGAATCTTTTGAAACTTTGAAGAAATCTTTGACTACTGCTCCTACTATTCAACCACCTGATTGGAATTTACCTTTTGAAATTATGTGTGATGCTAGTGATTTTGCTATGGGCGCTGTCCTTGGGAAACGTGTTGATAAAAATTTGAATGTTATTCATTATGCTAGTAAGACTCTAGATGCTGCTCAAAATAATTATGCTACTACTGAAAAGGAGTTCTTAGCTGTAATATTTGCCTATGATAAGTTTAGGACCTATATTGTTGATTCAAAGGTTACTATTCATACTGATCATGCTGCTATTAAGTACCTTATGACAAAGAAATACGCTAAGCCTAGGCTTATTAGATGGTTGTTGCTTTTACAAGAGTTTGATCTGCATATTATAGATAGGAAAGGTGCTGAAAATCCTGTTGCTGATAATTTATCTTGTTTGGAAAACATTTATTTTGACCCTATGCCTGTTAATGATAGTTTTCCAAATGAACAGTTGGCTGTAATAAGGGTAAGCCCGCATGAGAGTCCTTGGTATGCTGATTACGCTAACTTTATTGTTTCCAAGTATTTGCCTCCAACCTTTATAGCTCAGCAAAGAAGGAAATTCTTTTATGATCTAAGGCATTACTTTTGGGATGACCCACATTTATATAAAGAAGGAGTATATGGTATTTTGCGAAGATGTGTTCCAGAGTATGAACAACAAGAAATATTGAGAAAATGCCATGGCAGTGCTTATGGAGGACATCATGCTGGGGATAGAACTGGACAAAAAGTTTTACAATCTGGATTTTATTGGCATACCCTTTTCAAGGATGCAAGGTAGTTTGTTTTATCATGTGACGAATGTCAAAGAGTTGGTAACATTTCTAGACGCAATGAAATGCCTATGAATTATTCTCTTGTTATTGAAACTTTTGATTGTTGGGGATTTGACTTTATGGGTCCTTTTCCTCCTCCAAAAGGGTATACTCATATTCTTGTTGTCGTTCACTATGTTACAAAGTGGGTAGAAGCCATACCTACAAACATCGCTGATGGTAAGACCTCTTTTAAAATGCTTAAAGATGTTATTTTTCCTAGGTTTGGTGTGCCTAGATATCTCATGACTGATGGAGGGTCTCATTTTATTCATGGTGGTTTTAGGAAGTCTCTTGCTAAATATGATAGAAACCATAGAATTTCTTCATCTTATCACCCCAAACCAGTGGGCAAGTAGAACTTTCCAATAGAGAAATTAAATCTATCTTGCAGAAGACTATTAATAGATCTAGGAAGAATTGGGCTAAAAAGTTGAATGACGCTTTATGGGCTTATAGAACCGCTTATAAAAATCCTATGGGGATGTCTCCTTACAAAATGGTTTATGGGAAAGCTTGTCACTTTCCTTTAGAATTAGAACACAAAGCTTATTGGGCAGTGAAAGAACTGAATAGAGATTTTAAACTTGCTGGTGAGAAAAGATTGCTTGACTTGAGTACCTTAGATGAGTGGAGAAGTGAAGCTTATGAAAATGCTAGACTCTTTAAGTAAAAAGTAAAAAGATGGCATGATAGGAGAATTCTCAAAAGGGAATTCCATTGGTGAGAACGTTCTTTTGTATAGGTCTCGTCTCAGATTTTTTGCAGGGAAACTACTCTCAAAATGGGAAGGACCTTTTGTTATTAAGGAAGTGTATCGTTCAGGGGCTGTCAAAATATCTTCTTTGAAGGACAACACCACACAGGTGGTGAATGGTAAAAGGCTCAAACATTATATTTTTGGAGATTCTTATAATGAAGATGTTGATATTATTCAAATGATAAATCCGGAAGAATTTATTAGAAACCAAACTCCAGAATCTGCAGAATCCGTCTTTGAGTAGGTCAAAGTGCTGCAAACTGAAGGTTCATGAAAACCTTATCTTTTTATATTTTTGATGTTTTTATTACATACGGAAGGTTACGAGACAAAATAGAGGAGGAAACGGAGGCCAGGTGGGGCCACACCCACCCTAGGCGCGGGCCCCAGCTGGCCGCGCCTACAGGGGGTGTGAGCCCCCTAGAGCCCGTCTCCGCCTCGTTTTCGCATAGTACCTTCCTCATGCATTGAAACTTCATAATATATAAACCCCCGGATCCCCGGAGGTTCGTATATCGTGTTCTCGTCATGTTTCTGTTTCGATCTGTTTCTGTCAGGAAGATTCTCATTTTTGGAGCCACAAAGTATTCGTCTGGATCACCCATGGAGGATTCCTCCGCGGATTCTATCAACCCGTACATGTATGAGTTGAAGATTCATCCCAAGGAGTTAATTCTCAAGGATGGGAAGGTGCAGATGAAAGAAGTTCAAGGCCCTAAAGAAGAAGGCAGTCTGGAAGACAGGATGGAAGCACTGGAGCAAGAAGTTTTCAGGTACAAGAAGATGGTGGAACGCAAAGTGGATGTAATCCATAAGATAAGTTCAGAACTCATTGCCAAGCACAAGGAGGAGGTTGCTGAGCTGCGAGATGAAATCCTCTCACTCCATCAGACCACCAACCAATTACAAGCACAACTCTACGACATACAAAATCAAAACTGTGAGTATGAGGCTAGATTTAATCACATAAGCTCTGCTGCTAGTTTCATGATTGTGGAAACCAAGACATCCTTTGTGGATGGGGAGCCTTTACCTTGGAAGTCTGACAATGACAAGAGAACACCACCACCACCAAAGGAGTAATTCTTCATCAGGTTTGGCATCCCCTTGGCTTGTTCCAAGCTTGGGGTAGTGTCGCGGTATCACATCATTATCTTTTATCTTTTTACCTTTTTAGTAGATTCATATCTTGGGTAGAGAAGTTATCTTATAGGTTGGTTTGCATATGGAAGTATCTCTCCTTTAGTTAGTTATCTATGTATCCCTTGGTGTGAGTGCCTTTATGGAATATTAATGAGAAGTTTCATCTTTTACTTTTTGCACTTCTTATTTTAGTTTGCAATCTCTATTATATGATTGATCTTGTTGATCAGTATTGGTATCACTTTGGGAGAATCAAGTAGATCTAGATTGGTTTTGGCAAACCGAGTTCTGGTCAGTAGCAACACTTTTTGAGGTTTGAAAGGAAAAGAGAAAAAGCTTATAGGTATTTGTATCACTTATTTTCTTTCTTGATTGGCTCATAAGCTTAGTATTCTTTATTTAAGATCTTTTGTGTCTTCAAGGAAGATTGCATGTTTGGCTTTATCACTTGTAGGTTTGCTTGTTTCCTTCAACTCTTTTGCTTGCTACCCAGCCTTGCTAGCCAAAAACATGTTTTGAGAGGGCATTCTTCTCATGCATCCAACCCCCTTTGAACCAAAACCCGTGCCATTTGTGTCCACCATATCTACCTATTAGCATTATTGCTATTCCAAGTAAATTCTCAAGATTCATCTATCTTTCGAATTAAAAATTATTTTGTTATGTGAAAACTAGTTAGTAAAGCTCTCACGAACTTGATGGCACACCTTATTTTCCTGCCCCTGATAAACTTGAACTATTGTGTCATCGAAGTTGTAGCTTGTATCTATACGCTGGGATTAGCAGAACCGTGCTGTCACGGGGAACGCTTTCAACACCAGTAAATACATACCCAGTTGATATCATGCTCTTTTGTTTGCGGATGTTGTCGGTGTGAAATAAAAGCGGAGCTTGTAAGTTCATGGAGTTATGTATGTGTGTTAGAGAAACACCTGGGCCGCTAGCCTAAACCATGCCTAATCATGGTGGAAACTTGCAGCAACACCATAGTGAGCAATCTATGAAGCTTTCTTATAAAAAAAGAAACATATTGAAAAGAGGAAAGAGAGAAAAAAGCGCCATTTTCCCATGGCAAATAAGAAGATTGC
Organism: Avena longiglumis; assembly: GCA_030063025.1. Lineage (NCBI taxonomy): Eukaryota > Viridiplantae > Streptophyta > Magnoliopsida > Poales > Poaceae > Avena > Avena longiglumis. The sequence continues at coordinate 486,016,971 of CP125975.1, read as the reverse complement.
TGAGATGCTCACTGTCTGCTTGCCTTGTCATTTTGATTATGGGATAGCTCCTGTATCATATGCAAGGGGTGCCCCATTGGCGGTTCTCTATGATACACATGTATTTACTATGACAAGAACTTACCGGTAACTAAAGTTGAGTAGCATGAGGAGTGGCCCTCGCACTCAAGTGACATGAGATTGCCAACTTATATTTTGTCAAACATATACTCCATCTTTGTCACTTTAACCTTAATCACCTCAAGATGCTTATGATAGGGGCAATGAGTGCTCAAAGCTAGTAAGTACCATAATCTTTTGGAAGCTCTTTATGAACTTCAAATCCTTGCTTCCCTCTATGAAGGGCCTTTCCCCTACTTCTAAGTTAAGTCAGTAAACCTATTCCTCTCTATCTCCAACAAGCATTTGAGTTGTTGTGTTTTAAGTATTCATATGATGATTTATTCAATCTTGTTCTTTATCTTCCTTGTTTGCATAAGACTCTTATCTATTGAGTATTACTTTGAAAGCTATCATTGTGAAAAACCTTTTATGTTTGAGCAAAAAGTACTCCTGTTGTAAACTTATTTACAAAAGATTTATTTGAAAACTGTTTGCCAACTGTTCTCTGACCAAGAACAAAGCTTGCCAATCCCAATTATGATTTATCTTTATGCATCTTTATTGTGACTCCTATACTTGTTGCAAGCTAAGTTATATAATGGTGAGTTCTTTCTTCTATGAGTTGTGCATTGGTAAGTGTGATGCTTCTTATCCGTATTCTTTTATCGACACTTCACTCCATAAACCTGTGGACATGTTTACTGAGCTTAGTTTTCACTTGGGGACAAGCTAAGGTCTAAGCATGGGGGGAGTTGATACATCCAATTTGCATCACCATTCTATATCATAATTTGCCTCTATTCATTGATATATTTCATATTTAGAGGTGTTACTTATGTCTTTTCATCTGTTTTTGCATGATGGATGATTCTTGGAGGATGAACTACCGGAGTCAAGATTATGATGGAAAAAGCGGCGTTTTGGTGAAATTTCGCGAAGATCGGAAAAATACCAGAAAACTATAGAAAATCCTATTTTCCTAGAAGACGAAGAATGCTAGAAGGGGAGGCGGAGTTGGGCCACAGGGGGCCCACACCCCCTAGGCGCGGGCCACCCTAGGCCGCGCCTACAGGGGGTGTGGCCCACATGGCCCACCTCTAGCTCCGCCCTCTCGCCTATATCTTATCCTCAAAACCCTAATACACGGGAAGGGACCACAGAAAGATTCCGCCGCCTCTGCGGGACGGAAAACACCGAGAGAGAAAGAGTTCTCCGGTAGACAGATTTCTGCCGGGGAAATTCCTTCCCGAAGAGGGGAGATCGTCGCCATCAACACCGTCATCAAGCTAGACTTCATCGGGATCATCATCATAATTCACACCATCATCTCCACCAACACCATCATCTCCACTCCATCCCGTTGTAACAATTGTGTTGAATCTTGCATAGTTCTTAGGGGAAACTTTCCCGGTGTTGATTACTATTGTAGTTGATGCTTGTGAGTGGAACCATTGGATTATTGTTTATGTTCAGATTGTTATCCATCACCATATCATATTTGATATTGATCCATATGATGTCTCGTGAGTAGTTCGTTTAGTTCTTGAGGACATGGGAGAAGTCATGTTGTTAGTAGTGGATTTGTGTTGAGGTATTATTCAATAGTTTAATATTTAAGTGGTGGTTCTATTCTTATAGTGGTGTCATGTGAACATCGACTACATGATACTTCACCATTTATGGGCCTAGGGAAATGCATTGTGTATTTGGCTACTAATTGTGGGGTTGCCGGAGTGACAGAAACCTGAACCCCCGTTAGGAAACCATTGCACAAGGGAGTGTAGGATCTCAGAGTTTAAGGCTGTGGTTAGGTTTATACCTTAATTTCTTTCTTGTAGTTGCGGATGCTTGCAAGGGGTTTAATCACAAGTATGTATTAGTCCAATTAAGGTCGGTACATTAGCATAGGTTCACCCACACAACACTATAAAACCAAAGAAGAGAAGCGAAAGCACGTGACAATATTCCCATGAGAACGTTTGGTCCTCATTAGTATTTCCACCGGCTTGTCCTTTGCTAAGAAAGGATTGGGCCACTTTATGCAATTGTTTTATGTCTTTATTTACTTGCACTTTATTTCTTTGCTTTATCAGAAAACCCCTAAAAATCCGTTTGCTAAGTATTTACAGAGATTTCCGGCTCCATACCACTAGTCAACACCTTCTACTCCTTGTTGGGATCGATACTCCTATTTATTGAAAGTACTATGATACACCCCCTATACTTGTGGGTCATCAGTTGGAACCCCAAGAGGAAGGTATGATGAGCAGAACATCAAGTTTCCCTCAGTTATGAAACCAAGGTTATCGAACCAGTAGGAGTAAGGAAACAACTCCAAGGTGTTGCTAGCAACTTGGAACCTGCACAACACAACCACAATACTTTGCCCTAACTTAAGTGAGGTTGTCAATCTCACCGGTTTGCTGAAAACAAAGGATTAAATGTATAGTGTGAAAGATAGTAATTGCTTGCAGAAAGTTAACAATAAAGGGTAAACAGTAGATGGTATATCAATGGTAAGGAATGGACCGGGGCCATAGTTCACTAGAGGTGTTCTCCATAAGATAAATAACATGCTAGGTGAACAAATTACAGCGGGGCAACTAACAGATTGAAAATGCATAACAATGCATATACTAGACATCTTTATTCCTACGAGATTTGTTTGGGCATTACAACATAATACATAGACCGTAATCCAACTGCATCTATGACTAATAATCCACCTTCATGTTATCATCCGAACCCCTTCCAGTATTAAGTTGAAAGCAACAGATAATTGCATTAAGCAATGTGTGTAAAGTAAATAACATAATTGCCCTTGGAAAAAGGATTGTTGTTTTCTCCCTAGTAGCAATAACACATCTACAACCTTAGAAGTTTCTGTCACTCTCCCAGATTACTAGAGGCATGAACCTACTATCGAGCATAAATACTCCCTCTTGGAGTTACAAGCATCTACTGGTCCAAGATAGCTACTAGAAACAGAGAGCATGCAAGATCACAAATAACATAGACATGATAGAATCAATAATCAATCTGACATAGTACTCAATATCCATCGGATCCCCGCAAACAAAACATGTAGGATTACAAATAGATGATCTTGATCATGAACATATCTCACAAGAAGAAACTACCATCTAGCTACTATATGGACCCATAGTCCAAGGGTGAACTACTCACGCATCACTCCGGAGGCTGGCATGGTGATGAAGAAGGCCTCCGATATGATCTCTCCCCTCCGGCAAGGTGCCAGGAAGAGCTTCAGATCCCCCGATCTAGGGATGGAGATGGCGGCGGCTACAGACTGTTTCGTGGAAATTTGATCGGGTGCTTAGGGTTTCTGCATTGGGGTGCTTATATAGGCGAAGAGGCGAGGTTGGTGGGCGCCCGAGGGGCCCACACCATGGGGCGGTGTGCCCTAGGGGGTGGCTGCGCCAGCCCTAGGTGTGGCCACCTCATGGCCTCAATTCGTCTCCCCTCCGGACTCCGTGTTCCTTCTGGTAAAATATTGACTTTGGCTTTTGTTCCATCCAATTTCGAGAATATTTCTTTACTAGCTTTTCTGAAACCAAAAACAGCAGAAAACAGGCAACTGGCACTGCGGCATCTTGTTAATAGGTTAGTTCCAGAAAATGTATAAAAATACGTCAAAGTATAAACAAAACATAAGAAAGTTGATATAAAACAAGCATGGAGCATAAAAAATTATAGATACGTTTACAACGTATCATTGATCGTTTTGAGCATGGCGTCAATGATGTCTTGCTTGGTGCGGTTGGTGAGATTAAGGATCAACCTCTTCTTCATATCGGTGGCGAGCTTGTCTTTCCCCACTATGGTGGCGGGTTTGCCATGTCAGGAGTGTGAGCTTTAGGACTCGCCATGTATACTTGAGGAGCGAGTATGGAACGAACTTGAAGATCTTGAGTGATGTCCACTCCTTTGGCTAGATTAGTGATGTCGTCTTGAATGCCCGACATTTGACGTCTCAACAAGGTGAAGTCGTTGTGTACGTCATCAAATTGTTCGCCCAATCTTCTCTTAATCCGCTCAAATCTTTGGTAGGCTCCCTCTTACAATATCTAATGAGCATGTTGTGAGACATATTGGTCTCCACCATCGAACTATGGGTCATATCCCATGCTTGCATTTCTTTACCTAGACATTATCTCACAAGACCAAAAGTATTATGGTGGATAATGAAAATAAACTATTGGGATAGTATCACATTGGTGATATAGGTCGAGGTCAACCAAAAATGCAAAACACAAGAGACACACACAAAATGCTTATGGTGTAAGGTTAGGAGGGTGGGTAGCAAATGGAACGACCAAACAAAAAGGTTATGTCAAATGTGGTTAAAATCCAACAACAAACCAATGTCAAATTGAAAGGTCAAAAAAGGGTGACGAAGACCTATGACTAAACACACATGTGAAGATAAATGGGGTTAACATGACTATAGGGATGATCTATAAACAAATAAAACTATCGAATACTAGTTCTCGGTGTCGTGCGAACACAAGGAGAGACAGTAGCTAGTTTTCCCAAAAAGTTGAGAAGCAAAAAATTTGTACACTTTCCTTGTTCTTACTATTCTCATTCTTGCAGGCTTTGATACTCTATAAGGTGTTGGGAGACACTCTTTTTCCTTCTATATTTTCTTCTTTCTCTTTTTTGTATATTTTCATTTCTTTTTTGGAAACGGAAACGACTTATAGTTTTTTCTTAGCACACTGTTATTATCAAGATAATCGCACAATGCTTCGACAAACATAAGAAAGCTACTATCGGTAGGATAGCTAACACACAAAGGAAGAGGGGGTTAGCAAGGTGGTGCAAGTTATACCCTTGGTATGCTTCGTTGACGAACTTGCAATTGGTGGTGTGGGGAGTTCTTGTGTTCTGTGGTGTCAATGTCGATCATGGATGATGTTGCGGAAGCTTTTGTTTGTTCATAGACACACAAACGAAACACAAACATCAAGGGATATCAGAAAAACAGAAAAGAGGCAAAACTAGAGGTGGAGGTTGGATACTCTGGTCTTGAGGTTCGGATACTTTGTCAATCTAGAGACTCCGGTGTGTTAAGCCCGGAGACTCTGGTATTTCTCAACATATTCATGCTCGGGCAGAAAACCAGGCCTTCAAACCTCAAATCCGTGTGAAAATGGGCCAAATTGGGCAGGAAAAAATGCACGAAAAGGTAGACCAAGTACAAAGACAAGACTAAAACTGCAATCAAAACAAAACTGCAATGAACTCATCAAAAAAAGAGATCGATCCAAAAATAATTTGGGGCTATATTTTTAGTATTTTTAAATTTATGGTGGAAACTAATGGGCTAAGAAAATGCAATGAAATACATTCTAGGGTTTCTAGGAGGGTGTGGGGGCATATATAGGCCATCACATAAACAGGGGCAATCTGGGCATAAAGACATATATGGGGCGTTACATGGGCTAAGGCCCAACGAGTTTAAGTCATGCTGAGTCGTTAGGGCTGGAGTGTACGGTGTGGGCAGGTCAGAGTCTCCGGTCTAGGCTTCAGCGGGGCGGAGTCTTTGGGGAAGTCTCCGGATCTTCTCTGGATCGAGTACTAGGAGAAACACACTCCAGGGTTTGGATGGGAAGTCGTCCACCTGGAGACTCCTGTTTGGGAGGAGCGGAGATTCCAATGTCATAGGGGAGTCACCAGGCTGGAGACTCCGGTGTACAGAGGACAGAGACTCCGGTCCTGGAGCTGCTACTTCTTGCGTATTCTCTTCCATACATCTTGCTTGGGGGTCTTTCCTCCTTGGGCATCCTTTTCATCTCCTCTTGGAATCATGATCATGGGTATGGACCTAGTCATAAGATGGACATTTGTCTCAAGTAGCATTCCATTCAAGTGAATACTAGAGGACGACAAGTGATGGAAGAAATTCACCTTAGGTGCATTTATTGGAGTAGCATGATTTGGTTCAATGGATAGCATAGTGATTGCCATATGATGGGCTGCATCATAACTTGTCGATCCTTCAATGCAAATTGATTGAAGCCTGTCATTATGCACGTCTTAAAGCTACATCGCTACTCTATTCCATGCACCTTGCCTATCGCAATAACACCCACTGGAAGACGACGTATACAACAAAAAAACAATTTGTATGTTGTCCTCTTATCTTCAAAGCGGCACCACCCGATGGATCAGGAGTTGCTAGAGAGGGGCTCTAGTAATCCGGGAGATCGAGGCTCGTGAGGTGGCGGTTCACGAGGAGTACTACCACCAGTAGTTTGTTGTGTTGGATAACTCCGGCAGCGAGTGAGCTCGCCGGCGCCACCGCATCCTAGATGACCCGGGTGAGAACTACCACAGTGGCCTACTTTTGTATCTAAACCGTAGATCTACTGGGATGTACCAAACTTGCTAAGTTGATCTAGTTCTGAACTAGTTAAAATTATGTATGAGAACTCGTGTATGAACTATATCATGTGTTGAAAACAAGCGCCAACAGTTTTGCAAAATTTGCAGAAACTATTTGCGGCTCTGGCAGATCTTAATTATATTCATATTGCAAATAACAAGACACTTTTGTGGTACAACAAAATGGAGTATCTGCCAGAGATGTTATAAGGCATACTTCCGGCAGCTCGGAAGATCGAGGCTCGCGAGGCGGCGCTTCACGAGGAGTACTACCACCACCATTTTTTCGTGTTGGATATCTTCGGCAGCAAGTGCGCTCATTGGCGCTGCCGTGTCCTAGATGACCCTGGCGAAAAACTATCCTGGTGGCCTACTTTTGTATCTAAACCCTAGATCTATTGGGATGTACCAAACTAGCTAAGTTGATCTAGTCCCAAACTAGTTAAAGTTATGTATGAGAACTCATGTATTAACTATTCTTTGTGTTGAAAAGAAGATCCAACCATTTTCCAAAATTTGCAGTAACTATTTTTTGTATCTGTTCTCGTAAATCATATTTTCATATTAATACCGCAAGCCACCTTTTGTGGTACGACATTATGTAATATCTGCTCGAGATGCTCTAAGACATACTTCCTCACGGCCCCACTATATTATTACTAACTAGATGAAACATGGCGAAGGTGGCTTTAGTAAAGATAGCCATGACGACAAATTAAAGTGGTTGTTGCAGGTCTACACACCCATTTTTTGGAGGAAGATGTATATATATACACGGTTGGAGATATATTCACATCCAAATGTATGTGCCTCTAGTTGCAAAATTCCTCCTAGGGAGTAACAAGAACTAGGAGAGAAGGGTTGATATTAAGACCTTTTTTTCTACCAAAATTGCTTCTACGTAATTAGGAATGTATGGGCTTGTGATGCATCAGGAATTCATCCAATTCAGCTTGCTGAAAAGCTTGTTAATGTATGTTTTGCTTTTCTCCTAAATTATATTTCCTCGCCACCTGTAAGAAAAGTGGTTCATTAGGAAGCCGAGTTGGGTGGCCTTCTTTGTTGGCTCTATCAGGAACGCACCACAAGCCGCAGCCATCTTGTTAAATTGGTACACTGAGCAGGGGCAGGGGATCACAGAGGCAAGCTGGCGATAACAGGCAATGCGCAGTCGCGGCCATGCAGGCATGTACGAGAGCATCGAGCTTCCTTTCTAGCCGTGGCCCGAAGATTGGGGGCTGACCGGCTGAGTGACAAATATTTGTCGGTTCGATTAAATTACGTACTTGTGACAATTAGGTACTAGGTGTATTAGTAATACAGTATTACACTAAGATTACACTAAGATTCATCATGCTACCAGCTTTCCTTGTGGCCTTGTGGGTAGCGTGACATCCTAAAAAAAACTGAGTACAGTGGATGAGTTACAAAACACAAATTACACTATGCAAAATAAGTGTCTCTGTTCTGCCCTAAGTACAGTGGAATCCTAAAAAAACAAAATGGACCAGCTGCAAAATATAGCATTCTAAAAAAAGCCCTGTATTTATGTAAATTCCTAGTACTCTGAAAGGTTGTGGTTTTGACAAGAACATGAGCACATGATTCCGACTTGTAGGACAAAACTACACATCAATGAAACTAAAATCGAGGAATACTTGCAATGTCACTAAGATGTCGTTTGACACCCAGTTATTCATCTTATTTAGTAGAAATAAAATGAATACGTGGATTCATTTCATTTATATTATGATTCCATAAACAGCCGCATGTTTGGCTGTCATTGGAATTTAGAAATGACGGGTCTAAAATAGGAATCAGATTTATACATGAAGATATTTCGATGTATTTGCCAAATAAAATGAGGTCCAATTTCATATCAACCAAACAACATAGAAATAGAATTGCAAAATAAATTCCATGATTTCAGGCTCAAATGATGGATACCAAACGACCTCTAAAGGAATTGCCTAGAAGAATACTGGGTAAGTTAGTTGTAGTCTACGCGTGCAGCCGAGCTTGTCAAGGCTCAAAAAATGGTCCGTGAGGTATATTACAGTCCCGGGTTGAGAAACACCTGCTCCTCATTTCTCATCCAAGATGCGTTGCCGGAAGTCCGAAACCATGCGTGGCAGGCCTTGCTCAGGGCTCAGTGAGACTGTCGGCTTCCAATGGAGAAGAGATTTGGCCTTCGAGATGTCATGCTTTCTTAAGTGTGGATCATCTGCCGTGTTCAGTTTAAATAAAACCCGCACTTGGGTCAAAACTCAAGAGGCATCGTGTGGGTATACCTCTCATAAAATGAAATGCGAAGCCACATTGTGACTTGTGACCGTGTGACTGGAGGTCATTGCAGACCCAACTACTTTGTAGTTCCTCCTAATTATTGAACTGGCCATAGTAACTCGTATGTACCCCATGCTTTCACTTGATTTAAAACGTGAATTCTATCTAGGAAGTAACAAGACAATACTTTCTCACGACCCTACTATATTGCTATTACTAGCTACATGAAACTTGATGTAGGTGGCCTGGTTAGAGATAGCCATGAGGCAGATTAATACGGTGGTTCTAGATGTACGCCCATTTTATCGAGGAATATGTCTATACATATATCCGGTTTGGAGATGTGCTCTTGTATACGAGCACTGTAGATACTTGCACAACTAAATTTGTGTGTGCTCTAGATATTTGCAGAAGTCCTCACCGGGGAGAGTGGTAAGACAATTTTTGCTTCTAGTACCTAATAGGAATGCATGGGCTTGCGATGCATCAGGAATTCATCCAATGCACCTCGATCAAAAGCTAGTTGGTGCGCGCTATGCTTTCCTCCTAAATTGTATTTCCTCGTCACACAGTGGTGGCGTTGTTCAGTAACATGGGCAATCTAGGTTTTCTCGGAGGGTGTGGGGGCATATATAGGCCAGCCACTTAAGCATGGGCAATCTAGGAATAAAGACATATATGGGGTGTTACATGGGATAAGGCCCAACGAGTTTAAGTCATGCTGAGTCGTTAGGGCTGGAGTGTCTGGTGTGGGCAGGCCGGAGTCTCTGGTCTAGGCTTCAGCGGGGCGGAGTCTTTGGGGAAGTCTCCGGATCTTCTCTGGATCGAGTACTGGGAGAAACACACTCTATGGTTTGGATGGGAAGTCGTCAACCTGGAGACTCCTATTTGGGAGGAGCAGAGATTCCGATGTCGTAGGGGAGTCACCAGGTCGGAGACTCCGATGTGGAGAGGACAGAGACTCCGGTCCTGGAGCTGCTGCTTTTTGCGTCTTCTCTTCCATGCTTCTTGCTTGGGTGTCTTTCCTCCTTGGGCATCCTTTGCATCTCCTCTTGGAATCATGATCATGGATATGGACCTAGACATAAGATGGAAATTTGTCTCAAGTAGCATTCCATTCAATTGAAGACTAGAGGAGGACAAGTGATGTAAGGAAGTAGCATAATTTGGTTCAATGGATAGCATAGTGATTGCCATATGATGGATTGCATCACAACTTGTCGAGACTTCAATGCAAATTGATTGAAGCCTGTCATTATGCACGTCTTAAAGCTACATCCCTACTCTATTCCATGCACCTAGCCTATCGCAACAGCACCCACACAGAATTCGACGTATTGTCGTGGTGGTGGCACGGCAGATGCCATGAGTAGGATAAAGTATGGGGACAATGGATGCTAGAGGGATCTGGGGAGGGAAGATGTAGTTATTTCTACACGCGAACGACTAACATACAGATCTTTATTTCTCCTCTCTTGAACTACAAGTGCTCCTTAAGCTGTACGCAGGAAGAGAATATGAACTTTACAAGCCTAACGATGTAGAATCAGACCATCCCTCCTCAAGGGTCCAAGCTCCCCCTTATAAAGGGGTGCCTTGGCTCCTCTAGGGCTGACGTGGCAAGCATATTCGAGGAATATGCTTGTCCCAATATAGTAACTCGGCGAGCTCCTTTCCGTGCCCCACCTGCATGCCTCGGGTTCCAGGACTGTCACCTCCGTGACCTCCTTATGCTCTTCTACTGCTCCGCGCCTTGTCCTTTGCGCTTGGCTCTGTTCAGATTCTTCCTAGCCCGAGGCTAGGGTTTGACTTTAGGTTCCTCCTTCTCCTGCAAGCTTCATGTTATTCGGCCCTGCCTCGCTTAACTCGGCTCGACCTTCACCTACATTATGGATTATTTGGACTTGCCCGGCCGACTTAACTCGCACGTCGGCCGAGTAACGTACATCCCCTCTTGTAAATGTCATGGTCATGCTCATCTCGGCCGACCTTTACATGATTCGGCCGATATAAACAGTAACTCAGCATAAGACCGGGGAAACTCCTTTTGGCTTCCCCCATCTTGACCCTATCCGGGGTCACCTCCCCAACATTAGTCCCCGAAGCTGGTGTGGTCCAGTCCGTACCTCGGTCGGTCCACATCAGTTTCCCAATATTCATTTCTCCCCATTTCCGAGTTACTTTCTCCTATTCGAGGTATCCGTGTAGCTTCTTGTGTACGCCTCATCCTACGTGTAACACTCATCATTATTTCTCTAGTTTTTTGTTCCTCTACGGTTCCCGCTGACAACGCTACAGTGATTACTGCGCCTGTCACGTCGACACTGCGACGCCTCGCGCACTGCATCGGTCAGGAGGCCTGATCCTCTCCTGCGTCGTGTGGTCGTCGGTGTGGCTCCACTCAGCCACGAGCGGTTCCGCCGCACGCACAATATACACGGTTATCGCCCGCACACACGATCCCACTACCGCCAAGGCCGCGCGGTTATAAAGAGGGGCACGGGGCTAGAGGGTTCACTTTCCCCCTTCGCTCGTCGTTGCCCTTATTCCTCCTCACGCCCGTGCGTCTGCTCGTGCTTCTGCGGCTACGCCATCGTCGAAATCTTTGACGGCGAGGCCACGGCTTCTCCACTCCGTCGACCCCGCCCCCCTGCATTTGCTCCGGCGCCGCCGTCGGTGAGTTTTTCTGCGGTCCCGTTGCCTAGATTTCTCCCCAGACGCATCTGCCATTTTCTAGACTTCTCGTGGCGGTTCTTTTCCGCTCCGCCGCCGTTCTTGCTTAGAGCCACGACGGGGCCCTGTACCTCCAAGCTTTGCTCCGCCGCTAGTTCCTCTTCTGTGGATTCCTCCGGCGACCCTATGTCGATTTTAGTTAGCGGCGCGCTAGTCGAGGACGACGACGTAGCGTCTGGTCCAGAGCGGGGCTCCTGGCAGGGTTCCTCGGTCACTCGTCGTGAGATCGAGTGGCTAATTAGAAGTCGTTGGATTCCTGCCGGGGTACACTGTCGCTTACCCGGCAGCGAATCGTCCCCCGTACTCAACGATGGCGAATATGTCGTCTTTATGTCTCACTTTGCCCGGGGTTTCGGTCTTCCCCTTAGCGATTTCACTAGGGAATTTCTCGATTACTTCAGCCTTCAGCCGCATCATCTTCCAGCTAATGCCATTGCTTCCCTATCTGCTTTTATCTCGGCCTCGGAAGGATACTTCGGCCTCTGGCCGTCTATGCACGTATGGTCCAAATTCTTCCAGATCCGTTCTAACGTCGTCCCAGACAAATCCCTCCAGCCCTCTGCGAAGTTACTTACTCAGTGTGGGGCCGCGTCCATCACTCCTCGGAGAAAATCCGAGTTTCCTCGTGTCGCCGGTCTTGAATCTTGCAAGAAGTGGCATAGATCGTTTTTCTATGTCAAGGATACCGGAAAGGAAGACAAGATTCGGCTCCCTGCTTTCCAAGAGGAACTGGACCTACAACCCCAGGAAGAGCCATGCTCTGGCCGAGGCCTTTGAGATTCGGGTGAAGGAGCTGACCCGCGCCGGGTTACGTGGCGAGGATCTGATGACCACCTTCGTCAGCAGCCGAATCTGCCCTTTTCAGCAACGCACGCACAAGCTCTGCTATATGAGCGGTCCTCTCGATCCCAACCGAGTCTCAACGGTCGAGCTCGATAATTATATTATTTTCAAGCGTGTCCGAGCTATCTTTAAGACGGAGATGCCGGAGGACTGGACCTGGGGACTGAAGCCGTTCACCCGCGGGAATCCGCCTCCCGAGGTAAGTTCATGCACTTATGTTTTGCCCCCCAATTGCGTTTGTGATTCCTTTTGCTAATCCCTCTTTGTTTCTTTTCTTGCAGAGATTTGCGGAGTAGAAGATTGAAGATGCCGAGGTTCTGGCCCTCCCGTGGACCGCAGATCGGAACACCCCGGATAGCGGGGAGCCTGACTCGGAGGAGTTTGTTCCCAAGTCAGACCTCGCTCCGGCTGGCGCCCGTGGCAAGACCTCGGCTCACGGGGAGGAAGGTGATTCGGACGACGTCCAAATTCTTGAGGTAGTCGCCGCAATGCCTATCTCTTATGCATTTTCGGCTTCTACTTCCCCAGCTAATCAGACCGGTCAGGTGCATGACGCCGCGCCTCTCGCCTCCCAACCTCCTGCTACCTCGAGGAAGCGTGCCGCTCCAATAGGTGCCTCTGAATTCGCTCCCAATAAGCGAACTAAAAAGTCATCCCAGCACCTTTAGAAGCGTAAAACTATGCCCGAAGTTACTGGGTACGCTCATTTTCATTTGTATTTCTTGTTTCTCCTTTTCTGTCTTTTTATTTGACTTTCTGTGCTTTTGCAGCGCTCCTCTTTCTGTTAAGCCCAGTGGTCCAAGCATGATGAGTCATACAACTCGGCTGCCTTATCCTCCGCCTCCTGAAGATAGCAGAGTTCCTAGTCCTACTCGCGTGGACTCTCCTCCTGCTCCAAGTCAAACATCACCTCGGCAAGATACACCCGTGGTTTCCGTTGCTGATGCCAACGTAACTCGGACAGTAGATCCTCCTACCGAACCCGCTGCCCCCGTCGTGAACCCCAGAGTTTCCCCCGAGACTCCTTTGGCCCCCACAGTTTCAACCGCAACTCCAACTCCAGCCGAGGATATCACCATCTAGGCGCCCTCAGAAACTATAGTTCCTCCTGTTTCCAAGGACGCCACCCCTAGTGCCGAGGTAACAGCTCCTGCCGACGCCTCTTCTAAGGCTAAGAAGGACGTCGTCACCAAACCTCCCTCATCTCAGAAAGGACTTGCCAACTCTTCTCAACCTACGATTGCTGATGCGCTCCGCAAGGGGGTTTCCTCTGCTAAGACCGCTGTCACCCCAGCCGCTGATACTCATCTCACTCTCCACAAGAGTCCCGCGGCGGCGGTGGTTACACAACGCGTCCGAGGTAAAGTCCTGACTCGTACTGAGAGTGGGAACAGCCTCGGCTCCTTGGTTGAGTATGCAAATAATTGGAACGCTGCTGATCAGCTCGAGGGCAATCCAAGCATTCAGCCATTTCAACTCTCCGACATCAGCAGTCGCTTGCATCTGGCTGCCAAGATCGTGCTTGACAGCGATAAGATGAACGAGGTAATTGTTTTTATTGACATTTGATTAGTTATTCGAATGATATTATATATACTCTAGTCCCCGAAGCTTGCAACCGAATAACTTGTTATTCGTTTGGAAGCTTTATTAGTCTTTGCCTGATTCGATCCGTCTTAGTGTTCGAATATCCAGTCACCTAGATGTGAGTTAGGCTTTGCTTGATTCTGATCTGTCTTAGCTTCGAATATCCAGCCACCTAAATCTGAGTTAAACTTTTCTTGATTCGGATCTATTTTAGCTTCGAATATCCAGCCACCTAGATCCGAGTTAAGCTTTGCTTGATTCGGATCTGTCTTAGCTTCGAATATCCAGCCAACTAGATCCGAGTTAAGCTTTGCTTGATTCGGATCTGTCTTAGCTAGGAATATCCAGCCACCTAGATCTGAGTTAAGCTTTTGCTTGATTCGGATCTGTCTTAGCTTCGAATATCTCACTGCAATTTATTTTTTCGCTTAGGTTGCTCATGATCGGCGGACCGCCGAATTCCAAAGGCTGCTTTTCGCACACAAGAAATTGCAAGAGAAGTATGAGAAAGTTGTTCCCGTGGTGAAGAAAGCTGGTAATTTAACAAACTTTTGTATTGTCCCTAAAGCTCTTAATATTTTCGACTTGAGGTGTTAGCTCATTTTGCTGGTAAACAGGTAATATCAACAATCTTCATATCCGTCTTGAGAAGAAAGTCAAGGCCCTGGAAGGTTAGTTATCCTTTCTCTTTACTGATTCCCGTTTGAGATTTATCTTGGGTTTCTTATAACCTTCTGGCTTTGGTATAGCCGATTTACAAACTCTTGCAGCGTCACATCAAGATTGCATACCCATGCCTGATATGATGCTGCATTTTTTTAGAACAAGTCGCTACTCATTCGGCGCAGCTGAAAGAGAAAGATGACGAGATAATTCGCTTGCGCGCCGAGGTGGAGTCCCTTGAGCTTTCTCAGAAATCTGAGTTAGAGAAAGTTGATCAGGAGTTCTCCGAAGAGAAGAATCAGCTAAGTATGCAGTTGCAGAAGGATAAAGAACTCCTCGAGGCTGCCGAACTTAAGACACGGATGATGAGCGAGGAAATCACTCGCTTTGAGAAGACCAAGGTTGATTGGGCTCAAGATCTTCAGAAAATGCTGAGCTATATTCATCGTAAGTCTCTAACCATGGCGGAGTTATCTTCTTCTCTTTCTTACTTTTGACTGATATACTTTTATTTTGCATAGACCATTTTCCGGAAGCTAAGCCCGTGAGCTCTAAAGCGGTGATTAATGCTCGCGTGCGCCGAGGTGTCCCCGCAGATGCGAGCCCAGAATACTCGATGGAAGACTTCTTGGTTGCCGTTGGCGCTCCCGTTGGTCCGATGAAGATTATGGGCAGGGATTTGGTGCAGGCAGCCATTCGGGCCTACCATGTTCTCTGGCCGAATACTTCTGGAACTCCTGATATTGATGAGATCAAGATACTGGTGGAAATATTAATGGCATCCCAGAACGAGTTAAATCTCTGGAGGGAATCCGTTGGACGGGCTGGTGCTGATATGGCGCTCACAGTCATTATGTCTTGGTACGAGGATATTTCGCTTGATACCTTGATAAACTTGCGCACTGGCTCCCGTTGGGTTGAGGATCCAGAATTCGTCGCTCGCCGACAAGCTCGTGCCTTCCAGCTTGTTGAGTATGCTGATGTGCATAACTAGATTGAAGGGCCGAGTTTTATTCCCAACCCATCGGATGACGTCGAAGTCGAAGATGCCTGTGATAATAGTTTGGCCGATCAGGACAAGGGTGAGGGCGACTCGGACAACTCTGGTGATTCCAGCGCCAGCTCGGATGGGGAGGGCGATGCGCGATCATCTTCCAAAGGTACTGGGCACTCTCAAGCTCAACCTAACGTTTCTCAACAGCGCCGGGCTTCCCCCGAAGTCGCTATTGGTTCTATGGAGGACGAAGTAACTTCCGCCGAGGTGCCGTCTACCTCGGAGCGCCTAGTGCCCGACCAAGTCGCTGCCCCTTAGGTTCAAAAAAATTTAAGTTATTTCTTATCCCCGGTATGCCAGGCGTATGATGCGTGTGAAACAATTGTCCGACTTTCTGTGTGGTATGAACCCCTTTTGCCTTTTGCCGCTGAGGCACATATGATGGTGATCGTTATTACTCTGTTTAAACAGATCTTGTTGGTTTAAATCTTTGCTTTGGTGGCCTTCAATCTCATAAGTTCGGATTGTGTGTTTTCATTTAACCCACCTTAGTTCGGCGTTTAATATTGCCTGGCCTTTATAAATTCGATGGCTCAACCATTGTGTTCTTGATCTCTATCCGAGCTATAAATCTCGAAGCCCATATTTGGGGAAAGCGAAATAATATCGTTCAAGGTAGCTTCTGACCTATCGTTCGGGGTGCCGAAGTTTAATACCCATTTTTGTAACATGTGACCATCATGGGACAATTCCCTAGTCAGTGCTCTAGAAATCGAGGTTTTAATGCCTAATTCGAGATAAGGGATAATATGTTATAGGCCCCGAGTTCCCTGCTCAAGGTCCTGAAACTTAACACATAATTCAGGAATAAAAAATAACGTTGGGCAGTCCCCGTGTCACTGCTCAAAGTGCATAACTCAAAGTGCCGAGGTTTAGTACATACCTAAAAATGTGAAATAATATAGGGCAGTGCGCGAGTTACTGCTCAAGGTGCCGAGGTCTAATACATCACTCAAAATGCGAAATAACATAGGGCAGTCCCCGAGTCATTGCTCAAGGTGCCGAGTGTCGTGGTGGTGGCACGGCAGATGCCATGGGTAGGCTAAAGTATGGGGCCAATGGATGCTAGTGGGATCTGGGGAGGGAAGATGCAACTGATTCAACACTCAAGTGGTTAAGGCAAAGATCTTTATTTCTCTTCTTTTGGGTTACAAGTGCTCCTCGAGCTGTATACAGGGAGAAGAGATGAATCTCTCCAGCCTAACGGTACTAAAAAGAGTCGATGCCCTCCTCAGGGTCCAAGCCTCCCCTTATAAAGGAGTGCCTTGGGTGCCCTTAGGGCTGATGAGGCAAGCATATTCGAGGAATATGCTTGTCCAAAAATAGTAGTTCGGCGGCCTCCTTTCCATGTCGCCCTTCTAACGACGGCAAGGCTCCAGAGGACCCCTCCTGCGTGCCTCGGGCTCCAGGACTGTCACCTCCGTGACCTCCTTCTGCCCCTCTGACGCTCTACATCTTTGTCTCTTGTGCTTGGCTCCGCTCTGATTCCTTCTAGCCTGCAGCTATAGTTTGACCTTGGGTTTCTCCTTCTCCTGCAAGCTTCGTATCACTCGGCCTTACCTTACCTTGCGTAACTCAGCTTGTCCTTCACCTGCATCGAGATCACTCGGGCTAACCCGGCCGACCCTCGCAGTAACTCGGCTGGGTAACTGCGTGATACACATACACGGGCTTCTTGCCTCCGTACCTCGACCGACATATTCATGATTCGGACAACCTAGACCGTAACTCGGAAACCAGACGGGGATTGTACCTCTGTCTTTCCCCGTCTCTGACCTACCCGAGGTGTCGTGGGAATGGTCACGACAGACGCTGCAATCGGCAGCGAGTAGTAGAACGAGGGGCAAGGGCGGCCAGCCATCTGCGGTGCGAGATGAGGGCAAAGACACAGGGTTTACCCAGGTTCGGCCCCCCGGAGGGTAAAGACCTACTCCTGCTAGATTGTATTAGGGAGGTGTTACAATGGGCGAGCTCGGCTACTGGCGAGTCGCTTAGGTGTATGAGGGAACGTGTCTCTACTCCCCCCATAGGGAGGTTTATATAGGCTCACCTCCCCTAGGGTTTACATATCTCAACCGATTCGGTTACAGCTTCAGTAGTCGTTTAACCTAATCCGACTGGGCCTATCTACTTTGGGCCTTGACTTCCGAGCTCGGTACCTTGGGCTTCAATCCACTCGCTCGCATGCCCACTGCCAGCCACAGGGCGGTCGGAAACGTCCTGCTGAGTTTACCCCAGTAGGCGTATCCCCATCAGTAGTCCCCGAGGCCGTCGTCGATTGGGCGTAAGTGGCTGCTGGCAGTCGGAGTATACGGCTTCAGAGTAGGCATCCAGTCGAATCGTCGGCGGGCTCCTGTATGAAGAAGAAAATCCGGTGAACCAAGTCGCGTCTTAGGCGAGTCGAGTCGGCGGAACGCGGTCGTGGTGATTGACCTAGCGATCCGAGTGGCTGGAGTTGGACCGTCAGGTGTGGCCATACTAGCCGTTGGGGTAATCCAACGGTAACTTTCGGCGTAATCATCGCGCGGTAACGGCCCCCTGATTTGGCGGGTAACTCCCGCTATATAAGAGGAATGGCAGGAAATCGCAGAGCCAACTGCCCACCACTTCTTCCGAGTGCGCGCATTTTCCTTCCTTTGCTCCGCGATCCAATCGACCCGAAATCCTCCGATCTCCAACCAACCTCTCGGCTATGGCCCTTCCCACCGAACCATGGGGCAGGTCCAAGTGCACGAGGGCGCAGCTGGCCTCTTCGAGGAGGCTGGAATCGCGAGCCGGCTGTTGGCGTATCCCCGCAGCCGAGAAACGACCCCAAACCCGCGAGAGGGAATTCGTCATTTCACCATCATCTCGGCGAGGGCTAGGGTTTCCACGTCTTTGTTCTTCCGCGTTTTTGCGCCTACTACGGGATCCGACCAGATCTGGGTCCCCACGATTGAGCAGCTCGCCATCTTCGTGGCGTTCTGAGTGCTACTTGGCCGCCCTACTTTCCCTTGTGGCGGATCTGCTCCATGGACGGATCACCGCGAGGCAGCGACCCAATGCTAGCCGCTGGGCGGCTTGACGCTCCAGCTCAAGTCCAAAGCTTCTTTCTTCGATCGATGCTACCGCCAAGGCAGAGCGATCGGAAGAAGTCATGGTTCTACGTGGCGGCGACCCGGAGGGCGAGGTGGCGATCCCGCGGTACTCGCCAATCGTTCGAGCCGCGCCATCTCCAAGTCGGCAAGCTCCCCGACGACCAGGATGGTCGACGAGATGCTCGGCCATCCGTGGTCGAAAAAGAAGGGCCGGACAATAAACTTGTATAATTGCTGGCTTGGCGACGGCTCGTTCCACTGCAACGCGACCACTACATGTATCGAGACACGCCGGGAGACTCGGCGAAGGCCTGCCTCGATGAGTGGAAGCCGGAGGATTATCTCCCGCGTTGAAGAAGATCACCCAGCGGTGTACACGGATGCACAGGCCGGTTGCCCTACACCGCTGAAGCGTCCGGCTCAACGGTAATTTCTTTACCTTGTTCGCAGTCGCAGCGTATGCAGTCGCGGTAATTCTGATTCTGTTTTGTATTCATCGCAGCTATTCCAAGTGGTGGAAGGGTGGCTCCCACCTTCTGATGGTGAGAGCCCGGGGCCATCCGCCCAGGACATAGGCGAATCGCCACCAGAGGGCAACGAGGACGACGAGGACGAGTCCGAAGAAATCGCCCGCTGGTCCGAAAAACCCGCGGCAACGCCGCAAATCGAAGCGGCGAAGCCTCGGCGTCATGATGACGACGACGAGCTCCCGAAACCACCTCGCGCGCCACTCCTTCGAAGAAGAAGAAGAAGGAAAAGGCGAGGGCCCCGAAGAGGAAAACGGTTGCCGAGGATGGCCTCGCCGCGCCGCACTCGACGAGCAGCTCGATGCGCGCGCCCAGCGACAACCGCTGACACGCCGACCGTGGAAGTGCCGCTGGCCTCGATGCCTCCGCCATTCGCGCGCGGTCTCAGGCTAGGAAGGCTCGGCGCGGCGACTTCGCCTCAGGAGGTTCCGATTGGCGGCCGCCCGCAAGGAGGCTCCGGTATGGCTCCAATTCGAGAAGCCCCGCCGAGGGTGTCCCAGGCGCCAGCAGCCTCGGCGACGAAGAAGCCGTCCGTGTCTTGGGCACGACGTCCTGGAATCGGGCTCGCCGCCAATCGGGCCCGAACTGGAAAACCGCCGCCTTCGTGCAGGCTCGTTTCATCGATCGCCAAGTGAGCGTTCACCTTCCTATTTTTCATAACTATTTCGATTGTCTTTATTGATTCGATTGATGCGGACCGGAGTGAAAAAGATGGGCCACCGACCGTGGCGGTACCCTCCGCCGCGAGGAGGATCCTTCCCGCAAGAGGAAAGCGGGACGAGGTCGCCGCCGGATGGCAGCAAGAAGGCCAAGGGCGGCGACATCGTCCATCTCGGCGACACGGCGGTCGCGCCGGCGGACCAGCGGTGGGCAGCCGCGTCTCTGAAGGAGGGCGTTTCCTTGCCTAGAACGGAGGCGACTTCCTTTGAGCGGGTGCTTATCGCTACCTTCCCCGCTTCGTGACCAAGGCGGCCACGGCGGCGGCTGCGCGAGCCTCGCTCCGGGACCGCCGATCTGAAGTCGACCAGCGTGGCACACGCTGCGTTGCGTCCGTGACGCGATACAACTCCATGGCATGCTTGGTGCAGCCATCCGGTACATCCGGTCCCGAGGATCGGGTCGGTGCTTTGCAGCGCTTGATTCTTATAATTTCTCGTCTTTATTTTTGCATCCGGTCCGAGTGCGCGCGCTAAATTTTAGCGGTGGGCACTTAGGAATTCTTGATCGCCGGTCCCGAGTGCGCCGCGCTAAATTTAGCGGGTGGGCACTTAGGAATTCTTGATCGCCGGTCCCGAGTGCGCGATCGCTAAATTTCAGCGGTGGGCACTTAGGAAGTTCGTTTACCGACTTTTGATGATATGCAGGGTCTGCAGCTTGAGTCGGCGGACCGATTGGTAAACAGCGTCTTGAGAAGGAGCCCACCATCCGAGGCGAACAAAGAGCTTCAGGCTGTTGCGAAGGCGAGGAAGCTCGCCAGATCTTGTCCCTGCTGGTGAGTTGGTGGCGGCGCGATCCGCCTGGTGCTTTTGAACAATAGTCGCCGACCTCGGCGAACTGCGGAAGCGAGAGAAGAAGCGGCTCGGCGGGCGACTAAGCTAAGCCGCCATTGCGGAGGAGGATCGCAAGGTGTCGGAAGTCCTTATTGCTGGGCTTCGGCGACCACACGCCGCTTGCTTCATCACGGGACTCGCCCGCCGTTGCTTGGTGAGTGCATCTTCCTTCGTTAGTTGTGGTTTTGTGGTGTCCGTCGTACTCATCATTGTCTCCTTCGCAGGTCGCGTTATTGGTAGCCAAGAAGAAGCGAGCTCGCGACGCGAGGCGTCGTAAGCATGCTCGTCGACTTCGGACGCCGTCGGCGATGCATCCGCCTACCTTCAAGAAATGTCGCCCATGGAGGTTATTCCAGCGACCTTGTTGAGGTGTGGGAATATTTGGAGAAGGCGCCCATGATCGTTGAGTTCATGACGGTCGGCGTTTGGCGTGGAGCGTCGACGATCGAGCCTTGGACTCGCCCACTTCCCCGAAGATTTCGACGTTGACGATGTGACGAGTGGGTATCCATCTTCGACTGGCGCGGTGGATCTGTCCGAGGTTCTCAAGTTGCAGGCGCGTGCTGCCATGTACTCGGGCGTGTGTGCAGGCGATGGGCGACCTCCTTCCCTACCGAGAGGACGGTCGCTACCGAGCGACCCCGAGCCGCCGCATCGTGACTTCAAGGTCGAGCAGCCTTTTCGCGCGGCGATGGCGGGTGAACTGACGACGTATCCATCAAACCCGTACACCTCGTTCATCCGTAATCGCCGGATCTTGGCGGTCGTCATCAAGCCTGCGAGTAGGGTGGTTTGCCTTTGAAGTGTTAGCAGCGTTTGCCACGCGGCATATTTTGTAACATAAGACAATGCGATGCGATTGAATGGGACGTCGTATCTATTTTGCTGTTCGTTTGTGTGCTTTGGATTGATTTTGGACGAGTCCTCGAGCGCCCGCCTTTTGTGGGGTTTACCTGATATGGTGTGTGTTGTTATCATGTGTTTTGTTGATTTGGTCGACTCGCCCGAGCTCGGAGAGCCAGTCGCAAGGCGACTCCCTTGAGTGCTCTGTACTTTACCGTTTTCCCGTACGCGAACGGGGTCGGGTGGCCGAGTCCCCGAGCGTGGTACTTGGTAGTTCTAGGCGCGACTCGAGGGTGGTTGAGGACTTAGCGCGTTGGCGTGAGCGCGTCACTCCTGCCTGGCCCGTGGGGTCAGTCGCGTGGCGAGTCCTGGGCATGCTCTCTTACTTGGCGTTTTCCCTGACCGATCACGACGAACTGGTATTCAGTCCCCGAGCGTGGTACTTAGCCGTTCGAGTCGCTATGCCGAGGATGCGGAGGACCAAGGTCGCTGTGAGAAGCGAGGGCAGTTGTCTTGGCTCAGAAGCCACCGAGCTAGGCGACTCCAATGGGGCTTCGGGTTGGCGTTTTTCATGGACGATGCAAGCCCTGAAGTGATTCAGTGCTCTTACACCGCACTACTTAGCCGTGCCGATCGCTGTACCAAAGGTTGACTTCTGCATTTTAGCGTACCGCTGTTATTACGAGTGCGAGTGGCACAAGTCATGGAGAGTAGGCGCAATTTGCGGTAACAGTTTCTTTTATTTCATAGCGACTGGAGAGTACATGTGTGGGGTTCTAGGAGTAGAACTTCCGGAGGAGGTTTACATTCCATGGTCGCTTGACGTCGAGCTCGCCGTCCCCGCGGACGTCGATGAGGTAGTAGGCGTCGTTGCCGAGTACGCGCCCGATAGCGAACGGGCCCTCCCACGGAGGGGAGAGCTTGTGCATGCCCTTCTTGTCCTGGATGAGGCGTAACACCAGGTCGCCTTCCTGGAAGGTGCGGGTTTTCACCCGTCGGCTGTGGTAGCGGCGGAGTCCTTGCTGGTAGATGGCGGTGCGTGACCGAGCGAGGTCGCGTGCTTCGTCGAGCTGGTCGAGCCCATCTTGGCGGGCCAGCTCGTTTGCGGCCTCCGTATAATGGACGACCCGCGGCGAGTCGTGTTCGAGGTCGGTGGGCATGACTGCTTCGGCGCCGTAGACCATGAAGAAGGGGGTGAATCCCGTCGATCTGTTAACCGAGGTGCGGATTCCCCAGATAACGGAGGGCAAATCTTCGACCCAGCACCCAGCGGTGCGCTCGAGTGGTACTTGGAGTCGCGGCTTCAGGCCGTGGAGGATTCTTTGGTTGGCTCGTTCCGCCTGGCCGTTGGATTCCGGGTGGGCGACTGACGCGAGATCGAGCCGGATGTGGTGCTCTTCACAGAATTCGGCCATTGCTCCCTTGGAGAAGTTTGTGCCGTTGTCCGTGATGATACTATTTGGGAACCCGTAGCGATATATGAGCTCGCGTAGGAATTTAGTGGCGGTCTTCCCGTCGCATTTCCGGACTGGCTTGGCCTCCACCCACTTGGTGAATTTGTCGACGGCGACTAGCAAGTGGGTGTAGCCGGAGGGGGCTTTCTTGAAGGGACCTACCATGTCCATGCCCCATACGGCGAATGGCCAAGTGATGGGGATCGTTTTGAGCGCCGAGCTCGACGCTGCGTCGATTGGCGTGCCGGCACCCGCGATCGCTGGACGATGTCGGCAGGTCGGCGTGCAGCGGTGGGCCAGTAGAAGCCATGTCGCATAGCCTTGGCGACCAGGGAGCGAGCGGCGGCGTGGTGGCCGCAGTCACCTGAGTGAATGTCGTGGAGGATTTTGCGTCCTTCAGCCGGTTGGACGCAGCGTTGGAACACGCCGGTGACGCTGCGCTTGTATAGCTCGCCGTCGATGATGGTGTAGGACTTTCTTCGGCGAGCGATCATTCGAGCGTCTGTCTCGTCTGCTGTCAGGGTGCCGGCTTCCAGGTAGGCGATGTAGGGCTTGGTCCAGTCGTCTGGCTTGGTGATGAGTGCCACCAAGGCTGCCTCTGGTTGGAGTGGGACTCCGATGTCGATCTCCCTCGGGGGAGAGACTGATGGTTTGGAGATTGTGTCGAGGAACACGCCGGCGGGTGGTGCGAGTCGAGCCGACCCGATGCGAGAGAGGGCGTCGGCCTCCTCGTTTTTCCGCCTGTCGATCCACTCGACAGAGTAGCCGGTGAAGTGGCCACCCAACTTGTCCACCTCTTGGCGGTACGCCGCCATGGTAGGGGAGATGGCGTCGCAGGTGCCGGCGACTTGCCCCGCGACGAGGTCGGAATCTCCGTAGCATCGAAGGCGATTGACGTTCATCTCCTTGGCGGCTCGCATGCCGTGGAGTAGGGCCTCGTATTCAGCCATGTTGTTGGTGCAGGGCGTGAATTCGAGGCGGAGGATGTAGCGAGCTTGTCGCCTTTGGTGAAGTCAACACTATCCCGCTCGCACCGTCCGCGTTCTTGGAGCCGTCGGGCGGTGCTCCAGAATGGAGGTACGGCGGCTTCTCGGGCTGGGCCTCCTCGATCGGCGATGAAGTCTGCGATTGCTGCGACTTAATCGCCCTTCGCTCAGATTTAATGTTGTGGACGCCGATCTCGACGGCCCACTTGGCGACCCGTCGGTCGCCTCGCGATTCTCGGATGATGTCTTGAAGTGGCGCCGAGGAGACGACCGTGACGGTGCTCCTGGAAGTAGTCGCAGCGCCACTGAGCTCAAGACCGCATACTAGCTTTTGGTATCAGGGTACACCGGGCGCGACTTCGGTGAGGACCTCGCTGATGTAGTACACCGGACGCTGAACCGGGCGCCTTTTCCTTCCTCTCGTCGTTCGACGACCATCACAAAGATCGACGACGCCGGACGCCGCGACGTAAACCAGCATAGGTTCTTTGTCGGCGGGGAGGCGAGTAGTGGTGCGCGAGTAGCACTTTTTGAGGTCGCGAGCGTCGTCCGCCTCCTTGTCCCATCGGAAGGTGGGGTTCTTGCGCATCAGCGGTATAGGGCATCGCTTTTCGCCAGGGGGATGAAGCGATCGAGAGCCGCTACTCGCCCGGCCAGCCAGACGTCACGCAGCACTCGGGTTTGCCGAGGCGATCGTGTCGATCTTTGTTGGGTTCGCCTCGATCCCTCGCTTGGAGACGACGCATTCCAAGAGTTGTCCGGCGGGTACACCGGTGCACTTGCTGGGTTGAGCTTTATCTTGTACCTTCGCATTGGCGAAGGTTTCCGCCAGTCGGCAGTAGGTCGCCTTGGCGGCGGATTTCACGACCACGCCGTCGATGTAGACGTGGATGTTGCGGGCAATTTGGCTCGCGAGTCATTCTTGCATGCACCGCTGGTAGGTTGCCCCGCGTTCTTGAGGCCGAAGGTCATGGCGGTGTAGAAGGCTCAATGGCGTGATGAACGCCGTCTTCTCCTCGTCTCGACAGCCATTTTGATCTGGTTGTACCCGAGTAGGCGCCGAGGAAACATAGCGACTCGAACCCGCGGTTGAATCGATTATCCGATCGATCCGCTGGAGGACGAATCGCTCCTTTGGGCGGCTGTTCAGTTGTGTAGTCGATACACATTCTCCGTGTCCCGTTTTCTTCTCGACCAGGACTGGGTTTGCCAGCCACTTGAGTATTTGATTGGCGGATGAAGCCGGGCAGTAAACGCTGCACTTCCTCGGCGATTGCTCGACGGCGTTCTTCATTGAAGGGCCAGAGCGATCGCTTGACAGTCGCACTTTGGGGTCGGCGTTAGTTTGTGCTCAGCGAGCTCCCTAGGGACACCGGCATGTCGAGGGTTTCCATGCGAAGATGTCCCTGTTCTCACGGAGGAACTCGATGAGCGCGCCTTCCTATGCTGGGCTTATGCGTCCGATCGTCACCGTCGGCCGGAGTCGCCGGGACCAGCTCGACGGTGCGAAAGTGCGTCGTGGCCTCAAAGGTTGAGGTGTTTGCGCCTCCGAGTTGGGCTTCTTGAGTATTGTGGGGTCATTGTTGACCCCGCGATTTGGCGAGCTCGGCGTGATTAGTCTCGCCGCGATGACGGCGTCGGCGGTTCGGCTTTGGCCTCGCATTCGCGGCCATGTCGGGTCGCCGTTGATGGTGATGACGCCGCACGCCCGGAGCTTCATCGCGTTATGCAGCGTAGTGGGCGCTGCCATGAATTTAGCGAACGCTGGCGCCCAGGACGCAGCGGGTAAGGCTGTCAAGGGCACCAGCTCAAGACGATCCGCTTTGCGGAAGTTTGCCGGAGTACAAAGTGACCGCAGCGTGACTTTGCCGATCGGACACGCCTTCCGACCGGGGACGATGCCGTGGAACGTGGTGTGGGTTGTCTCGATCATCGACTGCGGGAGCCGCAACCGCATGAAGGTGTGGAGGTAGAGGATGTTGATGGAGCTGCCGCCGCCCATCGCTGTCTTGGGGAGCCGAGTCGCCAACCTTGGGCTTGACCACCAAGGCGACTCGCCCCTGTACTCGGCGCGTGGCGAGTGGTCTTGCGCTCCGGTGATGGGCTGTTCCGACCAGTTCAGAAGCGGGGACGCCTGTTTGGGCCACCGCATTGACGGCGACGGCGCTGGCGATGACCTTCTTCGCGCCGTGTTGAAGCTCGTGAAGGTGTGGAGCGAGCGGCTACTTTGCGAATTTTCCGCCATTTGGCGGGTCGTTGTCGGTGTCCTCCGCTTGCCGTGCCTTCGATTTCCCTGAGGGTGTGGCAATCGGCGGTGGTGTGTGTTGCGGGCTTCCCTTCCCTGCTATGGAACGCACATGGTTGGTTAAGGAGGGCCGAGGGATCGAACCTTGGCTTGTTCTTTTAATTGCCGTCATCGCGCCGTTGCCCTCCGTCGCGGCGGTAGCTCTTGAGCTCGCCATGCGTGCCGCGTTAGCGACAAGTCGACTACGCCGCGGCGCTTGCCTGCGAGGCGGTGCCGCCAGAAGCGTAGGTCGGTTCGGCGTCGCTGTCGTTGCCGCCCATGCGGCGTTGCCCTCTGACTGCCGCCGCTTCCTGGTTTGGATCTTCCTCGGCGCATCGTTTGGCGATCTCGAGGAGGTCGGGGATGTTGTCGAGTGCGGGAGTGTCGCTTGAGCTTGGCGACTAGAGGCTCGAGCACGAGGTCTTGAAGCAATGGATCGCGGTGTCCGGGTGGATGCCGACCGCGTTGTACCAAAGCTCTTGCCACCGTTGGACCCGCTATGGTCGACACGGGGTCCCTGGACGCATCGTTCCGGTCCTCAATGGTGGTGGCGCGGTAGGAGCACTCGAAGTGCCCGACGGGCGTCGCGCATTTCCTCCCGTGAGTCGATATCGTCACGGGGAGAGTGTTGATCCATCGCCGCACGCCCCTCCATCATCGCGGAGGTAACGGGCGGCAGTAGGTCGATGTGACCCGCGATCCCCATTGCCATGAGGTATGTGTCGAGCCGCATCGCGGGTCGTCGGAGTCGATTTTCTATCTCCTTTGGCGCCTTGAAGTTTGGCGGGTACTTCGCCTCGGATCATTGGTCCGGGCACTTAGGCCAAGTCGATCGAGCGACCCATAGGCTCGCCATCGCGCGATTAGTTAGGTGTGCCGCAGTCGGGCTGGCGTCGCCAGCTTTGGTTGTTGATGATGTGGGTGCGGGCATCGATGGGTTGTCCGTTAGCGGCGACGGTTGGTCGCCGCCCAGGATCGTTAAGGGAGAGGCCGCGTTCGCGTCGGTGTGGAGCTGCAGTGGCTCGTGGCGGGCAATTGAGGGTGTTTGCCGCCGGGCGGCCGGAGGCCGCTTCCCGAGGAACGCGAGTATACTCGACCTGCGGTCGGCGCCGCTTTTGCTGCCACGGCCTTCGCAAGCGGGCCTTGACGATCGATCTGTAAGGCGCGCCGCCGGTGGCCGTGATGCTCGGTCGCTGCTCGCCTGCCACGAGGTTGTCCATCGGGTGGAGAATGGGAGGCCGTTGCCTCGCTCCGTGAGGAGACAACTATCCGCGGCTGGTCCCTGGGAGGGGTGCCGTTGGGTGGTGGTGGGGCACCCATCGCCGTCGATCCTGGCGGGGGCCGGGCGCTTCCTCCTGGTGGCGCGTTCTCGCAGATCGCGCGCTCGACTATGCGGGCCGGGTCGTTTTCGTCGTCGAAGTTCAGGGCACGCCCTTGAACGGTGGGGTTCAAACGTGACCTGATCCGCTGCTGGTGGTAGCGTGATAGCCTCGCCACACCTGCTCGAGGCGAAATTTTTCGCGCTCGGCCTGCTCCTTGCGTACCGCCTCCGCCAGTTTCAAGCGGAGTTCCTCGACCTCCGTTGCCGTGGCGTTAGGAGGGATTGGGTTGGAGAAAGGATCCTCCGGCGGATCGGTGCCGGTGGCCATGTAAGCCGCGGCGTGGCGACTGGCTCCTTCGCGGAGGTCGGCGGAGTTCTCCGACCCGGAGTCGAATTCGAAGATCCCGAGGATGGAGGGGTCCTCGAAGTCTCCCGCGTTGGAGACCTGGGCGATGGAGCCCGTGGATGAGGCCGCGGTGATGGATCCGGCGAGTGACGCCGGGGTCGCCGAGTCGGCGTCGTCGGTGAGGGCCGCATCTTCTGCGGCCGTTGAATTCCCGGCCACGTTGCTGTGGGCCGAGTTGTACTCGGAGGCAAGGCGGTGGATCGTGCGAACCTGGCTCTCGGAGAGCCAATCGCGTGGCGGCGACTCGCGGATGCGAGCCGAGTCCTCCGAGACAATGACGTCGGTGAGGCCGACGAAGAGGCTGATCGTGCCGATTGGCAGGATCACGCTGTGCGTGATGGGTCGCGCCGCCGGGACGTAGCTGCTCGGCAAGATCTGGAGCATCTCGCCGATCGCTATCATGCGGCCGGTGGCGACCGTCTCGTTGATGGGCAGATTGGATCTCGCCGCAGAACACCGGCCAGACCGGCCAGGCCCCACGGTGGGCGCCACTGTCGTGGGAATGGTCACGGCAGACCGCAATCGGCAGCAGTAGTAGAACGAGGGGCAGGCGGCCAGCCATCTGCGGTGCGAGATGAGGGCAAAGACACGTGGTTTACCAGTTCGCCCCGAGGGTAAAGACCTACTCCTGCTACATTGTATTAGGGAGGTGTTACAATGCGCGAGCTCGGGCTAGGCGGCGAGTCGCTTAGGTGTCTGGAACGTGTCTCTACTCACCCCATAGGGAGGTTTATATAGGCTCACCTCCCCTAGGGTTTACATATCTCAACCGATTCGGTTACAGCTTCAGTAGTCGTTTAACCTAATCCGACTGGGCCTATCTACTCGCCTGGGCCTTCAGCTTCCAGTCGCTCGGTACCTTGCTGGGATTCAATCCACTCGCCGTTCTGCAGGCCCACTCGCCAGCCCTGGGGCCAGTCGGAAACGTCCTGCTGAGTATACCCCAGTAGGCGTATCCCCATCACGAGGTCAACCCCCCGACATTAGTCCCCGAAGCTGGAGTGGCGCCGTCGATAGCTTCGGCCGGGTCGTATCAGCTTCATTATATTCTTCAGTTTTGTTTCCGAGTTATATCTTCTTCATCCGATGTTTCCTCGTTCCTTCCCTCGTACGCCATGTCCTACGTGTCACCCCCATCATCGTTCTTCTAGTTTTTTGGTCCCTCTACGATTGCATCGACAAGGCTGATTAACTTTGTACTGCGCTGCGGCGCCTCGACGCCGCTTCCCTTGGGGATCGTAACGCTCTTCCTTCCTGTGTGGCCGTTGGTGTGGCTCCACTTATCGTCGTGCGTTCGTGCCGCACCCACGATCTACACGGTCAACCGCTACACCCACGATCCCACTACCTTGTTCGTGGCTCGTTTATAAAGAGGGGGACGACGTTTGGGGAATTTACTTTTCCCCTTCTCGCTCGTCTCCGTCCTCCTCCTTCCTTCCGCCGGCGCGTCCTCTCGCAGCTCCGCCGCCGCGCGCTTGCCAGAGCCTCCGTCGGTGAAGACTCAGCGCTTACTTCGCCTCGCCTGCGCACTGCGGCTTTGGCTCCGTCGCCAGTGAGTCCTCTCCGGTCGCATTGCCTGGATTTTTCCCTAGACTCATCTGTTTCGATTCCATGCTCGTGCGACGGTTCCTCTGGTTCTTCGCCATTGTTCTCGTGCAAAGTCCCGACGGGGCCTTGCAGCTCTAAACTCCCCTCCGCCGCCAGTTTTTCCTCCGGCGATCTTTCCGACGCACATATGTCTAGTTCGTTTAGCGGCGCTCTGGTTGAGGATGACGACGCTGGCTCCAGGCCCGAGCGAGGCTCGTGGCAGGGCTCTTCTGTCACACGCCGTGAGATCGAGTGGCTCATCCGGACTCGAAGAATTCCCGCCGAGGTCTCTTGCCGTTTACCCGGCAGCGAACCCTCTCCGGATGTTAGGGAGGGCGAGTATGGGGTTTTTATGTCGCACTTCTCGCGTGGCTTCGGCCTCCCTCTTAGCGATTTCGCTAGAGAATTCCTAGACTACTTCGGCCTTCAGCCGCATCATCTTCCTGCGAACGCTATCGCTTCTCTTTCTGCTTTCATCTCCGCATTGGAGGGATACTTCGGCCTGTGGCCGTCAGTGCACGTCTGGTCGAAGTTCTTCCATATTCACTCCAACGTAATCCCTTACAAATCTCTGCACCCTTCCGAGAAGTTGCTTACCCAATGTGGGGCAGCGTCTATTACACCTCGGAGGAAGTCCGTGTTTCCTCGTGTCACCGGGTTGGAGTCGTGCAAGAAGTGGCACAAATCATTCTTTTATGTCAAGAACAGAGGGGCAGAGGACAAGATTCGGCTCCCTGCATTCTCAATTGGCCCGCCTTCTAAAGTGAACTGGCTCTACAATCCGAGGAAAACTCATGCCTTGGCCGAGGCCTTCGAGATTCGGCTTAAAGAGTTGATCCGGGCCGGGTTATGCGGCGAAGACCTGATGGCTACTTTCATTAGTAGCCGGATCTGCCCATTCCAGAAGCGGACTCACAAGCTGTGCTACATGAGTGGTCCCCTTGACCCTAATCGAGTCTCGACCGTGGAGCTGGACAACTACCTTATCTATAAGCGCGTCCGAGCTATCTTTAAGACAGAGATGCCTGAGGATTGGGCTTGGGGATTAAAACCGTTCACCCGCGATCATCCGCCTCCCGAGGTGAGCTTAATCAACAACGCTCTGCTATTCCATTGTTTTTGTAACGGGTTTATCTAACTCTCTTTTTCCTCGTCTTGCAGAGGTTCACAGAGCAGAAAAACGAGGACGCCGAAGTTCTGCTGCTCCCTTGGCCCGCGGACAGGAGTACCCCGGATACTGGTGAGCCGGACTCCGAGGAGTTCGTCCCTAAGTCGGATCCTGCCCCGGCTCGAGCTCGTGGCAAGACTTCGGCGCACGAGGAGGAAGGTGATTCGGACGAGGTCCAAATTCTTGAGGTAGTTGCCGCCATGCCTATTTCTTATGCATTTCCGGCTTCTACTTTCCCAGCTAATCCGGCCGGTCAGGTTCACGACGCCGAGCCTATTGCTTCTCGACCCCCTGTTACCTCGGGGAAACGCGGGGCTCCTGCTAGTGCCTCGGAAGCGGTTCCCAAGAAACGAATGAAGAAATCCGCTCCGAACCCTCCCAGGCGCAAGACTATGCCTGGGGTCGCTGTTGGAGATATGCCCTAGAGGCAATAATAAATGTAGTTATTATTATATCTTTGTGTTTATGATAAATGTTTACATTCATGCTATAATAGTATTAACAAGGAAACATTAATACTTGTGTGATTTGTAAACTTAATTTGAAGTCCCTAGTATAGCCTCTATACTTCACTAGCTTGTTGGTTGATTAAATGATTGTGGTTTCCCTATCATGAACATTGAGATGTTATCAACAACAAGATCATATCGTTAGGAGAATGATATGGTGGACATACTCCTATTGATAAGCGTAGCATAAAGATCAAGTCATTTCAATAGTTCAATTGCTATATGCTTTCGATACATAGTAACCTAATTCCTTCGACCATGAGATCATGCATATCACCTTACCGGATGGATGCTTTGATGACATCAAACACCACACCGTATCGGGTGGCTATAAAGGTGGCATTGAGTGTTCGGAAAGTATTGGTTGAAACACATGGATCAAGAGGGATTTGTCCATCCATATGACGGATAGATATACTCTGGGCCCTCTCGGTGGAATGTCATCCAATTAGCTTGCAAGCATGTGACTGGGTCACAAGGGATCACATATCACGGGAACGAGAAAAGAGTACTTATCGGTAACGAGGTTGAACTAGGTATGCAGAGATACCGACGATCATAACCTCGGATAAGTAAACTATCGTGAGACAAAGGGAAATTGGTATCGTATGTAAGTGGTTCATTCGATCGCAAAGTTATCGTAGAAATATGTGGGAGCCATATGAATTTCCAGATTCCTCTATTGGTTATTGTTCGGAGAAGTGTCTCGATCATGTCCGCATAATTCACGAACCGTAGGGAGACACACTTAAGGATTCGACGTTGTTTTAAGTAGTTATGGTGTTATGAGAAAGAGACCGAATGTTTTTCGGAGTCTCGGATGGGATCCGGGATATCACGAGGTGATCCGGAATGGTCCGGAGAATAAGATTCATATAAGGAAAGTCCCGTTTCGGAGTTCGGGAATGATTCCGGTGTTTTCATCGGGAATGTTCTAGAAGGGTCCGGATTGTCCGGCACTCCGGGGGGGGGGAGGGTACATGAATGTGTCATTGAATGATTGCATCATGTACTAAGTGTTCTTGTTGTTCCAAAACTTGAAAGTCAAACTGCCAATTTGAAAGTCAAACGGCTAAAACAGGAAACTGTGGGAAACAGGAAACTATGGGAAACAAGCAAGAGGAGGTTGAAACCAACTTGGAGGAGGAGTTCCTCTCCTCCAAGCCGGCGGCCAGCCCTAGGCCGAGTTGGGGAGGGACTCCTCTCCCTCCCTGGCGCGCCTAGCCCCTCCACCTATAAAAGGAGGGGCAGGGCCTCCTCCTTGAGACACACAAGTTTCTACCTCTAATCTCCGGTTTAGAGCCGTTTGGTTTAGAGCTTCTAATTGCTTTAACCTGCGGTTTAGAGCCTTCTAATTGGTGTGTCTAATCTCTAGACCACTAATAGCCCTCTCTCATAATCCACCATACTTGATCCGGCTTAAGGCGAAGCCCTGCGGGATTTCCCCTCTACTTCCGGTACCACGCCGTTGTGCTGCCGGAATCGCGAGGAGAGTGCTACAACCTCCGCTGCCTGCTGGAACAAGGGAGAGGAAGGTCTTTGTTGAGTACCGAACGTGTGACCGACTGCGGAAGCGCTGCCGGAACACAGCGCCGGAAGGATCGTCCACACGATCTTGAGATCGGAAAGAGTACGACTACATCACCCACGAGAATCCTCTCTCGTTAAACACTTTGGAATCTTCGAGGGTAAGTTATTCCATCGACTCGTTGCTACAATCTAGTAGATAGATCTTGGCTTGTTTGTTTGTATGCGATAGAATTTTTTTGTTTTCCATGCTACGAACCCCTACAGTGGTATCAGAGCCGTGTCTATATGTAGATCTGTTGCACGAGTAGAACACAATGGTCATTGTGGGCGTTGATGCTTTTATTGTCGATTGCTTTTGTGTACTTTGCATCTTGCGGTATGTTGGGATGAAGCGGCCCGGGCTAACCTTACATGACATCGTTCATGAGACTTGCTCCACGCTTGACATGCAACTTGTATTGCATAAGTGGCTTTATGGGTGCCTGTTTCTCCTAGCATAGTTAAGATCCAATTTACAACGGGTGATCAACAATGCTAGTATAAATGTTGTGGTTCTTGTTCGTAAGTTAGAACGACACTTATTGAAAGCCCCAAACCACGTAAAATATGCAAAGAAAGTAGAGGCGTCTAACTTTGTTTTGCAGGGGTGTGCAGTGATGTGATATGGCCATGATTGTGATTATATTTGATGTATGCAATGTTCCTTATTGTAAGTTGGCAACGGCGTGAGCCATATGGTTGTCTTTAATTTATGTTAAGACCCCGTGTCTATTCAAAGTAGTTGTAATAGTTGAAGCTTGGCGACAACCATGGTGAAGCGTCATTGACCTTGATGCAATGCCGGTGATGATGGAGATCATGTTCGTGCTTGAAGATGGAGATCGGAAGCACAAAGAAGAAAGGCCATATCATATCACATATTATGAATTGCATGTGATGTTAATCCTTTATGCATCTTTTATTGCTTGGTAGATGACGGTAGCATTATAAGATGATCCCTCATGCACATGAATTTCAAATCATAAAGTGTTCACCCTTAGTTAGCACCGTTGCTAAAGCTTGTTGTTTCTAAGCACCACGTGATGATCGGGTGTGTTAGATTCTGCAAGTGTATACAACGTGAGCAAGCCATATTTGCTCATGCAGAAACTAAGGTTTGATCTTGACGAGCCTAGCATGTACAGACATGGTGTCGGAACACGGATCACCGAAAGGTAAAGCATGAATCATATAGTAGATATGATGAACATGACGATTGTTCGCCATTGAAACTATATCAACTCTCGTGATGATCGGTGTTGATGTGGTGGATTTGGTTCGTGTGATCACTAAAACAATGTGAGGGATGTTGTTTTGAGTGGGAGTTCACCTAGTTTAATTTCATTAATTAATTTGAACTCAATTTATCATAAACTTAGTCTAAACTATTGCAAATATGTTGTAGATCAATGACAGCCCTACCATCAATTTTAATGCTCCTAGAGAAAGAAAAGTTGAAAAACAATGGAAGCAACTTGGCGGATTGGTTCCGCAATTTGAGGATTGTCCTCACAGCTGTAATTTGACCTATGTGCCGGATGCACATTGGTGACCCACTGCGGTGATGCTTCCGATGAAGTAAAGAATGTTTACCTCGCTCGAAAGAATCAAGACTCCATAGTTCAAGGTGCTATCTTGTATGGTTTAGAATCGGAGCTTGAAAAGGTTTGAAGAGTCGACCCATATGATATTGTCGAGGATCTCAAATTGATTTTTGAGACTCATGCGGCAATTGAAAGCTATGAGGCTTCCGAAAGTTCTTTAACTGCAAGATGGAAGAGGGCAGCTCGTCGGTGAGCATGTGCTTAAGATGTCAGGCACGCAAACAAACTTCAAAGCTTGGGTATAGTGATTCCTAATGCTTTGGGGATTTACCGTCCTCCAATCACCGCCACCAAGTTACAGGAACTTTGTGATGAACTACAACATGCGTAACATGAACAAAGAGTTACCGAACTGTTTGCTATGTTAAAGTCTGCGAAGTGGAGATCAAGAAAGAGCACCAAGTGTTGATGGTCAATAAGACCACCAAACTCAAGAAAGGCAAGTCTAAGCAAAGGGACACTTCAAGAAGGGTGGTAAGAAAGTTACGCCGGCAAAGAAGACCAAGGCTGGACCCAAGCCCGAAAGTGCTTTTACCGCAAGGGAGAAGGTCATCGAAGCGAATTGCCCAAAGTACTTGGCGGATCAAGAACGGCAACATCAAGAAGAAAGGTATATCCGATATACATGTTATTGATGTGTATCTCACTAGTACTCGTAGTAGTGCACAGGTATTTGATCTTGGTTCGTTGCTCATATTTGTAACTCGAAAGCCGCAGGTAGAATAAACGGAAGCTAGCGAAGAACGAGGTGACGATGCGCGTGGGAAACGGATCAAAGGTTGATGTGATCGCGGTCGGACGCTACCCCTTCATCTACCATCGGGATTAGTTTTATACTTAAATAATTGTTATTTAGTGCTGCGTTGAGCATGAACATTATATCGGGATCTTGTTTATTGCGAGACGGTTACTTGTTTAAGTCGAGAATAATGGTTGTTCGATTTATATGAGTAATATGTTTTATGCACATGCACCTTTGATAGATGGTCTATTCTTATTGAATCTCGATGGTGGAAATACACATATCAACAACATTGAGGCTAAACGCTTGAAATCAAGCGATAATTTGACCTATATGTGGCAATGTCGTCTTGGTCACATTGAGTGAAGCGTATGAAGAAACTCCATTCGATGGACTTCTTGAATCACTTGATTTTGAATCACTTGAAAGATGCGAAGCATGTCGATGGGAAAATGACTAAGACTCCATTTTCGAGTACGATGGAGCGAGCTACGGACTTATTGGAAATCATACATACCGATGTGTGTGGTCCAATGAGTGTAGCATCGCGCGGTGGTTATCGTTATGTTCTTACCTTCACAGATGACTTGAGTAGATATGGGTATATCTATTTCATGAAACATAAGTCCGAAACTTTCGACAAGTTTAAGGAGTTTCAAAGTGAGGTAGAGAATCAACGTAACAAGAAGATTAAATTTCTACGTTCTGATCGTGGAGGTGAATATCTAAGTTACGAGTTTGGCGAGCATTTAAAGAAGTGCGGAATACTTTCACAATTGACACCGCCGGAACACCACAACAGAATGGAGTGTCTGAACGTCGTAATTTAACTCTCTTAGATATGGTTTGTTCTATGATGTCACTTACAGATTTACCGCTATCATTTTGGGGTTATGCATTAGAAACAGCCGCATTCACTTTAAATAGGGCACCGTCTAAATCCGTTGAAACGACACCGTATGAATTATGGTTTGGGAAGAAACCTAAATTGTCGCCTTAAAGTTTGGGGATGCGAAGCCTATGTAAAGAAGTTACAACCGAACAAGCTTGAAACCAAATCGGAAAAATGCGTCTTCATAGGATACCCGAAGGAAACTATTGGGTATACCTTCTATCATAGATCCAAGGCAAAATCTTCGTTGCCAAGAATGGATCCTTTATAGAGAAGGAATTTCTCGAAAGAAGTGACTGAAGGAAAGTAGAACTCGACGAGGTTGTCGAACCTTCTCGAATTGCGAGTAGCGCAGCACCGGAAGAAGTTCCTGTGGTGCCTGCACCAATTAGAGAGGAAGCTAATGATGATGATCATGAAACTTCGGTTGATGTTGCTACAGAGCCTCGGAGGTCAACGAGAACTCGTACCACTCTAGATTGGTATGATCCCGTTATGAGTGTCATGTTGGTGGACAACACCGATGACCCCGAGACATATGAGGAAGCGATGATGAGCCCAGATTCCAATAAATGGCAAGAAGCCATGAAATCCGAGATTGGATCCATGTACGAAAACCAAGTATGGACTTTGGTGGACTTACCGGATGGCCGGAAGGCTGTCGAGAACAAATGGATTTTCAAGAAGAAAACAGATGTTGATGGTAATGCTACTTTCTATAAAGCTCGACTTGTCGCAAAAGGGTTTCGACAAATTCAAGGAGTTGACTACGATGAGACTTTCTCACCAGTAGCAAAGCTAAAGTCTGTGAGGATTATGTTAGCAATCGCTGCATATTACGATTATGAGATATGGCAGATGGATGTCAAAACAGCATTCCTCAATGGAGATATTGATGAAGAGTTGTATATGATGCAACCCAAAGGTTTTGTCGATCCTAAAGATGCTAACAAGGTATGCAAACTTCAAAGGTCCATCTATGGATTGAAGCAAGCATCCCGAAGTTGGAATCAACATTTTGATAAGGTGATCAAAAGTTTTGGTTTTATACAAACTTATGGAGAAGCTTGTATTTACAAGAAAGTGAGGGAGCTCAGAGCATTCTTAATACTATATGTGGATGACATATTGTTGATTGGGAATGATGTAGACCTTCTTAATAGTGTCAAGGAATATTTGAATAATAGTTTTTCAATGAAGGATCTTGGCGAAGCAACTTACATATTAGGCATAAAGATTTATAGAGATAGATCGACGCCAAATATGATTGTCACAGTACATATTTGGACAAAGCTCTAAAGAGGTTTGGAATGGAAGAAAGCAAGAAAGGGTTCTTGCCCATGTTGCCCAATACGACCTTGAGTAAAACTCAAAGTTCGACATCGGCAGAAGATAGAGAAAGGATGAGTAAGACTCCCTATGCCTCAGCCATAGGATCTCTAATGTATGCCATGCTATGTACTAGACCCGACATTGCATATGCTGTTAGTTTAACTAGCAGATATCAAAGTGATCCAGGAGTGGATCATTGGACATGATCAAAAACATCCTTAAGTACTTGAGAAGAACTAAGGATATGGTTCTTTCTTATGGAGGTGATGAACAACTCGTTGTTAATGGTTACACCGATGCTAGTTGGAACACCGATCCGGATGATTCTAAATCACAATCTGGATACGTATTTATTTTGAATGGTGAAGCAGTTAGCTGGAGGAGTGCAAAGCAAAGCGTTGTGGCGAGATCTTCAACTGAATCGGAATACATGGCTTCTTCGGAGGCTTCACAAGAAGCGATATGGATGAAAGAGTTCATTACAGAGCTGGGTGTGGTTCCTAGTGCGCTGGACCCAATGTCTATCTACTGTGATAACATGGGCGCCATAGCCAATGCGCAAGAACCAAGGTCACACAAGAAGCTGAAGCATATCAAGCTGCATTTTCACGCTATTCGAAAACATATCCAGGATGGGGATATAAAGATTTGCAAAGTACACACAGATCTGAATGTGGCGGATCCGTTGACTAAACCTCTCCCGAGGGCAAAACATGACCAACACCAAACTGCCATGGGTGTTCGGTATATTACCATGTAATCTAGATTAGATGACTCTAGTGCAAGTGGGAGACTGTTGGAGATATGCCCTAGAGGCAATAATAAATGTAGTTATTATTATATCTTGTGTTTATGATAAATGTTTACATTCATGCTATAATAGTATTAACAAGGAAACATTAATACTTGTGTGATTTGTAAACTTAATTTGAAGTCCGTAGTATAGCCTCTATACTTCACTAGCTTGTTGGTTGATTAAATGATTGTGGTTTCCCTATCATGAACATTGAGATGTTATTAACAACAAGATCATATCGTTAGGAGAATGATATGGTGGACATACTCCTATTGATAAGCGTAGCATAAAGATCAAGTCATTTCAATAGTTCAATTGCTATATGCTTTCTGATACATAGTAACCTAATTCCTTCGACCATGAGATCATGCATATCACCTTTACCGGATGGATGCTTTGATGACATCAAACACCACACCGTAACTGGGTGGCTCTAAAGGTGGCATTGAGTGTTCGGAAAGTATTGGTTGAAACACATGGATCAAGAGTGGGATTTGTCCATCCATATGACGGATAGATATACTCTGGGCCCTCTCGGTGGAATGTCATACAATTAGCTTGCAAGGATGTGACTGGGTCACAAGGGATCACATATCACGGGAACGAGAAAAGAGTACTTATCGGTAACGAGGTTGAACTAGGTATGCAGAGATACCGACGATCATAACCTCGGATAAGTAAACTATCGTGAGACAAAGGGAAATTGGTATCGTATGTAAGTGGTTCATTCGATCGCAAAGTTATCGTAGAAATATGTGGGAGCCATATGAATTTCCAGATTCCTCTATTGGTTATCGTTCGGAGAAGTGTCTCGATCATATCCGCATAATTCACGAACCGTAGGGAGACACACTTAAGGATTCGACGTTGTTTTAAGTAGTTATGGTGTTATGAGAAAGAGACTGAATGTTGTTCGGAGTCTCGGATGGGATCCGGGATATCACGAGGTGATCCGGAATGGTCCGGAGAATAAGATTCATAGAAGGAAAGTCCTGCTTTGAGTTCGGGAATGATTCCGTGTTTTCATCGGAATGTTCTAGAAGGGTCCGGATTGTCCCAAGACTCCGGGGAGGGTACATGAATGTGTCATTGAATGATTGCATCATGTACTAAGTGTTCTTGCTGTTCCAAAACTTGAAAGTCAAACTGCCAGTTTGAAAGTCAAACGGCTAAAACAGGAAACTGTGGAAAACAGGAAACTATGGAAAACAGGAAACTGTGGGAAACAAGCAAGAGGAGGTTGAAACCAACTTGGAGGAGGAGTTCCTCTCCTCAAGCAAGCGGCCAGCCCTAGGCCGAGTTGGGAGGGACTCCTCCTCCCTCCGCACCTAGCCCCTCCACCTATAAAAGGAGGCAGGGCCTCCTTGAGACACAAGTTTCTACCTCTAATCTCCGATTTAGAGCCGCTTTGGTTTAGAGCTTCTAATTGCTTTAACTCTGCGGTTTAGAGCCTTCGATTGGTGTGTCTAATCTCTAGACCACTAATAGCCCTCTCTCATAATCCACCATACTCGCTCGGCTAAGCCTCATGGATTTCCCTACTACGGTACCACGCCAGCCGGAATCGCGAGGAGAGTGCTACAACCTCCGCCTGCTGGAACAAGGGAGAGGAAGGTCTTCGTCGAATCGAACGTGTGACCGATCATGAAGCGCTAACGCAGCTACCGGAAGGATCGTCCACACGATCTTGAGATCGGAAAGAGTACGACTACATCACCCACGAGAATCCGCTCTCGTTAAACACTTTGGAATCTTCGAGGGTAAGTTATTCCATCGACTCGTTGCTACAATCTAGTAGATAGATCTTGGCTTGTTTGTTTGTATGCGATAGAAAATTTTTGTTTTCCATGCTACGAACCCCTACAGTCGCCGGGTAAATTCCTTTTGCTTATATTTCTTGTTTCTCTCTTTCTGTTTTTCATACTGACGATTCTTCTTTCTTATATTTGCAGTGCACCTCTTTCTGTTAAACCCGGCGGTCCTAGTATGACTAGCCGCCCGATTCGGCAGCCGTCTCCTCCGCCCGCTGATGATACCAGGATTCCTAGTCCTATTCGTCCTGCTTCTCCTCCAGCTCCGAATACGTCGCCTCTTCGTCGCGATGTGCCTGAGACCCCTTCCATTGAAATGGATTCGAATCGTCCCTCCGAAGTTTTCGTCGAACCCACCGCCCCTTCTATGGGTCCCAGCGCTGCTACTGAGCCTCTATCTACTCCGGCAGTTTCTACAGCCATTCCAACCTCGGCCGAAAAGGTCGTTATCTCGGCGCCCTCTGCGACCATAACCCCTGCTGCTCCTAAAGACGCCGTCCCCACTTCCGAGGCGTCACTTCCTGCTGATGCCTCCTCTAAGGCGAGAAAAGCTGTTGCCGCCAAGACTTCCTCTTCTCAGAAAGGTCTTGTCGGCTCTTCTCAGCCGAGTATTGCCGACGTGCTGCGTAAGGGAGCTGCGCCTACTAAAGTCCCCGTTGCCTCGGCCGCCGGCACCCAGCTTGCTCTTCATAAGAGCCCTGCGACCGCCGTGGTCGAACAGCCTGTCCGGGGTAAGGTCTTAACTCGGACAGCCAGTGGGAACAGCCTCGGAGCGCTGGTGGAGTATGCCAATAATTGGAACGCTGCTGATCAGTTTGAGGGTAATCCTATGAACCAGCCCTTTCAGCTTTCTGACATCGCCACGCTTTGACCATCTTTGTCGCCAAGTTCATCGTTGATACGAACAAGATGAATGAGGTAATGACTGTTTCTCTGAGTTTTAAATTATTCCTCAGATGTTACTATATGCTCTAGTCCCCGAAACTTGCAAGGAAATAACTTGTTATATACTTGGAAGTTTAATGATCTTTGACTTAATTTTATTTCTAGGGTTCGTTAATCCGGCCATCTAGATCCGAGTTAAGTTTTGCTTGACTCAGATGTGCTTTAGCTTTGAATATCCAGCCACCTAGATCCGAACTAAGTTCTGTTTGATTCGGATCTGAGTCAGCTTTGAATATCCAGCCACCGAGATCTGAGCTAAGTCCTGCGTGACTCGGATCTGATTTAGCTTTGAATATCCAGCCACCTAGATCCAAACTAAGTTCTGCTTGATTCGGATCTGATTTAGCTTTGAATATCCACCCACCTAGATCTGAGCTAAGTCCTGCGTGACTCGGATCTGAGTCAGCTTTGAATATCCAGCCACCTAGATCCGAACTAAGTTCTGCTTGATTCGGATCTAATTTAGCTTTGAATATCCAGCCACCTGGATCTGATTTAGCTTTGAATATCCAGCCACCTAGATCCGAACTAAGTTCTGCTTGATTCGGATCTGATTTATCTTTGAATATCCAGCCACCTAGATCTGATTTAGCTTTGAATATCCAGCCACCTAGATCCGAACTAAGTTCTGCTTGATTCGGATCTGATTTAGCTTTGAATATCCAGCCACCTAGATCTGATTTAGCTTTGAATATCCAGCCACCTAGATCCGAACTAAGTTCTGCTTGATTCGGATCTGATTTAGCTTTGAATATCCAGCCACCTAGATCTGATTTAGCTTTGAATATCCAGCCACCTAGATCCGAACTAAGTTCTGCTTGATTCGGATCTGATTTAGCTTTGAATATCCAGCCACCTAGATCTGATTTAGCTTTGAATATCCAGCCACCTAGATCCGAACTAAGTTCTGCTTGATTCGGATCTAATTTAGCTTTGAATATCCAGCCACCTGGATCTGATTTAGCTTTGAATATCCAGCCACCTAGATCCGAACTAAGTTCTGCTTGATTCGGATCTGATTTAGCTTTGAATATCCAGCCACCTAGATCTGATTTAGCTTTGAATATCCAGCCACCTAGATCTGAACTAAGTTCTGCTTGATTCGGATCTAATTTAGCTTTGAATATCCATTTACCGTTTTCCCCATTGCTCAGGTTGCACATGATCGGAGGACTGCCGAGTTCCAGAGGTTGCTTTTTTCGCATCGTAAGCTTGAAGAAAAGTATGAGAAAATCCTTCCGGTGGTAAAGAAAGCTGGTACGTCGATGATTCCTCCTTGTTACTTTCAACGTTCTTATTTACTTGCCCGCGAGATGCCGGCTTAATTTCTTGGTAAACAGGTAACATTAATAACCTCAATATTCGCCTTGAGAAGAAGGTCAAGAGCTTTGAAGGTTAGTTTCCCTTTTATCTTACATCTTTTCTCTTTTACCATGTGTGCTAAGCTTCCTTATCGCGTCTGGCTCTGGTAAAGCCGAGTTGCAAACCTTTGCAGCGTCGCACCAAGATTGCATGCCCATGCCTGGCGTGATGCTGCATTTTTTAGAGCAAAACGCTATTCATTCGGCACAATTACAAGAAAAAGATGATGAAATAGCTCGCCTACGAGCCGAATTGGATATCCTTAAGCTCTCTCAGAAGTCCGAACTAGAAAAGGTCGACCAAGAATTTTCCGAGGAGAAGAATCGGCTGACTTTGGAGCTGCAGAAGAGCAAAGAACTCCTCGAGGCTGCCGAACTGAAAACCCATGGTTTGAGCGAGGAAATTGCTCATTTTGAGAAGAGCAAGGTCGATTGGGCCAAAGACCTTCAGATAATGATGAGATACATTCATCGTAAGCTATTTAGCACGGCCGAGTTATATTTTTCTTTTTCGTTCTCGCTACCATCTGACACGTTCATGCTTTGCGCAGATCATTTCCCCGAGGCCAAGCCCGTGAGTTCTAAAGCGGTTCTTGCAGCTCGCGTGCGCCGAGGTGAACCTGTTACCGTTGATTCAGAGTATTCAATGGAGGATTACTTGGTTGTCGTTGGTGCCGCAGTCGGTCCGATGAAAATTATGGGCCGGGACTTGGTGCAAGACGCTATCCGAGCTTACCATGTACTCTGGCCGAATACCTCGGGGACTCCTGATATCAACGAAGTCAAGTTATTGGTGAAAAGACTAATGGCATCTGAGAGGCAGTTAAGTCTTTGGAGGGAATCTGCTGGGCGTGCTGGTGCCGATATGGCCCTTACTGTTATCATGTCATGGTATGAAGACATCTCTCTTGACATCCTGAGAAATTTGCGCACTGGTTCCCGCTGGGTTGAGGATCCCACTTTTGTTGCTCTTTGGCAAGCTCGGGCCTTCCAACTCGTCGAGTACACCGACGTGCACACTTGGAATGAAGGGCCGAGTTTTCTTCCGCACCGGAGGAGGTTGTAGCCGAGGATGCTTGGATGATAATTCGGCCGAGGGGAGGGTGAAATGATTCGGCAGATCCGATAGCTCCACTCAAGCTCGGACAGAACGGGCGACGCCGGTCCTCTTCCAAAGGTACCGGCATTCTACCGCGACGATCGATGCTCTGAGCAACCTCGGACTTCCGCTGAAGTTGCACTGGTCGGAGGGCGAGGCAACCTCAGTCGAAGTTCCTCCTACCTCGGAGTGCCCCGCACCTGAGCAAGCTGCTGCCTCCCCAACGAACAACGCCTAAGTTATTTCCGATCCCTGGCATGCCGGGCGTATGATGTAGGCGAAATATTTGTCAACTCTCTGTATGATTCAAATTTCTTTTGCTGTGTACTGCTGTGACATTCGGTTAAGTGGGTGTTCGCCCGAATTCTTGCTTTGTTGGCCCTCAACTTCCTGACCTTTTAGGATTTATCTTTGCCTCTATTTTTTATGGTTTTATCCAGGCGTGAGCTCTGAATATCATATAATATTGATCTGTTCTGAACAGAGATTGACTACTTCGTTGTGAAAATATATAGCAATCGCTGGATCATTGTTTATTGTGCGAAACTTCGATATGTAAATCAAATTTCTGAGGTAGTATAAGACTAATACGGGTGCGCTCAGCATAAGATTGAGGTAGCATATGGTAGTCCCCGAGTCGCTGCTTTAGATGCCAAGGTTTAGATATTAATATGAAATTGATATATCATATGGCAATCCCCGAGTTACTGCTCTGGGCGATGAGGTTCAGATACATAACATGAAGTTGATATAAGATACGGCAGTCCCCGAGTCACTGCTCTGGGCACCGAGGTTCAAATACATAACACAAAATAGATATAACATATGGCAGTCCCCGA
This sequence comes from Avena longiglumis, assembly GCA_030063025.1. NCBI lineage: Eukaryota > Viridiplantae > Streptophyta > Magnoliopsida > Poales > Poaceae > Avena > Avena longiglumis. The sequence continues at coordinate 485,972,590 of CP125975.1, read as the reverse complement.
GTTACTGCTCCGGGCGCCGAGGTTCAAATACATAACACGAAATAGATATAACATATGGCAGTCCCCGAGTTACTGCTCCGGGCGCCGAGGTTCAAATACATAACATGAAAATGATATAAAATATGGCAGTCCCCGAGTCACTGCTCTGGGCGCCGAGGTTCAAATACATCATTGGATTTTGACTTTGAGATATAATGCTACGAGTAGAATGGCCGAAGTAAAGCCACATTCCAGGGACGCTTCGTTTCTTCGCCAGGTTTGTCTGCCTTGTTCCCTCCGGGGGACTAAGCGTCGATTAGATAATAGGCATCATTGTGCAACGCTTTGCTCACAATAAATGGTCCTTCCCATGGGGGTGACAACTTGTGCATGCCGGCCGTGCGTTGCACGAGTCGGAGGACCAAATCTCCTTCTTTGAATACTCTTGGATTCACTTTCTTGTTGTGATACCGCCGCAAGTTCTGTTGATAAATAGCCGATCGTGATAATGTCAACTCTCTGGCTTCTTCCAGCAGATCTACGGCATCTTGCCGAGCTATCTCATTTGTCTCTGAGGTTGTGTACTGAGCAACTCTTGGCGAGTCATATATTATGTTGGCTGGAAGTACGGCCTCTGCCCCGTACACCAGAAAGAATGGAGTATAGCCTGTTGATCTATTCGGAGTAGTCCGGAGGCTCCATAGTACGGCTGGGATTTTTTTGATCCAACATCCTGCCGACCTTTGCAATGGTTCGACAAGTCGTGGTTTTATTCCTGATAGCACCAGTCCATTAGACCTTTCCACTTGCCCATTGGATGCTGGGTGAGCCACAGAGGCAATATCTAGTCTTATGTGCTTCTCTCGGCAAAATCTAGCGAAAGCTCCTTCTGCAAAGTTTTGCCATTGTCCGTAATAATACTGTGCGGGTACCCATATCTTAAGATGATATCCTTGAGAAATTTCACTGCTGTGTGCCCATCACACTTTTTAATTGGTTTTACTTCAATCCATTTTGTGAACTTGTCCACCATAACCAATATGTGGGTCATTCCTCCTCGCGCCGGCTTGAATGGTCCCACCATATCTAAACCCCATACAGAAAATGGCCAAGTGATGGGTATTGTTTTTAACTCGGCCGACGGCATATGTATTCTGGTTGCGTATCTCTGACATCCATTGCATTTCTTAACTAATTCTTTTGCTTCTTTCAATGCCGTTGGCCAATAAAATCCATGCCTGAATGCCTTGGCTACTAAGGCGCGAGATGAGGCATGGTGCCCACATTCTCCTTGGTGTATGTCTAGAAGGATTTCCTGACCTTCTGTCGAACTTACGCACTTCTGCAATACGTTTGTGACGCTTCTTTTATACAGCTCATTGTTTATGATTGTATAAGCTTTTGCTCTTCTTACGGTTTGTCTAGCTAATACCTCATTACTCGGCAACATCGCGTCTTTTAGGTAAGAAAATATGGGTTGCGCCCATAACGGTGTTACTTTTTCTGATGTGATCTCACTGTCTATCTCCATGTTCTCTGTCGACATATATATCTCGGCTCTTTCCATGATTGCGCTTACCTCGGCTGTCCCCCTCTTTAGGGGTTCCGAGTCATTCTGCGGATCTACCTCCATTGGCGTGTGATCTTCTGCAGAATTTGCTGGGATAAAGATAGATTCAGATTCTGGTGATGGGATTATTGATGGTTTCCTGAGGTGTTCCAGGGCAATACCTGGAGGAATTGATTGCCGGGTTGATCCTAATTTTGACAATGTGTCGGCGGCATCGTTTTCTGCCCGAGGTATGTGGTGAAATTCACATCCTTCAAAGTATCCACTGATTTTTTGCACATGGAATCTGTATAAAGCCATATTAGCATCTAATGCGTCCCAACTCCCTGATACTTGCTGTACTACTAGATCCGAGTCACCATAGCATAAGATTCGGCGTATACCAATTTCTTTTGCTACTTTCAATCCATGGACTAGCGCTTCATACTCGGCTACATTGTTGGACGCAGCAAAATGTATTTGCAATACATATTTCAATTGGTCTTTTTTAGGCGAGGTTAATACTATTCCCGCTCCCAAACCATTCCTTAGTTTGGAACCATCGAAATGCATTGTCCAGTAATTTGGATCTGGCAATGGTGGCTCATACTGCACCTCGGCCCAGTCCACGAGAAAGTCGGCGACAGCCTGAGATTTGATTGCATCTCTTCTATCAAACTGTGGAGCGTATGGTGATAACTCGATCGCCCATTTTGCTATTCGGCCACTTGCGTCTTTGTTGCTCAATATGTCGGCTATGGGTGCCTCACAGATTACTTTGATGGGATGATCTTCGAAGTAATGTTTAAGCTTTTTCGCCGACATATATACTCCATAAGCCATCTTCTGATAATGCGGGTAATTCTGCTTTGAAGTGGATAACACCTCACTTAGATAATAGACCGGCCTCTGAATTGACTTACCATCTTCAAGTCGTTCCACTACGACTATAGTACTAACTACTCTATTGGTAGCCGCTACATAGAGTAACATAGGCTCTTTTGATAATGGAGAAGCCAAAATGGGTGCCGTAACTAACATCTTTTTCAACTCACGAAATGCGAGGTCCGCCTGTGGAGTCCAAATGAATTTATCCGATTTTCTCATCAGCTGGTAGAGCGGCATACTTTCTCTCTAGACATACAAATCGACTAAGCGAGGCCAGCCCGTGAATTTTTGTACATCATTCAAACATTTTGGCAATTCCATTCTTTCTACTGCTCTTATCTTTGTTGGATTAGCCTCGATACCTCGGCTAGATACAAGGAAACCAAGTAATTTTCCTGCCGGCACGCCAAATGTGCACTTCTCTGGATTAAGCTTCATTCGGAACCTTCTCAGGTTCGCAAAAATCTGCCGTATATCTTCTAGTAATGTTTTGCTCTCTTTAGTTTTGATGACCACGTCATCCACATACACTTGTACATTTTTTCCTATCTGATCATGCAGGCATTTTTGCATGCATCTCTGATATGTCGCTCCTACATTTCGCAGGCCAAATGGCATTGTGCGATAACAATAAGCCCCATACGGGGTAATAAATGCAGTCTTTATTTGATCGGCCGGATTTAACGGTATCTGGTGGAAACCAGAATACGCGTCTACAAACGATAACAGCTCACAACCAGCGGTCGAGTCAATGACTTGGTCTATTCTAGGCAATGGAAAAGGATCTTTCGGACATGCCTTATTCAGGTTGGTGTAATCGATACACATTCGCCATACAATGGCTACATTGGGGTCATCTTTCTTCTTTTCTACTAGCACCGGATTTGATAACCAATCCGGATATAGCACCTCCATGATGAACCCGGCTGCGAGGAGCCGAGCTATTTCATCTCCTATTACTTTTCTCCTGTCTTCGGCGAAGCGGCGGAGAGGTTGCTTCACCGGCCTTGCTTCTGGCCTGACGTTCAAAGAGTGCTCAGCCAACTCCCTCGGAACACCTTGCAGATCTTGAGTGGACCATGCAAATATGTCCCGATTCTAACGGAGGAAGTTGGTGAGCTCGCCTTCCTATTTAGCATCCAGGCCTGCACCAATAGTAACAGTACGCTCTGGGAATTGCTCATCAATCTGAAATTTCTTCGTCTCTTTAGTCGGCTGAAAAGAGAAACTACCATGAGGGTTGGCCAGCGCCGGCATGTTCAGCTGTGCCGACTGAGCGAGGGCTGCTACTTCTTGAATCCGTCTCTTTTCTCTTGCTATAACCAATGACTCGGCCAAATTAGACTTGGCTGAAGCACACTCCATTGACTTCTTGTAATCCCCTGCAACTGTTATCACCCCCTGTGGTCCAGGTAGCTTCATCTTCAGGTAATTTATATGATAGTTGCTCATAAATTTGGCCAGTGCGGGCCGTCCGAGTAGAGCATGATAACAACTTTCTAGATCCACTACTTCAAATTCTAAATTTTCTGCTCTGCAGTTATCTCTTGTACCGAATAACACGTCCACTCGGACTTTACCGATGGGCTCACATGAAAGCCCTGGCTCTATCCCATGGAAAGTGGTCCTCGTGGATTGCAGCATGTTCTGCGATATTCCGAGTTTATGCATGGTATCTTTGTACATGATGTTGATACTGCTTCCATTGTCAATGAGTACTTTTGAAAATTTCACGTTGATGCTTGGTCCAACGAACGTCGGATCCAACACAAGTGCATATGATCCTGGACTTGGCATTATTCTGGGGTGGTCCTTCATGCTCCAGGTCACCTCCTGATTTGACCATGGAACGTATCTTGCACCGGCATAAGCGCATTCACTTCCATATGCCGGGCGCACACTCGCTTGTCTTCTTTGTTCGTTGTGAACACACAATAAGACCGGTGATGTTCTTCGTAATCATTACGTCCGGTATTTGCGGATTCATCCTTCCATCCGGACTGGTTTATTACGATGTGCATCTCTCCGATCCGAGCTATCATACCTCGGGGGAGGGGGCGGTAGCATCAGTTGCTGTGTATTTGCTCCAGTTAACTGCGGCTGATGTTGCTGTTGCACTTGATGGGGCGTCTGAACTCCTGCGGGGTTCCCCATCGCATTTTTCATCCATGCACATTAGCGAGTCGTATGATTGGCTGGTCTGGATGGGTTTGATGTGTGAAATTTACACGGCTGATCTAACATGGATTCGAACATGTATTTCGGCCTCTCTTGCCATTGCTTCTTTTGCTCTGGGGTCCATTGCCTTTTTCCCTCATTTCTTGATGTCCACTGTTGAGGTCCATTCTTCTGCCGTTGAGTTGCTCCATGACTCGGCGGATCTTGTGCTACTGCCGCCACTTGGGCCGAATTATATCTATAATCCGGCCTCTCCTCTCTTCTTCTTCCTCTGAAATCGCGCCTGGATGACCCGGCCAATTCTCTTGCATAATGGTCCTGTTGCTCGCGATGATCTGCCGACATTAATTCCGGTTGGGTTGGGTCGCCTAATGCATAGGAGTCTGCTATTCTGATTGTCTCTGCCAGTGTGGTTGGCATATCTCTTTGCAGGCGCTGCCACAACACGCTGGCGTAACGGCAGCCTTGCGCGAACCAAGCGATTGCTTGCGATTCGATGACTCCTTCACATGAGTTTCTCAAGTTGCACCATCGAGTCAAAAACTCCCTATCTGTTTCATTTGGCCTCTGCTTGCACATGGCTAACTGTTGTGGCCTGTTTGGCCTCTTGTATGTGCTGGTAAAGTTGCTGACGAACATTTCTTCGAAATCTAACCAACAGTTGATACTGCCGGCTGGTAGATTATTCAGCCATACCCTGGCTGGTCCTTCCAACATTTGTGGGACATACCGCACTGCCCATCTTAAGTTCCCACCCGCTATCTTCACAGCAGTGGCATAGTCAATCAACCAGTCTTGTGGCTTGGTACTTCCATTGTATGTTTTTGTGCCTCTTGCTAACTGAAAGTTCGGCACTGGTGGTTCGCCCATAATCCGTGGTCTAAAACATGTCGGACCTAGTGGAACCTGTTCTTCCAACAACTCGGACCGGTATAGCCGGTCCAGCTTCACTCTTGCATCACTTGCTGGCAAATCTCTGTACAGGACTCTGTCCTGCATCCCATAGTGGTTATTTCCACCCTGGATCGCGTATTCTACCTCGGAATAACCATCATTGTACCTTTCATTCATTTGATTGTGGTGAGCTGGCCTCGCTTCTCTTTCCTGCCGAGGTTCATGCCTTGGTTGCGGGTTGAGCGGCATCTCTCTCCTTACTTCGGCCGGGGTCTGGTTTTCATGATTACCTCTCGCGGGTTCTCTTCTGCCGAGATCACCATTGCCTCGGCCTCCACCGTCTTTTTCCATACGGTCGTGGTTTCTCTCCCCACTGTTACCTCGGCTTGTATTGCCTCTGTTCTCATTTGCATTTCCAGCCATTGCCGGATCATATGGAACAATTTGCTTATTCCTCTTCCCTGAGGTTACTGCTTTGTCTCTTCGAGCGTTGTTTCCGGGTGAAGATGCTGTTGCCGCAGATAAGGCAGGCGCTGCCCCTGCCGAATGAACCATCCGCGAGGCCCCTGGCCTTGCCGGGTTTGTTCTGAGTATTTCCTCATTTTGCTGGTTCGCGATGCGCACCAGCTCATTCACTCTTTCTTGTTGTTTCTGCCGGGCTTCCCCGGTCAACCCCTCTAACTCCAATGCTGCGGCATTTGCCGCTCTCAGGTTCTTCGCCGGGGTACTATACCTCGGCAAACCCAAATCACCTAATTCTGCTCTGTGAGCTTCATGCTCTTTGTTAATGTCATCCATTAGGTTCTTCCCTCTTAATCTTAATTCGTCTACCCGCTCGGGTGCGATATCAAGCTTATTAGCTTTTGCATATTCTCTCAGGGTCCTGTTCAAGGACTCCCGCAGGGCCGATACCTTTTTGGCCTCTACCAGCACCTTTTGCCTGGTTTCTTCTAACTCTGCCTGAGCATTTGCCGGATCAAGTATCGGCGCTACAGGCGTAGTCAAGTTTTCTATGGTCGCCTGAAGAATGTTCTCTGGCCTTTCCAGAGGTGGCCCTCTCACTCTTGGTGCCTTTGGGGTGGTGTCATGTAGCTCGGTTGGGTTTGTTTCTGGCGGGATTACCTCAGTGGGTTGCGGCGTGGTCTGCTTGGGTGCGCCTTGTGCGCCTGCGGCGGGTTCTCTGCTTGACCCGGCTACTGCTGCTCCAGCTTGTGCTCCTGCAGCGCCATCACCTCGACGCTGCCTGCAGGATGTGCCTTAAACGGACGACTTGCTGCGTTTAGAGGTGGCTCTCCTGCAACAACAACCTGGTGGGGATAAATGCCGGTGATGTCGAAGCCGACGTAAACCTTGTGCTCGCCCAGGCTGATGAAGACGCCATTGCGCGGGGGAGTTTTCCCCCTGAAGCTTCCTGCATTGTCGCTGACATAGTCGCAGAGACCAAATCTCCGGACCAAGCCAGAAACAACGCGCTCGCCCGTGTCGATGAAGTTTCCCGTCCGGATCATTACTCCAGCTAGCACCGCTGCTGGCCCCACGGTGGGCGCCAACTGTCGTGTTGGTGGCACGGCAGATGCCATGGGTAGGCTAAAGTATGGGGCCAATGGTTGCTAGTGGGATCTGGGGAGGGAAGATGCAACTGATTCAACACTCAAGTGGTTAAGGCAAAGATCTTTATTTCTCTTCTTTTGGGTTACAAGTGCTCCTTGAGCTGTATACATGGAGAAGAGATGAATCTCTCCAGCCTAACGGTACTAAAAAGAGTCGATGCCCTCCTCAGGGTCCAAGCCTCCACTTATAAAGGAGTGCCTTGGGTGCCCTTAGGGATGACGAGGGAAGCATATTCGAGGAATATGCTTGTCCAAAAATAGTAGTTCGGCGGCCTCCTTTCCCTGCCGCCCTTCTAACGACGGCAAGGCTCCAGAGGACCCCTCCTGCGTGCCTCGGGCTCCAGGACTGTCACCTTCATGACCTCCTTCTTCCCCTCTGACGCTCTGCATCTTTGTCTCTTGTGCTTGGCTTCGCTCTGATTCCTTCTAGCCTGCAGCTATAGTTTGACCTTGGGTTTCTCCTTCTCCTGCAAGCTTCGTATCACTCGGCCTTACCTTACCTTGCGTAACTCGGCTTGTCCTTCACCTGCATCGAGATCACTCGGGCTAACCCGGCGGACCCTCGCAGTAACTCGGCCGGGTAACTGCTTGATACACATACACGGGCTTCTTGCCTCCGTACCTCGGCCGACATATTCATGATTCGGCCAACCTAGACCGTAACTCGGAAACCAGACGGGGATTGTACCTCTGTCTTTCCCCATCTCTGACCTACCCGAGGTCAACCCCCCGACACCGAGGTTTAATACATAACCCAAAATGAGACATAACATAGGGCAGTCCCCGAGTCACTGCTCAAGGTGCCGAGGTTTAATACATAACCCAAAATGAGAAATAACATAGGGCAGTCCCCGAGTCACTGCTCAAGGTGCCGAGGTTTAATACATAACCCAAATTGAGAAATAACATAGGACAGTCCCCGAGTCACGGCTCAAAGTGCCGAGGTTTAATTCAGAGTCGATACTTTGACTTGAAGCGTCACATTACAACGTATCATAGGTGACTCCTATGAGTAAAATGGACGAAGTAAAGATACGTTCCATGGTCTTTTCGATTCTTCGCCGGCTTTGTTTGCCTTGTTCTTTTCTGGTGACTGAGCATCAATTAAGTAATATGCATCATTGTGCAATGCTTTGCTCACGATGAATGGTCCCTCCCATGGGTGCGATAGTTTGTGCATGTCGGCTGTGCGTTGCACTAGCCGAAGAACCAAATCTCCTTCTTTAAACACTCTTGGATTGACTTTCTTGCTGTGATATCGCCGTAAGTCTTGCTGATAAAGAGCTTATCTTGATAGTGTCAACTCCCTGGCTTCTTCTAGCAGATCGACATCATCTTGCCGAGCTACCTCATTTACCTCAGCGGTTGTATACTGGATAACTCTTGGCGAGTCATGTATTATGTCGGCTGGAAGCACGGCTTCTGCTCCATATACCAGAAAAAATGGGGTATACCCTGTTGACCTGTTTGGGGTAGTTCTGAGGCTCCATAGTACTGCTGGTAGTTCCTCGATCCAACACCCTGCCGACCTTTGTAGTGGTTCGACGAGTCGGGGTTTTATTCCGGACAATACTAGTCCATTAGATCTTTCTACTTGCCCATTAGATGCTGGGTGAGCCACCGAGGAGACATATAGTCTTATGTGTTTTTCTTGATAGAATCTAGCAAAGGCCCCTTCAGCAAAGTTTGTGCCATTGTCTGTAATAACACTGTGTGGGTAACCATATCTCAAGATAATATCTTTGAGGAATTTTACTGCTGTTGGTCCATCACATTTTTTTATTGGTTTCACTTCAATCCACTTTGTCAATTTGTCGACCATGACTAAAATGTGGGTCATCCTGCCCCGGGCCGGCTTGAATGCTCCCACCATATCTAAGCACCATACATAAAACGGCCAAGTAATTTGTATCGTCTTTAACTCGGACGATGGCATATGTATCTTGTTGGCATATCTCTGGCAACCATTACATTTTTCCACCAAGTCTTTGGCCTCTTTCAACGTTGTTGGCCAATAAAATCCATGCATGAATGCTTTGGCCACTAAAGCTCTAGACGAGGCGTGATGCCCGCATTCTCCATGATGTATATCTAGGAGAATCTCCTGGCCTTCCGCCGAATCCACACATATTTGCAACACGCTTGTGACGCTCCTTTTATACAGCTCATTGTTTATGATTGTATAAGCTTTAGCTATTCTCACTGTATTTCTAGCCAGTACCTCGTTATTCGGCAAAGTCGCATCCTTAAGGAAGGAAAATATGGGTTGCGCCCATGTTGGCATGATTTTCTTTGGGATAATCTCACTATCTATTTCCATATTTTCCGCCGACATAACCACCTCGGATTTTTCCATATCCATCTGTTCTTCGGCCGGGTTCACTTTCGGAAACTCCGGGTTACATTCTTTGTCAACTTCCATCGGCATACTATCTTCTCTTGATTTTGCCGAAATAAAGATGGATTCGTACTCTGGTGATGGTGTTATTGATGGTTTTCTCAGGTGCTCTAGGGCGATACCCGGGGGAATTGATTGCCTGGTTGATCCGAGTTTTGATAGTGTGTCTGCAGCGTCATTTTCTGCCCGAGGTATATGATGAAATTCACATCCATCGAAGTATCCACTGAGTTTTTGCACATGGAATCTATATAAGGCCATATTGGCATCTAGCGCATCCCAATTGCCTGATACTTGTTGTACTACTAGATCTGAATCTCCGTAGCATAAGATCCGGCGTATCCCAATCTCTTTTGCCACCTTCAATCCATGGACGAGTGCTTCATAGTCGGCTACATTGTTTGATGCGGCAAAATGTATTTGCAGCACATATTTTAGTTGATCTCTCTTTGGCGAGGTTAACACTATCACTGCCCCCAAGCCATTCCTCAGCTTGGAACCGTCGAAGTGCATTATCCAATAATTCGGATCTGGTAATGGTGGCTCATATTGTACCTCGGCCCAATCCACAAAGAAGTCGGACACAGCCTGAGATTTGATTGCATCTCGCCTATCGAATTGTGGAGCGTAAGGTGACAATTCAATTGCCCATTTTGCTATTCGGCCGCTTGCATATTTATTGCTCAATATGTCGGCTATGGGCGCTTCACAGATCACTTTGATCGGGTGCTCTTCGAAGTAATGTTTAAGTTTCTTCGCCGACATGTATACTCCATATGCCATCTTTTGATAATGTGGGTAATTTTGCTTTGAGGCTGATAGTACCTCTCTTAGGTAATATACCGGCCTTTGTACTGATTTATCATCTTCAATTCGTTCCACCACGATCACAGCGCTTACCACTCTGTTTGTGGCGGCTATGTAAAGTAACATAGTCTCTTTTGACAATGGAGAGGCCAGGATTGGTGCTGTGACCAACATCTTCTTCAGTTCATGAAATGCATTATCTGATTGTGATGTCCAAATGAACTTATCAGATTTTTTCATCAGTTGATATAGTGGTACTGCCTTCTCTCCTAGCTGACATACAAATCGGCTAAGCGAGGCCAGGCAACCCGTGAACTTCTGTACGTCATTTAGACATCTCGGCAATTCCATCCTTTCTACCGCTCTTATCTTAGTTGGGTTGGCCTCTATACCTCGGCTAGATACAAGAAAACCGAGTAGTTTTCTAGCTGGTACACCGAAGGTGCATTTTTCCGGGTTAAGCTTCATTCGGAACCTTCTCAAGTTCGCGAATGTCTGCCGAATATCATCCAGTAGCGTTTTGCTCTCTTTGGTTTTGATAACCACATCATCTACATATACTTGTACATTTTTTCCTATCTGGTCATGCAGACATTTTTGCATACATCTCTGGTACGTTGCCCCTGCGTTACGCAGGCCGAATGGCATGGTGCGATAGCAATAATCCCCGTACAGGGCAATAAACACAGTCTTTATTTGATCAGCCGGATTTAATGGTATCTGGTGAAAACCAGAATACGCGTCTACAAATGATAACAGCTCACAACCAGCGGTCGAATCAATGACCTGGTCTATTCTAGGTAAAGGAAAAGGATCTTTTGGACACACATTGTTCAGGTTCGTGCAATCAATACACATTCTCCATACGATGGCTACATTTGGATCATCCTTTTTCTTTTCTACCAACACCGGGTTTGATAGCCAATCCGGATAAAGCACTTACATGATGAACCCGGCCGCAAGGAGCCGAGCTATCTCATCCCCTATTATTTTTCTCATGTCTTCGGCGAAGCGGCGGAGAGGTTGCTTCACCGGCCTTGCTCCTGGCCTTACATGCAGAGAGTGCTCAGCAAACTCCCTCGTCACACCTTGTAGGTCTTGAGTTGACCATGCAAATATGTCCCGATTCTCACGGAGGAAGTTGGTGAGCTCGCCTTCCTATTTGGCATCTAGGCCGACACCAATAGTGATGGTGCGTTCTAGGAACTGCTCATCTATCTGGACTTTTTTCGTTTCTTTAGTCGGCTGGAAAGAAACGCTTCCATGTGGGTTGGCCAATGCCGGCAAATTCAGTTGCGCCGACTGAGCGAGAGCCGCTACCTCTTGAATCCTTCTTTTTTCTCTTGCGATCACCAATGACTCGGCTAGGTTTGATCCGGCTGAGGCACATTCCATCGACTTCCTGTAATCTCCTGCTACTGTTGTCACCCCTTGTGGTCCGGGTAGCTTCATTTTCAAGTAAGTTATATGCCAGCTGCTCATGAATTTGGCCAATGCTGGCCGCCCGAGTAAAGCATGATAGAAAATCTCTAGATCCACCACCTCAAACTCCAAATTTTCTGCTCTGCAGTTATCCCTTGTGCCGAATAACACATCTACTTGAACCTTCCCAATGGGTTCGCACGAAAGTCCCGGCACTATTCCATGGAACGTGGTTCTCGTGGATTGCAGCATATTCTGCGATATTCCGATTTTATGCATTGTATCCTTGTACATGATATTGATACTGCTCCCATTGTCAATGAGTACTTTTGAAAATTTCACATTAGTGCTCGGTCCGACAAATGTCGGATCTACTACGAGTGCGTATGACCCCGGTTTCGGCATTACTTTGGGATGATCCTTTATGCTCCAAGTTACTTCTTGATATGACCAAGGCACATATCTTGGTATTGCTGGCATAACCGCATTCACTTCCATATGCCGGCGTTGTACACTTTGCCTGTCTTGCTGTTCTGTTGTGAACATGCAGTATGATTGATGATGTTCCATGTAATCATTGCGTCCATTATTTCCTGGGTTTGTCCTTCCATCCTGACCCTGATTTATCACTTGATGCACTGCATCTCTCCGGTCTGAGTTATCATACCTCGGGGAGGAGGGGGTAACATTAGCTGCTGTGCATTTGCCCCAGTCAACTGTGGCTACTGCTACTGATGTGCCTGATGAGAAGGTGCTTGCATGCCCGCCGGGTTCCCCATTGCATTTTTCATCTAGGCGCATTGTCGAGTTGTATGATTGGCCGGCTTGGCCGGGTTTGGAGTGTGAAACTTACACGGTTGATCCAACATGGACTCAAACGTGTACTTCAGCCTTTCCTACCATTGCTTCTTTTGTTCTGGTGTCCATTGTCTCTTCCCTTCATTCCTTGGTGTCCATTGCTGAGGACCATTCTTCTGCCGCTGACTGTTTCCGTGACTCGGCTGATCTTGCACTACCGCTGCCACCTGATTGGAGGCATATCTGTAATCCGGTCTTTCCTCTCTTCCTCTACCTCTGAACTCATTGCGCCTCGATGATCCGGTCGCATCTCTTGCATATTGATCTTGATGCTCCCGATGGTCCGCCGACATCAGCTCTGGTTGCGTCGGATCTCCCAATGCATACGAATTCGCTATCCTGATGGTTTCTACCAAAGTGGTTGGCATATCTCTTTGCAGTCGCTGCCACAAGACACTGGTATAACGGCATCCTTGAGAGAACCAAGCTATCGCTTGTGATTCTATAACTCCCTCGCATGAATTCCTGAGGTTACACCACCGAGTCAAGAATTCTCTGTCTGTCTCATTCGGCCTTTGCTTGCACATTGCAAGCTGCTGCGGCATGTTTGGTCTGTTGTAAGTGCTGGTAAAGTTGCTGACAAACATCTCCTCAAAATCTAGCCAACAGTTGATACTGCCCGCTGGCAGATTATTCAGTTATACTCTGGCCGGTCCTTCCAGCATTTCAGGACATATCTTACTGCCCATCGCAAGTTTCCTCCAGCTATTTTTACTGCAGTGGCATAGTCAATTAACCAATCTTGTGGTTTGGTACTCCCATTGTACGTTTTCGTGCCCCTTGCCAGCTGAAAATTTGGCACAGGCGGCTCGCCCATGATCCGGGGTCCGAAACATGCCGGACCCGGCAGACCTTGCTCCTCTAACAATTCAGACCGGTATAACCTATCCAGTTTTAGTCTTGCATCATTTGATGGCAAGTTTCTGTACACTACTCTCTCCTGCATTCCATAATGGTCAATTCCACCATGCCCCGCATACTCCATATCTGAATAACCATCATTGTACCTCTCATTCACCTGACTGTGGCGAGCTGGTCTCACTTCTCTTTCCTGCCGAGGTTCGTATCTCGGCTGAGGATTGGGTGGCGGATCCCTCCTTACTTCTGTCGGGATATTGTTCCCATGATTTCCTCTTCCGAGGTCCCCATTACCTCGGCTTCCGTTGCCTTTGTCGTCACGGCCGGGGTTTCTTTCGCCACTGTTACCTCGGCTCCCATTGCCTCTGTTTTCATTTGCTTTTCCGGCTACTGCCGGATCATACGGAACAATTTACTTATTTCTTTTTCCCGAAGTTACTGCTCTGTCTTTTCGTGCATTGTTTCCGGGTGAGGATGCTGCTACCACTGATAGGGCGGGTGCTGCACCAGCCGAATGAACCATACGTGAGGCACCAGGCCTTGCCGGGTCTGCCCTAAGCATTTCTTCATTCTGCTGGTTCGCAATGCGCACCAGCTCATTCACTCTTTCTTGCTGTTTCTGCCGGGCTTCGCCGGTCAGTCCTTCTAACTCTAGTGCAGCGGCATTTGCCGCCCTTAGGTTCTTTGCCGGGGTGCTATACCTCGGCAAGCCTAGATCGACTGAATCTGCCTTATGAGTCTCATGCTCTTTATTGATATCATCCATGAGGTTCTTCCCTCTCAATCTTAATTCATCAACCCGCTCGGGGGCGACATCAAGCTTATTTGCCTTAGCATATTCTCGCAGAGTCCTGTTTAAGGACTCCCGCAATGCCGACACCTTTTTTGCCTCTACCAGTACTTTTTGTCTGGTTTCTTCTAATTCTTCCTGAGCATTAGCCGGATCAAATATCGGCGCTACAGGCGTAGTCAGATTATCTATAGTTGCCTGGAGAATGTTTTGTCGTCTTTCCAGAGGTGGCCATCTTACCCTTGGTGCCTTCGAGGTCGTCTCCTGAACCTCGGCCGGGTTAGCTGCCGAAGGATCTACCTCGGTGGGCGGTGGAGCTGCCTGCTTTGTGGTCACCTGTACTCCCGTCGTCGGATCCTTGCTTGATCCGGCGCCTGCTGCTCCCGCCTGCACCCCGGCTGCGACCATCACCTCGACGCTGCTGACGGGGCGTTCTCCACGCGGACCGTTTGCGGCGCTAAGGGGGGCTCTCCTGCAACAATAACTTGGTGAGGATAAACGCCGGAGGTGTCGACGCCGACGTAGATCTGGTGCATGCCCAAGTTGATGAAGACGCCATTGCGCGGAGGAGTTTTTCCCCTGAAGCTGCCTGCGTTATCGCTGACATAGTCACAGAGATCAAATCTCCGGACTAAGCCAGAGACAACGCGCTCGCCAGTGTGGATGAAGTTTCCCGTCCGGATCATGACTCCAGCTAGCACCGCTGCTGGCCCCACGGTGGGCGCCAACTGTCGTGGTGGTGGCACGGCAGATGCCATGGGTAGGCTAAAGTATGGGGCCAATGGATGCTAGAGGGATCTGGGGAGGGAAGATGTAGTTATTTCTACACGCGAACGACTAACATACAGATCTTTATTTCTCCTCTCTTGAACTACAAGTGCTCCTTGAGCTGTACGCAGGAAGAGAAGATGAACTTTACAAGCCTAACGGTGTAGAATCAGACCATCCCTCCTCAAGGGTCCAAGCTTCCCATTATAAAGGGGTGCCTTGGCTCCTCTAGGGCTGACGTGGCAAGCATATTCGAGGTCCCAATATAGTAACTCGGCGAGCTCATTTCCGTGTCCCCCTTCTAATGACGGCAAAGTTCCAGAGAGCCCCACCTGCATGCCTCGGGTTCCAGGATTGTCACCTCCGTGACCTCCTTCTGCTCTTCTGCTGCTCTGCGCCTTGTCCTTTGCGCTTGGCTCTGTTCAGATTCTTCCTAGCCCGAGGCTAGGGTTTGACTTTAGGTTCCCCCTTCTCCTGCAAGCTTCATGTTATTCGGCTCTGCCTCGCTTAACTCGGCTCGGCCTTCGTCTACATTATGGCTTATTCGGACTTGCCCGGCCGACTTAACTCGCACGTCGGCCGAGTAACGTATAGCCCCTCTTGTAAATGTCATTTGTGATTTGTGTTTTGTAAATGTCATGGTCATGCTCATGGTCTGACTTTTTTTTATGCGGATGAGTTACAAAACACAAATCACACTATGCAAAATAAGTGTCTCTGTTATGCCCTAAGTATAGTGGAATCCTAAAAAAACAAAATGGACGAGCTGCAAAATATAGCATTCTAAGAAAAGCCCTGTATTTACGTGAATTCCTAGTACTCTGAAAGGCTGCGGTTTTGACAAGAACATGAGCACATGATTCCGACTCGCGCATCGATGAAACTAAAATCGGGGAATACTTGCAATGTCAGTAAAGGAATTGTCTGGAAGAAGTTAGCTGTACTTTGTACGCCTGCAGTCAAGATTGTCAAGGCACCAAAAAACCCTCCGTGAAGTATAATACAGTTCCGTGTTCAGAAATGCCTGCTCCTCGTCTCTCATCCAAGATGCGTTTCTAGAAGTCCAAAACCATGCGTGGCAGGCCTTGCCTCAATGAAACTTTCGGATCCCAATGGAGAAGAGGTTCGGCCTTTGAGATGTTAGGTTTTCTTAAGTGTGGATCATCTGCCGTGTTCAGTTTAAACAACACTCGCACTTGGGTCAAGACTCAAGAGGCATCGTGTGGGTATAATCTCTCATGAAATGAATGAAGCCATACACTTGTAGCCAAATTTTATTAGTCTAGTTCAAAAAAAATCAAAAAAGTTAGTGTAGTTTAAACTAAAATTTGATAAAATTTGCTTCCGCAACCCTAATTGTGACATGTGACCCTGGCCGAAGGTCATTGCAGACCCAACTACTTTGTAGATCCTCCTAATTATTGAACTGACCATAGTAACTCGCATGCACCACATGCTTACACTTGATTTAAAATGTGAATTCTAGTATCTAGGAAGTAATAAGACAATACTTTCTCATGACCCCACTATATTGCTATTACTAGCGAGATGAAACTTGATGTAGGTGACCTGGTTAAAGATAGCCATGAAGGCAGATTACTACGGTGGTTCTAGATGTACGCCCATTTTATCGAGGAAGATGTATATATAAGTATATCTGGCTTGGGGAGATGACCATATAGGGGGACTGGAAGACTCGCAAAACGCTTCGCGACTCGTCTCGCTCGCTTCCCGCAGGCGACGAGGCGGGTCTCAAGCGCCATCTCCTCCAAGCGCCCCCACCTCCCCTTCCTCTCCCGCCGCCGTCGGCACGCTCCGCCAGGCTAAGCGCTTAGCCGGTGGCGGCGGGCCTTCTTTTCTCGGCGGCAGCAAGGTGCGCGGGACGCTGTGCTGACGGCGGCGCGCCACGGCAGGGCCGGTAGGGGCTGAGAGACGTGGTGGCAGCGGACCGGCTACTCCGAGCAGTGTGGCGACGGGCTAACAGACAGGTAGGAAGGCGAACAGGGCGCAGGAGCCGCCGGCGGTGTGCGCCGCAGGGCCCGATCTGGGTCAGTTTGGGCTCAATATGGGTCGTGCGAGCCTCATCCGGGGTTCTCGTCCACCAGCAAGGTGGCTGGCAGCGGCCTCCCCTGGCTGCCCGCAGGCTGGCGGTGGACAGTGATGGGGATATGCCTACCGGGGTATACCCAGCAGGACGTTTCCGACTGGCCCAGGAACTGGAGAGTGGGCCTGCAGGACGGCGACTGGATCAAGACCTGGCGTGCACCTAATCGACTGGAAGCTGAAGGCCCAGAAGAGTAGATATGCCCAGTCGGATTAGGTTAAACGAGTATCAAAACCTTAACTGATTTGGTTGAGATATGTAAACCCTAGGGGGGGTGAGTCTATATAAACCTCCCTACAGGGCGTGTAGAGGATACGTGCCATCATCCACCCAAGCGACTCACCGCCTAGCCGTCGAGCTCGCCCCATTGTACCTTCATCATAATACAATCTAGCAGGAGTAGGTCTTTACCCTCCGGGGGGCCGAACCTGGGTAAAACCCTGTGTCTCTGCCCTCATCTTGCACCGCAGATGGCTGGCCGCCCTTGCCCTTCGTTCTACTACTCGCTGCCGATTGCAGCGTCTGCCGTGGTCATTCCCACGACAGTGGCGCCCACCGTGGGGCCTGGCCGGTCTAGCCGGTGTTCTGCGGCGAGATCCAATCTACCCATCAACGAGTCGGTCGCCACCGGCCGCATGATAGCGATCGGCGCGATGCTCCATATCTTGCCGAGCAGCTACGTCCCGGCGGCGCGACCCGTCACACACAGCATGATCTTTCCAGTCGGCACGATCAGCCTCTTCGTCGGCCTCACCGACGTCATCGTCTCGGAGGACTCGGCTCGCATCCGCGAGTCGCCGCCATGCGACCGGATCTCCGAGAGCCAGGTCCGCACGATCCATCGCCTCGCCTCCGAGTACAACTCGACCCACAGCGACGTGGCCGAAAACACCGCGGCCGCGGAAGACGCGGCCCTCAACGACGACGCCGACTCGGCGACTCCGGTGTCACTCGTCGGGTCCATCACCGCGGCTTCGCCCGCAGGCTCCATCACCCAGGTCTCCAACATGGGAGACTTCGAGGATCCCTCCATCCTTGGGATCTTCGACTTCGACTCCGGATCGGAAAACTCCGCCGATCTCCGTGACAGGACCGATCGCCACGCCGTGACCTACATGGCGGCTGGCAACGATCCGCCGGAGGATCCCTTCTCCACCCTGATCCCTCCCAACACAACGGCAACGGAGGTCGAGGAACTCCGCCTGAAGCTGGCGGAGGCAGTCCGCAAGGAGCAAGCCGAGCGCGAAATTTTTTGCCTCGAGCAGGTGACGGCGCAGGATCTGTCACGTTACCACCAGCAGCGAATCAGGTCGCGCTTGAACCCCGTCGGTAGCGCCCTGAACCCGGCGACGACCCGGCCCGCATGGCCGAACGCGCGATCTGCGAGAACGCGCCACCCGGAGGAAGCGCCCGACCCCCGCCAGGGTCGACTGCGAACGACGCCCCACCTCCACCCAACCGCGCACCCCCAGGGACCAGCCGTGGATCGTGGTATCCTCACGAGAGCGAGATGCGAACCGCCTACCACTATTCTCCACCCCGATGGACAACCTCGTGGCGGGCCGAGCAGCGACCGACAACATCATGGCCATCGGTGACGGCGCCCTCCAGATCTAGTACGTCAAGGCCCTGCTCGCAAAGGCGGTCGAGCAACAAAACGCAGGCGTCGACTCACAGGGCCGGATGTACTCGCGTTCGTCGGGTAGTAGGGCGGCCTCAAACGGCCGTCCATTAGTGGCAAACACCCTCAACTGCCCGCCACCCGAACCACTGCAGCTCCAACACCGACCCGCGAACGCGGCACTCTCCACCAACGACCCCAGGCCATCGACCAACTTCATCGCCGCCAACGGTCAGCCCGTCGACGCCCGCACCCACATCATCAACAACCAAAGCTGGCGCGCACGCCAGCCCGATGACCTACGACACACCCTAACCAATCGCCGTGATGGCGAGCCGATGGGGTCGCTAAGCCGCCTTGGGCCCCGATGCTTCGGACCGATGATCCGAGGCGAAAAATACCTGGCGAACTTCAAAGCGCCGAAGGAAATATAAAAGTACGACCCTTCGTACGACCCCTCCGTGTGGCTGAACACCTATCTCATGGCGATGGGGATCGCAGGCCACACCGACCTGCTAGCCGCCCGCTACCTCCCCCTGATGATGGAGGGAGCGTGCAGGCAGTGGATCAACACTCTCCCCCCGGATAGCATCGACTCCTGGGAAGAGATGCGTGATGCCTTTGTGAGGCACTTCGAGGGTTCCTACACCCGCGCCACCACCATCGAGGACCTGGAGCGATGCGTCCAGGGACCCTGCGAGTCGACCCAAAGCTGGGTCCAACGGTGGCAAGAGCTATGGTACAACGCGGCCGGCATCCACCCGGACACCGCGATCCACTGCTTCAAGACTTCATGCCGATACGAGCCCTTGGTCGCCAAGCTCAAACGGGTATATCACACACTCGACAACATACCGGACCTCCTCGAGATCGCCAAAAGGTACGCGGAGGAAGACCCCAACCAGGAAACAGATGACGAATCGGGAGGTCAACGCCGCACGAACGACAACGACAACGGACGACGGTCCGACCTACGCTACAGCAACACTCGCCTCACCGGCAAGCGCCGCAGTGACGGGCGAGTCGACTTCGTCGGCAACGCTGGGCACGCGTAGCGCGAGCCCAAGAGCTTCCGCCGTGATGGAGGACAACGCCGCAACGGCGACAACTACAAGGCGAAACCAAGGTTCGACCCCGCGGCCCTCCTTAACTAGCCTTGCGTTTCCAGCGAGAAGGAAGCCCGCCACGCACCGCCGACGCCACTCTTTCAAGGAGATCGAAGGCGGCGAGCACGGAGGACCCGACAACAACCCGCCGAACGGCGGAAAATTCAGCAGGTGGCGGCTCCCACACCTTCGAGCTTCAACACGCGCGAGAAGAAGGTCATCGCCCGTGCGTCGCCGTCAACGGTGGCCTAGGTGGGCGTTCCCGGTTCCTCAACGGTCGGAGCAGCCCATCACCGAGCCGCGAACCACTCGCCACGCCAGTACCCGGCCGAGACGCCCGGTGGTCAAGCCCAAGGTGGAGATTCGGCTCCCAAGACATTGATGGCGGCGGCTCCATCAACATCCTGTACTGGATACCTTCAGCGATCATGCGGCTCCGATCGATGGTCGAGACGACCTACACCATGTTCCACAAGCATCGTCCCGGTCGGAAGGCGTGCCGATCGGCAAGGTCACATTGCGGTCACCTTCGCACACCAGCAAACTTCCGCACCGGCGGATCGTCTTCGACTGGTACCCTTGAGCCCTACCACTGCGTCCTGGGGCGCCAGGCGTTCGCCAAGTTCATGGCAGCGCCCCACTAGGCGTACAACGCGATGAAGCTCCCTGGGCCGCGCGGCGTCATCACCATCAACGGCGACCCCAATATGGCCGCCGAGTGCGAGGCCAAAGGAGCCGAGCTCGCTGATGCCGTCATCGCGGCAGAGGCCAACCACGGCGACGAGCTCGCCAAGTACACAAGCGGGGTCAACAACGATGACCCCACCATACTCAAGAAGCCCAATTCGGAGGGCGCCAACGCCTCAGCCTTCGAGGCAACGACGCACACCCGCACCGTCGAGCTGGTCGGTGACTCGGCCGACGGTGATGATCGGGACGGGCATGAGCCCAGCATAGGAAGGCGCGCTCATCGAGTTCCTCCGTGAGAACAGGGACATCTTCGCATGGAAGCCCTCTGACATGCCTGGTGTCCCTAGGGAACTCGCTGAGCACAAACTCAACGTCGACCCCAAAGTGCGACCCCTCAAGCAGTCGCTGCGGCCCTTCAATGAAGAGCGCCAACGAGCCATCGCCGAGGAGGTGCAGCGTCTACTCGCTGCAGGCTTCATCCGACCAATCAAATACTCCAAGTGGCTGGAAAACCCAGTCCTGGTCGAGAAGAAAAATGGGACCTGGAGGATGTGTATCGACTACACAAACTTAAACAGCGCCTTCCCAAAGGAGCAATTCGTCCTCCCGCGGATCGACCAAATAATCGACTCCATCGCGGGCTCGGAGTCGCTGTGTTTCCTCGACGCCTATTCTGGGTACAACCAGATCAAAATGGCTGTCGAGGCCGAGGAAAAGACGGCGTTCATCACGCCATTCGGAGCCTTCTGCTACACCGCCATGATCTTCGGCCTCAAGAACGCCAGGGCGACCTACCAGCGGTGCATGCAGGAATGCCTTGCGAGCCAAATTGGCCGCAATATCCACGTCTACATCGACGACGTGGTAGTGAAGTCCGCTCACCAGGGCGATCTACTCGCCGACCTGGCGGAAACATTCGCCAACCTGCGGAAACACAAGATAAAGCTAAACCCAGGCAAATGCACCTTCGGTGTACCAGCAGGTCAACTACTGGGGTACGTCGTCTCCAAGCGCGGGATCGTGGCGAACCCCACCAAGATCGACACGATCGCTCGACTCGGCAAACCCGAGTTCCTGCGCGAAGTCCAGAAGCTGGCCGGGCGAGTTGCGGCTCTCAGCCGCTTCATCCCCCGATTGGGCGAAAAGGCGATGCCCCTATACCGCCTGATGCGGAAGAACCCCACCTTCCAGTGGGACAAGGAAGCGGACGCCTCACTCCGCGACCTCAAGAAGGTGCTACCCGCAGCACTGCTACTCGCCGCCCCCGTCAACAAAGAACCCATGCTGGTCTACGCCGTGGCTTCCGAGCGCGTCGTCAGCGCCGTTATGGTCGTCGAGCGGCCAGATGAAGGAAAGGAGCGCCCGGTACAACGACCGGTGTACTACATCAGTGAGGTCCTCACCGAGTCGCGCCAGCGGTACCCGCAATACCAGAAACTGGTGTATGCAGTCTTCAGAGCAAAACGACGACTGCCGCACTACTTCCAGGAGCACCCGATCACGGTCGTCTCCTCAGCACCGTTGCAGGACATCATCCGCAACCGTGAGGCGACCGGGCGAGTCGCCAAGTGGGCCGTCGAAATCGGCGTCCACAACATCAAGTACGAGCCACGAAAAACGATCAAGTCGCAGGCTCTCGCGGACTTCATCGCCGACTGGGAAGAGGCCCAGCAGCCGGAAAAGCTGTCGTACCTCCACTGGAGCTGCGCCCGACGGCTCCAAAAACGCAGACGGCGCAGGAGCAGGGATCGTGTTGACTTCCCCGAAGGGCAACAAGCTCCGCTACGTCCTCTGCCTCGACTTCACCCCCTGCACCAACAACATGGCCGAGTACGAGGCACTGCTCCACGACATGCGAGCTGCCAAGGAGATGAATGTCAACCGCCTACGCTGCTACGGAGACTCCGACCTCGTCGCTGGGCAACTCGCTAGCACCTGCGACGCCGTCTCTCCCACCATGGCGGAATATCGCCAAGCAGTGGACAAGCTGGGCGGATACTTCGCAGGCTACTCCGTCGAGTGGATCGATATGCGGAAGAACGAGGAGGCCGATGCACTCTCTCGCATCGGGTCGGCTCGACTCGCACCACCCGCCATCGTCTTCCTCGACACGATCATCAAGCCACCCGTCTCTCCCCCAAGGGAGATCGACATCCGAGTCCCGCTGCAACCAAAGGCAGCCTTGGTTGCACTCATCGCTGAGCCAGAAGACTGGACTAGGTCGTACATCGCCTACCTGGAGGGAGGCACCTTGCCGGCAGACGAAACAGACTCCCGGATGATAACGCGACGCTGCAAATCCTTCGTCATCATCGACGGCGAGCTCCACAAGCGCAGCGTGACTGGCGTGTTCCAACGCTGCGTCCAACCCGTCGAAGGACGCAAGATCCTCCACGACATCCACTCCGGCGATTGCGGCCACCACGCCGAAGGCCTGTTGGAGATATGCCCTAGAGGCAATAATAAATATAGTTATTATTATATCTTTGTGTTTATGATAAATGTTTACATTCATGCTATAATAGTATTAAACAAGGAAACATTAATACTTGTGTGATTTGTAAACTTAATTTGAAGTCCCTAGTAAGCCTCTATATAAAACTAGCTTGTTGGTTAATAGATGATTGTGGTTTCCCTATCATGAACATTGAGATGTTATTAACAACAAGATCATATCGTTAGGAGAATGATATGATGGACATACTCCTATAGATAAGCGTAGCATAAAGATCAAGTCATTTCAATAGTTCAATTGCTATATGCTTTCTGATACATAGTAACCTAATTCCTTCGACCATGAGATCATGCACATCACCTTTACCGGATGGATGCTTTGATGACATCAAACACCACACCGTAACTGGATGGCTATAAAGGTGGCATTGAGTGTTCGGAAAGTATTGGTTGAGACACGTGGATCAAGAGTGGGATTTGTCCATCCATATAACGGATAGATATACTCTGGGCCCTCTCGGTGGAATGTCATCCAATTAGCTTGCAAGCATGTGACTGGCTCACAAGAGATCACATATCACGGGAACGAGAAAAGAGTACTGATCGGTAACGAGGTTGAACTAGGTATGCGAGATACCGACGATCATAACCTCGGATAAGTAAACTATCGTGGGACAAAGGGAAATTGGTATCGTATGTAAGTGGTTCATTCGATCGCAAATTAATCGTAGAAATATGTGGGAGCCATATGAATTTCCAGATTCCTCTATTGGTTATTGTTCGGAGAAGTGTCTAGATCATGTCCGCATAATTCACGAACCGTAGGGAGACACACTTAAGGATTCGACGTTGTTTGAGTAGTTATGGTATGATGAGAAAGAGAATGTTGTTGAGTCTCGGATGGGATCCGGATATCATGAGGAGATCCGGAATGGTCCGGAGAATGAGATTCATATAAGGAAAGTCTCGTTTGAGTTGGGGAATGGTTCCGTGTTTTCATCGAATGTTCTAGAAGGTTCGGAATGTCGGCACTCCGAGGAAGGGTACATGAATGTGTCATTATAAGTTGGAATGATTGCATCATGTACTAAGTGTCTTCGCTGTCCAAAATAAAGGGTTTATTCAAATCCTAAATTGAAAAGTCAAACGACAAGTTTTGGAAAGAGAGGAGGAAGGTGAAACCGAGTTGGGGAGGGAGTCCTCCTCCCCAAGCCTTCACCAAGCCGAGTTGGGGAGGACTCCTCCCTCCCTTGGCCGCCGACCCTCCACCTATATAAGGAGGCGGGGCTCCTCCTAGCACACAAGTACCTCTCCTCAAACCCTAGCTTGGCGCCACCACCATAGCCGCCGCCGGCCCCCTAGGGTTTTGCCCTAGCCGCCGACTTGGGGTGCCCCAAACCCTAGCCGCCGGCTCTAGCATCCCCTCCTTGGTGTGTCTAAACCCTAGAACACCGAGGAATCTCTCATACTCCACCATACTCGCTCCGGCTTGAGGCGAAACCCTGCGAGATCTCCCCTCTACTTCCGGTACCACGCCGTTGTGCTGCCGGAATCGGGAGGAGAGTGCTACAACCTCCGCTGCCTTCTGGAACAAGGGAGAGGAAGGTCTTCATCGAGTACCGAACGTGTGACCGACTGCGGGAGCGCTGCCGGAATGCAGCGCCGGAAGGATCGTCTACGCGATCTTGAGATCGGGAAGAGTACGACTACATCACCCACGAGAATCCACTCTCGTTAAACACTTTGGAATATTCGAGGGTAAGTTATTCCATCGACTCGTTGCTACAATCTAGTAGATAGATCTTGGCTTGTTGGTTTGTATGCGGTAGAAATTTTTTGTTTTCCATGCTACGAAACCCTACAGTGGTATCAGAGCCGTGTCTATATGTAGATCTGTTGCACGAGTAGAACACAATGGTCATTGTGGGCGTTGATGCTTTTATTGTCCATTGCTTCTTGTGTACTTTGCATCTTGCGGTATGTTGGGATGAAGCGGCCCGGGCTAACCTTACATGACATCGTTCATGAGACTTGCTCCACTCTTGACATGCAACTTGTATTGCATAAGTGGCTTTGCGGGTGCCTGTTTCTCCTAGCATAGTTAAGATCCAATTTACAACGGGTGATTAACAATACTAGTATCAATGTTGTGGTTCTTGTTCGTAAGTTAGAACGACACTTATTGAAAGCCCCAAACCACGTAAAACATGCAAAGAAAGTAGGCGTCTAACTTTGTTTTGCGGTGTCTTGTGATGTGATATGGCCATGATTGTGATTATATTTGATGTATGCAATGTTCCTTATTGTAAGTTGGCAACCGGCAGGAGCCATATGGTTGTCTTTAATTTATGTTAAGACCCGCGTGTCTATTCAAAGTAGTTGTAATAGTTGAAGCCGGTGGACGACAACCATGGAGAAGCGTCATTGACCTTGATGCAATGACGGTGATGATGGAGATCATGTTCGTGCTTGAAGATGGAGATCGGAAGCACAAAGAAGAAATTCCATATCATATCACATATTATGAATTGCATGTGATGTTAATCCTTTATGCATCTTGTATTGCTTAGTAGACGACGGTAGCATTATAAGATGATCCCTCATGCACATGAATTTCAAGTCATAAAGTGTTCAC
Source organism: Avena longiglumis (assembly GCA_030063025.1). Taxonomy (NCBI): domain Eukaryota; kingdom Viridiplantae; phylum Streptophyta; class Magnoliopsida; order Poales; family Poaceae; genus Avena; species Avena longiglumis. Next base: position 485,946,981 of record CP125975.1, on the reverse strand, counting down.
CCTTAGTTAGCACCGTTGCTAAAGCTTGTTGTTTCGAAGCACCACGTGATGATCGGGTGTGTTAGATTCCACAAGTGTATACAACGTGAGCAAGCCAGATTTGCTCATGCGGAAACTAAGGTTTGATCTTGACGAGCCTAGCATGTACAGACATGGTCTCGGAACACGGATCACCGAAAGGTAAAGCATGAATCATATAGTAGATATGATGAACATGTCGATTGTTCGCCATTGAAACTATATCAACTCTCGTGATGATCGGTGTTGATGTGGTGGATTTGGTTCGTGTGATCACTAAAACAATGTGAGGGATATTGTTTTGAGTGGGAGTTCACCTAGATTAATTTTATTAATATGAACTCAATTTGTCATAAACTTAGTCTAAACTATTGCAAATATGTTGTAGATCAATGGCAGCCCCTACCATCAATTTTAATGCGTTCCTAGAGAAAGAAAAGTTGAAAAAACAATGGAAGCAACTTCGCGGATTGGTTCCGAAATTTGAGGATTATCCTCACAGCTGGTAATTTGACCTATGTCTTTGGATGCACATTTGGGTGACCCACTGCGTTGATGCTGCCGATGAAGTAAAGAACGTTTACCTCACTCGGAAGACTCAGTACTCCACAGTTCAGTGTGCTATCTTGTATGGTTTAGAATCGGAGCTTCAGAAAAGGTTTGAGAATTCAGACCCATATGATATTTTCGAGGATCTCAAATTGATCTTTGAGACTCATGCGGCAATTGAAAGCTATGAGGCTTCTGAAAAGTTCTTTAACTGCAAGATGGAAGAGGGCAGCTCCGTCAGTGAGCATGTGCTTAAGATGTGCAGGCATAAACAAACTTCAAAGCTTGGGTATAGTGATTCCTAATGCTTTGAGGATTTACCGTGTCCTCAATCACTACCACCAAGTTACAAGAACTTTGTGATGAACTACAACATGCGAACATGAACAAGGCGTTGCGAACTCTTTGCCATGTTGAAGTCTGCAAGTGGAGATCAAGAAAGAGCACCAAGTGTTGTTGGTCAATAAGACCACCAAATTCAATAAAGGCAAGTCCAAGCGAAGGACACTTCAAGAAGGGTGGTAAGAAAGTTACCACGCCCGTGAAGAAGACCAAAGGCTGGACCCAAGCTCGATCTTGAGTGCTTTACAGCAAGGGAGAAGGTCCTTTGAGCGGAATTGCCCAAAGTACTTGGCGGATTTGAAGAGCAACATCAAGAAGAAAGGTATATCGATATACATGTTATTGATGTGTATCTCACTAGTACTCGTAGTAGTGCAGGTATTTAATCTTGGTTCGGTTGCTCATATTTGTAACTCGAAGCGGTCTTTGCATAATAAGCGGAAGCTAGCGAAGAGCGAGGTGACGATGGCGTGGGAAATGGATCAAAGGTTGATGTGATCGCGGTCGACGCTACCTTCATCTACCATCGGGATTAGTTTTATACTTAAATAATTGTTATTTGGTGCTGCGTTAAGCATGAACATTATATCGGGATCTTTTTTATTGCGAGGCGGTTACTTGTTTAAGTCGAGAATAATGGTTATTTGATTTATATGAGTAATATGTTTTATGCACATGCACCTTTGATAGATGGTCTATTCTTATTGAATCTCGATGGTGGAAATACACATATCAACAACATTGAGGCTAAGCGTTTGAAATCAGCGATAATTCGACCTATATGTGGGGCTGTCGTCTTGGTCACATTGGGTGAAGCGTATGAAGAAACTCCATTCGATGGACTTCTTGAATCACTTGATTTTGAATCACTTTAAAGATCACGAAGCATGTCGATGGGTAAAATGACTAAGACTCCATTTTACGGTATGATGGAGCGAGCTACGGACTTATTGGAAATCATACATACCGATGTGTGTGGTCCAATGAGTGTAGCATCATGATGGTTATTGTTATGTTCTTACCTTCACGGATGACTTGAGTAGATATGGGTATATCTATTTCATGAAACATAAGTCCGAAACTTTCGAGAAGTTTAAGGAGTTTCAAAGTGAGGTAGAGAATCAACGTAACAAGAAGATTAAATTTCAACGTTCTGATCGTGGAGGTGAATATCTAAGTTCTGAGTTTGGCGAGCATTTGAAGAAATCGGAATACTTTCACGATTGACACCGGGAACACCACAGCGTAATGGTGTGTCCGAACGTCGTGTCGAACTCTCTTAGATATGGTTTGTTCTATGATGTCACTTACAGATTACCGCTACCATTTTGGGGTTATGCATTAGAAACGGCGCATTCACTTTAAATAGGGCACCGTCTAAATCCGTTGAAAGCGACACCGTATGAATTATGGTTTGGGAAGAAACCTAGATTGTCGTTCCTTAAAGTTTCGGGTTGAAGCCTATGTAAAGAAGTTACAGCCGGACAAGCTTGAACCCAAAGCGAAAAAATGCGTCTTCATAGGATACCCAAAGGAAACTATTGGGTATACCTTCTATCATAGATTCGAAGGCAAAATCTTCGTTGCCAAGAATGGATCCTTTCTAGAAGGAATTTCTCTCGAAAGAAGTATTTGGAAGGAAAGTAGAACTCGGCGAGGTTGTCGAACCTTCTCTCGAAATTGCGAGTGGCGCGGAAGAAGTTCTGTGGTGCTGCACCAATGAGAGAGGAAGATAATGATGGTGATCATGAAACTTCGGTTGAAGTTGCTGCAGAGCCTCGGAGGTCAACGAGAACTCGTACCACTCCAGATTGGTATGATCCCGTTATGAGTGTCATGTTGGTGGACAACACCGATGACCCTGAGACATATGAGGAAGCGATGATGAGCCCAGATTCCAATAAATGGCAAGAAGCCATGAAATCCGAGATTGGATCCATGTACGAAAACCAAGTATGGACTTTGGTGGACTTACCGGATGGCCGGAAGGCTGTCGAGAACAAATGGATTTTCAAAAGGAAAACAGATGTTGATGGTAATGTTACTGTCTATAAAGATCGACTTGTCGCAAAAGGGTTTCGACAAATTCAAGGAGTTGACTATGATGAGACTTTCTCACCAGTAGCGAAGCTAAAGTCTATGAGGATTATGTTAGCAATCGCTGCATATTATGATTATGAGATATGGCAGATGGATGTCAAAACAGCATTCCTCAGTGGAGACATTGATGAAGAGTTATATATGATGCAACCCAAAGGTTTTGTCGATCCTAAAGATGCTAACAAGGTATGCAAACTTCAACGGTCCATCTATGGATTGAAGCAAGCATCCCGAAGTTGGAATCAGCGTTTTTATAAGGTGATCAAAAGTTTTGGTTTTATACAAACTTACGGAGAAGCTTGTATTTACAAGAAAGTGAGTGGGAGCTCTGTAGCATTCTTAATACTATATGTAGATGACATATTGTTGATTGGGAATGATGTAGACCTTCTTAATAGTGTCAAGGAATATTTGAATAATAGTTTTTCAATGAAAGATCTTGGCGAAGCAGCTTACATATTAGGCATAAAGATTTATAGAGATAGATCGAAACGCCAAATATCATTGTCACAAAGTACATATTTGGACAAAGTTCTAAAGAGGTTTGGAATGGAAGAAAGCAAGAAAGGGTTCTTGCCCATGTTGCCCAATACGACCTTGAGTAAAACTCAAAGTCCGACATCGGCAGAAGATAGAGAATGGATGAGTAAGACTCCGTATGCCTCAGCCACAGGATCTCTAATGTATGCCATGCTATGTACTAGACCCGATATTACATATGATGTTAGTTTAACTAGCAGATATCAAAGTGATCCAGGAGTGGATCATTGGACAGCGGTCAAAAACATCCTTAAGTACTTGAAAAGAACTAAGGATATGGTTCTTTCTTATGGGGGTGATGAACAACTCGTTGTTAATGGTTACACCGATGCTAGTTGGAAGACCGATCCGGATGATTCTAAATCACAATCTGGATACGTATTTATTTTGAATGGTGCAGCAGTTAGCTGGAGGAGTGCAAAGCAAAGCCTTGTGGCGAGATCTTCAACTGAATCAGAATACATGGCTGCTTCGGAGGCTTCACAAGAAGCGATATGGATGAAAGAGTTCATTACAGAGCTGGGTGTGGTTCCTAGTGCGCTGGACCCAATGTCTATCTGCTGTGATAACATGGGCGCCATAGCCAATGCGAAAGAACAAAGGTCACACAAGAAGCTGAAGCATATCAAGCTACGTTTTCACGCTATTCGAGAACATATCCAGGACGGGGATATAAAGATTTGCAAAGTACACACAGATCTGAATGTGGCGGATCCGTTGACTAAACCTCTCCCGAGGGCAAAACATGACCAGCACCAAACTGCCATGGGTGTTCGGTATATTACCATGTAATCTAGATTAGATGACTCTAGTGCAAGTGGGAGACTGTTGGAGATATGCCCTAGAGGCAATAATAAATATAGTTATTATTATATCTTTGTGTTTATGATAAATGTTTACATTCATGCTATAATAGTATTAAACAAGGAAACATTAATACTTGTGTGATTTGTAAACTTAATTTGAAGTCCCTAGTAAAGCCTCTATATAAAACTAGCTTGTTGGTTAATAGATGATTGTGGTTTCCCTATTATGAACATTGAGATGTTATTAACAACAAGATCATATCGTTAGGAGAATGATATGATGGACATACTCCTATAGATAAGCGTAGCATAAAGATCAAGTCATTTCAATAGTTCAACTGCTATATGCTTTCTGATACATAGTAACCTAATTCCTTCGACCATGAGATCATGCACATCACCTTTACTGGATGGATGCTTTGATGACATCAAACACCACACCATAACTGAGTGGCTATAAAGGTGGCATTGAGTGTTCGGAAAGTATTGGTTGAGACACATGGATCAAGAGTGGGATTTGTCCATCCATATGACGGATAGATATACTCTGGGCCCTCTCGGTGGAATGTCATCCAATTATCTTGCAAGCATGTGACTGGCTCACAAGAGATCACATATCACGGGAACAAGAAAAGAGTACTTATCGGTAACGAGGTTGAACTAGGTATGCAGAGATACCGACGATCATAACCTCAGATAAGTAAACTATCATGAGACAAAGGGAAATTGGTATCGTACGTAAGTGGTTCATTCGATCGCAAAGTAATCGTAGAAATATGTGGCAGCCATATGAATTTCCAGATTCCTCTATTTGTTATTGTTCGTAGAAGTGTCTCGATCATGTCCGCATAATTCACGAACCGTAGGGAGACACACTTAAGGATTCGACGTTGTTAGAGTAGTTATGGTATGATGATAAAGAGACCGAATGTTATTCGGAGTCTCGGATGGTATCCGGGATATCACGAGGAGATCCGGAATGGTCCGGAGAATAAGATTCATATAAGGAAAGTCCCGTTTCGAAGTTGGGGAATGGTTCCGGTGTTTTCATCGGGAATGTTCTAGAAGGTTCCGGAATGTCCGGAACTCCGGAGGGGAAGGGGTACATGAATGTGCCATTATAAGTTGGAATGATTGCATCATGTACTAAGTGTCTTCTCTGTCCAAAATAAAGGGTTTATTCAAATCCTAAATTGAAAAGTCAAACGGCTAGTTTGAAAGTCAAACGACAAGTTTTGGAAAGAGGAAAAGAGGAGGAAGGTGAAACCGAGTTGGGGAGGGAGTCCTCCTCCCCAAGCCGGCGCACCACCCAAGCCGAGTTGGGGAGGACTCCCTCCTCCCCAGCCCTTGGCCCCTCCACCTATATAAGGAGGGGCAGGGCTCCCTCCTAGCACACACAAGTACCTCTCCTCAAACCCTAGCTTGGCGCCACCACCATAGGGTTTTGCCCTAGCCGCCGACTTGGGGTGCCCCAAACCCTATCCGCCGGCTCTAGCATCCCCTCCTTGGTGTGTCTAAACCCTAGAACACCGAGGACTCTCTCATACTCCACCATACTCGCTCCGGCTTGAGGCGAAGCCCTGCGAGATCTCCCCTCTACTTCCGGTACCACGTCGTTGTCTTTGGAATCGCGAGAGAGTGCTACAACCTCCATTTTCTTTGGAACAAGGAGAGGAAGGTCTTCGTCAGTACGAGCGTGTGACCATTGCCCGGGAATGCTGGAGCATGGCCGGAAGGATCGTCTACGCGATCTTGAGATCGGAAAGAGTACGACTACATCACCCACGAGAATCCGCTCTCGTTAAACACTTTGGAATCTTCGAGGGTAAGTTATTCCATCGACTCGTTGCTACAATCTAACAGATAGATCTTGGCTTGTTTGTTTGTATGCGGTAGAAAATTTTTGTTTTCCATGCTACGAAACCCTACAGATCCGACCTGTGGACAGAGGGTGGCAGCGAGTCCAACAAAGATCACGCAATGCAAATATTACACGCAGAGGCAGGCACACTTACCAATCAAAGGACGAGCGAGATCTGTGGTGAAGCTTTGAAGAGAGGAGTAGTCGTCTTGTAGCCCAGAAACAAGGGCGTCAGAGACCTTACGCTCCTCGGCGGTCATGTGACAGCCTTAGCCCGCCCATCCGCCGAACTCGCCTCCACCTTTGCTTCCTTAAGCTCGCGCTCAAGGTCGGCGATCCGCTTCGCAGCCGAGCTCAACGCAGATTGAGCCGCCGTCAATTCACTCGCCGGGACAAGGCCCTGGCTAACCTCCTCTGCCTTCGCAGCAATCGTCTGGAGTCCCTTGTTTGCCTCTTGGACGGCAACAAGTTCCTTCTCCGCGCGACATTTCGCAGCAAGCCGGTCGGATGATTCACGTTGCAAACCCTGTGCAAAAGCCAAACAGTCAATAAAAACGAAATCCTAAGTGCCCACCCGCTGAAATTCAGCGACTGGACACTCGGGGACTGGAGATCAAAAATCCTAAGTTCCCACCCGCTGAAATTCAGCGGCCAGGACACTCGGGGGTGGAGATCAAAATCCTAAGTGCCCACCGCTGAAATTCAGCGGCCGGGCCTTCGAGGGGGGAGATGAAAAATCCTAAGTGCCCACCGCTGAAATTCAGCGACTAGACACTCGAGGAGCGCGAGAAATAAAACAAAAACGGAAGAATCCGACCCTTTGCAATTCGTGGCCCGATCCTCGAGGGCTGGACATACAGATGGCTGCGCCAAGCATGCCATGAAGGTGCAGCGGCGTCCACGGATGCGAAGGAGTGTACTGCGGCGTTGTTCGACCTCCGTTTGGCGACCCCATGCAGCGGCTCAATGGCGTGGTACCACTCGCCGTAGCCGCTTTAGCCATGAAGCGGGAAGGTCGCGATGGATGCCGGCACCAAAAAGGCTCGGCCATCGGGCGAGAAGCACCCTCCTTGATCGTCAAGGCCGCCCCCGCGGGATCACTCGAGCAATAAATCGTCGTCAGACACCGTGATGACATCGTCGCTCTTGGCCTTCTTGGCACTGTCTGTAGGGGCAGCGACCTCATCAGCCTTCCTCTTCCGAGAAGGGTCCTCCTCGGCGACGACTAGCGGCACTTTGCCCACGGACGGGTGGCCTATCTTTTTAACCCCAGTCCTACAAATTGATTACATGAGCAAAGTGGTCCGAGTACAACGAAAAATAAGGCAGGTGAATAAAACTCACTTGGCGACTGGTATGAACCGCAGCCCCGTACGGATGCTAGCCGGCTTCTCCAGTTCGGGGCCCAGTTTCTGACTGAGGCCCATCTCTAGGACATCATGCCCCCAAGACACGGACGGCCTCTTTGTTGACGAGGCCGCTACAGGAGCCTCTACAACGTTTTTGGCAGGAGCTCTCCTGGGAGGCGAAGCTGCCGCGGCCGGAGCAGCCCCCGACCCAGAGACTGGGGCGAATGGGGGAGGAATCGAGGCCGGAGGTACCTCACTCAGGACGGCGGTGACATCCGGTGCTACCGTCGTCTGTGGCGCTTCCTCCCTGGCCAGGCTGGTGGCATCGGAACTACTCGTCGAACGAGGCGGAGATGCCTGTCTCCTTGGCTTTGTCTTCCTCTTCGGAGGAGCCTTCACTTCCTTCTTCTTCTTCTTCTTCTTTTTCGACGGGGTGGCCTCGCGACGCGAGGTGAGCTCGGGAAGCTCGTCGTCGTCATCGTCATGACGTTCAAGGCTTTTACTCGCCTCGAGTTCGCGCTGACGCTGCCCGCGAGTTTTGCGAACCAGTGGGGCGACCTCTTCCTCGGACTCATCGTCATCGTTGCTCCTGTCGCTCTCGGCGCCGCCCTTGGTGGGAGGCGACTCGCCCCCGTCCTGGACGGACGAGCTCGAGTTCTCGTCGTCCGCGGGCGGAAGCCACCCTTCCACCACTTGAAATAACTGCAGCAAGCATGAAGTAATATCAAAATAACCGCGACAACATCAAATGCGACTGCGAATGGTAGAAAGTGACTTACCGTCGGAGCTGGATGTTTCGCGGTGTAGGGGGCGACCCTAGCCTTCGCGTCCAGGTACACCGCCTGGGTGATCTTCTTCAACGCCAGGATGTAGTCCTCGAGTGTCCACTCGGCGAGGCAGGATTTCGTTGAGTCTTCCCGGCCCGTGTATTCGTACATGTAATGGTCACGGCGGGCCAGGGGAACGAGTCGCCGCCCAAGCCAACAGTTTTACAAATTGATGGTCTGAAGACCCTTCTTCTTCAGGCCGCGGATGGTTTGAAGCATCTCATCCACGACCATCCGCTGGTCTGTTGGGAGCTTGCCGACTTGGAGTCGGCGTGGTCCGGGCCGGTCGGCGGAGTACCTTGGGATCGCCACCTCGCCGTCTGGAGTCGCCTCAGTGACGTAAAACCAGGACTTCTTCCACTCTCTTGCCGCCTTGGCAGGAAGCATCAGGTCGAAGGAGGAGGCTTTTGACTTGAGCTGGAACGTCAGGCCACCCTCCGCCAGCATTGAGTCGCCTCATTCTTCACGACTAATCCTCCCGTGGAACAGATCTTGCCACAGGGGGAAGTAGGGCCTCCAGCCTAGGTAGCATTCGCAGAACGCCACGAAGATGGTGAGCTGCTCGATGATGTGCAGGCCCAGGTCCGATGGCTGAATCCCGTAGAAGGCACAGAAGTGCCGGAAGAAGAGAGATGTGGGAAACCCCAGCCCCCGCTCCAGGTGGCTGGTGAAGCAGAGGAATTCTCCCTCGCGCGGGTCCGGAGTCACCTCTCCGGCCACGGGGATGCGCCACCTGCCGGCACGCAGGATCCCGGCTTCCTCGAAAGACGCCAGTAGCGCTCTCGTGCATTTGGAACTGCCCCACGGCTCGGCAGAGGGGGCCATTGGCGGAAATGTTCGAGGAGGTCTGAGGATTTTGGATCGATTGGATCGCGATGCGGAGGAAAACAGAGATGCGCGAAATCGGAGGAAATGACGAGAGGGTGGTTCTCCGATCACCTACCATTTCCTTTATATAGCAGTTGTTACCCGCCAAATCAGGGAGCCGTTACTACGCGGTGATTACGCCAAAATTTACCGTTGGATTACTCCAACGGCTAGTTTTGACTGCGTCTGACGGTCCAACTTCTTCCATTTGACTCGCCGACCTTATCACTACAATAGTGACTAAACATTTCGCCGAGCCGTTCGCCGAGCTGCGACCAGAGTGACTAGTTTTTTCCTTTTTTCAGGAGCCTGCCACCGATTCGACAGGGTGTCTGCATTGGACCCGTATGCTTATTGCCGGCAATCACTGCGCTATGTCGGCGGCCTCGGGGACTCTTGATGGGGATATGCCTACCGGGGTATACCAGCGGGGCGTTCCAGCGCCCGAGGCTGGCGAGTGGGCTGCGGGGCGGCCCGGATCAAGACTGGCGTGGACCTAAGCGGCGGAAGGCTGAAGGCCCGGAGAGTAGATAGGCCCGTCGGATTAGGTTAAGCAGTGCGAAACCTTAACTGATTCGGTTGAGATATGTAAACCCTAGGGGGGTGAGTCTATATAAACCTCCCTACAGGGCGTGTAGAGGATACGTGCCACCATCCACCCAAGCGACTCGCCGCCTAGCCGTCGAGCTCGCCCCATTGTACCTTCATCATAATACAATCTAGCAGGAGTAGGTCTTTACCCTCAGGAAGCGAACACAGGTAAAACCCACGAGTCTCTGCCCTCATCTCGCCCATGAGATGGCTGGCCGCCCTTGCCCTTCATTCTACTACTACATTGCCGATTGCGTGCCGTGGTCATTCCCGGCGACGGGGCCGCAAGTTCTCGCGGCGGCGGGCTCTACAGGGCCCAACCTGGGCCAGATTGGGTCTAATCTGGGTCGTGCAGGCCCCATTCGGGGACCTCCGCCTACTGCGCGGCGGCGGGTGGCAGACGGCCTCGGCTTGCTGAGGCGCGTCCAGGGCACCAGATCTAGGTCGGGCGGGCCTAGGTCTGGTGGTCGCCTGACAATTTGTGGCATCCCGCAAAACCACTACTAGAAAATCGCGTTGAATTTGTGCATTGCATCGTCATAATCATGCATTGTTTGTTTGCATTATTTGAAAAGCCCAAAGTTTATTATACAAAAACCCCTCTTATTTTCAAACACAAAACCCCTTTCGCTTTGGAGATTTTATTTGTCCCAAAATTATTTTGTAAAGTGGCTTAGTTCTATTTTCTGAGCTAAACAAACACAAAGCAGGCAGCCTGTCCAAACACCTAGCCCCCAATCTATTCCTACCCACCACTCTCATTTCGCCACCTCACCCTCTCACCCAAAACATACCCACCACCACCTCATTATCCACCTCTTTTCCACTCTCTCTCTCTTTTCTCACCCCCGGACTCTCTACCCTCTCTACTCTCTCTCAGGCCCCACCCCACCTACACTACTCCCACCTGCCATGGCCCGGACCAGCCCACACCCACCCACCGTGGGCCCCTCGACCACTGGACCCGGGCCAGCTCCCACCCACTGGCGCCTCCACAGGTAGCCCTCCCCAGTCGACCCTTCCCCCTTCCCCGGTCCCACAGCCCCTCCCCGGCCCTTGCCCACCCTTCTCTCTCCTCCCTCTGCGCCCTACCCGCTCGTCCCCTTCCTCCCTGTCTCCCTCGCGAGCGGCGCCTCACCACCCGCATGCTCCCTCACCCCTACCTCCTTCCGCCGGCGCCGCACCCTCCCTCTCCCCCAAGTCCGGCCCGACCTCTCCCCGCCCCAGCGACCCGCGCCTCCGGCGCTGCCGCGATCCGCGCCATCTCCTCTCCCTCCGCAAGCCCCCGCCGGCGTCCACCCTCCGCACCACCCGCGTCACCCCGACCTCGCCGCCTCGACCTCCGCTCGCCGGCGCCCTCCTCGCTGGCTCGGCCGCGCCACCCGAGGCCGTCGCCCGGGCCGCCGTTCGACCACCCGAGCCCGCGTCCCGGTCCGCACCAGCAGCTCTGCCGGCCAACCCAGGCGCCGCCTCCTCCCCGCGCAGCCCAGCGCGCCGCCGTCGAGCGTCCGCTCCAGCCCTCGCCTCCGTGCCTCGCCGCCGCTCTGCGCCCCAAGCTCGGCTCAGTGACGACCTCCGCCACCAGCCTCCGCAAGCTCCATCCGCCCCTCAGCGCCCCGCCCGAGCTCCCCGTGCGGCCCCGCCCCGCCGCCAAGCTCGCCGTCGCCATGCGCCTCGCCTTCCGCCTCCGCCGTTGCGCTCGACCCGGCGCCAGCCCTCTCCGCCGTCCTGCCCGGCGCCGTCGCCCGCCTCCCCGGTGAGCTCCGACCCGCGTCCCTACGGCCCGGCCCGGTCCCTCACGCCTGGCCGCCACCGATGCTGTGGGCCCGCGCAGCGTGCGTGTATGTGTGCTCGTGTGCGTGAGCTCGTGTATGTGCGCGTGTATGTGTCATGGTAACCGCGTATGAACCACGAAAATCCGAGCTCGAAGATCTGCTGAAGCCCGGCGTCAAGTTCGTCTACTCGGACCACAAGACCGTTCGGCGGAAACGCCGAACCCGATGCGGAACGAATAACCGCCAAGTTCGCCAAGACCCGTTCACGGTTCCGTCTGTCGAACCCGTGGAACCCGAACCCCCAAGATCTCTGCCGGACCGACATGATCTTCTACTCGGGACGCCAAGGTTCGTCGAGTCCGGGCGCCAAGTACTCCCGGACGACAAGTTCTCCATCCCGGGCAGCAAGATCGACCCGTGGGGCCCGGCAAGATACGTGTAACGACAAAACGCGACCGAAGAACCCGGCGAGACCCGAACCTCGGATCCGTCGAACCTGGACCCGACCCGAACCCGGAACCCTAACAAGATCGTCGAGACCCCTCAATGTGTGACCCTTTTCCTCGAACCCTATTTTATAACATAACAACTCGTCGTCGCATATTGAACTGTCATTCATCCGCATGCATCTCATTGGTTTGGGGGCCTTATGCGATTCACCTAATAATTAAATATGGGGCCCATATGCGGGCAAATCTAGCCTTATATTGGCCTCATTTAAACTTGTGTAGAACCGGTATCTTATTTTGCCTTGTTATAAACAACATTTAACTTACGGGGTTCTAAACAACTTGCACCATCTAATTAATTGTCGGGACCCAGTTCCGCTTAATCTTGACCTAATTGCATACTTTTGCCTTGCCATCCATCATGCATGCATCATGCCGATCTTCTGCCGTGTATTAAATATTGCATCCGGTGTTTATTCTAGTGTTTTGGTTCTTCGCGGATAAGGCCGTTGAGTTGATGTGAGCTTCGCCCCGATCCTCGGTTGCACCTTCGACAATGTTTTCAGGCGAGCATCTCCCCCTTTCTACCTATCTTACTTTTATAGTCTTTATTCCCTCCTGTTGATCTATTGCTATCTGTGTTGCGATGCTTTAGTTTCCGTACCGTGATATACCGTGCAGCCCTATATTGCCTTGGACACACCCTATTACCTGTTGTTTGGTAGATAGTTGGACTTGCGCGTCGTAGTTGCTTGCTCAAGTGCTGATGAGTGTCGTCATATGCCACAGTTGCTGATGTATTGCCGCATGTTGATGTTGGAGATGATTCTAGTTCTACCTATTGTCACTTTAATTTCTGTTTAACAACTAAAATTGAATAAGCAGAGGCATCGGTGGGTGATAGATAATATTTGGTTTCCGAACGCCCACTTGTGTCCCGTAAGACCCGAGTACTTGATACTGTTCCTTGATTTTTGGCGCTATCCACATCCGGAGGTATATGGGACCCCCACGAGCGAGCTTGATTGATCTTATTTCTAGGGGCCACAAACTAGTTTGAGGTTTTATTACGATCTGTACTTATGCCATGTTTACTGCTTTATTTACGACTGTGCGAGGTACTGCACCTTTGTCTTGTTAGGGCTTGTGACCCGTTCGTGGTATCGGCAGTCCCGTTTGGGCATCTTGTTGTTACCGGCCCCACAAACTTTGGGGTCGTCTGCTAACTTACCGTTCTTGGTGTACTCAAGGGTGGCCCCTGAAATATTCTGAATCCTGTGATTGTTCGATCGTGAAAGCCTCGTTGGGTTTTGATTTGGTTTTCGAGGTTGATCGGCGTGTGTTGCTATTGGTGCACCCGGCGGGTAAAACTTTCTGAAAGCCGTGTCCGCGGATATGGACGACTTGGAGCACAGTTTCTTGATCATAGACAAGCATAACTAAAGTTTACTGTTATAAATTTGACTTATAATGACTAGTAACCAGCTTCACTATAATGGAATGGCTAATTAATACTGCCCACAATTGCTTGTTTGGTTGTCGCTTACGACAATTGTATCTGACTAGTAAGTATTGCAACTACAACGACATGGCTGAATAAAAGTACCAACAACTGCTGGGTTTTGGGATTATATTATGCTATCTGTATCTGATTAGTAATTGCCGCAACTACAACGGAATGGTTAACTAAAAGTGCCCACTGCTTACCTTATCAGGACGATTATTTAAACCTGACTAGTAATGTGCCGCAACTATAACTGAATGAGTAAAACTGCCAACCGCGTGAGTTCCTCGGTTGACTTCCTCGTTTGGTTTAGAAACACCAGGATGGGTTTGTTTGGTGTTAGCTTCAGGTTGGATCCGGATAGGTCATTCTTACCCCCCCCTCTGATAACCGCCCGTTGTATCGAGTCTCTATAGGTTGTTTAGTGCATGCTGCCGCTGCCGCTTCAGTCCACCATACCTATGTAGGCGAGGACCGCCGAATTCTAGCCTCGCCGTGTTGGCCTCGATCTTGGCGCTCTTTCTTTGTTTTACGCTTTGCCCTTTCGGCACCCTTTGTTAAGCAGGTTTTGAGATCGGCGTCGTTAGCGGGTTACCCTTCCGCTTGGCACAGGCAGGGTTATGGACGCCATTGGTTATTCTTCAGGGCTCTTAGCCCCATTTGCATCTTGTCCGTAGCTGGACGCTCTATCGTTTTCAAGGTGATTTGGATCTTTGTATATTATATCTGTATTCTTGACTCATGGAGTCGCTTATATATATATCTGTTCTGTGGGTCCCATCGAGGACTGTTGTGTGATGTTATTACTTCGTTTTCCACCCGCACGAAAGTGCTTGGTGGGCACCTTTGAATCGTTTCTATGCGGGTTTGGTGAATTTTGCCCAAACTTGCATAGGTCCGATTCTGAGGGTGTTACAGAGTGGTATCAGAGCTCAGCAGTTGCGATACCCCACAAGTCCAGCCTGTAGGATAACCTAGCTAACGGCCGAAGTAGAGTGTCAAAACTATTTTGCAAAATCGGTTGGATAGTTCTGATTAGGTCTGATTTTACTCCTTACCCCTCTGCTAATCTCCTCTTACCTCGACGTGTTTTGAATCTGCTCTCTTCTCTCTCTTCGAGTCCAGGAATTCTCGTGGTTGGGTTTCCGTCGTACCTTTAGGGTTTCGCTTCTCCTTTTTGTAACGGAGGTGCTACGATCATCAACCTGCAACTTGTCTGTTGTGCCCTACATCTGATCTCTTGTTCTGGAGCTCTTTCTCCTTATGTGTTCCTTGCTGGATATCAGTGTCGTTGAAACACAGATGAGAAGGACGAGCTTTGGTGAAGTTGGAGTATACCTTGAGCATGTGTTGTTCATGCCAATGGAACCATCGCGAAACCTAATCATTGTGTCTTTCATACGATTTCTGCTGGCAGCATTCCTTTGTTCCGGATACCCTCTAAGAAGATCTTCAGTCTGATTCCGAGAGTTGGTTGCTTAATCCGCCTATTCGTGTGCAGAGTAATGATTTGAGTGCGGGATGGATTAGCTACCCTACCACTTCTCTTATCATTCACTCTTGTACGTCGAATCAGTGGATCCAGCAATTTACTCCGTCCACGGAAGTTAGGGGTGGCTTTATTTGCGATACCTCAACCTTCGACCTTTTGTTCCCGGAGTGTTCTCTCGACGAACAGGATCAACAACCCTTTGTTGGTGGTGTCGCCGACCTTCCAGATGAAGAAGGGACCCTCGTTAGTGGTGTCGCGAGGATCTACACGAAGCGCGAAGGATCAGATCGCCGACCTTCCTTCTGGTACTATGAGGCGGATCTCGAGGGCGAGATCCATTGTTAGTGGTGTCGAATTGTGGCATCCCGCAAAACCACTACTAGAAAATCGCGTTGAATTTGTGCATTGCATCGTCATAATCATGCATTGTTTGTTTGCATTATTTGAAAAGCCCAAAGTTTATTATACAAAAACCCCTCTTATTTTCAAACACAAAACCCCTTTCGCTTTGGAGATTTTATTTGTCCCAAAATTATTTTGTAAAGTGGCTTAGTTCTATTTTATACAGAGCTAAACAAACACAAAACGGAAGCAGCCCTGTCCAAACACCTAGCCCCACCCAATCTATTCCTACCCACCACTCTCAGCTCGCCACCTCACCCTCTCACCCAAAACATACCCACCCTGCCACCTCAGCTATCCACCTCTTTTCCCACCTCTCTCTCTCTTTTCTCACCCCCAGACTCTCTACCCTCTCTCCCCACTCTCTCTGACAGCAGGCCCCACCCCCACACCCTACACTACTCCCACCTGCCACGCGCCAGCCCCCAGACCCGCGCCCACACCCCACCCACCGACCCGTGGGCCCCCTCCTGACCCTGGACCCACGGGCCAGCTCCCAACCCACCTGGCCGCCTCCCCTGGGTAGCCCTCCCCCAGGTCGACCGCCCCCCCCCACCAACCGCTTCCCCCCGGTCCCACCTGGCCCCTGTCCCCGGCCCCGCTTGGGCCCACCCTTCTCTCTCCTCCCTCTGCGCCCTACCCGCTCGTCCCCTTCCTCACTGTCTCCCTCGCGAGCGGCGCCTCACCACCCGCATGCTCCCTCACCCCTACCTCCTCCCTTGCGCCAGCACCCTCCCTCTCCCCAAGTCCGCCCCGACTCGCCCCGCCCCGACGCCTCCATGCGCCTGCCTTGATCCTGCCAAGCGCTCCTCTTCCTCCGCAAGCCTCACGCCCACCTCCGTCACCACCTCGCCTCGACCTCGGCCGCCGGCCGGCTCCTCGCTGGCTCGGCCGCCACCTCGCAGAGGCCGCTGCCGGCTCAAGCGCCCCCCGGCGCCCGCCGCCCGTGCGGCCCGCTCCGCCAAGCTCGGCCCGCCTCCGCCCCCTGCGCCTGCGCCGCCTTCCGCCTCGCGCCGCCTGCGCTCGACCCGGCGCGAGCCCTCTCCGCCGTCCTCTGCCGCGTCGCCCGCCTCCCGGTGAGCTCCGCGACCCCGTCCCCTCGCCGGGCCGGCCCGTCCTCCACGCGCCCGCCACGATGCACAGCTGGCGCAGCGTGCGTGTATGTGTGTGCTCGTGTATGCGTGAGCTCGTGTATGTGTGTGCGCGTGTATGTGTCATGGTAACCGCGTATGAACCACAGAAAATCCCGAGGCTCCGAAGATCTGCTGAAGCCCGGCGTCAAGTTCGTCTACTCGGACCACAAGACCGTTCCCGAAGCGGAAACATCGAACCCCGATGCCCGGAACCGAATAACCGCCAAGTTCGCCAAGACCCGTTCACGGATTCCGTCTGTCAAGCCGAACCCGTGGAACCCGAACCCCCCAAGATCTACGCAGCGGACCGACATGATCTTCTACTCGGACGCCAAGGTTCGTCGAGAGTCCGGAACGCCAAGTACTCCCCGGACGACAAGTTCTCCATCCCGGAACGGCAAGATCGACCCCGTGGGGCCCGGCAAGATCTGTGTAACGACAAGAACGCCCCGACCCGAAGAACCCGACGAGACCCCGAACCTCAGATCCGTCGAACCCTGGACCCCGACCCCGAACCCCGGAACCCTAACAAGATCGTCGAGACCCCTCAATGTGTGACCCTTTTTCCTCGAACCCTATTTTATAACATAACAACTCGTCGCATATTGAACTGTCATTCATCCCGCATGCATCTCATTGGTTTGGGGGCCTTATGCCGATTCACCTAATAATTAAATATGGGGCCCATATGCGGGCAAATCTAGCCTTATATTGGCCTCATTTAAACTTGTGTAGCGAACCGGTATCTTATTTTGCCTTGTTATAAACAACATTTAACTTGCGGGGGTTCTAAACAACTTGCACCATCTAATTAATTGTCGGGACCCAGGTTCCGCTTAATCTTGACCTAATTGCATCGCACTTTGCCTTGCCATCCATCATGCATGCATCATGCCGATCTTCTGCCGTGTATTAAATATTGCATCCGGTGTTTATTCTAGTGTTTTGGTTCTTCGCGGATAAGGCCGTTGAGTTGATGTGAGCTTCGCCCCGATCCTCGGTTGCACCTTCGACAATGTTTTCAGGCGAGCATCTCCCCCTTTCTACCTATCTTACTTTTATAGTCTTTATTCCCTCCTGTTGATCTATTGCTATCTGTGTTGCGATGCTTTAGTTTCCGTACCGTGATATACCGTGCAGCCCTATATTGCCTTGGACACACCCTATTACCTGTTGTTTGGTAGATAGTTGGACTTGCGCGTCGTAGTTGCTTGCTCAAGTGCTGATGAGTGTCGTCATATGCCACAGTTGCTGATGTATTGCCGCATGTTGATGTTGGAGATGATTCTAGTTCTACCTATTGTCACTTTAATTTCTGTTTAACAACTAAAATTGAATAAGCAGAGGCATCGGTGGGTGATAGATAATATTTGGTTTCCGAACGCCCACTTGTGTCCCGTAAGACCCCGAGTACTTGATACCTGTTCCTTGATTTTGCGCGCTATCCACATCCGGGAGGTATATGGGACCCCCCTGAGCCAGAGCTTGATTCAGTCTTATTTCTAGGGGCCACAAACTAGTTTGAGGTTTTATTTACGATCCTGTACTTATGCCATGTTTACTGCTTTATTTACGATTGTGCGAGGTAATGCACACTGTACTGTTTAGGGCTTGTGACCCGTTTACGTGGTATCGACAGTCCCCGTTTGGGGGCATACTGTTGTTTACCGCCGGCCCCACAAACTTTGGGGTCCGTCTCGGAGCTAGCTTACTTCGTTGCGGGTGTACTCCAAGGGGTGGCCCCCTGAAATATTTCTGAATCCTGTGATTGTTCAGTCGTGAAAGCCTCGTTGGGTTTTGATTTGGTTTTTCCGAGGTTGATCGAGCGTGTGTTGCTATTGGTGCACCCCGGCCGGGTAAAAACTTTCTGAAAGCCGTGTCCGCGGATATGGACGACTTGGAGCACAGTATCTCGATCATAGACAAGCATAACTAAAGTTTACTGCTATAAATTTGACTTATAATGACTAGTAATCAGCTCCACTATAACGGAATGGCTAATTAATACTGCCCACAATTGCTTGTTTGGTTGTCGCTTGCGACAATTGTATCTGACTAGTAAGTATTGCAACTACAACGAATTGGCTGAATAAAAGTACCAACAACTGCTGGGTTTTGGGTTTATCTCATGCTATATGTATCTGATTAGTAAGTACTGCCACTATAACGGAATGGTTAACTAAAAGTGCCCACTGCTTACCTTATCAGGACGATTATTTAAACCTGACTAGTAATGTGCCGCAACTATAACTGAATAAGTAAAACTGCCAACCGCGTGAGTTCCTCGGTTGACTTCCTCGTTTGGTTTCGAGGGGGAAACACCAGGATGGGTTTGTTTGGTGTTAGCTTCAGGTTGGATCCGGATAGGTCATTCTTACCCCCCCTCTGATAACCGCCCGTTGTATCGAGTCTCTATAGGTTGTTTAGTGCATGCTGCCGCTGCCGCTTCAGTCCACCATACCTATGTAGGCGAGGACCGCCGAATTCTAGCCTCGCCGTGTACTGGCCTCAGTACTGACGCTCTTTCTTTGTTTTCTGCTTTGCCCTTTGTCGGCACCCCTTTTGTTTAAGCAGGTTTTGAGATCGACGTCGTTAGCAGGGTTACCCTTCCGGCTTGGCCTGGGCAGGGTTATGGACGCCATTGGTTATTCTTCAGGGCTCTTAGCCCCATTTGCATCTTGTCCGTAGCTGGACGCTCTATCTGACAATTCCTGCCCAGGGGGGATGCACGGAGGCGCCGTGTTTGCCATGATCGTCCCTCCTCGCCCCTGCGGGTCTAGGTGGTGATCCTCAGACCAGCGGTGGACCGGTAATCCCGGATGAATATGGTGGCGAGCGCGCTGCTGCTTGACGGCGGGGGTCTGCGGTGGCAGTGGATCTACTGGCGGGCGGAGAGGAAGAGACTAGTGCTAGGGTTGTCTGTGATGGTGATACCCTTGCTGCAGTGTGGCGGTGGGGCTTCACGAGTCCTTGGGCTCGGCCAGACCAGTGAGGGCCTGGTTTTGCCCCGCTGGCACATCCGATCGGCTATCGCCTTCCGGCGGTGGAGGTCGTTCCCTCCCGTGTGTCATTGTACCGTCGACCCTCGCCGGCTTTCTTCGTCTCGGTCGTACTAACCTCGTTCTATGGGACATGTTGAGGCAACGGTGGTGACTTCAAGACCATGGTCGCGTGTGTTGGTGGGCGGTGAGCTGGTGGTGCTTAGAAGCGTCCGGGAGCGTGGTTTTTTGAGGGGTCGGGAGAAATCCTTGTCGTTGACACCGACGTGGTGACGCCTGCGGGTGTCGCTTTCCTTCTTGAAGGGCGTCGGGGGTATCTCTTTCCCACCCTCGTTGCATATCAGGGGAAACCCTAGGTCTTGTTCGGGCAACAGCAGCGTCATCGTCGCTTCCTTCTTGGAGGTGTTGCTTGATGTGCGCGCTTCAGAGAGGCTAGGAGAGGGGTGGTTCTTCTCCGGTGGGCGCAACGGTTGCGGGTCACCCTCGTTTTCGTCAAGCCTCTGTCGTTGGCTTTGTTTTCTTTTCTGTTTCTTTTTTGTTTTCTTTGTGTTTTGTCTTTTGGGCGTTGTGCTGTCTGGCCCAGCAACGGTATTAATCGTGGTTGCTCTATTTATATAGCTGGGCATATGCCTGTTTTGAGGAGTATATCTGGCTCGGAGATGTGCTCTTGTATATAAGAACTGCAGATACTTGCACAGCCAAATTTGTGTGTGCTCTAGCTATTTGCAAAAGTCCTTACCTGGGAGAGTGGCAATGCAATTTTGCTTCTACCTAATTGGAATGTATAGGCTTGTGATGCATCATGAATTTATCCAATCCACCTTGATCAAAAGCTAGTTGGTGCGCGCTATGCTTTCCTCCTAAATTGTATTTTCTCGTCACACAGTGGTGGCGTTGTTCAGTAATAACGCTCACTATGGCCTCCGTCACAGACAGAGGCGGTAGCTACCTTCAGCTTAGCAGCGCCGGAGGATCACAGAGGCAACGTCTCGCCCTACCCAGCTTCCAACTACCTCAGTACTTCGTCATCCTTTTGGTTCATGAGAGCCTGAAGGCTGGAGCATATTTTCTTTTGCGAATAGGGGAAGTAGTTTGCAGAAATATTTGCCAGTTAATTAATTATTTAGTCGACTACGATTTATCATGCTGTCAGCTTCCTAGCTCAAAAAATTTAAAATCAGTCTGACAGCTCCGTTGTGCCCTCACATCCAAAGACATAAATGAAATCCTAATAAACTGAACCTACTGTCTGGATAAGTTAAAGACAAATCACACTATGCAAAGTAGCGTCTCTGTTCTACAGTAAGTATAATGCAATCCTACAAAAAAATGGATGATATGGAAAAAATCATTCTCAGAAAAAGATAAAAGGTCTCTCTATTTATGAAAATTCCTAAACTCTGAAAGGCTAAAGTTTTGACAAGAACATGAGCACATGATTCTTATTCCTAGTTATCTGAAACGCTAATCTTGGGTATGTTTTGTGTAGTCTGGACGCATGCAGGCGAGCTTGTCAAGGCACCTAAATACGCTCCGCAAAGTATAATACTCCTTCCGTTCTAAAATAGATGTCTTAGATTTGACAAAATTTGGATGAACCTATATACTCTTGGTCAGCTAGTATATATTCGTCCTGAATCAAGCAACGGTTGCGAGTCATCCTTGTTTCGTCGATATGCCGATGTTGCATTTGTTTCTCTTTTCTTTATTTAATTTTCTTTTGGGCTTGCTTGTGTTGTTCGCCCCAATATTTGTACCATGTAGTTTGCTATATTAATATAGCGTGACAAAAGCCTATTTCGAGGAATGACCCGAGAAGGCCCAAGAGAGGTATGCAGCATGTCGAGCCTTCGGTGAAAATCAGTGCTTCATCGCTACTTTGTGCCATGCACCTTGCCTATCACAATAACACCCAACCCAGCAGATGACATGGACAACCCAATAAAACAAGTTATATGTTGTCCTCGCATTGTCGAAGCGACGCCGCTAGGAGGAGTTGGACCAGAAGTTGCTAGAGAGAAGTTGCTAGAGAGATGTATATATAAGTATATCTGGCTTGGGGAGATGACCATATAGGGGGACTGGAAGACTCGCAAAACGCTTCGCGACTCGTCTCACTCGCTTCCCGCAGGCGACGAGGCGGGTCTCAAGCGCCATCTCCTCCAAGCGTCCCCACCTCCCCTTCCTCTCCCGCCGCCGTCGGCACGCTCCGCCAGGCTAAGCCTGCGCGGAGCCGGTGGCGGCGGGCCTTCTTTTCTCGGCGGCAGCAAGGTGCGCGGGACGCTGTGCTGACGGCGGCGCGCCACGGCAGGGCCGGTAGGGGCCGAGAGACGTGGCGGCAACGGACGGCTACTCCGAGCAGCGTGGCGACGGGCTAACAGACAGGTAGGAAGGCGAACAGGGGCGCAGGAGCCGCCGGCGGTGTGCGCCGCAGGGCCCGATCTGGGTCAGTTTGGGCTCAATCTGGGTCGTGCGACCCTCATCCGGGATTCTCGGCCACCAGCAAGGTGGGTGGCAGCGGCCTCCCCTGGCTGCCCGCAGGCTGGCGGCGGACAGTGATGGGGATATGCCTACCGGGTATACCCAGCAGGACGTTTCCGACTGGCCCAGGAACTGGCAAGTGGGCCTGTAGGACGGCGACTGGATCAAGACCTGGCGTGCACCTAATCGACTGGAAGCTGAAGGCCCAGAAGAGTAGATAGGCCCAGTCGGATTAGGTTAAACGAGTACCAAAACCTTAACCGATTTGGTTGAGATATGTAAACCCTAGGGGGGTGAGTCTATATAAACCTCCCTACAGGGCGTGTAGAGGATACGTGCCATCATCCACCCAAGCGACTCGCCGCCTAACCGTCGAGCTCGCCCCATTGTACCTTCATCATAATACAATCTAGCAGGAGTAGGTCTTTACCCTCCGGGGGGCCGAACCTGGGTAAAACCCTGTGTCTCTGCCCTCATCTTGCACCGCAGATGGCTGGCCGCCCTTGCCCTTCGTTCTACTACTCGCTGCCGATTGCAGCGTCTGTCGTGGTCATTCCCACGACAGTGGCGCCCACCGTGGGGCCTGGCCGGTCTAGCCGGTGTTCTGCGGCGAGATCCAATCTACCCATCAACGAGTCGGTCGCCACCGGCCGCATGATAGCGATCGGCGAGATGCTCCATATCTTGCCGAGAAGCTATGTCCCGGCGGCGCGACCCGTCACGCACAACATGATCTTTCCAGTCGGCACGATCAGCCTCTTCGTTGGCCTCACCGACGTCATCGTCTCGGAGATCTCGGCTCGCATCCGCGAGTCGCCGCCATGCGACCGGCTCTCCGAGAGCCAGGTCCGCACGATCCATCGCCTCGCCTCCGAGTACAACTCGGCCCACAGCGACGTGGCGAACACCGCTGCGGAAGACGACCCTCAGCGACGACGCCGACTCGGCAACTCGGCCACTCGCCGGGTCCATCACCGCGGCCGCCGAGCTCCATCACCCAGGTCTCCAACATGGGAGACTTCGAGGATCCCTCCATCCTTGGGATCTTCGACTTCGACTCCGGATCGGAAAACTCCGCCGATCTCCGCGACAGGACCGATCGCCACGCCGTGACCTATATGGCGACTGGCACCGATCCGCCGGAGGATCCCTTGTCCACCCTGATCCCTCCCAACACAACGGCAACGGAGGTCGAGGAACTCCGCCTGAAGCTGTCGGAGGCAATCCGCAAGGAGCAAGCCGAACGCGAATTTTTTTGCCTCGAGCAGGTGACGGCGCAGGATCTGTCACGTTACCACCAGCAGC
Organism: Avena longiglumis; assembly: GCA_030063025.1. Lineage (NCBI taxonomy): Eukaryota > Viridiplantae > Streptophyta > Magnoliopsida > Poales > Poaceae > Avena > Avena longiglumis. Next base: position 485,923,591 of record CP125975.1, on the reverse strand, counting down.
GAATCAGGTCGCGCTTGAACCCCACCGTCCAGGGGCGCGCCCTGAACTTCGACGACGAGAACGACCCGGCCCGCATGGCCGAACGCGCGATCTGCGAGAACGCGCCACCCGGAGGAAGCGCCCGACCCCCGCCAGGGTCGACTGCGAACGACGCCCCACCTCCACCCAACCGCGCACCCCCCAGGGACCAGCCGTGGATCGTGGTATCCTCAAGAGAGCGAGATGCGAATGGCCTACCACTATTCTCCACCCCGATGGACAACCTCGTGGCGGGCCGAGCAGCGACCGACAACATCATGGCCATCGGTGACGGCGCCCTCCAGATCCAGTACGTCAAGGCCCTGCTCGCAAAGGCGGTCGAGCAACAAAACGCATGCGTCGACTCACAGGGCCGGATGTACTCGCGTTCGTCGGGTAGCAGGGCGGCCTCAAGCGGCCGTCCATTAGTGGCAAACACCCTCAACTGCCCGCCACCCGAACCACTGCAGCTCCAACACCGACCCGCGAACGCGGCACTCTCCACCAACGATCCCAGGCCAGCGACCAACTTCGTCGCCGCCAACGGTCAGCTCATCGACGCCCGCACCCACATCATCAAAAACCAAAGCTGGCGCGCACGCCAGCCCGACGACCTGCGACACACCCTAACCAATCGCCGTGATGGCGAGCCGATGGGTTCGCTAAGCCGCCTCGGGCCCCGATGCTTCGGACCGATGATCCGAGGCGAAAAATACCCGGCGAACTTCAAAGCGCTGAAGGAAATATAAAAGTACGACCCTTCGTACGACCCCTCTGTGTGGCTGGACACCTACCTCATGGCGATGGGGATCGCAGGCCACACCGACCTGCTAGCCGCCACCTCCCCACGATGATGGAGGAGCGTGCGATGGATCAACACTCTCCCCTGGATAGCATCGACTCCTGGGAAGAGATGCGCGATGCCTTTGTGAGGCACTTCGAGGGTTCCTACACCCGCGCCACCACCATCGAGGACCTGGAGCGATGCGTCCAGGGACCCTGCGAGTCGACCCGAAGCTGGGTCCAACGGTGGCAAGAGCTATGGTACAACGCGGCCGGCATCCACCCGGACACCGCGATCCACTGCTTCAAGTCTTCTTGCCGATACGAGCCCTTGGTTGCCAAGATCAAACGGGCATATCAAACACTCGACAACATACCGTACCTCCTCGAGATCGCCAAAAGGTACGCGGAGGAAGACCCCAACCAGGAAACCGATGACGAATCAGGAGGTCAACGCCGCACGAACGGCAATGACAACGGACGACGGTCCGACCTACTCTACAGCAACACTCGCCTCACCGGCAAGCGCCGTAGTGACGGCGAAGTCGATTGCTTAAACGCCAACGCTGCACGCAGCGGCTGAGCCAAGAGCTTCCGCCGTGACGGAGGACAACGCCGCGACGGCGACAACTACAAGACGAAACCAAGGTTCGACCCCGCGGCCCTCCTTAACGAGCCTTGTGCATTTCACAGCAGGGAAGGGAAGCCCGCCATGCACACGACCGCCTACTGCCACTCTTTCAAGGAGATCGAGAAGGCACGGCGAGCACGGGAGGACCCCGACAACAACCCGTCGAACGGCGGAAAATTCGGCAGTGTGGCCGGCTAGCTCCACACCTTCACAGGCTTCAACACGAAGCGCGAGAAGAAGGTCATCGCCCGCGCCGTCGCCGTCAACGCGGTGGCCCAGGTGGACGTTCCCCAGTTCCTCAAATGGTCGGAGCAGCCCATCACCTGGAGCTTCCAGAACCACTCGCCACGCATGGAGTACCCAGGCCGAGTCGCCCTGGTGGTCAAGCCCAAGGTGGGAGATTACTGGCTCCCCAAGACATTGATGGACGGTGGCAGCTCCATCAACATATTGTACCTGGATACCTTCAGGCGACTGTGGCTCCCGCAGTCGATGGTCGAGACGACCTACACCACGTTCCACGGCATCGTCCCCGGTCGGAAGGCGTACCCGATCGGCAAGGTCACATTGCCAGTCACCTTCGGCACACCAGCAAACTTCCGCACCGAGCGGATCGTCTTCGAGCTGGTACCCTTCGACAACCCCTACCACTGCGTCCTGGGGCGCCAGGCGTTCGCCAAGTTCATGGCAGCGCCCCACTACGCGTACAACGCGATGAAGCTCCCTGGGCCGCGCGGCGTCATCACCATCAACGGCGACCCCAATATGGCCGCCGAGTGCGAGGCCAAAGGAGCCGAGCTCGCTGATGCCATCATCACGGCAGAGGCCAACCACGCCGACGAGCTCGCCAAGTACACAAGCGGGGTCAACGACGATGACCCCACCATACTCAAGAAGCCCAATTCGGAGGGCGCCAACGCCTCAGCCTTCGAGGCAACGACGCACACCCGCACCGTCGAGCTGGTCCCAGGTGACTCCAGCCAGACGGTGACGATCGGGACGGGCATGAGCCCAGCATAGGAAGGCGCGCTCATCGAGTTCCTCCGTGAGAACATGGACATCTTCGCATGGAAGCCCTCTGACATGCCTGGTGTCCCTAGGTAACTCGCTGAGCACAAACTCAACGTCGACCCCAAAGTGCGACCCCTCAAGCAGTCGCTGCGGCCCTTCAATGAAGAGCGCCAACGAGCCATCGCCGAGGAGGTGCAGCGTCTACTCGCTGCAGGTTTCATCCGGCCAATAAAATACTCCAAGTGGATGGAAAACCCAGTCCTGGTCGAGAAGAAAAATGGGACCTGGAGGATGTGTATCGACTACACAAACTTAAACAGCGCCTGCCCGAAGGAGCAATTCGTCCTTCCGCGGATCGACCAAATAATCGACTCCACCGCGGGCTCGGAGTCGCTGTGTTTCCTTGACGCCTATTCTGGGTACAACCAGATCAAAATGGCTGTCGAGGATGAGGAAAAGACGGCGTTCATCACGCCATTCGGAGCCTTCTGCTACACCGCCATGACCTTCGGCCTCAAGAACGCCGGGGCGACCTACCAGCGGTGCATGCAGGAATGCCTTCCGAGCCAAATTGGTCGCAATATCCACGTCTACATCAACGACGTGGTAGTGAAGTCCGCTCACCAGGGCGATCTACTCTCCGACTGTAACTACCTCGGTGAACTACGCTCCTAGATACAAGCCTGGATGAGTGGTAGTGGTTGAAATAGTACGGTGGGGCCCCAAAAGCCACTCACTGGTAGTCCTTTCAGACGTCCCAACCACTACCCTCTCAACGGGACTCAGACGGGCGTGGTCGGCAGCGAAGGATCAACTACGACACAAGTGGGTATGTACGCAAGCCACCATACAAGAGTACATCGAGCCATACCATCTAGAAAGAAATGAAAATAGCAACGCCATACAAGATTCAAATGACCTAGATAGATATATATTTTAGGATACTTCCTCATACAACACACATCGAGTAACATGCAAGCGGCAAACAAAATCCGAAGTACGGATAAGAAGCAAATCGGCATAAGATGCCATAGAAATAAGCACATCCCAACTACAGGTCTCACGGATCCCGTTCCGGAATCTCTACACCGAGCGATCGTTGCCCACATCTTGACTTCTTCCACCCAAGATTCATCACGAGAAGGTACCTGTTCATCTGAATCAAGAATTTATCGTGAGACCCTAAGGGTACTCAGCAAGTCTTAATGCCTCTAAAGGGACACAACCTGGGTGACGAATTGCAGCGAAAGATAAACCCTAGCAGTTCTACAGATAACGCTAACCATCCGCCTAACCAATGATAGACGGATGTCCGTGAATTAAGTACAACAGTTATAATGGTAATCTCATCCGATCCATCCTCCTCCCCGCTACCAACAAGGAAGGACGAACAACCCCATCCGTTGGCAATTTTATTAACCATTCCATGAGTGTTGCACTATTTACTAGTCAAGTTACTTAGTCGATTAAGCGGTACTTTAGTTATGCTTGTCTATGATCGAAACTGTGCTCCAAGTCGTCCATATCCATGACACGGCTTTCGAAAGTTTTACCCGGCCGGTGCACCAATAGCAACACACGCCGATCAACCTCGGAAAAACCAAATCAAAACCCAACGAGGCTTTCACGATGAACAATCACAGATTGAGAAATATTTCAGGGGCCACCCTTAAGTAGATCCATAGCGGAGATAGGCGACTCGAGACGGCTCAAGGTTTGCGTCGGTGGTAAACGATGGAACCCGAAAGTGTGGCTGGGCTTGTCGATACCCGAAAACACTCCGCCTTCCTAACAGATCAGTGCTCCTCGCACAAATGAAATACGTAAAGTAGCATGGCATAAGTACAGGATAGTAAATAAAACCTCAAACTAGTTTGTGGCCCCAAGAAATAGACGGAATCAAGCTCCGCCTGTGGGGTCCCATATACCTCCCGGATGTGGATAGCGCGATAAATCAAGGAACAGGAATCAAGTACTCGGGGTCTTACGGGACACAAGTGAGCAGGAAAAACCAAATAGCAGATGTTGCTCACCGGTGCCACTTTCTTTAGTTATCCCAGAACTACTCAGGTTCAGTTGTTTAGGTACCTCATTATCCAACAGACACTCACATACCCTACACATGCTGTTCTACGACTCGCATGGCTCAAACAACTCCTATAGTAATGGCTCATGGGATGGAGGGACAAGCCTGGTGGGGTTTAAAAGTAAAGGCTATGCATACTTGGGATTCATTTTAATGCAATCGCGACTCAATGATGCAAGAATAAGATAGAGGCAATAGGTACTGTATGTATGCAAGCATGTGGAAGTGCTTGCTTAACTCGCTGTTGAAGTGAGGGACGGATCAGGTAGTGCTCCTGGTTCTCTTGATATAACCCCTGCTCAGTGTCTATCCGAGAAAAACCAAACAAACAAGGCCAACATGAATATAGAGCACAAGCATATGAATAAGATGCGTCAAACAAACAATCATGCCATGATGCATGATGCACAATTTACATAGCAAGGAAGGTAGCATGGCATGGTGAGGTGTGAAGAACAAGTAGCAACATTTTAGTGGAGTTTTGGTTCACAATTTGTTGTCATAACATTGATGTACCCTATATTTTTATATGATGCATGCTGCACTTAAAGTCATGGATAGCATAAACAGAAAGGTCTCGTCGAGCTGATCATTTTAGACACATCATTTGCTAAATTTGGATTTAGGAAGCAAAAGTTATGAATTATTTAAATTCTAGTGGCAATTGGGTAATTTAAATAAACTTGGAATTTTAATTGTGCAAAAGGCAATATGGATGGCATATTTGGAATCCTCTCATTTTCCTGAATCAAAAACATATATTATTTGTCAAATTTGAAATTACAAGTCAAAAGTTATTTAATTACTGGTTTGAATTTTGAATTTGAATTATTTAAACTGGATCTGAAAACAGATAAGCTGAAAAGATTTTTACACCCAGCTGCAGCGAGCCTCAGTCGCTGACAGATGGGCCAGGCAACAGAGTCCCACACGCCAGTGGCTGGGAGACCAGGGGCCGCGGGTTGATACACAAAATATCCAGGAGCCTTTTTATAAAACTTCGCAGAGACTGACAGGTGGGGTTCCTAGGGACCGCGGGTTTAGAAAAGAAAGAAGCCAGGGGGTTATCGGAAAGTTGTTCACGGTGGCTGCCTGGTGGGCCTTGAGGGGGCGCGGTTGAGGAAAACAAAAACGGAGGGGGTTTTATGGGAAAAGGGCCTCAGAGCCCTGTTCCTCTTCTCGCGCGTGCATCTGACGCACGCGGCGCGCGGTGCGGCGAGGGTGGGACTCGAACCCGCGACCGGGGGCGCTTGCGCGGACGCGGAGCCGCTGCGGCGGCTGCGGGTTGATGTTAGGGGGTAGCTCGCGTGCTAGATAGGGCTAACGGCGCGCGGTGCTAGCGGCAGACGACGACGACTCTGGCGCACGGAGGGCGCTCGACCAAACGAACAACGCGACCAGGAAACGACTACGAGCGGGAGGTTGTCTGGGAGGGCTAGGAGCTCACCGCGGGCTCGGTGGCGTGGTTGGATCGGGTCGGGGAGGTCGTGAACGGCGGCGGGGCTGACGCCGGCGTAGCTAGGGTGTTCCGTCGGAGCGGCGTCGGTGTCCAGCGGGGCTGTACTTCTCCTCCTCGATGGCGCGGCTCCGGTGAAGCAGGGGACCAACCTCGACTCCCACGGCTCCTGTCGCGACGCGCTTGACGTCCAGCAAGGTGGGGCGACGGTGAAGCAGACGGTGGGCGTCGCCGGCTGCCGGGCGTCGTCGGGAGAGAAAAGGGGAGGAAGGAAGCGGCTCTGGGGGGGAGATCTGGCGAGGCAGAGGAGGTGAGGGAGGATAAGAACGAGGGACAGGAGGGTTGCGTGGGGGAGGGGATGCTGGCCAGGGTGGCGTCGGGGTCCCTGTTTCCCTCCCTCACGTGCTAGGCTCGACTGTGCCAGGGCACTAGAGGGTGGCGGTGGGGTGGCCGAGGCTGTGGAGGCGGCAGTGGACACAGGCGTGGGCAGGTGAGGCTAGAGAGAGGAAAAAGAGGAGAGGGGAGAGGGCCGGTTCGGGCTAGGGTTAGGTTGGGGCCCCGCCACAGTCGTGTTGGGGAAGGGGAGCTGGTAGAGGGGGCGGGGGTGGGCCTTCATGGCAGGTAGAGAGAGGGGCCGAGAGAGAGGGAAGGGCATGGGCTTGAGCCTAGGGTTTTTAGGTGAGGGGTGATCATGCTAGGTAGGGAAGGGGGTGTAGCTAGGGTTTTGGTTTAGGAAAAAGGTGTAGATTAGGGGCATGCTAGCTAGGAAGGAGAGGGGCATGGGGAGGTTTAGGTTTTGCTAAGAGAGGTAAGAAAGAGGAGGTGGTACTAGGTTGATCAAGCAAACTCCAAGCAAGCCCTAAGCAAGATCAAGCAAGAAAAAGAGGGCGAGGGAGATAGAGATGGCCATGATGATGGGGTCTTCCTTGGTCCATGCATGATCCACACAATGACCAAACAAGAACAACAAGAAAAGAGGTGGATTGGTTGTGCATGCCACATTAGCACGTGTGTGTGCATGGAGCATGGGGTAGCTTAGCAAAAAGGGGAGAAGAGGGGTAGATGAGATGGTGAAGCAACTACAAGCCCAAAACAAGATTTAAGCAAAGGAAAAGATCCACTTAGTCTTCAAGTAAAAAACCAAATACTAGAAGAGGTGGCACTTGCATGGCCCATGCAAGATAATTAATGCCAAAATTATCCTTGTGAAAACAATAAGATTAACATGGCATTACTCATATGCATTCCCAAAAGGTGGGGCAAGGCCAAGCATAGATTAAGGTGGAATCCAAACATCCAATCATGAGCTAGAGATAAATCAACAAAAGCCAAGCTCATATTAGTTGGGTGGTGGAATTATAAGGTGGTGAAAGAAAAGGTGGTGGAGTCAAAAGAGAGATGCCCCCAACTCAACTTGGGCATTTAACAATTTATTAAGACCCAAATACAATATCAAGAGGCAACTACAATTAATCATGCACATGAGATAAGAACCAAACAAGAAAGGGTTTTATATGATGCTCAAATGCAAGGGGACATGATGACATGAGCATGATATGATGATGATGCAACAATTATATGTTGGAAGTGGCCCATTTTATTATTATAACCAGTAGCATTACAGGGGTTAGACAACTGGGATGCTACAACTCTCCCCCACTAAACAGGAATCTCGCCCCGAGATTCTAGGAAGAAGAAGAAGATACAAAGAGAGAAGGATGGTTGGCACGGAGTTCATCTTCACGCTCCCATGTTGCTTCATCAACAGAATGGTGTGACCACTGCACCTTGCAAAACTTGATGGACTTGTTGCGCGTCCTTCGTTCTGCGGTCTCAAGGATTTTGGTGGGGTGTTCCTGATAAGACAGATCTTCTTGAAGGTCGATTAGCTCATGATCCACGGTCTTGCCGGGATCTTTGAAGCACTTCTTGAGCTGAGAGATGTGGAAAACATCATGGACTTTGAGTTTTTCCGGAAGCTCTAGTGCATAAGCAACTTCTCCTCTTCTACCACGTATCTTGAAAGGACCGATGTATCTAGGAGCCAACTTTCCTTTGATACCGAAGCGGTGTGTTCCTCTCATGGGAGTGACACGAAGGTAGACGAGATCACCAGGGGCATATACCATATCCGTGTGTTTCCTGTCATAGTTGCTCTTCTGACGACTCTGAGCAATCTTCAGGTTCTCCAGAATGATATGCACCTTCTCCTCTGCTTGAGTCACAATGTCAGGGCCAAACCAGATTCTTTCTCCTGCACCTGACCAACCAATAGGAGTTCTGCACTTGCGACCATAGAGAGCCTCGAATGGTGCCATCTTCAGACTTTTCTGGAAGCTGTTGTTGTAGGAGAATTCAGCATATGGAAGACACTCCTCCCACTTCATGCCAAAAGAGATGACGCAGGCTCTAAGCATATCCTCCAGAATCTGATTGATTCTTTCCACTTGTCCTTGAGACTGAGGGTGGTAAGCAGTGCTGAAGTTCAACTTTGTTCCCAAAGCTTTTTGGAAACTCTCCCAGAACTTTGAGGTGAAGATGCTCCCACGGTCTGAACTGATTTCAAGTGGAACCCCATACAAAGAGACAATCCTGTTGATATAGATCTCAGCCAACTGAATTCCAGAAATTGTTTCTTTGACTGGGAAGAAATGAGCCACTTTAGAAAGCCTGTCGATGACAACAAAAATTGCATTGTTGCCATTCTGCGATCTTGGGAAGCCAGTGATGAAGTCCATCTCAACTTTCTCCCATTTCCATTCCGGAGGTTTCAATGGTCAGAAGACCAAATGGTTTCGATGGATGCCTTCACCCTGGCAGACATCACATTCGAGACATACTTGGCGCAATCTGTTTCAACCTGTGCCACCAGTATTGTGTTTTCAAGTCCATGTACATCTTTGTGCTGCCAGGATGGATAGAAAGAACCGAATCATGTGCCTCCTTGAGAACTTGGTCTCTCAGACCCGGGTAGTTTGGAACAAACATCCGGTGTTCAAAGAAGAGTGTGCCTTGATCATCAACGTGGAAGGACTCATACTTCGGAAGGCCAAGCTTAGAGATGAGCTTTCTGGTGTGCGGATCACCAAGCTGACGAGAACGAATCTGTTCTTCCAAGAGAGGAGTAGCCAGAAGGTTCAGGAGATGCCCTTGTTCCACAATTTCCAGGTTCAGCTGACGGAATTCCTCGCACAAGAGAGGCTGCTGCTCTTCCACCATGAGGTTGTTGACATAAGCTTTTCTGCTAAGCGCATCTGCCATGACATTTGCTTTGCCTGGAGTGTAGTTGATGGTCACATCAAAGTCATTGATTGCTTCAATCCATCTCCTCTGCCGAAGGTTGAGATCAGGCTGAGTGAAGATATACTTCAAACTCTTGTGGTCCGAGAAGATCTCACAACGGTTACCAAGCAAGTAGTGCCTCCATAGCTTCAAAGCAAAGACCACTGCTGCTAGCTCAAGGTCATGTGTGGGATAGTTGATCTCATGCGTCTTCAACTGACGAGAAGCATAAGCAACCACCTGTCTCTCTTGCATAAGGACCGCACCCAATCCTTGCAAAGAGGCATCGCAATATCTGAAAGGCTTAGATGTATCCGGAGGAACCAAGACTGGCGTGGAAGTGAGCTTCTCTTTGAGTGTCTCAAAACTTTCTTGACAAGGTGAGTCCACAGTACTTCTTGCCTTTCTTGAGGAGATCGGTAAGAGGCTTTGCTATCTTCGAGAAGTTCTGCACAAAGCGACGGCAATAGCTAGCCGAGAAAACTCCGCACTTCCTTGACATTAGCAGGAGGAAGCCATTCAACTATTGTCTTCACGGTTTCCGGGTTGACTGCAATGCCCTTGGCCGAGATAACATGACCCAAGTATGTTACTTCAGGTAGCCAAAACTCACACTTAGAGAACTTTGCATACAAGCGGTTCTCACGAAGCTTGTTATTCAGACACACGCAGTGCTCTTCATGCTCCTCCTTAGACCTGGAATAAACCAATGTCATCCAGATATACCACAACAAACTTGTCCAGTACTCCATGAAAACGGAGTTCATCAGCCTCGAGAAGGTAGCAAAGGCGTTGGTGAGGCCGAAAGACATGACCGTGTACTCACAGCCATAGCGGGTGGTGAAAGCTGTCTTGGGCACATCTTCTTGAATTTTGATTTGGTGATATCCACTTCTCAAGTCCAGCTTAGAGAACACCACAGCTGCCACCGGTGATCAAATAGATCATTTATCCGAGGAGAGGATATTTGTTCTTGATGGTTTTAGCATTTAGATCCCGTAGTCAACACATAGCCTATCGGTTCATCACGCTTCTTCACAAAGATTGTTGGGCTACCCCAAGAAGAAGTGTGTTGAATGAAACCCAATTTCTCTTGTTCATCAAGTTGTCGTTTGAGTTCAGCCAACTCAGAAGGACCCATTTTATATGTCCTCTTGGAGATAGGAGCCGTTCCAGGTTCAAGCTCAATCACGAATTCAACCTCGCGATCCGGAGGCATACCTGGCAACTCTTCAGGAAAGACATCCGGGAACTCACAGACCACTGGTACCCTCTGAATAGCTTCCATAGCATCATTATTTAGAGCAGCCAAGGAATAGAGCTGGACAGCAGGAGTCAGACTTGGAGAAAAGACTATGTGGCCTTCAGCAATCTTCAGAGACACCGGCTCAAAGACAATCAATGACAATGACTGCATTTGCTGTCAACCAGTCCATGCCTAAGATGACATCAATGTCAGAGTTGCCCAGCAGAATTAAAGAAGCCAAGAATGAAGAACCACCAATCTCGACTTGATTGCCATGACTGATCTTAGAAGCTGCCATCTTCTCTCCAGGAGAAAGGACCATTAACTTCTTTTGGAGAGGAACCAGGACTAATTCATTCTCATTTGCAAACTTGTGAGACACAAATGAATGCGATGCACCAGAATCAAAGAGAACTCGTGCAGGAACTGAGTTAACTGAAAGCATACCCATGACAACTCCAAAAGAAGCTCGGCTTGAGAGGCGTTGATTTAGGCGCGAACAACCGCAGACCGGCTTGGTGTTGATGTTGAGAGCCCGAGGCGGTGCACGAACCAAGGAGAGCTTGTTGCGCATCTTGGCGGGGTTGAGGAGAGCTTTGTTCTTCATTGGCGATTCATGGGATGTCCATGATCTCCACATGTGTAACAAGCACCGTGTGGACGTGGAGTAGTAGCCAGGACTCGCCAGCGCCCAGGTAAGGGTTGTTGTAGCCCCTGGGAGCCGTAGTGGTGAAGTTTGATGGCCTTGGCGTGTAACTTGCAGGTCTTGGTGCAGCCGGGAGCGACGGTGGGGTGTTAGGAACCCAGACACGCCGCTTAGAAGGAGCTGCCATGACTGCAGAGCTTGATGCATCCCTGTTATGTTTCTTGGACTCCTCGAACATTTGCCTGCTTGCCTCCTCTTGCAGTGTTGTGTGCTGTAGTTCCAGGAAGGTTGCCGGTCTTGCATGCGTGATTGCATACTTGATCGACGCATTGAGCCCTTGCCTGAACCTTTTCTGCTTCTTCTTGTCATCAGATACCTCATCACCACCATAACACGACAGATTCATGAAGTTCCTGATATATGTGTTGACGTTATCATTTCCCTGCTTCAGGTTGAGGAAAGCCTCCTTCATCCTTTCCATCACAATCTCTGAGAGAAACTGTTCTTTGAAAGCTGCAGTGAACCTCTCCCAAGTAGGCTGGAACCCAGTGCATCTTGCCTTCAAGTATTTCTCCCACCAAAGAGCTGCATCTCCCTTGAGAAGGTGAGTAGCACACTTTACCCACTCTGCTCGGAACATCAAGGCCTCGAGCAACCTTGAGATCTCGCGCAGCCAATCATCCGCGTCCAGAGGTCGGTCAGAAACATCAAACTGACGAGGGTTGAACTTGAGGAAGCTCTTGATGTCACCACGCTTGGGAGGTGGAGGAAGTGGAGCGAACTCATTCCTTCTGACGCTCTCCTCAAAGCGCTGCTGGTTCTCTTGCATTGCCGCCAAAGCATTTGCAATGTTTGACAGCGCTGAGCCCAGTTCCGGAGGGATGTCCTCTTCAGTCCGGCGTGGGGGAGCCATCCTGTCATTGATGTAAAACTCAAGTCAGTACTATAATGGAGAATGATAATAATCCAAAATAGTACCAAGATGGAATTAACCAAGATTAAAGGATACAATTTACTGAGATGATATTAAAATATCAACAAAGTTCATAGCACCTAAAAGATATTAAGCATATCGCACACGACTGAAAAGGAGTGTGGTACACAAATATATCAAAGAATTTTTTTTCACAAATTTCGGCATTAGAATACCAATAGATGCGCAAAATTACTTAACGAATCAAGATTAGTGACTCTACCGATTCAATATACAAAAGCGAATGATACAAGTAGTGGTATGGTCGCGACTCCATCCCGCACTCAAATCATTACTCCGCACATGAACAAGTGGAACACATATCCTAACCCCTTCTTCTCACGACGAAACCTAAAGATTGGTAACTACGGAAACGAACACCCCAAACAAGATAGCGTCGGATACAAGAGGAATATAGATTGCGTTGGTTTGCAAAAGCCTGTCGGTATGGAATGTACCAACAGTTGATAACCAAAGGCAGATAAGATAACAACTTGGATGCAACAGATAGACAAGGGATTACACACAGACACACACACACAACCTATGGTACTACGGAAACCCAGAACACGTGAATCCTAGTTTGAACTTTGAGAAGAGGATTGAAAACGTTGCACTTCCTTACCAGAAAAGGGTGGGTGGGAGGTAAGAAGAAAAGTGGAAGCAGTCCTACTCTCGCGTTTTGTTTTTCCCTAATATACATAACTACCAAAATATTTGCTAGATCGACAACGACTGCTTGGTGAAACCACAAGGTCGGGATGGCTCGATACCAATTGTAACTACCTCGGTGAACTACGCTCCTAGATACAAGCCTGGATGAGTGGTAGTGGTTGAAATAGTACTGGGCCCCAAAGCCACTCACTGGTAGTCCTTTCAGACGTCCCAACCACTACCCTCTCAACGGGACCTGTACGGGCGGCGTAGTCGGCAGGCGAAGGGATCAACTACGTACACAAGTGGGTATGTACGTAAGCCACCATACAAGAGTACATCGGAGCCATACCATCTAGAAAGAAATGAAAAATAGCAACGCCATACGGCAAGATTCAAATGACCTAGATAGATCTATATTTTAGGATACTTCCTCATACAACACACATCAGAGTAACATGCGGAAGCGGAAAACAAAATCCGAGTACGGATAAGAAGCAAATCGGCATAAGATGCCATAGAAATAAGCACATCCCAACTACAGGTCTCACGGATCCCCGTTCCCGGAATCTCTACACCGAACGATCGTTGCCCACATCTTCGGCTTCTTCCACCCAGTATCCGTCCTGAGAAGGTACCTGTTCATCTGAATCAAGAATTTATCGTGTGAGACCCTAAGGGTACTCAACAAGTCTTAATGCCTCTAAAGGGGACACAACCTGGGGTGACGCAATTGCAGCGAAAGATAAACCCTAGCAGTTCTACAGATAACGCTAACCATCCGCCTAACCAATGATAGACGGATGTCCGTGAATTAAGTACAACAGTTATAATGGTAATCTCATCAGATCCATCCTCCTCCTCGCTTACCAACGAGGAAGCGGACGAACAACCCCCCATCCGTTGGCAATTTTATTAACCATTCCATGAGTGTTGCACTATTTACTAGGCAAATTACTTAGTCGATTAAGCGGTACTTTAGTTATGCTTGTCTATGATCGAGAACTGTATCCAAGTCGTCCATATCCATGGACACGGCTTTCGAAAGTTTTACCCGCCGGGTGCACCAATAGCAACACACGATCGATCAACCTCGAAAACCAAATCAAAACCCAACGAGGCTTTCACGACCGAACAATCACAGATTCAGAATATTTCAGGCCACCCTTAAGTAGATCCCGAACGGAGATAGCCGACTCAGACGGCTCAAGGTTTGCGTCGCTGGTCAGAAACGACCGGGAACCCGAAAGTGTGGATGGGCTTGTCGATACGAAAACACTCCGCCTTCCTAACAAAGACAGTGTGCTCCTCGCACAAATGAAATACGTAAAGTAGCATGGCATAAGTACAGGATAGTAAATAAAACCTCAAACTAGTTTGTGGCCCCAAGAAATAGACGGAATCAAGCTCGCCGGGGTCCCATATACCTCCGGATGTGGATAGCGATAAATCAAGGAACAGGAATCAAGTACTCGGGGTCTTACGGACACAAGTGAGCAGGAAAACCAAATAGCAGATGTTGCTCACGGTGCCACTTTCTTTAGTTATCCCAACTACTCGAGTTCGTTGTTTAGGTACCTCATTATCCAACAGACACTCACATACCCTACACATGTTGTTCTACGACTCGCATGGCTCAAACAACTCCTATAGTAATGGCTCATGGGATGGAGGGACAAGCCTGGTGGGGTTTAAAAGTAAAGGCTATGCATACTTGGGATTCATTTTAATGCAATCGCGACTCAATGATGCAAGAATAAGATAGAGGCAATAGGTACTGTATGTATGCAAGCATGTGGAAGTGCTTGCCTGTTAACTCAGTTGAAGTGAGGGACGGATCTGGGTAGTGCTCCTGGTTCTCTTGATATAACCCCTGCTCAGTGTCTATCCGAGAAAAACCAAACAAACAAGGCCAACATGAATATAGAGCACAAGCATATGAATAAGATGCGTCAAACAAACAATCATGCCATGATGCATGATGCACAATTTACATAGCAAGGAAGGTAGCATGGCATGGTGAGGTGTGAAGAACAAGTAGCAACATTTTAGTGGAGTTTTGGTTCACAATTTGTTGTCATAACATTGATGTACCCTATATTTTTATATGATGCATGCTGCACTTAAAGTCATGGATAGCATAAACAGAAAGGTCTCGTCGAGCTGATCATTTTAGACACATCATTTGCTAAATTTGGATTTAGGAAGAAAAAGTTATGAATTATTTAAATTCTAGTGGCAATTGGGTAATTTAAATAAACTTGGAATTTTAATTGTGCAAAAGGCAATATGGATGGCATATTTGGAATCCTCTCATTTTCCTGAATCAAAAACATATATTATTTGTCAAATTTGAAATTACAAGTCAAAAGTTATTTAATTACTGGTTTGAATTTTGAATTTGAATTATTTAAACTGGATCTGAAAACAGATAAGCTGAAAAGATTTTTACACCAGTGCAGCGAGCCTCGATCGGACAGATGGGCCAGTCAGAGTCCCACGCCATGGCTGGGAGACCAGGGCCATGGTTGATACACAAAATATCCAGGAGCCTTTTTATAAAACTTCGCAGAGACTGACAGGTGGGGTTCCTAGGGACCGCGGGTTTAGAAAAGAAAGAAGCCAGGGGCTTATCGGAAAGTTGTTCACGGTGGCTGCCTGGTGGGCCTTGAGGGGGCGCGGTTGAGGAAAACAAAAACGGAGGGGGGTTTATGGGAAAAGGGCCTCAGAGCCCTGTTCCTCTTCTCGATGCATCCGACGACGCGGCGATGCGGCGAGGTGGGACTCGAACCCGCATCGGGCGCTATGCTGACGCGAGCTTGAGCGGCTGGCGGGTTGATGTTAGGGGGTAGCTCGCGTGCTAGATAGGGCTAACGGCGCGTGGTGCTAGCGGCAGACGACGACGACTCTGGCGCACGGAGGGCGCTCGACCAAACGAACAACGCGACCAGGAAACGACTACGAGCGGGAGGTTGTCTGGGAGGGCTAGGAGCTCACCGCGGGCTCGGTGGCGTGGTTGGATCGGGTCGGGGAGGTCGTGAACGGCGGCGGGGCTGACGTCGGCGTAGCTAGGGTGTTCCGTCGGAGCGGCGTCGGTGTCCAGCGGGGCTGTACTTCTCCTCCTCGATGGCGCGGCTCCGGTGAAGCAGGGGACCAACCTCGACTCCCACGGCTCCTGTCGCGCAAGCTGACGTCCAGAAGGTGGGGCGACGGTGAAGCGAGCAGTGGCGCCGCTGGCGTCGTCGGGAGAGAAAAGGGGAGGAAGGAAGCGGCTCTGGGGGGGAGATCTGGCGAGGCAGAGGAGGTGAGGGAGGATAAGAACGAGGGACAGGAGGGTTGCGTGAGGGAGGGGATACTGGCCAGGGTGGCGTCGGGGTCCCTGTTTCCCTCCCTCACGTGCTAGGCTCGACGTGCCAGGCAAGCGGAGCACTAGAGGGGGCCGGCAGGGGTAGGCGAGGCCGAGGCAGTGTGTGGACTGGGGCGTGGGCAGGTGAGGCTAGAGAGAGGAAAAAGAGGAGAGGGGAGAGGGCCGGTTCGGGCTAGGGCTAGGGTTAGGTTGGGGGGCCCTGGTCGTGTTGGGGAAGGGGAGCTGGTAGAGGGGGCTGGGGTGGGCCTTCATGGCAGGTAGAGAGAGAGGCCGAGAGAGAGGGAAGGGCATGGGCTTGAGCCTAGGGTTTTTAGGTGAGGGGTGATCATGCGAGGTAGGGAAAAGGGGGTGTAGCTAGGGTTTTGGTTTAGGAAAAGGTGTAGATTAGGGGCATGCTAGCTAGGAAGGAGAGGGGGCATGGGGGAGGTTTAGGGTTTTTGCTAAGAGAGGTAAGAAAGAGGGAGGTGGTACTAGGTTGATCAAGCAAACTCCAAGCAAGCCCTAAGCAAGATCAAGCAAGAAAAAGAGGGCGAGGGAGATAGAGATGGCCATGATGATGGGGTCTTCCTTGGTCCATGCATGATCCACACAATGACCAAACAAGAACAACAAGAAAAGAGGTGGATTGGTTGTGCATGCCACATTAGCACGTGTGTGTGCATGGAGCATGGGGTAGCTTAGCAAAAAGGGGAGAAGAGGGGTAGATGAGATGGTGAAGCAACTACAAGCCCAAAACAAGATTTAAGCAAAGGAAAAGATCCACTTAGTCTTCAAGTAAAAAAACAAATACTAGAAGAGGTGGCACTTGCATGGCCCATGCAAGATAATTAATGCCAAAATTATCCTTGTGAAAACAATAAGATTAACATGGCATTACTCATATGCATTCCCAAAAGGTGGGGCAAGGCCAAGCATAGATTAAGGTGGAATCCAAACATCCAATCATGAGCTAGAGATAAATCAACAAAAGCCAAGCTCAGATTAGTTGGGTGGTGGAATTATAAGGTGGTGAAAGAAAAGGTGGTGGAGTCAAAAGAGAGATGCCCCCAACTCAACTTGGGCATTTAACAATTTATTAAGACCCAAATACAATATCAAGAGGCAACTACAATTAATCATGCACATGAGATAAGAACCAAACAAGAAAGGGTTTTATATGATGCTCAAATGCAAGGGGACATGATGACATGAGCATGATATGATGATGATGCAACAATTATATGTTGGAAGTGGCCCATTTTATTATCATAACCAGTAGCATTACAGGGGTTAGACAACTGGGATGCTACACCGACCTGGCGGAAACATTCGCCAACCTGCGGAAATACAAGATAAAGCTAAACCCAGGCAAATGCACCTTTGGTGTACCAGGTCAACTCATCGCGTCGTCTCCAGCGGGATCGAGGCGAACCCACCAAGATCGACACGATCGCCGACTCAAACCCGAGTTCTGCGCGATGTCCGAGAGCTGGTCGGGCGAAGTCGCGCTCACCGCTGCATCCCCCGATTGGGCGAAAAGGCGATGCCCCTATACCGCCTGATGCGGAAGAACCCCACCTTCCAGTGGGACAAGGAAGCGGACGCCTCACTCCGCGACCTCAAGAAGGTGCTACCGCAAAGATCGCTACTCGCCCGACAACAAAGAACCCATGCTGGTCTACGCCGTGGCTTCCGAGCGCGTCGTCAGCGCCGTTATGGTCGTCGAGCGGCCAGATGAAGGAAAGGAGCGCCCGGTACAACGACCGGTGTACTACATCAGTGAGGTCCTCACCGAGTCGCGCCAGCGGTACCCGCAATACCGAACCGGTATGCGATCTTGAGCAAACGGCGATCGCGACTACTTTCAGGAGCACCCGATCACGGTCGTCTCCTCAGCACCGTTGCAGAACATCATCCGCAAACGGGAAGCGACCGAGCGAGTCGCCAAGTGGGCCGTCTAAATCGGCGTCCACAACATCAAGTACGAGCCACGAAAAACGATCAAGTCGCAGGCTCTCGTGGACTTCATCGCCGACTGGGAAGAGGCCCAGCAGCCAAAAAAGCCGTCGTACCTCCACTACTGGAGCCTGCACTTCGACGGCTCCAAAAACGCAGACGGCGCAGGAGCAGGGATCGTGTTGACTTCCCCGAAGGGCGACAAGCTCCGCTACGTCCTCTGCCTCGACTTCACCCCCTGCACCAACAACATGGACGAGTACGAGGCACTGCTCCACGACATGCGAGCTGCCAAGGAGATGAATGTCAACCGCCTACGCTACTACGGAGACTCCGACCTCATCGCTGGGCAAGTCGCTAGCACCTGCGACGCCGTCTCTCCCACCATGGCGTAATATCGCCAAGCAGTGGACAAGCTGGGCGGATACTTCGCAGGCTACTCCGTCGAGTGGATCGATAGGCGGAAGAACGAGGAGGCCGACGCACTCTCTCGCATCGGGTCGGCTCGACTCGCACCACCCGCCGGCGTCTTCCTCGACACGATCATCAAGCCATCCGTCTCTCCCCCAAGGGAGATCGACATCCGAGTCCCGCTGCAACCAAAGGCAACCTTGGTTGCACTCATCGCTGAGCCAGAAGACTGGACTAGGTCGTACATCGCCTACCTGGAGGGAGGCACCTTGCCGGCAGACGAAACAGACGCCCGGATGATAACGTGACGCTGCAAATCCTTCGTCATCATCGACGGCGAGCTCCACAAGCGCAGCGTGACTGGCGTGTTCCAACGCTACGTCCAACCCGCCGAAGGACGCAAGATCTTCCACGACATCCACTCCGGCGACTGCGGCCACCACGCCGGAGCCCGCTCTCTGGTCGCAAAGGCTATGCGACATGGCTTCTACTAGCCCACCGCACACGCCGACGCCATCGACATTGTCCAGCGGTGCGCCGGGTGCCAGAAGTACGCCAACCAGACACACGTGCCGAGATCGGTGCTCAAGACAATCCCCATCACCTAGCCATTCGCCGTATGGGGCATGGACATGGTAGGCCCTTTCAAAAAGGCCCCCTCCGTCTTCACCCACCTCCTGGTCGCGGTCGACAAATTCACAAAGTGGGTGGAGGCCAAGCCAGTCCGGAAATGCGACGGGAAAACCGCCACCAAATTCCTACGCGAGCTCATATATTGCTACGGGTTCCCAAACAGCATCATCACGGACAACGGCACCAACTTCGCCAAAGGAGCCATGGCCGAGTTCTGGGAGGAACATCACATCCGACTCGACCTCGTGTGAGTCGCCCACCCGGAGTCCAACGGCTAGGCGGAACGGGCCAACCAGAGCATCCTCAACGGCCTGAAGCCGCGGCTCCAAGTACCACTCGAACGCACCGCCGGGTGCTGGGTCGAGGAGCTACCCTCCGTCATCTGGGGTATCCGCACCTCGGTCAACAGGTCGACAGGGTTCACCCCCTTCTTCATGGTGACGCCGAGGTAGTCATGCCCACCGACCTCGAGCACGACTCGCCAAGGGTCGTCCACTACACGGAGGCTGCGAACGAACTCGCACGTCAGGATGGAGTCAATCAACTCGACGAGGCACGCGACCTAGCTCGCTCACGCACTGCCATCTACCAGCAAGGACTCCGCCGCTACCACAGCCGGCGGGTGAAAACTCGCACCTTCCAGGAAGGCGACCTGGTGCTGCGCCTCATCCAGGACAAGAAGGGCATGCACAAGCTCTCCCCCCCATGGGAGGGACCATTCGCCATCGGGCGAGTACTCGGCAATGACGCCTACTACCTCACCGACGTCTGCGGAAACGGAAAACTCGACGTCAAGCGACCATGGAATGTAAACCTCCTACGGAAGTTCTACTCCTAGAACTCCACATACCTCCAGTCGCTATGAAATAAAATATATTGGTTACCGCAAATTGTGTCTACCCTCCGTGTCTTGTGCCACTCGCACTCGTAGTAACAGCACCAAGCTAACTGCAGGAGTCAACCTCTGGTACAGCGATCGGCTCGGCCAAGTAGTGCGCTACGAGGGCACTGGGTTACCCCAGGACTCGTAACGTCCACGAGAAAACGCCTACCCGGAGCCCCATTGGAGTCGCCTAGCTAGACTGGCTTAATGAGCCAAGACAACTGCCTTCGCTCCTCACAGCGATCATGATCCTCCGCGTCCTCGACACAGCGACTCGAACGGCCAAGTACCATGCTCGGGGACTGACGACCAGTTCAACGCGAGCGACTAGGGAAAAACGCTAAGTACGAGAGCGTGCCCAGGACTCGCCATGCGACTGACCCAACAGGCCAGGCAGGAGTGATGCGCTCACTCTGACGTGACCAGTCCTCACCCACCCTAGAGCTGCGACTAGAACCACCAAGTACCACGCTCGGGGATTCGGCTACCCGACCTCGTTCGCGCAAGGAAAAGCGGTGAAGTAAAGAACACTCATGGGAGTCGCCCTGCGAATGGCTTTCCAAGCTCGGGTGAGTCGGCCTCAATAACAAAACGCTCAAAACCACCAACACATAAACAAACGAGGTAAACCCCATAAAAAGGGCGGACGCGCTCGGGGACTTGTTCAACCCTCAACCTCAAACGCAAGACAATTCACAAAATAACACGATATCCCATTATAGCAGATCAAAGTTGTTACAAAATACATGTTGCGCCTAATGGCCGAAGTGCTACTAACACCCCAGGGCACAAAGTTTTCCTCCGCAGGCTTCGACGACGACTCGCCGCCACCCCTGCGGTTGCGAATGAAGGGAGTGTACGGGTTCGACGGGTACGTCGTCAGCTCACCCGCCATCGCCGCACGGAAAGGCTGCTCGATCTTGAAGTCTCGATGCGGCGGCTCGGGGTCGTTGGGCGCGACGATCGTCCCCTGATAAGGAAGGAGATCGCCCATCGCCCAGACACGATCGGAGTATATACCGCGGCACGGTCCGTCAGCTTCAGCACCTCGGCAATCTCCACCGAGCCCGTCGATGATGGGTAGCCACTCGTCACGTCGTCCAGATCGAAGTCCTCCGGGAAGTGGGCGAGCCCAAGGCTGAGCGCCGTCGCCGCCCCACGCCGGAACGCCGACCGCGTCATGAACTCGACGATCGACGGCGCCTTCTCCAAGTATCGCCACACTTCGACGAGGTCGTTGGGAATCACTTCCGTGGGCGACATCTCCTGAAGATACGCCCGAATGCAAGCCGCGGACAAAGTGGCCGAGTCGACCAGAGTGGCCACACACTGCCGCGCGTCGTACGACTGCGCCTCCTCCGAGCTGTCGATGATCCGACCTGTGGACAGAGGGTGGCAGTGAGTCCAACAAAGATCACGCAATGCAAATATTACACGCAGAGGCAGGCACACTTACCAATCAAAGGACGAGCGAGATCCGTGGTGAAGCTTTGAAGAGAGGAGTAGTCGTCTTGTAGCCCAGCAACAAGGGCGTCAGAGACCTTACGCTCCTCAGCGGCGGTCGTAACAGCAGCCTTAGCCCGCCCATCCGCCGAACTCGCCTCCTCCTTTGCTTCCTTAAGCTCGCGCTCAAGGTCGGCGATCCGCTTCTCAGCCGAGCTCAACGCATATTGAGCCGCCGTCAATTCACTCGCCGGGACAAGGCCCTGGCGAACCTCCTCTGCCTTCGCAGCAATCGTCTGGAGTCCCTTGATCGCCTCTTGGACGACAACAAGTTCCTTCTCCGCGCGACATTTCGCAGCAAGCCGGTCGACCTCCGTTTCAGCGACCCCATGTACGCGGCTCAATGGCGTGGTACCACTCGCCGTAGCCGCTTTGGCCATGAAGCGGGGGAAGGTCGCGATGGATGCGCCGGCACCAAAAGAGGCCGACTCGGCCATCCCAGGCGAGGAAGCACCCTCCTTGATCGTCAAGGCCGCCCCCGCCGCAGGATCACTCAGAGCAATCGTCGTATCGTCAGACACCGTGATGACATCGTCGCTCTTGGCCTTCTTGGCACTGTCTGTGGGGGCAGCGACCTCATCAGCCTTCCTCTTCCGAGAAGGGTCCTCCTCGGTGACGACTGGCGGCACTTTGGCCACGGACGGGTGGCCTATCTTTTTAACCCCAGTCCTACAAATTAATTACATGAGCAAAGTGGTCCGAGTACAACGAAAAATAAGGCAGGTGAATAAAACTCACTTGGCGACTGGTATGAACCGCAGCCCCGTACGGATGCTAGCCGGCTTCTCCAGTTCGGGGCCCAGTTTCCGACTGAGGCCCATCTCCAGGACATCATGCGCCCAAGACATGGACGGCCTCTTTGTTGACGAGGCCGCGACAGGAGCCTCTACAACGTTTTCGGCAGGAGCTCTCCTGGGAGGCGAAGCTGCCGCGGCCGGAGCAGCCCCCGACCCAGAGACTGGGGCGAATGGGGGAGGAATCGAGGCCATAGGTACCTCACTCAGGACGGCGGTGACATCCGGTGCTACCGTCGTCTGTGGCGCTTCCTCCCTAGTCAGGCTGGTGGCATCGGAACTACTCGTCGAACGAGGCGGAGATGCCTGTCTCCTTGGCTTTGTCTTCCTCTTCGGAGGAGCCTTCACTTCCTTCTTCTTCTTCTTCTTCTTCTTTTTCGACGGGGTGGCCTCGCGACGCGAGGTGAGCTCGGGAAGCTCGTCGTCGTCCTCGTCATGACGTTCAAGTCTTTTACTCGCCTCGAGTTCGCGCTGACGCTGCCCACGAGTTTTGCGAACCAGTGGGGCGGCCTCTTCCTCGGACTCATCGTCATCGTTGCTCTTGTCGCTCTCGGCGCCGCCCTTGGTGGGAGGCGACTCGCCCCCGTCCTGGACGGACGAGCTCGAGTTCTCGTCGTCCGCGGGCGGAAGCCACCCTTCCACCACTTGAAATAACTGTAGCAAGCATGAAGTAATATCAATATAACCGCGACAGCATCAACTGCGACTGCGAATGGTAGAAAGTGACTTACCGTCGGAGCTGGATGTTTCGCGGTGTAGGAGGCGACCCTAGCCTTCGCGTCCAAGTACACCGCCTGGGTGATCTTCTTCAACGCCAGGATGTAGTCCTCGAGAGTCCACTCGGCGAGGCAGGATTTCGTTGAGTCTTCCCGGCCCATGTATTCGTACATGTAATGGTCACGGCGGGCCAGGGGAACGAGTCGCCGCCCAAGCCAACAGTTGTACAAATTGATGGTCTGAAGACCCTTCTTCTTCAGGCCGCGGATGGTTTAAAGCATCTCATCCACGACCATCCGCTGGTCTGTTGGGAGCTTGCCGACTTGGATTCGGCGTGGTTCGGGCCGGTCGGCGGAGTACCTTGGGATCGCCACCTCGCCGTCTGGAGTCGCCTCGGTGACGAAAAACAGGACTTCTTCCACTCGCTTGCCGCCTTGGCAGGAAGCATCAGGTCGAAGAAGGAGGCTTTTGACATGAGCTGGAACGTCAGGCCACCCACCGCCAGCATTGAGCCGCCTCATTATTCACGACTAATCCTCCCGTGGAACAGATCTTGCCACAGGGGGAAGTAGGGCCTGCAGCCTAGGTAGCATTCGCAGAACGCCACGAAGATGGTGAGTTGCTCGATGCTGTGCGGGCCCAGGTCCGATGGCTGAATCCCGTAGAAGGCACAGAAGCGCCGGAAGAAGAGAGATGTGGGAAACCCCAGCCCCCGCTCCAGGTGGCTGGTGAAGCAGACGAATTCTCCCTCGCGCGGGTCCGGAGGCACCTCTCCGGCCGCGGGGATGCGCCACCTGCCGGCACGCAGGATCCCGGCTTCCTCGAAAGACGCCAGTAGCGCTCTCGTGCATTTGGACCTGCCCCATGGCTCGGCAGAGGGGGCCATTGGAGGAAAGGTTCGAGGAGGTCAGAGGATTTTGGATCGATTGGATTGCGATGCGGAGGAAAACGGAGATGCGCGAAATCGGAGGAAATGACGAGAGGGTGGTTCTCCGATCGCCTACCATTTCCTTTATATAGCAGTTGTTACCCGCTAAATCAGGGAGCCGTTACTACGCGGTGATTACGCCAAAAGTTACCGTTGGATTACTCCAACGGCTAGTTTTGACTGCGTTTGACGGTCCAACTTCTTCCATTTGACTCGCCGACCTTATCACTACAACAGTGACTAAATATTTCGCCGGCCCGTTCGCCGAGTTGCGACCAGAGTGACTAGTTTTTTCCTTTGTTCAGGAGCCTGCCACCGATTCGACAGGGTGTCTGCATTGGACCCGTATGCTCCGACTGCCAGCAATCACCTGCGCCCAATCGACGGCGGCCTCGGGGACTACTGATGGGGATATGCCTACCGGGGTATACCCAGCAGGACGTTTCCGACTGGCCCAGGAACTGGCGAGTGGGCCTGCAGGACGGCGACTGGATCAAGACCTGGCGTGGACCTAAGCGACTGGAAGCTGAAGGCCCAGGAGAGTAGATAGGCCCAGTCAGATTAGGTTAAACGAGTACCGAAACCTTAACTGATTCGGTTGAGATATGTAAACCCTAGGGGGGTGAGTCTATATAAACCTCCCTACAGGGCGTGTAGAGGATACGTGCCACCATCCACCCAAGCGACTCGCCGCCTAGCCGTCGAGCTCGCCCCATTGTACCTTCATCATAATACAATCTAGCAGGAGTAGGTCTTTACCCTCCGGGGGGCGAACCTCGGTAAAACCCTGAGTCTCTGCCCTCATCTCGCACCGCAGATGGCTGGCCGCCCTTGCCCTTCGTTCTACTACTCGCTGCCGATTGCAGCGGCTGCCGTGGTCATTCCCACGACAGACAGGGCCGCAAGTTCTCGCGGCGGCGGGCTCTACAGGGCCCAACCTGGGCCAGATTGGGTCTAATCTGGGTCGTGCGGGCCCCATTCGGGGACCTCCGCCTACTGCGCGGTGGCGGGTGGCAGACGGCCTCGGCTTGCTGAGGCGCGTCCAGGGCACCAGATCTAGGTCGGGCGGGCCTAGGTCTGGTGGTCGCCCAACAATTCCTGCCCAGGGGGGGCTGCACGGAGGCGCCGTGTTTGCCATGCTCGTCCCTCCTCGTCCATGCGGGTCTAGGTGGTGATCCTCAGACCAGCGGTGGACCGGTAATCCCGGATGAATATGGTGGCGAGCGCGTTGTTGCTTGACGGCGGGGGTCTGCGGTGGCAGTGGATCTACTGGCGGGCGGAGAGGAAGAGACTAGTGCTAGGGTTGTCTGTGACGGTGACACCCTTGCTGCAGTGTGGCGGTGGGGCTTCACGAGTCCTTGGGCTCGGCCAGACCAGTGAGGGCCTGGTTTTGCCCCGCTGGCACATCCGATCGGCTATCGCCTTCCGGCGGTGGAGGTCGTTCCCTCCCGTGTGTCATTGTACCGTCGACCCTCGCCGGCTTTCTTCGTCTCGGTCGTTCCAGCCTTGTTCTATGGGTCATGGTGAGGCAACGGTGGTGACTTCAAGACCATGGTCGCGTGTGTTGGTGGGCGGTGAGCTGGTGGTGCTTCGAAGCGTCCGGGAGCGTGGTTTTTTGAGGGGTCGGGAGAAATCCTTGTCGTTGACACCGACGTGGTGACGCCTGCGGGTGTCGCTTTCCTTCTTGAAGGGCGTCGGGGGTATCTCTTTCCCACCCTCGTTGCATATCAGGGGAAACCCTAGGTCTTGTTCGGGCAGCAGCAGCGTCGTCGTCGTTTCCTTGTTGGAGGTGCTGCTTGATGTGCGACGCTTCAGAGAGGCTAGGAGAGAGGTGGTTCTTCTCCGGTGGGCGCAACGGTTGCGGGTCACCCTCGTTTTCGTCAAGCCTCTGCCGTTGGCTTTGTTCTTTTTTCTGTTTCCTTTTTATTTTCTTTGTGTTTTATCTTTTGGGCGTTGTGCTGTCTGGCCCAGCAGCGGTATTAATCGTGGTTGCTATATTTATATAGCTGGGCATATGCCTGTTTCGAGGAGTATATCTGGCTTGGAGATGTGCTCTTGTATATAAGAACTGCAGATACTTGCACAGCCAAATTTGTGTGTGCTCTAGCTATTTGCAAAAGTCCTTACCTGGGAGAGTGGCAATGCAATTTTGCTTCTACCTAATTGGAATGTATAGGCTTGTGATGCATCATGAATTTATCCAATCCACCTTGATCAAAAGCTAGTTGGTGCGCGCTATGCTTTCCTCCTAAATTGTATTTTCTCGTCACACAGTGGTGGCGTTGTTCAGTAATAACGCTCACTATGGCCTCCGTCACAGACAGAGGCGGTAGCTACCTTCAGCTTAGCAGCGCCGGAGGATCACAGAGGCAACGTCTCGCCCTACCCAGCTTCCAACTACCTCAGTACTTCGTCATCCTTTTGGTTCATGAGAGCCTGAAGGCTGGAGCATATTTTCTTTTGCGAATAGGGGAAGTAGTTTGCAGAAATATTTGCCAGTTAATTAATTATTTAGTCGACTACGATTTATCATGCTGTCAGCTTCCTAGCTCAAAAATTTTAAAATCAGTCTGGCAGCTCCGTTGTGCCCTCACATCCATAGACATAAATAAAATCCTAATAAATTGAACCTACTGTCTGGATAAGTTAAAGACAAATCACACTATGCAAAGTAGCGTCTCTATTCTACCGTAAGTATAATGCAGTCCTAGAAAAAATGGATGAGATGCAAAAAATCTTTCTCAGAAAAAGATAAAGGTCTCTCTATTTATGCAAATTCCTAAACTCTGAAAGGTTAAGGTTTTAACAAAAACATGAGCACATGATTCTTATTCCTTTTTTTATAAGGGTGTTTTATTACTCAAAAAGTTTAAGTATTACACCCTGCCTCTACATAGCTAGGATGCACACAGCCGTTACAGTTCATAGATCCGATAAAAAATAATTAGAAGGAAATTACGTATTTACTTGTGACAATTACGTATTCATCATGCTACCAGCTTTCCTTATGGCTTTGTGGGTAGCGTGCTTGCGTTCAGAGCCGTAAATGACATCTAAAAAAACTGAACTGACTTTTTTTTATGCGGATGAGTTACAAAACACAAATCACACTATGCAAAATAAGTGTCTCGGTTCTGCACTAAGTATAGTGGAATCCTAAAAAAACAAAATGGACGAGCTGCAAAATATAGCATTCTAAGAAAAGCCCTGTATTTACGTGAATTCCTAGTACTCTGAAAGGCTGCGGTTTTGACAAGAACATGAGCACATGATTCCGACTCGCGCATCGATGAAACTAAATCGGGGAATACTTGCAATGTCAGTAAAGGAATTGTCTCGAAGAAGTTATCTGTACTCTGTACGCCTGCAGCCAAGATTATCAAGGCACCAAAAAACCCTCCGTGAAGTATAATACAGTTCCGTGTTCAGAAATGCCTGCTCCTCGTCTCTCATCCAAGATGCGTTTCTAGAAGTCCAAAACCATGCGTGGCAGGCCTTTCCTCAATGAAACTTTCGGATCCCAATGGAGAAGAGGTTCGGCCTTTGAGATGTTAGGTTTTCTTAAGTGTGGATCATCTGCCGTGTTCAGTTTAAACAACACTCGCACTTGGGTCAAGACTCAAGAGGCATCGTGCGGGTATAATCTCTCATGAAATGAATGAAGCCATACACTTGTAGCCAAATTTTATTAGTCTAGTTCAAAAAAAATCAAAAAAGTTAGTGTAGTTTAAACTAAAATTTGATAAAATTTGCTTTCGCAACCCTAATTGTGACTTGTGACCGTGACCGAAGGTCATTGCAGACCCAACTACTTTGTAGATCCTCCTAATTATTGAACTGACCATAGTAACTCAGCATGCATCACATGCTTTCACTTGATTTAAAATGTGAATTCTAGTATCTAGGAAGTAATAAGACAATACTATCTCACGACCCCACTATATTGCTATGACTACCTAGATGAAACATGATGTAGGTGACCTGGTTAAAGATAGCCATGAAGGCAGATTAATACGGTGGTTCTAGATGTACGCCCATTTTATCGAGGAAGATGTATATATAAGTATATCCGGCTTGGAGATGTGCTCTTGTATATGAGCACTGCAGATACTTGCACGGCCAAATTTGTGTGTGCTCTAGCTATTTGCAAAAGTCCTCACCTGGGAGAGTGGTAAGGCAATTTTTCTTCTATCTAATAGGAATGCATGGGCTTGTGATGCATCAGGAATTTATCCAATCCACCTCGATCAAAAGCTAGTTGGTGCGCGCTATGCTTTCCTCCTAAATTGTATTTCCTCGTCACACAGAGGTGGCGTTCTTCAGTAACAACCCTCAATATGGCCTCCGTCACATCCAGAGACTGTAGCTACCTTGATCAGCGTAGCAACGCCTGAGGATCATATATAGAGGCAAGTCTCGCCCTACCCAGCTTCCAACTACCTCAGTACTTCGTCATCCTTTTGGTTCATGAGAGCCTGGAGGCTGGAGCATATTTTCTTTTGCGAATATGGGAAGTAGTTTGCGGAAATATTTGCCAGTTAATTAATTATTTAGTCGACTACGATTTATCATGCTGTCAGCTTCCTAGCTCAAAAATTTTAAAATCAGTCTGGCAGCTCCGTTGTGCCCTCACATCCATAGACATAAATAAAATCCTAATAAATTGAACCTACTGTCTGGATAAGTTAAAGACAAATCACACTATGCAAAGTAGCGTCTCTATCCTACCGTAAGTATAATGCAGTCCTAGAAAAAATGGATGAGATGCAAAAAATCTTTCTCAGAAAAAGATAAAGGTCTCTCTATTTATGCAAATTCCTAAACTCTGAAAGGTTAAGGTTTTAACAAAAACATGAGCACATGATTCTTATTCCTTTTTTTTATAAAGGGTGTTTTATTACTCAAAAAGTTTAAGTATTACACCCTGCCTCTACATAGCTAGGATGCACACAGCCGTTACAGTTCATAGATCCGATAAAAAATAATTAGAAGGCGTATTACATATCAGAATGAGAAAGTGTAAAAAAACGCCTAAGATGTTGGAGGAGGGTCTATCCGTAGATTATGCTGTCATCCATGTCGGGTAAACAAATCCCGCGCCGTATCCTCCATCCGCGTGCACACCTCCATAAAAAGGTCGTGATAGTCCGCACGATGCAGTGCCGACCAAGACCGTAGGGTGGAGGTACACCTGTAAAAAACATGCATGAGAGAAAAAAATTTAGCATTAAAAACTTTATCATTTCTACATAGCCATAGCGACCATATAATGGCAAGCGCTCCAACCCGAAGAAGTAACTTATACTTGTGGTCTATCCCCGTAACCAATTCCCAAAAATTTTTGGCAATGCTACGTGGCAGATACAAGCCTGAAGCTGCTTGGGTCACTGACCATATATATCTAGCGAGATTGCATTAAAAAAACAGATGTTTGATTGTCTCGTTAAGATGACAAAACACACACATAGGATTCCCATACCAATTCAGCTTAATAAGATTATCTTTAGTAAGAATAACCCCTCGACAAAGATACCAAGCAAAGATTTTGTTTTTTAGAGGTATCTTCATCTTCCAGATCATCCTATTATCTAAAACTGGTATGATTGGCTGGACTAAAGCATTGTATAAGGAACTAATAGAGAAAGAACCATTCTCGTTTAAGTTCCAATAAAATTCATCAGGCCCAGCTGACAATTGAACATTTGCTAACCGATATAGCAACATGATCCAAGAGTCAAGTCTGGTACCAATTAAATCTCTCCTAAAAGTCACATTGGGGGGGAATGATTCCAATACGATGGCAATCGTTTCCTCCTTGTAACGGACGATGGAATACAATGCAGGATATTGTTCCTAAAGTGTGGCAGTACCAAGCCACTTATCCTCCCAAAACCGTATCTGAGAACCGTCCTTAATAGAAAATGTACCGAAGCGGAAGAATTGTTTCTTCGTTGCCATCAGGCCGGCCCAAAAGTGAGAGTCACCAGGTTTCCAAACCATTTGGGACAATGCTTTTGAACCAATATATTTTCTTTTTAGTAGAGTTTGACATATACCCTCTTCAGTTAATAACTTGAAGAGCCATTTACTAAGTAGGGTTGTATTCTTGATCTCCAGATCATGAATACCTAGCCCCCCCTATTCTTTGGGTCGACAAAGCACACTCCATTTAGCCAGTCTATACTTCTTTTTCTCGTTATCTCCGTGTCAAAATAATCTTGATCGGAAATAATCCAACTTTTGCAAGACACCTTTTGGGAGTTGAAAGAATGATATCATATACAATACCATATTACTTAGTACTGAATTGATAAGTACCAATCTTCCTCCTATGGAGAGTAATTTACCTTTCCAACTACTCAATCTCAATTGTAGTCTTTGCTCAACGATTTTCCATTCCGCATTTGTAAGCCTCCGGTAGTGAACCGGAATTCCCAAATACCGAATCGGAAAACACCCTGACTATAGCCGAAGAGCTCGGCATAAAGTTCGCCGCATCCTGAGCCTCACCAAAACAAAACAATTCGCTTTTATGGAAGTTTATTTTTAACCCCGAGAGTTGTTCAAAAGCTGAAAGTATGAGTTTCAGGTTCTTAGCCTTTTCAAGATCATGTTCCATAAATAGAATTGTATCGTCGGCATACTAAAGGATAGATAAACCTCCATCCACTAGATGGGGAACCACACCTTCAATTTGGCCCTCGGACTTTGCACGCTCAATCATGATAGATAACATATCAGCCACTTTATTAAATAGCATTGGCGATAATGGATCTCCTTGTCTTAGCCCTTTTTTGGGCTGGAAGTATTTTCCAACATCGTCATTGACTTTGATGGCAACACTACCTCCTGACACAAATCTATTGATTAAAGCACGCCACTCAGCTGAAAAACCTTTCATTCTAAGAGTCTGTTGAATAACAGATCATTTGACTTTATCATAGGCTTTCTCAAAATCAATTTTTAGAATGACCCCATTCAATTTCTTCCTATGTAGTTCATGTACCGTTTCATATAAGGTAGTCACGCCGTCAAGTATGTTACGACCTTGCATGAATGTAGTTTGCGAAGGACGGACTACATGATCAGCCACTGAATTTAATCTGATAGTAGTGACTTTGGTGAAAATCTTAAAACTAACATTAAGAAGGCAGATCGGTCTATATTGTTGGATCCTCTCTGCTTCATTAATCTTAGGTAATAAAATTATCTCTCCAAAATTCAATCGAAACAAATCTAATTGTCTAGCGTGCAAAGCACTAAACATGTCCATAAGATCTGTTTTGATAACATCCCAAAAGGTTTGATAAAACTCATCTGGGAATCCATCAGGGCCAGGGGCCTTATTGTGTTCCATTTGGAAAATAGCCTTCTTGACCTCGTCCTCGGTATAGGGAGAAGTCAATAGATTGTTTTCCTCAACAGAAACCTAGGGTACATCGTCTGTTTGGGACTCATCCAGAGAGAACGTACCTTCTTCTGGTTCTCCAAACAAACCTTTGTAGTAATTTGCAATACAAGATTTGAACTGCTCATGTCCCTCAATAATTCCAGCATCATCTTGCGTTAAGGAGCGAATAAGTTTCTTCTTGTGTCTGCCATTGGCCACACTATAGAAGTATCTAGTATTTGAATCCCCGTGCAAAATAAATTGAGCCTTGGAATGTTGGTACCATTTGAGTTCCTCTTCGCGCAGAAGTCGTGCTATCTCCGCATTCGATTGGCTTTTAAGCTCAATTTTCATGCGAAGTTAACAATCGGATTTCTGCTAAAGCTTCAAGTTCATCAATAGTAGACGAGAGCCTTTATTTTTATTTTTTAAGAATACCGGTTGTGTGACGTGCCCAACCCCCGAGGTGTTTGCGTGTCGCTCGCACTTTATTATTCCACCTCTAGATTGAGTTATCACCCATAATTGGTTTTTCCCAAATAGCTTTGACCATATCCTGTAAACCATCCCGATGTAACCATCCGAATTCAAATTTGAACGGACGAGAACATCGTGACCTAGGTATACCAGTAGTCAGCAAGATGGGAGCATGGTCTGACAGAGCCTCAATATGTTCTAGAGCGTGTACCGAGACTAGGGGAAAATGTTCTTCCCAATCTGAGTCCATCAGTACACGATCAAGTTTTTTGTATGTAGGTTCTGGAAGATTATTTGCCCAAATAAATTGTCGTCCAATCATTGTAACCTCTTTTAGATCCAAAATATCGATGACAGCATTGAATAAAAAAGGCCAATGATCGTCAAACCGACCTTTACTCTTCTCAAATGGAAAACGAAGCAAGTTAAAATCACCCCTATGAGAATAGGGTATGGATTGTCCTTTGCTAAGTTCACCAATTCTCGAAGGAAAACAACTTTAAACTCATCCTGAGCCGCACCATACACAGCAACAAGGCTCCATATGAAATTATCAGCTTTATTACGGATATGGAGTTTGATGTGAAACTCACCCTCCGAACAAGCCAAAACCTCCATGGTGTCAGACCTTATGTCAAGTAAGATACCACCAGAACGACCACGTGGTGGACGAGAATGCCATACGAAGTCTATACCTCCCGATATACGGTCCAGCAGACTTGTAGAGAATTCACGCCTACCCGTTTTAGAAATGGCTAAAAAATCTAAATTATGATCCCGAGAACAATGAGCAATATGTAAATGTTTAGCCAAGTCACGAAAACCTTTGCTATTCAAAAACATGCCATTCATTGGGAAACAATAATAGATTTTGGTGCCAAATCCCGTTTCCGAGACTTATTACATTTTTTACCAGAGGATGATTTTCGACCAGACGTTGTTAGTTCATATACAGAACTAAATCGATCCTCATCGAAACCAACCTTCAGTACTTCACCCACGAGATGAGATAGGAGCTGACCATCAGTTGTGGCATTCGCATCCTCATCATCTGTATAGGTGGTGTCTAACGTGCTCGAAACTTTTGGAATAATCGTTAGTCGATCAAATTCCATCCGTCTCAAGACCTTCGTTGACACAGAAATATCGCTAACATTTGAGCCCATCTAGTAGAAAACATACCATCCGTCCGCGCCCCCTCGGAGCATTAGTCCCGGTTGCGCCACCAACCGGGACTAATGCTGGCACGCGTCCCGGTTGGCGCGGACTCGGGGCCAGGGGGCATGTGTCCCGGTTGATAAGGGGGAATACGTCCCGGTTGGAGCCACCAACCGGGACTAAAGGTTTGGCCATAGCCACGTGGCGTGGCACGCACCTTTAGTCCCGGTTGGTGGCTCCAACCGGACGATTCTCCGCCTCTATAAATGCACGACCCCCTCTGCCCACTGCTTTTTTCGAATGGTGGAAGGTGTGAGGGGTGTGCTAGTTTTTTATCTTCTATGCATGCATTGAAGGTGTTTGATGAAATGTTTGAGTGAAAAATCCCGTTGAATTTCTCATAGAACAAAAATATAGAAGGTGTCCGAGACGCACTTGAGATTTCTCCTCTTTATTTCCCTCGATCGAGGTTAGCAATCTTATCTTTTCTAGGTCATTGATACAATTCATGTGTCGGTGTGAATTAGTTATTTCACTATTTATGATGTCCTGTTTTTTGATAAACTTACTTATATGATGCAGATGAACGGTCGGGAATGGATGTACGGTGACCGGCGCGTAGCCGGGTATATCAAAGGCGTGGATAAATTTATCGATGTGGCTACAGCAAACAAAGAGAATGGATATATACGTTGTACATGTGTTCAATGTCGGAACAACAAGGAGTACTCGTCCTCGAAAATCATTCGCGTCCACCTGATTATGAAAGGTTTCATGCCCAACTATAATTGCTGGACCAAGCACGGGGAAAGAGGGGTTATGATGGAAGATGGTGAAGAAGAAGATGATGATAACAACTATCATCATATGTTTCTGAATCTGATGATACCGCAATGGAAGACAATGGAGAGAAAGAGGTGAAGAATGGGCATCGGATGAGCCGGTGATGAACTTGGTAGGGTCATTTCGATGCAAAGCGAGACGTGAAGCGGAAAATGAGAAGTTGAAGTTAGAGGGCATGTTAGAAGATCACAAGAAATTGTTGTACCCAAATTGTGAAGATGGCGGCACAAAGCTCGGTACCACATGGAATTGTTGCGATGGAAGGCGAGTGTGGTCTAACCGACTCCTCATTTGAAAAGATGTTGAAAATAATGAAGCCAAAGTTTCCAAAACATAACGAACTTCCCGAGAGTACCTACAAAGCAAAGAAGACTCTCATCCTCGGGATTAGATGTGCAAAAGATACATGCATGCATTAATGATCGCATCCTCTACCATGTAAGGAGTATGAGAATTTAGATAAATGCCGGTATGCAATGCGTTATGTATAAGATCGACGAGATGACCCTGGTGATGTTGAGGAGAGCCCTCCGGAAGAGGGTTCCTTCTAAGGTTATGTGGTATGCTCCTATAATACCAAGGTTGAAACACATGTTCGAAACAAAGAGCATGCCAGTTGTTGCGATGGCAAAAGAAGACCGTAAGAAAGGCGGGAAGTTGAGACACCCTCACGATGGGTCATAGTGGAGAAAAATCAAGAGAGACTTCCGGACTTTGCAGGCGCAAGGAACTTATGGTTTGGTCTAAGTACGGATGGCATGAATCCTTTTGGGAGCATAGCTGCGACCAC
The DNA here is from genome assembly GCA_030063025.1 of Avena longiglumis. NCBI lineage: Eukaryota > Viridiplantae > Streptophyta > Magnoliopsida > Poales > Poaceae > Avena > Avena longiglumis. The sequence continues at coordinate 485,888,976 of CP125975.1, read as the reverse complement.
ACCGCCCGTGACTCTATGTATCTGTTGGAATTATGCAATAGAGGAAATAATAAATATGTTATTATTATAATTCTTGTTCATGATAAAGTTTATATTCCATGCTAGAATTGTATTAAGCGGAAACATTAATACTTGTGTGGTTTGTGAACAACAACGTGTCCCTGGTACGCCTCTAAGGACTAGCTCATTGATCAATGATGGTTAAGGTTTCTAACCATAGACATGAGTTGTCAATTGATAATGAGATCATATCATTGGGAGAATGATATGATGGATAGACCCAAACAAAGCAGAGCAATTAGATCGTGTCATCGTGTTCGTCTTTGCGAAGCTTTTCCTATGTCAAATATTGTATTCCTTAGACCATGAGATAATGCAACTCCACAGTATCGGAAGAAAGCTTTGAGGTCATCAAACGTCATCCTATGAGAGGGTGATCATAAAGGTGTCTCGGTGATCGGAAAGTATCTTGGGTTGTATGTATCGAGATGGGATTTGTCCCTCCCGAGTCGGAGAGATATACTTCAGGACCAGTCGGTAATCGATATCAACACCGCCTGTAAGCATGTGGTTAAGGAGTTAATCACAAATTGATATCAGATTACAGAACGAGTAAAGTACTTGCTGTGAACGAGATTGAACTAGGTATGACGGCATCGATCGAATCTCGCAAGTAAAATATCGCGAGACGAAGGGAATATATATATGGGATTGATTGAATCCTGGCATCGTGGTTCATCCGATATGATCATCGATGAATGTGTGGGAGTCAATATGGGTGCCTGCACCCGCTTGATTATTGATAGAAGATCATGTCTGCATATTCTCGAACCCGCAGGTCACACACTTAACGTATCTCGACGCTAGGATAGATTGGATAATTGGTTTATGAATTTTTGTTGAGTCTCGGATGGGATCCGGGATATCACGAGAGGTTCCGAATGGTCCGAGAATAAGATTCATATAAGGCAAGCAGTTTTGGAGTTGAATTGTTCCAGGTTAATCGGTATTGTACCGAAAGCTTCTAGAACCTTCCGGAAGGGGACCAACGTGGCCCCACCTTCCGGGAGGGGGCATGGGCCTATGAGGGAGTGTCCTGGCCGCATTGGGCCAGGGGCACAAGGCCCCATAGGGCCCAGCCGATCCTAGATAAGTTTAAACTCGTTTAAACTAGAGATAGGATTTCTAGATAAGGGAGAGTTTAAATCGTTTAAACTAGAGATAGGATTTCTAGATAAGGGAGAGTTTAAATTGTTTAAACTAGAGATAGGCTTGGAGGAGGGGCAAGGGCTGGCCGCCCCCCCCCCCTCTATATATAGAGGGGTGGTGCGCCCCCTCCCCCCTACACACCTCCCTCCAAGCCCTAGTAGCCCTGCTGCCTTCCTCTCTCCCTCCCGACTGTTTGTAGGCGAAGCCCTGCAGCAGAAATTCTCCACCATATACACCGCGCAGTCGTGTTGTAGATCCAATCTATCTCTCCACCATACTCGCTGGTCCGAGGAAGGAGGAGACGTCGAGGTGCTGCACGTGTTCATCTCACGGAGGCACCGCCACTTGTGGTGCTAGATCGGATCGGATTGCGAGGAGGAGAAGCGAATCTTCAAGGGTATGAAGATCTAATCCAATCTCTCTCGTTGATTGCATCTCCTAGATTAGATCTTGGATTTCCCTCTGTTCGCATCCGTAGAAAATTTTGATTTACTATGTCGCGAAACCCTTCAGTGGTATCAGAGCTAGATCTATGCGTAGATGTGTTTCACGAGTAGAACGCAACATGGTTGTTGCGGGCGTTGATGTTTTCTGTTGCAAGCCTCTTGTTTGTGTTCTTCTTATGACGCGGGATAGTGAGATTGAAGCGGTCCAGGCCAACCTTACGCGACGTCGTCATGAGACCGCCCGCACTTGACGTGTGGCTTGTTCCACACATGCGGCTGGTGGATGTCGCTTTCTCTTACTATAGTTGTCATGGGATTAACACCGGAGTTTGGCAACCATAATATAACCGTTGTGGCTTTCCGTAGGTAAGAATCGTTCTTAGCATCTACTCCCATAAGCCACGTAAAACATGCAACAACAAAGTAGAGGCGTCTAACTTGTTTTTGGGAGTGTTCGTGATATGGTATGGCCCAAGATGTGATGTGTATATTGTATGCGATGATCATGTTTTGTAATGTTTCACGACTTGCATGTCGATGAGAACACAACCGGCAGGAGCCATATGGTTGTCTTTATAATTGTGTATGACCTGCGAGTCAACTTCTTATACGCCATGTAATAGCTTTACTTTATCGCTAAGTAGTTAGCAATAGTTGTAGTTGCTATTCGTGGTGGAGGCAATCATTGTGGAGTGATGGAGATCATGCCGGAACGCACAAGATGGAGATCATTGCGCGAGGATTGGCTATACCATGTCACATAAAGTTATATGCATGTGATGTTTATCCCTTTATGTATCTTATTATGCTTAGATCGCGACGGTAGCATTATAAGATGATTCCTCACTTAAATATCAAGATAAAAACTTTGTTCTCCCCGAGTATGCACCGTTGCGAAAGTTCGTCGTGTCCAAGCATCACGTGATGATCGGGTGCTATAGACTCTACGCTCACATACAACGGGTGCAAGCCAGTTTTGCACACGCAGAAATACTTGGGTCTAACTTGACGAGCCTAGCATGTACAGACATGGCCTCGGAACACAAGAACCGAAAGGTTAAGCATGAGTCATATGAATGATATGATCGACACTTTGTTGTCCACCATTGAAACCACATCTCTTCTCGTGATGATCGGATTAGGTGTGGTGAATTTGGATCGTGTTCACTAAACAACTTGAGGGATGTTGAATTTAGTGGGAGTTCATCTAGTAATTTGATTAAGTTGAACTATTTATCATGAACATAGTCTAAATTGTACTTGCAAATACTGTAGATCACATGGCCAAATCCAACTTCAACTTCAACGTTTTTGCTGAGAAGGAAAAGCTTAGAAACAATGGGTCTAACTTCACCAAATGGTTCCGCATTCTGAGAATCATTCTCGCTGGCGGACAAAAGGACTATGTCCTTGAGAAAGCGCTAGGTGACGCCCCTGCTATAGATGCGCCGGCTGATGAAAAATTTGTTTATCAGTCACGCAAGGATGATTATGATTTGATTATGATCGCCATGTTGTATGCTATGGAATCGGATCTTCAAAATCGTTTTGAGGAGTTCGCCGGGCCCTTTGAGATTCTCGAGTAGCTGAAAAACATGTTTCCGACTCAAGCCCGTTCTGAGAGATATGAGATCTCTAAGAAATTCTTTAACTACAAGATGGAGGAAGGGAGGTCCGTTAGTGAGCACGCCATTAAGATGTCGGGCTACACTCAACGCCTTGAGCAAGCTGGATCGCAAGATTCCAGGAGCTCAAGATTGACACTCCTAGCTACAAAAGTTTTGTAGTTGATCACAATCATATTGGTTCCACTGATATGATCACTAAGCTCTTTGCTAAGATGAAAGTAGCGAGGTGAACATCAAAAGAATAATCATGTGTTGATGGTCAACAATCCCCACCTTTAAGAAAGGTAAGGAGCAAGGAAGCCCTTCAAGAAAGGCGGCGGTAAGCGCGTTGCCCGCCGAGAAGAAGCTCAAGTCCGTCCCAAGCCGGACATCGAGTGCTTCTATTGCAAGGACAGGGGTCATCGAAGAATCGTCCAAGTACTTAGCGGACAAGAAGGCTGGCACCATCAAAGGTATATTTGATATACATGTTATTGATGTTTTCCTTACTAGCCCTCGTTGTAGTGCACAGGTATTTGATACCGTTCGTTGCTAATATTTGTAACTCAAACAGAGCTACGGAATAGAGGCGGCTTATGAGGGATGAGGTGACGATGCGCGTTGGCAACGGATCAAGAGTTGATGTGATGGCCGTCGGCACGCTCTCCTTAGTTTTACCTTCAGGATTAGTTTTAAACCTTAATAAATGTTATTATGTGTCTGCGTTGTGCATGAACATTATCTCCGGATCATGTTTATTGCAAGACGGTTATTCATTTAAATCGGAGAATAATGGTTGTTCTATTTATATGAGTAACATCTTTTATGGTCATGCACCTCTTGTGAATGGTTTATTTCTTCTAAGTCTCGAAAGGGATGAAACACACATCCATAACATTGAGGCTAAGAGATGCAAAGTAGATAGTGATAATACTACTTATTTGTGGCAATCTGCTCAGGTCATATTGGTGTAAAGCGCATGAAGAAACTCCATTCTGATGGACTTTTGGAGTCTCTTGATTTTGAATCATTTCACACATGCGAACCATGCCTCATGGGCAAGATGATCAAAACCCCGTTCTCCGGTATGATGGAGAGAGCAACGGACTTGTTGGAAATCATACATACCGATGTATGCGGACCGATGAGTGTTTCGACGCGCGGTGGATATCGCTATTTTCTCATTTTTACCGATGACTTAAGTAGATATGGGTATATCTATTTAATGAAACATAAATCTGAAACTTTTGAAAAGTTCAAAGAATTTCAGAATGAAGTGGAGAACCATCGTAACAGAAAGATTAAGTTTCTACGATCCGATCGTGGAGGTGAATATTTGAGTTATGATTTTCTCACGCATCTTAAAGCAAGTGGAATCGTTTCACAACTCACGCCACCCGGAACACCACAACGCAATGGTGTGTCTGAACGCCGGAATCGAACCCTATTAGATATGGTCCGATCAATGATGTCTCTTACTGATTTGCCGTTATCATTTTGGGGTTATGCATTAGAAACCGCTGCATTCACTTTAAATAGGGCTCCATCTAAATCCGTTGAGACGACACCGTATGAACTGTGGTTTGGTGCTAAACCTAAGTTGTCGTTTCTTAAAGTTTGGGGATGCTTACGTCAAGAAGTTGATGCCGGACAAGCTCGAACCCAAAGCGAGAAATGCGTCTTCATAGGATACCCTAAGGAAACCATTGGGTATACCTTCTATCACGTAACCAAGGCAAAGTGTTTGTCGAAGAACGGTTCCTTTCTTGAGAAGGAGTTTCTCTCGAAAGAAGTGAGTGGGAGGAAAGTAGAGCTAGACGAGGTTATTGAACCTTCTCTTGAATTGGAGAGTAGCGCAGACCTGAAATTGTTCCAGGTCACCGCACCAACAATAGAGGAAGCTAATGACAAGGATCATGAAGCTTGGACGATGTCACATCGAACGTCAGGTCGACAAGGTCGCGTGCCCTCCCGAGTGGTACGGCAACCTGTCTTGACCGTCTTGTTGGTAGAAGACAAGGAACCTACGAACTATGAGGAAGCGATGATGAGCCCAGACTCGAGAAATGGTCGAAGCCATGAACCAATTGGGATCCATGAGCGAAAACCAAGTATGGACTTTGGTGGATCCTCCTAGCGACCGAAAGGCCGTTGAGTGCAAATGGATATTCAAGAAGAAAACGGACGCAGATGGTAATGTTACCGTCTATAAAGCACGGCTTGTCGCAAAAGGTTTTCGACAAGTTCAAGGTGTTAATTACGATGAGACTTTCTCTCCCGTAGCAATGTTTAAGTCCATTCGGATTTTATTAGCAATTGCTGCGTTTCATGATTATGAAATATGGCAGATGGATGTCAAGACTGCTTTCCTCAATGGGAACATTGATGAAGAGTTGTATATGATGCAACCCGAAGGTTTTGTCGATCCTAAGGATGCTAGTAAAGTATGCAAACTTCAGCGTTCCATTTATGGACTGAAGCAAGCATCTCGGAGTTGGAACCTTCATTTTGATCAAGTGATTAAGAGCTTTGGATTTGTTCCAAATTGCTACGAAGCTTGTATCTACAAGAAAGTGAGTGGGAGCTCGGTGACGTTTCTGGTACTATATGTGGATGACATATTGATTATCGGAAATGACATCAACATGCTTAACGATGTGAAGAGTTATTTGAACAAGTGTTTTTCAATGAAAGACCTAGGTGAAGCTGCTTATATATTGGGCATCAAAATCTATAGAGATAGACAAAGACGCCTGATAGCTTTAAGCGCAGTACATACCTAGACAAAATTCAAAAGGTTCGTAATGGATAAGGCAAAGAAAGGTTCAAGGCCTATGTTGTCGGGTAAGATATTGAGCAAGGCTCGGTGTCCACCAGTAAATGATAGGGAAGCTATGAGCAAAGTGCCTTATGCCTCGCCATAGGTTCTATCATGTATGCCATCTTGTGTACTAGACCGGATGTGTCCAATGCTCTTAGTTTGACGAGCAGATATCAAAGTGATCCAGAGTGGAACATCGACAGCGTAAAGAACATCCTAAAGTACCTAAATAGAACTAAAGAAATGTTCTTAGTCTATGGGGTGATGAACAGCTTGTCGTAAAGGTTACGTCGACGCTAGTTTCGACACCGACAAGGATGATTCTAAATCTCGCACGTGATACGTGTATATTTTGACCGGGGAGCTGTGAGTCGAGAAGTCGCAAGCAAAGCGTGATCATGGATCTACATGAGAAGCGGAATACATGGTCACGCAGGAAGCGTCAAGTGAAGGAGTTTGGATCGAAACTTCATCATCGAGCTTGGCGTGGTTCCAAGTGCATTGGACCCATGGAGATATTGTGTGACAACACCGCGCCATAGCACTCGCTAAGGAGCCAAGATATCATCCAAAGACCAAGCATATCAACCGCAAGTTTCATATAATCCGGGATTATATAGCGATGGAGATCGAAGATTAGCAAAGTACATACGGATCCGAATGTCGCAGATACATTGACTAAACCTCTTCCACGTAAAACATGATCAACACCTCAGTTCCATGGGTGTGAGATTGTTGCCAAATGTAAACTAGATTATTGACTCTAGTGCAAGTGGGAGACTGTTGGAATTATGCCCTAGAGGCAATAATAAAGATGTTATTATTATAATTCTTGTTCATGATAAAGTTTATATTCCATGCTAGAATTGTATTAAGCGGAAACATTAATACTTGTGTGGTTTGTGAACAACACCGTGTCCCTGGTACGCCTCTAAGGACTAGCTCATTGATCAATGATGGTTAAGGTTTCCTAACCATAGACATGAGTTGTCAATTGATAATGAGATCGTATCATTGGGAGAATGATATGATGGACAGACCCAAACTAAGCGAAGCAATTAGATCGTATCATCGTGTTCATCTTTGTGAAGCTTTTCCTATGTCAAATATTGTATTCCTTAGACCATGAGATAATACAACTCCCTGGTATCGGAAGAAAGCTTTGAGGTCATCAAACGTCATCCTATGAGAGGGTGATCATAAAGGTGTCTCGTGTGATCGGAAAGTATCTGTTGGGTTGTATGTATCGAGATGGGATTTGTCCTCCCAAGTCGGAGAGATATACTTGGGCCCCTCACTGGTAATCGATATCAACACCGCTTGCAAGCATGTGGTTAAGGAGTTAATCACAAAGTGATATCGGATTACGGAACAAGTAAAGTACTTGCTGTGAACGAGATTGAACTAGGTATGACGATACCGACGATCGAATCTCGGGCAAGTAAAATATCGCGAGACGAAGGGAATATATATATGGGATTGATTGAATCCTGGCATCGTGGTTCATCCGATATGATCATCGATGAATGTGTGGAGTCAATATGGGTGCCTGCACCCACCGTTGATTATTGATAGAAGATCATGTCTGATATTCTCGAACCGCAGGTCACACACTTAACGATCTCGACGCTAGGATAGATTGGATAATTGGTTTATGAATTTTTGTTCGAGTCTCGGATGGGATCCGGGATATCACGAGAGGTTCCGGAATGGTCCGAGAATAAGATTCATATAAGGCGGCAGTTTTTGGAGTTCGAATTGTTCCAAGTTAATCGGTATTGTAAGCTTCTAGAACCTTCCGGAAGGGGACCAACGTGGCCCCACCTTCCGGGAGGGGCATGGGCCTATGAGGGAGTGTCCTGGCCCCATTGGGCCAGGCACAAACCCAATAGGGACCAGCCGATCCTAGATAAGTTTAAACTCGTTTAAACTAGAGATAGGATTTCTAGATAAGGGAGAGTTTAAATCGTTTAAACTAGAGATAGGATTTCTAGATAAGGGAGAGTTTAAATTGTTTAAACTAGAGATAGGCTTGGAGGAGGGCAGGGCTGGCCCCCTCTATATATAGAGGGTGGTGCCTCCCCCACACACCTCCCTCCAAGCCCTAGTAGCCTGCCCGCCTCTCTCCCTCCCGACTGTTTGTAGGCGAAGCCCTGCAGCAGAAATTCTCCACCATATACACCACGCCGTCGTGTTGTAGATCCAATCTATCTCTCCACCATACTCGCTGGTCCGAGGAAGGAGGAGACGTCGAGGTGCTGCACGTGTTCATCTCACGGAGGCACCGCCACTTGTGGTGCTAGATCGGATCGGATCGCGAGGAGGAGAAGCGAGTACGACTACATCACCCACGTTCCGACGAACGCTCACTGTCGTAATCTTCAAGGGTATGAAGATCTAATCCAATCTCTCTCGTTGATTTCATCTCCTAGATTAGATCTTGGCTTTCCCTCTGTTCGCATCCGTAGAAAATTTTGATTTACTATGCCGCGAAACCCTTCATCTACAACCTGCCTCCTTGGTTGTGCATGACGCGTAAGTTCATTATGATGCCAGTGCTCATCCAAGGCCCGAAGCAACCGGGCAATGACATTGATGTGTACCTTAGGCCATTAGTTGAAGAACTCTTACAGTTGTGGGGCAAACCAGGTGTACGTGCGTGGGATGAGAACAAACAGGAGCCATTTGATCTACGAGGGTTGTTATTCGTAACCATCAATGATTGGCCTGCTCTTAGTAACCTTTCAGGATAGACAAACAAGGGATATAAGGCATGCACCCACTGTTTAGATAAGACCGAAGGTACATATTTGCATAAATGCAAGAAGGTTGTGTACCTGGCGAATCGACGATTTCTTCCGACCTATCATCCCGTAAGAAAGAAAGGCAAGCATTTCAAAGGTGAGGAAGATCACCGAAGAAGCTGAACTCCTACCGGTGATGATGTATTTGGTATGGTCAAGGACATAGAAGTAATCTTTGAAAGGGTCCGGGTCAATCGGTTCAACGACGCCGCTACAGGACACGCACCATGTGGAACAAGAAATCTATATTTTGGGAGCTGCCATATTGGAAAGTCTTGCGTGTCCGCTCTTCAATCGACGTGATGCACGTAACGAAGAATCTCTGCGTGAACCTGCTAGGATTCCTAGGCGTGTATGGGAAGACAAAAGATACACCGGCACGGAGGACCAACAAATTATGAAAGACCCAAAGAACATGCATACACATAACAAGACGGATAAAGGGCGTCACTTAACTCGTGCCAGCTATGCTCTTACCAAAGCAGAGAAGGAAATCTTTTTTGAAGTCCTTTACAGTATCAAGGTGCCGTCGGGCTTCTCATCTAATATAAAGGGGATAATAAATATGGCAGAGAAAAAGTTCCAAAACCTGAAGTCTCATGTAACACCCTCAGAATCGGACCTATGCAAGTTTGAGCAAAATTCGCCAAACCCGCATAGAAACGATTCAAAGGTGCCCACCAGGCACTTTCGTGCGGGTGGAAAACGAAGTAATAACATTACACAACAGTCCTCGATGGGACCCACAACACAGATATATATAACAGCGACTCAATGAGTCAAGAATACAAATATAATATACAAAGATCCAAATCACCTTGAAAACGATAGAGCGTCCAGCTACGGACAAGATGCAAATGGGGCTAAGAGCCCTGAAGAATAACCAATGCCCATAACCTGCCCAAAGCCAAGCCGAAGGGTAACCGCTAACGACGTCGATCTCAAACCTGCTTAAACAAAGGGTGCCGAAAGGGCAAAGGAAAAGAGGAGCCAAGATCGATGACACGGCGAGGCTAGAATTCGGCCCTCGCCACATAGGTATGGTGGATCAAGCGGCAGCGGGGATGCACTAAACAACCTATAGAGACTCGATACAACCGGTGGTTATCGAGAGGGTAAGAATGACCTATCCGGATCCAACTCGCTAACACCAAACAAACCCATCCTGGTGTTTCCCCTCGATACCAAACGAGGAGGTCAACCGAGGAACTCACACGATTGGCTTTACTTATTCGGTTATCGCTGCAGAATTACTAGTCGATATAGATATTCATCCCGATAAAATAAGTGGGCACTTTTAGTTAACCATTCCGTTATAGTGGCAACACTTACTAGTCGATACAAGTAGCATGAGATAACCCATAAACCCGACAGCTTGTTGATACTTTTAATCAGCCTTCCGCTTGTAGTTGCGATACTTACTAGTCAGTACAATGGTCGCAAGCGACACCAAACAAGCAATTGTGGGCGTATTAATTAGCCATTCCATTGTAGTGAAGCTGATTACTAGTCATTATAAGTCAAATTTATAGCGATAAACTTTAGTTATGCTTGTCTATGATCAAGAAACTGCTCCAAGTCGTCCATATCCATGGACACGGCTTTCGAAAGTTTTACCCGGCCGGGTGCACCAATAGCAACACACGCCGATCAACCTCGGAAAAACCAAATCAAAACCCAACGAGGCTTTCACGATGAACAATCACAGGATTCAGAATTATTTGAGGGCCACCCTAAGTAGATCCCGCAACGGCAAGCCGGTGACTCAGACGGGCTCAAGGTTTGGGTAGATGGTCATGAACGCGGGAACCGAAAGTGTGGCTGGGCTTGTCGACACCGCGGAATCGTGTCCCGATCCTAACAAGACAAAGTGCTCCTCGCACAAATTAAATCTGAGAAAGTAGCATGGCATAAGTCAGGATAGTAAAAACACCTCAAACTAGTTTGTGGCCCCAAGAAATATGACGGAATCAAGCTCTGGCTCAGGGGGGTCCCATATACCTCCCGGATGTGGATAGCGCGATAAAACAAGGAACAGGAATCAAGTACTCGGGGTCTTACGGGACACAAGTGGGCGTTCGGAAACCAAATATTTTCTATCACCCACCGATGCCTCTGCTTATTTCAATTTTAGTTGTTAAACAGAAATTAAAGTGGCGATAAGTAAAACTAGATTCATCTCCAACATCAACATGCGGCAATACATCAGCAACGGTGGCATATGGCGACACACATCAGCACTTGAGCAAGCAACTACGACGCGCAAGTCCAACTATCTACCAAACAACAGGTAATAGGATGTGTCCAAGGCAATATAGGGCTGCACGGTATATCACAGGTACGGAAACTAAAGCATCGCAACACGTATAGCAATAGATCAACAGGAGGAATAAATACTATAAAAGTAAGATAGGTAGAAAGGGGAGATGCTACTTTGAAAACATTGCCGAAAAGGTTCAACCAAGATCGGTGAGCTCACATCAACTCAACGGTCTTATCCGCGAAGAAGCAAAACACTAGAAGGAACACCGGATGCAATATTTAATACAACGGCAGAAGATCGGCATGATGCATGTATGATGTATGGCATGGCAAAGGTGCAATGCAATTAGGTCATATTAAACGGAACCGGGGTCCCGGCAATTAGTTAGATGGTTCCAGTTATTTAGAACCCCCGCAGTTTAAATGTTGTATTAACATGGCCAGATATGGTACCGGTTCGCTACACAAGTTTAAATGAGGCCAATATGAGACTGGATTTGCCCGCATATGGGCCCCATATTTAATTATTAGGTGAATCGGCCTAAGGCCCCCAAACCACACAAATATGCATGCGAGTATGACAATTTAATATGCAACAATTCATATAGATGGCATTTATAAAAATAGGGTTCGGGAAAAGGTTCACACATTAGAGGGGGCTCGACGATCTTGGGGTTCCGGGGTTCGGGGTTGGTCTCGGGGTCCAGGGTTTAGGGTTCGGTCTCGCGGGAACGTTCTCGGATATCGGGGTAGATCTTGTCGCATCCGCGGTGGTCGGCCATGCTGTCGGTCTTGTCGTCATGAAGCTCTTGTCGGGTCCGCACAGATCTTGTCGAGTCCTCGAGTCGGAACGGTCTTGGCGTTCGGGGTGAAGCACTTGTCGTCCGTGAAGGAGAACTTGAGGGTCCAACGTCTCGGTGTCCATGGATCCGAGAGGAAGAACTTGTCGTTCCAGGTTCCATGTCGGCCTTCTCGGTGTCTCGCGGTGAAGTTCTTGTCGTCTTTGTGGCGAGCTTGGCGGTCATCGGGTTCGGCGCCGATGGCCGTTGGCGAACTGGGGTGTTGATCTTGCTTCTCGGTGAGGGACTCGAGCGTCCTTGCGGAGTTCCCGAGTGTCAACGCCGAACTTGGTTCCATGCCGCTAGATCCGGTCGAGGTCGCCATGCTTCCGACACTAGCATCTCGATCCACTTATGCCACCCATACTAGACAAACTCAACCGGTGGAACGCGTCTCGCCTGGTTTTGGCTCGAGCACCTTGTGGTCGAAAGTTGCAGTGAAGCGGCGAGCACGAAGCGGCGGTACTTGGGCCGACGAGGTCACTGGGCGGCGCCGCAGGGTCGGCGACGAGGATGAAGGCACCGTTCGCGGGCATCGCGTCTTTGGGAACTCGCAGACCGTGGCGGTCGGCTCGGGTTGGGAAAGTGCAGCCGGCGACGGCCGGCGGAGGCGAGGGCGGCTCAGGCGCGATTTAGGCGAGGGCGGGCGCAGTGCTCGCGCGGCGAGGGTCGACGCAGTGGCGAAGCCGGCACGGCTCGCCGGGCGAGGCGGTGGCCGGACGGCTGAGGGGCAGGAGGGCCCGAGCAGAGCACGGTCGGCGTGGCTCGAGGCGGGCGGCGGAGAGGAGCGGGCGGGCTGGGTGGACACGGCGGCGACGCGGGAACGCGGACGGGCGGCGGGCCGGAGACGCACTGATCGACGGGAGGCGAGCACGCCATGACGGAGGCGGAGGAGGCGCTAGGCGGCTGGGCTGGTGGAGGCGGGCGCTGAGGCGGGCCGAGGAGAGGAGGAGCAGGCACGGCGGCGAGTGGGGAGGCCAGGGAAGAGAGGGTCGCATGTGGCAGGAGGCGCGACGACAGCAGCGGAGGGAGGGGCCGGCCGTGAGGAGGTGGAGCAGGGGCCAGGCCGAGCCACAGGGGAGGGGCGTCTTGAGGAGGGGCTGCAGTGAGGAGGAGGAACAGGGGCGGGCAGGGCGTGTGGGTCCATGGGTGGGGCCCAGTTCAGAGGTGTGGGGGAACTGGGGAGGACCGGGTCCAGGGGAGGTGGAATCTGGGGGAGGCAGGAGCGTGTGCGTGCAGCGTGGAGTGGGGGGCCAGGGTGGGGCCCGGTCGGCTGGCTGTGAGGAGAGAGGGGAGAGAGAGGGAGGTGGTTTAGCCTAGGTGGCATAGTGTGGTTGGTGGGGGTTTGGGGAGAGGTGAGGTGGAGAGATCTGATTGGGTGGAGTGAGGTGGAGGGATGGTTTGGGTAGGTTAGTGGGTAGCTTTAGGAATTAGAGGGGCAGACTAGTTGGACCGATTTTAAAATCCCGGGGGTGGTCGTTCGGGTCAATCTGGCCCGTTCGACTGCCCCCACTAAAAATAATATAAATTTTATTTGTTTTAAACGGGCCGTTGGCAAACCGATAGCGGCCAAAACAAAATATTCCGGGGACCCGGTTTTGATGTTTGAAAAAATAAAGAGGGGCGTTTAGAAAACAACACGGGCTTTGCGAAAGTAGTTTTGGCAAACAATGCATGATGATGACGATGCAATGCGCAAATTCAACGCGATTTTCTAGTAGTGGTTTTGCGGGATGCCACAATTCGACACCACTAACAATGGATCTCGCCCTCGAGATCCGCCTCATGGTACCGGAAAGAAGGCCGGCGACCTGCATCTTCTCGCTTCGTGTAGATCCTCGCGACTCCACTAACAAGGGTTCATCTTCCATCTTGAAATCGGCGAAACCACCAACAAAGGGTCGTTGATCCTGATCGACGAGAGAGCACTCCGGAGAACAAAGGACGAAGGTAGAGGTATCAAACGATAAGACCACCTCTAACTTCCATTAGAAGAGGGAAAAGTCACATCGATCCACCAGTTCGACGTACAGACCGAACAGTAAGAGTCGGGTAGGGGGATCAGTCCATCCCGGACCCAACTATCAACTCTATACATGGGTAGGAGAATCAGGCAACTCAACTCTCGAGATTTAGACTGAAGATCTTCATAGGTGGTATCCGGAACAAAGGGATCTGCCGTGAAATCGTATGAAAGACTCACTGATTAGGTTTCGCGATGGTTCCATTGGCATGAACAACACGTGCTCAAGGTCGACTCCAACTTCACCAAAGCTCGTCCTTCTCATATGTTTTTCAACGACACTGGTATCCGGCAAGGAACACAAATGGATAAAGAGCTCAAGGACAGAAGATCAGATGAAGGGTACAACAGACAAGTTGCAGATTGATGATCGTAGCGCCTCCGTTACAAAAGGGAGAATTCGAAACCCTGAAGGTACGACGGAACCCAACCACGAGAAATCCTGGACTCGAAGAAAGAGAAGAGAGCGGATTCAAAACACATAGAGGTAAGAGGAGAACAGCAGAGGGGTAAGGAGTAAAATCAGACCTAATCAGAACTATCCAACCGTTTTTGCAAAAAAATAGTTTTGACACTCTACTTCGGCCGTTAGCTAGGTTATCCTACAGGCTGGACTTGTGGGGTATCGCAATGGCGAGCTCGATACCACTCAGAACACCCTCGAATCGGACCTATGCAAGTTTGAGCAAAATTCGCCAAACCCGCATAGAAGCGATTCAAAGGTGCCACCAGCACTTTCGTGCGGGTGGAAAGCGGTAATAACATTACACAACAGTCCTCGATGGGACCCACAGAACAGAGATATATATACAGCGACTCAATGAGTCAAGAATACAGATATAATACACAAAGATCCAAATCACCTTGAAAACGATAGAGCGTCCAGCTACGGACAAGATGCAAATGGGGCTAAGAGCCACGAAGAATAACCAATGGCGTCCATAACCACCTTGAGGCCAAAGGAAGGTAACCCTTCTAACGACGTCGATCTCAAACCTGCTTAAACAAAAGGGGTGCCGACAAAGGGCAAAGGAAAAGAGGAGCGTCGATCTTGAGGCCAAGACAGCGAGGCTAGAATTGCGGTCCTCGCCTACATAGGTATGGTGGATCAAGCGGCAAAGATGCACTAAACAACCTATAGAGACTCGATACAACTGGCGGTTATCAGAGAGGGGTAAGAATGACCTATCCGGATCCAACCTGAAGCTAACACCAAACAAACCCATCCTGGTGTTTCTCCCTCGATACCAAACGAGGAGGTCAACCGAGGAACTCACACAGTTGGCAGTTTTACTTATTCAGTTATCGTTGCAGTAATTACTAGTCAGATATAGATATTCATCCTGATAAAATAAGCAGTGGGCACTTTTAGTTAACCATTCCGTTATAGTGGCAACACTTACTAGTCAGATACAAGTAGCATGAGATAACCCATAAACCCGGCTTGTTGATACTTTTAATCACCATCCGTTGTAGTTGCGATACTTACTAGTCAGTACAATGGTCGTAGCGACACTCCAAACAAGCAATTGTGGGCAGTATTAATTAGCCATTCCATTGTAGTGAAGCTGATTACTAGTCATTATAAGTCAAATTTATAGCGATAAACTTTAGTTATGCTTGTCTATGATCAAGAAACTGTGTTCCAAGTCGTCCATATCCGCGGACACGGCTTTCAGAAAGTTTTACCGGCCGGGTGCACCAATAGCAACACGCCGATCAACCTCGGAAAAACCAAATCAAAACCCGAGGCTTTCATTGAACAATCACAGATTCAGAATTATTTCAGGGGCCACCCTTAAGTAGATCCATAGCCAACGGTGACTCGAGACGGGCTCAAGGTTTGGGTAGACGGTGGAACGATCGGGAACCCGAAAGTGTGGCTGGGCTTGTCGACACCGCGGAATCGTGTCCCGATCCTAATAAAGACAAATGCTCCTCGCACAAATTAAATACGAAAGTAGCATGGCATAAGTACAGGATAGTAAAACACCTCAAACTAGTTTGTGGCCCCAAGAAATAAGACGGAATCAAGCTCGCTCGGGGGTCCCATATACCTCCCGGATGTGGATAGCGATAAATCAAGGAACAGGAATCAAGTACTCGGGGTCTTACGGGACACAAGTGGGCGTTCGGAAACCAAATATTTTCTATCACCCACCGATGCCTCTGCTTATTTCAATTTTAGTTGTTAAACAGAAATTAAAGTGGCGATAAGTAAAACTAGATTCATCTCCAACATCAACATGCGGCAATACATCAGCAACTGTGGCATATGGCGACACACATCAGCACTTGAGCAAGCAACTACGACGCGCAAGTCCAACTATCTACCAAACAACAGGTAATAGGATGTGTCCAAGGCAATATAGGGCTGCACGGTATATCACAGGTACGGAAACTAAAGCATCGCAACACAGATAGCAATAGATCAACAGGAGGGAATAAATACTATAAAAGTAAGATAGGTAGAAAGGGGGAGATGCTCGCCTGAAAACATTGCCAAAAGGTTCAACCGAAGATCGGGGCGGAGCTCACATCAACTCAACGGTCTTATCCGCGAAGAAGCAAAACACTAGAAGGAACACCGGATGCAATATTTAATACAACGGCAGAAGATCGGCATGATGCATGTATGATGTATGGCATGGCAAAGGTGCAATGCAATTAGGTCATATTAAACGGAACCGGGGTCCCGGCAATTAGTTAGATGGTTCCAGTTATTTAGAACCCCCGCAGTTTAAATGTTGTATTAACATGGCCAGAGATATGGTTCGCTACACAAGTTTAAATGAGGCCAATATGAGACTGGATTTGCCCGCATATGGGCCCCATATTTAATTATTAGGTGAATCGGCCTAAGGCCCCCAAACCACACAAATATGCATGCGAGTATGACAATTTAATATGCAACAATTCATATAGATGGCATTTATAAAAATAGGGTTCGGAAAAGGTTCACACATTAGAGGGGCTCGGCGATCTTGGGGTTCCGGGTTCGGGTTGGTCTCGGGTCGTGGTTTAGGGTTCGGTCTGGGAACGTTCTCGGATATCGGGTAGATCTTGTCGCATTCATGTGGTCGCCATCCGTCGGTCTTGTCGTCATGAAGCTCTTGTCGGTCCGCAGATCTTGTCGAGTCCTCGAGTCGGAACGGTCTTGGGTTCGGGTGAAGCACTTGTCGTCGTGAAGGAGAACTTGAGGTCCAGCGTCTCGGTGTCCATGGATCCGAGAGGAAGAACTTGTCGTTCGTGTTCCATGTCGGCCTTCTCGGTGTCTCGCGGTGAAGTGCTTGTCGTCTTTGTGGCGAGCTTGGCGGTCATCGGGTTCGGCCGATGGCGTTAACGGGTGTTGATCTTGCTTCTCGGTGAGGACTCGGCGTCCTTGCGGAGTTCCCGAGTGTCAACGCCGAACTTGGTTCCATGCCGCTAGATCCTCGGGTCGAGGTCGTCATGCTTCCGACACTAGCATCTCTGGATCCACTTATGCCACCCATACTAGACAAACTCCAACCAGTGGAACGCGTCTCGCACGGGTTTTGGCTCGAGCACCTTGTGGTCGAAGTTGCAGTGAAGGCGACGCACACGGCGGTACTTGGGCCGACGAGGTCACGCGGGGCGGCGCTCGCAGAGGGTCGGCGACGAGGATGAAGGCACCGTTCGCCGGGCAGCGGCTCGCGTGCTGGGGAACTCGCAGGACCGTGGCGGCGGGTCGGCTCGGGGTTGGGAAGGCGATCGGCCAGCGCCTTGACGGTGAGCGGACTTGTGGGCGGCAGGCGGAGGCGAAGGCGGCGGGCGTGAGCGCATGATGGCGAGGGGTCGACGGTGGCGAGCCGGCACGGCCTGGCGAGGCGATGGCGAGCGGCGGCTGCCGAGGACGGGGAGGGCCGAGCGAGCACGGGTCGGCGTGCGGCTCGAGGCGGCGGCGGAGGAAGCGGCGGGCTGGGTGGACACGGGCGGCGGCGGCTCGGGAACGCGGGCGGCGGGCTCGGGCGGAGACGATGACGGGAGGGCGAGCAGCGACGGAGGCCTTGGGGCGGTTGGTGGGCTGGAGGAGGCGCTGAGGCGGGGCGAGGAGAGGGGAGGAGCACGGCGGTTGCAGTGGGGAGGCAGTGGCGGGAAGAGGAAGGGAGGCAGGTGTGGGGCCTGAGGGAGAGGGAGGCTGAGGGCGTCTGTGAGGGAGGAAGGAGAGGAACAGGGCAAGGGCGTGTGGGTCCAGAGGTGGGGCAGTGCGCAGAGGTGTGGGGGAACTGGGAGGACCGGGTCAGGGAGGTGGAATCTGGGGAGGCGAGGCGTGTGCGTGGCGTGGAGTGGGGGGCAGTGGGGCCCAGTCGGCTGTGAGGAGAGAGGGGAGAGAGAGGGAGGTGGTTTAGCCTAGGTGGCATAGTGTGGTTGGTGGGGGTTTGGGGAGAGGTGAGGTGGAGAGATCTGATTGGGTGGAGTGAGGTGGAGGGATGGTTTGGGTAGGTTAGTGGGTAGCTTTAGGAATTAGAGGGGCAGACTAGTTGGACCGATTTTAAAATCCCGGGGGTGGTCGTTCGGGTCAATCTGGCCGTTATTGCCCACTAAAAATAATATAAATTTTATTTGTTTTAAACGGGCCGTTGGCAAACCGATAGCGGCCAAAACAAAATATTCCGGGGACCCGGTTTTGATGTTTGAAAAAATAAAGAGGGGCGTTTAGAAAACAACACGGGCTTTGCGAAAGTAGTTTTGGCAAACAATGCATGATGATGACGATGCAATGCGCAAATTCAACGCGATTTTCTAGTAGTGGTTTTGCGGGATGCCACATCTCATGACTGTCATGTGATTATGACGCAGTTGCTTCCGATTGCATTGAGGGGGCTTCTACCGGAAAATGTTCCAGTACCCGTTGTGAAGTTGTGTTCATTCCTCAATGCAATATCTCAGAAGGTAATCAATCCAGATATTCTGCCAAGGTTACAGAAGGATGTGGTACAATGTCTTGTTAGTTTTGAATTGGTGTTCCCACCATCCTTCTTCAATATTATGATGCATCTCCTGGTTCATCTAGTGGAAGAGATTTCCATTCTCGGTCCGATTTATTTCACAATATGTTCCCCTTTGAGAGGTTCATGGGAGTCTTAAATAAATATGTTCATAACCGTGCTAGACCAGAAGGAAGCATCTCCAAGGGATATGGAACAGAGGAGGTCATTGAGTTTTGTGTTGACTTTATTCCTGACCTTAAGCCGATTGGTGTTTCTGACTCGCGGCATGAGGGAAGACTAAGTGGAAAAGGCACGCTGGGAAAGAAAGCAATGATATGTAGGGACGGGGATTCTTTCACTAAAGCACACTACACAGTTCTACATAATTCCACCTTGGGAGATCCGTATATCGAGGAACACAAGAATATTGTATGCTCCAAAAACCCGGGGAAGCCTGAATCATGGATTACAGATGAACACATGAAGTCTTTCGGTGGTTGGATGCGGACACATCTCTTGAATGACACCACTGTTGGAGATCAGCTATACTTGTTGGCCGCGTCACCATCTTCTACTGTATTGAATTTCCAAGGGTACGAAATAAATGGGAATACATTCTACACGATCGCCCAAGATAAAAAAGATCACCAACCAAAATAGTGGTGTCCGCTTTGATGCAATAGACGAGAATGGACAAAAGGACACATATTATGGTTACATAGAGGAGATATGGGAACTAGACTATGGAGTCTCTTTTAAGGTCCCTTTGTTTATTGCAAATGGGTCAACTGAATGGGGAAGGGTAAAGGTAGACCCGGTTATGCGGAATGACAACAGTGGATCTCAACAATCTTGGTTATAGAGATGAACCATTCGTCCTAGCCAATGATGTGTCTCAGGTTTTCTATGTGAAGGACATGTCCTCCGATCGAAAAAATAAAAATATGCAAACGAATACATCATATGATGAGCCAAAGCGTCACATAGTTCTTTCAGGGAAAATAAACATCGTGGGAATCGAGGACAAGACAGACATGTCAGAAGATTATAATAAGTTTGATGAAATTCCGCCCTTCACAGTGAAAACTGACCCAAGCATTCCGTTAAGTAAAGAAGATGCTCCATCGTTACGTCTGAAGCGATCATAAGGAAGGACATATGCCAAGAAGTTCATGCTCATATTATGTAACTCTAGTTCATGTCTTTCGCGGTTTGTGGCTTGACTGAAGGATATCTTTCGCGGTTTGTGGCCTTTAGTCCCGGTTTTGTAGTCTCAGTTTTTAATATTAATAAATGTCTTGAGTGTTAGTCTCGTTTTGTGGCTAGACCGGGACTATGAAGAAGTTGTCCCGATTTGTACTTACCATTAAGATCTTATCTCCAAACGCGCGCAGTCACATATTAGGGAGTGCCTCTATGACCAGTTTCTTAGAGATGCCGAGATCTTGGGATCCGTGGCATCTCCCCGAACTGGTCGAGTAGTAATGTCCTGCTCTCAAACCATCTTGCAGCTTGTAACTTCTCTAACTAGATCAATACGCCTCGGAGCTAACTAATTTCACATATTAGGAGTGCCTCTGACCAGTTTCTGAGATGCCGGAGGCGAGCTCGTCGGCATCTCCCCTAAATCGCCGTAGTGGTGTCCCTGCTCTCGAAAACCATCTTGGAGATGCCTCAAACTGGCTGGAGGACTGGACTCGCAAGGATGCCTATTTACGGTACAAGCATCTCGGCATAGTGTCGACACTTACGAAATAATGTCGACACTCACCCCTATCATTAGTGCTGACTCGTGTTTTGTCCCGGTTGGTGTCTCCAACCGGGACTACAGGTTGATCTTTAGTCCCGGTTGGTGACACCATCTGGGACAAGGTACATGCCGCACGACATAATGTCAACATAATGTTGTGCCCATATTATGCATGTGTCCCACGACATAATGTCCCGGTTGGTGACACCAACCTTTTTGTCGCACGGAAAAGCCCTTTTCCATTTTCCGAGCGTAAAAAACGGGTCGTTTTGTGAAGTAACCACAAAAATGCCGTTTCAGAATGCTACCGTCCCATTTTCTTAAAATACTAGACCACCTTACATGGACTATCTCCCAACAGGGACATCTCAAACCATTTCGTCCATCCCGGGTAAAAAGGACAAATGTCTGCCGAATCGGCAGGAAGTGGGTCCGGTTTGTACTACAGGTACATGATCTATCGCCCGTGATTTTTTGTAAAAATCATTTTTAGACTCGCAATATGTGGTTTCTTTAGATATCCAATGCAAGTTCTAACGATGCTCGTCCCCTATCTTCATGCACACCGGTTCGACCATAGTTAGAAATTCAGATAATTCAAAACGGGCATAATAAATTCAAAAAAAATCCGAACAATTAAAATCCTTCGCATAGTGTCATATTATGTTACATAGTTTAAAGGAAAAATACCAGACTTGGTATATTGATCATGTTTCGAAAAAACCTTCACAAAATGACCTATCATGTTCGAGGTTTCATGGCTTTCGGTCCAAATGACCGATGTTATGTGCTGAATCACGGCATAGTTTGTGATGTTGTGCCCATATTATGCATGTGTGTGGACATTGGTATGGAGAACAATGTTGCAGGAGGAAGTTTTCCTTTTTGTCGCACGGAAAAGCCCTTTTCCATTTTCCGAGCTCAAAAAACGGGTCGTTTTGTGAAGTAACCACCAAAATGCCGTTTCAGAATGCTACCGTCCCATTTTCCTAAAATACTAGACCACCTTACATGGACTAACTCCCAACAGGGACATATCAAACCTTTTCGTCCATCCCAGATAAAAAGGACAAATGTCTGCCAAATCGGCAGGAAGTGGGTCCGGTTTGTACATACGAAATAATGTCGACACTCACCCCTATCATTAGTGCTGACTCGTGTTTTGTCCCGGTTGGTGTCTCCAACCGGGACTACAGGTTCATCTTTAGTCCCGGTTGGTGACACCATCCGGGACAAGGTACACGTCGCACGACATAATGTCGACACGCCATTTTTCCCGCCATTTTTCTTCCCGCCAGTTCTTCCCTCTAGTTCTTCCCGCCAGTTCTTCACTATATATATGTAGGGTTGGCCTACATTGTCATTGCACATCTCTAGACTCATATCTGCAACCTCATCACTCTTTCCCATGGCTTCCACCGTAGCACTAACTCTCAGGGAGGCAGAGGCGCTTTGCGCCTCGAACTACCCAGACTCTTGTGTCCCCGTCGGTGGATCTTTGAGGCCGGAGGCATGCCGGTTCCTCCTGTCCCTCTAGGTGTGGCGCGTCGTATGGCCATCACGAACCACTACTACTTCGAGCTCACGCCGGAGCAGCGGAGGAATCCCAGATGGCATCCCGACTATTTCCCGACTTGGGAAGCCTTCTTCGTGGATCGGCGTGAGAGGGCACTCGCCAGGCACGAGGAGGAGGGCCCACCTCCTCCGAACTTCAACGAGGCCGGCCGTCGGCTGTGGTGGCGCGGCCGGACTCTCTAGAGCGTCATGGCCTACGACACGGCCGCCGACTCTAGCCCCCGCCTGCGCTACCCTCAAGTCCAGCCCACTCGTACTCAACCTTCAAGGTTCAACTACGGCGACCTCAACGACGATAGCGATGACGGCCGCGGCGAGTACGACGACTACAGTGGCGAGTATTACAGGTGTAGGCAGGAGCATGACTGAATTATTCCAACATTACAAAACAAGTTCGGCCGATTGTGGCTTAATCTGGCCATGTATCTTAATTTTCAGTTCTTATGTAACTTTTTGTTAGTTGCGTTATGTACTTTAATTCCATTTCTATCCTAATCAAATTTTCTTTCCGCCCATTATTTTCCGTCCTTTTATTTTCGCCCATTAAAAACAGAAAATGGTTTTGAATTACTTATTCAAATCCAAACATTTTTTATGTTTAAAGTTTTCTAAATTCCAAATTGATATTAAAAAAATATAAGTTAATTCATTTTAAATTGTAAATGGTTCATATTTTAAATGGTTACATTAATTATTTTTTAAAACAGAAAATGGTTTTGAATTATTTATTCAAATCCAAACACTTTTTATGTTTAAAGTTTTTCTAAATTCCAAATTAATATTAAAAAATATAAGTTAATTCATTTTAAATGGTTACATTAATTATTTTTTAAAAATAGAAAATGATTTTGGATTATTTATTCAAATCCATACACTTTTTATGTTTAAAGTTTTTCTAAATTCCAAATTGATATTAAAAAAATATAAGTTAATTCATTTTAAATTGTATATTGTTCATATTTTAAATGGTTACATTAATTATTTTTTAAAACAGAAAATGGTTTTGAATTATTTATTCAAATCCAAACACTTTTTATGTTTAAAGTTTTTCTAAATTCCAAATTAATATACAAAAATATAAGTTAATTCATTTTAAATGGTTACATTAATTATCTTTTAAAAATAGAAAATGGTTTTGGATTATTTATTCAAATACATACACTTTTTATGTTTAAAGTTTTTCTAAATTCCAAATTGATATTAAAAAAATATAAGTTAATTCATTTTTAATTGTAAATGGATCATATTTTAAATGGTTACATTAATTATTTTTTAAAACAGAAAATGGTTTTGAATTTTTTATTCAAATCCAAACACTTTTTATGTTTAAAGTTTTTCTAAATTCCAAATTAATTATCATTTAAAAAACAATACAATTTTAAACCCCAAAATAAAAAATAAGGCGGGAACAGAGAGAAAATACCTGAAAAAATTTGAAAACAGGGGAATATGTCTCGGTTGGAGCCACCAACCGGGACTAAAGACCCCCTGCGCGTCAACCCTTGGTCTGCTGAAAATATTGGAGTATACGTCCGGTTGGTGGCACCAACCGACGTATCTTTAGTCCCGGTTGGAGCCACCACTGGGACTAAAACCCGTTATAATCGACGCCTCCTCTTCTTCTTCCCATCTCACTTCTCTGCTTCATCGACGCTTCGCCCGACTGCAGCCGCTCGCCCCGACGCCCAGTCGCCGCCCGGCCGTCGCTGCCCCGCTCGCCGCCCATCCGTCAGCCGCGCCAGCTACTTCCGCCCTGACGCCGCCGCGCTGCGAGCTCGACGGAGGCGACGCCCGGTGACCAAGAAGGCGCCGCCTCTCTAACGCTGTGAGCTCTCGCACCTGCCCTCCGTTTTCCGCTTGCTTGTTGTAGCCGCCACGCGCCGTGTCGTTGCAAGCACCGCCGCCGCTGCCCGCCGTGCGCCCAGCTCAGGTGAGCTTCTTGAGCGCCCGCCACTTTTACCCTCTGGCTGACCTTGCTTCGATCAAGCCTAGCCGTCGCCCGTCGCCTGGCGTCCCGGTGAGCACCGGCGGTGGCCGAGATGACGTCACCGGCGTCCGCGGCGTGGCCCACTGTGACCTTTGACCACCACGGTGGATTGCTGATGTGGCCTAGGGCCCAAGACTCGATGTGATGGCTAGGTTACATGGGTAAAAAAAACCAACCCTTTGCTGATGTCATATTGACACAGTAATTTAATTTTAAATGATTTAATAATTCCATAAATTAATATAAACTTGTAAATTCAATATCTTTTTATTTATAAGTCAGAAAATACAAATAATATATCAAATTGTTCAGAAAAATGAAACTTATCTATTTAACCTATAATCATGAATTGTTCAACAACTTAAATGACAAGTATAATTAGAAGAACAAATGCACCCCTCTCATATGTTCCGGAGTTTCCCCGAGTTAGGGTTTTCACCCCTCGGAACCCCGATTAAATTGTCGAGCATGTCTTAGGGTTACATTCCAATGCAAATTAAATTTTCATATCATCATACTTGCTTGAGCATTGCATCGATGCCATGTGTTGATTGTTTCCATTTCTTTTCGGTGTTTCGATTATTAGGTTTATTATTAGTTAGGTATTATTAGGTTTATTAATTAGTTTGGTATTATTGGTCTTCGGCCCCACTGGTCAGTCACTGTGGGTAGCCCCAGACCCGATTCACATTGTCAAGCAACTTAAAAGCCCTATCTTAGATAAGGAATCATTAATACCCCTTAGGTGCATGTGGGTTCGATGATGTGCCTATCTACTACACGGTTTCCTTTTTGTAGCTAGGTTTAGGGTTTCTCTTCATTTTTATTATTGTGTATGTATATATTAGGGTTTCTCTGAATTAGGGTTTATATCTCTCAACACCGTACCTAACTTTCTCCTTTAGCTGCTTTGACTTATTCGTTTTTCCACCTATGCAGAAAATATGGACCCACACGTCAGAGACGAAGAAAATGAAGAGTTCATCCAAGGTGTGATCCGTGGGGAAGAAAATTTAGACGTATCAATGTTTCTGAACAACTCCGGTGAGGGTGATACTCTTTTTACCGGAATAGACGACTTGTTTGAGGTTGAAGGTGTTGCCTTCCGCGAGGGAGAAGGCGATGCCTTGTGTGATCGAGAAGACGACCGCTCCGGCGAGGTGCATGTAATATAATCAATTCATTAATTAATCATCTGCTATCTATATAGAAATAGTAATGACGATCTTTCTTCTTTTAGCCCTCCGGATCGAAGGAATCTACTGAAAAGCGACGAGGCCCAACAAAAAGTTGCAAGACCATGAGAGGTTCAGATCGAAGATGTCATTGAAGGCAAGCCGGCGGCTCCGAAGTTATGCAAACAAATTTGTGGCACAATGCGGAGTAATGTCGTTTGGGACTTAATCCCGATCACCATTAGAAATTGGAATAGGCACGCTAATGCGGATGAAGAGGAACATGTTTATTTGTCCCTAACCACGCCAAAGATTTCTTGTGGAAGAGGCTCATGGTTAATTTCAAACTACGAAGATAGAGCTGGATCCAAATGCGGAGGATCCGATTGAGGATGCCTTACAACATGGGAGAGCCATGGAGGCTAAGGTCGTGGAGTGGGCTTTGAAGAAGATGGCCATGTTTCACCTGTGGAAGAAAAGATTGCACCTTGACTATGTCGTGAAAGAGAAGACTCGACTTCAAGAATATTCAGTTTGAGAAGATAAAACCATTCGGCTGAGTTTGTGGAATACAAGACATCAAAAAAGCTAAGAAAATGTACGCTTGAATAAATGAATCTTGCTAACAAGAAGTGTCACCATACTATGGGGCAAGGTGGCTCAGGTGGCATTCCTAAGTGGGAGAAACTTGAGAATGAACTGCGTGATAAAAGATCACCCAGAGACGATTGGGTAGAACGTGCAAGGAATTGGTTTTACGGGCATGGGGCACGTTGGACTCGGAAGGAGGTGTATATATAACATACGACATAAAGAAGACCCCTTGCCAATCGAGAGGACCGTAAAGCGATAAAGGCTGTAAAGATGGGGACTTCATTCCGATAGAGAGAGTGATGAGCTCACACTCGCCCTTGGAAATAAGGAACATGATGGACGAACACGAGGCAAGAGGCTCCCAACCATGGAGGACTGGGTTTCAAGAGAGGAAGAAATATCCGATAGAAGCCGTTAGAGGAGAAAGGGCGGAAGTTGAAGCGAGATAGTCGAAGAGCGAATGCGTTTAATTGAAGAACGATTAAAGCAACAACAAGATGAAATTAACGCACTTAAAGAGCAAGTACTACCGCCCATCTCAAGCTGACATGCATTCGATGCTACCGCCTATCGAATAATCGAAACGCAGTGGCTTCCACCGAGGTCCCGGGTGATGACAATGGCGATGACGATGATGCACCGACGATGGCTCCTGTTGGCTACCCAGTGGATGATATCACAGAGATGACACACTGCGAGCTACATGTCAAAGTTGTGAACATATCAATGAAGGTGGCGGTCGGCTATGCCTTACCAATTGGACCCACACCAACTTACCACTATCGTCCGGTTCCATAGGGCTACGCTGTTGTCGGCGTGGATGAAATCATGCCCACCTTTGAGGTTTTGGATCTTCACTACCCTGCAGGTGAAGGGGATGTGACTGTACTGGGAGACGCAAAAAAACGTCACCATTCTATGGCCGAAGGAATGTATCGTGCTTCGAAATCACACGCCAAGGCCATCTTCGCCGTCGCCTCACCCGTCTCCAGCGAGGTCGTCGCCGCCGCGGCAGCCGTCTTTGTCGCCTCACCTGGCTCCGTCGCCTCACCAATCTCCGGTGCAGCCATCGCCCCGGGAGCCATCGCCGGCGCCTCAGGATAAAAAGCGTAAGCATACCGCTACTGTGCGTCATAAGCGATCGCCGAAACGTAAACAAGAGCCTCTTCCAAAAGTACCAAAGGTTCCTCCCAAGAGAGCTTATGACTGTACTGAAGAGGAGACTGCGGCGATCGTTGATGCGGAAACGACAGCCTTTTTCGCTAAGCTGAGGCGGCCGAAAGAGCCAGAGTTCCCCAGCACCAAAGAAGAAAAAACCAAAGTGTTGAAAATGCTAAAGACTCTTCATCAACCCGAGCCAAAGCTGTCATCAGACTATGAGCGCTTTATTCTCAAGTCACATGCGGCACAAAAAGCCTCGAAGAGCAGTACTGATGCAAGCGAGAAATCTGTTGCCCAGCTCGGAGAACAAGCAAAACAGACTTGTGCCCCTCTCAAGGTGATTTCTCAAACCAATGTGGGGTCGAGCAAATATGGGGCCGAAGAGCAGTATGATCCATAGGTAGTTGCACAATATGGAGAAGCTTCCGCTGCTCAAGGTATGAGTATTGCCCAGTACTTTTCCCAGTTAGATTTCTTCCCCGTGAGTGAAGTAGCATAGAAATACCAGTACGGCAAACCTCTCGTCAAACCTGAGGAGGTAAACAATCTTCCAACAAAAATGCGAAGATTGCATAACTGGTACATGCATGCCACAAGGGCCGGGGCTAACTGGATAGTGCTGAGGGTTACAAAAAAGCATCATGGGAAAGAAAAGGATGACATGATATCCATTGAATTTGATGAACTATTTCAATTATTCAATCAAGACGCCTTGGAAAAATCGATCATCAGTGTCTATTGTCTGTAAGTACTAATTCTGTAATTAATTTAGTCTCCAGCTATATTATTTTGTTTATTGCATGTATATAATCATAGTGTAATATGCAGAATGAAGATTCTCGAATGCAGCAGATGACAAATCTATGACATTGGCTTCATTGACCCATATTGGGTTCATGAAGCTAATCTCAAAATAAGCCCCCAGGATACGGAGGATAATATAGTACACGCGTTAAGGTTTCAAGAAACCAAAAGGGAAATACTATTTCCTTACAACTTCGAGTGAGTGTTATTGTCTTGTATACACTTTCTATTTTGCTTACTCGATGTTAAGTATATAATTGATTAGTTATGCATTTGCAGCTTCCACTATATTCTGTTAATCATTCAACTTGACAAAGGGCGTGTACTAGTCATGGACTCGAAACATAAACCCCTTGAGACATGGAAGGACATGCAGATACTTCTCCATGTAATTCTAATCATTACGACACTATATCGGCAACGTTCGTGAATTTTATGATATCAAGTACTTAATAACTTATTTTATTCGTTTTCTCGCTTGGAAACGGTTCACCAACAAGGCTAGGGGTGTTTGGAAGAGGAGCTTACATTTCAACCACTAAAGGTAAGCACCACTAGCTATATCTCGCATCTCTTTGATTCTAGTTTTGATACAGTTATTATCATGCTTGATTATTATTTTGATTGAACTCTGTTCTCGTAAAGTGCCCCACGCAGGACCGGTAACAATCTATGTGGATACTATGTTTGCGAGTTCATCCGGCAGACGTGCGATGAGAAGGGCAGAAATTTAGAGCAACTCCACGTACGTAAACAATTTCTATAGTTTTTAATTACAATCAAATTGTGTTTAGTTTCATTCATATAGGTTGACTCCTTTTTTAAATCAGATCGAACGTCTACGGGATGGTCTTCTGCCAAAGGATCGCGTACGAGCAATTCAGGAGGAATTGACGGGATTCTTGGATGCAGAAGTCCTAGACCCAAAAAAGGAATACTATTCGGCTGTGTATAGACAATAGGGATTGTAAAAATAGCAACTTTGAAGGAATTGGCTGGTAGCATCGAATAACAACTTTTGTATGTAGTGCATGAACTCGATCCTTGTATTCAATGTAATATTGTCATGATATTCATGATGTAATATAAGGTTCCTTCGTTGATAAGTGCAAATTACTAAATAAAAAATAAAACAACTTAAATGAATTCTATGCCGCGACAGAGAAATGGGCCAAATCTCTGTCGCGGCAACAAAGTGTGCCAAAATGAATTCTCTGCCGCGGCAGAGAAATGAGCCAAATCTCTGCCGCGACAGAAGGTTATTAGTCTCCACCCCCTCGCCCTCTGCCGCTGCCACGTGTGCCCCTTTTTGTCCCGATTGGTGGGGCAACCGGGACTAAAGGTTAGGGCTTTAGTCCCGATTGCCCCGTCCCGGTTGGGCAACCGGGACTAAAGCCCCATACTAACCGGGACCTATAGCCCCGTTTCCACCAGTGGCCAAGAGTAACTCCTACGCTATTCAACTTTGAAGAAATGTGTTTATTAGAAAAAGAAAGAAAAGATTTAGAAGACAAAATATTATCAGCCGAGTCCAAATTTTTCTGCGCCTTACGACGCATAGCCTGTGTCATAGAGTCTTCATCAGTTGCAACTGATCCATCCTCATATACTGGATGTCACACTGCGCCATAGCACCTGACCCATCGCCTGTGTACTCTGACCGACAGCAGCTGAAGCAGTAACGGGCACCGCGACGTCCACTGACCGACCAAGAGGCGTGGTATGGTCTAGGGATATATCGCAGTCCGCTTGGCCGACCGGCTGCAGATAAGCATCTACCATGCACGGTCCACCAGTATACTGCGCGTCATGGTCCAATGACGGTCCTGAAGGCGAAGACGGCGGGCTGGCGTATACCGAAGAGGGTCCAGCTGTCGTAGCGCATTTCTGCGGGTGAAGAAGCGGCTCGGTGGTTGATTCATCTGGGGCACCGCCTTGCAATAGCTGCATGCATGCAACACCATGCATCAGCTCAGAGAGCCCGGCTAGCGTATGACCTTGCATGCATGTAGTACACTGTAGCTGCTCGGTGCTCTCGGCTGCCACAGGGCCATGCATGATGGAGCGGGCAGCAGCTAGCGACTCAGTGTGCAGCGGCTCAGATGGCACAGAAATGCAGGCCTGTTGAGTAGCGGGTCCGAAGTCGGCAAGGACCGGCCCGTCCCTGGTCGCTGGACTGACCGGAACATGCAGCTGCTGTTCTCGCTGCACAACGGGGGACAATAGCAGTGAAGGACGGGAAACACCATCAAAACGAGCAGGAGAACGAGGCATGCCAGGTCTTTGAAAAAACATAGTCTTAGTCTGAGAAGCCCCCGCGCTGTCTCAACAATCTCTTTGCCGCGTGGGGTATGCGGGTTGGTGTTGAACGGCGTGACTGCAAAAACTGACAGCAAACACTGGTTGCCTTGCACACCTCCACCTCCAGAAGATGACGGATTAGTCGTGTCCACCTCCATGTTGGTCTCCTGTGACCGAGTGCTACCTTGATGAAGAGTACTATCCTTCTCCTTTAGGCCAAAGGCATCATCATCCTCGGTATCATCTCCCTTGCGTTTTCAGAAGAAAGGAGTATAACCAGGATCAGGAACAAAATCATCAGCCTCTTGGCGAAACACAAAATGAAAACCTTTTAGCTTCAAGGTCACAGTCACACCAATAAAAGGCCCCTTTGCATCCACACATTTCTTTAGAGCTTTGGGGTTCATCATGGCCACACAAATACGAATAATATTGCGGCTATACAAGGTTACCAGGTCCACATCCACAGTGGTACCTAGCAAAGAACCAATAGCCCAAAGTCCATGAAAGTGACAGATAGTATGGAAAACCCCTTCCACGTGCACCCAAACCTGAGGTAAAACAAACTTGGGTGGAACATCCTCCACTTCTCATACACCGACAACTATGTGAGCATTATGGGACGGAACAGGCAATTGAAAACCATCAACTCTCCGAAGGTCCTCAAAGGAGGGAAAGCTGGCTAGAAAAGCATCATCACCATGAGGAAGTGCCTCCCACTTCCACTGAATACTGATAGGGCAAATCCTAGTCATTTGAGACTCAATAACATCAGCTGGCACAACAGGACCAATAATCAAGATTTTCGCTACTGGAGAGCACTTTAGTGCAAGTTTTGCCTTATAGATATAGTCAGGTAGCTGATTAAAACAAGTATCATCGGTACCATTTCCAGCCACAATCATGGATGACCTAGGAAGCTTTAGTGTTGGGCATCTATTAGTTGGATGAGCCGAATTATTGCAGACAAGACAGTAATGCTGAACTGGACAATTTTTTGATGCATGAGTATCCACAGAACACTTCCAGCACTTCACAGATTTAGTAATTTTACCCTGTTGAGACACAGGAACATTCTCCTCAGTAGTAACCACAGCAGAAGGCAGGATACTAACAGAGGACGGTGCAAACATCGGAGCAACTGAAGGTGGCACAAACGAGGATTGAACCTAAGTAACCTGAGGCTGTAGTGGTGTTGGAATTTTTGCCTAAATAGGCCCAGCCCATTTATTATATGCCAATTCCTGAAATCCTAGAGGCCCATTTGGCCCATTTATGTAAGGCAAGAGCTAGGACAAATGTTTAGTCTCATATTGCTAGTTGAGTAAAAGTTGGACCAGCTTATAAGGTGAGCTCTCCTACCACTTGGTAAAAGGATGAGAAGGAGAAGGAGAGAGTTCCACACGCGCGCTCCTCCTCCTCGCTTGCCTCGCCAAGCCACGTCTCGCCTCGCCTCGTCACGTCACGACGTGCGCGCGCCGCGAGTTGCGGGAATCTCGCCGAGCCGAGCTTTATTTTGCCACGCATGAATGGTATATGAACAGATGTACAGAAGCTGAAACTTTGCTTTGAGTGGACTTTTAATACGAGTTAAATGAATACGAATTGAGTGGAGGCTGTCCGGTGGGTTGCCGCCTGTTCGCTTCATCTACCGTCCATTCGTTTCATCTTCTGTGCAGTCTGTCTACCTTCCCCTCTATGCCTATAAGAGAGAGGTCGCCTCCTCTCGCCATTACGCCACACATCCTTTGCGCCTCGGTTCTAGAACACTGCGCTACCTAGATCTTCCCATCCGTCTTGCGCGTGCACCGCGAGCCGGGACAAGAGGCCTCGAGACCTCGCTGCTTGAGTCTGTCACGGGAGAAGGGAGATAAGGTTTTGGGGCGCTATCAGCGACCTCGGCTTATCACGGACTCCCTCACAGATAGCGACGTCTTCCCGACGAGGACTTCTTCTCCGACATCGCACCCTCTTCCTCGACGACATGGCCAACACGGTTCCAACACCGGGTTCTCTTCTGCTACCGTGTATATCTTCCATCTCAATCTTGTTCGATCATATCCAAAGTTTTATGCCTTGTGGTTTGTTTGGTTATATGCCTTAATATGTATTCGCTATTTCACATGATTAGTATATTGCCTATTATTCTAATCATGTTTTATCTAGCGTTATTATGGATAATTCGCAGTAAATTGCTCTATTATTCAACAATCCAAAACCTTATCTCGCAATTTTCCCCAAGTGGCTTTGTTGCTTCTATGAAGCCACCGTGTTCAAAGGTGTGAATTACAAGCGATGGCGAGCGATGCTCAGTTTCGCACCATGAGCTGCTATAACGCCATCTATATGGCGCACTGAGGAGAACTTAATCCGCCAGAAGAGGCGTTCCAAAAACTTGATACCACTTTCAAGGCTGCCTTGATCAGCATCCTTGGCGACAATATTATCGATTCATATCTGTCATTTAGCAATGGCAAGGATATGTGGGATGCGCTCGAGAGAAAATCTGGAGTCTCCGATGCCGGCAGTGAACTGTATTTCATGGAAAAATTTTATGACTATAAGATGGTTGATGACCGCTCCATTGTGGAGCAGGCTCATGAGATATAGTCACTTGTCAGGGAGCTTGAGCACTTCACTTGTGTGTTACCGGACAAGTTTATTGCCGGAGGCATCATTGCCAAACTTCCCCAGTCATGGAGGAATTTTGCTACTTCTCTGAAGCACAAGAGACAAGAGTTCTCTGTGACGGATCTCATTGGGACTCTTGATGTGGAAGAGAAGGCGAGAGAAAAAGACACACGTGCTCGAGGTACCGAGGGAGGTTCTAATGCCAATCTGGTACAGAAAAGGAACTTCCAGCCTCACAAGTTCAAGAACAAAGGCAAGTATGATGACAAAGGAAAGTTCGATGGAAATAACAAGGTCTCACAGTCCACCAGCTTCAAGAAGAAGACTGATAAAAGGAAAGGTGCTTGTCATGTGTGCGGTTATCCTAATCATTGGGCTCCTGCTTGTCCCAACCGCTTTGACAAGCGCCAGCATGGGAAAGAGCAAAGATCTAATATTGTCATGGGCGTTGAGATGAAAGATGTTGGGTATGATATATTACCTCTTTTCTTTCATTATGTCATTCTCCGATTGGTGGATTGACACAGCGCTAATGTACATGTTTGTTCGATATTTCCATGTTTTCTTCATATCGGTCGAGGGACTCAAACCGTGTTGATGGGGAACGGCTCGCATGCTTCGCTCATGGTGTTGGTACGGTCGATCTGAAGTTCACTTGGGAAAGACCGTATTTGAAGAACGTGCATCATGTTCCTCAATAAATAAAAATCTTGTTAGCGGATCTCTTACGTCGAGATGGCTACAAGATTGTATTCGAGTCCAATAAATTTGTAATTTCGAAGTATGGAACCTTTGTTGGTAAAGGCTATGAATGCGGAGGCTTGTTCCGCTTATCTCTGTCAGACATTTGTAATAAAGTTGTTAATCATATTTACACGAATTTTGAATCAAATGTCTGGCACTCTCGTCTTTGTCATATTAATTTTGGTTGTATGACGCGGCTAGCCAAAATGAATTTAATCCCTGATTCCTCAACTGTTAAGGGATCTAAGTGCCAAGTCTGCGTGCAAGCTAAACAACCTCGCAAGTCACATACGACTGCAGAAATGAGAAATTTAACACCACTAGAGCTCATACATTCTGATCTTTGTGAGATGAATGGTGTGTTGACAAAAGGTGGAAAAAAATATTTCATGACTTTGATCGATGACTCTACGAGATATTGTCATGTGTCTTCTGAAATCAAAAGATGAGGCTTTGAGTTTCTTCAAAATCTATAAAGTTGAGGAAGGAAATCAACTTGATCGAAAGATTAAGAGGCTTAGGTCTGATCGTGGTGGAGAGTATTTTTCAAACGAGTTTGATTCCTTTTGTGCGGAACATGGCATAATTCATGAGAGGACGCCTCCCTACTCACCCCAGTCAAATGGAGTAGCCGAAAGAAAGAACCATACTCTAACTGATTTGGTTAACGCCATGTTAGACATATCGGGTCTTTCTAAGGAATGGTGTGGGGAGGCACTATTGACCGCGTGTCATGTCCTAAACCGAGTTCCCACAAAGAACAAAGAAATTACTCCATTCGAAGAATGGGAGAAGAAAAGATTAAAAATCTCTTGCTTATGTACTTGGGGTTGTTTGGCAAAGGTTAATGTACCAATCCCCAAGAAGCGCAAGCTTGGACCAAAAACCATTGATTGTGTTTTTCTGGGCTATGATTTTCATAGCATTGGTTATAGATTCTTGATAGTAAAATCTGAAGTGCCTGACATTCATGTCGGTACAATCATGGAGTCGACTGATGCGACTTTCTTTGAGGATATCTTTCCAATGAAGGATAAACCTAACTCATCAAATCCGGAGATACCTAGTTCATCTAATCAGGAATTTGCTATATTCTCTGAACCTACCATTCCAATTGAACACTCTGGTAGTCCTAAGAAGGAGGATAATGAAATTCCTAAAAGGAGCAAGAGACAAAGGACTGCAAAGTCTTTTGGTGATGATTTTATTGTGTACCTTGTCGATGACACTCCCACTTCCATTTCAGAAGCTTATGCATCTCCTAATGCTGACTACTGGAAGGAAGTTGTTCATAGTGAGATGAATTCCATCTTAGCTAATGAAACATGGGAGATTACTGATCGTCCTTATGGGTGCAAACCTGTAGGATGTAAATGGGTGTTTAAGAAGAAACTAAGGCCTGATGGTACTATTGAGAAGTACAAGGCAAGGCTTGTGGCCAAGGGTTATACCCAAAAGGAAGGTGAAGACTTCTTTGACACTTACTCACCTGTAGCAAGGTTGACCACCATTCGAGTACTACTTTCTCTGGCTGTCTCACATGGTCTTCTCGTTCATCAAATGGACGTTAAGACGGCTTTCCTAAATGGAGAGTTGGATGAGGAAATTTATATGGATCAACCAGATGGTTTTGTAGTAAATGGTCAAGAAAGAAAAGTGTGCAAGCTACTAAAGTCTTTATATGGTCTTAAACAAGCACCTAAGCAGTGGCACGCAAAATTTGATAAAACCTTAACCGCTGCAGGCTTTGTTGTAGATGAAGCTGCCAAGTGTGTATACTATCGCCATGGTGGGGGTGAGGGAGTCATCCTTTGTTTGTATGTTGATGACATACTGATTTTCGGAACCAACCTTAATGCAATTAAGGAGGTCAAAGATTTCTTATCTCGTTCCTTTGAGATGAAGGATCTGGGAGTAGCTAATGTCATCCTGAACATCAAGCTATTGAGAGATGATGATGGTGGGATTACACTGCTTCAGTCCCACTATGTGGAAAATATCTTGAGTCGTTTCGGGTATAACGACGTCAATTTTTCTCCTACACCATATGATCCTAGTGTGTTGCTTCGAAAGAATCGAGGAAATGCTAGAGACCAACTAAGATACTCTCAAATCATTGGCTCGCTTATGTATTTAGCTAGTGCCACGAGACCTGACATCGCCTTTGCTGTAAGCAAACTCAGTCGATTTATTTCAAATCCAGGAGATGATCACTAGCATACTCTTGAGAGAGTTATGCGATATCTAAAAGGCACTGCGAGCTATGGCATACACTATACCGGGTATCCGAGGGTACTAGAGGGTTATAGTGATTCAAATTGGATATCTAATGCTGACGAGATAAAGGCAACGAGTGGATATGTTTTCACATTTGGTGGTGCCGCTGTTTCTTGGAAGTCTTGCAAGCAGACCATCTTAACGAGGTCAACTATGGAAGCAGAACTCACAGCACTAGACACAACCACTGTTGAAGCAGAGTGGCTTCGTGAACTCTTGATGGACTTACCTGTGGTTGAAAAACCTATACCCGCAATTCCAATGAACTGTGATAATCAAACTATGATTATTAAGGTGAACAGTTCTAAGGATAATATGAAGTCCTCAAGCCATGTGAAGAGGAGACTAAAATCTGTCAGGAAAATGAGAAACTCCAGAGTTATTGCATTGGATTATATCCAAACATCTAAAAACTTGGCAGATCCCTTCACAAAGGGTCTATCACGCAACGTGATAGAAAATGCATCGAAGGAGATGGGTATGAGACCCAAAATTTGAGCTTTCCACAGTGGTAAACCACTCTATGTGATCGGAGATCCCGTGAATTAGAATTGGGAGAAAAGCTGTTGGTTAGCTGAGAGGAAAGTATCCCTACTTTAATAAACACCACTCCATAAAGATGCAATACTTTCCTATTCTGCACGGCAAGTTGATTTATTATCTTAATGTGTTCTAAGTGGCTTATCCTAAGCAAAGATGTTGTCCTGCAGAACATCTTTTGAAGAACACACCTATATGAGTCTGACTATTAAAACGTCGCAGTCTATGAGAGTAGGGTGCTCTCTAATAAACTCATAAAAGTTCATGGAGTATGACGTATAAGCTCCACCCGCGGGGAAGTCCCACGGTAGCCTAGTATCGGTCAAGACCTTTTGTGAAGCTAGGTTCGCAGCAAACTTGCAGTTCAAGGCATAGTCCACTATACAAGTTGCGGCCTAGTATAACATAAAGCTCTAGGTGGAAGTTCAACTTAACAGTCTCCACTACATACCGGTATATAAACAATGTTTTGGAACCAAAGGCAAACTTCATGTGCCTCTGGGATCTGGTGGGGGATTGTTGGAATTTTTGCCTAAATAGGCCCAGCCCATTTATTATATGCCAATAAATTCCTGAAATCCTAGAGGCCCATTTGGCCCATTCATGCAAGGCAAGAGCTGGGACAAATGTTTAGTCTCACATTGATAGTTGAGTGAAAGTTGGACCGGCTTATAAGGTGGGCTCTCCTACCACTTGGTAAAAGGATGAGAAGGAGAGAGTTCTACACACGCGCTCCTCCTCCTTGCTCGCCTCGCCACGCCTCGCCTCGCCTCGTCACGTCACGACGCGCGCACGCGCCGTGGGTTGCGGGAATCTCGCCGAGCCGAGCTTTATTTTGCCACGCATGAATGGTATATGAACAGATGTACAGAAGCTGAAACGTTTGCTTTGAGTGGACTTTTAATACGAGTTAAATGAATACGAATTGAGTGGAGGCTGTCCGGTGGGCTACCGCCTGTTCTCTTCATCTATCGTCCATTTGTTTCATCTTCTGTGCAGTATGTCTACCTTCCCCTCTATGCCTATAAGAGAGAGAGGTCGCTCCTCCTCTCAGTTACACGGCCACACATCATTTGCGCCTCCAGTTTCAGAGCACTGCGCTACCTAGATCTTCCCCATCCCGTCTTGTGACGTGCACCGCGAGCCGGGACAGTAGACCTCCGAAACCCCGCTGCTTCGAGTCCTGTACGGGAGAAGGCCGATAAGGTTTTTGAGGAGCGCTATCAGTGCGACTACTGGCTTCGTCACGGACTCCCTCACAGATAGCGACGTCTTCCCCGACGAGGACTTCTTCCCCGACATCAGCACTCTCTTCCTCGACGACATGGCCAACGACGGTTCCAACACCGGTGGTTCCTCTTCTGCTATTGCCGTGTATATCTTCTGTCTCAATCTTGTTCTGATCATATCCAAAGTTTTATGCCTTGTAGTTTGTTTGGTTATATGCCTTAATATGTATTCGCTATTTCACATGATTAGTATATTGCCTATTATTCTAATCATGTTTTATCTAGCGTTTATTATGGATAATTCGTTTGGCTCTATTATTCAACAACTGGGACCGCATGCAGCTGAACAGTTACAGGTGCACCATTCTTCTTTTTCTTCCTCTTGTTCCGAGGTAGACTTGGATTGCTAGCATGTGCCTGTGGAAAGGCTTGCTGCTGCATCTGCGCATACATTTGGTTAAACTGTTGCGGCGGGTAGATCGGCGGAAACACCAATCTCGGAAACTGCGCCGGGGGCTGGAAGAAATGTCCAGGATGCTGAGGCGGCATGTAGGCGGGAGGGCCGGGACGTCGAGACGGTGGCTGCAAAGGTTGCAGCGGAACAGCGGACGTACCAGCGAAGAAAGGAGCAGCCAGCCCAACTGTAACAGGCGCACCAGCGATGCCCAGACTTGTCGAAGGGGGGTGACTTTGTTGCCCAAGCCCCGCCCCCGACGGCGCTGGGGGACGATGCTGTATCCCTGCCATAGGGCTGGACGACGCGGCAGATAGAACCCCCGCAAAAGAACGAGAACCAGCGGCGTTTCAGGTGGCCGGTGGCGAAGAGCCGAAAGCGGACGAGGGCGCGGCGGCGAGAGAGGAGGCGAGGAGATCTAGCGAAGAAACC
Source organism: Avena longiglumis (assembly GCA_030063025.1). Taxonomy (NCBI): domain Eukaryota; kingdom Viridiplantae; phylum Streptophyta; class Magnoliopsida; order Poales; family Poaceae; genus Avena; species Avena longiglumis. The sequence goes on along the minus strand of CP125975.1, from coordinate 485,850,359 downwards.
GTGTCGAGGTAAACTGTAGGTCTAGTCAATCTCATACGAGTCCTTGGACGCCAAAAGGTCTGTCCCGATAGGTGGACCTGATTACTTGCATGCACCTGGGCCCCAGGCTGTCGATCCGAAATCAGCTCCAGAAATCCCTCCGAAGAAATCTCCCGCTGCAACGAAGGAACGTCCTCCGGCGTCTCAGCCCCGGTCACCGCATGCAGGAGGAACATCACAGCACCAGCGCCGGTGAGACTCGACGGCCAGGTAGCGGGCCTCTCCATGGCCCCATCCTAGGCGGATGCACAAGCCGCAGACCCGTTGGAGAAGAGGACGAGCAGCGGCGCCGCAACGGCCCCCCGGCCAGCGACGTCGGAGACAGGGAGCGCACTCGCGCCACCGACGCCTCGACCGGCGGCGAACTCCATCCCGACGGTCTCTGCGAAGCCCCTTTCTCCCAGTATCTCGATTGACGGGACGAGTAGCCGGCGTCAGCCCAAAACTCGGCCAAGCATTGCTGTCGCTTTCTCCGATTAACAACCGCGGTCCACTCCCCATCGTCCGCGATGGCTTCCTCCGCCACCTAAATGGCGACATGATCCGCACTGTCCTCCCCATCAGAAAGACAGGAGAACCTAGATCCTGGCGAGTAGACTGGAGGCGCGAGAGTTAGGCGGCGACGGCGCGCGGGCGGCCGCACGAGAGCCGCCTAGCATCCTAGGTTGTATTCCTAGTTATCTGAAACGCTAGAAAGAAGTCTATATAACCCCCACAAGTATTAGTGTTTGGACGAAGCACCCCCTCAAGTTTAAACTAGCACACTTAACCCCCTTATCTTTCCAAAACTAGGTAATTGACCCCCTCACCGGCTTGTTAGTTGTTTTGCAGACTGGTTTTGCTTATGTGGACGGTGGTTTTGTGCGAGCGACGCCTTCTCAGCGATGCCGATTGATTCATGGTGTTGTTCAGCTGGCCATCCTCTTCGTGTAGGTGCAGTATGGCACGCTGCCACCAACGCCATCAACTTGGTGCCCGGCTAGATCGGCCGGCTTCTTCATCTTGGTGCCCTACCTGATCACGCTCGGCGTGGAGATGGACACATCGGCGACGTCGCCGTTACCTAAGCGGACATCATCTTCACCTCCATTCTCTTCACACTCTTCCACACCATCGTCATGCAAAATACCACTAACATCGTCAATGCCAGCGTCATCTCCGACATGATCACCACCCTCCTTTAGTGTGCTCGCAGCCTTGTCTGGCAAAACAATGACGCCGACGATACTGGCGCCGGCGCGTCGCTCACGGCGGCGGTTCTTGTGGTAGTCGTCATGCCCGGGTTCGTGTTCAGGACTAGACAAGCTCGTGTGTTGCACCGGCGTTGGCCTGCTCCAGGCGCTCGGCTGGCTGGAGACGCTCATGATCGGCATGCTCCTCAACATCAAAGCGTGCATCCACATCTACAAGAACCGCTGGCGTCGGTCTGCTCTAGGATCATCGCAGACAAGTCGTTCTTGGCCATCATCTTCATGGTTGCACTGAACGTGACGGTGATGCCGATGGTGGAGATCAGGTCTTGGGCCTGCCGGAGCGTGCAGTGCTGCCACATGGGGCTGCAGCTTCATGATATGGCCACGGTGCTGCGCCGGAGCATGCAGTGCTGCCACATGGGCCTGCAGCTCCATGATATGACCACGGTGCTGCGCCTCGTCGCCGGTCTCCACGGCCTGCAGAACGTGCCTGTGAGAGAACTAACTCAACTGCACGTTCCTGCGTACCAATCATCACAACGGAATGATCTTCACACTTAGTCCCATGTACTCCAACGTTTCTAGTTTCCTAGATCCGTTACACTAGGTGAGATTAGTTTGCTCTCTCGTTATGAGCAAAAGGGATATATCGGGGCGGCCAGATTCTTTCTGTTACACGCAACCCTCCAGTAAACCACCGTCCATGTCCAAAACCGGCAGCAAAACTGCTCTCGGCACACTAGGGGGGTCAATTGTACGGTTTCTGATACCTAGGGGGGCTAAGTATGCTGGTTTTGACTTAGGGGGGTTTACTGTCCTAAACCTGAAACATATGGGGGTTATGTAGACTTTTCTCGAAACGCTAATCTTGGGTATGCTATCTGTAGTCTGGACGCCTGCAGGCGAGCTTGTCAAGTCACCTAAATACGCTCCGCGAAGTATAATACTCCTTTCGTCCCAACAATAGATGTCTTAGATTTTCAAAATTGAGATGAACCTATATACTTCTGGTCAGCTGGTATATATTCGCCATGACTCAAGCAACGGTTGAGTCATACTTGTTTCGTTGATATGCCGATGTTGCATTTGTTTCTCTTTTCTTTATTTAATTTTCTTTTGGGCTTGCTTGTGTTGTTCGCCCCGATATTTGTACCATGTAGTTTACTACATTAATATAGCGTGACAAAAGCCTATTTCGAGGAACGACCCGAGCAGGCCCAAGAGAGGTATGCAACATGTCGAGCCTTCGTTGAAAATCAGTGCTTCATCGCTACTCTGTGCCATGCACCTTGCCTATCACAATAACACCCAACCCAGAAGATGACACGAACAACCCAACAAAACAAGTTGTATGTTGTCCTCGCATTGCCGAAGCGACGCCGCTAGGAGGAGTTGGACCAAAAGTTGCTAGAGAAGTGCCTCCGGCAGCTTGGGAGATCGAGGCTCGCGATGCGCCGGTTCACGAGGAGTACTACTGCGAACAATTTTTCGTGTTGGTTATCTTCAGCAACGAGTGCACTCGTCGGCGTTATCATGACCTAGATGACCCCGGTGAAAAACTATCCCAATGGTCTACCTTTGTATCTAAACCCTAGATCTACTAGGGTGTACCAAACTAGCTAAGTTGATCTAGTTCTGAACTAGTTAAGTTATGTATGAGAACTCATGTATGAACTATGATGTGTGTTGATATGTGTTGAAAAGAAGATCCAGCCATTTTCCAAAATTTGCAGTAACTATTTTTTTGGTGATCTGGCAGATCATATATTCCTATTACATACCACAAGCCACTTTTTGTGGTACGACAATATACCGGAGATGCTCTCATACATACTTCCGTGCAGTCCAACTGTATTATTACTAACTAGATGAAAAATTATGAAGGGGCGTCAATAAAGATAGCCATGGTGACAAATTAAAGTGGTTGTTGTAGATTTACACACCCATTTATTCGAGGAAGGTGCATAAGGTGCATATATATGCGGTTGGAGGTGTGCTCTTATATATGTGTGTTGCAGATACTTTCACATCCAAATATATGTGTGCTCTAGTTGCAAAATTCCTCCTAGGGAGTAACAAGAACTAGGAGAGCAGGATTGATATTAAGACCTTTTTTCCACCAAAAATGCTTCCACGTAGTTAGGAATGTATGAGCTTGTGATGCATCAGGAAATCATCCAATTCACCTTGCCGAAAAGCTTGTTAATGTATGTTATGCATTTCTCCTAAATTATATTTCCTCGCCACCTGTAAGGAAAGTGGCTCATTAGGAAGCCGAGTTGCGTGGCCCTGGTTGTTGACTCCATCAGGAACGCACCACAAGCCGCAGCCACCTTGTTTAATTGGTACACTGAGCAGGGGCGGGGGATCACAGAGGCGCGCAGTCGCCGCCATGCAGGCATGTACGTGAGCATCAATCTTCCTTTCCCGCCGTGGTTACATTTTAGTCAGAGCACACCCGAAGATTGGGGGCTGACCGGCTGAGTGACAAATATCTGTCGGTTCAATTAAATTACGTACTTGTGACAAATTGGGTACTAGGTGTATTACACTAAGATTCATCATGCTGCCAGCTTTTCTTGTGGGCTGCTTGCTTCCAGAGCCGTAAATGACATCCTAAAAAAAACTGAACTGACTTTCTTTTTATGTGAATGAGTTACAAAACACAAATCACACTATGCAAAATAAGTGTCTCTGTTCTGCCCTAAGTATAGTGAAATCCTAAAAAAAACAAAATGGACGAGCTGCAAAATATAGCATTCTAAAAAAGCCATGGATTTACGTAAATTCCTAGTACTCTGAAAGGCTGTCGTTTTGACAAGAACATGAGCACATAATGATTCCGACTTCCGAGACAAAACTCACACATTTGAAACTAAAATCGGGGAATACTTGCAATATCTAGGATTGATATTGCTTTGGGAATGCTCTAAAATCGTTTGGATGTTTGCTTTAGGAGGCTAGGCATTGCATTGGGTTGAATGTCCAATATCTAGGGTATTGATGTTGAGCTAGAATGCAAATATTTTCTGTTCGGATGTGTTAGATATTTGGAAGAACGAGATATTGAGGATAAATAACATATGTTGTTTGGATGGTCAAACTGATAAATTGCAGTTGTTCGAGACATTCATTATTATAGACCTATATATAGGTGATTGCAGCGACAAACATTCTACTCCCTCCTGTTAAAATATAAGACGTTTTACAATCTGTGCCGACAGGGTCCAAAACGTGAATTGTACAAAAATACCCTCCACTCTTTGTCCGAACAGGTACGATCGGTAATTTGAAATTTTGAACTACTAGATCGGCATCGTCACCCATCTCGATCAATCCCCCACCCAGCTCGGGACCTATCCATCACCCAGGTCACCGGGATCCACCCCTCAGCCAGCTCGCCGGCCGGCCGGCAGGCCGCTCGCCCACGCGCGCACGTCGTGTCTGCCATCTCTTGCACTGCTCCGCCCTCGCCCATCCTGCTCTGCTCCTCCTCTGCTTCTGATCAAAGCTCCGGCCGGCCGGCCGGCCACCCACGCGCGCTTCCGCTCGTCGTCCAGCACCTTCACGCGCACCACCGTCGAACATCTACTGTCTGCTCCTCTCCTGATCGAACCTCCGGTTCCACCCGGCCAGGGGAGAAGGCCATGGGAACTCTCCTGCCGTCCCTCCTGCTCTGCTCCTAATTGCCCAGGGCTCCTGCTCCTAATCGCCCAAGTGCTCCCAGTGCAAGGTGCTCCCGGACGCCGGTAAGGTCCTCGCCTGTCCACCAATTGCAACTCGTAGTCCACCAATTGCAAGAATGGGGCGACCACTTTTTGACCTCAACTTCAGTCCACCACCTGAAGATCAAGAGGATAATCAGAATCAACATGCAGGTATAATATGGAGTAGTGAATACAGTTGTGCATTAGTCAGCTATCAATCATGAATGTTTATGTGTACGAGTTGTGTAGATGAAGAAATGCACCTGTTTATTCTTCAATATTTGTGTAGATGAAGAAATGGAAGAACAAGAAATGGAAGATCATGATGAGCAGGATGCTACAGGTAATTGTTATGATGAAATACATGGCAAGTGCTGAGTCTGTTGTACTCCCAGATTGTGAGATTATTATAAGAACCAAAACAATCTTGAGTACTGTTGTAATCCCAGATTGTTATAAGAACCAAACCCAAAACAACTTATATTGGCTTAACAAATGCTATGAGAGCAGCTTAATAAAATAGCCCAAAAGAACTGCCAGCTTATACTGGTTCATATCAACTTTGAGAGCAGCAGGCAAAAGTATGCTAGTAGCTGTGTATACAGTATAGAAAAACCTGGCACACCATGTACACGCTACAACCAGTAAAACAAAAATTGGTAAAGATGTCACAGATTTCTAATTGGCAAATCAAACAAAAGATCATCCAAAGTGGTTCTAGACAAGGGAAACAATGTCCAACGCTTAAAGTTTCGCGCCCGAGAGACAGAACTCACCACCGCTGTCCAGCCTTAGGCAAGTAAATTACACTGAAAGAAATATGCACCAACTCATGCAGTAAACTATCCTATCGTAATCAGGTGAATGGGTTGGGGGACAATGATACAATCTCACCTGACGTAGGAGACCACGACGACAAAGCCAAGGCGCGTTAAAAGACACGTGGGAAAGACATAGCAGCATTTTTTGGAGCTGACATCCAAATCATACAAAGGATATGAAAAAATGCAATGAGACGGATAGCAGAGGGTTTGGAGGTGGATGTCTCTAACAAGAAGAAGGGAAGATGTGGACGAAAACCAATAAACATAGATCTATCTCTAATGCCCACTACTGCACTAAACAAGAGATCAACTATCAAATCTCTCGCTTGGCAGTTGGGAGTCAATCCCACTACACTATACAGAAGATTCAAAATAAAATACATAAGGAGGCACTCAAATTCTTTGAAGCCAACTCTAAAAGAAAAGAATAAGAAGGCTAGGCTAGAATTTTGCTTGTCAATGGTTAATGAAGCTACTAGAGGAGATCCAAACCCAAAATTCACCAATATGCACCACATTGTGCATATTGATGAAAAATGGTTCTACACGACGAAGAAAAATAGGAATTATTACCTACTACCAGAGGAAGACGTCCCTATAAGAACTGTGCATAGCAAAAATTGCATTGGAAAGGTTATGTTCCTAACTGTTATTGCTAGACCATGGTTCGATAGTGCAGGCAATGTGACATTTTCTGGCAAAATAGGTTGTTGGCCATTTGTGAAGGAAATTCCAGCTGCACGGAGAAGTGAAAATAGACCAAGAGGGACATTGGAGACAAAATCTATCAAGGTCAACAGAGATGTGATGAGAGAGTTTCTAATTGAGAAGGTATTGCCCGCTATCCTTGCTATTTGGCCTGCAGAAGATGTGGGACAGACAATTCTTATTCAGCAAGATAATGCAAAGCCTCACATTCTTCCTGATGACCAAGCATTCAGAGAAGTTGTCGGCAACACGAGACTAACCATCTAGCTGATGCAACAACCAGCAAATAGCCCAGATCTAAACGTGCTTGATCTTGGGTTTTTCCGCTCCTTAGAATCTCTAACTGATACAAGAAGTCCTAAAACTCTACAAGATTTTATTAAAGGAGTGGAGGAAGAATTTGAAGAATACGAAGTTTCTAATCTAAACAAGATTTTTCTAAGTTTACAGGCTTGCATGATAGAGGTCATGAACCGTGCAGGAGGAAATGGATTCAGTCCCCCTCATGCAAGCAAAGAAAGACTGGAAAGGCTTGGTCTTCTACCTATAAGGCTTCAAATTCCAGCACAAGTATATGCAAATGCCAAACAAATTGTAGGCCAAGAAAATGTGCAGCAAGATATGCAAGGTGTGCAAGAAAATGTGCAACAAGATGTGCAAGGTGTGCAACAAGATATGCAAGGTGTGCAAGAAAATGTGCACTGAACAAGGTGTTCAAGGAGTATGTGTTGTTATGTTGTTATGCAAGCAAGCTACTATACTATATATTCCACATGTGTGTTACTGTGTTGTTATGCATGCAAGCAAGCTATTGCATATTGTATATGTTGTATGCAAGCAATTCCACTTTATAGCAAGGACAAGTGCTACTCAGAAATAACATCTGGCAGTGAGTAACAATTAGTGAGTGCTGGTACATAGCACTAGTAAACTTAATTCATACTTTCATTATTGCACAAACCTAACAAGAGCACAAGAACTGCAAGCGAGAACACATCATATGTTGTACTAGTGCAGGGACTAGTACAACATCAGTCTCTAGCATCCATAAGAAACATTAAATCGAGTAATGTAAGTTGACTGGATGCTTTTTAGATATCATCATCTATGTAAAGAATGTGTTTGTAATGTCATTCGGAATAGTTACAGCAAAGATGGACTTACTGGTCATGGTGGTCTTCGTGCTGGTTGACGGCGGCCGTTGCTCCCAGGCGCAGGCAACGCGCGCGAGGTTGACGGCCTGCCATTCTCCCCGCCATCCTCCCGCTTCTCCAAGACACCGGGGAGTAGATCCAGCACCGATGCCACCGCCATGTCAACAAAGAATGGGCATCATATCCCAAAAGAAGATGAAAAGAAAGGGATACTTTTAGTGATCAGTCTAACTCTTCTGAAGCATTGCAATTTTCATCTCACCCTCTAATTTAAGCACATCAGATATGTATCAGGATTCAGGACAACCACAATGAAACGAACTAAATGACATGGCATCCTAGTTGAAACTTAAAATGGTTTTGACACTAGGAAACCAAATATGGCACAAATGCACAAGTTAATTAAGTAGCGGTACACTACCACTGTAAAATTCAGGGTAGTGAGCTAAGTCAATTTAATTGCCCTCTTCCTTCTACACACTGTCTAGGCTGTAGAATAATGTTTCATGATGTAAAACAAAGTATACATATCACACTTCAGATTTGGACAGTACTCCTTCACCATATACTCCGTACAACACTTCACACTTCACTCTGCCCATGTTAACACTCCTGAAGAAACAATTCGTCCATGTTAACAAATTATTTTACTACAAGTACTCTAATAGTCTTCCATCACAAGAACAAATCCATGTAACATAAATTTTTTCCATCACACTACATGTAACAAATCCATGACTGAAATTGCTTGTGCTAAAGGAAATGACCTAGCCATAAATATTGACGGCAAGCAGGCAAATAGTGCTACACCTTTAAGATTAATTCCATTAGCACAAGCAAGTTCTACACCAAATAATGCTAGTACTGCTCAATTTTCCAGTAATGGAGTAGCCAACAATCATCAACAATTTGAACAAAGCCAATAATTCTCAGTACTGGAGTAGAGAATGGAAATTTGTACAGAGACAGGAGCAAAGATGGACCTGCTAGTCACGGTGGTGGTGTTGTGCTGGTTGACGGTGGCCCGGTGCTCCTAGGCGCAGGCAGCGTCCTCCACCACGATTAGAGCTCGCCCTGCCCTTGGTAGTTCCCGCCGGCCACCACCACGATTTGGTAGTTCCCGCCGGCAGCGTCCGTGCCGTCTTGGTAGTCCTCCCAGGCGCAGGCAGCGTCCGTGCCGTCTTGGTAGTTCCCGCTGGCCACCACAACGATTAGAGCTCGCCCTGCCCTTGGCTCGACAGATCGAGAACCTCCACAGATGATCTAGCAGCGCCGCTGCAGATCCGGCCATCGGAGGAGGAAAAGATGCCATTTTTAACACGACCTAACTGCCGCAGATTCGTTGGGGAGGGAAGATGAGGGCGCCGTCAAAGCGCGCGGCGAGGCGCGCGGCGGCGCGAGCGAGGGAGAGGGCACCGGCAACGCGCGCGAGGGAGAGGCGGCTTAGACACGCGTGCGTGAGGCGACGGAGATGGCGACGGCCATGGCCCAGGGAGGATGAGAGGGTTCGCGTGAGAGGGAGGGTGAGACGCGAGCGGTGGCTGTTCCGCCTGTTCGTGCGACGCGGGAGGGCAAAAATGGAAACCAGAAAAAAGTCATAACGTGATAAAATTTTGCCTACAAGTTCTAAAACGTCTTATATTTTGAACAGGAGGGAGTAGGACTCACGACAACAAGCAAAATTTTTTTAACAACAATACATACAGACAACATAATTCTCCAAATAATTTTGCAGCAAAAATAATACTATCAAGCTCGTAGTATAATCCATCACGAATGACGATGTATCAGTCCCTACCTAAGCAAGTCCGCGAGCTGCACATCAAAATAGATATGGGTAAGAGCAATAAGAAAAAAAAAGAAACTGTATAGAGAGAGGGGAAATCTCACGGGGAGTGAAGGGCAGTGACCCGTGACGCACATCTGTTGCCGGAGCTCAAGATGCAGGCGAAAAAGTGTATTCATTCGTTCGATCCCGGACCCCCACCCTCCTTTTTCCCTGCTACAGTACTCCGCAACCTCCCCGTCGGTGCCGGGCCGATCCGAAGCCAATCTCGCCGGCGTTGCCGGTCGAGTGAGGCGGAGGAGAGGTGCCGACACTCCTTCTTTGGTAGGTTATAGAGGTAGGAGTTGGCCGAGTGCCGGTAGTTGGCTTCGTGCCAGGAGTTTGCCGCCGTGTTCTCTTGGCCAGATCCGGTGGCTGCTGGTATGCCTTCGGTGTCTCTGCACGGCGACGAAGGGCCGTCCTAGTCTTCCTCTCTCGAGCTCCTAAGGTGGGAGTGCGGAGAGCTTGGGGATAGGTACGGGAGCCCCAGTAATAAGTGCAATTTGTGCTCTCCCGTCTTGATCTGGAAGCTGCGATGGATTCTTCGATTCCCGGCCGGCCGTGGTGGTGAGGGGGAGGAAGGAATCATGATGCCGCTTCTGGATCTGTGGCGGGAGCTTCGTCTTCGTTTTGAGGTCAACAATCTTCGGCTTTGCTTTCTCTACCGGCCATGGGCGAGGGAGGGCAAAGCAATCTCAACTTCTTGGGCCAGGCAAGACGTTGGGAGCTTCGAGCTCACCTGGCGGTTCTAAGCCGTCTGCTGATGCGCCTGCCGTTGTCTCCGCATGGCCCTTGGGCGATGAGGCCGCCGGACCTCTGCTCGCGAAGGCGGCCGTGGTTTCAACCTCCGGAGGCCCTTCCGGCTTGGATCCAGAGCTCGTCGTCTCGATGTTGGCAAGTGGTTCGTCCCCGTCGGCGCCAAGATGGCTGGATCCTCGCTTCTTCTCCGGTTTGATAGGCGTAACGAGCAAGAGACCTTGATCTTGCCGGTTCTCGGCTGGAGATCGCCGGAGTTCGGTGGCAGAGGCACCCAAGGTTTGGATTGTAATCTTGGTTTTTCTTTTGAGGTGCTTTGTGTAAAGTGGAGGCCCCTATATATTTTTTTCTAGCCTGGCTAGGGTGTTTCTTGCTAGAGGCCTCCCGTATCCTTGTACCTGCCACGTCCTTAATCGCAGCTTCTAGGGCCGTCGGCCCTTTTCCGTTCAAAAAAAAAAAGATGCAGGCGCGCTGATTGCCGGAGCTCGGCCGACTCGTCCCCTTCCTGCACAGAGAAGACATAAGTGAGATGATAGGGAGGGAGAGAACTGCCGGAAGAGATGGCCGTCGGTGGAGAACGGCAGAGCGGGAGGCCGCCGGCGCCATGCCCAGCCGGAGGAGGAGGAGGAGGAGGAGGAGGAGGTGCAGGGCGGATTTACCTGAGCCGCCGTCGCTTTCGTTTTGCGCGCGAGAGCAGCTTGGAGCGCGCACATTTCTTCTGGCAGGCGAGCGAATACACATCGATGTCTAGCTCGACCCGAGGACATTCGGCCTCCACTATTTGTTGTTGTTCAGAGCTGCACTCGATATCGTGGCCGAATAACATGATTGAATACCCAGACCAGCCGAACGGCTCAAATCGTGGTATTCGGGCATGACGGCTCCCGAATATCTAGTAATACCTAGGCTCAAATCGTACATCCGAACGAAGGAATTGCCTAGAAGAATACTGGGTAAGTTAGCTGTAGTCTACGCCTGCAGCCGAGGCTTGTCAAGGCTCAAAAAAAATGGTCCGTGAGGTATACATTACAGTCCCGGGTTCAGAAACGCCTGCTCCTCATTTCTCATCTAAGATGCGTTGCTGGAAGTCCGAAACCATGCGTGGCAAGCCTTGCTCAGGGCTCAGTGAGACTGTCGGCTTCCAGTGGAGAAGAGATTTGGCCTTCGAGATGTCATGCTTTCTTAAGTGTGGATCATCTGCCGTGTCCAGTTTAAAGAAAACCCGCACTTGGGTCAAAACTCAAGAGGCATCGTGTGACGGTGTGAGTATACCTCTCATAAAATGAATGAAGCCACATTTGTGACTTGTGACCGTGCGACCGGAGATCATTGCAGACCCAACTACTTTGTAGTCCCTCCTAATTATTAAATTGAGGCTAGTTTTACAGTACCTTTTATTACTCTCAAGACAAGGACTAGTATAAATTGATCCAACGGTTTAGAGACGTGGCTATTTCAGACATTTTGCTACCAATGTTTTTTTCCCAGATCACCGTGATTAGGCCCATAAGCCCGTACCGTGGCTACTCCATGATTCTCAGAAAAGAAATCACAAGGAAACCTCTCGACCGCCAGACGGACGCCGCCGATGCCGACCTCACCTCCGCAGCCGATGCCAGCTCACTCCAGCAGACGCCGACGGCGCTGACGCAACACACCGGAATTGACGCCGACGCCTCCGCCGCTGCTGCCGGCACCGACGCCACACCGCACGCTGGAAGTGGACGCCGACGGCCGTCTAAAAACAGGTAGCGCACACGTACGGTAAACTCCGGCCCTCCTACAGCTTTGTATTTTTTTCCAGATTGAGTAGAATAGTCAATGGTAATTGAAAAAGAGGCTTAAGGTAATTCAGGAATCATGTGCTGGTGTCGACCTGCAGTGAGCCAGCAAGTTGCATTACTAAAAAACTGGCCACCTCTAATTACTCTAGCTATATGTCGCGTTAGAAAATGATGCACTGATATTATCATTTAATACTGTAAGAATTCGACTATGAACAAGAGATGAAGAGAACAACTATGGACATTCAGGCTAGATTTCTGAATCAAGCACATGTGATGACAAAGTTTGTTGTTCACTCTAACGCTAGTATTATTGTATTGTATCAGTGCTTTCGAAACTATTTCATTACACTGCTCCAGTTTCAATCACTTCTTTAAGATACGCTTTAGCCAATTCTGAATATGGCATGCGGATTTACATAATCAATTATTGAAAAAAAAATGAACGCCTATCTTGAAACATTAGTGTTACAAAGCTGGCATAAATTTTATTTTCCGACACAAAAAGTGGCAAACATTAGGTAAAGAGTCTCATTTCATGGTTATGTCTTTATGAACTCTGATTCAACAGAGGAAGAAATTGTAGGAGTACAGAGAAAAGGTTGAATTTTGCAATAAGATGGATGAAAAAAATGAAATCACCTGTTGTTCCATCTTGCACACAGAATTGTTTTTTCCAAACATGATTTTCTTGACTAGCAACATGAATCTTACTTTCATGATGGCGATTTTCAGACATGGATGGTGAAGGTGCTAACATGGAGGAGCATGAAGACTATCACCAAATGGTTAGTAAGACCTTTAGAAGGGAGGAGGAAGGATTCCAGCTCTATAATGACTATGCTAAGGTCAAAGAATTCAGCGTTAGAAAGGAAGAGCTGGAATACTTGCTAGACAACTTGACGTGGTTTAGACGTCTTACACATGCTTTAACGAAGATGCCGTAATCGGAGAACATCAAAATACCTGGCTCAAAAAAGAACTTCAAAGGCCTTGTTTCATTTTCTTGTTGCAATCTGTTCCGTTTGTTGTACACCACTCATTCTTTCATGTTGCTTGTTTAGATTGTAGATGCTCATATTAGAAAAAGAAGCCTCATCGACAGCACGACAAAGGATGAATAATACGAAATGATAAATAATAGGTCCTCAATTGGTAGACATAGATGTCTTGTACTGCATGTTACTTGTGGCCCTTATGGTTTCTGTTATATAAATCAAACTATTTAGTTCCACTTATTGAATAGGGTCTATGGTCTGTGACCCCGTGACACCGAGCTATTGCCAAACTCTATGGCATTGTTACCAACTGAATGTACTGCATTTTTGTCAGAGTTTCTACAAAATTGTAACGTCCAAAATACTCCATTATCACTATCTAATCAGGGTAATCTATTACATGCCTGTGAACATACAACTTCACAGTTTTTTCCCGGTTTGAATACCATGTACTTCAGATGATTAGTGTATAGAAGAAAACAAATCGGCTGATTATACTCTGCATCCAAACGATGGCAGCTCATACGACATGTTGGAATTCGCCGAGGCCACCAAGCGCCAGCTACAGGCCAGGCACACCTTTCTTCCCCACCCGGCAATTCCTTCGCCATCACTTTTAATTCCCTCGGCGAGTAGTTGATTAGTTGCCCCAGAGAGAATGAAAGTAGTAGTATTGTTGTAGCTTCTCACCCTAAAACACATAAGTAAACTCCTTCAGCCTAAAAGAATTAAAAGAGAACATATTTTACAATTAGGATCTTAAAGAAAAAATTACAACGTATAAAATGATAATCTCACATGTCAAAAATATATCATGTCTACTGTACACTTGAAATCAATCACGGCCAAAATACAAAGGCAGATAATTCTGGATAGCAACCTACAGATGTGAATTAGGAAGGCAACACTTCATTGTATTAAGTAAAATTTCAAGGCATAAACTATGAACTTCTTCTACTGTGTTGGATTTCTCAGCAAAGAACTTGCATACTACTCCTAAGTTTATCCCATGGAAATTTATTCAGCTAATTGGATGTGAGCTGGGATCATAGAGCTACTCACGTTTTGCGAGTTCTCAATCCGCACAAGTGACACAAATATATGAATAAGCTACTAAAAGCAAGACCAAAAACTTTTACACCTAGATGTGTATATCCATACAAGTGACCACAAAGCTATGAATAAGCTATTAAAAAGCAAGACCAAAAACTTGTACTCCTATCCTATAGCTAGATATGTATATTCTCGTAAAAAAATGCATTTTGCCATTTTTCAAGTTTAGATATTTTTATGGAAGATCAACTTGAGAGATAGAATTTCTCCACTTATTCTGCATATTGCATCCAAAATCAGCCTTTAGTGATTGCTTCTTGTCTATTAATTATACAGAGCTATACTGACATCGTCAAATTAGGTTTTCATGATGTGACGGATTAAATTAAAAGTGCAAATTTACAGAGTTCGTGTTAGGAAATAAAGCTCTGTGAAAATAACCCACAGTTCCACATCTACTAAAAATCATTTCTCACACTATGAACATAAGAAGAAACAATCAAAGGTGGTTAGTGATATGACCATAACAAGAAAACAACTTGTGGGTTTTGTGGAGGAACCTCACTGAATTTGGACAGCGCAGACTTCAAGCAGACTTCAATCAAACGCTAGTCCACAAAACGGACAGCATGAAATCCAGTCAAGCTGAGCTAAAATAGTCAGCCGTTATGTGGTGGTGGTGCCAATTGACAGGGAGACTAGCACGATCGCTTGCTGCAAGCTACTCCCTCCGTTTCAAAATATAAGATGTTTTAGGTTTGTGAAGAAAATGAATCTAGACTTCTTTTAGTGTGTAGATTCATCCCAAAGTTGAGTGAACCTAGATACTAAAACAAGTCTAGATTCATCTTCTTCACAAACCTAAAACATCTTATATTTTGAAACGGAGGGAGTAAATACTAATCCCATTGATCCTAGAATGATTGTGCGAGAGACCTGAGAGGCTGAAAGAGATATCCAAGAATGACCGTGACGGGAAGGAGGGCTTGCCGATATTGGGAACAGATGTTGTTGGTGAAGAGGCACATGAGGAGGTGGATGTGTAGAGGCTGAAGCTCTGGCTGTTGAAGTCGGCCAGTGATCATCCCACTGCCATCGTAGTCCGCCGAATGGAAGCATGCCACCATGTTCGGTTCACATCACCCTCCTAGTCGCGGCGACCACTTCGAAGACCTCCTCCCCTCTCCGGGACCACCCCTCGCCAGACTCCGCCCCATCCCAGCATCTCCACCCCACCGTCGCCGGCCTCCCTGGCTCCCTCTCTCTCTTCCCGGCGGCGCCGACATAACCGAGGCCGGCGACTGCAGCACCTAGGCAGCCGAGGTACACGGCCGTGCCTAAGATACGAGGGGACACACACGATCGTCGACGAGTACCACCGGAACGTGACGGCCACGTGAGGGAGGCGAGGTGTGGACGAGCTTGAATCTTAGGGTTAATGATTTGCTGGCGAGCTATGTTGGACTGTCTTGGGCTAGGGCCCGTCTAAGTGATTTTTTTCTGCGGTGCCAATTTTGCCCTCCTCAGCTGAGTAGTATGATTTGTACTAGTCATCTTTTTGACACTAGTATGAATTGTTACGTGCCTTTGGATGCACGAAAATGGATGGATATTATTCATCCGAGGGTACCATAAAACATAGTAATGTGCATGTACCCCATGCTTTCACTTGATTTAAAACGTGAATTCTATCTAGGAAGTAATAAGACGGTACTTTCTCACGACCCCACTATATTTGCTATTGCTAGCTAGATGAAACATGATGTAGGTGACCTGGTTAAAGATAGCCATGAAGGCAAATTACTATGGTGGTTCTAGATGTACGCCTATTTTATCGAGGAAGATCTATATATAAGTATATCCGGTTTGGAGATGTGCTCTTGTATATGAGCACTGTAGATACTTGCGCAACCAAATTTGTGTGCTCTCTCACCTGGGAAAGTGGTAAGGCAATTTTGCTTCTACCTAATAGGAATGTATGGGCATGTGATGCATCAGGAATTCATCCAATGCACCTCGATCAAAAGCTAGTTGGTGCGCGCTATGCTTTCCTCATAAATTGTATTTCCTCGTCACACAGAGGTGGCGTTGTTCAGTAACAACCCTCACTATGGCCTCCATCACAAATCAGTTTAGCAGCGTCTGAGGATCATAGAGGCAAGCGCCTGAGGATCATAGAGGCAACGTCTCGCCCTACCCAGCATCCAACTACTACATCAGTACTTCGTCATCCCTTCGGTGCATGAGAGCCTGGAGGCTGGAGCATGTCTTCTTTTTTTTGACCGGAGCATCTTTTCTTTTGCGACTAGGGGAAATAGTTTGTGGCAAATATTTATCTGACAAAATTATAATTATTTAGTCGACAACAATGTATCATGCTAGCAGTTTCCTATCTAAAAAAAATAAAAAAACCAGTCTGGCAGCTCCGTTGTGCCCTCTCAATGAAATCCTAATAAACTGAATCAATAGTTTTGATAAGTTACATATCACACACGATGACACGAGGTGTGCTTGGGTCCCCCCCCCCCCCACACACACACACACCACCCAAACTTAAGCTGCATGTGGATCTTATTTTTTTTACTTGTCAAAAGCCATATCGTGTATCTCCGTATATATGTATTTAGTATAATCCACGTTTCGGTCGGCTGATTCCATTATCGTGATCTACGTCTTTGTATGTTATATTTTAATTTTTTATTATTGTTATATAACTTTCGATTTTCCACTGGTGGAAACGGGGCTATAGGTCCCGGTTGGTACGGGGCTTTAGTTCCGGTTGCCCAACCGGGACGGGGCAATCGGGACTAAAGCCCTAACCTTTAGTCTCGGTTGCCCACCAACCGGGACAAAAGGGTGCACATGTGGCAGCGGCAGAGGGCGAGGGGGTGGGGCATTAGTCCCGGTTCGTAACACGAACCGGGACTAATAACCTTCTGCCGCGGCAGAGATTTGACTCATTTCTCTGCCGCGGCAGAGAATTCATTTTGGCACATTTTGTTACCGCGGCAGTATTTTCGCCACTTTTTGTGCCGCGGCAGAGAATTCATTTAGGTTGTTTTATTGTTTATTTAGTGATTTGCACTTATCAATGAAGGAACCTTATATTACATCATGAATATCATGACAATATTACATTCAATACACGGATCGAGTTCATGCACTACATACAAAAGTTGCTATTCGATGCTACCGACCAATTCCTTCAAAGTTGCTATTTTTACAATCCCTATCTATACACAGCCGAGTAGTATTTCCCTTTTGGGTCTAGGACTTATGCATCCAAGAATCCCGCCAATTCCTCCTGTACGCGATCCTTTGGCAGAAGACCGTCCCGTAGACGTTCGATCTGATTTAAAAAAGGAGTCAGTCTATATGAATGAAACTAAACACAATTTGATTGTAATTAAAAACTATAGAAATTGTTTATGTACGTGGAGTTGCTCTAAATTTCTGCCCTTCTCATCGCACGTCTGTCGGATGAACTCGCAAACATAGTATCCACATAGATTGTTACCTGGTCCTCACACGTGCACTTTATGAGAACAGAGTTCAATCAAAATAATAATCAAGCATTATAATAACTATCAAAACTAGAATCAAAGAGATGCGGATATAGCTAGTGGTGCTTACATTTAGTGGTTGAAATGTAAGCTCCTCTTTCCAAACACCCTAGCCTTGTTGGTGAACCGTTTCAAGCGGCGGCGTAGAAAACGAATAAAATAAGTTATTAAATACTTGATATCATAAAATTCACGAACGTTGCCGATATAGTGTCGTAATGATTAGAATTACCGCTGGAGAAGTATCTGCATGTCCTTCCACGTCTCAAGGGGTTTATGTTTCGAGTCCATGACTAGTACACGTCCTTTGTCAAGTTGAATGATTAACAGAATATAGTGGTAGCTGCGAATGCATAACTAATCAATTATATACTTAACATCGAGTAAGAGAAATAGAAAGTGTATACAACACAATAACACTCACTCGAAGTTGTAAGGAAATAGTATTTCCCTTTTGGTTTCTTGAAACCTTAACGCGTGTACTATATTATCCTCCGTATCCTGGGGGTTTGTTTTGAGATTAGCTTGATGAACCCAATATGGGTCAATGAAGCCAATGTCATAGATTTGTCCTCTGCTGCATTCGAGAATCTTCATTCTGCATATTACAGTAAGATTATATACATGCAATAAACAAGGTGAGATAGCTGGAGACTAAATTAATTACAGAATTAGTACTTACAGACAATAGGCACTGATGATCGATTTGTCCAAGGCGTGTTGATTGAATAATTGAAATAGTTTATCAAATTCAATGGATATCATGTCATCCATATCTTTCCCATAATGTTTTTTTATAACCTTCAGCACTATCCAGTTAGCCCCGGCCTTTGTGGCATGCAAGTACCAGTTATGCAATCTTCGCATTTTTGTTGGAAGATTGTTTACCTCCTCAGGTTTGACGAGAGGTTTGCCGTACTGGTATTTGTATGCTATTTCACTAACGGGGAAGAACTCTAACTGGGATAAGTACTAGGCAATACTCATACCTTAAGCAGCGGCAGCTTCTCCGTATTGTGCAACTACCTCTGGATCATACTGCTCTTCGGCCCCATATTTTCTCGACCCCACATTGGTTTGGGAAATCACCTTGAGAGGGGCGCAAGTCTGTTTTGCTTGCTCTCCGAGCTGGGCAATAGATTTCTCGCTTGCATCAGTACTGCTCTTCGAGGCTTTTTGTGCCGCGTGTGACTTGAGAATAGAACGCTCATAGTCTGATGACAGCTTTGGCTCGGGTTGATGAAGAGTCTTTAGAATTTTCAACACTTTGGCTTTTTATTCTGTGGTGCTGGGGAACACTGGCTCTTTCGGCCGCCTCAGCTTAGCGAAAAACGCTGTCGTTTCCGCATCAACGATCATCGCAGTCTCCTCTTCAGTACAGTCATAAGCTCTCTTGGGAGGAACCTTTGGTACTTTTGGAAGAGGCTCTTGTTTACGTTTCGGCGATCGCTTACCACGAGGCACGGTAGCGGTACGCTTACGCTTTTTACCCTGAGGCGTCAGCGATGGCTCCCGTGGCGATGGCTGCGCCAGAGATTGGTGAGGCGACGGAGCCGGGTGAGGCGACGAAGACGGCTGCCGTGGCGGCGACGACCTCGCTGGAGACGGGTGAGGCGGCGGCGAAGATGGCCTTGGCGTGTGATTTCGAAGCACGATACATTCCTTCGGCCATAGAATGGTGACGTTTTTTGCGTCTCCCAGTACAGTCACATCCCCTTCACCTGCAGGGTAGTGAAGATCCAAAACTTCAAAGGTGGGCATGATTTCATCCACGCCGACAACAGCGTAGCCCTCTGGAACCGGACGACAGTGGTAAGTTGGTGTGGGTCCAATTGGTAAGGCATAGCCGACCGCCACCTTCATTGATATGTTCACAACTTTGACATGTAGCTCGCAGTGTGTCATCTCTGTGATATCATCCACTGCGTAGCTGTGGCATCCCGCAAAACCACTACTAGAAAATCGCGTTGAATTTGTGCATTGCATCGTCATCATCATGCATTGTCTGCCAAAACTATTTTCGCAAAGCCCGTTTTGTTTTCTAAAACGCCCCATCTTTTATTCAAACCTCAAAACCGGGTCCCCGGAATATTTTGGTTTGCCCGATATCGGTTTGCAAAAACCTTGTTTGAAATAAATAAAATATTTAATTTATTTTAGCGGGCGATGAAGCAGAGCGTGGCGAACGACCACCCCATATTTTAAAATCGGTCCTCCCCAATCAGCCCCAGCAAATCCTACAGCTACCCAGGAATCTACCCTCTCTCACCCTCCACCTCACTCCCTCCTATCAACACACGCCACCGCCTCTCTCTCTTCCTCACCAATCACACTCGCCAACTCAGCTTGTCCCAGCCTCTCCTCTCTCTAAGCCACCCCACCTCGCACTCACACCACACACACGCACGCCAAGAAGATACCCCAACCACCCCACAACACAACCCGCTGCCTCCTGCCTGGCCCCACCCTGACCCCTGTTCCCACCCGACCCCGGGCCCACAAGACGCTCGACGTGCCTGCGCCCGCTATCTTCTTCCTCCTCTGCCTCCTCCCCTGCCACCTCACCTCTCGCCTCGCTCTCAAGGCCATGGCCTTGCACCGCCCAACCTTCGCCTCACCTCAGCCAGCTTCCTCCTCCTCAAGTCGCTGCCGCCTGGAGCTCATGGCTCTCACAAGCTGCTGCCTCCTCCGCCTGGCCAGAGCGCCTCGCCGCCCCCAACCTCCGCCTCCTCCCGCAGAGCTCCGCCACAGCCTTCCTCCACTGCCGCGCCGTGCTCTGCCTGCCTCGTCTCAGCCGGACCTCCAAGCCTGCCGCTGCCACCGCCTCCGCCCGATCCGCCTCGCTGCCTCAGCCTCGCCACGCCTCCTGCCCCACCCAAGCTCCTCCGCCCCGCGCCTCCCAAGCCCCGCTGCCTCCCGCTCGCCCCCGCCGGCCAGCCGCTGTGCGGTCCCGCCCGCCGGCCGCGCCGACGCTGCCCGCCTCACCGTCGCTCCTCGCCGAACCACCCTCTCCGCCTCCGCGTGCTTCAAGGCCCCGCGCCAGACCCTCCTCCTCGCCGCCGCCCGCTGCCGCCGGCCTGCACCCTCGCCTCTGACGAGCCCGCCCCGACCTCCTCCACTTGGCGCCGTCGTCTGCCGCCCGCGAAGCCGCCTCGGGCCACCGCCCCGTCATCCGCGCCAGGCCTCCCCGTCGACCCCCTCTGCCGGTCTCTGCCGCGGCCGGTCTCCGCCATCCGAGACGCGCCGAAGCCGCCGCCGGTAGTCGCCCAGGCTCGACTCCCCGGCCTCTTCCCGTGCGTCGCCGCTGAAGCCGTCCCGCCCGCGTCTGCCGTCGTCCGGAGCTCCGCGGCATGCGCGTCCTCGACCGGCCTCTGTGTCATCCTCCGGACCAAGTCCAGCTGGTGCCTAGGAGGCTCTGCCTGTTGCTGCACCGACCACGAGACCCCAAGCTAAACGTGACAAGACCATCAACCCCGATCCAAGTTCCACCTTCGATGCAACCTCGTCAATGACACAAGTTCACCATCGGCCAACGACGTGGGAACGACAAGAGATATTAGAAGATGTCCTGAAGCCCGAACCACAAGAACACCAACAGAGAGCAGATGTCCGAGTTCCTGGACCCGCAAGACCATCGACGCGTACCCCCAAGATCTCCTTCTCGGACCCCGATGCCGCTAAGCTCTCCGTCGCAGATCAATAAGACCTTCTTCTTGGTACCTCGACATCCTGAACCCGAAGAATTGCCGACAAGTACCGCTACTACACCAAGATCCGCTTCCGAACACTTCGACCGAAGCCGAATCAAGATCTCCCCGGATACGCCAAGATCGTCGATGCGAATGCACCAAGTCGTCTACCCCGAACACCGTGCGACAAGACCATCGTCACGGAACCCGAAGACACATGTGCGACAAGTACTCTTTTCCCGAAGGCGCCAAGACCCCGAACCTCCCCAAGATCTACGCTAAGGCACGACAAGGTCTACCTCATGGACACCGAGAACTTCCCACTGAACGCCACGACCGCCGAGCTCGCCGAGAACCCTGATGCGACAAGACCTACCCCCAGAAACCCGAGAACGTTCCCGCCGAGACCAATCCGTCGAACCCTGGACCCCGAACCCCGAACCCCGGAACCCCAAGATCGTCGAGACCCCTAATGTGTGAACCCTCTCCCGCAAACCCTATTTTATAATTGAGATACAACTTGACGCATAATAATTGTTCATGCATGCATCTTATCATGTGGTTTGGGGGCCTTATGCCGATTCACCTCATAATTAAGTATGGGGCCCATATGCGGGCAAATCTAGCCTTATATTGGCCCCATCTAAATCTGTGTAGCGAACCGGTGCTATCTTTTGCCTTGTTAAACAACATTTAAATGCGGGGTAGCTAAATAACTTGAACCACCTAATCATTGTCGGGACCCCGGTTCCGCTTAATAGGACCTAATTGCATCGCACCTTGCCATGTCATCCATCATACATGCATCATGCCGATCTTCTGCCGTTTTATTAAATATTGTGTCCGGTGTTTCTTCTAGTGTTTTTGCTTCTTCGCGGATAAGGCCGTTGAGTTGATGTGAGCTTCACCGTTCTTCTGTTGAACCTTCGACAATGTTTTCAAAGCAGCATCTCCCTTTCTACCTATCTTACTTTTATAGTCTTTATTCCTCCTGTTGATCTATTGCTATCCGTGTTGCGATGCTCTAGTTTTCGTACCGTGATATCCCTGCAGCCTTATATCCTTGGACACATCCTATTACCGTTGTTTGGTAGATAGTTGGACTTAGCGTCGTAGTTGCTTGCTCAAGTCGATGTGTCGTCATATGCCACAGTTGCTGATGTATTGCCGCATGTTGATGTTGGAGATGTTTCTAGTTTTACTTATCGTCACTTTAATTTCTGTTTAACAACTAAAATTGAAATAAGCAGAGGCATCGGTGGGTGATAGAAAATATTTGGTTCAACGCCCACTTGTGTCCCGAAGACCCCGAGTACTTGATACTGTTCCTTGATTTTTTTTGCGCTATCCACATCCGGAGGTATATGGGACCCCCGAGCGAGCTTGATTCAGTCTTATTTCTTGGGGCCACAAACTAGTTCGAGGTTTTATTTACGATCCTGTACTTATGCCATGCTACTTTCAGATTTAATTTGTGCGAGGAGCACACGCATCGCTTTTGAAGCGGAATGTTTACGCGGTATCGACAAGCCCAGCCACACTTTCGGTTCCCGCCACATACCATTGTCGCAACCTTGACGCCTGTCTCGAGCTTGCTTACTCCGCTATGGATCTACTCAAAGGGTGGCCCCTGAAATAATTCGAATCCTGATTGTTCACCGTGAAAGCCTGGGTTTTGATTTGGTTTTCCGAGGTTGATCGAGCGTGTGTTGCTATTGGTGCACCCGCCGGGTAAAACTTTCTCAAAGCCGTGTCCATGGATATGGACGACTTGGAGCACAAGATCTCGATCATAGACAAGCATAACTAAAGTTTACTGCTATAAATTTGACTTATAATGACTAGTAATCAGCTTCACTATAATGGAATGGCTAATTACTGCCCACAATTGCTTGTTTGGTTGCCGCCATGCACAACTGCATCTGACTAGTAAGTATTGCAACTACAACGAATTGGCTGAATAAAAGTACCAACAACTGCTGGGTTTTGGGTTATCTCATGCTATTTGTACCTGATTAGTAAGTGTTGCAACTATAACGGAATGACTAACTAAAAGTGCCCACTGTCTATTTTATCAGGATGAATATCTATATCTGACTAGTAATTGCTGCAACGATAACCAAATAAGTAAAACTGCCAACTGTGTGAGTTCCTCGGTTGACTTCCTCGTTTGGTCTCGAGGGGGAAACGCCAGGATGGGTTTGATTGGTGTTAGCTTCAGGTTGGATCCGGATAGGTCATTCTCACCCCCCTCTGATAACCGCCAGTTGTATCGAGTCTCTATAGGTTGTTTAGTGCATGCTGCCGCTGCCGCTCAGTCCACCATACCTATGTAGGCGAGGACCGCCGAATTCTAGCCTCGCTGTCTTGGCCTCGATCGACGCCTCCTTCTTTTCCTTGCCCTTTGTCGGCACCCCTTTGTTTAAGCAGGTTTTGAGATCGGCCGTTAGCGGTGGTTACCCTTCCGGCTTGGCCTGGGCAGGGTTATGGACGCCATTGGTTATTCTTCCGGCTCTTAGCCCCATTTGCATCTTGTCCGTAGTCGGACGCCCGCCTTTTCGAGGTGATTTGGATCTTTGTACCAGATATCTGCATTTTGACTCTTTGAGTCGCTGTTATATATATCTGTTCTGTGGGTCCCATCGAGGACTGTTGTGTAATGTTATTACTTCGTTTTCCACCCGCACGAAAGTGCCTGGTGGGCACCTTTGAATCTTTTCTATGTGGGTTTGGCGAATTTTGCTCAAACTTGCATAGGTCCGATTCTGAGGGTGTTACAGAGTGGTATCAGAGCTCAGCAGTTGCGATACCCCACAAGTCCAGCCTGTAGGATAACCTAGCTAACGACCGAGGTAGAGTGTCAAAACTATTTTGCAAAAATCGGTTGGATAATTCTGATTAGGTCTGATTTTACTTCTTACCCCTCTGCTATTCTCCTCTTATCTCGACGTGTTTTGAATCTGCTCTCTTATCTTTTCTTCGAGTCCAGGATTTCTCGTGGTTGGGTTTCCGTCGTACCTTCAGGGTTTCGCTTCCTCCTCTGTTAACGAAGTTCTATCATCCGGTGTTCAAGCTGCCTGAGGAATCCGTCTAAGGTGTTACCATTCTTTGTTCTTTGTTTGTGCCTTCCGGTGTTTTCCGACGCGACGCCATCATCCACGCCAGATCCGATGCAGAGTCTGCATCACTCCTTTGTTTCCGAACCTCGTTCGTCGAGATCTTCAGTCTAATTCCGAGAGTCGGTTGCATAATCCGCCTATTCGTGTGCAGAGTAATGGTTTGAGTGCGGGATGGAGTAGCTACCATACCACTACTCTTATCATTCGCTCTTGTACATCAAATCAGTGGATCCAGCAGTTTTACTCCGTCCACGGAAGTTAGGGGTGGCTTATTTGTTGATGCCTCTACCTTCGACCTTTTGTTTCCGGAGTGTTCTCTCGACGATCAGGAGCAACGACCCTTTGTTGGCGGTGTCGCCGATTTCAAGATGGCGAATGAACTCTTGTTAGTGGTGTCGCGAGGATCTACACGAAGCGAGAGGACGCAGTTCGCCGACCTTCCTTCCGGTAGCATGAGGCGGATCTCGAGGGCGAGATCCTTTGTTAGTGGTGTCGAATTGTGGCATCCCGCAAAACCACTACTAGAAAATCGCGTTGAATTTGTGCATTGCATCGTCATCATCATGCATTGTCTGCCAAAACTATTTTCGCAAAGCCCGTTTTGTTTTCTAAAACGCCCCATCTTTTATTCAAACCTCAAAACCGGGTCCCCGGAATATTTTGGTTTGCCCGATATCGGTTTGCAAAAACCTTGTTTGAAATAAATAAAATATTTAATTTATTTTAGCGGGGCAGTCGAACGGGCCGTAGCGACCCGAACGACCACCCCATATTTTAAAATCGGTCCTCCCCAATCAGCCCCAGCAAATCCTACAGCTACCCAGGAATCTACCCTCTCTCACCCTCCACCTCACTCCCTCCTATCAACACACGCCACCTCACCCCTCTCTCTCTTCCTCACCAATCACACTCTGCCAACTCAGCTTGTCCCAGCCCTCTCCCTCTCTCTAAGCCACCCCACTCCCTGCACTCACACCACACACACGCACGCCAAAGAAGATACCCCAACCACCAGTCAACACAACCCAGCTGCCTCCCACATCCTGGGCCCCCACCTGACCCTGTTCCCCTGATCGACCCGCCACAGACGCCAAGGCGTGCCCCATGCGCCCATCTTCTTCCTCTGCGTCTCCTCTCACACCCCCCTGGCCGCTCTCTCGCTCTGGCCATGGCGCCGCCGCACCGCCAACCTCCGCCTCACCTCAAGGCCTTTTCCTCCTCCTGGCGTCTCGCCGCCTGAGCTCATGGCGGCTCACAGCCGCTCCGACCTCCTCTCGCCTGCCCAGCCGGCCTCGGCCGCCCAACCTCCGCCTCCCCTCCCGCAGCTCACGCCCGCCACAGTTCCCTCCGCGCCTGCCGCCCTCGTCTCGACGCGGACCCTCCAAGCCCGTCATGCCACCCGCCTCCGGCCCGATCCGCTCCCGCCGGCCTCGGCTCCTCGCCACTCCTCGCCCCACCCAAGCTCCCTCCGCCCTGCGCCCCCTCCCTAAGCTCCCTCCCTTCCAGCTCCGCTGCCAGCTGCGCAGTCCGCCACGCTGCCTGGCTGACGCCGTCCGCCTCTGCGTCGCTCCTCCACGAACCACCCTCTCGCTCCGCGTGCTTCCGCGCCAAGCGCGCCAGACCCCTCCTCACTGCCTGCCCGCGTCCGCCCTGCACTCACGACGAGCCCGGCCCGACCTCTCCACTTCAGCGCCTGCCGTCCGCCATGAGCCGCCTCGCCGCCACCGCCCGTCATCCGCCAGCCTCCCGTCGACCTCCTCTGCCGGTCTCTGCCGCGGCCGGTCTCCGCCATCCGAGACGCGCCGAAGCCGCCGCCGGTAGTCGCCCAGGCTCGACTCCCCGGCCTCTTCCCGTGCGTCGCCGCTGAAGCCGTCCCGCCCGCGTCTTCCGTCGTCCGGAGCTCCGCGGCATGCGTGTCCTCGACCGGCCTCTGTGTCATCCTCTGGACCAAGTCCAGCTGGTGCCTAGGAGGCTCGCTGTTCTTTGCACCGACCACGAGACCCCAAGCTAAACGTGACAAGACCATCAACCCCGATCCAAGTTCCACCTTCGATGCAACCTCGTCAATGACACAAGTTCACCATCGGCCAACGACGTGGGAACGACAAGAGATATTAGAAGATGTCCTGAAGCCCGAACCACAAGAACACCAACAGAGAGCAGATGTCCGAGTTCCTGGACCCGCAAGACCATCGACGCGTACCCCCAAGATCTCCTTCTCGGACCCCGATGCCGCTAAGCTCTCCGTCGCAGATCAATAAGACCTTCTTCTTGGTACCTCGACATCCTGAACCCGAAGAATCGCCGACAAGTACCGCTACTACACCAAGATCCGCTTCCGAACACTTCGACCGAAGCCGAATCAAGATCTCCCCGGATACGCCAAGATCGTCGATGCGAATGCACCAAGTCGTCTACCCCGAACACCGTGCGACAAGACCATCGTCACGGAACCCGAAGACACATGTGCGACAAGTACTCTTTTCCCGAAGGCGCCAAGACCCCGAACCTCCCCAAGATCTACGCTAAGGCACGACAAGGTCTACCTCATGGACACCGAGAACTTCCCACTGAACGCCACGACCGCCGAGCTCGCCGAGAACCCTGATGCGACAAGACCTACCCCCAGAAACCCGAGAACGTTCCCGCCGAGACCAATCCGTCGAACCCTGGACCCCGAACCCCGAACCCCGGAACCCCAAGATCGTCGAGACCCCTAATGTGTGAACCCTCTCCCGCAAACCCTATTTTATAATTGAGATACAACTTGACGCATAATAATTGTTCATGCATGCATCTTATCATGTGGTTTGGGGGCCTTATGCCGATTCACCTCATAATTAAGTATGGGGCCCATATGCGGGCAAATCTAGCCTTATATTGGCCTCATTTAAACTTGTGTAGCAAACCGGTATCTTATCCTGCCTTGGTAAACAACATTTAAAATGCGGGGTAGCTAAATAACTTGAACCACCTAATCATTGTCGGGACCCCGGTTCCGCTTAATAGGACCTAATTGCATCGCACCTTGCCATGTCATCCATCATACATGCATCATGCCGATCTTCTGCCGTTTTATTAAATATTGCATCCGGTGTTTCTTCTAGTGTTTTGCTTCTTCGCGGATAAGGCCGTTGAGTTGATGTGAGCTTCGCCCCGTTCTTCGGTTGAACCTTCGACAATGTTTTCAGGCGAGCATCTCCCCCTTTCTACCTATCTTACTTTTATAGTCTTTATTCCCTCCTGTTGATCTATTGCTATCTGTGTTGCGATGCTCTAGTTTTCGTACCCGTGATATCCCCTGCAGCCTTATATCGCCTTGGACACATCCTATTACCTGTTGTTTGGTAGATAGTTGGACTTGCGCGTCGTAGTTGCTTGCTCAAGTGCTGATGTGTGTCGTCATATGCCACAGTTGCTGATGTATTGCCGCATGTTGAGGTTGGAGATGATTCTAGTTTTACTTATCGTCACTTTAATTTCTGTTTAACAACTAAAATTGAAATAAGCAGAGGCATCGGTGGGTGATAGAAAATATTTGGTTTCCGAACGCCCACTTGTGTCCCGTAAGACCCCGAGTACTTGATACCTGTTCCTTGATTTTTTTGCGCTATCCACATCCGGGAGGTATATGGGACCCCCGAGCGAGCTTGATTCAGTCTTATTTCTTGGGGCCACAAACTAGTTCGAGGTTTTATTTACGATCCTGTACTTATGCCATGCTACTACGTATTTAATTTGTGCGAGAGCACACTTTATCGCTTTTGAAGCGGAATGTTTACGCGGTATCAACAAGCCCAGCCACACTTTCGGTTCCCGATCGCTTCGACCATTGTCGCAACCTTGAGGCCGTCTCGAGCTTGCTTACTCCGTTCGGGATCTACTCAAAGGGTGGCCCCTGAAATAATTCTGAATCTGTGATTGTTCGGTCGTGAAAGCCTCGTTGGGTTTTGATTTGGTTTTCCGAGGTTGATCGAGCGTGTGTTGCTATTGGTGCACCGGCGGGTAAAACTTTTAAAGCCGTGTCATGGATATGGACGACTTGGAGCACAAGATCTCGATCATAGACAAGCATAACTAAAGTTTATCGCTATAAATTTGACTTATAATGACTAGTAATCAGCTTCACTATAATGGAATGGCTAATTAATACTGCCCACAATTGCTTGTTTGGTTGCCGCTTGCATAACCGCATCGACTAGTAAGTATTGCAACTACAACGAATTGGTGAATAAAAGTACCAACAACTGGGTTTTGGGTTATCTCATGCTATTTGTACCGATTAGTAAGTGTTGCAACTATAACGGAATGACTAACTAAAAGTGCCCACCGCTATTTTATCGATGAATATCTATATCGACTAGTAATTGCTGCAACGATAACCAAATAAGTAAACCGCCAACCGTGTGAGTTCCTGTTGACTTCTCGTTTGGTCTCGAGGGGAAACGCCAGATGGGTTTGATTGGTGTTAGCTTCGTGTTGGATCCGGATAGGTCATTCTCACCCCCTCCGATAACCGCCATTGTATCGAGTCTCTATTGGTTGTTTAGTGCATCTGCCGCCGCCATCCACCATACCTATGTAGGCGAGGACCGCCAATTATAGCCTCGCTGTAATCGCCTCGATCGACGCCCTTCTTTTTTCCCTTGACCTTGTCGGCACCCCTTTGTTTAAGCAGTTTTGAGATCGACGCCGTTAGCGGTTACCCTTCCGCTTGGCTCGGGCAGGGTTATGGACGCCATTGGTTATTCTTCCCGCTCTTAGCCCCATTTGCATCTTGTCCGTAGTCGGACGCCTCCGCCTTTTCGAGGTGATTTGGATCTTTGTACCGTATATCTGCATCTTGACTCTTGAGTCGTTATATATATCTGCTCGTGGGTCCCATCGAGGACTGTTGTGTAATGTTATTACTTCGCTTTCCACCCGCATTTAAAGTGCTCGGTGGCACCTTTGAATCGCTTTCTATGTGGGTTTGGCGAATTTTGCTCAAACTTGCATAGGTCCGATTCGAGGGTGTTACTGAGCTAAGAGCCATCGCTTGCATCATCGTCATCACCATTGTCATCACCGGGACCTTGGTGGAAGCCACCGCTTTTCGATTATTCGATAGGCCGGTAGCATCGAATGCGCAGTCTTCTTGAGATGGGCCGTAGTACTTTGCTCTTTAAGTGCGTTAATTTCATCTTGTTGTTGCTTTAATCGTTCTTCAATTAAACGCATTCGCTCTTTCTGACTATTTGCTTCAACTTCCACCCTGTCCTTTCTCCTCTGACGGCTTCTATCAGGATATTTCTTTCTCTCTTCGGGAAACCCAGTCCTCCATGGTTGGGAGCCTCTTGTGCCTAGTGTTCGTCCATCATGTTCCTTATTTCCAAGGGCGAGTGTGAGCTCATCATTCTCTCTATCGGGAATGAAGTCCCCATCTTTAACAGCCTGTACTGCTTTTCTCATCCTCTCGATTGGCAAGGGGTCTTATTTATGTCGTATGTTATATATACACCTCCCTTCCGAGTCCAACGTGCCCCCATGCCCGTAAACCCAATTCCTTGCACGTTCTACCCAATCGTCTGTCTCTGGGGTGATCTTTTTAGCACACAGTTTATTCTCAAGTTTCTCCCACTTAGGAATGCCAGCCCTGTAGCCACCTTGCCCCATAGTATGGTGATACTTCTTGTTAGCAGCATTCAGCTTATTCGTTTCAGACATTTTATTGGCTTTTTCTGATGTCTTGTATTCCACAAACTCAGCCCAGAATGGTTTTATCTTCTCAAACTGAATATTCTTAAAATCGGGAGTCTTCTCTTTCACGACATAGTCAAGGTGCAATCTTTTCTTCCAGTTGGTGAAACACTGGGCCATCTTCTTCAAAGCCCACTCCTGACCTTAGCCTCCATGGCTCTCCCATGTTGTAAGGCGTCGTCAATTGGATCCTCCACATTTGGATCCAGCTCTATCTTCGGTATTTTGAAATTAACCATGATCCTCTTCCACAGTAAATCTTTGGCGTGGTTAGGGACAAATAAACATGTTCCCTCTTCATCCGCATTAGCAGGCATATTCCAATTTCTAATGGTGATCGGGATTAAGTCCCTAACGATTACTCCGCATTGTGCCACAAATTTGGTTGCGACAACTTCGGGAGCTGTCGGTTTGCCGTCTTCAGCGACATCTTCGATCCTGAACCTCTCATGGTCTTGCAACTTTTTGGTTGGGCCTCATCTCGCTCTTTTCAAGAGATTCCTTCGATCCGAAGGGCTAAAAGAAGAAAGATCGTTACTATTTCTATATAGATAGTAGATGATTAATTAATGAATTGATTTATATTACATGCACCTCGCCGAGCGGTCGTCTTCTCGACACACAAGGCATCGCCTTCTCCTCATGGAAGGCAACACCTTCAACCTCAAACAAGTTGTCTATTCCGTAAAGAGGATCACCTCACCGAGTTGTTCAGAAACGTTGATACGTCTAAATTATCTTTTCAGCGGATCACACCTTGGATCAACTCTTCCTTTTCTTCGTCTCTGACGTGTGGGTCCATATTTTCTGCATAGGTGGAAAAACGAATAAGTCAAAGCGGCTAAAGGAGAAAGTTAGGTACGGTGTTGTGATATATAAACCCTAATTCAGAGAAACCCTAATATATACATACACAATAATAAAATGAAGAGAAACCCTAAACCTAGCTACAAAAGGAAACCGTAGTAGATAGGTAACTCTAGCTAAAATCAACTAAAATCAATATTCGGAGTTCCGAGGTGTAAAACCTAGTTCGAGAAACCCTGATGCATATGAGAGGAACATGAGTATAAGGCTACAAAAGGAAAACTATCCAGCAGATAGGTAACACTAGATACTAACAAAATACCATATTGGAATCGATTTAAGAGGGTTCGGAATGCCCTGGCGAAGGCACATCGTCGAACCCACATGCACCTAAGGGGCAAGCAATTTCATGGGAAGATTTACGCCAATCGAGCTGCACCGAGCTTCCTACGTCGAACACAATGGTTTTGACCGCGCGACCCCTTCGCCCATGTCTCGCCCACGCATGAGCGAACAGGGGAACTCCCATCGGCGCCGCCTCATCCTCCCTCTCCTCACCTTCCCCGAGCAAACAGAGCTTCTGCCTCTCTCTTGCCACAATACACCCACGCCCCTCAAGACGCCTCCCATGTCCTGCAGAACCGGCCACCGACATCCCCTTTTCCCGAGCCTTACAAACCCGACATGAGGGAGTGTAAATCTATCATTGAGTAAATGTGATACTCCTATAGAAAACGAGGATAGTCCAATGATAAGGATGCGATTAGGGATGGCAATGGGGCCCCGAAACCCATAAACCCAATGGATACCCGCCTTAAATGGGGAGGGTTTAGTAAAAAGTTAGACCCTCCAAGTTTAATGGGGCGGGTATGGGGGTGGCAAACCCATACCCGCAGACCCGCTCTAAGCCTTAATCCTATCCCTAAGAGCATGTTTAACGCAGACGTTTAAAGCAGACGCTAGCTAGGCTGATTTTACTTGCGGTTAGGCCTCCATCCCGTCCGATCCGGGGATTTTCTCTAGCGTCGACGTACGAGGAAGCGTCGGTCGCTAGGACTACTTTTTTCAGCGCACAAGAGTTTGATTAGCGCTCCTAGCTGTTGCTAGCTACCCAAATTAGCGTTCCGTGCTGTGAGACGAGGCGTTTAGTCCATAATCCAATTTTCTGGCATTATTTTTTTAAAAATAAGCGTCTGTACAAGAGCTTGCCATAGTACATGCCCTAATAATCATATGATCACTAACCACACTTCCACATGGGCCATGCACGCAGACAACACACATCGATCACCCGAAGACGCCGCCCACCACCCGATCGAAGCCCACCAGCAGCGCAGCCGCCCACCACACCCGAAGCCCCCATGCAAGAAGACCTATAGCAAGAAAGAGCCGCCCACCAAAGAATGAGAGGAGGGGAGGATAGAGGAGCTAGGGCGCACTGCTGCGCTGGGGAAGAAGGCGCAAGACGCCATCGGCGGAAGCAGAGACACGGCGGTCGCCGGGAGCGCCAAGGCTGCTGGGAGCGGTGGTGGCGCCGAGAGGAGGCGTTGACGACGGAGGCGCTGGCAGCTCAAGGCCGTCGATGAAAGAAGGCAGAAGAGAAGAGAAGAAGAAGAGAAGTTATATAAAGGGAGGAGATACGTCGGTTGGTGGCTCCAACCGACTAGTAGATACGTCCGCTGGAGCCACCAACCGGACGATACTCCAATTTTCAAGAATAAGGCTACAGAGAGTTTTAGTCCCTTGGTGGCTCCAACCGACGTATTCTGTTTTCAAAAAATTTCAGTTATTTTCTCTCTGTTCCCGCCTTATTTTTTATTTTGGGGTTTAAATTTGTAATGTTTTTTAAATGATATTTACTTTGGAATTTAGAAAAACTTTAAACATACAAAGTGTTTGAATTTGAATAACTAATTCGAAACCATTTTCTGTTTTGAAAAATAATTAATGTAACCATTTAAACTATGAACCATTTAAAATTAATAATGAAATAACTTATATTTTTTAAATATTAATTTGGAATTTAGAAAAACTTTAAACATAAAAAGTGTATCGATTTGAATAAATAATCCAAAACCATTTTATATTTTTAAAAAATAATTAATGTAACCATTTAAATTTAATAATGAATTAACTTATATTTTTTAAATATTAATTTGGAATTTAGAAAAACTTTAAACATAAAAAGTGTATGGATTTGAATAAATAATCCAAAACCATTTTCTGTTTTTAAAAAATAATTAATGTAACCATTTAAAATTAAAAATGAATTAACTTATATTTTTAAATATTAATTTGGAATTTAGAAAAACTTTAAACATAAAAAGTGTTTGGATTTGAATAAATAATCCAAAACCATTTTGTATTTTTAAAAAATAATTAATGTAACCATTTAAAATATGAACCATTTACAATTAAAATGAATTAACTTATAAGTAATTCAAAACCATTTTCTGCTTTTAATGGGGAAAAAAGTGGACTAAAATAATGGGCGGAAAGAAAATTTGATTAGGATAGAACCGAATTAAAGTACATAACACAATTAACACAAAGTTACATAGAAGAACTGAAAATTAAGATACATGGCCAGATTAAGCCACAATCGGCGAACTTGTTTTGCAATGTTGGAAAAATTCACATGCTCCCGCCACACCGTAATACTCACATCGTAGTCGCCGTACTTGCCATGCCGTCGCTATCGCCGCTCGGGTCCGTAGTTGAACCTTGAAGGTTGAGTACGAGTGGGCTGGACTTGAGGGTAGCGCAGTGGGCTAGAGTCGCGGCCGTGTCGAGGCCATGACGCCTGGAGAGTCCGGTCAAGCCACCACGCCGACGGCCGGCTCGTTGAAGTTCGAGGAGGTGGGCCCTCCTCGTGGATCGGCGAGTGCCCTCTCACGTCGATCCACGAAGAAGGCTTCCCAAGTCGGGAAATAGTCGGGATGCCATCTGGGATTCCTCCGCTGCTCCGGCGTGAGATCGAAGTAGTAGTGGTTCGTGATGGCCATCCGACACGCCACACCTAGACGGACAGGAGGAACCAGCACGCCTCGGGCCAAGATCCAGCCGACGGGACACGAGTTTCGGCGGGCAGGGGTAGTTCGAGGCGCAAAGCGCCTCCGCCTCCCTGGGAGTTAGTGCTATGGTGGAAGCCATGGGAAAGAGTGATCAGGTTGCAGATATGAGTCTAGAGATGTGCAATGACAATGGAGACCAGCCCTACATATATATATAGTGAAGAATCAAGGAAAAAATGGCGGGAAGAAAAATGGCGGAAAATGGCGTGTCGACATTATGTCGTAGTGTATTTTGTCCCGGATGGTGTCACCAACCGACTAAAGATGAAAATGGCGTCCACACACATGCATAATATGGCGGCCCACACACATGCATAATAATAGGGACGAGCATCGTTAGAACTTGCATTAGATCTCCTCAAGAAACCACATATTACGAGTCTAAAATGATTTTTTCAAAAATCACGGGCGATAGATCATGTACTGTAGTACAAACCGACCCACTTCCTGCCGATTCTACAGACATTTGTCCTTTTTACCCGGATGGACGAAAAGGTTTGAGATGTACCGTTGGGGAGATAGTCCATGTAAGGTGGTCTAGTATTTTAGGAAAATGGGACGGTAGCATTCGAAACGGCATTTTGGTGGTTACTTCACAAACGAATTCGCTTTTATGCTTCGGAAAATGGAAAAGGGCTTTTCCGTGCACCAAAAGGAAAACTTCCTCCTGCAACATTGTTCTCCATACCAATGTCCACACACATGCATAATATGGGCACAATATCACAAACTATGTCGTGATTCAAGACATAACATCGGTCATTTGGACCGAATCCATGAAACCTCGAACATGATAGGTCATTTTGTGAAGGTTTTTTCAACATGATCAATATACCAAGTCGTATTTTTCCTTTCAACTATGTAACAAAATATGACACCACGCCAAGGATTTTCATTGTTCGGATTTTTTTGAATTTATTATGCCCGCTTTGAATTATCCGAATTTCTAACTATGGTCGAACCGTGTGCATGAAGATAGGGACGAGCATCGTTAGAACTTGCATTGGATCTCAAGAAACCACATATTATAGTCTAAAATGATTTTTCAAAAATCACGGCGATAGATCATGTACCGTAGTACAAACCGACCCACTTCCTACCGATTCTCAGACATTTGTCCTTTTTACCCGGATGGACGAAAAGGTTTGAGATGTACCGTTGGTAGATATTCCATGTAAGGTGGTCTAGTATTTTAGGAAAATGGGACGGTAGCATTCTAAAACGGCATTTTGGTGGTTACTTCACAAACGACCCGCTTTTATGCTCGGAAAATGGAAAAGGGCTTTTCCGTGCGACAAAAAGGAAAACTTCCTCCTGCAACATTGTTCTCCATACCAATGTCCACACACATGCATGATATGGGCACAACATCACAAACTATGCCGCGATTCAGCACATAACATCGGCCATTTGGACCGAAAGCCATGAAACCTCGAACATGATAGGTCATTTTGTGAAGGTTTTTTCGAAACATGATCAATATAGCAAGTCTGGTATTTTTCCTTTCAACTATGTAACATACTATGACACCACGCGAAGGATTTTCATTGTTCGGATTTTTTTTGAATCTATTATGCCCGTTTTGAATTATCTGAATTTCTAACTATGGTCGAACCGGTGTGCATGAAGATAGGGGACGAGCATCGTTAGAACTTGCATTGGATCTCTAAAGAAACCACATATTGCGAGTCTAAAAATGATTTTTACAAAAAATCACGGGCGATAGATCATGTACCTGTAGTACAAACCGGACCCACTTCCTACCGATTCGGCAGACATTTGTCCTTTTTACCCGGGATGGACGAAAAGGTTTGAGATGTCCCTGTTGGGAGATAGTCCATGTAAGGTGGTCTAGTATTTTAGGAAAATGGGACGGTAGCATTCTGAAACGGCATTTTGGTGGTTACTT
This sequence comes from Avena longiglumis, assembly GCA_030063025.1. Classification (NCBI taxonomy): domain Eukaryota; kingdom Viridiplantae; phylum Streptophyta; class Magnoliopsida; order Poales; family Poaceae; genus Avena; species Avena longiglumis. The sequence goes on along the minus strand of CP125975.1, from coordinate 485,814,418 downwards.
CACAAAACGACCCATTTTTTTGCGCTCAGAAAATGGAAAAGGGCTTTTCCGTGCGACAAAAAGGTTGGTGTCACCAACCGGGACATTATGTCGTGGGACACATGCATAATATGGGCACAAAATTATGTCGACATTATGTCGTGCGGCGTGTACCTTGTCCCGGATGGTGTCACCAACCGGGACTAAAGATCAACATGTAGTCCCGGTTGGAGACACCAACCGGGACAAAACACGAGTCAGCATTAATGATAGGGGTGAGTGTCGACATTATTTCGTAAGTGTCGACACTATGCCGAGTTGCTTGTACTATACATAGGCATCCTTGCGAGTCCAGTCCTCTAGCCAGTTTGAGGCATCTCCAAGATGGTTTTCAAGAGCAGGGACACCACTGCGGCCAGTTTCAGGGAGATGCCGACGGAGCCCAGTCCTCCGGCTGTAGGGTTTCGTAGCATGGAAAACAAAAAAATTCTACCGCATACAAACAAACAAGACAAGATCTATCTACTAGATTGTAGCAACGAGTCGATGGAATAACTCACCCTCGAAGATTCCAAAGTGTTTAACGTGAGCGGATTCTCGTGGGTGATGTAGTCGTACTCTTCCCGATCTCAAGATCAGAGATGATCCTTCCAAGGCGCTCCTAAGCAGCGCTCCCGCAATCGGTCACACGTTCGGTACTGACGAAGACCTTCCTCTCCCTTGTTCCAAGAAAATGACGGAGGTTTTAGCACTCTCCTCGCGATTCCGGCAGCACAACGGCGTGGTACCTGAAGTAGAGGGGAGATCTCGCAGGGCTTCGCCTTAAGCCGGAGCGAGTATGGTGGAGTATGAGAGAGTCCTCGGTGTTCTTGGGTTTAGAGACACCAAGGAGGGGGCAAGCCGGCGGCTAGGGTTTAGCTAGGCGGCGGCGAATTGGTGCCCTAGGGGCCGGTGGCGGCTTGGGGCTAGGGTTTTGGAGGAGAGGATCTTGTGTGTGCTAGGAGGGAGCCCTGCCCCTCCTTATATAGGTGGAGGCCTCACGCCAAGGGAGGGAGGAGTCCCCCAACTCGGCTTGGTGGTGCGCCACGGTTGAGGAGGGATTCTCCCAACTCGGTCTCGCCGGGTTAACCTCGGGTAGGTCGAGACGGGAAAGACAGAGGTACTGTCCCCTGGTTCTGAAGCTACGGCCTAAGTCGGCCGAATCATGGATATGTCGGCCGATGAACGGAGGCAAGAAGCCCATGTATAGGTATCAAGTGGTTACCCGGCCGAGTTAATGAGAGAATCGGCCGGGTTACCCAAATGATCTTCATGCACGTGAGGAACGAGCCGAGTAACACAAGGTAAGGCCGAGTGATACGAAGCTTGCAGGAGAAGGAGAAGCCCAGGGTCAAACTATAGCTGCAGGCTAGAAGGAATCAGAACAGGGCCAAGCACAAGAGACAAGGATGCACAGTGAGGGGCGTAAGGAGGTCACGGAGGTTAGCCCCGGAGCCCGAGGCACGCAGGAGGGGCCACCGGAGCCTCTTGCCGTCATTAGAAGGGCGACAGGAAAGGAGGCCGAACTACTATTTTGGGACAAGCATATTCCACGAATATGCTTGCCTCGTCAAATTTCTAAGGGCACCCTTTATAAGGGGAGGTTTGGACCCCGAGGGAGGATCGATTCTTTGAGCACCGTTAGGGGAGATTCACATTGTCCTCAGATACAGCTCAAGGAGCACTTGTAACCCATCAAGAGAGAAATAAAGTTCATCACTTTGGCAGCTTGAGTGTAAAGACAGTTGCATCTTCCTCCCTGATCCCACTAGCATCCATTGGCCCCGCATTTAGCCTACCCATGGCATCTGCCGTGCCACCACCACGACGCTTGGCGCCATCGGGGCCAGCAATGCTAGCCGGAGTTGTGATCCGGACGGAAACTTCATCAACACCGCGAGCACGTTGTTTCCGGCTTGGTCCAGAGATTTGGTCTCGCGACTATGTCGAGACAATGCAGAGCTTGGGAAAACCCCGCCAAGAACGGGATCTTCATCGGCCCGGGCGAAAGCACGTGGTCTACGCCGGCGTCGACATCACCGACATTTATCCTCACCAGTTGTTGCCGCAGGGAACCACCTCGGCGCGAGCTGTCCATCGAGAGCATCCGGGCAGCGCCGAGGTGATGGTCGCAGAGGACTCAAGCGGGAGCAAGATTAGCCGGGTCAAGCAGAGAACCGCCGCAGCGCACAGTGGTCCGCCAAGCAGATCACACCGCAAACCGCCGAGGTAATTCCGCCAAGGACAAACCCGCCGAGCTGCATGACACCACCCCAAAGGCACCAAGAGTGAGAGGACCACTGAGAGACCAGAGAACATTCTTCGTGCAACTATAGAGAACTTAACCACACCAGAAGCGCCGATACTTGATCCGCAAATGCTCAGCAGAGTTAGAGGAAACCAGCAAAAGGTGTGGTAGAGGCCAAAAGTATCACCATGGAATCCTTGAACAGACCACGAGAGAATATGCAAAAGCTAATAAGTTGATATCGCACCGAGCGGTGGATTTAACTAAGATTAAGAGGTAAGAACCTCATGAATGATATTAACAAAGAGCATGAAGCTCACACCGAATCAGCGATTTGGGTTTGCCGAGGTACGCACTCTGGAAAAAACCCGAGAGCGCAAATGCCGCAGCATTGGAATTAGAGGGTTAACAGGGAAGCTCGCGAAACAACAAGAAAGAGTGAATGAGCTCGCGGTAAACCAGATCGCTACCCAGCAAATGAGGAAATGCTCGAGCTAACCCGCAAGACCAGGGCTTCACGGATGGTCCATTCGGCAGGGCACTGCTTATCTCAAGGCAAGATCTTCACCCGGAAACAACGCTAGAAAAGAAAAAGCAGTAACCTCAGGGAAGAGGAACAAACAAGTTGTTCCATATGACCCGGCAATAGCTGGAAAGGCAAATGAGAACAGAGGCAATGCAAGCCGAGGTAATAGTGGGGAGAGAAACCACGGCCGTATGGAAAAGGATGGCGGCGGCCGAGGTAATGGGGAGCACGGCAGGAAAGAACCTGCAAGAGACAATCATGAAAACCAAACCCCGGCCGAGGTAGGGAAAGAAGTGCCGCTCAACCCGCAACCAAGACATGAGCCTCGGCAGGAAAGAGAAGTGAGGCCAGCTCGCTACAATCAGATGAATGAAAGGTATAATGATGGATATTCCGAGGTAGAATATGCAAACCAGGGTGGAAACAATCACTATGGGATGCAGGATAGAATCCTGTACAGAGATTTGCCAGCAAATGATGCAAGAGTAAAGTTGGATCGGCTATACCGGTCCGAGCTATTGGAAGAGCAAGGTCCACCAGGTCCGACATGTTTTGGACCACGGATCATGGGCGAACCACCAGTGCCGAATTTTCAGTTGGCAAGAGGCACAAAACGCATAATGGAAGTACCAAGCCACAAGCCACAAGATCTGGTTGATTGATTATGCCACCGTGAAGATAGCGGTGGCAACCTAAGATGGGTCAGGCGGTATGTCCCACAGATGTTGGAAGGACCAGCGTGGTATGGTTGAATAATCAACCAGTGGCGAGATCAATCACTGGTTAGATTTCAAGAAATGTTCGTTAGCAACTTTACCAAGACATACAAGAGTCCAAATAGACCACAAAGAACTAGCCATGTGCAAGCAGAGGCCGAATGAAGAGGAGAGTTTTTAACTCGATGGTGTAACCTGAGAAACTCATGTGAGGGAGTTATCGAATCGCAAGCAATCGCTTGTTCGCTGTAGCACAAGGCTGCCGTTATGCCGCCGGTTGTGGGCAACGCTGCGAGAGATGCCAACCACACGCGTAATATATCATATCATAATAATAATATGCATTGGGTGACCAACAACCCAACGTGCCGGTCGGCAGTATCATCGTGCACGATTACCACGAGAGAATTGAATTGGTCGGGAAGGCGTGATTTGGATTTAGAAGAAGAAGAGAGAGAAAGAAGAGAATATAGAGATAATTCAGCCTGTGGCGGCAAGATCGGCAAGTCACGGAGCAACTCAACGACGTAAAAATGGACCTCAACAAGGGACATCAAGAAATGAGGGAAAGAGGCAATGGACCCCGAGCAAAAGAAGCAATGGCAAGAGAGGTCAAGTATACGTCAATCCATGTTAGATCACCGTAAATTTCACACATCAAACCCATCTAGACCGCCAATCATAAAACCCGCAATGCGCTCGATGAAAATGCGATGGGGAACCCGACAGAGTTCGTGCTCCCCATCAGTGCAAATAAAGACGTCAGCCGCAATTAATCGGAGCAAATAAACGAATCGATGTTACCGCCTCCCCGAGGTACGATAACTCGGATCGAGGGATGCAAACATCAAGTAATGAACCGAGGCGTGACGGAAGGATAACCGCAAATGCTGGACGTAATGATTACAGGAACATCACCATCTTATTGTGTGTTCACGTAATGCAGGACAAGCAGAGTGTGCAGCGCGGCATATGGAAGTGAATGCGGTTATGGCAAGCCAAGATACCAGCCATGGTATGATCAGAGGTGACCGGAGCATGAAAGACCACCCCGAATAATGCCGAGTCCAGATCGTATGCACTTGTGTTGGATCCGACGTTAGGGACCAAGCATCAATGTGAAATTCTCAAAATTACTCATCGACAATGGAAGCAGATCAACATCATGTACAAAGATACCATGCATAAGCTCGGAATATCACGTAATATGCGACCACGAGGACAACTTTCCATGGGATAGTGCCGTGTGTTTTATGTGAGCCCATCGGTAAAGTCCGAGTGGACGTGTTATTCGGCAAGAGATAATCGCAGAGCGTAAAATTTAGAATTTGAGGTGGTCGATCCGAAAGTTGTTATCATGTTTACTCTGACGGCCCAAGACCGCCAAATTCATGAGCAACGTCATATAGGTTATCTAAAGATGAAGTTACCCGACCACAAGGGGTGATAACGATTGAGGGGATTACAAGAAGTCAATGGAGTGTGCTTCGGGTCAAATTTGGCCGAGTCATTGGTTATAGCAAGAGAAAAGAAAAGGATTCAGAGGTAGCAACCTCGCTCAACAAGCTTACATGCCGGACCGCCAACCCTCATGGCGGTGTTTCTTTTCACCACCAAAGAGACGAAGAAATTTCAGATTGATGAGCAATTCCCAGGAGCCTTGTTACTATTGGTGCAGGCCTTGACGCTAAATAGGAAGGCGAGCTCACCAACTTCCTCCGTGAGAATCGGGACATATTTGCATGGTCAACTCAAGATCCGCAAGGTGTGCCGAGGAGTTATCGAGCACTCTTTAAACGCCGTGCCGTGAGCAAGGCCGGTGAAGCAACCTCCGCTTCACCAAGACAGAGAAAAGTAATAGATGAAATAGCTCGGCTTCGCAGCCGGTTCATCATGGAGGTGCTATATCCGGATTGGTTATCAACCGTGCTAGTAGAAAAGAAAAAGATAACCCCAATGTAGCCATTGTGTGGCTAATATGTATCGACTACACTAACCTGAACAAGGCGTGTCCGAAAGATCCTTTTCCATTGCCTAGAATAGACCAAGTCATTGACTCGACCGGCCGTGAGTGTTATCATTTGTAGACGCCAGATTCGTTTCCACCGATACCGCTAAATCCGCCGATCAAATAAAGACTACATTTATTACCCCGCACGGGCTTATTGTTATCGCACAATGCCATTCAGCCGAAATGCGTGAGCAACGTATCAAAGGTGCATGCAAAAATGCCTACATGATCGGATAGGAAAAATGTACAGTATATGGATGACGTAGTCATCAAAACTAAGGAGAGCAAAACCTTGCTAGAAGATATACGGAAACTTTCGCGAACCCGAGAAGGTTCAATGAAACTTAATCCAGAGAAATGCACATTTGGCGTGCCGGCAGGAAAACTACTCGGTTTCCTTGTGTCCAGCCGAGGTATCGAGGCTAATCCAACGAAGATAAGAGCAATAGAAAGAATGGAATTGCCGAGATGTTTGAACGATGTACAAAAATTCATGGGCTGCCTGGCCTCGCTTAGTCGATTTGTATGTCGGCTAGGAGAAAAGGCATTGCCACTTTATCAGCTGATGAGAAAGTCGGACAAATTCAGCTGGACTCCCCAGGCGGACCTTGCATTTCATAAGTTGAAAAAGATGCTAGTTACGGCACCCATTTTAGCTTCTCCATTATCGAAAGAACCTATGCTACTCTATGTAGCGGCTACCAATCGAGTAGTTAGTACTGTGGTTGTAGTGGAACGACTTGAAGAGGGTAAGTCACCAGAGGCCAAGATATTATCTAAGTGAAGTATTATCCACTTCAAAGCGTAATTATCCGCACTATCGTAAGATGGCTTATGGAGTATATATGTCGGCAAAAATCTTAAGCATTACTTTGAAGAGCACCCCATCAAAGTAACTGTGAGGCACCCATAGCCACATATTGAACAACAAAGATGCAAGTGGTCAATAGCAAAATGGGCGATCGAGTTATCACCGTATGCTCCACAATTTGATGGAAGAGATGCAATCAAATCTCAGTCGTCAGCCGACTTTCTAAATGGGCCGAGGTGCAATATGAGCCACCATTGCCGATCCAAATTATCGACAATGCATTTTGATGGTTCCAAACTAAGGAACGGTTTGGGAGCAGGAATAGTGCTAACCTCGCCTAAAAAGATCAATTGAAATATGTATCGCAAATACATTTTGCCGCGCGTCCAACAATGTAGCTGAATATGAAGCACTAGTCCATGGATTAAAAGTGGCAAAAGAAATTGGTATACGCCAATCCTATGCTACGGTGACTCGGATCTAGTAGTACGTTAAGTATCGGCGCTTGGGACGCATTAGATGCTAATATGGCTTTATACAGATTCCATGTGCAAAAGATCGGTGGATATTTTGAAGGATGTGAATTCCACCACATACCACGAGCGTAAAATGACGCCGACACATTGTCAAAATTAGGATCAACCCGCATCAATTCCGCTGTGTATTGCCTCGAGCACCTCAGAAACCATCAATAAACCCATCAATGTAATCCGAGTCAATCTTCATCCCAAAGAAGTTCGCAGAAAATCACACGCCAATGGAGGTAGATCCGTAGAAAGATTCGGAACCCCTAAAGAGGGGGACAGGAGGTAATAACAATCATGGAGAGAGCCGAGGTATGTACGCCGCAGTAAAACATGGAGATAGAAAGGAGATCACCGTAAAGAGTAACACCGGTATGGGCGCAACCCATATTTTCTTACCTAAAAGACGCGATATTGCCGAGTAATGAGGTATTAGCTAGACAAACCATAAGAAGAGCAAAAGCCTATACAATCATAAACAATCAGTTATATAAGAGAAGCGTAACAAACATATTGCATAAGTGCGCGAGTTCCACAGAAGGTCAGGAAATCCTTCTAGACATACACCAAGGAGAATGGGCACCATGCCTCATCTCGCGCTTTAGTAGCCAAGGCATTTAGGCATGGATTTTACCGCCAACGTTAAAAGAGGCGTAAGAATTAGTTAAGAAGTGCAATGGGTGTCGAGATACGCAACTGAATACATATGCCGTCACAAAGTTAAAAACAATACCCATCACTTGGCCATTTTCAGATGGGTTTAGACATGGTGGGACCATTCAAGCAAGAGAGGAGGAATGACCCACATGTTGGTTATGGTAGACAAGTTCACCAAGTGGATTGAAGTAAAACCAATCAAAAGTGTGATGGGCACAAAGTGTGATGGGCACCTGGCGGAAATTTCTCAAGGATATCATCTTGAGATACGGCTACCCACATAGCATTATTACGGATAATGGCACAAACTTTGCGTATGAGCCTTCGCTAGATTTTGCCAAGAGAAGCACATAAGACTAGATATTGCCTGTAGCTCACCCAACATCCAATGGACAAGTGGAAAGGTCTAATGGACTGGTGCTATCAGAATAAAACCACGACTTGTTGAACCTTTGCAAAGGTCGGCAGGATGTTGGATCAAGAAATCCCAAATTGTTATGGAGCCTTCGGACTACTCCGAATAGATCAACAAAGTTATACTCCATTCTTTCCGGTGTACGGGCGAGGTCAGATTCCCGACATAATATATGACTCGCCAAGAGTTGCTCAAGACACAACCTCGTAGACAAACGAAATAGCTCGGCAAGATGTCAGACTGCTGGAAGAAGCCGAGTTGACATTGTCACGATCGGCTATTTATCAATGTAACTTACGGCGTATCACAAAGAAAGTGAATCCAAGAGTATTCAAAGAAGGAGATTTGGTCCTCCGACTAGTGCAACGCACGGCCGGCATGCACAAATTGTCACCCCCATGGGAAGGACCATTTATTGTAAGCAAAGCATTGCACAACGATGCATATTATCTGATCGATGCTCAGTCCCCTGAAGAGAACAAGGCATAAAGTCGGTGAAGAAACGGCGCCCTTGAATGTGGCTTTACTTCGCCATTTTACTCGTAGCATTACATCTCAAGGTCGAAATCAATGATGTATTTGAATCTCGGCACCCGGGCGTTGACTCGGGGACTGCCGTAGGATATATATTTATTTCATATCATGTATTCAAACCTCGGCACCCAGAGCAGTTACTCGGGGACTGCCATATGTTATGTTAATTCATGTTAGATGTTTGAACCTCGGCACCCAGAGCGGTTACTCGGGGACTGCCATATGTAATGATTATTTCGTATTATATGTTTGAACCTCGGCACCCAGAGCAATGACTCGGGGACTGCCATATGGTATATTTATTTCTTTCGCGTTACATACTTGAACATTGGCGACCGTAGCGGTGACTCGGGGACCGCCAGATGTTGTATTCCTTTCATGTTACGAATATGACCTCGGTGCCCGTGAGCAATAACTCGGGGACTATCATATGATATGTCAATTTCAGATTGACACTTAAACTTCGGCATAAAGCGGCGACTGGGACTACCGTGATACCTCAAACTTATCTGTCAATGCAATCATATCAGTTTTATACTACCTCCGAAACTTGATTTATATAAGGGATTTCGGACAATAGACAACGATCCAGCGATTGTTGTTTGCTTCCACAACGGAATAGTTAACTTATGTTCAAAACAGGGCAATAACGTGGATATTCAGCGCTAATGCCTGGATAAGATCATCAAAATAACGGCAAAGTTAAGCCCTAAAAGATCAAGAAGTTACAGGCCAGCAAGGCAAGAATTCGGATGAGCATCCACTTAACCAAGAGTCTCAACAATACATAGCAAAAGAAATTCAAATCATACAACGAGCTGACAAATTTTTCGTCTACATTATACGCCCGGCATACCAGGGATCGCAAATAACTTAGGCGTTGTTCGTTGGAGGGGCAGCTACTTGCTCAAAAAGGGCACTCAGTAGGAGGAACTGACCGAGGTCGCCTCCTCCGACCAGTGCAACTTCGGCGGTATCCGGGTTGTTCAGAGGCGTCGACGTGCGGTAGAATGCCGGTGCCTTTGGAGGAGGACGCGATCACCGTTGCTATCCGAGCTTGAGCCGGAGCTATCGGATGTGGCGAATCATCTTCACCTTCCCGTGCTCACCGAATCATCACCGAAGCACCCTCACCGCGACCTCTTGATCCGGATCCCGAGAAAACTCGGCCCTTCATTCCAAGTGTGCACGGCATACTCGACGAAATGGAAAGCCCGAGCTTGCGAAGAGCAACAAAGGTGGGATCTTCAACCCAGCCGGGAGCCGTCGCAAATTCCTCGTAATGTCAAGAGAGATGTCTTCATACCATGACATGATTACAGTAAGGGCCATGTCGACACCGGCACGCCCAGCAGATTCTCTCCAAAGACTCAGCTGCCTCTCAGATGCCATCAGCCTTGTCACCAATAACTTGATTTCGTTGATATCAGGAGTCCCCGAGGTATTCGCCGAGTACATGGTAAGCTCGGATAGCGGCTGCACCAAGTCCCGCCCATAATTTTCATCGGACCAACCGCAAAGACCAACAAAGAACCAAGAAATCCTCCATCGAATATTCGAAGTCAACAGCAACCGGTTCACCTCGGCGTGCGCGAGCTGCAAGAACAGCTTTAGAACTCACGGGTTTGGCCTCGGGGAAGTGATCTGCGCAAAACATGGACATGTCAAAGGGTAGCAGGAACGACAAAGAAAAATAATAGTTCGGCCATGCCAAATAACTTACGATGAATGTAGCTCATCATTATCTGAAGGTCTTTGGCCCAATCAGCTTTACTCTTCTCGAAACGAGCAATTTCCTCGCTCAAACCGCGGGTTTTAAGTTCGGCAGCTTCGAGGAGTTCTTTGTTCTTCTGCAGATCCAGTTTTAGGCGATTCTTTTCCTCGGAAAATTCTTGGTCGACCTTTTCTAGCTCGGACTTCCGAGAGCTTGATGGTATTCACCTCGGATCGCAGGCGAGCTATCTCATCATCTTGTTCTTGTAATTGCGCCGAATGAACTGCGTTTTGTTCTAAAAAATGCAGCATCACGTCAGGCATGGGCACGCAATCTTGTTGCGACACTGCAAAGTCTTGCAACTCGGCTTTACCACAGCCAAACGCAATAAGGAAACTTAGCATAGATATTAAAAGGAGAAGGAGTAAAATAGAAAGGAAACTAACCTTCCAAGTTCTTGATCTTCTTTTCAAGGCGGATATTGAGGTTATTGATATTACCTATTCAACAAGAAGTAAGCCGGCATTCCACGGACGAATACATGAGAAAGTTGGGAATAAGGAAAACGAACTATCGACTTACCGGCCTTCTTTGCCACAGGCAGAACTTTCTCGTACTTCTCTTCCAATTATGTGCGAAAAAAGCAACCTCTAGAACTCGGCGGTCCGTCGGTCATGTGCAACCTGAGTAATGAGGCAAAATGATAAAACAACGAGTAAAAGCTACATTAGATCCGAATCAAGCAAGAGTTAACTCGGATCTAGGTGGCTGGATATTCAAAGCTAAACTAGATCCGAATCAAGCAAAGCTTAATTCGGCTCTAGGTGGCTGGATATTCAAAGCTATACCATATCCGAGTCAAGAAGGACTTAACTCAGATCTAGGTGGCTGGATATTTAAAGCTAAAACCAGATACGAGTCAAGCAAGAGTTAACTCGGATCTAGGTGGCTGGATATTCAAAGCTAAATTAGATCCGAATCAAGCAAAGCTTAATTCGGCTCTAGGTGGATGGATATTCAAAGCTATACCATATCCGAGTCAAGAAGGACTTAACTCAGATCTAGGTAGCTGGATATTCAAAGCTAAAACCAGATCCGAGTCAAGCAAGAGTTAACTCGGATCTAGGTGGCTGGATATTCAAAGCTAAACTAGATCCGAATCAAGCAAAGCTTAATTCGGCTCTAGATGGCTGGTTATTCAAAGCTATGCCATATCCGAGTCAAGAAGGACTTGACTCAGATCTAGGTGGCTGGATATTCAAAGCTAAACCAGATCCGAGTCAAGCAAGAGTTAACTCGGATCTAGATGGCTGGATATTCAAAGCTAAATTAGATCCAAATCAAACGAAGCTTAATTCAGATCTAGGTCGCCGGATATTCAAAGCTAAAATTAGATCCGAGTCAAGCAAGACTTAACTCGGCTCTAGGTGGCTGGATATTCAAAGCTAAACCAAGTCCGAATAAACTCCGAACTAGATGGCCGGACTAACGAACCCTAGAAATAAATTTAAGTCAAACTTCCAAGCATACAACAAGTTATTTCCTTGCAAGTTTCGGGGACTAGAGAATATGATAACATCTGGAGAATAATTTAAGACTCGAGATAAAACAATTTGCGCGTTCATCTTTTTGTTATCAATGATAAACTGGGAATCATGGTCAAAACGGCCGCTGATGTCAGAAAGCTGGAAAGGTTGGTTGGCTGGATTACCCTCAAACTGATCAAGTGAGATTCCGCTTATTGGCATACTCAACCAGCGCCCAAGGCTGTTCGCTAGTCAGTCCAGTTAAAACTTTACCCGGCGGGAGGTCCGACCACGCAATGCGGGGCTCTTATGAAGAGCAAGTCCGGTGGCCGAGGTAACAGGGACTTTGGCAGGTGCAGCTCCCTTACGCAGCACGTCAGCAATACTCGGCTGAGAAGAGCCGGCAATACCTTTCTGAGAAGAAGTCTTGACGGCAATAGCTCTTTTCTCTTTAGAAGAGGCATCAGCAGGAAGTTGCACCTCCGAAGTGGGGACGGAGTCCTTAGGAGCAGCGGAGGATAAGGTCGCCGAGGGCGCCGGGGCAACGACCTTTTCGGCCGAGGTCGGGATGACCGTAGAAACTCCCGGAGTAGATGAAGGCTCAGTAGTAGCGCTGGGGCCCATAGAAGGGACAGCGGGCTCAACGAAAACTTCGGAGGGCTGGATCGGATCCAGGTCAATGGAAGAAGTCTCAGGGGCATCGCGACGAACAGGCGACGTATTCGGAGCGGGGGGAGAAGCAGGACGAATAGGACTAGGAATTCTGGTGTCATCAGCGGGAGGAGGAGATGGCGGCCGAATCGGACAGCTAGTCATACTAGGACCGCCGAGTTTAAAAGACAGAGGAGCGCTGCAAAAATAAGAAAGAAGATTCGTCAGTATGGAAAGAGAGAAACAAGAAATATAGGCAAAAGAACTTACCCAGCAACCCCGGGCATAGTCTTGCGCCTGGGAGGATTCGGAGCGGATTTCTTTATTCGCTTCTTAGGAACCGCCTCCGAGGCACTAGCAGGAGCCCCGCGCTTCCCCGAGGTAACGGGAGGCCGGGAAGCAATAGGTTCAAGGCCATGAACCCGACCGGCGGATTAGCTGGGAAAGTAGAAGCCGAAATGCATAAGAAATAGGCATGGCGGCAACTACCTCAAGAATTTGGACCTCGTCCGAATCACCTTCCTCCTCTTGCGCTGAAGTTTTTGCCGAGCTCGAGCGAGCAGGATCCGACTTAGGGACGAACTCCTGAGTCCGGCTCCAAGATCCGGTACTCACTGCTCGGGCCAAGGGAGCTGCAGAACTTCGGCGTCCTCGTTCTTCTGCTCTGCGAACCTCTGCAAGACAAGGAGAAATAAAATCATGTAAACCAGTCTCTAAAAATTGGGGAAAAATAGAGTAATGGAGATTAGGCTTACCTCGGGAGGCGGACGGTCGCGGGTGAATGGTTTTAACCCCCAAGACCAATCCTCAGGCATCTCAGTCTTGAAGATAGCTCGGACGCGCTTATGAATAAGGTAATTATCCAACTCCACGGTCGAGACTCGGTTAGGGTCAAGAGGACCACTCATGTAGCATAGCTTGTGGGTCCGCTTTGGAAGGGCAGATCCGCTACTAATAAAAGTTGCCATCGGTCTTCGCCGACAACCCGGCCCGGATCAACTCTTTAGCCGAATCTCAAGGCCTCGGCCAAGGCGTGAGTTTTCCTCGGATTATAGAGCCGATTCACTTTGGAAGGTGGGCCAATTGAGAATGGAGGAGCCGAATCTTGTCTTCCGCCTCTCTTGACATAGAAGAATGACTTGTGCCACTTCTTGCACGACTCCAACCCGTGACACGGGGAACACGGATTTCCTCCGAGGTGTAATACGCCGCCCACATTGGGTAAGCAACTTCTCGGAAGGATGCGAGATTTGTCGAACAACGTTGGAGCGGATCGGAAGAACTTCACCAGACATGCATCGACGGCCACATGTCAAGTAACCCTCCGGCGGAGATGAAAGCGAAGAGAAGCTATGGCGTTCGCAGAAGGTGGTGCGGTGAAGGCGTAATCGAGGAATTCTCTAGCGAAATCACTAAGAGGAGACCGAGCAGCGAAGCGAGACATGAAAACCACATACTCGCCCTCTCTGATAACTGGAGAGGATTCGCTGCCGGGTAAACGACAGGAAACCTCGGCAGGAATCCGTCGAGTTCGGATGAGCCATTCAATCTCACGGCGCGTGACTGAAGAGCCCTGCCACGATCCACGCTCGGGCCCGGAGCCAGCGTCATCGTCCTCAACAAGAGCGCCGCTAAACGAACTAGACATGGGTGCGCCGGAGAGATCGCCGGAGGAAAAACTGGCGGAGGGGAGCTTAGAGCTACAAGGCCCCGTCGGAACTTAGCACGAAAACAATGGCGAAGAGCGGAGGAACCGTCGCCTGAGCACGAAAACGGAGCAGATCGATCTAGGGCAAGATCAGGGCAAGATGGTCAGAGAGGACTCACCGGCGGCGGAGCCACAGCCGCAGAGCGCGGGCGAGAAAGGCCGAACGACGCGGCGGAATCCTCGCCGGCGGAGGCTCTGGCGGAGCGGCAAGAGAACACGCAGGCGAAAGGAAGAAGGAGAGCGGAGGCGAGCGATAAGGGGAAAGATGAACCCTGCGGGCGCGTTTCCCCTCTTTATAGTCAAGCCATGAACAGGGGAGTGGGATCGTGGGTGTGGCGATTACCGTGTAGATCGTGGGAACAAGACGAGCACGACGGTGAGTGGAGCCACACCAACGGCCACGAAGGAAAGTTGTTACAATCCCAAGGGGAGCGGCACACGAGGCGTCGCGGCGGCGGCGCAGCAGGTACAGGGTTCACTGTAGCTTGTCAGTAAGCACTGTAGAAGGACCTAAAAACTAGAAGAGCAATGATGGGGTGACACGTAGGACGTGGCATACGAGGGAAGGAACGAGGAAACCTCGGACGAGGCCATAGCTCGGAAACAAGACTGAAGAAAGTGATGAAGCTGATATAACCCGGCCAAAGCTATTGACAGGTCCACACCAGCTTCGGGGACTAATGTCGGGGGGTTAACCTCGGGTAGGTTAGAGACGGGGAAAGACAGAGGTACTGTCCCCGTCTGGTTTCCGAGCTACGGCCTAAGTCGGCCGAATCATGGATATGTCGGCCGATGAACGGAGGCAAGAAGCCCATGTATAGGTATCAAGTGGTTACCCGGCCGAGTTAATGAGAGAATCGGGAACGAGCCGAGTAACACAAGGTAAGGCCGAGTGATACGAAGCTTGCAGGAGAAGGAGAAGCCCAGGGTCAAACTATAGCTGCAGGCTAGAAGGAATCAGAACAGGGCCAAGCACAAGAGACAAGGATGCACACAGTCGGAGGGCGTAAGGAGGTCACGGAGGTGATAGTCCCGGGCGAGGCACGCAGGAGGGGGCCACTGGAGCCTTGCCGTCATTAGAAGGGCGACAGGGAAAGGAGGCCGCCGAACTACTATTTTGGGACAAGCATATTCCACGAATATGCTTGCCTCGTCAGCCCTAAGGGCACCCAAGGCACCCCTTTATAAGGGGAGGTTTGGACCCTGAGGGGAGGATCGATTCTTTGAGCACCGTTAGGCTGGGGAGATTCACATTGTCCCCCTCTATACAGCTCAAGGAGCACTTGTAACCCATCAAGAGAGAAATAAAGTTCATCACTTTGGCAGCTTGAGTGTAAAGACAGTTGCATCTTACCTCCCCAGATCCCACTAGAATCCATTGGCCCCGTACTTTAGTCTACCCATGGCATCTGCCGTGCCACCACCACGACAGTTTCCCACTCCTCCTCCTCTTTCCAAAACTTGCTGTTTGACTTTCAAACTAGCCGTTTGACTTTTCAATTTAGGATTTGAATAAACCCTTTATTTTGGACAGCGAAGACACTTAGTACATGATGCAATCATTCCAACTTGCAATGACACATTCATGTACCCCTTCCCCTCCGGAGTGCCGGACATTCCGGAACCTTCTAGAACATTCCCGATGAAAACACCGAAATCATTCCCCAACTCCGAAAAAGAACTTTACTTATATGAATCTTATTCTCCAGACCATTCCGGATCTCCTCGTGATATCCCGGATCCCATCCGAGACTCCGAACAACATTCGGTCTCTTTCTCATCATACCATAACTACTCAAACAACGTCAATCCTTATGTGTCTCCCTACGGTTCGTGAATTATGCGGACATGATCGAGACACTTCTCGAACAATAACCAATAGAGGAATCTGAAATTCATATGGCTCCACATATTTCTACGATCACATTGCGATCGAATGAACCACTTACATACGATACCAATTTCCCTTTGTCTCACGATAGTTTACTTATCCGAGGTTATGATCGCTTCGGATCTCTGATACCTAGTTCAACCTCGCTACCGATAAGTACTCTTTTCTCGTTCTCGTGATATGTGATCCCTTGTGAGCCAGTCACATGCTTGCAAGCTAATTGGATGACATTCCACCGAGAGGGCCCAGAGTATATCTATCCGTCATATGGATGGACAAATCCCACTCTTGATCCATGTGTTTCAACCAATACTTTCCGAACACTCAATGCCACCTTTATAGCCACCCAGTTACGGTGTGGTGTTTTATGTCATCAAAGCATCCATCCGGTAAAGGTGATATGCATGATCTCATGGTCGAAGGAATTAGGTTACTATGTATCAGAAAGCATATAGCAATTGAACTATTGAAATGACTTGATCTTTATGCTACGCTTGTCTATAGGAGTATGTCCACCATATCATTCTCCTAACGATATGATCTTGTTGTTAATAACATCTCAATGTTCATGATAGGGAAACCACAATCATCTATTAACCAACAAGCTAGTATTATACAGAGGCTTTACTAGGGACTTCAAATTAAGTTTACAAATCACACAAGTATTAATGTTTCCTTGTTAATACTATTATAGCATGAATGTAAACATTTATCATAAACACAAAGATATAATAATAACTACATTTATTATTGCCTCTAGGGCATATCTCCAACAGTCTCCCACTTGCACTAGAGTCATCTAATCTAGATTACATGGTAATATACCGAACACCCATGGCAGTTTGGTGCTGGTCATGTTTTGCTCTCGGGAGAGGTTTAGTCAACGGATCCGCCACATTAAGATCTGTGTGTACTTTTCAAATCTTTATATCCCCATCTTGGATATGTTCTCGAATAGCGTTAAAACGTAGCTTGATATGCTTCAGCTTCTTGTGTGACCTTGGTTCTTGTGCATTGTCTATGGCGCCCATGTTATCACAGTAGATAAACATTGGGTCCAGCGCACTAGGAACCACACTCAGCTCTGTAATGAACTCTTTCATCCATATCGCTTCTTGTGAAGCGTCCGAAGCAGCCATGTATTCCGATTCAGTTAAAGATCTCGCCACAACGCTTTGCTTTGCACTCCTCCAGCTAACTGCTGCACCATTCAAAATAAATACGTATCCAGATTGTGATTTAGAATCATCCGGATCGGTGTTCCAACTAGCATCGGTGTAACCATTAACAACGAGCTGTTCATCACCTCCATAAGAAAGAACCATATCCTTAGTTCTTCTCAAGTACTTAAGGATGTTTTTGATCATGTCCAATGATCCACTCGATCACTTTGATATCTGCTAGTTAAACTAACAACATATGCAATGTCGGGTCTAGTACATAGCATGGCATACATTAGAGATCCTATGGTCGAGGCATAGGAAGTCTTACTCATCCTTTCTCTATCTTCGCCGATGTCGGACTTTGAGTTTTACTCAAGGTCGATTGCAACATGGGCAAGAACCCTTTCTTGCTTTCTTCCGTTCCAAACCTCTTTAGAACTTTGTCCAAATATGTACTTTGTGACAATGATATTTGGCGTTTCGATCTATCTCTATAAATCTTTATGCCTAACATGTAAGCTGCTTCGCCAAGATCCTTCATTGAAAAACTATTATTCAAATATTCCTTGACACTATTAAGAAGGTATACATCATTCCCAATCAACAATATGTCATCTACATATAGTATTAAGAATGCTACAGAGCTCCCACTCACTTTCTTGTAAATACAAGCTTCTCCATAAGTTTGTATAAAACCAAAACTTTTGATCACCTTATCAAAACGTTGATTCCAACTTCGGGATGCTTGATTCAATCCATAGATGGACTGTTGAAGTTTGAATACCTTGTTAGCATCTTTAGGATCGACAAAACCTTTGGGTTGCATCATATACAACTCTTCATCAATGTCTCCATTGAGGAATGCTGTTTTGACATCCATCTGCCATATCTCATAATCATAATATGCAGCGATTGCTAACATAATCCTCACAGACTTTAGCTTCGCTACTGGTGAGAAAGTCTCATCGTAGTCAACTCCTTGAATTTTTCGAAACCCTTTTGCGACAAGTCGAGCTTTATAGACAGTAACATTACCATCAACATATGTTTTCTTCTTAAAAATCCATTTGTTGTCGACAGCCTTCCGGCCATCCGGTAAGTCCACCAAAGTCCATACTTGGTTTTCGTACATGGATCCAATCTCGGATTTCATGGCTTCTTGCCATTTATTGGAATCTGGGCTCATCATCGCTTCCTCATATGTCTCGGGGTCATCGGTGTTGTCCACCAACATGACACTCATAACGGGATCATACCAATCTGGAGTGGTACGAGTTTTCGTTGACCTGCAAGGCTCTGTAGCAACTTCAACCGAAGTTTCATGATCATCATCATTAGCTTCCTCTCTAATTGGTGCAGGCACCACAGGAACTTCTTCCGGTGCTACGCTACTTGCAATTTCGAGAGAAGGTTCGACAACCTCGTCGAGTTCTACTTTCCTTCCAGTCACTTCTTTCGAGAGAAATTCCTTCTCTAGAAAGGATCCATTCTTGGCAACGAATATTTTGCCTTCGGATCTATGATAGAAGGTATACCCAATAGTTTCCTTCGGGTATCCTATGAAGACGCATTTTTCCGCTTTGGGTTCAAGCTTGTCCGGCTGTAACTTCTTTACATAGGCTTCGCATCCCCAAACTTTAAGGAACGACAATCTAGGTTTCTTCCCAAACCATAATTTATACGGTGTCGTTTGAACGGATTTAGAGGGTGCCCTATTTAAAGTGAATGCGGCTGTTTCTAATGCATAAACCCAAAAATATAGCGGTAAATCTGTAAGTGACATCATAGAACGAACCATATCTAAGAGAGTTCGATTACGACGTTCGGACACACCATTACGCTGTGGTGTTCCCGGCGGTGTCAACTGTGAAAGTATTCCGCATTTCTTCAAATGCTCGCCAAACTCGTAACTTAGATATTCACCTCCACGATCGTAACGAAATTTAATCTTCTTGTTACGTTGATTCTCTACCTCACTTTGAAATTCCTTAAACTTCTCGAAAGTTTCGGACTTATGTTTCATGAAATAGATATACCCATATCTACTCAAGTCATCCGTGAAGGTAAGAACATAACGATAACCACACATGATGCTACACTCATTGGACCACATACATCGGTATGTATGATTTCCAATAAGTCCATAGCTCGCTCCATCATACCGTAAAATGGAGTCTTAGTCATTTTACCCATCGACATGCTTCGCATCTATCAAGTGATTCAAATCAAGTGATTCAAGAAGTCCATCGAATGGAGTTTCTTCATATGCTTCACTCCAATGTGACCAAGACGACATTGCCACATATAGGTCGAATTATCGCTGATTTCAAACGCTTAGCCTCAATGTTGTTGATATGTGTATTTCCACCATCGAGATTCAATAAGAATAGACCATCTATCAAAGGTGCATGTGCATAGAACATATTACTCATATAAATCGAACAACCATTATTCTCGGACTTAAACAAGTAACCGCCTCGCAATAAACAAGATCCCGATATAATGTTCATGCTCAACGCAGCACCAAATAACAATTATTTAAGTATAAAACTAATCCCGATGGTAGATGAAGGGGTAGCGTGCGATCGCGATCACATCAACCTTTGATCCGCTTTCCCACGCATCGTCACCTCGCTCTTCGCTAGCTTCCGCTTATTCTGCAAAGACTGCTTCGAGTTACAAATATGAGCAACCGAACCAAGATTAAATACCTGCACTACTACGAGTACTAGTGAGATACACATCAATAACATGTATATCAGTAATACCTTTCTTCTTGATGTTGCCGTTCTTCAAATCCGCCAAGTACTTTGGGCAATTCCGCTTCCAGTGACCTTCTCCCTTGTAGTAAAAGCACTCAGTATCAGGCTTAGGTCCAGCCTTGGTCTTCTTCGTCGGCGTGGCAACTTTCTTACCACCCTTCTTGAAGTGTCCCTTCTGCTTAGACTTGCCTTTATTGAATTTGGTGGTCTTATTAACCAACAACACTTGGTTCTCTTTCTTGATCTCCACTTCTGCAGACTTCAACATGGCAAAGAGTTCTGGCAACGTCTTGTTCATGTTCTGCATGTTGTAGTTCATCACAAAGTTCTTGTAACTTGGTGGTAGTGATTGGAGGACACGGTAAATCCCCAAAGCATTAGGAATCACAATACCCAAGCTTTGAAGTTTGTTTGCGTGCCCAGACATCTTAAGCACATGCTCACTGATGGAGCTGCCCTCTTCCATCTTGCAGTTAAAGAACTTTTCAGAAGCCTCATAGCTTTCAATTGCCGCATGAGTCTCAAAGATCAATTTGAGATCCTCGACAATATCATATGGGTCTGAATTCTCAAACCTTTCTCAAGCTCGATTCTAAACCATACAAGATAGCACATGAATCGGAGTAATCGAGTCTTCCGAGTGAGGTAAACGTTATTTACTTCATCGGGAGCATCAATTGCAGTGGGTCACCCGGTGCATCCAAAGACATAGGTCAAATTACCACCGTGAGGACAACCCTCAAATTGCGGAACCAATCCAGAAGTTACTTCCATTGTTTTTCAACTTTTCTTTCTCTAGGAACGCATTAAAATTGATGGTAGGGCTGCCATTGATCTACAACATATTTGCAATAGTTTAGACTAAGTTTATGACAAATTGAGTTCAAATTAATAATAAAATTAATCTAGGTGAACTCCCACTCAAAACAATATCCCTCACATTGTTTTAGTGATCACACGAACCAAATCCACCACATCAACACCGATCATCACGAGAGTTGATATAGTTTCAATGGCGAACAATCGACATGTTCATCATATCTACTATATGATTCATGCTTTACCTTTCGGTGATCCGTGTTCCGAGACCATGTCTGTACATGCTAGGCTCGTCAAGATCAAACCTTAGTTTCGCATGAGCAAATATGGCTTGCTCACGTTGTATACACTGCGTAATCTAACACACCCGATCATCACGTGGTGCTTCGAAACAATAAGCTTTAGCAACGGTGCTAACTAAGGGTGAACACTTTATGACTTGAAATTCATGTGCATGAGGGATCATCTTATAATGCTACCGTCTGCCTACTAAGCAATACAAGATGCATAAAGGATTAACATCACATGCAATTCATAATATGAGATATGATATGGCCTTTCTTCTTTGTGCTTCCGATCTCCATCTTCTAGCACGAACATGATCTCCATCATCACCGCATTGCATCAAGGTCAATGACGCTTCTCCATGGTTGTCGCCCACCGGCTTCAACTATTACAACTACTTTGAATAGACACGCGGTCTTAACATAAATTAAAGACAACCATATGGCTCTCCCGGTTGCCAACTTACAATAAGGAACATTGCATACATCAAATATAATCACAATCATGGCCATATCACATCATCGACACCCCCGCAAAACAAAGTTAGACGCCTCTACTTTCTTTGCATGTTTTACGTGGTTTGGGGCTTTCAATAAGTGTCGTTCTAACTTACGAACAAGAACCACAACATTGATACTAGTATTGTTAATCACCGTTGTAAATTGGATCTTAACTATGCTAGGAGAAACAGCACCATAAAGCCACTTATGCAATACAAGTTGCATGTCAAGCGTGGAGCAAGTCTCATGAACGATGTCATGTAAGGTTAGCCCGGACGCTTCATCCCAACATACCGCAAGATGCAAAGTACACAAGAAGCAATCGACAATAAAAGCATCAACGCCCACAATGACCATTGTGTTCTACTCGTGCAATGATCTACATATAGACACGGCTCGATACCACCGTAGGGTTTCGTAGAATGGAAAACAAAATTTTCTACCACATACAAACAAACAAGCCAAGATCTATCTACTAGATTGTAGCAACGAGTCGATGGAATAACTCACCTCGAAGATTCCAAAGTGTTTAACGAGAGCGGATTCTCGTGGGTGATGTAGTCGATTCTTCCCGATCTCAAGATCGCGAGACGATCCTTCCCAAGGCTGCTCCAGCGCCTCAGCAATCGGTCACACGTTCGGTGACGAAGACCTTCCTCTCCTTGTTCCAAAGCAATGGAGGTTGTAGCACTCTCCTGCAAAGACAACGGCGTGGTACCGGAAGTAGAGGGGAGATCTCGCAGGGCTTCGCCTTAAGCCGGAGCGAGTATGGTGGAGTATGAGCGAGTCCTCGGTGTTCTAGGGTTTAGAGACACCAAGGAGGGGACAAGCCGGCAGCTAGGGTTTAGCTAGGTGGTGGAGAGTTGGTGCCCTAGGGGCCGGCGGCGGCTTGGAGGCGGCGGCGGCTTGGGGCTAGGGTTTTGGAGGAGAGGATCTTGTGTGTGCTAGGAGGGAGCCCTGCCCCTCCTTATATAGGTGGAGGGGCCGGCCAAGGGAGGAGGAGTCCTCCCAACTCGGCTTGGTGGCCACGGTTGGAGGAGGGATTCCCTCCCCAACTCGGTTTCCCACTCCTCCTCTTTCCAAAACTTGTCGTTTGACTTTCAAACTAGTCGTTTGACTTTTCAATTTAGGATTTGAATAAACCCTTTATTTTGGACAGCGAAGACACTTAGTACATGATGCAATCATTCCAACTTGCAATGACACATTCATGTACCCCTTCCCCTCCGGAGTGCCGGACATTCCGGAACCTTCTAGAACATTCCCGATGAAAACACCGAAATCATTCCCCAACTCCGAAAAAGAACTTTACTTATATGAATCTTATTCTCCAGACCATTCCGGATCTCCTCGTGATATCCCGGATCCCATCCGAGACTCCGAACAACATTCGGTCTCTTTCTCATCATACCATAACTACTCAAACAACGTCGAATCCTTAAGTGTGTCTCCCTACGGTTCGTGAATTATGCGGACATGATCGAGACACTTCTCCGAACAATAACCAATAGAGGAATCTGGAAATTCATATGGCTCCCACATATTTCTACGATCACATTGCGATCGAATGAACCACTTACATACGATACCAATTTCCCTTTGTCTCATGATAGTTTACTTATCCGAGGTTATGATCGTCGGTATCTCTGCATACCTAGTTCAACCTCGTTACCGATAAGTACTCTTTTCTCGTTCCCGTGATATGTGATCCCTTGTGAGCCAGTCACATGCTTGCAAGCTAATTGGATGACATTCCACCGAGAGGTCCCAGAGTATATCTATCCGTCATATGGATGGACAAATCCCACTCTTGATCCATGTGTTTCAACCAATACTTTCCGAACACTCAATGCCACCTTTATAGCCACCCGATACGGTGTGGTGTTTTATGTCATCAAAGCATCCATCCGAAAGGTGATATGCATGATCTCATGGTCGAAGGAATTAGGTTACTATGTATCAGAAAGCATATAGCAATTGAACTATTGAAATGACTTGATCTTTATGCTACGCTTGTCTATAGGAGTATGTCCACCATATCATTCTCCTAACGATATGATCTTGTTGTTAATAACATCTCAATGTTCATGATAGGGAAACCACAATCATCTATTAACCAACAAGCTAGTATTATACAGAGGCTTTACTAGGGACTTCAAATTAAGTTTACAAATCACACAAGTATTAATGTTTCCTTGTTAATACTATTATAGCATGAATGTAAACATTTATCATAAACACAAAGATATAATAATAACTACATTTATTATTGCCTCTAGGGCATATCTCCAACACCGGCATCTCCGAGAAACTGGTCATAGAGGCACTCCCTAATATGTGAAATTAGTTAGCTCCGAGGCGTATTGATCTAGTTAGAGAAGTTACAAGCTGCAAGATGGTTTTCGAGAGCAGGACACGACCAGTTTCAGGAGATGCCGCCGATCCCAGTCCTCCCAAGATCTCCAAGAAATCGGTCATAGAGGCACTCCTAATATGTGATCAGCGTTTGGAGATAAGATCTTAATGGTAAGTACGAATCGGGACAACTTCTTCATAGTCCCGGTCCAGCCACAAAACGGACTAACACTCAAGACATTTATTAATATTAAAAGCGAGACTACAAACCGGGACTAAAGGCCACAAACCGCGAAGATATCCTTGGTCAAGCCACAAACCGCGAAAGACATGAACTAGAGTTACATAATATGAGCATGAACTTCTTGGCATATGTCCTTCCTTATGATCGCTTCAGACGTAACCATGGAGCATCTTCTTTACTTAACGAAATGCTTGGGTCCACCGTGAAGGGCGAATTTCATCAAACTTATTATAATCTTCCGACATGTCTGTCTTGTCCTCGATTCCACGATGTTTATTTTCCTGAAAGAACTATGTGACGCTTTGGCTCATCATATGATGTATTCGTTTGCATATTTTTTCTTTTTTCACCGGAGGACATGTCCTTCACATAGAAAACCTGAGACACATCATTGGCTAGGACGAATGGTTCATCTATATAACCAAGATTGTTGAGATCCACTTTTGTCATTCCGCATAACCTGGTCTATCTTTACCCCTTCCCCATTTAGGTTGACCCATTTGCAGCGAAACAAAGGGACCTTAAAAGTGACTCCATAGTCTAGTTCCCATATCTCCTCTATGTAATCATAATATGTGTCCTTTTGTCCATTCTCGTCTATTGCATCAAAGCGGACACCACTATTTTGGTTGGTGCTCTTTTTATCTTGGGCGATCGTGTAGAATGTATTCCCATTTATTTTTATTTCGCACTTGGAAATTCAATACAAGAGAAGATGGTGACGCTGACCAACAAGTATAGGTGATCTCCAACAGTGGTGTCATTCAAGAGATGTGTCCGCATCCAACCACCGAAAGACTTCATGTGTTCATCTCAGAATCCATGTTTCGGGCTTCCCGGTTTTTGAGCGCATAATATTCTTGTGTTCCTCGATATCTGAGTGACAAGGTGGAATTATGTAGAAATGTGTAGTGTGCTTTAGTGAAAGAATCCCGTCCCTACATATCATTGCTTTCTTTCCAAAGTGCCTTTTCCACTTAGTCTTCCCTCATGCCGCAGTCGAAACACCAATCGGCTTAAGGTCGAATAAAGTCAACACAAAACTCAATGACCTCCTTTGTTCCATATCCCTTGAGATGCTTCCTTCAGTCTAGCACGGTTATGAACATATTTCTTTAAGACTCCCATGAACCTCTCAAAGGGGAACATATTGTGTGCGAAATACCGACCGAGAATGGCAATCTCTTCCACTAGATGAACCAGAGATGCGTCATAATATTGAAGAAGGATGGTGGGAACACCAATTCAAAACTAACAAGACATTGTACCACATCCTTATGTAACCTTGGTAATATCCGGATTGATTACCTTCCGAGATATTGCATTGAGGAATGAACACAGCTTCACAATGGGTACTCGAACATTTTCGGTAGAAGCCCCTCAATGCAATCGGAAGCATCACGTCATAATCACGTGATGTCATGAGACTTCAGGTTTTGGAACTTTTCTCGCCATATTTATTATCCCTTTATATTAGATGAGAAGCCCGACGGCACCTTGATACCGTAAGGACTTCAAAAAGATTTCCTTCTACCTTTGGTAAGAGCATAGCTGGCACGACTTAAGTGACGCCCTTTATCCGTCTTGTTATGTGTATGCATGTTCTTTGGGTCTTTCATAATTTGTTGGTCCTCCCGTGCTTCAGGTGTATCTTTTGTCTTCCCATACACGCCTAGGAATCCTAGCAGGTTCACGCAGAGATTCTTCGTCACGTGCATCACATCGATTGAAGAGCGGACACGCATGACTTTCCAAAATATAGATTTCTTCTTCCACATGGGTGCGTGTCCTGTAGCGACGTTGTTCGGAACTGATTGACCGCCGGGACCCTTTCCAAAGATTACTTCTATGTCATTGACCATACCAAATACATCATCACCAGCAGGGAGTTCAGGCTTCTTCCGGTGATCTGCCTCACCTTTGAAATGCTTGCCTTTCTTTCTTACGGGATGATTGTTCGGAAGAAATCATCGATTCGCCAGGTACACAACCTTCTTGCATTTATGCAAATATGTACCTTCGGTCTTATCTAAACAATGGGTGCATGCCTTATATCCCTTGTTTGTCTGTCCTGAAAGGTTACTAAGAGTAGGCCAATCATTGATGGTTACGAATAACAACCCTCGTAGATCAAATGGCTCCTGTTTGTTCTCATCCCACGCACGTACACCTGGTTTGCCCCACAACTATAAGAGTTCTTCAACTAATGGCCTAAGGTACACATCAATGTCGTTGCCCGGTTGCTTCGGGCCTTGGATGAGCACTGGCATCATAATGAACTTACGCTTCATGCACAACCAAGGAGGCAGGTTGTAGATACATAGAGTCATGGGCCGTGTGTGATCGCAGCTCCCCAAAAGGATTCATGCCATCCGTACTTAGACCAAACCATAAGTTCCTGCGTCACCGCAAAGTCCGGAAGTCTCTCTTGATTTTTCTCCACGGTGACCCATCAATGTGGTGTCTCAACTTCCGTCTTTCTTACGGTCTTCTTTGTGCCATCGCAACAACCCGGCATGCTCTTTGTTTCGAACATGCGTTTCAACCTTGGTATTATAGGAGCATACCACATAACCTTAGCAGAACCCTCTTCCTGAGGGGCTCTCCTCAACATCACCAGGCCATCTCGTCGATCTTATACCGCAACACATTGCATACCGGCATTTATCTAAATTCTCATACTCCTTACATGTAGAGGATGCGATCATTAATGCATGCATGTATCTTTGCACATCTAATCCCGAGGACAGAGAGTCTTCTTTGCTTCAGAGGTACTCTCGGGAAGTTCGTTATGTTTTGGAAACTTGACTTCATTATTTTCAAAGATCTTTTCAAATGAGGAGTTAGACCACACTCGCCTTCCATCGCAACAATTCCAAAGGTGGTACCGAGCTTTGTGCCGCCATCTTTACAATTTGGGTACAACAATTTCTTGTGATCTTCTAACATGCCCTCTAACTTCAACTTCTCATTTCATTTCACAGTCTCGCTTTGCATCGAAATGACTCTACCAAGTTCATCACCGCTCATCCGATGCCCGTTCTCCACCTCTTTCCTCTCCATTGTCTTCCATTGCGGTATCAGATTCAGAAACATATGATGATAGTTGTTATCATCATCTTCTTCTTCACCATCTTCCATCATAACCCCTCTTTCCCGTGCTTGTTCCAGCAATTATAGTTGGGCATGAAACCTTTCATAATCAGGTGGCATGAATGATTTTCGAGGAAGCGTACCTTGTTGTTCCGACATTGAACACATGGACAACGATAAATCCATTCTCTTTGTTTGTCGTAGCCACATCGATAAATTTATCCACGCCTTTGATATACCTGCCACGCGCGGTCACCGACATCCATTCCCGACCGTTCATCTGCATCATATAAGTAAGTTTATCAAAAAACAGGACATCATAATTAGTGAAATAACCAATTCACACCGACACATGAATTGTATCAATGACCTAGAAAAGATAAGATTGCTAACCTCGATCGAGGGAAATAAAGAGGAGAAAGCTCAAGTGCGTCTCGGACACCTTCTATATTTTTGTTCTATGAGAAATTCAACGGGATTTTTCACTCAAACATTTCATCAAACACCTTCAATGCATGCATAGAAGAGAAAAAACTAGCACACCCTCACACCTTCCACCATTCGAAAAACAGAGTGGAGGCGTATAAGGGGCGTTGTATTTATAGAAGGCGGAGAATCGTCCGGTTGAGCCACCAACCGACTAAAGGTGTACACGCCACGTGGCTGTGGCCAAACCTTTAGTCCCGGTTGATTGCTCCAACCGGGACGTATTCCCCCTTATCAACCGGGACGCATGCCCCCTGGCCCCGTGCCCGCCCCAACCGGGACGCGTGCCAGCATTAGTCCCGGTTGGTGGCGCAACCGGAACTAATGCTCCGAGGGGGCGCGAATGGATGGCATGTTTTCTACTAGTGTTCGTCTTCCGCAATCACATGAGTATATATATATGGTGAGTATACGTCTAAAAGGACCATACGTACTTCGAGTGGATTTTCGTACGGTCCTCTAAACAATCGGTACCGAGTTTTTGTTTGTCAAAGTTTGAAAGAAGGCTAAGGGGACCGAAGCAAAAGTGATCACGCTAATAAAGTAGCGTCTCTGTTCTGCCGTCAGTACAATGCAATCCTAAAAAAAATGGATGAGATGCAAAAAAGAATTTCTAAGAAAAAGAAAAAAGTCTCTATATTTATGCAAAAGGCCTTGCCTCAATGAGACTTTCGGCTCCCAGTGGAGAAGAGATCTCACCTTTGAGATGTCAGGTTTTCTCATGTGTGGATCATCGGCGGTGTTCGGCTTAAATTCAACAGTGCTCACTTGGGTCAAAAGGCATAGTGTGTGTATCATTTTGTAACATAAAACCACTTATGAAATGAATGAAACCGTATTGTGAATTGTGACCGTGACTAGAGGTCATTGCAGACCCAACTACTTTGTAGTTCCTCCTAATTATTGAACTGGCCATAGTAATTCGCATGTACCCCATGCTTTCACTCGATTTTTTTCATACGACTCCCATCAAAACTGGGTTCCATTATCACAAAGATAACAGAAAAGGTGTATTTTGAACCAACTAAAAAGCAAGAACTAAAAAGGAAAGGGGAAAGAGCAACTACAAAGTCTAAAGACAATAATCGTCACAAACCATGGATTTTAAGACAAGTTCTGAGTAACAACACCACACTATCTAACAACAGAAGATAAAGACTGAATCCACAGGAACCCATCTTCCACGAAAGCGTTATTCAATCACCAGTGATGTCCACATGCTCATCTTC
Source organism: Avena longiglumis (assembly GCA_030063025.1). NCBI lineage: Eukaryota > Viridiplantae > Streptophyta > Magnoliopsida > Poales > Poaceae > Avena > Avena longiglumis. The sequence goes on along the minus strand of CP125975.1, from coordinate 485,785,532 downwards.
ATCTCCATTCCTGACTCCCATAGTCGAAGCTCGCCTCGCCATCTCATGCACCTGAGTGACCATATGTTGAAGACGGCAAGCTCCCTCAACCATCAATCCCCTGTCATGCTCATTCTAGAGGCCTGCCCAGTAGTGCGGGAAAGCACACATGTAACAAATTAATCTCAGAGGGGAAGAAATTAACTTGCCTTAAAAAGAATATTGATTCCTAGTTTTCCACAAAGCCCAACACAGAGCAGTAACACAAACAATGTAGAAATTAAATCCAAAGGGAATGAATTTCACAATCCACCAGAAGTACCGAGTAAATCAAGAAGGTCTATTCTGGGCACCAATAGTATTAGACATTGTACTCCACATATAAACAACAGTAGGACACGTGAAGAACAAGTGGTTAATAGTTTCGTCCAAAGGACAAAAATGACAAACATAGCTTCCTACCCATTTTCCTTTTTTTCATGTTATCCTTAGTAGAAATTCCATTATGACAACTAAGCCAAAGCCAAATTTTGATTTTATGAGGTAGCTTAGCTTTCCATAGATGTCTAAAGGATCTATCAGGTCCCACATCAGCAAGTTTGTTATACAAAGAAGATCCTAGACTTAGTGTATTTCCATTTAGGTTTATCCTTATCATCATTTAAGCTTACAAAGGCTAACATGTTAATTATATCTTTCCATTGAGAAGTTAACCTAGGTGAGAGATACCTCCTAAAGGTGAAAAAATAGCCCAAATCTAACATCTCCCTAACAATACCAGCATGTTGATTGCATAATTCATATAGTTCTAGAATTTTCTTACATAGGGAGAAATTCACAATCCATTGATAATGCCAGAAGTAAGTTTCTCTTCCTCCTCCTAGTTCCATTTTCCTACCGGTTAGATATATTTGTTTGAGTTTCAGCAAGTCTTTCCATGCAGCAGAATAACTTTGTTTCACTTTAATCCTCCAGATACCATGAGATATACCATATTTTACAGTTATAATCCTCTGCTAGAGTCCATCCTTAGATTCCAACTTCCATCACCACTTGCATATGAGACAAATATAAAACAGTTTCAAATTTTTATGCCCAATCCCCCTTTCTTACTGGGCCTACATATAATGGACCACTTGGCCATATGTTACTTTCTTTTATTATTGGATCCTTCCCAGAAGAACTTTCTGATGATTTTAGTAAAAATTTCCAGGTTAGTATCAACCATGAGATACATTGACATATGATAAATGCGTAAGCTACTCAAATAGGATTGAATTAAAGTATATCTTCCATCAATCGAAAATGAGTTCCCAACCCATCCATCTAGTTTCGTTTGAGTTTATCAGAGAGGGATTGTAAATCAACCACATGCAATCTGGTGCCATAAACAAGGACGCCAAGATATTTGATAGACCAATTGCTAAGTTGATAACCAAAACATATCAGCATACCTTAAACCTTTCACACTATCCTCTATAACCAGCACAAGTTCACTCTTATTAAAATTGATTTTCAACCCAGACATGGCCTCAAACATATAAAGAATGAGTTTAATATGGATCAACTGTTCCATGTCATCTTGGATTAGTAAAATTTATCATCGGCATATTGTAAAGATGGCGATACCTTTATCAATCAGATGTGATACCAAACCAGCCACCAGGACAGTAGATTGGGCTTGGAAAATCATCTTAACCAAACCTTCAGTAGCCAAGTTGAGGAATGGAAAGAAAGGGTCACCCTGTCTCACCCCTCTATGACTACCAAAATATTTTTCCCTTTTATTGTTAATTTTAACACACAAAGTGCCATTCATAACAACAATATCCACCAGCTTGCACCAAAACTCACTGAAACCTTTTTGAGAAACACATTTTAAGAGGTAATCCCAATCTACCTTATCATAAACTTTTTAAAAATCAATCTTCAAGACTACACCTTGATGTTTCTTCTTTCTGGATTCATGCAAGATTTCATGAAGAGACATCACCCCATCCATAATGTTTCTACCCCTGATGAAAGCAGTTTGACAGATCGAGATTAAATTTTTCCATAAAAGGTTCTATTCTGACAATAATGACCTTAAAATTGCGAATTGCATCTAGGAAGTAATAAGAAAATACTTTCTCGCGACCCTACTATATTGCTATTACTCCCATTTTATCGAGGAAACATGATGTAGTTGACCTGGTTAAAGATAGCCATGATGGCATATTAATATGCTGGTTGTAGATGCACACCCATTTATGGAGGAAGATATATCCGGTTTGGAGACGTGCTCTTGTATATGGCCACTGCAGATACTTGCACAGCCAAATTTATGTGTGCTCTAGCTAGTTGCACAAGTCCTCACCTGGGAGAGTAGTACTGTTACCTAAATAGGAACGTATGGGCTTGTGATGCATCATGAATTCATCCAATTCACCTCTTCCAAAAGCTTGTTGATGCACTATGGCCTCCATTAGTGGAGCACCCAGAGGATGTAGCTACCTTGTTCAGCTTGTTCACTGAGCAGTGCCGCAGGATAATAGTCTCATAGAGGCAACCTCGGGCACCATCCCACCAGGTTTCCAACAACCGCAGTACCTTGAGAGCCTGGTGGCAGGAGCATCTTTTCTTTTGCCAATCAGGAAAGTAGTTTGCAGCTAATATTTGTTGATATAGTTAATTATTTAATCAATACTACGATTTATCATGCTGGCAGCTTCCTAGCTCAAAAAAAAGAATCAGTTGGCAGCTTCGTTGTGCCCTGCCATGCAAAGACGCAAATGAAATCCTAATAAACTGAACCGACTGTCTGGCTAAGTTACATAAACAGAAATCACACTAAGCAAAGGAGCATCTCTGTTCTGCCATACGTATAATGGAATCCTAGAAAAAACGGATAAGTTGCAAAAAAGCATTCTAAGAAAAGAAAAGGCTCTATATTTAGGTAAGTCCCTAGTAGTCTGAAATGCTAAGGTTTTGACAAGAACATGAGCACATGATTCCTAGGACTCTGAAAGGCTAATCTTTGGTAAGTTATCTGTAGTCTATACGCCTGCAGCCGAGCTTGTCAAGGCACCAAAAACGCTCCGTGAAGTATGATACAGTTCTGTGTTCAGAAACACTTGCTCCTCAATTCTCATCCAAGATGCGTTTCTGGAAGTCCGAAACCATGCGTGGCAGGCCTTGCCTCAGTGAGACTTTTGGCTCCCAATGGAGAAGAGATTTGGCCTTTGAGATGTCAGGTTTTCTCATGTGTGGATCATCGGCGGTGTTTGGTTTAAATTCAACACTCGCACTTGAATCGATTGTCTCTTTTACTACCTGCAGAAAGTAGTGCAGAGATGTTATTCCTGGTAGGCCAGAATCCTCTTTATGTTCAAACAATAAGTGCATGCCAGTTAGTTTTAGTATCAAGGTCAAACCTGAGCAAGCTCTAACATCGTAAACTCGCCAGGATTTCCCAAATTAAAAGGTCCAATATACTTACTTTCCATCAGAGTTATCAACCCATCGACCTATAAATTTACAACTGGTTTAAGATTCCGGATTCGAATGAATGGGGAATCAATATATTGTTTTGATTCAAAATAACAAAATGGAAGATAGCAAGTCAGGTACCAGATCTGAAACATACTGGAAGCTTCTTGTTTGCTTTCCATCACCATAAACTGTCATTGGTTGTTTTCGCAAAGTCTGGAGATGAGGTACTGTGATTATTAAATAATGTTGAACATCTGTGGTAGTGCTCTTTTTGCAAGAATCAGATCCATAAGTTAAAACAAACCTGTGCAACAAAGTTGCTAACAACTCGGCCATCATCTAAACACATACGAGGGCCATATGTGTTGAATATGCGAGCAATTCTCACCTGAAAGAAACAATTGCCTTGTCAAAAATTAGCTCTTCAAGAAATGCAAGACGGTAATAAAACACAAAATATAGTAGCTCATGGGCAGAACCTTGTGAAACATAGTATCCCACTCTGATTCACTACACCTATTTAAAATATGTATGCAATACCTTGAATATTCATCAAGAACTTAAAAGAAGACATCTTACTTAAATTCAAGAACAAGCAATTTAGACAGTTATTAGAACCATCATGTAATATATTTGTCGCTACAAAACAACATACATATGGTGTTTTTTCATACATAAAAAATGTCCTTTTTGGTAAAATGTATCACTTTTTCGAGGCATATGCATGGTACAATCTCCTCGCTCATGATTGCCCAAAATGAAGTGTTGTACGTACATAAAAATACAGACAAAGACAGCGTGAAGCGCATATGGGCATAATAATTGGCATTTGAGCACGCTTAAGGTACCAAAAGCATCACCTATCAATAGTTAAACACGACCCGGATACACAATGGTTAATGCCCAGTTCAATTGCACACTCTACCAAAATTATAACGTTAATTTTGAAGAACACAGAATTAATACATGTTGATGGGTCCAGTGCAATTAATTTTGGGCAACATATGACATCGACACATTACCGGCGAGATGGACTGTAGTTAGACTGACACCCCTGTCTAACAACAACAGCTTTACCTCAACGCCAGCACCGCGATGGTAATCCATGGTGAGCGTTTCTGCTGTTCTTTTTCCCTCATCATAACAGCTCCTAACACCTGCACATTACCACGGAATAACAAATCACAATGCAGTGTAGTCAGGAGACTAAAATGTGCAGTGGTTGAAAGATACTCTTGCATAGGAGAAATGCCATCTCCTCAGGATAAAATGAGCACACCTATAGGATTAACGTGGCCCCAGTAACTCTCCTTCTGAGGATGCTCTAGAGGATCACCATACACCTCACTAGTACTGGTGAGCAAGAACCGAGCCCCGACCCTCTTGGCCAGTCCGAGCATGTTCAACGTCCCCATCACATTCGTCTTGTGCATCATCATCAGTTAAGGAACCCACTCGAAAACAAGATGGTATCCAAACAAACAAGTTCAAAATGCAGGTTCTTTCAAGCAATGCAGATGCAGGGCACAATGTTCCAATTTTCCCTAGATTGCTATTGACCTAGATAGTACTTCTTAAGAAATCCAGACAGTTTGTTTTACTACAGAACATGAGAACATTCCTAGTGCAAATACAAAATGGAAAAGGATATGATGGTCTTGATTGGGTTAAATTTGTAGTGGACGGGTGATGCGGGGCAGGCGAGGTGGTAGATCTGGTCGACCTCGAGGAGGATGGGCTCGACGACGTCGTGGCGGATGAGCTCGAAGCGGGGGTTGGTGAGGTGGTGCGCGAGGTTCTCCTTGCGGCCCGTGAAGAAGTTGTCGACGACGATGACGCTGTCCCCGCGGGCGAGGAGCTTGTCGACGAGGTGGCTACCGACGAACCCGGCGCCCCCAGTGACCACGACTCGCAGGGGCCTTTTACGGATGCCGACAGGGAGGCGGCGCGCCGCCGCCACATTATTGGCTGTTGTGGAGAACACGCGGGGGTTTCTGGTGACTATGGCGGCAGAGGACGTGGTGGCGTCGTGGGCGGAGGAGGAGAGGGAGCTGGGGTGCGGAGCGAGGGAGGGGTAGAGGAGGAAGAATGAGGAGGCGAGGAGGAAGCCGAGGAGGACGAATAGGAGGCGGTGCTCGCGGACGAGGTAGGAGGCGAGGGAGCGGGTGCGGTGGTGCGAGCGGTGCTGCTTGCTGAGGCTAGACTGCCGGTGGAGCTGCTTCATTGTCAGCGGGCGGCGGATCCGCTCGCCGGCGGAAACGGAGGGAGAGTAGCGAGAGTGATGCGGGGGAGGAAAGGGCGGCGGGCCGAGGAGGCGGCACGTGTGATGTGGGGCCCGGCAGACGGAGCTGTGGACTGCGGTGTGCGGTGGCTTGTTTCCCCGCAGATGCCGCACGTGCGTGGAAACGTTCTTTGGTTCAGACTTGGATTAAACCTACTATTAAGCGACCGCGAGTGAAGTATCATTCACAGACCGCATAGCGCAGTGGATTAGCGCGTCTGACTTCGGATCAGAAGGTCGTGGGTTCGACTCCCACTGTGGTCGCTTTTATTCTCTGAGATGAGATGACAGGCATCATTATCATTTCCTTTAGTACTTTTTTTGCATCGTTATCATTTCCTTTAGTACTTTTTTTTTTTGCTAAAGTTGCAGATGTGCATGCGTCGCGGAAATAGAAGGCTTCTCGCGTGAACGTGTCGAACAAGAGCGCACTATATGCATGAAGCTCAGTGGAAATATGGGAGCGACTGGATTGGTCGGTATGTAATGCTGAATGGAATATTATGTTTTCTTTTGCTCAACTTGTAAATGAGGGGATGACAAATTCAGATTGTGGTGGATAATCTGTACCATAGTCAATCGGTTACTCAAGAGCGAAGTATAATATTAAAAGATTTGAAGTACGGTGGCTAGAAGAACCATCGGTTGATGAGATAGTACAAAGTCTTTGGATAAAGCTAAAGTCTCGGGGAAAGCGATCATGGCGACTTTGGACGTGGTTCATAAGGATCTGCATAAGTGGGACAAGAATGTGTTGAAGAGTCCAAAGAAAAGAATAGACAGATTAAAGACTGAGTTGGAGGAGCTGAGAAGGGGACCAATGACTGACATTGCACTAGCTCGGCAGCAGGAAATTTTACTAATTCTTGAAAAATTATTCGAGCAGGAGGAGATAATGTGGTTACAAAGGGGAGGGCGAACTGGTTGAAACACGGAAATAAAAACACAAGCTTCTTTCACCATTGTGCCACGGCAAGAAAGAAACGAAATAGGATTATTTCTCTGGTTAATAACGATGGTAACCTTGTTGAAGGTAATGATAACCTTGCTCCATTGATTATGGATTATTTTGTGAATCTGTTTACATCGGAGGTTCAGCTACCTGATGATGCAGTGATAAACAAAATTCCGACTGTGGTTACTGAGTGGATGAATGAACTGCTACTCGCGGAGGGTATACGCGGGAAGAGGTGAAGAAAGCATTGGACGGCATTGGAGATCTTAAAGCTCCAGGACCTGATGGACTGCATGCCGTTTTTTATAATAGGTTCTGGGTGATGGTAGAGGAAGATCTGGTTAGCGAGGTTCTTAATGCCGTGAACTCAGTGCGGATTCCAGAGGGATGGAACGATACGACGATCGTTCTGATCCCAAAGATGGATAATCCGGACAAAATTACTCAGTTTCGGTCGACCAGCCTATGCAATGTGATATATAAGATGATTAGTAAGATGTTGTCAAATCGGCTAAAAATAATTCTCCCGGATATAATTGGAGAAACACAGAGTGCCTTCGTACCAGGTAGACTTATTACCGACAATGTTATTGTTGCGTATGAAAGTATACGTGCTATAAATAAGAAACAAGGGGAAAATGAATTATGGCGGTGAAGCTGGATATGCATAAGGCATATGACCGTGTAGAATGGTGTTTTTTGGAGGGTGTTATGATCAAGATGGGCTTTGATACACCGTGGGTAAAATTGATAATGGAATGCGTGCGCTCGGTGACGAGGTATACTATCCGTTTTAATTCAACAGAGACTAAACAATTTGTCCCATCAAGGGAGCTTAGGCAAGGCGATCCTCTAAGCCCTTACTTATTTTTCCCCTTATGGAGGAGGTCCGAGTCTGTAGGGAGGCACCTTTGGTGTCACACTTATTTTTCGCGGATGACTCTCTGATCTTAATGAAGGCCGACGCACAAAATGCAAATTGTTTGAAGCAGATTTTGGAGGAATATTGTAATGCATCGGGCCAGATGGTAAGTGATCAAAAGTGTAGTATCTATTTTAGTCCCAATACGAGTGGTAGACAGAAGGGTTGAAGTGTGCACAATTTTGAATATTATGGTGGAGGCTTTATCTGATAAGTATCTAGGTCTGACTTTGCTAGTTGGGACCGATAGATTTGATTGCTTCCAGTACCTTGTTGATAGAGTTTTCAACATGCAAGGGGATGGAAGGAAAGGTTGTTAAACATGGGCGGTAAAGAGGTAAAACTTAAGGCTGTTGCTCAAGCTGTATCCACTTTTGCGATGTCTGTATTTTTGGTTCTGAAGAAAATTTGTAAAGGAATCACAGATGCAGTTTCACAGTGTTGGTGTGGTGATGGCATAGGGTTGACATAGGGGTGATGACATAGCGAATAAAAATATGCACTGGTTTACATGGTGGAAGTTATGTGTTCCAAAAAAAAGAGGGGGAATGGGTTTTCGAGACCCACAATGTTTCAATAAGGTAATGTTGGCCAAACAGTTTTGGAGACTGATATCGTCACATGAAAAGTTTATGTGCTAGAGTTCTGCGGAGCAAGTACTAACCGGATGGGAGAATCTTGAATGCAATTGTCAAGAGAGGGTCCTCTTTTACCTGGCAAAGTATAGTTGCTGGACTTCAAACTTTCAAAAAGGGTGCAATTTGGAGAGTAGGCGATGGGAAACAAATTAATATTTGGGAAGATACCTGGCTACCTTTTGTAACACCCTCAGAATCGGAGATATGCAAGTTTCAGCGATTCCCGCCAAACCCGCATAGAAACGATTCAAAGGTGCCCACCAGGCACTTTCGTGCGGGTGGAAAACGAAGTAATAACATTACACAACAGTCCTCGATGGGACCCACAGAACAGATATATATAACAGCGACTCCATGAGTCAAGAATACAGATATACAGTACAAAGATCCAAATCACCTTGAGAACGATATAGCGTCCAGCTACGGACAAGATGCAAATGGGGCTAAGAGCCCTGAAGAATAACCAATGGCGTCCATAACTCTGCCCAGGCCAAGCCGGAAGGGTAACCCTGCTAACGGCGTCGATCTCAAAACCTGCTCAAACAAAAGGGGTGCCGACAAAGGGCAATGGAAAAAGAGGAGCGTCAGTACTGAGGCCAGTACACGGCGAGGCTAGAATTCGGCGGTCCTCGCCGACATAGGTATGGTGGACTGAGCGGCAGCGCAGCAAGCACTAAACAACCTATAGAGACTCGATACAACTGGCGGCTATCAGAGATGGATAAGAAAGACCTATTCGGAACCAACCTGATTCTACCATCAAACAAACCCATCCTGGTGTTTCCCCCTCGAAACCAAACGAGGAAGTCAACCGAGGGACTCACACCGTTGGCAGTTTTATTTATTCAGTTATCGTTGCAGCAATTACTAGTCAGGTATAATAATCATCCTGATAAAATAAGCAGTGGGCACTTTTAGTTAACCATTCCGTGATAGTTGCAACACTTACTAGTCAGATACAATTAGCATGAGATAACCCAAAACCCAGCAGTTGTTGGTACTTTTATTTAGCCATTCTGTTGTAGTTGCAATACTTACTAGTCAGATACAATTGTCGCAAGCGACAAACCAAACAAGCAATTGTGGGCAGTTTTATTTAGCCATTCCATTATACTGAAGCTGATTACTAGTCATTATAAAGTCAAATTTATAGTACTACTTTAGTTATGCTTGTCTATGATCGAGATACTGTGCTCCAAGTCGTCCATAACCGCGGATACGGCTTTTAGAAAGTTTTACCCGGCCGGGGTGCACCAATAGCAACACACGCTCGATCAGCCTCGGAAAACCTAAAACAAAACCCAACGAGGCCTTCACGACAAAGCAATCACAGGATTCAGAAATATTTCAGGGGGCCACCCCATTGAGTAGACCCGCAACGAAGCTAGCTGACTCCGAGACGGACTCAAGGTTTGCGTCGATGTAAACGATCGGGAACCCGAAAGTGTGACTGGGCTTGTCGATACTGAAAACACTCCGCTTACCTAAATAAAGACAAGTGTGCTCCTCGCACAATCGTAAATACATGAGTAGCATGGCATAAGTACAGGATAGTAAATAAAACCTCAAACTAGTTTGTGGCCCCAAGAAATAAGATGAATCAAGCTCGGCTCGGGGGTCCCATAATCCTCCCGGATGTGGATAGCGCGATAAATCAAGGAACAGGTATCAAGTACTCGGGGTCCTACGGGACACAAGTGGGCGTTCGGAAACCAAATATTATCTATCACCCACCGATGCCTCTGCTTACTTCAATTTTAGTTATTAAACAGGAATTAAAGTGAACGATAAGTAAAGTCATGATCATCTCCAACATCAACATGCGGCAATACACCAACAACTGTGGCACTTGACGACACGCAACCGCACTTGAGCAAGCGACTACGACGCGCAAGTCCAACTATCTACCAATCAACAGGTAATAGGATGTGTCCAAGGCAAATATAAGGCTGCAAGGGATATCACGGGTACGAAAACTAGAGCATCGCAACACAGATAGCAAGAGATCAACAGGAGGGAATAAATACTATAAAAGTAAGATAGGTAGAAAGGGGGAGATGCTCGCCTGAAAACATTGCCGAAGATTCAACCGAAGATCGCGTCGACACTCGCATCAACTCAACGGCCTTATCCGCGAAGAACCAAAACACTAGAATAAACACCGGATGCAATATTTAATACTACGGCAAAAGATCGGGCATGATGCATGTATGATGTATGACATGGCAAAGGTGCGATGCAATTAGGTCATATTAAGTGGAACCGGGGTCCCGCCAATTAATTAGGTGGTTCATGTTGTTTAACTTCCCCGCAATTTAAATGTTGTATTAGCATGGCAAAAGATAGCACCGGGTTCGCTACACAAATTTAAATGAGGCCAATATAAGACTAGATTTGCCCGCATATGGGCCCCATATTAATTATGAGGTGAATCAGCATAAGACCCCCAAACCACATGATATGCATGCGAGATAATGATTTAATATGCAACAATTGTATTATATTATAAAATAGGGTTTCGGGAAGGGGTGCACACATTAGGGTTCGACGATCTTGGTGTTCTGGGGTTCGGGGTCCAGTGGTACAGTCTCGGGTTCGTGGTTCGGGTCGTTCTCGGATAACGGAGGCGGTCTTGGCGCCCGGGTCTTCGTGTCATGTTGTCGGTCTTGTCGTCTCACGCGAGATCTTGCCCGGAGGGAGTACTTGGTCTGGCGTCGGGGCATCGGACTCGCCCTGGTTGCTGTCGCTCTTGTCGGGCCCGCGCCATCGAGTCGGTCTTGGCATCCAGGCGAGGAACTTGGCGTATCCGCGTCGGCGATCTTGGCGTTCTTCAGGTTTGGGTCCTGGCGCTTCGGATCGGCCTTCAGGGTCTCGGCCACCGGTTCCATGAAGGGGTTCTTGGTGCTCCGTGATGTAGATCTTGGTCATCGGGTCCATGAACAAGGCCTTGATGTTTCGAGGGTCCTTGATCAATGCTAGCTCTTGTCTGCCGAGGTCCGCATCATCGGCATAATCCACCCTTGTTCCTCGGAGCCGGAGATATTCTTTGACGTGGTGCCACATCGTCATCTTGACACATACATCTCCACCACCACAAGTTCCTCACAGTTGAGCTCGCAGCGAAGGATACTCGGCGACGCCGGCCGCAGTCGATCCGGGCGGCGTCCGCGCCATGGGGACGACAACGAGCAACGAGGCGTGCATGCTAGTGCGGCCGGGAGAGCGAGGCGAGGCGGCGGTTGGCGTCGGCGAGCGGGCGGGAGGGGAGAGGCGGGCGGCGGAGCGCGCGGCGGATGGTGGCCGGGCGCCGGTGGGACGAGGGCGACGCGGCTGCTCAGCAGAGGCGGCGGCAGAGGAGGCCGATGGGGAGCGGGAGGGTTGGTGGCGTCGGGAGGCTGCCAAGGTGGAAGCGCGGGAGGAGGTGCGGGAGGCGGCAGGGCGAGCGGCGGGCACGCTCCACCGAGTCGGGCGCTGAGCGAGGCAGGCGGAGGGGCGACAGAGATGAGGCGGGTCGGCGAGGCGCGAGGAGGGGCCGAGCGGGTCGGGCGAGGCGCGAGTGAGGAGGGGTCTGGCGGCGGGACCCAGGGAGCGCGGGCGCGGCTCGAGAGAGGCAGCGCGAGTGAGGAGCTTGCGGCGGGTCGGGTTCGCGAGCGGAAGGAGGGAGCGGCCGGCGGAAAGCTGCGGCGCTCGGGCCAGAGGGAGGCGGACGGCAGAGCGGTGGTGGGAGGTTGGGCCGGCGCCGGAGGCAGAGGGGCGGGCGTCGGGGAAGAGCGAGAGGAAGAAGAGAGCGGGGAGAGGTCGCGCGTGGGGGCCGGGTCGGGGTGGGTCCCGGGGTGGGCCACAGGCGGGGGGGTGGGGGAGGCTGGCGTGTTGCGTGCGTGTGTGGGTGGAGTGGCCAGGGTGTGTGGGGTGGGGCCAGCGGGTTGGAGAGAGAGGGTAGGGTGAAGATGGGTGAGAAAAAAAAGGGAGAAGGGAAAAGTGGTGGATCGGTGAGGTGGCAGGTGGGTAGGAAAAGGGTGAGAGGGTGAGGTGGCGAGCTGTGAGAGGTGGGTAGGAATAAATTTGGGTGGGGATAGGATTTAGAGGGGCTGATTTAAAATGTGTGTTTGTTTTGTCTTGTCTATTTTAAAACAAGGCCACTTTGCAAACAGTTTTTAGGTAAATAAAATCTCCGATGCGATGGGTTTTGCATTTGAAAATAAGAGGTGTATCTGCACAAAGCAAAACTAGGCTTTTTGAAAATAGTTCAGACAAACAATGCATGATGATGACGATGCAATGCACAAAAACAACGCGATTTTCTAGTAGTGATTTTGCGGGATGCCACACCTTTGAGCCCTACTGGTAAGGTTTACACCCCACGTGGGAATGTTATGTTGAATACTGTTGATGACCTTATAGGTGCGGATGGCAATTGGGATGAGGAACTGATTAGAGTAATTTTTTGGTCTATTGATGTTAACAATATTCTGTATATTCCTTTGAGTGAACATGGAATGGAAGATTTTGTATCATGGAAATATACCAAGAGCGGTGTCTTTTCAGTTCGATCAGCTTATCATATGGAGTGGGAGTCTCAGTTTGGACATAATATAAGGGGAGTGGATGGCGCAAGCTCCGCGAGTCAAAATCCTATTTGGGATGAGGTATGGAAATGCAAACTACCAGCTAAAATCAAAATATTTGCTTGGAAATGCTTGCATGCTATTCTCCCCTATTATGGATCTTTGGCAAATCGACATGTGATGACAAACAGTTCTTGTCCGTTGTGTGCTGGTGCGTGTGAAGATATTAAGCACACCTTATTCTTATGTGGTGGTGCAAAAGAAATTTGGAGGAAGATGGGATTATGGAGCTTAGTCCAAGAAGCATGTGCGGTGGACTGGTCTAGTAGTACAGTACTGGAATACCTGATTATGGGTAAATTTATTAAACCTTTGGAGTGCAAGATAGATGATCTAAGGGAGGTAATTCTGACCACGGCTTGGTATATCTGGTGGATCAGAAGGCAGAAAGTTCATCAGGAGCCTGTACAACCCGTGGTGCAGATTGTTATGTCGATCAAAGTCCTTGTTGCAAATTTTGTCCGAGCTGCTAATCCGATACAAAAAGAAAAGGATAGTTTTTTTTTGAAACAATCACCGGGGGGGAGAGGATCCCCACCTGAATATATTACTTCAAAGACCAGCAAAAGGTTTCACGAGCATCGTGACAAGAGGTAGTCACGCCACAAGCCGGCGTGACTTTTTTGAGCCTCATCCCTACAACGATGAGACCACACAGTGATGTCATCCACAGTTTTAGAAATAGTTACACAAGAGGGTTGATCAATATGTCTGAAGATCATGCTATTTCTGGCATCCCATATTTTCCAAAGGATGATGAGAGCGATAGACGGCCAAATGGAGCGGTCAAGGCCAGCAGGCGTTGGAGTGGTCCATAAATCGGAGAAGTCGTGGAAGGTCGGCTGAATGTGGAGAGTATTCCATACCTCCATTGCGCGAGGGCGAACGAAGAAGAGGTGGTTCCGACTTTCCAAGGAGTGGTCGCATCTAGGACAAGTTGCGGTGTCAATGATAGTCTTCTTGTACAGATTCTCCCGTGTATTAAGTCTGTTCAGGGAGAGGAGCCAGCCGAAGATCTTCACCTTTTGGGGGACGAAGGACTCCCACACCTTGGCCAGGTGGGGGTGCTGAAGTTGTGTCGAGAGGGCGGCATAAGACCCCTTGGTGGAGAAGCTGGAGCCATCGAGCAGTGTCCTGCAATCGTCCGCGCCTGAAAGCTGGACCCCCCTGCAACAGGACACGAAGAGACAAGAGCTCGCTAGTAGCGGCCGAGGTCATCCTGTTACGAAGGTCAGATTCAATCTCGCCCTGCAGAACCGAGGAAACTAAAATATGAGGTTTAGTATAAGATGGCGGGGAATGCAGTAGCTAAGGGCTCATGAAGAAGCCATCGGTCGAGCCAAAAGAAATTACAATGTCCATTTCCTACTGTGCATTGAGAAATGAGTCGTAGCGTATCAAGGTTTTGCTTGACTAATTTGGCAAGGTACGTTGTGTTTGAGGAGTGGTGTATGGGGTAGGGCGAATGGTAAAGAAGCCAGTCACGCCAAGGTAGGTTTGATGCATGCATGAATTTGTAAGCGAATTTCAGCAGAAGGCAAGTATTCTGGATTTCCAAATTCTTAACACCTAGACCACCAGCATTTTTTGGAGTACAAACCTTATCCCACGCGACAAGACATTGCGCACCTGTGCATGTTTCCTCTTGGGCCCAAAAAAACGCTCTATTTTTCTTATTCAGTTTCTCAATGTTTTCTTTCAAGAGAGGAAAAGACGACATAAGATAAGTGGGTAGACTGTTGAGGACAGCCGAGAGAAGAGCAAGCCGTCCTCCTTTGTTTAGGAGGGACGCGCTCCATCCGGCAAGGTGGGTATTGCTTCTACTTAGGGCAAGGGTGAAGGCGGAGGAGGGAAGTTTCTGGTGGGACAGGGGGAGCCCAAGGTAGACCTGAGGGAAGTGGGAGATAGAGGTACCTAAGGCGGAGGCCATGGATTCCGCGTCGGAGTCGGAAACGTTCATGGGGATAAAAGTCGTCTTGTGGAAGTTTATGCCCAAGCCAGTGGCAGCAGCGAAGTCATCCAGAATAGTACGAAGATGCTTAGCCGCGGCTGTGGTACCGCGAGCGAGGATCAAAGTGTCGTCGGCGTATTGGAGGACGGGGCAGGGGAGTGTGTGAATGATGGGGTGGGCAAGGATCCCGAGGGAGTAAGCATGCGAGATGAGTTTTCGGAGGACATCACCAACAGTGTTAAAAAGGAAGGGGGATAGGGGATCTCCCTGGCGCAGGCCATTCTTGCAATTGATCCAAGGTCCAGGGATGCCGTTTAGGAGGACGGCGGTTTTCCCAGTAGTTAGGATGTCTGAAATCCACCGGCAGAATTTGGGTGGGAAGCCCCGGTGCACGAGGATGGTAAGGAGGGAGTCCCAATTGACAGAATCGAAGGCTTTTTTAAAGTCCAGTTTGATGACTATCGTGGGGGATTTGGATTTATGGCAGCAGTTCAAAAGGTCAGCAGTGTAAACAAAGTTATCAGAGATGCAACGCCCGGAAATGAAGTCTGATTGATCTTTACCTACGAGGAGAGGCATAAGGGGTTTGAGTCTGTTAGTGAGAACTTTAGCGATGCCTTTGATGGGACAGTTTTGGAGGGATATGGGGCGAAAGGCGTCAGCCGTGTGGGCAGAATCGTTTTTGGGAAGGAGGATAATGTAAGCGCGATTAATGGAGACAGTGTCGGTTTGATGTTCAAAGAAATCGTCAAAGAGGGAGCGTATGGATGCTTTAACTGTGTTCCACATTTTCCTATAGAATCCAGGACCAAAGCCGTCGGGGCCGGGACTAGTGGAGAGGTTCATGTCATGGAAGGCATCGAAGATTTCTTGGTCGGAGAAGGGGGCGTCTAGGTGCCTGAGCTAGGGTGTAGGGTTGGGGTAGAGTGTGTGAAGGGAGAAATTCCAAGAAGTAGGGGGTGTAGTTCCTAGGAGGCCAGTGTAGAAATCGGTGAAGATGGTCATTTTGTGGTCGTGGGAAAAAAAGTCGATTCCATTAGAGGTCAGAACAGAGATTTTGTTACGTCGCATGCGATTAGAAGCACATGCGTGGAAATATCTAGTATTTTCATCCGCTTCGATCGCTGCCCGGATTTTACCACGTTGCTTCCAAGAATCGACTTTGGCTCTAATAGTTCTTTGAAGGATGCAGATGATAACTTTCCTAAGTTTAATTTCAGGCGGCGAGAGATTTCTGATCTCCTCAATACGGTCGAGAATATTGATGACAATTTTACAGTCAGATTCTTGGGAATTTAGTGGGAGTAGAGATTTGCGCCAAGTTTTAAGGGCAAGACGAGTTTTCTTGATGGCATCAACCAGAGTTGATGCGCCGTTCGAAAGCTGACGGGCCGAGGCCCATGCGTTTGAAATCAGCGGTCTACAGGCTGGGTGCGAGGCCCAAGCATTTTCAAAACGGAAAATGGCGGGGCGAGGAACGGAGGAGGAAATGGAGACGATGAGCGGAACATGATCAGAGATAAACCTTGTGATGGAGGAGACTGAAGTGTTGGGAAAGGTCGCGTCCCAAGCCAGGTTGATAAAGATGCGATCAATTCTTTCAAGGGTCGGAGTCGCCCGGTTGCTGGACCAAGTGAACTGACGGTCAAGGAGGGGGAGCTCGATGAGTGATAGTTGATCAATGTAGTCATTAAACATTGACGCTTCCGGTTCTCTGAAAATGTTGTTATTTTTGTCAGATGGGTATCGAAGAAGGTTGAAGTCTCCTAAGATAATCCAAGGGGTTGATATCGGGTCAGGAGCGATGAAGGCTAGATCTTGAAGGAAAGTTTCCTTAAGCTCGTGATCGGTAGGCGCGTAGACATTGGTCACTAGAATGGGGGAAGGGTGAGCGAGGCAGGTGACTGTGGAAGATAGAGTGAATTCGGTAGCCGAGGATGAGGAGAGGGTGAAGTGATTATTAGAGAAGGCATTGAGGATTCCTCCTGCAGACCCGTTAGCAGGTTTGTAGTAGAAAGAGCCCAAGGATCGAGGGAGGAAGGATCTGGCTTTGAAGATGTCAATATTGTCGAGTTTGGTTTCTTGAAGGAAGCAAGCCGAAGGGTTTAGAGAAACTAGCTCAGAGAGAACGTCAGCACATTTTTTAGTTTGCCCTAGGCCACGAATATTCCAGTTACAAAACGAGTACGAAATATTAACCATAATTAAACTTAACAGCACCAGGTTCACCAAAGGAGTCGTTATTACAACCCGAGTAAGGAAAGCAAATACCCGTTGGGGCCCTATGAGGCTGGATAAAGTTCTGATAAGCGCTAGAGAGGGAAGTAATTTGGTTAGGCAAACAGACACCACCACCGATTAAGCTCAAGCCTAAATAACTGGAGATAAGGAGACGCCCCTCATGCAGAGCCGCGCCAATGATGAGGGCCAGAGAACTGGACATCGTTGCGGCATCAGGTAAGGCAGTCTTCATGGTGCACCCTCAGGCACCCCGTCCTCAGCTTCCGCGTCCGCCACCGATGAGGCCTCAGTATCGTCCGCACCACAGGCACGAGCGACACCGGCAAGAGAAAGGGCTGTTACAACCTGGGCGGCAGGGTGCAGGAGGATGCGCGAGTGGTCGAGCGCCCTGGCCAGAGCAGGCGAGGCATGGGAGGTGTCGAGGCGCAGCGCTTTGATACGAACGGCACGTTCCTTCATGGGAACAAACTCCGCCTTTTCCTTGTTAGCGAGGCGCGTGCTGCGGCGGACCTCAGCTACCATGTCTTTGCCGCGCTTATCTCGTACGCGAATCTTGCGAGCTTCATTCTCATGCGGCGCCTCATCGGCCACGGTGATAAGGGAATTATCTGGGTCAAGAGAATGATTTAGAGGATGGACGTTGGCAGGAATAAAACAAGAAGATTGGGTAGGGGATTCTTTACCGGCGACGTCGGGCGTTTCGCTGAACTGGAACGTTCCATCAATGGCAGCGTCGGCTAGTTCAGCCGCGAGGTCTAGTGCGCTGGCGCTCAAAGGGGATCCAGGCTCGCTATCGGACCCCGACAGATGCTCCGGTGGATAACTGTCGAGGCGCGATCCACCGCCAACAGCAGGTCCGATTGGCGAGCCGCCGATCAAGCCAGCAAAGTTGTGGTCACCGACAGCAGCAGCATCAGCGGGCTGGAGGTCCTCGGCGACGGTGGAGTGCACGTCGTGAGGGCTCACGAAGAGGTTGGCGAGAGGGAGATCATGTTCAGTCGCACGGGAGCCGCAGCACCTACGCCTGGCCGAGCTGTGGCAGTGAGATGGTGGCGGAGCCTGGCCAGGGTCGCGGGGCTCGCCAATCTCGGCCGCGATCTCCTCGTCGATCATCCAAGCTTGCACGAGGCGCAGGCGAACATCCGCAAGGTCGTTGCCGGGGAGACGGATGATGCAGGCAGAAGGCACTGGGTGCACCGACTCCACCATGACGAAGGCGCGCATGGCGGTGAAGTCACCTGGCGCCAAGCAGCAGCGGTAAACACAGCACAGCTTCCGCAGGTGGCCGAAGACGAAGTTAGCCCCAGCATAGTGCCAGAGCTCGTACGGGAAGCCCGAGGCCTCAACCTCAGCGAGCATGTCGTAGCGGGTGGTGGAGCGGTTGTCTGCGTCTTCGGGACGGCGCAGCTCGACCTCGACGCCAGAGAAGGAGGCAGGGAAGTAGGACATGGCCTCGTCCCTGTCTTCGCGGCTTGAAGATGAGCAGCGCCGTGGCGCCGGTGGTGGCTCCGAAGCTGAATGGCGGGTTGGCTGCGAGCTCCTCAAGGGCGCGGCGGATGAGGTCATAAGGGTTGGCGATCACCGTGTCGAGGAAAACGAGGGCTAGCATGGACGTGTCCATAACCAGCTCGTCGGGGATGTAGATCTCAGGGTAGGCCCCGACATTGAGGCCCGGGGAGGAGTCCGATGAGGAAGCAGGTGGACGCGGTGCCGGTCTTGCGGTTGGCCCTCCATGCAGGATGGCGCTCTCCTCCGAGGTGGCCGTGGAGCGCAGGGCCGGGAGAGAGCCAGAGGATTCCGTGCCCGGTACCCTGGGCACCGAGCGTGCACTATGCCAGTGCGCTCTCGCGGCCGCACGCTGGGACAAAGGAGCGGAGTCGTCGATGGAGGATATAGCGGCAGCGGTTGCCCGCATAGTAGTTGTTGGATGAAAGCAAAAGAGGGTTTTGTTACTGTTAATGTGGATGCGGGGTTTGATATTGATCAGAAAAGGGGAAGTGTTGGAGCAGTCATACAAGATGACCGGGAGAGTTTTAGTGCAGCTATCAACCATAATATTGATTATGCACTAGATGCTGCCACTTGTGAGGCACTTGCGGTGAGATATGGATTATATTTGGCCAATCAAGTTGGATGTAACAGGTTGATCGTGCAATCGGACTGTTTGGAAATCATCAATTCTCTGAATGAGGGAGGTTACACGGCGACTGCAGCGACGCCGATTATCCAGGATATATGCATACAGGCGACAACTTTCTCCAAAGTAGATTTTATTCATGTCATTAGAATTGCTAATATTGTAGCTCATGTTTTAGCGAAGGAGTGTGGTACTCAACCAAATGTTTGGTTTGAGGAACCACATAGCTTTATTATTCCTATGTTAATTAACGATGTAAGTGTGTTCTAATAAAATTCACATATGGTTTCAAAAAAAAACTCAGTGCCAGCAATCCAACTACTCCATGCCCCCTTCACTCAAACAAAAAAAACTACTCCATGTCCATATATAAGTGTAGTTTTAATTTTTGTTCTAAGTTTAAAAAATAAAGTTTGATCAATGTACAGAAAAACGTGGAACACTAAATCATTCAATGTCACATATGTTCCTATTCTTTTCAATAAATTGGTCTAATTTAAAAAGTTTGAATTAAAATAAAGGCAAAGGTAGTACACTTGTCTGTGGACGTGGAGTATCCAATAATAGGTTTCCTTTTCTTTGAAAGTCACTTCTCTATAGCCATGCCTAATTGAACTAAGATTTCAATTCAACTAACTTGGAAGATTAGAGCCCGGCCCATTGGACTATGGACCTCATAACCTACTCCCTCTGGAGTAAATTGCATAATACTACCACAATTCAGGCTCTCAATATGAGTCAATACCAACATTGCTAACTTTTGCGAGTCAGTACCGAATTCGGGTCATAGCGTTGCGAATCAGACTAATTCAAGGCTAAGAATATTTTGACAGCAATGCTGGCCGCTGGGGCCCGGCTGTAAGCACTGAGTTGGCGTGCATGTCTAGGAGGAGATGAGGTGGAAGTGGGGCTCACTTGTCAACCCCTCATCTTTTCATCTCTCCTCCCTCCACACGTCTCTCTCTAGCCAGATCAACTGAAGCACCATCATGTGCGTCCTCCCTGGCCACACTCCAGTGAACTGGAGCACCACCACGTGCGCCCTACTTCTCTCCCCACTGGCGGTCGCCTCCCCTGCTCCTCTCCCTACTTGAGGGAGGCGCCTCTGCACACCCCCCATCGTCGAGAAGCCATATCGCCACCAGTGGTTCCCTCTGCCCCACCAGATGGACGCGCCATTGCTCCCCTCCCCAACCGGCGGGAGGCCACCGCGAGCGCCCGTGTCCAACGTGCCCCCTGCTCCTCTCCCTCGCCCCCTCGTTCCCTCCACGATCATGCGATCTGGCCTCACCGCCATCGTTCTACTCTTCCCCGAACCAAGACGAAGCACCTCGGAGCTCTGCTTCGCCATGCTGATCATCTAAACCAAGGGAATTGAATAATAGAACTGTGTATCTTCAGGAATCGCCGTCATTCTTGTCTCTGGCAACCACCTTCTCGAGACGATTTTGTCGCCTTCAAGCCGCATCCATCCACGTCAGGGCCAACCGCCTTGTGTCTCTCCAGCCACCAGCACCCTGGGTCTCCGTTACGGCCGGTCGCCGGTCGCCCGCACCATTCACGCCTCCCTCCCCCCCTCCCGCCGCCGCCTGTAACATCCGCAGAGAGAGAAAGGGTATAAGGCAAAGAGGATGGGACTGGCAGGTGGGACCAACGTCCATCTCAGCTGATACTCCACAAATGCTGCCAACTCAGGGCTTACAGCCGGGCCCCAACGGTCAGGGTTGCTGTCAAAATACTCTTAGCCGTGAATTAGTATGATTCGCAACGCTGTGACCCGAATTCGGCATTGACTCGTAAAAATTAGCAATGTTGGTATTGACTCGTACCGAGAGCCCGAATTGTGATAATATTATGCAATTTACTCCTCCCTCTGATACATTGGACTATGATGGGACTTACTATGGATCGGAGGAAGTATATATAACAAATAGACACTTGAAAGTGATGCTAAATACAACCGTGACATAAAACTAAGCCATCATGAAAGATGGTAGTGTGTAGCGGCTTGCTCACCTTGTTTTGTTCTCTTTTTTCCATGATGAAATGTTTTGCTACAAGACACGTTAATTTCCGGCGGTTATGTCTTTGCCCGTTATCGTTATAACTTTGTGCCATATTTGCCAGAGCACACTATATGGCCATAAACGTAAAGTTTGGCACTGTTTTTCCAAAACTGGCCATAGCTTGGTTGTTCTAGGCAAGAGTGCCAAACTTTCTATTTTTTTTGCTATGCGGTGTGTTTTGTCAAATATGTCATAAAATTATAATGGTACGTAGCGAAAACATTGGTATATTTCGGTAACACTATAAAAGAAGTGTGTCATCTATAAATTTTCCCCTTTTACATCTACTATTTGAGACGCATTACTGCTCACTAGTACACTCCTTGTCATTATCGGTAGCATGTTGTTCTACTTGCATGGTAGAAAATCTGACAAGGTTTGCGTATATACCAAACTGATCACCCTCTTGAGGATCTTCAGCAATTGCATATATAGCCGCTGTCATCCAGCGAAGAAACTGAGCATAATGATAAGTATAGAAAATCCATCACATAACTTGCACGCCACAAAAGGTAGAAGAGGAAGAGAGCTAGGAATAAAGTAAAAGAGACATAGAAGATTCAGATAAAAAAATGGTTTTCAATATCAGCGAGTTCTCAACTCGGTCAGCGCGGACAAGAACACCAGATAAAAGTAGTTGCGAGACAGAGGACGCATAAATTTTTCTTGGCAGCCATACAATGATTCGGCGACAGAGGCAGATGGACCCAAAATTATGCCAATCAGAGAGAACCCTTTCCATCTTGATGATTTTGTACCGACATCTCAGAGCATGAAGCACTGTTCCGTTTCTAGTTCCGTGACGAAGGACTCTATCGGGGACCCGAAACCAGTGATCATATCCGATATCTTTGGGTCCCCCGTCGTTGTCCCCAATCTCCTAACACTCAGCACTGCAGTGGAGTGCCTGGAACCCGTCTCATATTCTCCAGCTCCCCGACGCACGCATGCTGTGCAAGCAACCACACGGTGGGGCAGCAAAGGATCGATCTGTAATCTTCAGATTTACACAGGCAGGGTCGCTCTTACCAGCAGCTTTACCTGAGGTTCATATTCTATGTTCATCAGATAAGGTGCAGTATATACTTGAGAAAGCAAAGGAAACCGACAGCAGTTCTAAGTTAAGATCGAGTGGACGCATCACAGAGCTAATTTGGTTCATATATCTGACACTAGCTTAGCCTTAGAGTACATGACTGACATATATAGGTTGAGTGCATTGACTCCGATAACTGAATGGCATAGACACCATTCACACAATTCGGGAGATCTAAATAAAGCTGCTGTACGCTGATGAAACAGCTCGGGTGAAGCAACAGTGCAAAATCCCCATGCATTATAGAAAATCATGAAACAGTGACTAGAAAGACATAGAGGATAAAGATGAGAAAAAAATTCTGACGGCAGAGATAAATAACAAAGTACTCGTGAAAAAGAATTCAGAACCTAAATAACAAAGTACTCGTGAAAAAGAATTCAGAACTGAATAACTAACTGCAGGTACCCTTGAAAATTTATCGATGCAAAAGCCTAGGCTTCGTTCCCCTTTTAGAAAGAAAGGAAAACTAGAAATTATCATTTTTCTACGTACTAAATACAAATGCAAAAATACGAGGGTATAATCAACAATTCAACGTAGAAGATTAAATCAAATAAAGTGCAACTAATTAAGGTGTGAAAGCCTGCATGAGGCTATTCCAATTGTTTTCCATCCACTAAACTGTTCAACTTCTCCGTGAGATAAAGATATACGAGGGTTTGCCTTTGCCCACCCGAAACATACCAATTGGCACATTTAGCTAATAACTAGGATACATATGCACAAGAACTTCTAATTGGCATATATCAATGCCACATTGCAGCCACGCTAGAGACTTTGCACGGCATGAAAAAAAATTAGCAGCTTGACTATAGTTTTTGAGAAAACCTACGAGGATTAACAGGTATGACCCTTGCTTCGGTGTCCCCCTAGACAAGGAATTCACCCGTTTAGCGGGTTTCGGGTGTGTGCTTGGGGTGGAGACCGGTTGGAAGTTAGAGTCTGTACTAGCTACGTATAGAAGATTGGGTATATGAGACCGTGCGGGATCGTACGACCGGTGGAGGTAGAGGCAGTTTGTATTGTATACGCCAGTTGCAAGTCCTACGGCCGGGTGAACGTAGGCCGGGTGAACGTAGAGGCGATTATTTGAAATAAAAAGAAAAATAATTCATTAACAAATATTTGGCAGATATGTGCGTATAATTTTTCAAATTTAACATACTCCAATTCTAATTAATATTCTCAAATCTGTCTAGTTTCATATGTATCTAGTCATGTTTTGCTACAATAGCGTAAACATTTTGCTACGATGTCTCCCGCCACGTTTTTTTGGTGAGAGTCTTTAGTGATGTCTTCTGTAAATTTGGTTTTGCTACATTAGAATATTTTTTTGCTACAAAGTCATCGGCGAGGTCTAGTCTGTCTAATCTTTTTTGGACCAAACCATTTTCTTCTATATTAAAAAAAATAAAATTATTTGTAGCAAAAGCGAGACTATCTATAGCAAAAACTGGACAAAGGGACAGGAAAAAGATCAGACCGTCGATCTGATTCGATCGGATGGCTAGGACCCGGGGATGGACGCGTAGAAGCTGAGACAATTTGTTAAAAAATTGGCATTTTTTCAAACATTGAAGTATGTTAAATTAGAAAAATTAAACACGCATATCGTACACGATCGCGACCCGGCCTGTATCCCGCCAGATTTTTTATGCCGGATCTCCTATACGTAGCTAGTATGGTCTCTAACTTTCACCTCACGTACCCGAAACCCGCTAACCGGCTGAATTCCTTGTCTAGGGAGGGACACCGAAGCAAGGGTCAACGGGTATATATACTTGTTGCATCTAGAAGCATGTTAATCAAGCCCGCATAACATATTACTCATCTGAGGTAAAAGAGACATAGAATTTGACGGGATAATAAGCCTTGACAATGTTGTACTTCCTACGACCCGTATTAGTTGACTTAAATTTATTTAGATAGACCTTAACTAGATACATTTATATCAAGATGAATCTAAGTTAACTAATATGTACTATACCGCAGTGTTTTTC
The DNA here is from genome assembly GCA_030063025.1 of Avena longiglumis. Classification (NCBI taxonomy): domain Eukaryota; kingdom Viridiplantae; phylum Streptophyta; class Magnoliopsida; order Poales; family Poaceae; genus Avena; species Avena longiglumis. The sequence continues at coordinate 485,761,167 of CP125975.1, read as the reverse complement.
TGCGTCCAAAGTTACTTAACGAGGCCTCATGTGACCGCGTCACACTTAGGGCTTGTTTGGTTCTCAGCCATATTTTGCCAAGCCAAAGTGTGGTAATACATAAAAGTGTGGCGGCCACAAAAAGTGTGGCTTCAAATTTTGAAGCCAAACTTGACAAAAGTTGGCAAAATGATGACTCTATGACAAATTGGCCATAGGGGTAATAAAATATAGCAACCCAAAGTTTGGCACAAACCAAACACATGACTATTAAAGTATGGCTAGCCAAAATTTGGTTTGGCAAAATGTGTCTGGCAACCAAACATCCACTTATTATTCCTCAGTCCACCCACCCCGCCGCGAGTAGCAGTAGACGACAATGATTCCGATGCTTGTCTTATTAAATTGTTTCTACTGTGCACCGAGCATACTCAGATAGTATTCTTGAATTTGCCATTTACATAGTAATCAAAACATTTTACCAAGGAAATCGAAGGGTTTTTTTTCCTGGTTCATTCACTGTGCGAGGGAGGGAGACAGTCTTGGACTGCATCCGTCGGCAAGGATACGAGCGACTAGTACTAATTATCCGTCGTTTGTGATTGTTTCGGAGCGCTGGACTAGCGGGAGTCATAATGTGTCCTGCTCGAGTGCGTGCTCGTTGAAGTTTCTCGGTAGAGATATTCTTAAGCCAGCAGCGCTTAGGTGCGTGACACTGACAGGGGCCGGGTTTTGGTGGAGCGGAACCCGTCGTCATGTTGCTCTGTCTGTCTCAGGCTCTTACCAGATGAGCACATGGAACGCAAACCACGCACTGATTTTGTCCTCGGCAACTCGACCGATCGATCCCCTCGTGGCCTGACCGACCAGTCTACATGGATATATGGATAACAACCGCTTGTAGTTAGCTGTAGCATCTGTGTTATTTATCTCTTCATGTAGGAAGATACCTGCCTCCCTGGTTGATGGCACAGTCACGTGGAGTATTACTAAGTTGATCGCGATATTAATTACGGCCGTTTATGCCGAGTGCGCAGTGTGGGACTGACCGGCCTCACCAACCGGCAGAGTCAAGATAAACCAACTCAAGTACTGACCCCGACCCGACCGTCGTCGTCAGGGGCTCGTGGCGACAGCCGCACATGTGGAGCGATGATGCCGCGTCTGCTCAACGAATGTGCAACGGTTCTGGACCATAATAGTATTAGGGATTTTCGTCGGTCATGACTCATGAACGCACGTAGCCACCTGCTGCCATTAGCTTTGGGAGGACACGGAGTTGCAGGGTGCAGCACGTACGTGCGCACGCGGCACGCTGCGGTAACATGTGTCCAAAAGACGAAGTTGATCGTGTGCAGCTTATAAAAGGGAAAGACAAGGAGGGAGGGCACACCTATCGCCATGCAATACACGCGTGTGGAGTTCCGTACCCGAGGCCGAGGTGAAGGCGGGGTTTTCCGTTTCTACTCTCTCCGTTTAGAAATATAAAATGTTTTAGGTCTATAAAAAAGATGTACGTAGACATTTTCTAAAATATAACATCCCGACTGCGTACTCGTAGCCTTTCCACCAAGCCAGCGCTTGGGTGGGCTTTAGATTTAGTAAATGTTTTTAAAAATTAGAAAGTTTGGCTGAGTATATGGAAACAATTATCAATAACTATAGTGTCAAATAAAAATTGTCCGAAAAATCATTAGATATACTTTATGTGCGTTTGGTATTGTAAGTGTTGATATTCTCTCTTACATACTTATTTAGACTTTACAGAGTTTGATTCGACTTTGATGAAAAAGTAAACACGACGTAATTTGGAAAGGAGTGAGTAGCAAAGAAGAATCAAGTAAATTCTTATCTGAGGGTGATCATGGTAAATTCATAGAATTCTAAGGACGAGGCACAAATTTTAGGAAACCGGTACCAACATGTATACCCCGCAAAGCCCGCACAAATTATCTTATTTGCTTTCGAAAAGATAAGTGCATATTAACATGGACTTCACAAGTTTTTTTTTGTGAACAACATGGACTTCACAAGTTATGAGAACTTTGTAGCTCAGACGAGATGATGAGAAAGAAAGAGATCAAAATTCTAACTTTCTTAACTGTATGAACAAATACTTTTTTGTCTTATTATACATGAATAAATTTTTACTACGCAATGAACATTTTTTGGCACATTGAACAAATATGTAAAGTTGACGAAGAAATGGTATTTCTTCGTGAGCTTACGTGACACTGTATTTTCATACTAGATGAATGAATATCGGACCAAAAAAAGTGAAAACAGTTTCATACACCAAAAACCCCATGTTCTACCAGCAAAAACAAGCTAAAAGGAGTTTATATGACTGGGATCGTTGTTTTATGGGGGTGGGAGGGGTATGCTCATTGTGGGCGTTCGGGTATTACTCGATAATTCGGGTCGGGCTATTTGGGTTTTATAGATTTCGGGTTCTGAGTATTGATACCCGAGATTTGCACAAAAAAGTCAAAGCCTGACAAACTTAGACCATAAAAATTGGGTTTGGGTTTGAGTTTTCGTGAATAACAAACTGATGCGGAAACCTTCGGCGTGGTTGATCTTTCCCCTACTAAACTTACCGGGTTGCATGTATATATTGGGTATTCAGTCATTTTAAGGACCCGGGGTCATAGCCCCAATTACCTGAACTTATTTCGAGTTTGCAGATCTCACACATGAAATTAGGCTCGACTTTTGGGTTCAGGGCGGGTCTTTGGGTGCGCACTCCTAGGTAGCAGGCTATTTCAGTCTTTTATATATGTTTGAATGAATTTGTAAATAAAATTGAAAAAAAAAAGTTTTCCCTACCGATTTAGACATAGATAGACTCTAACCACATACCAACCAATCATGTTTTAAGCCAAACATGCCGAAACCCCCCAAGGAACAAACAAGGTGACTACTCCTTGGCTCATGCTAAACAATTGTAATGGAAATTTGTGAGACTAGCATGTCTCTAGAAGCTCCGTAAGGCTGGTCATAGTACAAGTAACTTTAAGAGTAACTAAGGGTTCAACTCAGCGAAATTATTTATGTGATAGTGAATTAATGAAAAGAAAGGAGAATAGAGTAACATATTTAGTTACTGTAACATCACATATACCAATGCAAGATGAGTCTATCACCTAATAAATGATACTTTGCATGATATCACTTACACTCTCCACTATGAAGGTACATAGAGTAGTAACTTGTGCATGTTATTAATCTATGTTACTCTCCACTATGACTGGCCTAAGGGCCTTTGACATTCGTAGAATTATAAATACGAGGCGGGATTAGGAAAATCATGATCGGAGTGGCTAGTCATCGTGGATCATGTAAGATTTATAATCTCTTCGGATTCTCAAAAAACGCATGAACATGAAAAAACACGGTTGGAAAACTATGTGAATTTGCATCAAGTGTTTGATGCCACGAAAGAAACAAAGGAACTCTAGCAAAGAGGTCTGAATGCATGGAAATTTTGCTTTACAATTGTGTGAACCAAATGATGTACGCACAGAAAAGGACTCAAGATCCAAACCCTCCAAAACTCCTATGAAATTCCTTTCAATCAAACGAGTCCTAAACACTCTTCACAAGGAACATGAGTGCCCATCTTATAGCAACTCTAGCAGCTACCGTATAATGGGCTAACAAATTTCGACGACATACGGGTTGGTTACAGTTTTTCGCGCCGATTAGACCCCGTATTCGCGGTCCGGTTCGTAAATGGTTTATGGTGGCTCGTAACACGGCCCGCGCGAGCAGTATATCTGTGGCCTGCGCGGTCGAAATCGAAACCCTCCGTCACAAACCCTAACCCGCTCAGTCGCTTGCCTTGCCAAATCCGCCGCTGCTGGCCACCCCTCTAACCACCAAATCCGGTCGCCCTCCCACCTAATCTTTCCCTCCGCCATCGCCATTTCCTCTGCCGCGACGTGATGCAGCCCGACAACCCCCCTCGCCCCCGCGCTACGACTCCAGAGGACAGCGCCTCCTCTCCAGTGCCGAGCTATGTCGGAGCCGCTCGGAGGGGGCTAAGAAGCACGCGGCGAGGAAGTTCGTCAAGTGGGGCAAGCCCGTGCCGCCCTCGCTCGCTAGGTACGCCGCCCTCCACTACACCGTCGGTTCCTCCTCCTGTGCGGGGAGCAGCCTCCGCCGCCCTCCCTCCCCGCCTTCGGAAGCGATTCCTCGGATTACCACGAGTACGCGTCTGAGGAATCAGATAGCTCCGACACAAGCTTCGGCGACGGCATCATCGAGAGGGACTTCGTCACCTCGGACGCGGCCGAGAAGCGTGCGTTGGCGTGGCTACGACGCCGCTTCGAGCTCACATGTTTCAACGAGTAGGCGAGGAAGGATCAGGAGCTTGCCGACGCGCTCCGCTTGATAGAGCACCAGAAGGAGGAGGAGGCGGCGGTGGAGCGGCTCAAGCGCTAGAAGGAGGAGGACGAGGCGGAGCGGCTGAAGTGCGCGCGCCAGCACACCATTGTCATCTCTAGCGACGACGAGAACTGAGCGCCGCCGTGGTCGCCAAGAGGGGTGATCGCCGCCGTTTTTGTTGTAAAAATTATGCATGTAATCATACGTTCTTCTCTCTAAATTTTGCTGCGAAGGAATAACGTGAAGTGAATCGTATGTTCTTCTCTTTGAATTTTGCCGCGGTGGAATGACGGTAACTGAATTGTATGTTCTTCTCTCTGAATTTTGCCGCGAAGGCATTTCCGACAAGATTTTAAAATTGCGGTTTCTATTATTTGCAGCGAGATTTAGAACTGCAGGTTTAATTCTCTATACTCGCGCGTTTATGGTTCGGGATATTAGAGTTGTTCTTACAGTGTAAACTATCAGCACATGTACAAATAGCTCAGCATTTCAATCCTCTTCAAATAGGGGGGGGAGGGCGGAACGAGGGTGACCGAGAGTCAAGCGTAGTGGTTATTCAAATTCATAATTTATGTATTTGATCCGACCTCAAAAAATCATAATAGATGTGATTTCAAAACACTCATATAATTATAGAAAGTTTTTTCTCTTCTACTAAAAAGGGGGAAAATGGAGGACGTAGGGCCTCTGACAGAATGTGTGTATAGATTTCAGTTATTGGGGGCGACAGGCTCTTCAGGGAATACAGCAGGGGATAATAATTCAGGATGGAAAGCGACAAAAGCCCTCCATATGCAAATGCAGCGCACCAAACCGGAGCGGAGCCAGATAAACAAACCCAGCGGGGGGGAAACTGAAAGCAGACAGTCTCGCCGATTTCATTCCATCACACAACCAGAAGACCGCGACGCGAGCCTGCCTGCCTCGACACCCGTCTCCTCCCTTCTCGATTCGATTCGATCGTCTCCCCCCCCCCCACCCCACCCCCGTTCCTCGCTGCCCCATGCCGCCGCCTCCCGCCCGCGCAGACCCCTCTTGACCCCCGCCTCCCGCCGACGCCATGGCCGTCGATTCCGACAGAGGTATGTTATCGGTTGAGTGATTGATTTGGTCTGTCGGGCGTTTCTGGTGATCGTGCTGGCTCATGATTGTGTGGGTGCTGCAGGGGAGGGGGATTTGGAGATTGGGTTGGCGTCGCCGCGCTCGGAGGGAGGGGTTTCGCCGGTGGCCCCGGGCCAGCGGGCGCTGGAGTCCTGCCTCTCCGGGAAGCGCCTCGACCAGTCGCCGTCGCCCTCGCGCCCGGTCAGGCGCCCCGGGCTAGTCATGTCCAGCTCCGGGAAGCGGCTCGACCAGTCGTCGCCGGCCTCGCCCTCGCGCCCGGTCCTGGTCATGTCCCACTCCAGCAACCGCCTGGACCAGCCTTCACCCGGGCGGCCCGTGCTGGTCATGTCCCGCTCCAGCAACCGCCTGGACCAGCCCTCGTCGCCAGCGTCGTCCCCGTCCCCGACGCCGACGCCGACCAAGGGCCCGGCGCTGGTCATGTCCGGCTCCAGCAAGCGGATGGAACACTCCCCGTCCCCGTCGCCCAAGGCGGTGCCGCCCGTGCTGGTGCTCTCCAACTCCGGCAAGCGGATGGACCAGGCGGGCCGGAAGAAGTACGTCAAGCAGGTCACCGGCCGCCACAACGACACGGAGCTCCACCTGGCCGCGCAGCGCGGGGACCTCGACGCCGTGCGCCAGATCATCGCGGAAATCGACGCGCAGATGACCGGCACCGGGGAGGAGTTCGACAGCGAGGTGGCGGAGATCCGCGCCGCCGTCGTCAACGAGGCCAACGAGATGGACGAGACCGCGCTGCTCATAGCCGCCGAGAAAGGTTTCATCGACATCGTCATCGAGCTGCTCAAGCACTCTGACAAGGACAGCCTTGCCAGGAAGAACAAATCAGGGTTCGATGCTCTGCACGTAGCTGCAAAGGAAGGCCACCGAGGTGAGCACACTGACAGACACTTCCACCATAGCATAGATCACTTCTGATTCTAGCTAGTACTACATATTTACATTGGAACAGGTGAGCTTTCAAGCTTGGGTATAGTCCTAGTAGCTTAATTTGCATCAAGAGAAATTATAACATGGAAGTTTGGTTCCTAGTTATCTTTACTCCTACATTTTCAGTAGTATGTGCTTACTTTATCTACTCTGTGATCAATCTCCATAAATCCCAAGTCTTACAGTGTTAAAATTGATCTGCTCTTATGCAGCCTGTCATTACCTACACTTGCTAATCTGCAAGCTTCAGTCCATCATTCATGTTTTTTCATCTTTACTACATCTGACATCTGACTGACATTGCTTGTAGATATTGTGAAGGTACTCCTGGACCATGATCCATCCCTTGGGAAAACATTTGGCCAATCAAATGTGACTCCTCTGATAACAGCGGCGACCAGAGGCCACCTTGAAGTAGTGAACCTTCTGCTGGAGCGGGTTTCTGGCCTGGTTGATCTAGCAAAGGCGAATGGAAAGAATGCATTGCATTTTTCTGCCCGTCAGGGGCATGTTGAAATAGTTAAGGCTTTGCTAGAATGCGACCGTCAGCTTGCTCGGAGGACTGATAAGAAAGGACAGACTGCCTTGCATATGGCAGTCAAAGGAACAAGCGCTGGGGTTGTTAAAGCACTGGTGAACGCTGATCCGGCCATAGTTATGCTACCTGACAGGAATGGCAACTTAGCTTTGCATGTCGCCACCAGGAAGAAACGATCAGAGGTACTCCTCCTTCTGCCATGGTAAATCTAGTGTGCAAGCTTAATAATTCTGCTGTTGTTCTTACAAACCCGTGTCTATTTGCAGATTGTAAATGAGCTTCTGCTTCTTCCGGACATGAACGTGAATGCGCTGACTAGGGATCGCAAGACTGCCTTCGACATAGCAGAGGGCCTTCCGCTATCAGAGGAGTCTGCGGATATAAAAGATTGTTTATCCCGTGCTGGTGCAGTGAGAGCAAATGATCTGAATCAGCCCCGGGATGAGCTCAGGAAAACAGTGACTGAGATCAAGAAGGACGTACACACTCAACTTGAGCAAGCCAGAAAAACCAACAAAAATGTATATGGAATAGCAAAGGAGCTGAGGAAGCTCCACCGGGAAGGCATCAACAACGCGACAAACTCCGTCACGGTTGTGGCCGTGCTGTTTGCTACGGTCGCATTTGCCGCAATCTTCACCGTGCCAGGCGGTAACGACCAGAATGGTGTGGCGATAGTTGTGCACGCGGTATCCTTCAAGGTCTTCTTCATCTTCAACGCCATCGCCTTGTTCACGTCATTGGCGGTGGTGGTGGTCCAGATAACACTTGTCAGGGGCGAGACCAAAGCAGAGAGGCGAGTGGTGGAGGTGATCAACAAGCTGATGTGGCTGGCTTCCGTGTGCACCACGGTGGCATTCATATCCTCGTCCTACATAGTGGTGGGTCGGCACTTCAAGTGGGCGGCGCTCCTGGTGACGCTCATCGGCGGGGTGATCATGGCCGGTGTGCTTGGCACGATGACATACTACGTCGTGAAATCCAAGCGCACGCGCAAGATCAGGAAGAAGGTGAAGTCGACGAGGCGGAGCGGCTCGAACTCTTGGCAGCACAACTCGGAGTCGGACTCCGAGATAGACCGGATATACGCCATCTGAAGCTGTTGTTTCCGGTCTATGGATCCAGAGTTTTTTTTTGGCAGCGATACGACACACCGTTGTAAAAAATGAAAGGGATGCCGGCACTAGCTATGAGCAGCTTGACCCTGGAGGTGCTAGGGGTTTATTGTGTACATTCGAATAAGCTCCCGTTCCTGGATTAGCAGTAGGAGCCAGGAGCCGGCGAGTCTTGTTGTATAGTGTATACTACTACTGGAGTACTTGAGATAGATTGGTCATCAGATCAGAATACGCACATGACGCCTGTGCTGTGCTCCGTATGCATGGCTGGCTCTCATCAGATTCCTCTTTTGATATGTTTATAGTGGTACTGTGGTAGCGGAATGATATGTGTGTGCTTGGCGCCCTGTTCTTCCTTGATGATATAGCCGAGAAGGTTCTGGAAGCTTATGCTAACCTGTACACTGGAGGATGCGGCTCTCCTTGCTGTTCTGTTCTCTTTCCACGGCACGCGAGAAGTGTAAGATTTTCTATGCTCTCTTCTTCCGGACGGGACAAACCTGGAGCTGGAGTGGTGATAACACGCTAACATGTCGCCGCGACAGAGACGGGCGAGCAAAGAAAGCTTGACCTCAACCTGGTCGCCGGGTAGTAAAGGAGAAACGCCGTAACCAAAGGGATTAGGTGGTGGTTCTCGTGCGTGCGTGCTCACGGTGGACTTGGTTGACTTGTGATTCAGGGTTGCGTGTAACTGATATGAGCTTGACATTAATTTACTAGATGTTTTGGTGACCCATTAAAAAATCTTATATTGTGAAAGGGAAGTAATACTTCTCATCATAAATAAGAATATTCGATGACTTATTACACGATTGATTGACCGTCTCGCCAAGTTAAAAGGATGCCCCCATCAAATCCGCGGCGATAGATTGGAGCTTAATCTAATCATGAGCAGCAGAAGAACTGCCATGGTCTACGTCTCAGCTGAAAGGTTGAGCAGAAGAAAGCCCTGCAGGGACCAAAGCAGCCCCAGCAGCAGCAACAAAAGCCTTCGAATAGTGGCGGCGAAAAGATGACACCTTTACAGTTCTTGTGTTTTCTTCTTCTCTTCTCATTACTTCGCGCTTAAGTTGATGCATGGGGTGGCGGGTGGACGCCGAAGACGGTGGTGGTGCGCCACCAGCAGCAGCGAAAGATTTTCGCTTTGGGGGCTTTACGCATATACGGATCTCGTAAAGCTCCGGTGTGTAAAGGTCGCGTCTCGTAGTGTGTAAAACCCTTGTGCTCCTGGGACTCTAGCATCTAAATCAAAGGCTACTTGACTAAGTACTACTATTAATTGCAGGCAGTTTTCAAATAGTACCTGTAATCAGAATTCCACTAAACTTTACTTAGGATATACAAGTACATAGAAGGCTTTGCATATATTTAAAAATACTTTATTTTGGAAATGGACGCTTTATTACTTGCTTGGACATATATATACTTAGCAGGTACTTAGTAGGGTATTGCATTACCAACATACTTACCACTCCATAATACTTACAGACACTTACAGTCTATACTTAACAGTCTTACACATATTTAGCATTCCATGCTTAATACCTACTCGTCCATACTATTACTTACAGGTACTTAGCAGTCTTGCATCATGAACAAACTTACCAAAAGAAGTGGGTTAAGAGCATCTCCACTAGCATTCCGATCCGGACGCCGAAAATAGGTCCGGACGCCAAAAATAGGTGTGGACGCCAAAAATCGGCCCAGTCGCGTTCTCAGGAATCTCTTTTCGTCCGGAATTGGACGAACTTTGGTCTGAGCTTCCCAGGCCATTCCCATGATCCCGGGAACGCCGAACAAAACGAAAACAGGTGTGGGCCAGCTTTGTCGGCGAGACAGTTCCATTTTCCCCCAACTCCACTCGCCTAGACCGCGGCGAAGAGCTCCCAGCGCCTCTGTCGCCATGACTTCACCGGCGGAGCTCCTCCACGCCGAGACATGCCTATGCCTCTAGATACGCTCGCCGTAGTCGCCGCCCACTCCGCCTCCCATTCCGCCGCCCGAACTTTGCCCTAGCTCGGCTTCGCTACGATCTTCCACCACCACGTCCGCCAAGTGTTCGGCATTTGGCCAGTTTGACCATGGACTCCGAGAGCAGACACTCGCCGTATTGCTGGAGGAGGAGAACGCCGAGGTCGCCAAAGATGTAGAGCACATAGAGATCATCTCCTCCCTCACCCAGCTGTACCTGCAGATGGCGAAGCCGAAGTGCAGTGGTTCGGCGCCGGGTCACCGAAAGTGCAAGGCGAGGCAAAGAATAGAGGGCTACTGCCTATTGTACGCCGACTACTTCGCCGACGAGCCGCTCCACGAAGAGGACGTGTTTCGGTGCCGTTTTAGGATGAGCCGGAAGCTCTTCCTCAAGATCGTGCATGCCATCCGAGAGTTCGACCCCTATTTCGTTTGCAAGAAGGACTGCACCGGCGGGTTGGGTTTTCCTCACTGCAGAAGTGCACAGTGGCGATGAGGTTGCTTGCATATGGAGCGCCGGGTGACAGTGTCGATGACTATATCCGCATGGCCGAGTCCATCACCATCGATTGCTTGTACAGGTTCTGCAGGGCAGTGGTTGCAGTGTTCGGGAAACAGTACTTGATATCACCCGTTGCTAAAGACACTACTCGGATCCTCGCAGTCAATGAAAGTAGAGGATTTCCTGGTATGCTTGGAAGTATAGACTGCATGCATTGGCAGTGGAAGAACTGTCCATTTGCATGGAAAGGAATGTACAAAGGCCACAAAGGAGGTTGCACTGTGATACTCGAGGCAGTTGCTACACATGATCTTTGGATCTGGCACTTCTTATTTGGCATGGCAGGATCGAACAACGACATCAACGTCCTCAACTCCTCTAATGTCTTTGCCAAGCTTGTTGAGGTTCATGCTCTCCCTGTGGAATTTGAGATCAACGTGCACCACTGCAACAAGGGATACTATCTAGCAGATTGTATCTATCCAAGATGGCCAACATTTATGAAGACTATCTCAAGTCCAATGCTCCCAACCATAGGAAGCTTGTAGGAAGGACGTGGAGTGGGCATTTGGTGTGCTCCACCAGAGGTTTGCAGTTGTCCGGTTCCCTGCTATGACCTGGTCGAAAGATCAGATGTGTGAAGTGATGAACTGTTGTGTGCTCTTGCACAACATGATCATTGAGGATGAGAGGAAGGATCTAGTGAGTTTGCTCGAGCAGAACGAGTTATACTACAGACAGGGACCACTTGCCGAGCCTGATCATCAAGTGCCTCCAACCTGGGCTGCCTTCATCGCCATGCGTCAGGAGATCCGAGATCCGGCGATGCATCAGCATCTGTAGGATGATCTTGTTGAGCACCTATGGATACGCAGGGGAGATACGTAGATGTTGATCATGAAATGGCTAAACTAGGCCAAAATATGTTGTATTTTCACTGTAGGCCGAACTATGTTTAAATTTACACCGAACTATGTTTAAAATTTCGACAAACTGTGGTCGAATGTATGCCGAACTAGGTCGAACAATGTTCTGTATTCATATTTATGCCGAACTATGCCAAAATCTGGACGAATTTAAACCGAATTTAGAAAAAAAGGGCGTCCCGGAAACTCGCCTTCGAAACGCGAGTGGGGAACTCGGAAATCCCAGGCCGAAAACGTGTTTCGTCCGGCCAAAGTTTGGTTCGGATTTCAACCTGGGAACGTCCAACGAGTGGGGATGCTCTAAGCACTAACTATCTGAATTGAGTCCCACCATCACCATAGACCTTCTTCATGCTAGGAAGTAGTGGAAGCTCCTCCAAAAGGACATATAGCTTTCTATCATCATCGTGAGAAAAGTGAAAAAGGATAATATCATACACCGTTAGCCTGTAGCTCTCCAGAGCCATGTCCCATCCACATGTTATAATTGCTCAGTTTGAAACTCCCATCTTTATCCTAACTTGGAATTTGTTATTATTGTGCACCTGCTCAACTTGTACATCAATTGGTTTAGCAAAAAGATTCTTTAGGTACCCACTTGTGAACTCAGCTCCAAATCTTGTGGAAATACAAAGATATGAACAATTAGCATAATTGCAATTAAGTTACTATCACAAGCAGTGCGCGATTAGTTAAAGGAAAATGATTACCATCCCTCGGACGATCATCGTCCGGGTCGTCCGCCTCGCGCCCTCGATAGAAAAAAGACTGTCTTCAACCTCCCGCCCAGCACTGCCTCCTCCTCCAGATTTCCTGCGCCGCTTCCTCCTCCTGCTGCACCCGCGTCTCCGCCCCGCCCCGTCCCCGCCCCGCGTTGCTCCTTCATCGGCGCGCATCAGCCCACACCGCTCCTCCTCCGGCGGGCGCCACTGAAGGGTTTCGCGGCATAGTAAATCAAAATTTTCTACGGAGCGAACAGAGGGAAAGCCAAGATCTAATCTAGGAGATGCAAACAACGAGAGAGATTGGATTAGATCTTCATACCCTTGAAGATTCGCACAGCGGAACGTTCGTCGAAACGTGGGTGATGTAGTCGTACTCGCTTCTCCTCCTCGCGATCCGATCCGATCTAGCACCACAAGTGGCGGTGCCTCCGTGAGATGCACACGTGCAGCACCTTGACGTCTCCTCCTTCCTCGGACCAGCGAGTATGGTGGAGAGATAGATTGGATCTACAACACAACGGCGTGGTGTATATGGTGGAGAATTTCTGCTGCAGGGCTTCGCCTACAAACAGTCGGGAGGGAGAGAGGAAGGTAGCAAGGCAGCTAGGGCTTGGAGGAAGGTGTGTAGTAGTAGTCGGGAAGGGGGCGCACCACCCCTCTATATATAGAGGGGGGCGGCCAGCCCTTGCCCCTCCTCCAAGCCTATCTCTAGTTTAAACAATTTAAACTCTCCCTTATCTAGAAATCCTATCTCTAGTTTAAACGATTTAAACTCTCCCTTATCTAGAAATCCTATCTCTAGTTTAAACGAGTTTAAACTTATCTAGGATCGGCTGGGCCCTATGGGGCCTTGTGCCCCTGGCCCAATGCGTCCAGGACACTCCCTCATAGGCCCATGCCCCCTCCCGGAAGGTGGGGCCACGTTGGTCCCCTTCCGGAAGGTTCTAGAAGCTTCCGGTACAATACCGATTAACCCGGAACAATTCCGAACTCCAAAAATTGCACTGCCTTATATGAATCTTATTCTCCGGACCATTCCGGAACCTCTCGTGATATCCCGGATCCCATCCGAGACTCCGAACAAAAATTCATAAACCAATTATCCAATCTATCCTAGCGTCGAGATACGTTAAGTGTGTGACCCTGCGGGTTCGAGAATATGCAGACATGATCTTCTATCAATAATCAACAGGGGTCAGGCACCCATATTGACTCCACACATTCATCGATGATCATATCGGATGAACCACGATGCCGGATTCAATCAATCCCATATATATATTCCCTTCGTCTCGCGATATTTTACTTGCCCGAGATTCGATCGTCATACCATCATACCTAGTTCAATCTCGCTCACAGAAGTACTTTACTGGCCGTAATCCGATATCACTTTGTGATTAACTCCTTAACCACATGCTTGCAAGCGGTGTTGATATCGATTACAGTGGGCCCAAGTATATCTCTCCGACTTGGGAGGGACAAATTCCATATCGATACATACAACCCAATGATACTTTCCGATCACCGAGAGACACCTTTATGATCACCCTCTCATAGGATGACGTTTGATGACCTCAAAGCTTTCTTACGATACCGTGGAGTTGCATTATCTCATGGTCTAAGGAATACAATATTTGACATAGGAAAAGCTTCACAAAGACGAACACGATGACACGATCTAATTGCTCGCTTTGTTTGGGTCTATCCACCATATCATTCTCCCAATGATATGATCTCATTATCAATTGACAACTCATGTCTATGGTTAGGAAACCTTAACCATCATTGATCAATGAGCTAGTCCATAGAGGCGTACTAGGGACACGGTGTTGTTCACAAACCACACAAGTATTAAAGTTTCCGCTTAATACAATTCTAGCATGGAATATAAACTTTATCATGAACAAGAATTATAATAATAACATCTTTATTATTGCCTCTAGGGTATAATTCCAATCTCCCACATGCACTAGAGTCAATAATCTAGTTTACATTTGGCAACAATCTCACACCCATGGCACCGAGGTGTTGATCATGTTTTACACGTGGAAGAGGTTTAGTCAATGGATCTGCGACATTCAGATCCGTATGTACTTTGCTAATCTTCGATCTCCATCCGCTATATAATCTCGGATTATATGAAACTTATGTTGATATGCTTGGTCTTTGGATGATATCTTGGTTCCTTAGCGAGTGCTATGGCGCCATGTTGTCACACAATATCTCCAAGTGGATCCAATGCACTTGGAACCACGCCAAGCTCGATGATGAAGTTTCGATCCAAACTCCTTCACTTGACGCTCGGCAGCCATGTATTCCGCTTCCACCGCAGATCCCGCGATCACGCTTTGCTTGCGCTTCCACTCACAGCTCCTCCATTCAAAATATACACGTATCCCGTCTCGAGATTTAGAATCATCCTTGTCGTTGTCGAAACTAGCGTCGACGTAACCTTTATGACAAGTGTTCATCACCCCATAGACTAAGAACATTTCTTTAGTTCTATTTAGGTACTTTAGGATGTTCTTCACGGCTGTCCATGTTCCACTCTGGATCACTTTGATATCTGCTCGTCAAACTAAGAGCATTGGACACATCCGTCTAGTACACAAGATGGCATACATGATGGAACCTATGGCCGAGGCATAAGGCACTTTGCTCATAGCTTCCTATCATTTACGTAGGCTGGATCTCGAGCCTTGCTCAATATCTTACCCGACAACATAGGCACTGAACCTTTCTTTGCCTTATCCATTCTCGAACCTTTTCGAACTTTGTCTAGGTATGTACCGCTTAAAGCTATCAGGCGTCTTTGTCTATCTCTATAGATTTTGATGCCCAATATATAAGCAGCTTCACCTAGGTCTTTCATTGAAAAACACTTGTTCAAATAACTCTTCACATCGTTAAGCATGTTGATGTCATTTCCAATAATCAATATGTCATCCACATATAGTACCAGAAACGTCACCGAGCTCCCACTCACTTTCTTGTAGATACAAGCTTCGTAGCAATTTGGAACAAATCCAAAGCTCTTGATCACTTGATCAAAACGAAGGTTCCAACTCCGAGATGCTTCCTTCAGTCCATAAATGGAACACTGAAGTTTGCATACTTTACTAGCATCCTTAGGATCGACAAAACCTTCGGGTTGCATCATATACAACTCTTCATCAATGTTCCCATTGAGGAAAGCAGTCTTGACATCCATCTGCCATATTTCATAATCATGAAACGCAACAATTGCTAATAAAATCCGAATGGACTTAAACATCGCTACGGGAGAGAAAGTCTCATTGTAGTCAACACCTTGAACTTGTCGAAAACCTTTCGCGACAAGCCGTGCTTTATAGACGGTAACATTACCATCCGCGTCCGTTTTCTTTTGAAGATCCATTTGCACTCAACAGCCTTTCGGTCGCTAGGAGGGTCCACCAAAGTCCATACTTGGTTTTCGCTCATGGATCCCAATTCGGATTTCATGGCTTCTAGCCATTTCTCAGAGTCTGGGCTCATCATCGCTTCCTCATAGTTCGTAGGTTCACTGTCTTCTAATAACAAGACAGTCAAGACAGGGTTGCCGTACCACTCAGGAGGGGCACGCGACCTTGTTGACCTGCGACGTTCAGTAGCAGCATCGTCCGAAGCTTCATGATCCTTGTCATTAGCTTCCTCTATTGTTGGTGCAGGCGGCACTGGAACAATTTCAGGTGCTGCGCTACTCTCCAATTCAAGAGAAGGTTCAATAACCTCGTCTAGCTCTACTTTCCTCCCACTCACTTCTTTCGAGAGAAACTCCTTCTCAAGAAAGGAACCGTTCTTTGCGACAAACACTTTGCCTTCGGTTCTGTGATAGAAGGTATACCCAATGGTTTCCTTAGGGTATCCTATGAAGACGCAATTCTTTCGCTTTGGGTTCGAGCTTGTCCGGCATCAACTTCTTGACGTAAGCTTCGCATCCCCAAACTTTAAGAAACGACAACTTAGGTTTAGCACCAAACCACAGTTCATACGGTGTCGTCTCAACGGATTTAGATGGAGCCCTATTTAAAGTGAATGCAGCGGTTTCTAATGCATAACCCGAAAATGATAACGGCAAATCAGTAAGAGACATCATCGATCGGACCATATCTAATAGGGTTCGATTTGGTCGTACACACCATTGCTTGTGTGGTGTTCCGGTGGCGTGAGTTGTGAAACGATTCCACTTGCTTTAAGATGCGTGAGAAAATCATAACTCAAATATTCACCTCCACGATCGGATCGTAGAAACTTAATCTTTCTGTTACGATGGTTCTCCACTTCATTCTGAAATTCTTTGAACTTTTAAAACGTTTCAGATTTATGTTTCATTAAATAGATATACCCATATCTACTTAAGTCATCGGTAAAAGTGAGAAAATAGCGATATCCACCGCGCGTCAAAACACTCATCGGTCCGCATACATCGGTATGTATGATTTCCAACAAGTCCGTTGCTCGCTCCATCATACCGGAGAACGGGGTTTTGATCATCTTGCCCATGAGGCATGGTTCGCATGTGTCAAATGATTCAAAATCAAGAGACTCCAAAAGTCCATCAGAATGGAGTTTCTTCATGCGCTTTACACCAATATGACCTAGACGACAGTGCCACAAATAAGTAGTATTATCACTATCTACTTTGCATCTCTTAGCCTCAATGTTATGGATGTGTGTTTCATCCCTTTCGAGATTTAGAAGAAATAAACCATTCACAAGTAGAACAACCATTATTCTCCGATTTAAATGAATAAC
Source organism: Avena longiglumis (assembly GCA_030063025.1). Classification (NCBI taxonomy): domain Eukaryota; kingdom Viridiplantae; phylum Streptophyta; class Magnoliopsida; order Poales; family Poaceae; genus Avena; species Avena longiglumis. The sequence continues at coordinate 485,744,191 of CP125975.1, read as the reverse complement.
CGTCTTGCAATAAACATGATCCGGAAATAATGTTCATGCTCAACGCAGGCACATAATAACATTTATTAAGGTTTAAAACTAATCCCGAAGGTAAAACTAAGGAGAGCGTGCCGACGGCCATCACATCAACTCTTGATCCGTTGCCAACGCGCATCGTCACCTCATCCCTCGCAAGACGCCGTCTATTCCGTAGCTCCTGTTTCGAGTTACAAATATTAGCAACTGAACCGGTATCAAATACCCAGGCACTACAACGAGGGCTAGTAAGGAAAACATCAATAACATGTATATCAAATATACCTTTGATGGTGCCAGCCTTTTGTCCGCTAAGTACTTGGACACGATGCCCAAAGTGACCCTTGTCCTTGCAATAGAAGCACTCGATGTCCGGCTTTGGACCGACTGAGCTTCTTCTCGGCGGGGCATTAAGCTTTGCCGCCTTCTTGAAGGGCTTCTTTGCTCCTTACCTTTCTTAAAGGAGGGCTTGTTGACCATCAACACATGATTATCCTTCTTGATGTCCACTTCGCAGCCTTGACTTTGCGAAGAGCTCGGTGATCGTATCGATGGAACCAATCTGATTATGAGTCACTACAAAACTTTTGTAGCTGGGAGGAGTGATTGCATAACCTGTCAATCTTGAGCTCCTCGAATCGTGCATTCCAGCTTGCTCAAGGCGTTGAGTGTAGCCCGACATCTTTATGGCGTGCTCACTAACGGAACTCCCTTCCTCCATCTTGCGCTTAAAGAACTTCTCGAGATCTCATATCTCTCGAACGGGCTTGAGTCGAAACATGGTTTTCAGCCTCGAGAATCTCAAAGGGCCCGGGATAGGTTTCAAAACGATTTTGAAGCTCGGTTCCATAGCAAACAACATGGTGCTCTTAATCACACCATAATCATCTTTGTGATCGATAGACATCTTTCTCATCACCGTAGCGATTGCGCAGGGGGTCACCTAACGCTTTACCAAGGACATAGTCCTTTGTCCGCAGAATGATTCTTAGATTGGAACCAATTGGTGAAGTTAGACCCATTGTTTCTAAGCTTTTCCTTCTCAGCAAAAACGTTGAAGTTGAAGTTGGATTTGGCCATGTGATCTACAGTATTTGCAAGTACAATTTAGACTATGTTCATGATAAATAGTTCAACTTAATCAAATTACTAGATGAACTCCCACTAAATTAAACATCCCTCAAGTTGTTTAGTGAACACGATCCAAATTCACCACACCTAATCCGATCATCACGAGAAGAGATGTGGTTTCAATGGTGGACAACGAAATGTCGATCATATCATTCATATGACTCATGCTTAACCTTTCGGTTCTTGTGTTCCGAGGCCATGTCTGTACATGCTAGGCTCGTCAAGTTAGACCCAAGTATTTCCGCGTGTGCAAAAACTGGCTTGCACCCGTTGTATGTGAGCGTAGAGTCTATAGCACCCGATCATCACGTGATGCTTGGACACGACGAACTTTCGCAACGGTGCATACTTGGGGAGAACACAGTTTTTATCTTGATCTTTAAGTGAGGAATCATCTTATAATGCTACCGTCATGATCTAAGCATAATAAGATACATAAAAGGGATAAACATCACATGCATATAACTTTATGTGACATGTTATAGCCAATCCTCGCGCAATGATCTCCATCTTGTGCGTTCCGGCATGATCTCCATCACTCCACCATGATTGCCTCCACCACGAATAGCAACTACAACTATTGCTAACTACTTAGCGATAAAGTAAAGCTATTACATGGCGTATAAGAAGTTGACTCGCAGGTCATACACAATTATAAAGACAACCATATGGCTCCTGCCGGTTGTGTACTCATCGACATGCAAGTCGTGAAACATTACAAAACATGATCATCGCATACAATATACACATCACATCTTGGGCCATACCATATCACGAAAACACTCCTGCAAAAACAAGTTAGACGCCTCTACTTTGTTGTTGCATGTTTTACGTGGCTTATGGGAGTAGATGCTAAGAACGATTCTTACCTACGGAAAGCCACAACGGTGATATTATGGTTGCCAAAACCGTGTTAATCCCATGACAACTATAGTGAGAGAAACCGACATCCACCACCGCATGTGTGGTACAAGCCACACGTCAAGTGCGGAGCGGTCTCGCGAACGACGCCGCGTAAGGTTGGCTGGACCGCTTCAATCTCACTATCCCGTCATAAGAAGAACACAAACAAGACGCTTGCAATAGAAAACATCAACGCCCGCAACAACCATGTTGCGTTCTACTCGTGAAACACATCTACACATAGATCTAGCTCGATACCATCAAGGGTTTCGGCATAGTAAATCAAAATTTTCTACGGAGCGAACAGAGGGAAAGCCAAGATCTAATCTAGGAGATGCAAACAACGAGAGATTGGATTAGATCTTCATACCCTTGAAGATTCGACAATGAACGTTCGTCGGAACGTGGGTGATGTAGTCGTACTCGCTTCTCCTCGCGATCCGATCCGATCTAGCACCACAAGTGGCGGTGCCTCCGTGAGATGCACACGCAAAGACTCGGCGTCTCCTCCTTCCTCGGACCAGCGAGTATGGTGGAGATAGATTGGATCTACAACACGACGGCGTGGTGTATATGGTAGAGAATTTCACTGCAGGCTTCGCCACAAACAAATGGGAGGGAGAGGAAGGTAGCAAGGCGCTAGGGCTTGGAGGAAGGTGTGTAGTAGTAGTCGGAAGGGGCACCACCCTCTATATATAGAGGGGGCGGCCACTGCCCTCCTCCAAGCCTATCTCTAGTTTAAACAATTTAAACTCTCCCTTATCTAGAAATCCTATCTCTAGTTTAAACGATTTAAACTCTCCCTTATCTAGAAATCCTATCTCTAGTTTAAACGAGTTTAAACTTATCTAGGATCGGCTGGGCCCTATGGGGCCTTGTGCCCCTGGCCCAATGCGGCCAGGACACTCCCTCATAGGCCCATGCCCCATCCCGGAAGGTGGGGCCACGTTGGTCCCCTTCCGGAAGGTTCTAGAAGCTTCCGGTACAATACCGATTAACCCAGAACAATTTTGAACTCCAAAAATTGCACTGCCTTATATGAATCTTATTCTCCGGACCATTCTGGAACCTCTCGTGATATCCCGGATCCCATCCGAGACTCCAAACAAAAATTCATAAACCAATTATACAATCTATCCTGCGGGTTCGAGAATATGCAGACATGATCTTCTATCAATAATCAACAGCGGGGTCTGGGCACCCATATTGACTCCCACACATTCATCGATGATCATATCGGATGAACCACGATGCCAGGATTCAATCAATCCCATATATATATTCCCTTCGTCTCGCGATATTTTACTTGCCCGAGATTCGATCGTTTGCATGGTCATACCTAGTTCAATCTCGCTCACAACAAGTACTTTACTGCTCCGTAATCGATATCAATTTGTGATTAACTCCTTAACCACATGCTTGCAAGCGGTGTTGATGTCGACACGAAAGGGGCCCAAGTATATCTCTCCGACTTGGGAGGGACAAATTCCATCTCGATACATACAACCCAATGTATACTTTCCGATCACACGAGAGACACCTTTATGATCACCCTCTCATAGGATGACGTTTGATGACCTCAAAGCTTTCTTCCGATACCAGGGAGTTGCATTATCTCATGGTCTAAGGAATACAATATTTGACATAGGAAAAGCTTCGCAAAGATGAACACGATGACACGATCTAATTGCTCTGCTTTGTTTGGGTCTATCCACCATATCATTCTCCCAATGATATGATCTCATTATCAATTGACAACTCATGTCTATGGTTAGGAAACCTTAACCATCATTGATCAATGAGCTAGTCCATAGAGGTGTACTAGGGACACGGTGTTGTTCACAAACCACACAAGTATTAAAGTTTCCCCTTAATACAATTCTAGCATGGAATATAAACTTTATCATGAACAAGAATTATAATAATAACATCTTTATTATTGCCTCTAGGGCATAATTCCAACAGCCACCTCCGCAATGTGCCCCACGATCTCCTTCCTCCCGCAACGCGGTGGACGGGGGTAGCTACGCTCGTACCCCAGCCTCCTTGATTCTTCTCTAGCGAGTCTACTGCTCCTACTGCGCATCTAGGCTGCCTACGTCGAGGACGAGAGGCCCGCTCCTCTACCTCCATGGCCTAGGTTTCCTCCATAGGCAGCTGATCTTGCTTCCATGGGCATCCGACCTTGCCGCTGATGGCGCCCAGTACTGTCATGGGACACTTCGTTGGAAACCCTAAGATCAAGGTATGATGAGCACAACAACAAGTTTTCCCTCAGTAAGAAACCGAGGTTATCGAACCAGTAGGAAGAAGGAAACGTCTCAAAGGTGTTGCAAGCAACGTGGAAACCTGCACAACACAAACTCAAGACTTTGCCCCAACGAATCAGTGAGGTTGTCAAGCTCACCGGTTTGCTGTAACAAAGGATTAACTGTATGGTGTGGAAGGTGATGATGGTTTGCAGCAAGTAAGCAGTGGAAGATGTATCAATGATAAAGATTGGACCGGGGTCCATAGTTCACTAGAGGTGCTCTCCTTAGATAAACAACGTGGCATGAAGGGTAAACAAATTACAGCAGGTCAATTGACAGGAACTGAGCAAGGCATAACAATGCAATACTAGACAAAAAGATCCTATGATTCGATTGGGAAATACAACAATATACATAGACCGCCATCCAACTGCATATATGACTAGAAGTCAACCTTCAGGTTATCATCTGAACCCTTCCAGTATTAAGTTGCAAGCAACATACAACTACTTTAAGCAAAGTGTGTAAGGTAAACAATCCACTTGTTCCATGAACAAGAGACCGTTGTTTTCTCCCTAGTGGCAACATCACATCTACAACCGAAGAGATTGCTGTCACTTCCCTTGGAAACTAGAGGCATGAACCCACTATCGAGCATAAATACCCCCTCTTGGAGTCATTAGCAACTACTTGGCCAAGATAGCTACAAACAACAGAGAGCATGCAAGATCACAAACAACACAAACATGATAGAACCAATAAGACAAAACCATTAATCAATCTGACATAGTAATCTCAATATCCATCGGATCCCAAAACCTGCTTAAACAAAAGGGGTGCCGACAAAGGGCAAAGGAAAAAGAGGAGCGTCAGTACTGAGGCCAGTACACGGCGAGGCTAGAATTCGGCGGTCCTCGCCTACATAGGTATGGTGGACTGAAGCGGCAGCGGCAGCGAGCACTAAACAACCTATAGAGACTCGATACAACTGGCGATTATCAGAGAGGGGTGAGAAAGACCTATTCGGATCCAACCTGATACTAGCATCAAACAAACCCATCCTGGCGTTTCCCCCTCGAGACCAAACGAGGAAGTCAACCGAGGAACGCACACAGTTGGCAGTTTTAGTTAATCAGTTATAGTTGTGGCACTTTACTAGTCAGGTTTTAGATAATCGTCCTGATAAAGTAAGCAGTGGGCACTTTTAGTTATTCATTCTGTTATAGTGGCATCACTTACTAGTCAGATACAATTATCATGAGATAACCCAAAACCCAGCAGTCGTTGATACTTTTACTTAGCCATTCCGTTGTAGTGAAGCTGATTACTAATCACATCGGAAACAAGTTAATTTATAACAGTAAACTTTAGTTATAGTTGTCTATGATCGAATCGTGCTCCAAGTCGTCCATAACCGCGACACGGCTTCTAAAAGATTTAACCGCAGGGTGCACCAAAGTATCCACAGCACTTCACCCTTTTGCCGATCGGTTAACATACACCCATCGGTATGTCGGCGGGGCCTAAGTCACGACGTTCGACACAAAGCAAGTACATGGGGCCACCCACGAGTCGACACCATAGAACGGAGTCGGCCGGTCTCAAACGGTCTCGGGTTTGGGTACGGTACTGCACGACAAAGAAATCCCCAAACGGGACTGTCGGCACCGCTGAATCGTGTCCCGATCCTAACAAGACAAGGTGCAAGACCTGACAATCGTAAATAAAGCGATAAACATGGCATAAGTACAGGATAGTAATAAAGCCCCAAACTACTTTGTGGCCCCCAAGACAAGATTTTGAAATCAGGTAATTATCAATGGGGCCCATATCTCCCACCGTGGTTAGCGCTCCGATCTCGAACAGTGTCAAGAACTCGGGTCCCACGGGACACAAGTGGGCGGTCGGAAACCAAATCTTACCTATCACCCACCGATGCCTCTGCTTAATTCAATTTTAGTTGTTAAACAGGAATTAAAGTGAAACAATAAGTAAGCCATGATCATCTCCAACGTCAACATGCGGCAAAACTCCAACAAAGGTGGTACTTGACGACAAGCGAAAACACTTGAGCAAGCGACTACGACACGCGGGTCCAACTATCTACCAAACGACAGGTAATAGGATGTATCCAAGGCTATATATGGCTGCAAGGGATATCACGGGTACGAAATCTAGAGCATCGTAACACAGATAGCAAAGATCAACAGGAGGGAAATAAATACTAGAAAGTAAGATAGGTAGAAAGGGGGAGATGCTCGCCTGAAAACATTGCCGAAAGGATCATCCGAAGATCGGGGCGGAGCTCACATCAACTCAACGGCCTTATCCGCGAAGAAGCAAAACACTAGAATAAACACCGGATGCAATATTTAATACAACGGCAGAAGATCGGCATGATGCATGTATGATGAATGACATGGCAAAGATGCGATGCGATTAGGTCATATTAAGCGGAACCGGGGTCCCGACAATTAATTATATTGTTCAAGTTATTTAATTACCCCGCAAATTAAATGTTGTTTAACAAGGCAGAAAGCTTCACCGGTTCACTACACAAGTTTAAATGAGGCCAATATGAGACTAGATTTGCCCGCATATGGGCCCCATATTTAATTATTAGGTGAATCGGCATAAGGCCCCCAAACCAATGCTATGCATGCGGGAATGACAATTTAATATGCGACAAGTTGTTATTATGTTATAAAATAGGGTTCGAGGAAAGGGTTCACACATTAGGGGGGGAAAACGACGACCTTGGGGTCCGGGGTCGGTCTCAGGGTTCGACGGATCGGCGAGGTTCGGATCTGTGGTTCGACGGGATCGTTCTCGGCCTCCGGTCGTGGCGCGATATCGGGGTAGTTCTTGTCGCGTCCGGTGCGGGACTTGGTTCGTGTCGGGCGCTGGGTTCTTCCGGTCGGTACCGCTTCGCCATCGCGAAGGTCTTGCCGGGTCATGTTGACGATCTGGCGTTCGAAAGAAGTACTCGGCCACGTGATGATCTTGTTGATCCCATGGCGGAGGCCTTGGCGCTCGGATCGGGGCATCGGGTATTGGGGTTCCACCTTGATTATCGGGACGAACTTGGGGCTCGACGGGTCTCTGTGGTTCCCCGTCGAGTGCTAGATGTTCCGGATGGAGTTCTCGGGATTATTCGGACACCTTCGGCTCGACGGCCTTGCGATCTCGCTACCGTGGTCTTCTTGCGTTCTTCGGGTCTCAGAATCGTGAGGGCGGTCGACGCTTCACGCCTTCTTGACGGACGGAGAGCTTGAGTGTCGCGGTTCCATTGTCGGTGGCGACCTTGGCGTCATAGCCCCTAGTTTCGCGGGCGGCACTCGGAGTTCGCCAATCTCGACCATCAGTGCGGATGAAGATCTTGGATCGATCGCCACTTTGGTTCGGTGTCGAGCTTGGCGGTCCCTTGAACACGTGGCGATCTGGTTGATGGGCGGTCTTGACGCGGTGGAGGGGTTTCGTACACGACGGCGACGGTGCTCGGGCGGCGGCGACGCGGGGCGGGTCCCGCGGCAGGGTCCAGCTGCTGGGCGGAAAGCGAGGCGACGAGGCATGCAACCGACGACGCGGGTCGGGCGATCTCGGCCACGCGAGCGCGACGGGCGACGAGGCCGAGGCGACAGGCCACGACGCCAAGGTCGTGGGGAGCACAAGGCGACGCGGCGGAGCGAGCGGGCCGAGCGGAGGAGGTGCCACAGAGGTCGGCGAACGGCGGGGTCCGCCAGCGAGGAGGAGCGGCCAGCGAGCGGCCGGGCCGCTGAGGGACCGACGCGCTCGGGCGGGTAGGTGGAGGAGGCGCGAGTCGGCGGCTCGTCGGCGAAGTGGCGCGGCGGCCTGGTCGGGCAGCGGGGCCGCTGGTGGATGGCGGGCTCGCAGGGCGAGGTCGGACGCGCGGGCGCTGGGTGTGCGGCGGGCGAGCAGGGACGGGGCTGCGAGGGGCGGACAAGGCGGCGGAGCTCGGGCGGTGGAGGCCAGCGCAGACGGGAAGGGCGAGGCGCGCGGCCGGAGCTTGGCGGGCAAGCTGGGCGGGCGGCGAGAGCCGGCGGGCGACGCGTGGGTGGCGCAGGGCCGAGGTGAGGACGGCAGGGGTGGGGATGGTGAGAGGAAGACGAGGAACAGGGAAGGTGCTGGGTGTGGGTCCGGGGCCACGCGGGGTCCACACGGCAGGGGAGGGGCTGGCAAGGCGTGCGTGGTGTGCGTGTGTGTGGCAGGGAGCGGTGGGCTGGTTGGTGGGAGATTGGGTGAGAGAGGGAGGGACACGTGGCATGTTGGGGTTGGGTGAGGGATAGGGGTTAGCTGAGGTGGCGCATGGTTATTGGCCCGGGTGAGGTGGCCAGGGAGGGATGGGTAGAGAACTAGGTAGTTTTAGGATTAATAGGGGCAGACTTGTTGGACCGGTTTAGTTTTTCTGGGGCGGTCGTTCGGGTCAATCGGCCCGTTCGACTGCCCCGCTAAAATAATTAAAACGTTTGTTTGTTTCAAACGGGCCGTCTGCAAACCGATAGCGGCCAAAACAAAATATTCCGGGGACCCGGTTTTGGCGTTTGAATAAAAGACGGGGCGTTTAGAAAACAAAATGGGCTTTGCGAAATAGTTTTATGCGAACAATGCATGATGATGACGATGCAATGCACAAATTCAACGCGATTTTCTAGTAGTGGTTTTGCGGGATGCCACAATTCGACACCACTAACAATGGATCTCGCCCTCGAGATCCGCCTCATGGTACCGGAAGGAAGGTCGGCGATCTGCGTCTTCTCGCTTCGTGTAGATCTTCGCGACACCACTAACAATAGGTCGTTGATCCCGTTCGTCAAGAGAACACTCCGGATAAACAACGGACGAAGTTAAAGGTAAGGCCACCTCTAACTTCAGCGGGAGGAGTAAAATTGCATCGATCCACCATTCAATGTACAAAAGCGAATGATAAGAGTAGTGGTATGGTCGCGACTCCATCCCGCACTCAAAGCATTACCCTGTACACGAATAGACGGATTATGCAACCAACCCTCGGATTCAGACTGAAGATCTCGACAAGCGAGGTTCGGATCAAAGGAGTGATGCAGACTCTGCATCGGATCTGGCGTAGAGGATGTCGTCGCGTCGGAAAACACCGGAAGGCACAAACAAAGAACAAAGAATGGTAACACCGTGGACGGATTCGCTGTGCAGCTTGAACACCGGACGGTAGAACACCGTTATCAAAGAAGGAAGCGAAACCCTCAAGGTGCAGCGGAACCCAACCACGAGAAATCACGGACTCAAGAGGAAGGAGAGAGCGATTCAAAACACGCCGATATGAGAGGGAATAGCGAGAGGGTAAGGAGTAAAATTAGACCTAATCGTAACTATCCAACCGATTTTCAAAAATAGTTTTGACACTCTACTTGACCGTTAGCTAGGTTATCCTCTGATTTGGACTTGTGGGTATCGCAAGCCGAGCTCGATACCACTCTGTAACACCCTCGAATCGACCCTATGCAAGTTTAGCAAAATTCGCCAAACCCGCATAGAAGCGATTCAAGGTGCCACCAGCACTTTCGTGCGGGTGGAAAAACAAAGTAATAACATTACACAACAGTCCTCGATGGGACCCACAGAACAGATATATACAACATCGACTCAAAGAGTCAAGAATACAAATATTATATACAAAGATCCAAATCACCTCGAAAACGGTAGAGCGTCCGACTACGGACAAGAAGCAAATGGGGCTAAGAGCCCTGAAGAATAACCAATGGCGTCCATAACCCTGCCCAGGCCAAGCCGGAAGGGTAACCACCTAACGGCGTCGATCCCAAAACTGCTTAAACAAAAGGGTGCCGACAAAGGGCAAAGGAAAAAGAGGAGCGTCGATCGAGGCTAGTACGGCGAGGCTAGAATTCGCGGTCCTCGCCTACATAGGTATGGTGGATCAAGAAGCGGCGGCGTGAGCACTAAACAACCTATAGAGACTCGATACAATGGCGATTATCGAGAGGGTGAGAAAGACCTATTCGGATCCAACCTGATACTAGCATCAAACAAACCCATCCTGGCGTTTCCCCCTCGAGACCAAACGAGGAAGTCAACCGAGGAACGCACACAGTTGGCAGTTTTAGTTAATCAGTTATAGTTGTGGCACTTTACTAGTCAGGTTTTAGATAATCGTCCTGATAAAGTAAGCAGTGGGCACTTTTAGTTATTCATTCTGTTATAGTGGCATCACTTACTAGTCAGATACAATTATCATGAGATAACCCAAAACCCAGCAGTCGTTGATACTTTTACTTAGCCATTCCGTTGTAGTGAAGCTGATTACTAATCACATCGGAAACAAGTTAATTTATAACAGTAAACTTTAGTTATAGTTGTCTATGATCAGACACTGTGCTCCAAGTCGTCCATAACCGCGGACACGGCTTCTCGAAAAGATTTAACCCTGCAGGGGTGCACCAAAGTATCCACAGGCACTTCGACCCTTTTTGCCAGATCAGTTAACATACACCCATCGGTATGTCGGCGGGGCCTAAGTCACGACGTTCCCAGACACAAAGCAAGTACATGGGGCCACCCACAGTCGACACATAGCGGAGTCGGCGGTCTCAAACGGTCTCGGGGTTTGGGTATGGCTGTACACGACAAGAAATCCCCAAACGGGATCGGCACCAGCGGAATCGTGTCCCGATCCTAATGCGATTAATGCGATACCTCGCACAATCGTAAATAAAGCGATAAACATGGCATAAATGCAGGATAGTAATAAAGCCCCAAACTACTTTGTGGCCCCCAGTACAGTACTTTGAAATCAGGTAATTATCAATGGGGGGCCCATATCTCCCCACCTGTGGTTAGCGCGCTCGATCTCGGAACAGGTGTCAAGAACTCGGGTCCTACGGGACACAAGTGGGCGGTCGGAAACCAAATCTTACCTATCACCCACCGATGCCTCTGCTTAATTCAATTTTAGTTGTTAAACAGGAATTAAAGTGAAACAATAAGTAAGCCATGATCATCTCCAACGTCAACATGCGGCAAAACTCCAACAAAGGTGGTACTTGACGACAAGCGAAAACACTTGAGCAAGCGACTACGACACGCGGGTCCAACTATCTACCAAACGACAGGTAATAGGATGTATCCAAGGCTATATATGGCTGCAAGGGATATCACGGGTACGAAATCTAGAGCATCGTAACACAGATAGCAAAGATCAACAGGAGGAAATAAATACTAGAAAGTAAGATAGGTAGAAAGGGAGATGCTCTTTGAAAACATTGCCGAAAGGATCATCCAAGATCGGTAGAGCTCACATCAACTCAACGGCCTTATCCGCGAAGAAGCAAAACACTAGAATAAACACGGATGCAATATTTAATACAACGGCGGAAGATCGGCATGATGCATGTATGATGAATGACATGGCAAAGATGCGATGCGATTAGGTCATATTAAGCGGGGTCCCGACAATTAATTATATTGTTGAAGGTATTTAATTAGCTCGCAAATTAAATGTTGTTTAACAAGGCGGAAAGCTTCACCGGTTCACTACACAAGTTTAAATGAGGCCAATATGAGACTAGATTTGCCCGCATATGGGCCCCATATTTAATTATTAGGTGAATCGGCATAAGGCCCCCAAACCAATGCTATGCATGCGGGAATGACAATTTAATATGCGACAAGTTGTTATTATGTTATAAAATAGGGTTCGAGGAAAGGGTTCACACATTAGGGGGGGAAAACGACGACCTTGGGGTCCGGGGTCGGTCTCAGGGTTCGACGGATCGGCGAGGTTCGGATCTGGGGTTCGACGGGATCGTTCTCGGCCTCCGGGGTCGTGCGCGGATATCGGGGGTAGTTCTTGTCGCGTCCGGGTGCGGGACTTGGTTCGTGTCGGGGCGCGTCGGGTTCTTCCGGGTCGGTACCGTTCTCGTCATCGCGAAGGTCTTGCCGGGTCATGTTGACGATCCTGGCGTTCTGAAAGAAGTACTCGGCGTTACGTGATGATCTTGTTGATCCCATGGCGGAGGCCTTGGCGCTTCGGATCGGGGCATCGGGGTCTTGGGGTTCCACCTTGATTATCGGGGACGAACTTGGGGCTCGACGCCGGGGTCTCCAGGGTTCCCTGTCGGAGTGCTAGATGTTCCGGGATGGAGTTCTCGTCGGGGATTATTCGGACACCTTCGGCTCGGTACGGCCTTGCAGTCTCGCACCTGTGGTCTTGCGCGGTTCTTCGGGGTCTCGTAACCGTGAGGGCGGTCGCGACGCTTCACGGTCTTCGGACGCCGGGACGGAGAGCTTGGAGTGTCGCGGTTCCATTGTCGGTGGCGACCTTGGCGTCATAGCCCCTAGTTTCCGCGGCGAAGTACTCGGAGTTCAGTCCAATCTCGACCATCAGGTGCCCGGATGAAGATCTTGGATCAGTGCGCCACTTTGGTTCGGTGTCGAGCTTGGCGGTCCCTTGAACACGTGGCCGATCTGGTTGATGGGCGGTCTTGGACGCGCGGTGGAGGGGTTTCGTGGCCACGCACGGCGACGGTGCTCGGCGGCGGCGGCGAAGCGGTCCCAGGCGGCGGGTCCAAGGCTACGGACAGGGAAAGCGAGGGCGGACGAGGCATGCAACCGACGACGCTGGGTCGGGCGATCTCGGCCACGCGGCGCAGACGGGCGAGGCCGGGGCGACCGCCACGACGCGAAGGTCGGCGGGAGCAAAGGCGGTTGTGGCGGAGCAGGCGAGGCAGGCGGAGGTGCCGGCGAAGGGTCGGCGGCGGCGGGTCCGGCGACGAGGAAGGCTTCCGGCGAGCGGAGCCTTCTTCTGAAGGGACCAGGCTCGGGCGGGTAGGTGGAGGCGCGAGTCGGCGGCTCGTCAGCGAAGCGGCCTGGTCGGGGCAGCGGCGCTGGTGAATGGCGGCCGGCTCGCGTCGGCGAGTCAGACGGCCTTGGTGCGCAGTGTCTGTGGCAGGCGGGCAGAGCTCTGGAGGCGAGGCCGGGCGGCTGGGCAGTGGAGGCCAGCGGGGCAGAAAGCAAGGCGGCCGGAGCTTATGTGGCCAGGCGGCGGCAGTGGCGCAGCGTCGGGAGGTGAGGGGACGCAGGCGCGGGGTGGGGATGGTGAGAGGAGGAGCAGGGAAGGTCTTGGGTGTGGGTCCGGGGCCACGGGTCCCTACGGCAGGGAGGCTGCAAGGCGTCGTGGTGCGTGTGTGTGGCAGGGAGCGGTGGGCTGGTTGGTGGGAGATTGGGTGAGAGAGGGAGGGACACGTGGCATGTTGGGGTTGGGTGAGGGATAGGGGTTAGCTGAGGTGGCGCATGGTTTTTGGCCCGGGTGAGGTGGCCAGGGAGGGATGGGTAGAGAACTAGGTAGTTTTAGGATTAATAGGGGCAGACTTGTTGGACCGGTTTAGTTTTTCTCGGGCGGTCGTTCGGGTCAATCGGCCCGTTCGACTGCCCCGCTAAAATAATTAAAACGTTTGTTTGTTTCAAACGGGCCGTCTGCAAACCGATAGCGGCCAAAACAAAATATTCCGGGGACCCGGTTTTGGCGTTTGAATAAAAGACGGGGCGTTTAGAAAACAAAACGGGCTTTGCGAAATAGTTTTATGCGAACAATGCATGATGATGACGATGCAATGCACAAATTCAACGCGATTTTCTAGTAGTGGTTTTGCGGGATGCCACAGGCGGCGCCGGAAGCAGGACGATGGGAGCCTTCACATCGTCCGGGGATGCCTAGCACTTGCCCTATTTAAATATCATCTCACCATTTTGCATTTTTTTATGACAGCTGACTTTGTCATCCTATAGACATAGTACCTGATTCTTGCTCATTTAAAATCACACCACACTTCAAGAAAGTTCACCTGATCTTCTGTCAAATACATGTAATTGCCAAACATGCAGTGCTTATCAAATTCACATCCCTCCTTGTGTTTAGGTCTTCATACAACACACATATAGTAGTGCCTTAGAAATAATAGCATTTACTATTACATTACTATACTAAAGAGTTTAAATTGCGTTGATCTTCATACCTCTAAACAAAAGATTCTCATCGGGTTCTTCAGGCATGGATTCATAGGTGTGAGAGTTTTCATCGCTAGGGATCTTGATTGCATCATCCTTGAAGGTCCCCATATGTTTATTAGATCCAGAAAATGTAAGATTCGGATTAAATATTAACAATTCACTACAACAAAATTAAACGGTTTTATTTTCATCAAATTTTTAAATAGAAAATCTATGAGCAAGTACTAAACAAGATGCAAGATAAAACAATACTAAACTAACATGCATTCTCAAATCCTACATTTAGTTTATAAATATCATAGTATTTAAGTGTTTAGATTAATGAGACATATACTCCATCTAGGACAATAATTATACATATACTTCATCTGCATCTACCACATTATCATGTTTACGTTTCCATGCTTACAAGAATCAAGATCAAACTTCACCGCCAATATAAAAATTAAGACTACAAATATGCTAATTATGGGAAAACAAGCCAATTAAACAATTTTATTTTACTCAAATTTCTAAATAGCATATTTATGAGCAAGCACTAAACAAGATGCTGCATTTTCATATTATAGTGGTAGTATTAATCAAGATAGAAAAACATAGTCACATTCTTGTTATCTTACAACAATCCTACAACTAACTACATATCAACATTCAGTTCACACCACTATCGTGTTTATTAAAAAGATTAACTATAATAGGATAAGTATTATGAACTAGGAACTAGGAACCCTAAATATAGAACTGCGAAACCAAAATCATGCAGATATTTATCAAGTTCACAACTAGTTGTGCATCAGTTCTAAACCTAGATCAAGCAGAAATTAGACCAAGTAGGTCTAGTACTAGATGAAGAACATATCAATAACTAGATGTTACTAAACCAAGAGCAAGAACTAGATTTTACTAAACCAAGATCAAGAACTAAATGTTACTAAACCAAGAGCAAGTACTAGGAAACTCTAAACACGATCAAGAACATGCTGGTAATACTAAGTCGGTGATATTAGTTCAAGAGTTGAACTGTGTTAGCAAGAATGAGTTTGGTGGACAACATCATCATGGCAAAGCATCTTAGATCGTATGGTTTCTTGATGGATCACCAAGGGAAGGGTTCACAACTTTGTAATAGCCTGCAAAATATCCAACCTTTCTTTAGTATGGGAACACCGATCAGGTTAACAACTGGTCATCAACTTGCTTTTGACTTGACTGGTGGACCAGGCATGTAGTCATGGAAGATAGATTCACGTCCCTTGAATATCAGCGTGAATCCTAAGATCTTGGTTGTCCATTTTTTTGCCTAGATAAATTAGATAGAATGTGTCGTTGTTTCATTGCTTAATTGTTTGATTCATAGACTATGGATAGCGGTGAAGAGTTTATGTTCCACCAAATAATGGAAGAGGATGCAGTACCTATACCAATGATGAAGAGCACTAGATGATACTCACTTGTCTTATAGCTCGCAAGCGGAGAAGAATTCCCCTCCCTGACGCGGAGATTCTAAAACTAGACAATAAGCCAACACGAATCATCAAATGGCTATGGGTCAGGTCATGCTATTGAATGACTACTTTTTGATGACCCGACACATGGTCTAGTTCAATTTTGGTGTCGCTTTAGGATGAATAAGTATGTGTTCATGCGTATTGTGTATGGCGTGAGGAGTATGTGACAACTTCGAACTCAAGATAGATTGTATTGGAGTGATCGGATTCTCATCTATTTAGAAGTGCACTACTGCTATGAGGTTTCTTTCATATGGAGTTGTTGCAGATAACAAGATGGTTACCTTCACATGACTGAGTACACATGCATTGAAGAAATGTACAAGTATTATGCAACCGTGGTGATGGTGTTTTGACCGACCTATTTGAAAGCACCAAATATATCAGACACAACTCGACTCATGGCACAAGGTGCAATAGATGATTTTAAGGATGCTTGGAAGCATCGATTGAATGCATTTAGAATGAAAGAATTATCTATTTTCTTAGCAAGAGTTGTATAAAGTTTATATTGGAGCCTCTAGTATTATACTTGAAGTTGTGGCTGATTATTATATGTGGTTTTTACACTCTTTTTACATGGTTGGGTCTCACAACTACATCAACATTTTGTGATGATCTCTACTTTTTTCAGGACTTGCTGAAGACCAAGATTTGGAGTGCAACATGAGATCAATGACCACCAATACATCAAGGGGTACTATCTAGCCGATGACATCTATCCACAATGGTCGATATTTATGAAGATAATTCCCAACCCTACATGTCAGAAAAATCTTACTTTGGTACACATCAAGAGAGTTGTAGAAAGGATATGGAACGAACATTTGGTATACTATAAGCTCATTCTGCTATTGTTGGGTACCCTGCTCAAACCCTGTTTGAGATGTATGACAGCTAGGGTCATCTTGCCGAGCCACAATTTCTCCTAACCCATTTTTCTCACTTTCTTGTGACGCATCAGTAAATTCGTGACAAATTGTTCGTCGAACATTTGCAAGGTGATCTAGTTGAGCAATTGATGCTCAATGGAAACCAAACCGCTTGAGTCATATTTAGTGGTTGTGCAATGGACTATCTAATTTCTAGAACTTCCCAAAAAAATTAATTTGAATTATTGTATGAATTATATTATTTATATATTGCAATTATTGCTAAATTAACTTAGGTGTTAAAAATTAATGTGCAATATAGTTGCATCATTTAGATAGAAATATGAGCAAATTGATGTGATAAATAGACAAAAAAGAATAGGACCGGCTGCTTGGGCCAGCCAACCTGGTAGCGTCGGATATGTGTTTGGGTGCCCTATAGCGGACAATATCGAGGGTATCGGATATATTGCCGGGATACGATGGAGATGCTCTAGTGGCACATGACAAATGCGTCCCTGTAATGTCCGTTTTGTTTTTGTGGCCTTCGGGTCATGGAGGCAGGGTGGATCTAGGCCCCCGTCGGCCAGAGGGTTTCGTTTTCCTGTTTTTAGGGTTCAAATTAGGTGGGGCGACGCTCAGGTGGTGGCGGCGGTGTTTCTTTCAATAAGGTCTCCCGGCTTCACTCCTATCTTGAGGGTGACGTTGAGGAGCTTGTGGAAGTAGTGTGGTTTTCGAGGACTTCTTCTAATTGTGAGGATCTTTGGATCGTCAAGAAGCTTCATCGATAGTTCATCCTTCTTCTTTGTTTCTGAGACTGATGTGGTCTTTTTGGCCTGTTCTGCGACTTTCCGTCCACAAGTAACAACGTCAGGCCGGCTCAGGGAGGAGCGGCCGTGACGGCGCGCCATCGATGCAGTCTAGAGGTTGAAGATGGAGGGCTTCTCAAGGAGTTCGATGTAATTTTTGTTTTTGTTAAACTGCTTTGTACTGTTCGATATTTGTTTTAATGTCAGAGTCCTATTCATGAAAAAAAAAATGTTTATACTGTTCAGAGGAGGAAAAGCTCCTGTTCCAGAATACGTTGGCATGTCCTAATCTCTTAGTGTGTGTGTGGCGCACTGGTGACTGGATGAGGGCTGCGATCTTGCCGCGTCAACTGCCAACGACCACCTTTGCTCCGATTCTTTTTGAAAGCTCCTATTGGTCTTGGTCACCACCAACCAAGAACCGGAATAAAATGGCTTACACACTCACTCACTCACTCACTCTAGGGAAGAAAATAAAATGCAAGCCGAAACAAATAAAGAAGCATGCGCGGAGCAGACCCGAGAATCGATTGTCCACGCGTGCATCATCACCAACTGCTTATCAAAACGACATCGAGAACAAAGATATCGATACGTATCGCGACAGTTACGTCTCCGCGTCACGGCTCACGATTAGTCACGACAGTCGCTTTCTTAATATAGGCACATGAAAACCGAGCATATAAGAAAAAAAAATCACAAAACTAGAGTACGTACAGTAAGTAAATTTGATTCCATTTCGCAGCTGCTCATCCCACTGATCCAATTGGGATTACTATCATAATCGACCCGATTCCTATCTCCTCCTTCGACATCCTCTGCTCCTGCGTACGTGCGGATCCATCGGGGCCCCTACGGCTCACATGGACGCGCAGAGGCAGAGCTCATCGTTATCATCATCATCACGCCGGTATGTTTTCCCCCTGTTCTCGCCAACAATGGCAGGCATGTGGGCGCACAGGAACTCCAATTCGTGGGGTCGTTGGCGTTAGGGATTCTGCTATATTGTAATGCGATCTTGGATTCTAGCCATGTGATCGATTTCCTGGCCCTTTTTAATCGATCCCCTTTCCTATCCTATGTGGCGTCGTGGATGGCCTCTTCTTTCTTTCTTTCTTTCTTTCTTTCTTTCTTTATATCGCGGATGGGAGTTCGTGGGGAACGGAATGACGGATCCTCGTCAGATGATCTTTTATGTAGAATGTCTAGCTCGGTTTTTAACGCGTTGTGCCATGCCTTTATTAATTGCGTAGGCAGATTTAAATTGACGGAGTGGGATGGGCAGGGGCATCCGCACTTGCATGGCACAAACTAGCTGGTCTCGTTTTACAATGGTTTCGTTCATACTAGCTTTTCTCCTCCATACACTTTCTCTTTTTGCCTTCTATTCCACCTTTTCTTTCCTAGATTTTACTACTCCCTCGGACCCATATTACCTGACTTGAATTTTTTAAAATTTGGATGAACCTATATCCTAAATATTGTCTAGATTCATCTTAATTTAGAAAAATTTGAGTCAACTAATATGAGTCGGAGAGAGTAATATTATCTAGCTCTAGAATTATAGGTCTACGACCGATAGGGTATTCTGGTAGGTGAAATCCATGCAAGTGGGAGGAAAACAATGGGCGAAGAAGAATGCTCGGTCGCTATTGGGCCTCATGGATGGAGCCTCGTGTGTTCATACATAGTACAGTACATTACATTCGTCTTCTTGTTACAGGCGGGCTTGCTACACCGCCTCGTGTAGCTTGACGCGCCTCTGATTATTTGTTTGCTGGAAGCAAGCAAATAATAAGCCATGGAGTCCCCGCCGCCGCCGGCGACGCGGCGCAAGAAGATGACGAAGCAGGTGACCGGGAAGCGGGACGACACGGCGCTGCACGGGGCGGCGCGCGCGGGGCAGCTCGCCGCCGTAAGGGAGGCGCTGTCGGGCGCGGAGGACCCCGACGAGCTGCGCGCGCTGCTGGCCAGGCAGAACCAGGCCGGGGAGACGCCGCTCTTCGTGGCCGCCGAGTATGGGTACGTGGCGCTGGTGAGCGAGATGGTCAAGTACCACGACGTGGCCATTGCCGGGATTAAGGCCCGCAGCGGGTACGACGCGCTCCACATTGCCGCCAAGCAAGGGGATGTAGGTATTGATAGTGCTTATTATGTTTTTTGTCTGTGGATCATCATGTCGTGTCAACGCGAGTGAGACAGACATTGACCGATTGATGGATCGGACTGCAGATGTGGTGAAGGAGCTGCTGCAGGCTCTGCCGGACCTGTCGATGACGGTGGACGCGTCCAACACGACGGCGCTGAACACGGCGGCCACGCAGGGGCACATGGAGGTGGTGCGGCTGCTGCTGGAGGTGGACGGCAGCCTGGCGCTGATCGCGCGGAGCAACGGCAAGACGGCGCTGCACTCGGCGGCGAGGAACGGCCACGTGGAGGTGGTGCGGTCGCTGCTTGAGGCGGAGCCCGGCATCGCGCTGCGGGTGGACAAGAAGGGGCAGACGGCGCTGCACATGGCCGCCAAGGCCACCAGCCTCGACGTCGTCGACGCGCTCCTCGCCGCCGACCCCACGCTGCTCAACCTCCCGGACAGCAAGGGCAACACCGCGCTGCACATCGCGTCCCGCAAGGCGCGCCACGGCATCATCAAGCGCCTGCTGGCGCTTCCCGACACCAACCTCAAGGCGATCAACCGGTCCGGCGAGACGCCGCTGGACACGGCGGAGAAGATGGGCAACGGAGAGGTGGCCGGCGCGCTGGCGGAGCACGGAGTGGTCTCGGCCCGCGCGCTCAGCCCCACGGCCACGGGTGGCGGCGGCAACCCGGCGCGCGAGCTGAAGAAGCAGGTGAGCGACATCAAGCACGAGGTGCACTCGCAGCTGGAGCAGACGCGGCAGACGCGGGTGCGGATGCAGGGGATCCAGAAGCGCATCAACAAGCTCCACGAGGAGGGACTCAACAACGCCATCAACTCCACCACCGTGGTCGCGGTGCTCATCGCCACCGTGGCGTTCGCGGCCATCTTCACGGTGCCCGGGGAGTACGTGGACCCGGACAGCCTGGCGCCGGGGCAGGAGCTGGGCGAGGCCAACATCGCCCACGAGACGCCATTCATCATCTTCTTCGTGTTCGATTCAGTGGCGCTCTTCATCTCGCTGGCGGTGGTGGTGGTGCAGACGTCGGTGGTGGTGATCGAGCGCAAGGCCAAGAAGCAGATGATGGCGGTGATCAACAAGCTCATGTGGGTGGCCTGCGTGCTCATCAGCGTCGCCTTCCTGGCGCTGTCGTTCGTGGTCGTGGGGAGGACGGAGCGGTGGCTCGCCGTCGCGGTCACCATCATGGGCGCCACCATACTGGTCACCACCATCGGCACCATGCTCTACTGGGTCATCGCGCACCGGATCGAGGCCAAGCGCCTGCGCAGCATCAAGCGATCCTCGATGAGCCGCTCGCGCTCCCACTCGGGCTCCGCCGGACTCTCGGAGCAAGACTGGGTCGACGAGGAGTTCAAGAAGATGTACGCCATCTGATCTGAATATCTCATCGATCGTCGTATCCACGCAGCTCCGACCTCCGAGGCAGGCACGCTTGAATGCCCTCACGAATGTAGCTCCGAGGAGAAAATCAAACGAGAGGACGCAGGTTGAATAGAACTCAACATCCGGCAAGTCCATTATCTGTTCGAGATCTGTGCTGAGACGGATGTACGTATGCGGTCGGTTCGTACAGATACGGTGCCTCTATACGTACGTCGCCGTCATATCTTCGGTACAGATCATGGCCTTCCTCTCTGTTCCTGTCCGGACGGCATCGCTCTCGCCGCCCGAAGGCAGGTCAACAAATATATTGTATATTTATAATGGATCATGGGGTTAGATGAATACCAGGTAAACCGGAAGTCCTGCACCACAATCATGGTTAGCTTAACATGTTAAAATGGTTTCTTCTCTATAAAGTGTTCCAACCCTGCATTAGTAACCATAGTTTGGAAATTCTGAAATATTCACGTGGCTCTCATAAATTCAGGGCATGGGTATATGGAAGGGAAGACTCCTTCCTCACCATAGACTTTTATTGGCTTAGGTACCATCAAATCATATTGATTCAGCGGGTATGCACTCATCTTCCT
This sequence comes from Avena longiglumis, assembly GCA_030063025.1. Taxonomy (NCBI): domain Eukaryota; kingdom Viridiplantae; phylum Streptophyta; class Magnoliopsida; order Poales; family Poaceae; genus Avena; species Avena longiglumis. The sequence goes on along the minus strand of CP125975.1, from coordinate 485,722,552 downwards.
TTCTGAAATTTTTAGAAAAACATCAAACCAAGTGATTTCCAAGTTGATAATTGATAAGAACTACTATAGGAACTTGCTAGGGGCTACACATGCATCAAAATGAAGTCTCTAATCATAGAACAAGCATTCAAGCTCACACAACCTGACACCTATAGCGGCAAAATACTTAAGATACAATCTACCAATCAAAAATCTATTTGGACAAGCGAAGAAGGCACATACCAAGTAGCAATCCCTCAAAAAATTAGCAGCAAAGATGGGCTAAGCAAGGAGATCGAAAATCGGAAGCAAGAACAGCAAGAACTCAAGCTTGAGAAAGTTTTCCGGTGTTTTTCAGGAGAGAGAAAGAAGGTGGACTGAAGGAGACATCTTGGACGGCCATAGGTGGGCCACACCCATGCCAGGCACGCCCCTGGTGCTGGCCGCGCCACCAGGGGGTGTGCTGGCCTGGGGGGCTGGGTCACTCCAGGTGTCCCTCTGCCCCTTTTTTCGAGGAAAAATTATTATGAATTTTCTGGGATTTTCCGGAAAACTTTATTTTTGGCCAAGTTTCAGGGTATGAAAATTGATTTTCTCGCAAAAAAAAGATTTTTTATAAGAAGCAAAAGCAAACAAAAACCAAAACTACAAAAGTTCTAAAACACTCTAACAAGCAAACAACTAGCAAAACCAAAGCTAACAAGAGAAAAAGCAAAGACTAGGAAGAAGAAAAGTAAAAGGGAGCAAGTATAACCACAGTGAAAACATTATTTGTTCATTAAAATCCTTTTGTTAACACGGTTTATCAAGTCTTGTTACCAAAACAATCTTATATGAAACAAAACTTTCTATTCCACAATGTGATTATGTTACCTCAAACTTGATAGCAATGGTCCCAATCATAATAGTTTCAAAACTTTTTTGTGGAATGGGACAATATATTTCTCCAACCTTGATGCTCTCGATATTTTCAATTGAATTCAGGCAATAGATCTTAGCAACCTTCTTGGGCAAATAAATAGTATGCTCTTTGTCATTAATATTAAAAGTTACTTTTCCTTGATTACAATTGATGACATCACTTGTAGTATTAAGAAAAGGTCTCCCAAGAATAATAGACATATTATCATCTTCAGGCATTTCAAACACAACAAAATCAGTTAAAACCAAGCAATTATGAGCCACCTAAACAGGAACATCGTCACATATACCAACAGGAATAGTAGTTGACTTATTAGCCATTTGCAAAGATATATCAGTTGGTATTAACTTTTCTAGCTGGAGTCTTGTAGAGAGAAAAGGGCATAACACTAACTCTAGCTCCCAAATCACATAGGAAATTCTAACATAATTATTCTTAATAGAGCAAGGAATAGTTGGTATAACTGGATCACCAAATTTCTTTGGAACCTTACCATTGAAGGAATAATTATCAAGCAAAGTAGAAATTCCTTATTAGGAATCTTTCTTTTATTAGAGACAATATCCTTCATATACTTTGAATAAGGAGGCAACTTAATAGTGTCTGATGTCTACGCACTTCTATTCTTGTAGACAGTTGTTGGGCCTCCAAGTGCAGAGTTTTGTAGAACACCAGCAAGTTTCCCTTAAGTGGATTACCCAAGGTTTATCGAACTCAGGGAGGAAGTGGTCAAAGGTATTGCCTCTCAAGCAACCCTGCAATCAAGATACAAGAAGTCTCTTGTGTCCCCAACACACCCAATATAGGTGCACTAGTTCGGCGAAGAGATAGTGAAGTACAAGTGATGACGATGCCAGAAAAGAGCTTGACGGTGAGGTAGAGACTAAAGGCAACAAGAAGGAAGCAAACAAACATGCAACAAATCTAGTAGAAAACGGTTTTTCAATGCTTAGAAACAAGGCCTAGGGATCATACTTTCACTAGTGAATACTCTCTCATATAAATATCCTCTCTTCATGATACTACTCTTAACTACTCTCCGGTTGGACACTCTAATCATCGGTAGGGCTATAACAGCACACCTCAAAGTCTGCCTTTCCCAATCTAGATAACCCCACACTGTTGCCTTGAGCACTAGATAGTTCCAACAAACACCACAATTTCATAGAGACATCCAACTCCAAATATAACTCATAACAAATATTCAATCTAGCCAAAGTGCCACGCATGGTATGCACGCTGTCTTCACACACGTGGGGAAACATAGATCTATTAAAACACAAAGATTATTTATGTAGACTCAAACCTAAGTGCCACCATGGCGTGCACGCTATCACTTTCACACACATGGGGAGAGTAGAGGTCTATTAAAGCACTTGAGTAGCAAGGTATATCTACTTGATTACAAATCTCATGATCACAATATGACCATGCATAGAGAGATAGATGAACACATAGCTACCGGTAGAGCCCTTAGCCTCGAGGAAGAACTACTCCCTCCTCATCATGGGAATCAGCAACGGTGATGGAGATAGTGGTGGAGATCGATGGAGATGGCTCCTGGTGCACTTCCCCATCCCGGCAGGGTGCCGGAACAAAGACTTTTTGTCCCCCGAATCTCCCCTTCGATGGCGGCGACACTATGGAGGTTTTCGTGGATTTCTTTTGGATGCCCTAGGTTTTTTGGGTCGGAGGCTTCTTATAGGCGAAGGGGGAGGCCGAGGAGGCGGCCAGAGGGCCCACACCCTCCCCAGGCGCGGGCCAGGCTTGGCCGCACCCAGGGGGGTCTGGCCACCCTCTGGTGTCTCTTCGTCCCTCCTTATGGATTCGTGTCCCTCATGGAAAGTTATTGACTTTGGCTTTTGTCCCGTCCAATTTAGAGAATATTGATTTTCTACCTTTCTGGAACCAAAAACAGAAGAAAACAGGCAACTGGCACTGTGGCAACTTGTTAATAGGTTAGTTCAAGAAAAGATATAAAAACACCTCAAAGTGTAGACAAAACATAAGACAAATGATACAAAACAAGCATGGAGCATCAAAAATTATAGATACGTTTCCGACGTATCAAGCATCCCCAAGCTTAACTCCTGCTCGTCCTCGAGTAGGTAAGTGATAAAAAGAATAATTTTTTAGGTGACATGCACCATCAAAATAAAGATCTAACCATTTGCAAGCATTGAAAGCTAGGATCAAGGAACTCTAAACATGTGCATGAAATATGGAGTTCTATCAATAGGACATAGTAACTATGCATGCAACATGAAAGTCTACAAACAAAGATCACGAATAACATGCATTGAAAAACGTTTGTTTGTTTCACATACAGAAAACATAGCATACTGGCATTTAGCTTGTCCCTCATAGAGTAGCAAATACATGCATAGGACACCTTCAAAGTTCACAAGGGTGACTAGAAACAGATAGCACAAGAACAAGTAATATCACAATATGCATTAATCAATAAGCTCTGGGACACTACACACAGAATGGCAACTATGCTCTCTTAATGGTGCCTAAAGGTAGAAGGTGGAGACTCAATAGTAGTGGAAGAAAGGCCTTTCATAAAGGAATCATGGATTTCAAGTTTCAAAAAGAGCTTCCAAAAATTATGGTACCAGTTAGCTTTTAGCCCTCATTGCCCCTATCATAAGCATCTTGAAGTGATTACGGTTAAAGTGAACAAAGATGGAGTATATGCTTGACGAAGTATAAGTTGGCAATCTCAAGTCCCTTGAATACGAGGGCCACACCTCATGCTACTCAACTTTAGTCACCTATAAGTTCTTGTCATTGTAAGTATTTGCATATCATTGAGAACCGCCAACGGGGTACCCCTTGCACATGGTACATGAGCTATCCCATAACCAAAATGACAAGGCAAGCATACAATGAGCATCTCAACAACCTTTTTATTTACCATGGGAATATGGTTTTTTCTCTCTTTCCTCTGTTCTTAATGTGTCTCTTTTTTTATAAGAAGAATGCTTCATAGATGTCACTATGGTGATGCTGCAAGTTTCCACCATGATTAGGCATGGCTTAGGCTAGCGGCCCAGGCGTTTCTCTAACACAGGATACAAACTCCATGGACTTACAAGTTCCCTCTTTATTTCACACTGGTGACATCCATAAACAAAAGAGCATGATATCAACTGAGTACAAAGTACAAGTGCAATGTTGAAAATGTTCCCCGTGACAGCACGGTTCTTCTAATTCCAACGTATAAGTGCAAGCATATACAACATAGATGACACAATGGTTCAATTTTATTAGGGGCAAAGAATATAAAGTGTGTCATCAAGTTCGTGAGGGCTTTAATCACTAAGTTCATATAACAAAATAGTTTTTAATTGGAAGATAGCTGAAAACAAGAATATACTTGGAATGATGTAACACACCATGCATATGAGTTTATAGTGGACACTTTGGAATAACTTGGTTTCTTGGGAGTTGGAAGCATGAGTATAGCTTACTCATACAAGTGGAGGCTAGCAAAAGACTGGGAGCAACCAACTAAGAGAGCAATAGTGGCCATAATCATGCAGAGTAACAAAACATTAGTAATCAAAGCATAGAATGGTACTACAAGCCAAGAAAATAAATGATCATAGAGGCTATGGTGACTTGTCATAGTCATAACATGGTGTGAGCATGTGCCAAGTCAACCCAAACAAAGAATCAAAGGAGAATACCACAATATTATGCTTTTGTATGCTAAAACAACGCATGATTCCTTCAAGGCACATTAAGCAATCCTAATTGTTTGGAACAAGTCATGCTACAACAATAATCACTAAACATAGGGTCAAAACAACATCTAGCATGGCATGATAAAATCTAAGTCACGGTCAAAGCAAGCTCCTCTTGCACTTTCAAGCAAGAACTTACTACTCCTTTCCAATACCAAGCAACTTTTTTTGAACAACTCACAAAGATAATAATCAACAAAGATTAGTGAGATTTTTTCACAAATCCACAAAGAAGAACTAAAAATTTCTAAGCTTAAAGCATAAGAAAACTAAGGCTAAACACAGTGCTAGCAAAAGAGAACACTCACAAAACAATAAGAATGAAAACTAGAGTGTTCTAGGCAATGAAAACAGAGTGTGTCTCTCTCCAAAAGAAGTGAGCTGGGACCAACCAACTTCCTCAGCAAACTAAGCAAACGAAAACCAAAAACAAAAACTAAGACGCTCCAAGAACAACACAACTTGTGCATAAAACAATAAAAACGAAGTGTCTAGAAAGACCTGAGCTTTTTATTGATGAAGAAGGGGATGCCTTGGGCATCCCCAAGCTTTGACGCTTGTACCTCTTGAATATTTCTTGGAGTGACACAGGGTGGCATCCCCAAGCTTAAGCTTTTGTCCATTCTTCATCTCATTACATCATTCTTTCTCTACACCTGAAATTTTTCCTTCATACAAAACTTCACACAATCTTCATTAGCAACATTAGTGTATTCAAAAGATATTAGACCTCTGGAAAAGCTTTGGAACAGCAAGACTTTTCACTAAAAACACAAGCTACTGTAGTGACTCCTTCAAAAAGCTCAATTTCCCAAAAAGAACCCAAAAAGGAATCAATAAGAAGCAAATGCAAATAATGGCAGAAATCTGTCAAAACAGACCAGCAGGTAGAAACCGATTTTTTCGAACACCTTATGTTGCTCAATTCAAAAGGTGTTGAACTAACAAAAGTTGTATAACATACTGGGGGATTTATTCATAAACTTTCATCTCAAACCAACTTACACAGACTCCTCACGAATTTTTATGGTGGAGGACAGAAATCTGTTTCGGGACAGCAACTCCCCAAATATTACTTCCCTCTCTCATTAGAGGTTATTCTTGGCACAAAAAGCAAACAAAAAGGATAGGAGAGGTCATTACTGAAGTAATAAATTCCAAGACTCAAGAAAACTCTTGAGTTATCTCCCAACAAGTACTTTTATTTAACGCCTTTAAGTTAGGCTTGATAGTTTGAGAAGATGCTCACATAAGAAATATGAATTGAAGTAAAAGAGAGCATCAAGAACCAAATTCAAAACACATTTAAGTCTAACCCACTTCCTATGCATAGGAATATTGTAAAGAAACAAGTCATGAAAGCACAAAGCACCAAGCATAGGAAAGCAAAACAAGCGCAACTTCAAAATTTTCAACATAAAGAGGGGAAACTTAATATTATTGGGATGCATAAGACCATATTTCCCTCTCTCATAATAACTTTCAGTAGCAAACTATCACATAAAACATTCTTATCATGAGCCACATGCATAAAATAATTATTACTCTCCACATAAGCATAATCATTCTTATTAATCATAGTGGGAGCAAATTCAACAAAATAGCTATCATTAATATTCTCATCACCATAATCATCAAATATAGGAGGCATATTGTAATCACAATAGATTTTATCCTCAATAGTAGGTGGACTGAAAATATCATACTCATCATTGTAATCATCATAAATTGGAGGTTTGGTATCATCATAAGCAATAGAATAGCTATCTTCCAAAGCTGGGGAACTAAAAAGATCATTTTCATAAAAACTAGCTTCCCCAAGCTTAGACTTTTCCATAGCATTAGCAACAATGGTGTCCAAAGAATTCATACTAATAACATTGTCATTAGCATGCAAATAAACCTCCATAGGTTTTTAAATTTTCTCTTCAAACACTTCATGTCCTAACTCAAGATAAACACTATAAAGCTCTCTAACTTTTTTGTTGTTTTCCATTAAGCCTAACTAGTTAAAACAAGAAACAAAAAGACAAAACTGCAGAATCTAGAGGAAATAAATTTGAGCACTCACACCGGAGGATGTGAGTACCTTTTACCTTACCTCCCCGACAACGGCGCCAGAAAAGAGCTTTCTGGCTTGCTATTGCCGTTGGGTAAGGTCTGTGAGTACCTTTTCCCTTTCCTCCCCAGCAACGGCGCCAGAAAAGATCTTGATGTCTACGCACTTCTATTCTTGTAGACATTTGTTGGGCCTCCAAGTGCAAAGGTTTATAGAACAACAGCAAGTTTCCCTTAAGTGGATTACCCAAGGTTTATCGAACTTAGGGAGGAAGTGGTCAAAGGTATTCCCTCTCAAGCAACCCTGCAATCAAGATACAAGAAATCTCTTGTGTCCCCAACACACCCAATATAGATGCACTAGTTCGGCAAAGAGATAATGAAATACAAGTGGTAATGGTGCCAGAAAAGAGCTTGACGGTGAGGTAAAGACTAAAGGCAACAAGAAGGAAGCAAGCAAACATGCAATAGATCTAGTAGCAAACGGTGTTTCAATGCTTATAAACAAGGCCTAGGGATCATACTTTCACTAGTGAACACTCTCTCATATAAATATCCTCTCTTCATGATACTACTCTTAACTACTCTCCAGTTGGACAATCTAATCATCGGTAGGGCTATAACAGCACACCTCAAAGTCTGCCTTCCCCAATCTAGATAACCCCACATTGTCACCTTGAGCACTAGATGGTTCCAACAAACACCACAATTTTATAGAGACATCCAACTCCAAATATAACTCATAACAAATATTCAATCTAGCCAAAGTGCCACACACGGTATGCACGTTGTCACTTTCACACACGTGGGGAAAAGCATAGATCTATTAAAGGACAAAGAATATTTATGTATACTCAAACCTAAGTGCCACCATGGCGTGCACGCTATCACTTTCACACACATGGGGAGAGAAGAGATCTATTAACGCACTTGAGTAGCAAGGTATATCTACTTGATTACAAAGCTCATGATCACAATATGACCATGCATAGAGAGAGAGATGAACACATAGCTACCGGTAGAGCCCTTAGCCTCGAGGAAGAACTACTCCCTCCTCGTCATGGGAATCAGCAACGATGATGGAGATGGTGGTGGAGATCGATGAGATGGCTCCGGGGGCACTTCCCCATCCCGGCAGGGTGCCGAAAGAGAGACTTTCTGTCCCTCGAATCTCCCCTTCGGTGGCGGCGGCGTTGTGGAGGTTTTCGTGGATTTATTCTGGATGCCCTAGGATTTTTGGGTCGGAGGCTTCTTATAGGCGAAGGGGAAGGACGAGGAGGCGGCCAGAGGGCCCACACCCTTCCCAGGCGCGGGCCAGGCTTGGTCGCGCCCAGGGGGTATGGCCACCCTCTAGTGTCTCTCCGTCCCTCCTTCTGGATTCGTGTCCCTCACGAAAAGTTATTGACTTTGGCTTTTGTCCCGTCCAATTCCGAGAATATTGATTTTCTACCTTTCTGGAACCAAAAACAGAAGAAAACAGACAACTATCATTGTGGCAACTTGTTAATAGGTTAGTTCCAGAAAAGATATAAAACACCTCAAAGTGTAGACAAAACATAAGACAAATGATACAAAACAAGCATGGAGCATCAAAAATTATAGATACGTTTCCGACGTATCAACGTCAGTCAAAGGAATTTGCAAAAATAAAGGCTTCATCAACTCACAAAACTTGTTGTAGTGTTATTCCTCCTTTGACTTGTGTTTCTTATTGGGAAAAGGCATAGGTTTCACCACCCAAGTTTTTCTCTCTTTACCATGTTTATTAGCAATAAAATCTTCCTTAGTGTACCTAGTGTTCTTAGTGTGCTTCTCAGGTTCTTCCTCAACTTCCTTCTTATCAGGAGCATCATTTTTATCAGTACCACTCTCAGTTTCAGCATCAAAGACAGATATACTATTAGGATCTTCAGCAGGTTCAGAGGGTTCCTCAACTATTTTATGTTTCCTTTTCTTTCTCTTATGAGGACTACCACTACTTTCACCTTGCTAGGAATCCTGCTCAATTCTTTTAGGGTATCCTTCAGGATATAAAGGATCTTCAGTAGCTATACCACTCCTAGTTCTAATTCCATAAGCATGTTTATCTCCTGAGGCATTAACTAGCATATCCTTTTGTACCTTAGCAAGTTCATCAATTTGAGTTTGAACCATTTGAAAGTGTTTACAAAGCATTTTAATATCATTAGAAGTTCTTTCCACAATATCTTTCAACTCATTAATAGCTCTAGAGTTTTCCAATAAATGATTCTGAACTTGTTTATTAAAATTACCTTGTTTAACAATAAATGTGTCAAGTTCCTCTAAACATAGATCAGGAAGCTTACCATAGGGAATATCACCTTCATCAAAGTGGAGAGAGTGTACCTCAATAATAGATGAGTGGGGAATTGGCTTACATAATTCTTCTATAGGAGGTTGATTCTTCACATCTTTAGCTCTAATACCTTTCTCCTTAAGACATTTCTTAGCTTCCTTCATCACTTCATCATTTAATGCAATAATTCCCCTCTTCTTCGGTGTTGGTATTAGAACTGGTTCAGGCACAACTAGTTCAGGAGTAATAGGCCCAGGTGTATTTAGCTTAGTTGAAGTCCAATCATCATAATTCTTGCTTATTTTAGCCATTAATTCTTTAGCATATGTAGGAGTTATTTTCCTGAAAACACAATCAGCAAAGCTATCTAGGTATGTACAAGAATCATCAGTTAGTCCATTATAATAAATATCAAGAAGCTCATTTTTAGGTAATGGACATCCAGGATGTGCATGAATCAAGGCACGGAACCTTGTCCATGACTCAGGAAATTTCTCTTCTTCTCCCTGTTTAAAATCAAAAAATTTCTGCAAAGCAGCATGTCTAGCACTGGGAGGAAAATATTTCTGGAAGAAAGAAGCAATCAAACAATCAGGACTATCAATGGATCCAAGAGGTAATCTATTAAACCAAGCCCTAGCTTCTCCTTTTAGTGAAAAGGGGAAGATCTTAGTAACAAAGTATTTGCGCATCTTAAAATCATCAGAGAATAAAGCACTCATAGTGTAAAGCTCATTCATATGTGCCACAGCATTCTCATTTTTAGTCCCACAAAAAGGTTCTTTCTCAACAATGTCCAAATATGATAAATCAAGAGAGAAATCATAATCTTTATCTTTAATATCTATGGGAGAGGTGGCAAACTTAGGATCAGAGGACAATTTAGAAATAATGGTACGTCTCTCAAGGAGACTCTTAATAGCACTAGCACCATGTGTGTTTCGGCACTCTTCAATAAATTCATCGGTAAACTCAATGTAACCATCATTAATATCATATCTATCTCTAGACTCAGGTGAGCTAACGGGTGTAATAGTGTCTTCACTAGGAGTTTCAGTATTTCCTAGACTAGCCATAGTAGCATCTAGGAAAGGACCTAATGAACCACTCGCATCAAGTACCGTAGAAGTAACATCATGAGTATCAGAAGCAATTTCAGATTCAGCAGTAGTAGCAGTGTATGTAGCATGAGTATGTGATGACCCACAAGTATAGGGGGTGTATCGTTGTACTTTTGATAAATAGGAGTGTTGATCCCAACGAGGAGCAGAAGGTGCTGAACAGTGGTATGGAGCAGAAAATCCTTGTGAATACTTAGCAAACGGATTTTTAGTGGTTTTCTGACAAGTCAACAAAACAAAGAGCAAGTAACAGAAGTAACTAACAAACGGAGCAGGTGGTCCAATCCTTTCTTAGCAAAGGACAAGCTGGTGGAAGTACCTATAAGGACCAAACGTTCTTGAGGACACATGGGAATTCTATCAAGTGCTTTCGCTTCAAATAGCTGAGTACTCTTCTCTGGTGTTTGTAAGTGTTGTGTGGGTGAACCTGTGTTAACATATCGCCCTTTCTAGGACTAATACATACTTGTGATTAAACCCCCTGCAAACATCCGTAACTACAGGAAAGTAATTAAGATATAAATCTAACCACAACCTTAAACTCCGAGATCCTACACTCCCTTGTGCAAAGGTGTCCTAACGGGGGTTCAGGTTTCTGACACTCCGGCAACCCCATGATTAGTAGCCAAATACACAATGCATTCCCCTAGGCCCATAAATGGTGAAGTATCATGTAGTCGACGTTCACATGCACCACTAGAAGAATAGCACCACAACTTAAATACTAAACCATTGAATAATAACTCATCACAGATTCACTACTAACAACATGACTTCTCTCATGTCCTCAAGAACTAAACGAACTACTCACAAGACATCATATGGATCAAGATCAAAGATGATATGATAATGGATAACAATCTGAACATAAACAATAATCCAATGATTCCACTCACGAGCATCAACTACAATAGTAATCAACACCAGGAAAGTTTCCCCTAAGAACTAAAGTAATATCCAACACAATAGTTACAGCGGGACGGAGTGGTGGTGATGGTGCTAGTAGAGATGATGGTGTGGATGATGATGATGATCCCGATGAAGCCTAGATTGATGATGGTGTTGATGGTGACGGTCTCCCCTCTCCGGGAAGGAATTCCCCGGGATGAAATCTGTCTGCCAGAGAGATCTTTCTCTCTCGGTGTTTTCCGCCCCCCAGAGGCAGCGGAAATCTATCTGTGGTCGCTCCCTGAGGGTTAGGGTTCCGTAGGGAAGATATAGGCGAAGGGGGAGAGTCGGAGGCCGGGCAGGTGGGCCACACCTGCCCTAGGCGCGACCTTAGGTGGGCCCGCGCCTAGGGGGTGTGGGCCCCCTGCGGCCCCCCTTCGCTCCTCCTTCTGGCTTCCTTCGTCCTTAGGTAAAATAATATGTTTCCATATTTTTATGATATTCGCGAAATTGCACCGAAACGCCTTCTTTTACATCAGAATCCAGACTCCGGCAGTCCATCCTCCAGGAATCATCCAACATGCATAAACAGATGAAAAGCCATAAGTAATACCTCATAATAAGACAAATATCAATGAATAGAGGTAAATTATGATATAGAATGGTGATGCAAATTGGGCGTATCAACTCCCCCAAGCTTAGACTTCGCTTGTCCCCAAGCGAATACTGAGCTCAGTAAACATGTCCACAGGTTTATGGAGTGAAGTGTCGATAAAATAATACATACAAGAAGTATCACACTTACCATTGCACAACTTATAAAAGAAAGCAACTCACCATTATATAACTTATCTTGCAACCAAGTACATCAGTCACAAATAGAGATGCATAAAGATAAATCATAATTGGAATTGGCAAACTTGTTCTTGGTCAGAGAACACCTGGCAAACGGTTTCACAAAAGCTTTTGGTAGAAGTTTCAAAACAGGAGCACTCTTTGCTCAAAAAGGTTTTTCACAAGTGAAGGATTTCAAAGTAATACTCAATAGATAAGAGTTTTGTGCAAACAAGGAAGATAAATAACATGATTGAATAAATCACCATATGAATGCTTGAAACACAACAACTCAAAAGCTTGCTGGAGATAGAGAGGAAGTAGGTTTACTGACTCAAACTAGTAGTGGGAGAAAGGTCCCTTCTTAGAGGGTAGCAGTGATTACAAGTCATAAAGAGCTTCCAAAATATTATGGTACTTACTAACTTTGATCCCTCATTGCCCCTATCATAAGCATCTTGAGATGATTAAGGTTAAAGTGAACAGAGATGGAGTATATGCTTGACGAAATATAAGTTGGCAATCTCATGTCCCTTGAATATGAGGGCCACTCCTCATGCATACTCAACTTTGGGTCCAGGTAAGTTCTTGTTATTATAAGTATTTGCATATCATTGAGAACCGCCAATGGGGCACCCCATGCACATGGTACATGAACTTTCCCATAACCAAAATGACAAGGCAAGCATACAATGAGCATCTAAGCGATCTTTTTATTTACTATGTGTATTGCTTTTTATTGAGGATGCTTCATAGATGACTCACTATGGTGATGCTGCAAGTTTCTACCATGATTAAGCATGGCTTAGGCTAGCGGCCCAGGCGTTTCTGTAACACAGAATACAAACTCCACAGACTTAAAAGTTCCATCTTTATTTCACACCGTTGACATACATAGACAAAAGAGCATGATATCAACTGTGTACAGAGTACAAGTGCAATGTTGAAAACTTTCCCTGTGACAGCACAGTTCTGCTAATCCCAACATATAGATGCAAGCATATACAACTTCGATGTCCACAATGGTTCAAGTCTATTAGGGGCAAGTAAATAAAGTGTGGCATCAAGTTCGTGAGAGCTTTACTAACTAGTTTTCACATAACAAAATACTTTTTAATTTGAAAGGTAGATGAAGCTTGAGAATTTGCAAGGAATAGCAAAAGCTACTACGTAGATATGGTGGACACAAGTGGAAAAATTTTGGGTTCAAAGGATTTTGGAAACATGAGAAGTATGCCTTCTCAAAACAGGTTTTTGGCTAGCAAGGCTGGGTAGAAAGCAAGAGAGTTGAAAGAAACAAGCAAACATACAAATAATAAAGCCAAACATGTGCTCTTCCTTGAAGACACAAAATATCTTAAATAAAGAATACTAAGCTTATGAGCCAACAAGAGAGAAAACAAATGATACCAAATACCTGTAAGCTCTTTCTTTCTTTTTATTGCAAACTAAAGCCACTGACCAGAACTCGGTTTTCCAAAACCAATTTAGATCCACTTGATGATCCCAAAGTGGTGCCAATAGTGAACAACAAGATCCATCATATAATAGAGATTGCAAACTAAAATAAGAAGTGCAAAAAGTAAAATATGAGACTTCTTATTAATATTCCAATAAAGGCACTCACACCAAGGGATACATAGATAATCAACTAAATGAGAGATACTTCCACATGCAAACCAAACTATAAGATAACCCCTCTACCATAGATATGAATCCACTAAAAAGGTAAAAGATAAAATATAAAATATAATGGTGGTGATACCGCGGCACTTCCCCAAGCTTGGAACAAGCAAAGGGGATGCCAAACCTGATGATGAATTACTCTTTCGGTGGTGGTGTTCTCTTGTCATCATAGAACTTCCAAGGCAATGGTTCCCCATCCAAAAAGGATGTCCTTGTCTCTGCAATCCTGAAACTAGAAGCAGAGCTTATGCGATCAAACCTAGCCTCATACTCATAGTTTTGATTTTGTATGTCATGGAGTTGTGCTTGCAATTGATTGGTGGTCTGACGGAGTGAGAAGATCTCTTCTTGGAGTTCAACAACTTCCCCCTTGTGCTTGGTGATGAGTTCTGAACTTATCTTGTGAATAACATCCACTTCGCGTTCTGCCATCTTCTTGTACCTGAAAACTTCTTGTTTCAACGCTTCCATCCTGTCTTCCAGGCTGCCTTCTCCTTTAGGGCCTTGAACTTCTTTCATATGTACCTTCCCCTCTTTGAGGATCAACTCTTTGGGATGAATCCTCAACTCATACATGTACGGGTTGAGGACTTCCGCAGATGAATCCTCCATGGGTGATCCAGGGGAAGACATTGAGTCTCCAAACCTGAGAATTTTCCTGACAGAAATAGATCGAAACGAAAACATGACGAGAACACGATGCAAGAGCCTCGGGGAACCCGGGGGGTTATATATTACGAAGTTTCAATGCATAAGGAAGGTTTTGACACGGAAACGAAGCAGAGACGGAGTTCGTGGGTGGCAAACCCCCTCCAGGCGCGTCCAGGCTGGGCCCGCGCCTGGGGTGGGTTTGTCCACCCCGGGCTACGTTTCCTCTTCAGTTTCGTCTCGTAACTTCCCTTATGTATTAAAAACATCAAAAATATATAAAGATTGGGGGTTTCATGAACCTTCTGTTTTCATCACTTTTACCTATTCAAGGACGAACGCTGCAGTTTTGGGTGTTTGACTTCTGATAAATTCTTCTGGAGTTTTTATTTGAATAACATCAACTTCTTCATTATAGGAATCTCCAGAAATATAATGTTTTAGTCTTTGACCATTCACCACCTGTGTTGTGTCATATTTTAGAGAAGATATTTTTATGGCACCTGAACGGTACACTTCCTGGATAACAAAAGGTCCTTCCCATTTGGAGAGTAGTTTCCTGCAAAAAATCTAAGACCTATACAAAATAACCTTCTCACCAACATGGAATTCTCTTTTGAGAATTCTCCTATCATGCCATTTTTTTAATTTTTTCTTAAAGAGTCTAGCATTTTTGTAAGCTTCACTTCTCCACTCATCTAGATTACTTAAGTCGAGCAGTATTTTATCACCAGCACGTTTAAAGTCTCTATTAAACTCTTTCACTGCCCAATAAGCTTTGTGTTCTAGTTCTAAAGGAAAGTGACAAGCCTTCCCATAGACCATTTTGTAAGGAGACATCCCCATAGGATTTTTATAAGCAGTTCTATAAGCCCACAAAGCGTCATTCAAATTTTTAGCCCAATTTTTTCTAGACCTATTGACAATCTTCTGCAAGATAGATTTAATTTCCCTATTGTAAAGTTCTACTTGCCCACTATTTTGGGGGTGATAAGCTGAAGCTATTCTGTGGTTTACATCATACTTAGCGAGAGTTTTTCTAAAAACCCCATGAATAAAATGGGAGCCTCCATCAGTCATGAGATATCTAGGCACACCGAACCTAGTAAAAATGACATCTTTGAGCATTTTCAAAGAGGTCTTACCATCAGCACTGCTTGTAGGTATGGCTTCTACCCACTTTGTAACATAGTCAACAGCAACAAGAATATGAGTATACCCTTTTAAAGGAGGAAAAGGCCCCATAAAGTCAAATCCCCAACAATCAAAAGGTTTAATAACAAGAGAATAATTCATAGGCATTTCATTGCGTCTAGAGATGTTACCTACTCGTTGGCATTCATCACAAGATAATACAAACTTCCTTGCATCTTTAAAAAGAGTAGGCCAATAAAATCCAAATTGTAAAACCTTTTGTGCAGTCCTATCCCCAGCATGATGTCCTCCATAAGCGCTGCTATGACATTTTCTCAATATCTCTTGTTGTTCAAATTCTGGAACACATCTTCGCATAATACCATCTACTCCTTCTTTATATAAGCGTGGGTCATCCCAAAAGTAATGCCTTAGATCATAAAAGAATTTCCTTCTTTGCTAGGCTGTAAAGGTTGGAGGCAAATACTTGGAAACAATAAAGTTAGCATAATCAGCATACCAAGGACTCTCATGTGGACTTGCCCTTATTACAGCTAACTGCTCATTTGGAAAACTATCATTAACATGCAAAGGGTCAAAAGAAATGTTTTCCAAACGAGATAAATTACCAGCAACAGGATTATCAGTACCTTTCATATCCACAATATGCAGATCAAACTCTTGCAAAAGCAACACCCACCTTATAAGCCTAGGCTTAGCGTCCTTCTTCGTCATAAGGTATTTAATAGCTGCATGATCAGTATGAATAGTAACCTTGGAATCAACAATATAAGGTCTAAACTTATCACAAGCAAAGATTACAGCTAAGAACTCCTTTTCAGTAGTAGCATAATTCTTTTGAGCAACATCTAGAGTCTTGCTAGCATAATGAATGACATTTAGCTTCTTGTTAACACGTTGTCCCAAGACAGCACCCACAGCAAAATCACTAGCATCACACATAATTTCAAAAGGTAAACTCCAATTAGGTGGTTGGACTATAGGAGCAGTTGTTAAAGCTTTCTTCAAAGTTTCAAAAGCTTCCTTACAATCATCATCAAAAACAAAAGGTACATCTTTTTGAAGAAGATTAGTAAGGGGCTTTGAAATTTTGGAGAAATCTTTAATAAACCTCCTATAGAAACCAGCATGACCAAGGATACTACGAATACCTTTGATATCTCTAGGACAAGGCATCTTCTCAATTGCTTCAATTTTGGCTCTGTCAACTTCAATACCTCTTTCAGAGATCTTGTGTCCCAGAACAATTCCTTCATTAACCATGAAATGGATTTCTCCCAGTTAAGAACAAGGTTGGTTTCCTCACATCTCTGCAAAACTTTATCAAGGTTGTGCAAACAGTTATCAAAAGAAGTTCCATAGACGGAAAAATCGTCCATGAAAACCTCCACAATTTCTTCACAAAAACCATGAAAGATAGTAGACATACATCTCTGAAAGGTAGCAGGAGCATTACATAAACCAAAAGGCATACGCCTATAAGCATAAGTACCATAGGGGCAAGTGAAAGTAGTTTTCTCTTGGTCCTGTGTTTTCACGGCAATTTAAGAAAACCTAGAATAACCATCAAGAAAGCAAAAGTGAGTCTTTTTGGACAACCTCTCAAGCATTTGATCAATAAAGGGCAAAGGATGATGATCTTTCTTAGTAACTTTATTAATCTTTCTAAAATCAATGCACATTATATACCCAACCACTACTCTTTGGGGTATAAGCTCATTGTCTTCATTAGGCACAACAGTTATTCCCCCTTTCTTGGGAACACGATTAACAGGGATAACCCACTTACTATCAGCAATAGGATAAATAATACCAGCATCAAGGAGTTTTAATACCTCATTTCTTACCACACCCTTCATCTTAGGATTTAGACGGTGTTAATGCTCAACATCTGGTTTTGCATCAGGTTCTATATTAATAGCATGCTGACATATAGTAGGAGAAATCCCCTTTAAATCATCAAGAGTATAGCCCATAGCTCCTCAGTGTTTCTTCAATATCTCCAATAACCTTTCTTCTTCCTTTCCTGAAAGTTTAGAACTAATAATAACAGGATATATCTTCTTGTCATCAAGATACGCATATTTAAGATCATCAGGTAAAGGTTTTAATTCAAAAACAGGGTCCCCTTTAGGTGGTAGTGTGGTACCCAAATCTTCCATAGGTAAATTATGCTTAAGTAACTCAGGCTGACGAAGGAAAGCCTCATCAATCTCATTTCTTTCCTTCATGAAGGCATCACTTTCATGTTCTTCCATGAACTGCTGCAAGGCATTGTTAGGATCAAGAGAAATAGCAGAAAGTTGTTCAACCCTGAAATCCTCATCAGGGAGTTCATTTTCATAAGGAGTTTTGTAAAATTTGGAAAAATTAAACTCATAAGACTCTCCAGCAAACTTATTCAAAACTCTTTCCTTCCTACAATCTATGATAGCCCCACAAGTGTTCATAAAGGGTCTACCAAAGATAATATGATAGGTTTTACTAGCTTCTTTACCAGGTACTAGAAAATCAGCAGGATATTTAATCTTACCACAAAGGACCTCCACATCTCTTACAATGCCAATGGGGCAAACTTGATCTCTATTAGCAAGGTGAATGACCACATCAATGTCCTCAAGCTCACAAGGACCAATCTCATGCATAATTTCTTTGTAAAGCTCATAAGGAATAGCATTGGAACTAGCACCAATATCACATAAACCATAATAGCTATGACTACCAATTTTAACAGAAAGCACATGGACACTAGCTTTTCTAACTTTCTTAGGATGAGAAACAATATTAGTAGCGTCTTCACAGAACACAATATGTTCATCCTCTATATTTCTAGTGACAAGATCTTTCATAATAGCTACCACAGGCTCGATATTAATAAGCTCATCGAACCCTACAGTTTTATTTGTGCTTTTGCTAACCACATTAGCCATAATAGAGTGTTCCCTTACCTTGGAGGGAAAAAGGATATTCTCAACATAAGGTTCGGGCAAAATAGGATCAACAGTACAAACCTCTATACTGGCAGGAACGTGGGTAACAATGTCTTTATAAGGTGCATGGTACTTGTGCCACTCTTTCTTGGGAATCTCAATATAAGAGGCAAAAGCATTAAAACATTTCGCAAGAACTTGAGGATCAAGACCAAACTTATTGCTAGTATCACGGAAGCTATCAGTTCCCATAAAAGATTTAATGTATTCATAATCATAGTTTATACCTGAATTTCTTCCTTTGTCATTCTCCCAATCTTCAGTGTTCTCTTGAATACGGTCTAGTAGATCCCATTTAGCTTCTTCCTTTATACGTGTGAATGATCCAGCACAAGAAGCATCTAGTAAATCTGTATCATGAAGAGAAAGCCTAGCATAAAAGTTACTGAGAATAATATTGTTAGGGAGTTCATGAATAGGATATTTAAGCATTAGTAACTTCAATCTCCCCCAGGATTGAGCTGTACTCTCTCCATCAAGAGGCCAAACTTTATATATAATATTTCTATCCTTATGGATCTCACTGGGAGGATAGAATTTAGAGTAAAAGAGAGATGGTATCTCCTCCCATTCCATGGATTGTCCATTCTTCAGCAGCTTATACCATTCTCCAGCTCTCCCTTTCAAGGATATGGAGAGTAACTTCTTCTTCACCTATTCAGTTGTGATACCTGCACACTTAAACAACCAGCATAATTCATGGATAAAAAGCAAGTGATCACTAGGATGGATAATTCCATCCTCAAAATAATAATTATCCATAACACGATTAACAATACTTGTAGGTATCTTAAAAGGATATATCTCAACAGGAGGTGGTTCATCTACTACCCTGGAAGTGGTAGTAGTTTTCCCAAACAGAAAACCAAGTGGGTTATCCATATTGGAAACAAAGTAACAAGCAGTAACAAAAGCAATACTCACAGTGAAAGTTTCCCTTACCAGTTCCACTCTTCAATAGCGCTTCACTCCCTGGCAACGACGCCAAAAAATATTCTTGATGACCCACAAGTATAGGGGGTGTATCGTAGTACTTTTGATAAATAGGAGTGTCGATCCCAACAAGAAGCAAAAGGTGGTGAACAGTGGTATGGAGCAGAAAATCCCTGTGAATACTTAGCAAACGGATTTTTAGTGGTTTTCTGACAAGGCAACAAAACAAAGAGCAAGTAACAAAAGTAACGAACAAACGGAGCAAGTGGCCCAATCTTTTCTTAGCAAAGCACAAGCCGGTGGAAATACTTATAAGGACCAAACGTTCTTGAGGACACATGGGAATCCTGTCAAGTGTTTTTGCTTCAAATAGCTGAGTACTCTTCTCTGGTGTTTGTAAGTGTTGTGTGAGTGAACCTGTGCTAACATACCGCCCTTCCTAGGACTAATACATACTTGTGATTAAACCCCCTGCAAACATCCATAACTACAGGAAAGTAATAAAGATATAAATCTAACCACAACCTTAAACTCTGAGATCCTACACTCCCTTGTGCAAAGGTGTCATAACGGGGGTTCAGGTTTCTGTCACTCCGACAACCCCACGATTAGTAGCCGAATACACAATGCATTCCCCTAGGCCCATAAATGGTGAAGTATCATGTAGTCGACGTTCACATGACACCACTAGAAGAATAGCACCAAAGCTTAAATACTAAACCATTGAATAATAACTCATCACAGATTCACTACTAACAACATGACTTCTCCCATGTCCTCAAGAACTAAATGAACTACTCACAAGACATCATATGGATCAAGATCAAAGATGATATGATAATGGATAACAATCTGAACATAAACAATAATCCAATGGTTCCACTCACAAGCATCAACCACAATAGTAATCAACACCGGGAAAGTTCCCCTAAGAACTAAAGCAATATCCAACACAATTGTTACAGCGGGACGGAGTGGTGGTGATGGTGCTGGTGGAGATGATGGTGTGGATGATGATGATGATCTCGATAAAGCCTAGCTTGATGATGGTGTGGATGATGATGATGATCCTGATGAAGCCTAGCTTGATGATGGTGTTGATGGAGATGGTCTCCCCTCTCCGGGAAAGAATTCCCTCGGCAGAAATCTGTCTGCCGGAGAGATCTTGCTATCTCGGTGTTTTCCGCCCCCAGAGGCGGCGAAAATCTATATGTGGTCCCTGATGGTTAGGGTTCCGTAGGGAAGATATAGGCGAAGGGGGAGAGTCGGAGGCCGGGCAGGTGGGCCACACCTGCCCTAGGCATGACCTCAGGTGGGCCCGCACTTGGGGGGGGGGGGGGCCTGCGGGCCCCCTTCGCTCCTCCTTCTGGCTTCTTCATCCTCGGGTAAAATAATATGTTTCCATATTTTTCTGGTCTTCGCGAAATTGCATCGAAACGCCTTCTTTTCCATCGGAATCCAGACTCCGGCAGTCCATCCTCCAGGAATCATCCAACATGCATAAACAGATGAAAAGCCATAAGTAATACCTCATAATAATACAAATATCAATGAATATAGGTAAATTATGATATAGAATGGTGATGCAAATTGGGCGTATCAGTATGTGTTGGTGGTGTAACAAGCTTACTTATAACATACGGTGAATCAAGAGCAACACAGGTGTTTAGGACTGTACCTCTTCTTGTAGTGGATGGTAAAATAGGAAACTTTCCATCACGAGACTTCCCCATGATGAAAGGAGTAGAAGTGAACAATAATAGATCTAAGTGAACTTACAAATAAAGCTATGCTCCCTGGCAACGACGCCCGAAAATAGTCTTGATGACCCACAAGTATAGGGGATCACAATAGTCTTCGAGGGTAGTATTACCCAATTTATTGATTCGACACAAAGGGAGCCAAAGAATACTTGCAAGCCTTAACAACTGAGTTGTCAATTCAGCTGCACCTGGAAATAGTTCTTGGTCACAGTAGTTTATCAGTAGCAACAGTTTTGTAGTAGCAATAGCAAAGTAACAGCAGCAACAAAACAAGAGCAATAGTAACAGTAGTAGCAAACAGTAGGATATGAGCGCAATAGGAATAAGGATGGATGGACGGGCATTGCATGTAACTTCAAGATCTAGGGAACTGCAGATAAATAAGAATAAGCATCCAAGTACTAAACAGTCATAGGCATGTGATCCATATATAGTCATGCGTGCTCGCAATAAGAACTTGCACAACATCTTTTGTCCCCAGCCCGTTGCAGCGGGGCCTTAAGGGAACTACTGTCAATTAAGGTGCTCCTTTTAATAGAGCACCAGAGCAAAGCATTAACACTCCGTGAACACATGTGATCCTCACATCACAGCCATCCCCTCCGGTTGTCCGAATTTCTGTCACTTCAGGGCATTTGGATCCGAACAATGATATGTGTACACAACTTGCAGATAAGATCACAAACAATACTATCATAATGATTCAATAATAAGTTCAGATCTGAGATCATGGCACTCGAGCCCTAGTGATAAGCATTAAGCACAACAAGTTGCAACAAAGTCAAACAACACTAATAGAGATACTAGGCACCATGCCCTAACAATCTTATTCGATTACATGATAGAACTCATCCAATCCCTACCATCCCCAAAGCCTATAGCGGGGGATTACTCACTCATGGATGAGGGAAACATGGATGGTTGATGGAGAGGCGTTGGTGATGACGATGGTGATGATCCTCTCTAAATTCCCCGTCCCGGCAGGGTGCCAGAACGGAGTTTCTGGTTCCGAATCGTGGTTTCTGGTGGTGGCGGTGCAGCGAAAATCTTTCTGGAAAAACGTCGAACCCCCCTCAGTTTTAAGGTCAAGAGGAAACTTATAGGCGAAGAGGGAGGCCGAGGGGGTGCCTAGGGTGGCCACACCCTCTCCAGGTGCGGCCAGGCCTAGCCCGCGTGGCTAGGGGGTGTGGGCCCCCAGGGCCCCACTCCGCCTCGTCTTCTGGCTCCCTAAGTCTTCTGGTGAAATAGGATTTTTGGCATATTTTCCGGGATTTTTCCTGATAGTTGATTTTCTGCACAAAAACTAGACACCAAGGTAATTCTGCTGAAAATAGCATCAGTCCGTGTTAGTTGTATCCAAATCACACAAGTTTAGAGGAGAAATAATAGCAAAAGTATTCGGAAAAGTAGATACGTTTTGGACGTATCACGGATCCAGCCTCTGCAGCACCGCGCAAAGCTCATGCACCAGTATACAAAGGACTTGAAGGATAGCCTTTGCATCTCCGAGGACAACTTTTACAGTGACCCCGTAAAGCTTCGCCTCAAAAACATAGTCAAGATGAAGGATAGGAAGCATGGTTTCACCATCACCTACGACATGTTCGAGGGCGGCACGTGCCTAGAGGTATTTATTTATTTTCCGTGTATGACATATACTCCAGTTCTTTTGTCTTGCCTTAACCTTTGCGTCTAACACTTTGGGATTCACTTAACAGTTGAAGAATCTAGAAAAAGGTAGGATGGCTGCCCAAGGTCTACGATCCCAAGATGAAGAAAGTCACCATCGTGTCCGACGACGATGTCCTGTTGGCGCGAAAGCGGAAGAGCTCCACCTCTGATGATGCCGATGGAGGCCAGAAGAAGAAGACAGAGGATGGAGCCTCGAAGAGATCCACCGCCTTCCTGGAGGCGGAGAAAAGAAGAATAACCGGTATCCCTTTGACAAAAGCACCAACCATTGTGTAAGCTTCTAATCATCCGACATTGTCTTTTGCTTGTCTTATTCCTGTACTTATACTTTTGCACGTTTCAGGAAGAAGGCCAGTATGAGTTTGAAGAAGACCTCCAAAACACTAGGGGCTTCTTAAAACATCAAAGCAATGTTTAACCAAGCATATCCCGCCATCGCCCCTCCGACTCCGAGTGTCTAACCTACTACCACACCGACAAGTTCTCCAGCAAAGGTAACGTCTAAACCTTCCGCCATGGAAGTCGACCCAACTCCTTCTTAGGAGGTCCCAGACATTGCCGCGGATCCCCATGTTGTCAGCGAGCAGACAACACAGGAGAGCACGTCCTCTAAAGTGGCTTGCAAGCATGTGACTAGGTCACAAGGTATGTCATATCACGAAATGAGTAAAGAGTACTTATCGGTAACGAGGTTGAAATAGGTATAAGAGATACCAACGATCAAACCTCGGATAAGTAAAGTATCGCACAACAAAGGGAATCGTTATCATATGTAAATGGTTCATTCGATCACAATGTAATCATAGAAATATGTGAGAGCCATAATGGATTTCTAGATTCCTCTAATGGTTATTGATCGGAGCGGTGTATCGATTATGTCTGCATAGTTCACGAACTGTAGGGAGACACACTTAAGGATTCGATGTTGTTTAGTATATATGGAATATGAGTTGGAGACCGAATGTTGTTCGGAGTCTCGGATTGGATCCTGGACATCACGAGGAGATCTGGAATGGTCCGGAGAATAAGATTCATATAAGGAAAGTCAATTTCCGGGGTTCGGAAATGTTTTCGGTGTTTTGACCGAAAGCTTCTAGAATGTGAAGGTCCACCACCCCGGGAGGGGGTACTTGGAATGCACAATACCCTAATGGGGTCAGAGCACGGACCACTAGGTCAAGTCGGTTAAGGACAAGGAAGAGATAATTAAACTCTAGTCTGAATAGTCAAACACTAGTTTGAAAAGTCAAATCCTCGTTTGAAAGTCAAAGTCTTAGTGGAGGAAGGAAAGAAAACCTTGAGGGAAAAGGTTTCCCTTTCCCTCTCCATTGCCGCCGGCCATGAGGAGTTTGGGGAGGACTCGGCCTAGGCTGTTGTGGCGCCCCGCAAAAACCACTACTAGAAAATCGCGTTATTTTTTTGCATTGCATCATCATGACTGCATGCTCACGTCATCATGCCACCTTGCATTTGAGCATCGTCATGTCATCTTGCATTTGTTTGCATAAAACTATCTTCGAAAAATCTATTTTTGTCTTCCGAACGCCCCGTCTTTATTCAAACACAAAACCCGGGTCTCCGGAATATTTTGCTTTGTCTACCAACGGTTTTCAAAAGCCCCATTTTAAATATTAAAATATTTATTTTATTTTTAGGCAGCCAGACGGGCCGATCCGACCCAATGGCCACCCCCAGACAAAACCGACTACCTAAACCCTTTTCCTACCCAACCCTAGTCTACCCAGCCCCTCCACATCACCACAGCCCACTCACGGCTCGCCACATCCCGGCCCAAAACCCCACCCAATCAAGGCTCACACCACCCCTAACCCCAGCCGCCACACGTGGCCCGCCACTGCTCCAGCCAACTCCGCCCACTCCTGCGAGAGGCTCCTGACCGACAACCCACCTCGGGTCTTCCCCCAGCCCCACCCACGCCACCACGCGCATCTCCCTAGGTCCACCATCCCGCTCCCCACCGTGCCTCTCGGCCTTCCTCTCCTCCTCGCCACGCGACCGGCTCGAGCTCTGCCGGACTCCCGAGCTCCGCCTCACCGGCCTCCTCCTCGGCCCCGGCCACAACCGCTCGCCTCCGCCTCCCGGTCCTTGCTGGCCGCCTCTAAGCCAGCTAACGCCAGCGTCGTGCCCCGACCTCGAGCTCCTGCTCTGGCCGGCCCCGTGTCTCCGGCGCGCCCCATCCCTAGCTCGCTAGCAACCGCCACCGAGCTCGCCCCAGTCCAACCCGTCGCCAGACGCCTCCGCTCAGCAGAGCCGCCAGCCTCCTCTGCAGTCATTGCTCTCTCCCGCCATGGCTCCTCCCCGAGCACATCTCCAAGCCCGCCTGACCCAGCTCATGGGCCCCGCCTCCCACTCGCCTGTAGCACAGCTGGGGCCCGTCCTCCATCGCGCCCCGATCCCCCGCTCGCGCCCCGCCTCCGGCCACCTCTCCTCTCAGTGGGGCCTCGGCTCGGACGGTCCTGGACGCCCCTAGTGCCCCGACCGCAGCCGCCCGGAACCGCATCGGTCTGTCCCCGTGAACCGCCCATGGCTCTCCCTTGTGCAGCGGTGCCCTCAATGCCGAGGTGAAGTCCATGCGCTACAGATGCTCTCGGCGAGCCCCTATGTGTGACCCCTCCGAGCCCCAAGTTCGCCGAACCCCAAAGTGTGACCCTCTTTTCCGTGACCTATATTTTATAAATAATATTACTTGTTGCATATAAAATTGCCATGCTTGCATACATATTGTCATGTGGTTTGGGGGCCTTATGCCGATTCACCATATAATTAAATATGGAGACCATATGCGGGCTATTCTAGTCTTAGTTTGTCTCCATTTAAATCTGTGTAGCGAACCGATGCTATGTTTTGCCATGTTAATACCACATTTAAAATGCGGGGTATCTAAACAACTAGAACCATATATTTAATTGTCGGGACCCCGGTTCCGCTTAATATTGTCTAATTGCATCGCAACTTTGCCATGTCATACATCATACATGCATCATGCCCGATCTTTTGCCGTAGTATTAAATAGTGCATCCGGTGTTTCTTCTAGTGCTTTGCTTCTTCACGGATTAGGCCGATGAGTTGATGCGAGTCGACCCGATCTTCGGATGAACCTTCGCAATGTTTTCAGCAGCATCCTCCCCTTCTACCTATTTTGCATTTATAGTCTTTATTTCCTCCTGTTGATCTTTTGCTATACGTGTTATGCGATGCTCTAGTTTCCGTGCACGTGATATCCCTTGCGGCCTTATATTGCCTTGGACACATCCTATTACCTTGTTTGGTAGATAGTTGGACTGCGCGTCGTAGTCGCTTGCTTGCTCAAGTGTATGCGTCAAGTACCACAATTGTTGGAGTATTCCGCATGTTTAATGTTGGAGATGATCATGGCTTTAATTCTGTTTAATAACTAAAATTGAAAGTAGGTAAATGCAGGCACCGTGGGTAATAGATAATATTTGGATTTTAACCGCTCCTTTGGTGTCCGTGGGACCCGAGTTCTTGACACTGCTCCGAGATCGAGCGCTAACCACGGGTGGGGGTGGGCACCCCATCGATTAGTACCGATTTCAAAGTATTGTACGGGGTCCACAAGTAGTTTGGGGCTTTATTACTATCCTGTACTTATGCCATGCTTTTTGCTTTATTTACGATTGTGCGAGAGCACTGTCTTTGTTAGGACCGTGACGTTGTGTATCGACAAGCCCGCCACACTTCGGGTTCCCGATACCGTCTACACAAACCCTGAGTCCGTCTCGGAGACCTGCCGACTTTGTTGCGGGTAGCTTAGTGGGGTGGCCCCCATGTACTTGCTTTGGGTCTGAGAAACGTCATGACTTAGGCCCCGCCGACATACCGATGGGTGTATGTTAACTGATATGGCAAAAAGGGTCGAAGTGCGTGTGGATACTTTGGTGCACCCCTGCAGGGTTAAATCTTTTCGAGAAACCGTGTCCGCGGTTATGGACGACTTAGAGCACAGTTCTTGATCATAGACAACCATAACTAAAGTTTACTGCTATAATTTGACGTGTATCCGATATGACTAGTAATCAGCTTCACTGCAACGGAATGGCTAAATAAAAGTACCAACAACTGCTGGGTTTGGGGATATCTCATGCTAATTGTATCTGACTAGTAAGTGTTGCAACTACAACGGAATGGTTAACTAAAACTGGCCACTGCTTATTATATCAGGATGACTCATGCTATCTATATTTGACTAGTAATTGCCGCCACTATAACGAAATGAATAAAACTGCCAACTGCATGAGTTTCTCGGTTGACTTCCTCGTTTGGTCTCGAGGGGGAAACACCAGGATGGGTATGTTTGGTGGTAGTATCAAGATGGTTCCGAATAGGATTTTCTTATCCCTCTCTGGTAGCCGACAGTTATATCGAGTCTCTATAGGTTGTTTAGTGCATGTCACGCCGCTTCGATCCACCATACCTATGTAGGCGAGGACCGCGAATTCTAGCCTCGCCGTGTCTTGGCATCGATCTTGACCTCTCTTTTCCTTTGCCCTTTGCTGGCACCCTTTTGTTTAAGCGTTTTGAGATCGGCGTCGTTAGCAGGTTACCCTTCCGCTTGGCACAGGTGGTTATGGACGCCATTGGTTATTCTTCAGGGCTCTTAGTTCAATTGCATCTTGTCCGTACTCGGACGCTGTATCGTTTTTTCAAGGTGATTTGGATCTTTGTATTGTATATCTGTATTCTTGACTCTTTGAGTCGTTGTTGTATATATCTGTTCTGTGGGTTCCATCGTGGACTATTGTGTAATGGTATTACTTCGTTTTCCACCCGCACGAAAGTGCCTGGTGGGCACCTTTGAATCGTTTCTATGCGGGTTTGGCGGGAATCGCTAAAACTTGCATAGGGTCGATTCTGAGGGTGTTACAGCTGTGAACCCTGGCCACCGCCCCTCCACCCATATAATGAGGGGTGGGGCGCCCTCCCACAACCTCACCCCAAACCCTAGGCACCACCACCCATGGCCGCCTCCCTCTTCTCTCCTCCATTGCCCTACTCCAGCTTAGGCGAAGCCCTTCAGGGATTCTTCTCCACCACCACCACGCCGTCGTGCTATCGGGATTCCAAGGAGATCTACTACCTCCGCCGCCTGCTAGAACAAGGGAGAGGAAGGTCTTCATCGACTACCATACGTGTGACCGACTACGGAAGCGCTGCCGGAACGTGGCGGCGGAAGGATCGTCTTTGCGATCTTGAGATCGACAAGTGAACGACTATATCAATCACGAGAATCCGATCTAGTTAAATGCTTTGGATCTGCGAGGGTTAGTACTCTACAAACTCGTTGCACCGATCTCATAGATTAGATCTTGGTTTTTGTGTGTTCCCGCGATAGAAATCTTTTGTTCTCTATCCCGCGAACCCTACAAGATGCTCTTGCCCCACAAATTCTCCTCGCAGGTAGGCGCCGCAGAGCCCCAGCAGGTCATGCTGCGGGCGGCCGATGTCAATACCGACGCATGGACGATGGAGGTGTTGTTCGACCGCCTCGGCCAGATGTTTCTCGCCAAGGGATGGGAGGAGTTTGCCTGACGGCACCAAATTAAAGTGGACAACTTCGTCGTCTTCAAATACGACAGCGAAGCCATGCTCACTGTCAGCGTCTTCGACGATGTCATGTGTCATCACTGTTATCACTCCAACTCTACCATGTGTCATGGCAGAATTGCTAATGTCAGGCGACCCGTGTCCGCCTTTTAAGCCGGGAATGCGATCCAACGGGGGCACAGTCCCATTTGCAAGGCAACGTTTGGCCTTGCCGAACGGTTATCCAATCGTTCCAGGCCTCCAAACACAAGGCATCCGCCGGCCATGCGACCACCTTCACCTCATATATCGAAAGGCGCGATGTTCCGGCTGGCCGGCCGGCCGCCCAACGATCTACAGGAGTCAGGACCCCATCTATCTCTAGGAGAATCGGCCTGCCTGCCATCTCAATCTGTCTTCCGATCTGCTCCTAAAGCTGCATCTCGAATTCTCTCCCATTCTCCTCGTCGCGGCCTCCGACTGCTCCCTCCGCATCTACTCCGCGCCGGGCCCCGCCGCCGACGGCGAAATCCGGAGGGACGGGCCCTACGCGCTCGAGCGCCAGGAGCAGCGGCTGTGGCGCCGCGCGCCCTCCACGATGGAGGCCAGCGCCAGCCGCGACCTCCTGCTCTCGCTCTCCGAGTGGGTCGCCCTCCACCGCCTCCCGGGGCTCGAGACTGTCGCGGTAGTCTCCAAGACCAAGGGTGCCAACGTCTTCGCCTGGGATGATCGTCGGGGCCTGCTTGCCGCAGGACGCCAGAAGCGCCTAACCGTCTTCCGCCTCGACGGTGAGAATTCACTCCTTTGCTTTTCATACAACTTTGGAGGGGATTGCGAATTAGTGCTCACACTTGGCAACTGTAAAAGTATTGCTACTTGAATTTAGATCGCAAGCCCTCGTCCCGACTTTGGACCATTGACGGGATATCTCATCAAGGGTACATTCCGATAAAGCTTTCCAAGTCGGGAGTTTCACCCAAATGCTGAATATTTCTGTGAATATCATGAAAATTAATAATTAAACCCAAGTTGAAGTCAGAAGCCTTCAGTGAAGAGTTTATGTTATTATCTTGAGACTCCATGAAACTTAATTCTCTATTTTTAAATGGTTGTAAATTTTTGTTGGCAAGGGGGAATTTGCAAATGTGACCCTGTTTGAAATTCGGAAAAGCTTATGAAGTACTATTTTCCTTTGTTAGTTGAAAATGGCAATAAAAAAGTACTTCATAGAGTTGTAAGACCAATGTAGACAAGTCTAACTGTGTTCAGCACTTAGCAGCATCTAGTACCTTATGTAAGAATTTAGGCATCCATGTGCCTCCAAATGTTATTTTTCCTGTGATTCATGTTTGATAGATTTGTCTAAGCTTCACTGGTAAAATAAGGGAATCTTGAAAGATGCCAAATAGTTAAATGATCTTGTTCTGAACAGGTAAGGTAACTTAATTTCCATTTTTCAGGTGGGCGAGAGTTTGTCGAGGTGAAGGAATTTGGTGTTCCGGATATGGTGAAATCAATGGCCTGGTGTGGTGACAACATATGTCTTGGGATTAGGAGGGACTATATATGATCATAAATAGCGTGACCGGGGCATTAACTGAAGTGTTTTCTTCCGGGAGGATTGCTCCTCCTTTAGTTGTGCCTCTTCCTACCGGGGAGCTTCTCCTAGGAAAGGTATAGTACTTCCTCACAAGTTTCTAGTTGATTTTCCATTGCATGATATTGTTTCTAGTTGATTTTCCATTGCATGATATTGTTTCCATTTTGTGTTGCTGTTTGGTTCCAGATGACTAGATGACCACTTGATATGCTTTACAAGAATGGGCTGTTCTAAACACATGAATTTCTTCTTGTTGTCTTTCCACCGATACATAATCGATAACTACGTCGAATGCCTTCTTTTGGTCGAATTGTACACAATTTGAGTATAAGAGAATCTTGTCTTGCAAAAATGTTTCGACCACAGTTGTTGTGAAAACCTTTAGCATAGGTGCACTATAATTGAACACTGCCTACCAGTTAGAAAACGTTCGAACTTTGTAATTTAGCTATTAGAAGGGACTAGCTTGATTTAGATTCCTGAGGATGCTTTGATGTGCCATGAAAAGTTTCCTGTAAAGCAGATATGAGTTTTGAGTAACTGAGACTCAAACACATGTAAAGTGTCTCATTTATCTTTATTTTTTGTTCACTTATTCCAGGATAACATTGGTGTATTTGTTGATCAAAACGGGAAACTTATTCAAGACGGCCGGATAATATGGTCAGACACTCCTGCCTCTGTTGTTATACATAAGCCATATGCCGTGGCACGTCTGCCACGGCATATTGAGGTTAGTTGTTTTGTCTTGTATATTCAGTGTTAAAGAGGATATGAAAGTCGTAAGTTTCATTGGCCAACCTAATCTACCAAGTATTACTTCAGATACGGTCTCTTAGAGCTCCCAGTGCATTGGTTCAGACGGTTGTCCTCCGTGATGTTCAAAAGCTTGTTCAAACTGACAACTGTATACTTGCTGCACTGTCCAACTCGGTCTATGGTTTGCTGCCTGTTCCTATTGGTGCCCAGGTATGGTGTGTTTAGTTTATTAGTATTGATCAGCGCATTGGTGTCAATGTTTACATATGTTTTTAGCTATCACAATTCACAACTCTGCTGTGTCACTAGGTTTCGCCTTTTGGCATAGGTTGACTACTGTCTGGGAAATCTTCGTGAATTTAATGCCTATGACATAATTGTATAGATTGAATATGCAGCAGAAAGTAGCAAAATTAAATGATTTGACCTAATAACCCCTCTTAAATAAGACAAACCGGATTATGTATTAGACTGTAGGCAAGGCTCTATATTTAATATCCTTTTTATGTCACCAGTTCCTGTGCAGAAGCCTTTTATATTTTCACCGGAGTGTTAGATGAAATGTCAAGTTAACATCAAATCATCTGTCTTGAATCCTGAAAGTCGTTTCATAAGATTTATTTATTCTTGTTTTCTTACATACATATCTGTTGGTCTACAGATAGTGCAATTGACCATTGACCGCCTCTGGAGAATTTGAGGACGCGCTGGCATTGTGTAAGTTACTTCCTCCGGAGGATTCAAACCTACGAGCTGCAAAAGAAAGCTCAATACACATGAGGTATGTTCAGATTACCCGATCAGATGGCCACGATAGTATTCATTTTGCACTTTCCATAGTCAGTTGATATTATACTTAGATGTCATTGCATGGCATGTTGGGGTAAACGCTGTTCACTTTATTCAAGCTATTTCTAGCATTGGAGCCCCCTCAACAAAAAAAAGCACCAGAGCACATCACTCTGCTTTTGTGTTGAACCTGTCATCAGAAAATCAAATGTAAGGAAGAGAAAAGCCATTATATGCCACTGGAACTTCAGGTTACATGATCTGTCGGACCGCCACTTAAAAAGTTATTATTCCTTCCATGCCATCTTCATTTTCAGATCATGCCATCGCCGTCATGTCCCCCTTATTAGATTCCAGGAATGCCCTTATAGGCCCGTCCTTTATCACTGCTGCTCGTCAGCCCTCTTTTTTCTCCACTCTCTCCTCCGTTCTCTCCATGAACGTCAAGTTTTTCATTTGGCTAGCGAACAAAGATAGATGCTGGACTGTGGAACGGCGACAGCGACACCGGCTGGACTACCACCCACGTTGTCTGTTTTGCGACCAGGGCTTCGAGTCGATGCAGCACTTGCTCCTATCTTGCCCCTTCTCCAGGCAAGTATGGTATGACACACTTGCTTGGCTTCGACTCCCCTGTAGGCCACCCGAGGGCGATCCAACCCTCTACGATTGGTGGGTCTCGGCCAAGCGCACCGTCCCCAAACCCATGCGCAAAGGCTTAGCCTCGGCCGCCCACTTGGTGGCTTGGATGATATGGAAGCAACGCAACGCCTGCCTCTTCGACAAGGAACGCCCTTCGGTCCCCCAGCTCAATGCCAAAATCCAGGACGAAGCGGCGCTTTGGGCAAGAGCCGGTGCGCTCGGTCTTCGAGTGATCATCCCCACTGATTGGGACGTCCACTGATCCCGTGTAACCTGTGTTGTAATGAGGGAGACTCCCAAACCCTGTAATCCCACCGACTCGGTGGATTGTACCCATAACTCTTCTGTGCAATGAAAAGAAACGCAATGTCATTGCGTTTTCCCGAAAAAGGTGAGAAGAAGGTGGCCTGGTGGGAACACAGACTGCAGAGAGATGGCTGCGGCACGTCTCTGCCTACTGCTCACTGCATCAGCAGCGGAAAGGACATCGTCCGCAGCCGTGCACTGTTAGGAAGATATGAGTACTGTCCTAGCAAGATGATACAGTTTCACAGTCCTCAGGCCAGGCAGTTCTGGTAGCCGCCTTAAGCCCTGTCCACACCATCATCGCGGGTGGAGCACCCCGCAGAGCTGTCCTCTTTGACTCTTGTTAGAAACGGGTGGGGTTGTCTGCCATGATCCCACTCTGACACCAACATGGTGTCTCTGACTTTAGCAGCATGGTACTGGGAGAAACAAGTCAGAAAGTAATGACCATATTGAGTAGTCTGTCAGTCTGGTTAACATGATTTAGTTGAAAGTTTGAAGAGAGAAAGAATATGCCGGTACGTGGCTGCTTGTAGCAAATTTGGTGTCGCTGTTCTTATGAGACAGAGAAAGGAACTTGCTGATGACAACGGAGAAGGAAAAAGAAAGTCCATGTTTAAGAGTGGCGCAAGAAACACGGATCCCTGAATATCACACATGGTGCATTTTAGGGTAACAGTTATTAGGGGAGGCTGGCAGCCTGGTTTGGCATGTCACATGTCCACATGGACATATGTCTTTGTACACCCTTAACAGCAATCAACCGATGTGGGAGATGACAGTGATAGCATGGAGCAAACGTAGCTGATACCGGATGGCGGACATATTGGGTGCACTAGCAAGTTGGGCTGTACTCGTGCAGACCCCTAGTTCAATACTCAAATAGTCTTGAATAATTTCAAAACAATTTAATAATATTGATGGAACATGTAGATACCATGCCACAATTTTTAGATCTAAATTCGGCATGCAACTAAAGAAACAAAAAGACAAATCTGTCTTTGAATAGTGCCAGTGAGCAGGATACCATTCGCTCCAAATTTGGATTTGGTACTATTCACGGGATGATTTATCCTTTTTTGTTTCTGGAGTTGTGAACTGAATTTGGATCTGAAAGTTTGTGGCATTGTATATGTGTATTATCTCTATCCAATACATTAATTTTAGATTTTTTTCATGACTTCTAGATGTGTTTTTAAATGGTCTAGTTAACTTCTACACCACAAGGGTGCTAGTGCATTCTACATGCCCCTAGGAATGGGGGCATGTTGGTGTCTATTAGTGTTTCCGAGAGTTATTCGGTGGCATTCATTGCATTTTCTGTTTCAGATCAATAATGGTTTCTTGATCTGCAGCACAACCTAGATCAACCGATCCTGGAGGAATTAATTCCAGAGATCGCAGTTTCAGATTTCTAGTTGAGATCATGTTATCGCTACCTATGGCATGTTAAAGGTTCAGTTAGTGTCTCGAAGGCTGATCCAGGTAAGACAAGGTTTAAGAAAATAGGAAAGCCGAAACATGAAAGGGAGAGATGCAATCTGTTACAACTGGAGAGAGAGGAACATATTTCTACGGGCCAGTTCATCAAGAAATAAAAAAAACATAACATATTTCTACGGGCCAGAAAACGGTCTAGCAGACAAAACCTTAACAATTTCTTTCAATGGAAGCTCACATACTTGTGTAAGGATTTTCTGAATACTATACAAAGCAAAAAAACATAGTTGGGCATCCCTCTCTGCTTTAGAACCTGACAGTAAAAGGTAATATCGTAAGACTAATTACAATATCGAATTGAAGAAACACCAAACTATCAAGCATATAATTTTGAATTTTCAAATGTTAGGCACCTGAATGAAAGTATTTACCTTAACTACTGTCTTCGTGATTTCATTGATCTCCAACATATTTCTTACAAAACTGTCAATAATATTACTAAGTTTCAGAGTGTATCACAGAATTCTATACTACTGGTTCAAATTTGTTGTGACTTAGCCTGCAAAACATGTGCAGATGACAAAACGAAGGAAAAATAAGTAGTTGATGACATCTATTTATAGACCTCTAGTCGAAAGTTCTTTCAGGAACCATGTTTTCTGATTACGAAGAAACCAAGATATATGAGGCAAGTAGTGTTAAACAAAACGGTTTGGAAATTTAAGAATGTTACCTGCTATGAAAAATCTCTCTCATAAATCATTGACCAGAACAATGGGTCGCAAATATGATACTCGTTGTATATATTAATATTCAAATCAAGCCCGTAGCAAATATCCTCGGATATGTCTACAAGAGGTAAATAGATGTATCTGTTATGAAAAAAGAATAAATAGGAATATAGAAACGATGCATCTCAAAAGAGCAATACTTATTTAATGTGTAGTTGAATTATCTTGTTAGAGATATAGCCTGACTATACTCCGAAGGTCCTAACAGGATAGAGTGACTTTGTGATGCTGGTAGGTATCGTCAGCAGGATAGTCATACTTGGCAGGGTAAGTCTTCTTTTGATGCAAACAAGTATATCAAAAGTAGCTTGTGAGGAAAATACTCAATGACAATTGCTAAAAAGAAAATGAAGTACTTTGGCTTACTCGACGTTCTTCGCTTTGATTGGTCTAAGTAATCATGGAGACCTTTATTGCTTGAGGTGATCAGATAAAAGAAGTTAACCAATGGTTCCTCAAAAATCATCTATTTTTTTCAAAAAAAATTAGTGGGACAGAACATAGTTGTTAATTCCTAAAGAATGAATGACCTATCATCACTGGGTAATTTGGCAAGGCAACCATCTAGCATTCCCCCCACCTCGTTCGGAATAGTGAGTTGTTGAGCAACTAAAAACCGATATGTTTCAGTAAATAGGTTGTTGAAGAGAGAAGCTTACTCCATCCGAAAAGTAGAGAATATTAGTATTTGACATATGTTGGACACCATGCGATGAATATAGAAATGTTCGGCATCTTCTGTCTGTAAGACGATGAAATCTCTAAGGATCTCTATATTCCCACTACAGATGAATATAGGTTGATTTCGTCTCGCCACCATCATCATCTGTTCGGTGAATCCTCAGAGATTTTTTCTTATAGACAGAAGTGCCAAACATCTTTATATTCATCGCATGGTGTCCAACATATGTCAAATACTAATATTTTCTACTTTACAGATGGAGCAAGCTTCTCTATTCAACAACCTATTTACTGAAACATATCAGTTTTTAGTTGCTCAGCAACTCTCTATTCCAAACAAGATGGAGCGAATGCTAGAGGGGTGCCTTGCCAAATTATCCAGTGATGATAGGTCATCCATTCTTTAGGAATTAACAATCTATGTTTTGTCCCACTATAGAAATTTCGAGAAAAAAGCTTGATGTTTTTGGGGAACTATTGGTTAACTTCTTTGATTTGATCGACTCAAACGATAAAGGTCTTCGTGATTGCTTAGACCAATCAAAGCGAAAAAGTCGAAGGAACGTCGAGTAACCAAAGTAGTTCATTTCCTTTTTAGCAATTGTCATTGGATATTTTCCTCACAAGATAATTTTGATATGCTTGTTTGCATTGGAAGAAGACTTACCCTGCCAAATATGACTATCCTGCTGACGATGCCTACCTGGATCACAAGGTCACCCTATCCCGTTGTAACCTTCGGAGCTTAGAGTCAGACTATATTTCTGACAAGATAATTTAACTGCACATTAAGTAAGTATTGCTCTTTTTGGGTGCATTATTTCTATGTTTCTCTTTGTTCCCTTTTTCATAACAAATACATCTATTGCCTCTTGTAGACATATTCGAGGAGATTTTCCCGGGCTTGATTTGAATATATTAATATAGACGGCGAGTATCATATTTGTGACACATTGTTCTTGTCAATGATTTCTAAGAGAGACTTTTCACATCAGGTAATATTCTTAAATTTCCAAGCTGTTTTGTTTGACACTACCTGCCTCATATATCCTGGTTTCTTCGTAAGCAAAAAATCATGGTTGTTGAAAGAATTTTCGACCAAAGGTCTACAAATAGATGCCATCAAGTACTTATTTCTCTTTCTGCATGCCGGTTGAGAAATTTTGTTATCTATTTTGTTAAGAAACAAATTTTGATAAAATTTATTGTAACGATGACCACATTTTGAGAATATTATGCTGCTTATCAAGTTCCTCTCTTATGTTCCAATTGATCAGAGATCACTGGAGTCTGGCCACCATATACTGACAGAAAGATGCAGATAGTTTCACTGCCACCATATTCAAGGATTCATTGGGCTCTCACCTTACGAATGAATATTTTGATCTCACTGAAAGATAGCTATTCCTTATGGAGCATTTAGCATATGCACATGTTTTGTAGGCTAAGTCACAAGAAATTTGAACCAGTAGTGTAGAGTTCTGTGATACGCTCTAAAACTTAGTAATATTATTGACAATTTTTTAAGAAATGTGCTAGAGATCAATGAAATCATGAAGATAGTAGTTAAGGTAAATATTTTCATTCAGCTGTCTTGCATTTCAAAATTATATGCTTGAGGTTTGTCGTTATTCAGTTCGATATTGTTATTAGTCTTACGGTCTTACCTTTTACTGTAAGGTTCCAAAGTAGAGAGTGATGCCTGACTGTGTTTTTTTTGCTTTGTATAGTATTCGGGTTCGTGATGGGATTGGGGATTCCTGGACCCGCTCTTTGTGTATTGTGGCACTCAATTAGTATTATTATCTCTGATAGTTGTTAGTGCTCCTATGATTGAAGAAAAAATCTGATAGCTTTGTTTCCTGCTGTTTTATGTGTCCTTGATTTTACGGTTTTGTGGGTGGTATCGAGTTAGGATATGCTCTCCTGGAGCAAGGTAGATGCTTCATCTTTGCCAGGAGAAAGATTTGTAACTTGATTACAAATATGGCTGTAATATTGTTTTCCTGTGGTTATTTCTTGTCTTGGATAACATGGAAAAACTCATGAATTTCCAATGATGACATTAAACTGGTTGTTACTATCTGCACAAACTGAAACATAGTTCAACACAGGTTATGTCTGGTCCTATGTTTTTTGTGTCCGGGGCTTTACGTTTTTTGGGTAGAAAACAAGTTGAAAACGGGCAAGGTAAATGTGCTGGTCAAACAAGGCTTACAGTATAGACACAATAGTACAACAGTTCTAACTTGAGGTTGGTTATTAGTGTATTTTTCACACAGAACTGCAAGTGCTGTCATTGTAAAAATAAGAGCAAGTGATCGCATATAGCAAACAAAAACAAACACAGTTACAATTTTGCTTGAACAACGAACTTCTTGGTAGAAAATGAGGAATATATATTGATAATCTGCCAACTCGGTTACAAATGACATTGGGTGGGATTAGAGAGGTAGAAGCTACATAGCTAGGGATAGTCTGACGAACTGCTAATTCAGGTGGGGATTTGATAGCTAAACTATGTGAGAATCAGAGGCAGTCGTAGATGGCCATGGCTATGATCGCATTCGTGCATCTGACCCCAGGATGGCGATGAGAAGGAGCAGCGTCCGTGTGGGCCTTGACGCCGGCGAATCAGGGCAGCGCCGCCAACCATCTCCGCCTCTCGACGGCCCGTTATTGTGACAGTTGTGGCATCCCGCAAAACCACTACTAGAAAATCGCGTTGAATTTGTGCATTGCATCGTCATCATCATGCATTGTTTGCTAAAACTGTGTTCGCAAAGCCCGTTTTGTTTTCTAAAACGCCCCATCTTTATTCAAACGCCAAACCCCGGGGCTCCGGAGTATTTTGTTTTGTCGCTATCGGTTTGCAAATGGTCCAATTAACACAAATAAAATTTATAATTATTTTCAAGAGGCGATCGAGCGGACCAACCCGACCGATCGCCTACGATTTCTAAAGCGGTCCACCCCACCTGCCCCATCTAAATCCTAAACTCACCAACTAGTCTACCCTCTCTCACCCTCCACCTCACTCCCACCTATCCCTCACTGCCACCTCACCTCTTCCTCCTCTACCCTATCCCACTCGCCACATAGGCAACCCTCTCACCACCACTCTCTAGCCAAGACAACCGCTGGGCACCGCCTGACGCCACCCCAGATCGCGCCCACTCCTCACTGCCCGCGTGGCCCCCACCTTTACGCTTCGCACACTCACTCCCCACTGGGCCGTCCTTCCTGGGACCCTCGCAGCCCACCTGGTCGTCTGACCCCCTCTTCTTCTCTCTCTCTCCCCACAAGAACTCCCGCCCTCCACCGCCTCCATTTCCTCGCCATGGCCACGCCCTCTCCACTTTCCTCAGCCTCCACGCCCAGCCTCGCCCACTCCTCCGGCCCCGGCTCGCATACTCCGCCCTCGCGCCGCCCGCCACCCCCGCCTCGCCCGGCCTTGGCCGCCCATCGCCTCGTCTGCTCCGCGCCGAGCCGCCGCTGCCTCCGTCGCGCCCACCCTCGGCCTCTGCCTCATGATTCCACCGCCTCTGCCCGCCTCTTCCGACTCGGCGCCGCGCTTCCGCCCGCCGGCTACTCGCGCCACTGCGGCTCAGCCGCCGACCTCACAGATCCGCTGGCCCGCTCAGCTCGCCGTCCGCCGCCGAACCTCTCGTCCCACAGCCTTCTCAGCTCGCCACGCCTCGCCGCTGCCGTCGCCCGCCGCGCGTCCGCTCGCCTCGCCATCCTCCGTTTGGCCCCACTCGCCGGCTGCCGTCGTTCGCCGCCCGCCGCGCCAGCGGAGCTCGCCGCGGCCGCCCTTCGCTGCTCGCCCGTGGCCGCTCGGGCCGCGCCGACCGTGACTACCCGTCTGCCGGCTCGCTCGGCCGACCCGCCGCCGCTCCTCCGTCTGCGGCCGCGCGTGCCAAGCCCCCGTTTTCCCCTGTCTGCGTCTCCTTCTGACGCGTGGGGTCCTGTACCTGTTTGGTTATGCTTATACGGTGTAGGGATGCGCTTGTGTGGTGACCGACCAAGGGCGTCATCGACATAGACCGAGAACCCGGATGCCGGATCCTCGGCTCGGAGATGCGGAAACATCAAGTGTCGAGACCACGAGACGTCCGGGCGGACCGTCGAACCCCGAGTCCAATCCGGCCGACCGGAAGGTGCCAAGATCGAGAACGCCAAGACCGCCACGGACGCCGAGACCCACGAACCACGAGGCCCGAACCCGACGCCAAGTTCTTCCTCCGGATCGAAGACGCAAGACCGATAAGATCTCTACCGATCCAAGGCCCTAACCTCGGACGCTAAACCTGCACCGACATCGAGACCCGATGCGACAAGATCTGTACGATACCGAGAACGAGAGAACGATCCGAGTCCGAGCGTTCTCGCCGAGGTCGAACCTCGGACCACGAGACCAACCCGAACCCGGAACCCCAAGATCGTCGAGAACCTTAATGTGTGAACCCCTTCCCGCAAACCCTATTTTATAAATGCATAATAACAACTTGTTTGCATATTAAATTGTCGTTCCCGCATGCATAGCATTGGTTTGGGGGCCTTTTGCCGATTCACCTAATAAATAAATATGGGGCCCATATGCGGGCAAATCTAGCCTTATATTGGCCTCATTTAAATTTATGTAGCGAACCCGTATTATCTTTTGCCTTGTAATACAACATTTAAATGCGGGGTATCTAAACAACATGAACCATTCAATTAATTGTCGGGACCCCGGTTCCACCTAATATGACCTAACTGCATCACCGCCATGCCATACATCATACATGCATCATGCCCGATCTTCCGCCTTTGTCTTAAATATTGCATCCGGTGTTTCTTCTAGTGTTTTGGTTCTTCGCGGATAAGGCCGTTGAGTTAATGTGAGCTTCGCCCCGATCTTCGGTTGAACCTTCGACAATGTTTTCAGGCGAGCATCTCCCCCTTTCTACCTATCTTACTTTTATAGTCTTTATTCCCTCCTGTTGATCTATTGCTATCTGTGTTGCGAAGCTTTAGTTTCCGTACCTGTGATTACCGTGCAGCCCTATATTGCCTTGGACACACCCTATTACCTGTTGTTTGGTAGATAGTTGGACTTGCGCGTCGTAGTTGCTTGCTCAAGTGCTGATGTGTGTCATATGCCACGATTCTTGATGTATTGCCGCAT
Organism: Avena longiglumis; assembly: GCA_030063025.1. Classification (NCBI taxonomy): domain Eukaryota; kingdom Viridiplantae; phylum Streptophyta; class Magnoliopsida; order Poales; family Poaceae; genus Avena; species Avena longiglumis. The sequence goes on along the minus strand of CP125975.1, from coordinate 485,682,071 downwards.
GTTGAAGTTGGAGATGATTCTAGTTTTACTTTTCATCACTTTAATTTCTTTAACAACTAAAAGTGAATAAGCAGGCATCGGTGGGTGATAGAAAATATTTGGTTTCGACGCCCACTTGTGTCCGTAAGACCCCGAGTACTTGATACTGTTCCTTGATTTATCGCGCTATCCACATCCGGAGGTATATGGGACCCCGAGCGAGCTTGATTCATCTTATTTCTTGGGGCCACAAACTAGTTTGAGGTTTTATTTACGATCCCAGTACTTATGCCATGCGTTCTTGCTTTATTTACGTTTGTGCGAGGAGCACCTTGTCTTTAGGAATTGTGACCCGTTTACGTGGTAGCGACAAGCCCACCACACTTTCGGGTTCCCGATCGTTCTGTCACGCCCACAAACCTTGAGGCTCTCGAGTCACTAGCGTCATGCGGAATCTACTTAAGGGTGGCCCCTGAAATATTTCGAATCCTGATTGATTGTCGCGAAAGCCTCGTTGGGTTTTGATTTGGTTTTCCGAGGTTTATCGGCGTGTGTTGCTATTGGTGCACCCGGGGTAAAACTTTCTAAGCCGTGTCGCGGATATGGACGACTTGGAGCAAGATTCTCGATCATAGACAAGCATAACTAAAGTTTATTGTTATAAATTTGACTTATAATGACTAGTAATCGCCTTCACTATAATGGAATGGCTAATTAATCGCCCACAATTGCTTGTTTGGTTGTCGCTTGCGACAATTGTATCGACTAGTAAGTATTGCAACTTCAACGAAATGGTGAATAAAAGTACCAACAACCGCTATGGGTTTCGAATACATCATGCTATCTGCACGATTAGTAATTCTTTGCAACTCCAACGGAATGATTAACTAAAAGGGCCCATCGCTTACTTTATCGGGCGACTATCTATACGACTAGTAATTGCCGCAACGATAACCAAATAAATAAAGCGCCAGCATGTGAGTTCCTCGGTTGACTTCCTCGTTTGGTCTCGAGGAAACACCAGATGGGTTTGTTTGGTGCTAGCTTCAGTTGGATCCGGTTAGGTCATTCTCATCCCTCTCGATATTCGCCGGTTATCGAGTCTCTATAGGTTGTTTAGTGCATCTTGCCGCCGATCCACCATACCTATGTAGGCGAGGACCGCGAATTCTAGCCTCGCTGTCTTGGCCTCGATCGACGCCCTTCTTTTTCCTTTGCCCTTTGTCGGCACCCTTTTGTTTAAGCGGTTTTGAGATCGACGTCGTTAGCGTGGTTACCCTTCCTTTGGCTCGGGTGGTTATGGACGCCATTGGTTATTCTTCGTGGCTCTTAGCCCCATTTGCATCTTGTCCGTAGTCGGACGTTCTATCGCTTTCAAGGTGATTTGGATCTTGTATATTATATCTGTATTCTTGACTCCTTGAGTCATTTATATATACTGCATCGGGTCCCGTCGAGGATCATTGTGTAATGTTATTACGCTTTCCACCCGCACGAAAGTGCTGGTGAGCACCTTTGAATCGTTTCTATGCGGGTTTGGTGAATTTTGCCCGAACTTGCATAGGTCCGATTCGAGGGTGTTCTGAGTGGTATCGAGCTCGAAGCTTCGATACCCCACAAGTCCAAATGTGGGATAACCTAGCTAACTACCAAGTAGAGTGTCAAAACTATTTTTTAAAATCGGTTGGATAGTTACGATTAGGTCGATTTTACTCCTTACCCTCTCATTCTCCTCTTACCTCTACGTGTTTTGAATCCGCTCTCTCTCTCTTGAGTCCAGATTTCTCGTGTTTGGGTTTCCGTCGTACCTTAGGGTTTCGCTTTCCCCTTTTGTAACGGAGATGCTACGATCATCAATCTGCAACCTGTCTGTTGTACCCTTCATCCGAACTTTTGTTCTTGAGCTCCTTATCCATATGTGCTCCTTGCTGGATATCTGTGTCGTTGAAAAACATATGAGGAGGACGAGCATTGGTGAAGTTGGAGTATACCTTGAGCATGTGTTGTTCATGCCAATGGAACCATCGCGGAACCTAATCATTGTGTCTTTCATACGATTACTGCTGGCATCACCCCTTTGTTCCGGATACCACCTATGAAGATCTTCAGTCTAAATCTCGAGAGTTGAGTTACCTGATTCCCCTAACCATGTGGAGAGTTGATAGTTTGGGCCGGGATGGACTGATCACCCTACCCGACTCTTCATTGTTGCTCCGCACATCGAATCGGTGGATCAATGTAACTTTTCCTCTTCTAACGGAAGTTAGGGTGGCTTTATTTGTGATACCTCTACCTTCGACCTTTTGTTTCCGGAGTGCTCTCTCGACGATCAGGAACAACGACCCTTTGTTGGTGGTGTCGCCGATTTCAAGATGGAGGATGAACCCTCGTTAGTGGTGTCGCGATGATCTACACAAAGCGAGAAGACGCAGACGCCGACCTTCTTCCGGTACCATAAGGCGGATCTCGAGGCGAGATCCCTTGTTAGTGGTGTCGAATTGTGGCATCCCAAAACCACTACTAGAAAATCGCGTTGAATTTGTGCATTGCATCATCATCATGCATTGTTTGCTAAAACGTGTTCATAAAGCCGCTTTTGTTTTCTAAACGCCCATCTTTATTCAAACGCCAAACCGGGGCTCGAGTATTTTGTTTTGTCGCTATCGGTTTGCAAATGGTCCAATTAACACAAATAAAATTTATAATTTATTTTCGGAGGGCGATCGAGCGGACCAACCCGACAGCCTACGATTTCTAAACGGTCCACCCCAACTGCCCATCTAAATCCTAAACTCACCAACTAGTCTACCCTCTCTCACCCTCCTCACTCCCACCTATCCCCACCGCCACCTCACCTCTTCCCTCCTACCCTATCCCACTGCCCACATAGGCAACCCTCACCACCACTCAGCCACTCTCTAGCCAGCACAACCGCCTGGGCCCCACCGCCTGCCGCCCACCCGTTCCCACCCCAATCGCGCCATCCTCCCCACCGCCTCGCCCCTGCCCCACCCCACGCTTTACGCACACGCTGGCTCCCTGGCCCGTCCTTCCTCGACCCACCTCGCAGCCCACCATGTCGTCCCCAACCCTTCTTCTCTTTCTCTCTCACAAGAACTCCCGCATTCCACGCCCCGCCTCACCTCATGGCCGCCTCCTCCTCTCCTTGGCCGAGCCTCCCGCCCCAGCCTTGGCTTCCGCCAAGCCCCTCCGGCCCGGCCTCGCGCCTGCCGCCCGCCGCCGACGGCCTGCCCACTCGCCGAGCCTTGGCCTGCCCGCCATCCTCGTCTGCTTCCGCGCCTGCTGCGCTGCCGCCTCCGTCGCCCTCTTCGCGCCGGCCTGCCGCCATGATTCCGCCCTTCTCTCGCCTCTGCTTCCCGCTTCGCGCGCCTTCCGGCTAGCCCGCCATCTGCTTGACTCAGCTGCTGCCCCGCCGCGTCCGCGTCCCCGCTCGAGCTTCGCGTCCTGCCGCCGCCACTGTCCCTCGCTCTCACGCTTCCACCGCCGCCTGTCCGTCGCCCGTCGCGTCGTCTCACTCGCCATCCTCCGTTTGCCCTTTCCGCGGGCTTCACTGAAGTAGCCGGCCACGCTGCCGCCCGCTGGCCTCGGGCCGCTTCCGACCGTGACCGCCCGTCTGCGGCCTGGCTCGAAGCCGGCCCAACCGCCGCTCCTCCGTCTGGCGTCAGCGTGCCAAGCCTCTGCTTTCACTGTCGCGTCTCTGTTCTGGCGTGGGGTCCTGTACCTGTTTGGTTATGCTTATACAGTGTAGGGATGCGCTTGTGTGGTGACGACCAAGGACGTCATCGGCGACATAGACCGAGAACCGGATGCCCGGATCTCGGCTCGGAGATGCCGGAACATCAAGTCTGCCGAGACCAAGACCGTCCGAGCGGACCGTCGAACCGAGTCCAATCCGGCCGAACCGGAAGGGTGCCAAGATCGCCGAGAACGCTAAGACCGCCACGGACGCCGAACCACGAGGCCGAACCCGACGCCAAGTTCTTCCTCCCGGATCCGAAGACGCCAAGACCGATAAGATCTACCCCGATCCGAAGGCCCTAACCTCGGACGCCAAGCACTGCACCCCGACATCGAGACCCCGATGCGACAAGATCTGCCCCTGATACGAGGCGAGAACGATCCGAGTCCAGAACGTTCTCGCCGAGGCCGTCGAACCCTGGACCCTGAGACCAACCCCGAACCCCGGAACCCCCAAGATCGTCGAGACCCCTAATGTGTGAACCCCTTTCCGAGTACCCTATTTTATAAATGCATAATAACAACTTGATTGCATATTAAATTGTCATTCCCGCATGCATAGCATTGGTTTGGGGGCCTTTTGCCGATTCACCTAATAAATAAATATGGGGCCCATATGCGGGCAAATCTAGCCTTATATTGGCCTCATTTAAATTTATGTAGCGAACCCGTATTATCTTTTGCCTTGTAATACAACATTTAAATGCGGGGTATCTAAACAACATGAACCATTCAATTAATTGTCGGGACCCCGGTTCCACCTAATATGACCTAACTGCATCGCACTTCTGCCATGCCATACATCATACATGCATCATGCCCGATCTTCCGCCTTTGTCTTAAATATTGCATCCGGTGTTTCTTCTAGTGTTTTGGTTCTTCGCGGATAAGGCCGTTGAGTTAATGTGAGCTTCGCCCCGATCTTCGGTTGAACCTTCGACAATGTTTTCAGGCGAGCATCTCCCCCTTTCTACCTATCTTACTTTTATAGTCTTTATTCCCTCCTGTTGATCTATTGCTATCTGTGTTGCGAAGCTTTAGTTTCCGTACCTGTGATTACCGTGCGACCCTATATTGCCTTGGACACACCCTATTACCATTGTTTGGTAGATAGTTGGACTTGCGTCGTAGTTGCTTGCTCAAGTCTTGATGTGTGTCGTCATATGCCACACGATTCTTGATGTATTGCCGCATGTTGAAGTTGGAGATGATTCTAGTTTTACTTTTCATCACTTTAATTTCGCTTAACAACTAAAAGTGAATAAGCAGAGGCATCGGTGGGTGATAGAAAATATTTGGTTTCCGAGCCCACTTGTGTCCGTGAAGACCCCGAGTACTTGATACATTCCTTGATTTATCGCGCTATCCACATCCGGAGGTATATGGGACCCCCGAGCCGAGCTTGATTCACTTATTTCTTGGGGCCACAAACTAGTTTGAGGTTTTATTTACGATCCCTACTTATGCCATGCATCGCTTATTTACGTTTCGCGAGGAGCACATCAGATCATTAGGAATTGTGACCCGCTTACGTGGTAGCGACAAGCCCACCACACTTTCGGTTCCCGATGCATCACGCCCCACAAACCTTGAGGCCGCCTCTGAGTCACTAGCTTCGTTATGATCTACTTAAGGGTGGCCCTCAAATATTTCTCAACTGTGATTGTTCAACAAAGCCTCGTTGGTTTTGATTTGGTTTTTCCGAGGTTGATCGAGCGTGTGTTGCTATTGGTGCACCCGGCGGTAAAACTTTCTTCAAAGCCGTGTCCGCGGATATGGACGACTTGGAGCAAGATCTCGATCATAGACAAGCATAACTAAAGTTTATTGTTATAAATTTGACTTATAATGACTAGTAATCACCACTATAATGGAATGGCTAATTAATATCGCCCACAATTGCTTGTTTGGTTGTCGCATGCGATAATTGTATCCGACTAGTAAGTATTGCAACTACAACGAAATGGTCAATAAAAGTACCAACAACCTGGGTTTCGGAATACATCATGCTATCTGCACGATTAGTAATTGCGCAACTCCAACGGAATGATTAACTAAAGGGCCCATCGCTACTTTATCGGGCGACTATCTATATACGACTAGTAATTGCCGCAACGATAACCAAATAAATAAAGCGCCAACCGTGTGAGTTCCTCGGTTGACTTCTCGTTTGGTCTCGAGGAAACACCAGATGGGTTTGTTTGGTGCTAGCTTCGAGTTGGATCCGTAGGTCATTCTCATCCTCTCTCGATATTCACCATTGTATCGAGTCTCTATAGGTTGTTTAGTGCATGCCGCCGCCGCTTGATCCACCATACCTATGTAGGCGAGGACCAATTCTAGCCTCGCTGTAATCGGCCTCGATCTTGACGCCCTTCTTTTTGCCCTTTGCCTTTACACCTTTTGTTTAAGGTTTTGAGATCGACGTCGTTAGCGTGGTTACCCTTCCGCTTGGCACAGGTGGTTATGGACGCCATTGGTTATTCTTCAGGCTCTTAGCCCCATTTGCATCTTGTCCGTAGTCGGACGTTCTATCGCTTTCAAGGTGATTTGGATCTTGTATATTATATTCGTATTCTTGACTCCTTGAGTCATTATATATATCTGTTCTGTGGGTCCCGTCGAGGACTGTTGTGTAATGTTATTACTTCGTTTTCCACCCGCACGAAAGTGCCTGGTGGGCACCTTTGAATCGTTTCTATGCGGGTTTGGTGAATTTTGCCCGAACTTGCATAGGTCCGATTCTGAGGGTGTTACAACAGTCGAGTGAACCCTCCGGTGGAGTTGGCTAGAACCGGAATCCGCTTCATCTGCTCGGGTGTTGGTTCCCAACGAGCCAAAGATCTCGAGTGTCTTGTACTTCTCGTGCCACTCGAAATCGAGCACGCATCTAGACTCGTCGGCGATCTGGAGACGAAATCAATCGGGAAAAACTTAACCTGGTGTTTCTTAAAGAACAACGATGAACTCGAGAAATCGGCGTCTCCACGAGTTTGTATTGAAATTGAGGGGATTTGAATCTGGACGGATTCGGGAACTTACCCGAGATATGTGGCACTTGTAGAAGCGCCTTCGGAATCCTCCTTCACCAGGAGCTACTCCACTGTGGCGGTCCTGCAAATGTAGCAGAGCATGGGCCGGACAGTGTCGGGACGACGGGGAGCTTGAAGATGACACCATGGCGCTGTCTACCTCTTCCTGTGTTGCTCTGAGCGGAGCTTCAAGATGACGCCATGGCGCTGTCTACCTCTGTTCTTCCGAGACTACGGGGACAGAAAAAAAAGACACGCGGCGCCTCACCTGAGCTGAGGCATAGACGCTCCCTGGTCAACCTCCACGGCAGCCCCGCCCCGACCAAATTCTGGAAGAAAAAAAAGGTAGACGGGGACGAAACTTGTTCTCCTGGATGGGCTCCTGCAGCGCCTCTTCCCACTGGCCACCGCGGCCGTCCTGTGTGAAGAGGAGCATGAGAAGCGGCGGCGCGAGGGTCCAGGACGAGCGGCGGCTGCCGGAGATGGTGAGGGCAGAATCAAGGGAGTGGAAGAGAGAAGTTGGGTTGGGAATAGAAAGAGGTGGCGCGATATTTCTCCGATCTAGGTTTTCACCGCGACCTGTGACGCGGATGAAAACAACTTGCGCGACACACACGATTAGTTTTCCTCAGCTGTTTTTTGGGGCCGCATGATTGTGGACCCACATGTCACTGAGGTAATCAAAGAGCAATGAAGTGAAAAGGGATTTACTGCATTCAACGGTAGAAATTGTTTGCGGGAATGAAACTGTATGGAAGCAAGGAAATCGAACGATGGAGGAAGATGTGCACGCGGGGATGGTCTGGTTGACCGGGTAGTCTAGTGCCTATTATAGGAGTAATTATCACTAAGATTTGTATGTCGCCATGTTGATAATGGTTTATGTATGCAAACAGTATGCAATTATGGAGGAAAAAACTTTCAATAAAATGTTACGCGAAGAGTTGATGTACTCATGCACACCAGGATAAGTTTTTTTTCTTTTTTCGAGGAAGTGCAAAGGACCTTTGTGTTCCATTTCATTGAAAAAATAGAGAACTTGCTTATTTTGGCTAGTAAGCTGCACTTGACAATGCATACCGTGCTGAACAGTCAGAATTTCACTTGCTTTCTAACAGGATGCAGTTAAAAATTAGTTTACTGCAGTTATTTTCTTAGCTTAAAAATAGCATGTGAAAGCTTTATAGAAAAATAAATTCTGAAGGTTATCACTGATGGGTGATGGCAAATGTCTGGATGTTCACATGGACCCTTTTTTTGTAGATTATTATCAATCAAGTTGAACAGTGACAGTTAAACAGGGAACTCTCTAAACACAGGAACCCTACCATCGTAGTTTTTTATCGGGTGCTCATTTAGTCTGCAATTAAAGTACTTCATTTCTTCTCAAATTGATTTTCTTGTTTTCTTATAATATCGCAATTTGGGTCCTTGCATATAACCGACCAGTTTCTTTCCTTTTTATCCCATGAATCAGATATGGACACTTCTTATTTGATAATGGGAGCTATGAGGAAGCAATGGAACAGTTTTCGGAGTCACATGTGGATATTACTCATGTGTTATCGCAATTTGGGTCCTTGCATATAACCGACCAGTTTCTTTCCTTTTTATCCCATGAATCAGATATGGACACTTCTTATTTGATAATGGGAGCTATGTGGAAGCAATGGAACAGTTTTCGGAGTCACATGTGGATATTACTTATGTGTTATCTGTATACCCATTCCTTGTTCTGCCTCAAACACACATAATCGGTGAACATGACAAGCTCCAAGACCTGCCAGAATTAGCAAGAGAATCCTCTGATGTGACAGATGAAATGGAATCATACTCTTTGCAGCTTCATGATTCTGATGACAAGTCTGCATTGGAGAGCAAGAAAATGAGTCATAATGCTCTATTAGCCCTTGTGAAGTACTTGCAGAAGAAAAGAAATGGGATAATTGATAGAGCGACATCTGAAGTAACAGCGGAGGTGGTCTCTGGAGCTGTGCAGCATAGCTTAACCTTGTCGAAGCCATATAAAGCAAAGAAGCCAAATAAGGTAGCTACAGTTTTGTCTTTTCTTGTTGCAAGCCTTGTAACTACTTGTGATAAATGTGGAATTATTGCATGAAGCAGGAACTAGTATAGTGTAAGTATACTTGGCTCCTAAATATTGCAAAGTCAAAATAAAAATCCAAACATATGCACTCAAGGGTCTAAGGTTTCATGAGAAATGAAACCCCCTGTCTACGTTGATGCTATTCGCATTCCTATAAACATGATGTAAATGCAATTCCCTGGTTGACAGGTAAACAAACTATTGGTTTAAACTTCTTGTGAGAACACTATCCTATAAAAGTTCTTGGGCCTTGTGTTTGCGAGTGTGCACAGTGTCTATTGTACATATAACTAGAAATCTAAGAATTTATTTGTTAATAACTCTAAAGGAAAAGTGATTCGATGATTTTACTTGTTTTTATTGTCAGAAACGACCTCAGACGCATAGAATCTCTGTTGCTAGAGAATTGGCAACTGTACTGGACACATCTCTTCTTCAAGCTCTTATTCTTACAAGACAGTCATCAGGAGCTATGAATTTATTGGAAGGACTCAATTATTGTGATTTGAAGATATGTGAGGAGTTTCTTAAGGAAAGGAGTGATTATATGGTGTTGCTTGAGCTCTATAGGAGCAATGATATGCACCGTGAAGCTCTCCAAATACTTAATCGGTTGGTTGAAGAATCGAAGTCAGAGATGGCAAATATTGATTTTAGTAAAAGGTTTAACCCAAAAATGATCATTGAGTATCTCAAGGTATTGTTTCTTATTTATTATCGTATAACAGGTACTGTTCTTCACCTTCTCATGTATACATTACTCAAAATAATAAAAAGAAACACATTGCTCATTTGGTGCTGGTTGCATGGTGTTTCATTTGTCTAGAATGAACTTTGTAAAAGTCCGATAAGCAAATGTCGTAGTGTGCACTTAATTAATAGAGGTGGAAGCATCATCAAAATATTAAATTCAAGTCCCACTTCATTCTTAACATTTCTTTACATATCTCTCTGTATAACATTATTGTGTGACTACTTCTAGATTGTTAGTCCTAGTTTTTATGTTTACTGTTTAATTTGACTTGGCAGTGGGATCATATTAAATTTGGTTATTGCTGATATTAACTGGCTTCCCAGAACCCCTCACTGACATTACAGAAACTTGGTGGCAGCAGTAATATTTTCAATTATATTGTTTGGTGTGTGCTTAAAGGTTATCGTTTGGACTTGTCCTACTCCCTCCGTTCCAAAATATAAGATGTTTTAGCCTTTTTCTAAAACACATGTATCTAGATGCCTTTTAGTGTGTCTAGATACATGCGTTTCAGAAATCGGCTAAAACATCTTATATTTTGGAACAGAGGGAGTACATATTATGGAGTCAGTACCCTTCTTTTTTTTGAGGGAAACAGCTAGGACTCCTTCCCGCTGCAATCTATATTAATCAAATAGTGGATACATCGTCAATCAAAAGAGAAACTAAAAAGCTCGGCGGATCATCTACCCAAACATTCGGGAGTGATTCCGTCTCTCTCGACAACAAATCAGCAACACAGTTTGCTTCCCTATTACAATGACTAAACTCACAAAACGAAAAAGTAGATGCTTGAACATAGATATCGTCGAAAAGAGCTGCAGCAGCAGTAGATGGGAAATCTACTTTTTGTAGCGCCTGAATGACTTGCAAGCAATCAGACTGTAACAATCTTAGAACATCCTAACTGGTTTGCCAACGCAATGCCTTTTGAGATAGCTTTAGTCTCCATCGTATTAGCATCAACAACATATTGTACATTTTCATTGCATGCCGCCACAAACCGACCCGCATCATCCCTGATCACCGCACCGAGGCCCCCCGATAGCCTTTCAGGGTCAAAACTAGCATCAACATTAATCATCATTTTCCCTTCTTGTGGCTTTACCCAAGTGCTCTTTTTCTTTAACGAGTTTTTCCTCAGAGCCCTGATGTTATTTGTCGTAATAACCTGAATTGACATGGCAGCAATAGAACTTGGCGGAAGATTCTCACCATGAACGACTTGCCGACGCATCCACCAGATATACCACGCCGTTGTCAATATCAACTCCCTCGTGCCATCCTCATGTTGCTTTATAATCAACTCTTCAAGAACCGCACTTCCTGATCTATCCACCACTAAAGCTTCTTCAATTTCACTGTCAAGCCAAGTTTCTGCCAAATATCTGCAGCATGCTCGCATGTGAAAAGCGTATGCCTTATGTCCTCACAAAAAGTGCTGCATCTTGGACATTTGCTCGAAACCGGTATGTGGCGGTTAGCTAGGACAGAGTAGCAAGATAATACACCATGTAATGTTTTCCAACCAATTTTTTTTACCTTTGCCGAGACCGATGTTTTCCATAACATATCCCACACTTTATTTACCGTTGATTGTCCTGGGACATGTAAAATCTCTTTCGTTTCTACCAGTACCCTTCTTGTTACATTCTTCTGGTTTTTAAAACTGATACGAGATTCTGTGCTGTTTTGTGCAGCCCCTTTGTAGATCTGACCCAATGCTGGTTTTGGAGTCTTCTTTGTATGTTCTTGAACGCAACCCGTCAGACACTATTGAGCTCTTTTTGTCTGAAAACGTTCCAGCAGATTTGGTAAATTCATATCTGAAACAGCATGCTCCAAATTTGCAGTCAACTTACTTAGAGATAATGCTTTCAATGAGTAAAACCGGGATCAACCATAATCTACAAAATGAGCTGGTATGTTATTTTTGTATTGTCACCTTGTTTTAATTTCACAAGTTATTTAATGTAATTTAGAAGATTTTACATATACATAAGTTGTACTTGCAAAATTTGGCATAAATGAATTTCTTCTAATCTTGTATTCTAACTTTCTGGCCTGAAGGTGCAACTGTATCTTTCTGAAGTTCTTGACTGGTACAAGATTCTGAAGGATGAGGGAAATTGGACTGACAAAACGTATTCCCCAACGCGGAACAAGTTGATATGTACATTAGAGAATAATTCAGGTTACAATACAGACACACTTCTTAAAAATCTTCCACAGGATGCTCTTTTTGAAGAGCGTGCTATAATGTACGGAAAAATGAATCAACATCTCCGTGCATTATCTCTCTATGTTCATAAGGTACCACTGCTCTGCGATGTGATTCTAGTATCTGCTGAAAACAATTGTTTAATGAATAGCGATTAGTTTGAACTTTCAAAGTTTACTTTGAATAATCTGTGCACTACTTTGCAGCTCCACATGCCAGAGCGCGCAGTTGCATACTGTGACCGTGTTTACGAGGAAGGAGCGCAGCAGCCTTTCAAATCGAATATTTATTTCAATCTTCTGCAAATTTATCTAAACCTGAGAAAAGCTGAGAAAGAAATTGAGCAGAAAATTATTCCAGTGGCATCACAGTACCTTGGAATTCAGAGGGTTAGCTCTACTACTAAGGTCAGAGGAGGGCGTATGGGTAGAAAGGTTGTTGAGATCGAAGGGGCTGACGACACACGCTCTAGCCCTAGTGGAACAGATAATGGCCAAAGTGACGGCGACACAGATGATGTTAGTGATGGAGGCCCTATAATGCTGAAAGAAGCACTTGAACTATTAAGCCAACGGTGGGACAGAATAAATGGTGCCCAGGCTCTTCGGTTGTTACCGAGAGACACAAAACTGCAGGTAAGTATTTTACTACCTCCGTTCCAATGAACTTTTTTTTTCAAAAGTCGAACTACGTAAAGTTTGACCAAGTTTTAAGGAAAAAACATTAATACGACAATCCAAAATCAACACCATTTGATACATCATGAAATATATTTTCATATGACATCTATATAATATCATAGTTCTTGAAAGTTTTTTCTTAAAGTTTGGTCAAACTTTACTTAGCTTGACTTCTCAAAAAATATACTCCCTCCGTCCCAGAATAAATGTCTTAGGTTTTTTAAATTTTGGATGAATCTGTATACTAAATAGTGTCCAGATCCATTTAAATTTTGATAAATTTGAGACATCTATTTTGGGACGGAGGGAGTATAAGCCTTATTCATTGGAACGGAGGGGTGTATATGCTCTAAAGATATGGTATTTGATCAAGCCCAGGTTTACAGAAGTCCACTCCCACCATCATTTTGTGGCATTGTGTTTAAAAAGAAACACAAAAAGTATGAACTTTCATGTTAATGCCGTAGTATTCTTCTCTTTGTATATGCAACATATTATATTACTAGTATATGCAACAAAATTTTACCGCTTAAAAGAAGATAACGTTTATGTGACTTCAAAGATTTTTGTGTTCCAAAATTCGTTGCTTTCATCTTTCAATATGTCAAGTTGCTAAAGCGTCTGAAAAGTCTAATAATCTGGTGTGAACATTTGCAGGATCTGGTGTCATTTCTTAACCACTATTGCGGAACTCTAGTGAACATCGGCGCAATTATATGGTTATCAAAAACTTGATTCTCCGGGCAAACTTGCAGGTTAGCTTGATGTCATGTTCTCCTACTGTATTCGTGGGGTTCTCGTTGGGGGATGCCAGTATGTTTCCTGTTAAATTTAACTTTAGTGTTTCTTCTTAGTTCTTAACCGTAAAGAGTAGGGGAGCCCCCTACAGTATTATTTTCTCTACATAAAAGCTGTTACATATGTACATCAAACACGGGCAAAACCCCTGAAGAGAGGACACAAGCAACTTTGGACTAGGTGACTGTTTGGGAAAATCAGAAAGATATGACAATTACAAGCTAAGAGCACCTCCACTCGTTGGGCGAACCCAGGCCAAAATCCGGACCAAATTTTGGCCAGACGAAACTCGTTTTCGGTCTGGGAACGCCGAGTTTCCCACTCGCGTTCCCAGGCGAGTTCCCGCGTTTGGCTAAAATTTAAAAAATTTCGACAAATTTTGGGCGAACTTTGGGCGAATATAAGCGGTTTTGGGCGAATATGGACGAACTTTTGGGCGAATATGGTTGATATGGATGAACTTTGGGCGAATATGGACGAACTTTGGGCGAATATGGTCGATATGGACGAACTTTGGGCGAATATGGACGAACTTTGGGCGAATTTGGGCGAACTTTAGGCGAATATGGGCGAACTTTGGATGAATATGAGCGAATATATGACTTTCCTGTTAAATTTAACTTTAGTGTTTCTTCTTAGTTCTTAACCGTAAAGAGTAGGGGAGCCCCCTGCAGTATTATTTTCTCTACATAAAAGCTGTTACATATGTACATCAAACACGGGCAAAACCCCTGAAGAGAGGACACAAGCAACTTTGGACTAGGTGACTGTTTGGGAAAATCAGAAAGATATGACAATTACAAGCTAAGAGCATCTCCACTCGTTGGGCGAACCTAGGCCGAAATCCGGACCAAATTTTGGCCAGACGAAACTCGTTTTCGGTCTGGGAACGCCGAGTTTCCCACTCGGGTTCCTAGGCGAGTTCCTGCGAACTTTGCGCGAATATGGTCTATATGGACGAATTTGGGCGAACATGGCGATATGAACGAACTTTGGGCGAATATGGACGAATTTTGGGCGAATTTGGGCGAACTTTACGCGAATATGGGCGAACTTTGGATGAATATGGGTGAATATATGCTGACTGGGCGGGTCCACTCGCCGAATTCGCTTCGTCCGGCGTCCCCAGGGCGTACCCGGAATCCTGGGTACGGCCTGGGGAGTCCGGACCAAAGTTGGCCGAAATCCGGACGAAAACAGGTTCCTGGGTACGTGACTGGACGGAATTTCGGCGTCCAGACTTATTTTCAATGTCCGGATCGGCGTTCTGGGTAGCCGAGCGGAGATGCTCTAAGAATCCAGTCCCTATGGGGCTGCCGATGGATAGGTATCACACGAAATAACTCAATTGCCCCCTTCACAGAGCACCTTCCAGTGAGAGACAGGGAGATCTTAATTTTGGAAAGTAAAACCTTCTCTCTTTGCAAATATACCATACCACCGCGATAGTAATCTCCAAGAAACATCGCCCTCTAAAAGTCAGCTTAGCCCGCTGCAGCATGAAGGAGAGTGACCAGGGATCACAAGACATGGAAACTAAATCCCAGCATTGCTTTCTATTAAAGTAAATTTTCTTAGACAATTTAGTGATTGTTCATCTTGCAGACATCCTTTATGTCTTTATTCTTAGAATAAATCAAGAGTGTGTGCTAACTTGATTCCATTTTCGTATGTATTTGACAGGTCCAGATATCAACCACCAAAACACCAGGGGAAAATTGGCCAATAGCCATGCAACATTTGGGTCATGCTTGGAGGAAGTTGTTTTGAAGTCCTGGTTCCAGTTTGAGTCTTCAATCTACGGATTTGCTTGTAACCTTTGTCTTCTAGTTGAATCTCATGCCCTCGCTCTGCCGCATCAAGTTTTCGTCGGTATCGGCTTGTGGAAATCCTTTTGTTCATCCTTCCTGGATGTGAGTGGATTGCTTCGGAAACATTTCAGCGGTATTCCCTTTGCTCTCTTCAGAGCCTTGTATTTAGAGTATACTCCCTCCGTTTCAGGGCTTAAGGCGTCTTCAGAGCCTTGTATTTAGTATGTGCTAGCTCACTCCTTTGTTTGAAGTGATCCTCATGATTATGTATAGTGTACTGGAGCGTGATGTAAATACAGAATCAGCGGCTTCTTTTTTGTTTGTACCAGTCATAATACTACAAGGGTAAATATTGCCATTCACATTTCCTCAACATCCAGTAGATATGGTAGAACTTCTGTAGTACTTTTTGTCAAATATTGCAGAACTACACATTTGTGATGAAGTCTTGAGATTACAGCACATAGCTGTACTTCTAGAAATCCATCCCCAAGAGCGAACGATCTGGACAGTGGCAGCTGGTCTCTGACTCTCGACCATCTCACCACATGTGTCGTCGTGATGGTGTTTTCATTTTGTCAAGGTTGCAGCACGCTGCATTTCAGCGTGCTCGGTGAAGCGCCAGCCAGCAGCGCGCGAGAAAACTGCAATACCAGCGGTGCAAAAGCTTTTTAACTGCAGTATGGTTTGAGTTATACTCCCTCCGTCCGTAAATAATTAAGTGTATTTTTAGTTTTGTTCTAAGTCAAAGTTAGTAAAGTTTGACGAACTTTATACAAAAACGTTGCAATATTTATGACTCTAAATTGATACCAATATATCAGTTTTCTAATTTAGTTTCATAATATGTCGATTCAATTTAATATATGTTGCTATATTTATCTATAAAGTCGGTCAATTTTGATAAAGTTTGACTTAGATAAAAGTTAGAAGTACACTTATTTGCTAACAAAGAGAATAGTGTTTAAAAACATTATAAAATCTTGCTATTTGTAAAAGAAAAATAACCTTATTTTTTGATGTTTGCCCTACCGGGACAGCTGAGGTGCGCGGTCCTCCCAATACGCCAGCAACGATTTATAGGCACCACAATTCGTAGCACGCCGCCGGTGACGTTGCTGACCACGATTTAGGAGCTGCCCCGTGGAGATGCTTTCAACTCATTTTGCTTTCCCAGCAAAATGCGACGCTCTATGATAATAATGAAATGGAAAAGAAAGAAGAAATTTATATTATTCGTTGTGATTACTATGCAAAGTCATTTTTTTAAGATGAAAAGAGATTACTCCCTCGGTCCTATTTTATTAAAACGAGACCACCCGAGTCCAAGCCACAAACTCACACTATTACAGCTAAGTTCAAAAGATAAAAACTACAGGTTCGAGGAGCGAAACAAACTAAAACACACTACAGTCTTGCAACACGAACAAAGACAGAGAGCAGCAGACAACCAGAGACAGAGAGCAACAGGCAACCAGAGGAACTGCCCCAAAAGAACCCTCTACCCCAAGACAACATGGATGGAGTCTTCTTCTTCAGTGTGGGCTTTCAGGTACTCCAGCGAGGCCCTCCCATCATGGTTGAATGAGGCACTGGTCTTTCATGTAAAAATCCATTCAAAACCAGGTTCGCTGGGAGCCCCAGGGGCATCTTTAGTTTGCTGATCATCCTGTTCATGAACATCTTTAGATTCCCGCTCTCTAGGTCCTTAAAGGGAACCTTCCAGTTCCGAAGGTACAGAAGCACCAGACGCCATATCTGCTTCATATTAATCCATGAGCAAGCGTTAAACACTAAACTATTTCTATTGTTCCAAATACTCCAAAGAATTGCGGCAGAAACTACATTAAAGTGCATATGTTTCTTATTAGCAATCCATTTAGAGGCAATGGAAATAAAACTATCTACTATGATACAGAAGTCTAGAGACAGTGCATTCAAAGAATAGGTGTTTCACAAATTCTATTTTCTTACACAAATTACACTCCAAAGGTTTAGAAATCCCTCTAGCCCTCAGGTTGTCTCTAGTCATGATTTTATTTTGAGAAAACAACCAGAGGAAAATCTGGATCATAGGAGGGATTTTCAAAGACCACACACGAGCAAGTAAATTGGAGTAACTCCTCTAAAGTTAATCACATTATACATAGATTTCGAGGAGTAGACTCCAGAGGACTCATATTGCCAAATCAGTTGATCCTCTAAGTCATCTAGAGAAATAGTGGCAGCAATGTTACTAAGGTCAAACCATTGCACCATCATTTCCTCAGAAAAAATCCTCCTAAAATCACATCTAAGTTGAGAACCATCCCACAAATCAGCTATATTCTTAGTTTGCTGGTTAGATATTAAGTAAATATCCCAAACTGAGTAGCTAAAGGGGAATTGACAAACCAAATGTCTTTCCAGAATCTAATTTGTCTACCATTACCATCTTTCCCTTTATATCCTAAAGACACAGCCCTAGAGGCCCACATCACCCCTTTTCAAAAGTTGGAAGGATGTATGTCTCTACAGCAAAGAATGTTTGGAGATCTAGTGTGATATTCAGCATCTATAACTTTTCTCCAGAGAGTCCCCTCCCCCTGAATATGTCTCTTAACCCAAGAACCAAGTAGGCATATATATTTAGATCTTTGAGGTTAGGGATGCCCATGCCCCCAAAATCGTTTTTCATGCACACAGAGGCCCAAGTAGCAAGGTGGATTTTATGGTTTACTTCCTCGTCATTCCAAAAGAAGTTTGCTAAGTGGGAGTCTAAAATTTTCAACGCCCATTTTGGAAACTTGAAAAAAGAGAGTAAGTAGATAGGAATGCTAGAAAGGCAAGCTTGAATTAACACCTTTTTAGCAGCATAAGAGAGAAGTTTCCCTCTCCATCCTGTAACCCTATAAAGAATGCTTTTAATTAAGGGTTGCAAATCTTCTCTCCTAAGCTTATCAAAATGAAGAGGAATACCTAGATATTTAACTGGGCCTAAAACACATTGAAAAATGTCAACAAAAGGCTGACATTCAGACTCAACTAGATTAATAAGAATGAGCTCACTCTTAGCATAATTAATCTTTATCCCGGAGATCCGCTCAAAACAGGTAAGAACCCATTTAAGGTTAATAGCTACTCTCTGATAATTCTCTAGAAATAGCAAGGTATCATTAGCATATTGTAAGCATACTACCCCACCAGGAACAAATCTGGACAAAGACCTTTAATAGTTCCAGATCTAGTAATTTTACATAACATTCTAGCAAAAACATCAATCATAATGTTGAAAAATAGAGGGGAAATAGGCCCCCCTGCCTAAGACCCTTACCAGTAAGTAAGAAATCACTTTCAACATCATTAACCTTGACTCCAATGGAGCCACCCTAGGAGATTTGTCTAATCAATCTAACAAACATAGGATCAAAACCTCTTAATTCCAGGATTTCAAAAAGAAAATCTAAATTAACCCTATCATATGCTTTCTAATAATCAATCTTAAACACTAAACCTTTATCTTTCTTACTATGCACCTCATGGATAATTTCATGAGAAGTAACCACACTTTCCAAAATAAATCTACCCCTAATAAAGGCAGATTGATTATCAGAGGTAATTCTGCCAATCACCTTAGCTAGCCTATTGGTAAGTACTTTAGTAAACAAATTAAAGGAACAATTTAACAAACTAATAGACCTAATTTTTTTAATAGTGCTAGCATCATTTTCTTTTAGAATGAGGGTAATCATGGCAAAGTTTAGCCTAAATATGTCCAGCTTGTCCTCAGCCCAAGCTTTAAACATGCAAAACAAATCATACTTAATAATATCACAAATGGTCTCATAGAAGAGAAAGGACAAGCCATCAGGGCCAGGTGCCCCTTCTCCATAAGAGCTAAAAACAAAAATCATAATTTCCTCCTCCGAGAAGGGGGAGCTTAAAAACATGTTTTCCTCTACACTATTTTTCTCATCCAAACTAAAAAAAGTCCCGACTTAACCAAATATCAGGTCTGTTTTCCTTTTTGAAAATATCTTTATGATAATCTATAGCTACTCTCAACATATCACCTACCTCACTAACTGGACCATCTAGTCCATCTAGAACATGACTAAGCTTTTTCCTTCTACGATGATTAGCTACGTCATGGAAGTAGGAAGTATTCATATCCCCTTCCACGATGTTTTTATCCATAGACCTTTGTGTAGCTTTAATTTCTTCTATAACCCAAAAGGAGTTCAGATCCAACATAATGGCATCTAGTCTATCTTTCTCAGGAATGGAAAGGATACTGGTCTCAAATTTAATATCTGGAGCATCGTATTCCTCCATGAGATCTTTCCTATTTCGTCTAAGAGTAGCTTCTACATTTATGTTCTAGCCCTTAGCCAACTTTCTAAAAAGCCTAACTTTATTTTGCCAGACATCTAGAATATTAGTGTTATTCACCCTAAGAGACCAAGCTTTAACAATGATATCTTTAAAGTCCGGTCTACTGATCCACTGATCCGCTCAGATCAATGTAGAGCTTCGTTGGGAGACCCCAAGAGGAAGGTATGATGAGCACAACAGCAAGTCTTCCCTCAGAAAGAAACCAAGGTTATCGAACCAGTAGGAGGAAGGAAACGACCCAATGGTGTTTCTAGCAACTTGGAAACCTGCACAACACAAACTCAAGACTTTGCCCCAACGAATAGTGAGGTTGTCAATCTCACTGATTTGCTGAAAACAAAGGATTAACTGTATTGTGTGGAAGGTAATGGTGGTTTGCAGAAAGTAAACAAGAACAGTGGAAGATGTATCAATGGTAAAGATTGGACCGCGGTCCATAGTTCACTAGAGGTGTTCTCCTTAAGATAAACAAACATGGCATGCTGGGTAAACAAATTACAGCAGGACAATTGACAGGACTAAGCAAGGCATAACAATGCAATACTAGACATTCATGATTCTATGAGATTTGATTGGGAAATACAACAAGATACATAGACCAAGGATGGCACTCTATGTATCTTGTTGTATTGCCCAATCAAGTCTCATAGAATCATGAATGTCTAGTATTGCATTGTTATGCCTTGCTATCCTCGGTCTATGTATCTTGTTGTATTGCCCAATCAAATCTCATAGAATCATGAATGTATAGTATTGCATTGTTATGCCTTGCTTAGTCCTGTCAATTGCCCTACTGTAATTTGTTTACCCAGCATGCCATGTTTGTTTATCTTAAGGAGAACACCTCTAGTGAACTATGGACCCCAGTACAATCTTTACCATTGATACATCTTCCAAGATTATTTTGTTATTGACAACCTTGTTGTTGATCAAGAAAACCTTTTCTGGTGCCGTTGTCGGGGAGGCTAATGACGGATTCACAAGGGGAGTCCTTCACAACCTTTCTCTTTACTTTGTTTTTGTTTTGCTTAGTTTCTTTTTCTTGGTTTTGTTTGCCTCTTTTTATCAAAACTCCAAAAAAAAATAGTTTAATTTGGTTTGCTTTCTCTTATCAAAACCACAAAAAAATTAGTTCCTGCTCTAGTTGCTACCATGTCTGGTTTTGGTCCAATCCTTGTGTTACCTATGAAAAGGATCTTTACTTTCAAGCAAGAAAGTGAAGAGAGTTTTAAAGAAGTTTGGTCTAGAATATCTAATTTACAAAGGAAAACTGAGCCTAAGATGAGTCTTAGCTTGGTTATTAATAGTTTCTACAGCGGTCTTGCTCTTTGTTATAGATATTCTTTGGATGTTGTAGCTGAGAAAGATATTTTTCGATATACTGAGGATGAAGCTTTGGATGCCATAAAGAAGTTGATTATAATTTATAATATGCCTAGCAAGTCTGATTCTTCCTTTATATTTATTTATGCTAGGTTGAACACTCTTAAGACCAGTACAGTTGCTTTGAAAGATTGCTATAACATGCTTAGAGAGCACCATGATTATGTTCCACTAAATTCTAAGCCTTCAAAATGGTTTCCTACAATAAAAGTTGCTATAAATAGTGAAACTTTTGATGCTCGTTGTGATATCATGTCTGAATGTTGCCTTATGCCTAAAGATATCTATGAGTCTTTGAATCTTTTGGGGACTTTCTGAAGGAGGAGAAGAAATATCTCTTACCAATAATGTAACTTTATTACCCATTGGAATAGCTAAAGGTGTGTTTACAAAATTCTCAGTTAAAGTGGTGTCTACTGATTATCTTGTTATTGAATGTGTAGGAAAATGACAAATTACACTTGAAATATCCCTGCTGAAACACCTTGGAGCAATAATGATGTGGGAAAAGGCATTATGTATTTTTCTTCTCCAATAAGCAATCATATATTCCATAAAGAGAAGAAGAGAGGTAATAAAGGTAGGATCAAGAGAGTTGGTGTTAATGCTTATTCATTTGAAAATACTTGATTCTTGCTTCTTGTGCCTAACTTAAAGGCGTTAAAGAAAAGTACTTATTGGGAGATAACCCAAAAGTTTTCTTGAGTCTTGGTAGTTATTACTTCAGTAATGTCCTCTCCTAATATTTTTTGTTTGCTTTTTGTGCCAAGAATAACCTATAATGAGAGGGAAGTAAGATTTGGGGAGTTATTGTCCTGAAACAGATTTTTGTGCTCCACCGTACAAATTCGTGTAAAATCTCTGTTAGTTGGATTGAGCTGATATTTTCTTAATAAATCCCCCATTATGTTAGCTAACTTTAATTAGTTCAACACTTTTTGATTTGAGAAACATAAGATCTTCGAAAAAATCGGTTTCTACCTGCTGGTCTGTTTTGACAGATTTCTACCATTATTTGCATTTGCTTTTTATTGATTCCTTTTGGGTTCTTTTTGGAAAATTGAGATTTTTGAGGGAATTTCTATAGTATCTTGTGTATTTAGTGAAAGTTTTGCTGTTCTAAAGCTAAACCCAAAGGTCTATTATTTTTTGAATACACTAATGTTGCTAATGAAGATTGTGTGAAGTTTTGTATGAAGGAAAATTTTCAGGTGTAGAGAAAGAATGATGTAATGAGATGAAGAATGAACAGAATCTCAAGCTTGGGGATGCCACCCCGTGTCACCCCAAGAAATATTCAAGAGGTACAAGCGTCAAATCTTGGGGATGCCCAAGGCATCCCCTTCTTCATCAATAAAAATCTCAGGTCTTTCTAGACACTTTGTTTTTATTGTTTCATGCACAGTTGTGTTGTTCTTGGAGCGTCTTAGTTTTCATTTGGTTTTCTTAGTTTGCTTGAATAAAGTAGTTTGGACCCCTATTATCTCTGTGTTGTTTGAAATAAGTTGATTGGTGTTGGAGAGGAGTGGAAAGTTCTTGCTTGAATAGTACAAGAGGAGCTTGCTTTGACTGTGACCTAGACTTTAGCATGTCATGCTAGATGTTGTTTTGACCTTATGCTTAGTGATTATTTATGTAGCATGACTTGTTCCAAAAAATTAGGATTGCTTAATGTGCCTTGAAGGAATCATGCATTGTTTTAGCATACAAAAGCATAGTATTGTGGTATTCTCCTTTGATGCTTTGTTTAGGTTGACTTGGCACATGCTCACACCATGTTATGACTATGAACAAGTCACCATAGCCTATACGATCATTTAGTACTTGACTTGTAGTACCACTTTATGACTTGATTAGTAATGTTTTATCGCTCTGCATGATTATGGCCATTATTGCTCTCTTAGTTGGTCACTCCCTGTCTTTTGCTAGCCTCCACTTGTATGAGTAAGCTCTACTCATGCATCCAACTCCCAAGTGACGAGGTTTAATCTCGTCAATGCCCATTGTTATGGACTTGGGTTTTGGAGAAGATGGGGATGCTGGAGATCGTGGAACGGTTAACAGACAAGCAACCAGGGGACACGATATTTACCTGTGTTCAGCTCCGGGGAAAACCCTACTCACCTTACGCTCTTGATTACTGGCGAACCGGTTACATGGTGCGCAGATTCGATCTGGCGTAGATGCGTGTCGAAAGTATGAGTCGAGTTGCCCTAGGACGCGTGCCCTCTTGGCCTTTATATAGACTTAGGCAGGTCCGGGCATAGTCCTAGTCGGTTACAAGTTCTAGGGTTTTACCCTTTGAATTTCCTATCTCCTCTAGTCTTGCTCTCCAAGGATCCAAGAGGCGTCATGGGCCTTGGCCACCCAAAAATCTTCATGGGCCAGTATGTCCGCTGTGGGCCTTCCTTGGGCTGGACTAGGTATCTGAAGTGCATTCGTGAGGGTATAACCATGTCAAGCCGTGATCGGTCGAATCGTAGATTCGTGAGGACTCTTCCATCCTTCGGGAGCAGCTATATGTTAATAGTATATGTGTGTAGGGATTGTTGATGCGTGTGCCTGACTCACCCGACGGATCAGGGTCAGTTAACTGTCTTAGGACGAAACAACACGATCTTCTTCAGGTTCGGGTCCCCTAACCCGGGCCTGGAACATATGCTGGCGTAATTCAACTCAGGCCGCGGAGGACTTATAGGAGTGGAATTCCAGTGATTTTAATTAGTGTACCCAACGCGTCCGTCGGGATTTTTCATCGTACCTGCTGGTACAGATTCATACTAGCAGAGCGCAGTCAGGTGCGTTGCCAGGCCATCAGATGATATCTGCAGGTCTTATCTTTGCGTCGCAGATGCAACATCCGAACATTTATCACCTCGGAGGTGCTTCGGGTGGCCAAGGAGATTTTCACTCACTTAGCGTTTTGTTGGGGCAGAGTTGCCAAAAAGTTTTTGCGTGCGGATCCGGAAGATCGTAATCGAAGATTTCATAGGGTGCGCGACCAGCGCTCCCTATGGGAGTAGCCCCCGAGTGTCTGTTCGAGTCGTAGACTCGAACGGAGACTTTAGTTCAAGCATTGTTTCTGTCGTTAAGTCCGCAGGACTCAAAAATTTTCGGATGCTTAAATCCATCCTCCCTATGGGAGTAGCCCCCGAGTCCGTAGTGGAGTCGCGGACTCGACGTAGGACTCGAAGAATAGCTTTGCAGTGTGATATCTTGATTATGCTTCGGGTGCGCGGCCAGCGCTCCTGATAGGAGTATCCCCCGAGTGTCTAGTCGAGTCGCAGACTCGAGTGGAGACTCATGCGAGGAGAATCCACTGACCCGGAAGTGCATCGAGTCAGCGTCTCACGCATAAGGATCTGAGAGTCAACATAGCGGAGTTGATGTAGCGGAGTCGTGCGGCGTTTAGCCGGAAGGACTCGATGTTGCGGATGAAGTCGACGCCGTTTCTTCTGTCGGGTGCGCGTCCAAAGCCGCTTTTGTTGATGATTGATGTGTTCATCCAAGGAATGCATCGACTCGGGTCTTGGCGTTAGTCGACTCCGCTGGAGGACCCGATAGAGTAGCTCGGCATAGTCACGTCCTTGTAAGCTGTAGAAAACATGAAGAATTGTGAAGTACTTGTATCTTGTAAATAATAGTTGCATGTTAGCTTGTAAGGTAAAATTCTGGTGCCGATCGAGTCGACACTTTTGCACTGTATGCTAGGCCTTTTCGTTAGCCTGATTACCCTTAGTCTCAGTACCTTGCCGAGGCACTCGGAGTTCAAGGATTCGATGGTCAGGCAGAATCAGCTACTCGGGCTGTCGCGTTCGAGGTGCTCGAGTGCGTGGAGCCGATGGCACATTAGGTTACTCGAAGAGGGCGTAACCCCCGAGTGTTTCGTGTGCGAATTAAAGTAAGAAATAAAATCAACTCTGAATAGTGAACTTAGCTTTGTTTATTGTCGACGAGGTGAACGGGTCGCGGGAGCGAACGCAACCGGCAGATCGCGGTCATGAGAGCCAATACGACCTGCGGGTCGCGGTCGCGGGAGTCGAAGGAGCCCCAGTGGTCGCTGGCCGAAGCGGCGATTGCATAATCGAAGATCGCGTCGGGTCGCTGCATCCGAAAAGATACAGCGGGTCACCACAACCGAAGATTCCGCGGAGCGCTAGAGTCGAAAACTGTGGCGGGTCGCCGGTGTCGAGAACTCGGCGGGTCACGCGACGGAGTCGCCGCAGCCCCCGAGCGTAGAGCTGAAGGTGAAGGATCACAAGATCTCGGACGAAGCCACGGAGCAGAATCGTCAGAATTTTGTCATCCGGAATCGGCACAACAGACGGAGTCGAAGTGAGATCCATGTGTTTTTTCGGCTGATCTGAATTGGACACGTCCGTGAAAAATCAGGCTAGCTAGCTTTGATTGACCCCTTTTTTTCTCTTTGCTTGAATTGCTGCACGACTTGATCTGCATGTGGAATCCTTGGTTGATTGATCTTGATGCAAAGTTGGTGCACGCTCCGTTAGACACTGTGTGTACGTACAAGCTAGACATGGTCTTCACGCGAAATAACTTGGTATCACGTGCAGCTTGAATCTTTTGGCGTGTCGTGCACCCAGCGGCTGAAGCTGCCAAAATTTGACGCGTGCGGCTTGATACAATGATGCACGTACTTGACTGACCGAAACGGTGTGTAATTTTTCCTTTGGTCTTGCTCTGACCTCTCCTGAATTTGGGATATAGTAGAAATCTGATCGGTCTCTGCTAGCCTTCGAACAGAAAGAATAATAGACTGGAACTAACCCGTCTCCCAAGGTGATTCGACGAATAGCCTCTGGATGCACTAGAAGCGTGTGCTGTGATGAGCCCGACTCTGCGTGATCTTTCCATTGTAGATTTTTGTTGATTCGCTGACCCAACATAGGACCGGATGATGACGATAGAACTTGTCGATGTTGTTGATGATGAGGAAGACGAAGTGGATCTGCATATCCGAAGTCGGCGAATCAAAGATTGCTGGTGATGGGACCGTCACGACCGCACAATCAACGTCCCCAGTTCCCACAGACGGCGCCAATTGACGAGGTTTAATCTCGTCAATGCCCATTGTTATGGACTTGGGTTTTGGAGAAGATGGGAATGCTGGAGATCGTGGAACGGTTAACAGACAAGCAACCAGGGGACACGAGATTTACCCTGGTTCAGGTCCCCGGAGGGAAAATCCTACTCCTGCCTGTCTGCTCTTGATTACGGCGAAACCGAAGGTTACAGGGTGCGAAGATTCGATCTGGCGTAGATGCGTGTGCGAAAGTATGAGTCGAGTTGCCCTAGGACGTGACCTCCTGGCCTTTATATAGACTTAGGCAGGTCTCGGGCATAGTCCTAGTCGGTTACAAGTTTTAGGGTTTTACCCCTTTGAATTTCCTATCTCCTCTAGTCTTGCTCTCCAAGGATCCGAAGACGTCATGGGCCTTGGCCACCCGAAAATCTTCATGAGCCAGCGTATGTCTGTTGTGGGCCTTCCTTGGGCTGGACTAGGTATGCTGAAGTTACGTACCCGTAGGGTATAACCATGTCACCAAGAAACCAAGTTATTCCAAAGTTTCCACTTTAAATTCCTATGCATGGTGTGTTACACCATTCCAAGTATATTCTTATTTTCATCTATCTTCTAATTAAAAAGTCTCTTTGTTATGTGAAAACTTAGTGATTAAAGCTCTCACGAATTTGATGGCACACTTTATTTTTCTTGCCCCTAATAAACTTGGACCATTGTGTCATTTATGTTTTATATGCTTGCACTTATACGTTGGGATTAGCAGAACAATGCTGTCACGGGGAACACTTTTCAACATTGCACTTGTACATTGTACACAGTTGATATCATGCTCTTTTGTCTATGGCTATCGTCGATGTGAAATGAAAGGAGAGATTGTAAGTCCATGGAGTTATGTATGTGTGTTAGAGAAACGCCTGGACCTCTAGCCTAAGCCATGCCTAATCATGGTGGAAACTTGTTGCATCACCATAGTGAGCAATCTATGAAGCATTCTTCTTATGAAAAAAAGATAAAGATTGAGAAAAAGAAAAAGAAAAAAATATGAGAAAAGAGGAAAGAGAGAAAGAGAGAAAAAAGCACCATTTTCCCATGGTAAATAAGAAGATTGTTGAGATGCTCATTGTTTGCTTTCCTTGTCATTTTGATTATGGGATAGCTCCCGTATCATGTGCAAGGGGTACCCCGTTGGCGGTTCTCTATGATACACATGTACTTACTATGATAAGAACTTGCAAGTAACTAAACTTGAGTACCATGAGGAGTGTCCCTCGTATTGAAGGGACATGAGATTGCCAACTTATACTTTGTCAAAAATATACTCCATAGTTTGTTCACTTTAACTTTAATCACTTCAAGATGCTTATGATAGGGGCAATGAGAGCTGAAAGCTAACAAGTACCATAATATTTGGAAGATCTTTTTGAAACTTGAAATCCCTGCTTCCCTTTATGAAGGGCCTTTCTTCCACTATTATATTGAGTCTCCACCTTCTATCCTTAGGCACCAATTAAGAGATCATAGTTGTTATTCTTAGTTCTATGTGCATTGTCCCAAAACTTAATGATTGATGCATATTGTTGATATTACTTGTTCTTGTGTTGTTTGTATCTAGTCACTCTTATAAACTTTGAAGGTGTCCTATGCATCTATTTGCTACTTCATGAGGGACAAGCTGAATGCCACTATGCTATGTTTTCTGTATGTGAAATAAACAAACGTTTTTCAATGCATGTTATTCATGATCTTTGTTTGTAACCTTTCATGTTGCATGCATAGTTACTTTGTCTTATTGTTAGAACTCCATCTTTCATGCTCATGTTTAGAGTTCTTTGATCCCAGCTTTCAATGCTTGCAAATGATTTGATCTTGATTTTGATGGTGCATGTCACCTCAAAAAATTATTATTTTTTATCACTTACCTATTCGAGGACGAGCAGGAGTTAATCTTGGGGATGCTTGATACATCGGAAACGTATCTAATTTTTTTGATGTTCCATGCTTGTTTAGTATCTACTTTGCTTTGCTTTGTCTACACTTTGAGGTGTTTTTATATGTTTTTCTGGACTAACCTATTAACAAGATGCCACAATGCCAGCTGCCTATTTTCTTATGTTTTTGGTTCCAGAAAAGGCAGAAAATCAATATTATCGGAATTAGATGGGACAAAAGCCAAAGTCAATATTTTATCGTGGGGAACACGGAGCCTAGATACGATACGGAGGGGAGCCACCAGGGGGCCACAACCGCTGTCCGCGCGGCCTAGGTGGGCCCACGCCTGCGTGCGTGTGGCCGCCCTGGCTGCCCCCTGCCTCGCCTCTTCGCCTATAAAGACCCCCCGATGCCAAAACCTTAAAGCCCCGATCAATATTCCATGAAACC
This sequence comes from Avena longiglumis, assembly GCA_030063025.1. Lineage (NCBI taxonomy): Eukaryota > Viridiplantae > Streptophyta > Magnoliopsida > Poales > Poaceae > Avena > Avena longiglumis. The sequence goes on along the minus strand of CP125975.1, from coordinate 485,653,750 downwards.
GTATGTAGCCGCTGCCACCATCGTCCCTAGATCGGGGGATCTGAAGCTCTTCCCGGCACCCTGCCGGAGGGGTGATCATCCCGGAGGCCTTCTTCTTCATCATGCCAGCCTCCGGTATGAAGTGTGAGTAGTTCCACCTTGGACTACGGGTCCATGTAGTAGCTAGATGGTTGTATATCCTCCTTTGTGCTACCATGTTTAGATCTTGTGAGCTCCGTTCATGATCAAGATCATCTATTTGTAATCATGCATGTTGTGTTTGCGGGGATCCGATGGATAGTGAGATTACTATGTCAGATTGATTAATGGTTTTATCTTATTGATTCTATCATGTCTGTGTTGTTTGAGATCTTGCATGCTCTCCGTTTCTAATAGCTATCTTGGCCGAGTAGATGCTAGTGACTCCAAGAGGGGGTATTTATGCTCGATAGTGGGTTCATGCCTCTATTTAATTTAAGGGAAGTGACATAAATCTCTAAGGTTATAGATGTGCTGCTGCCACTAGGGAGAAAACAACGGTCTCTTGTTCATGGAACAAGTGGATTGTTTACCTTACACACTTTGCTTAAAGCAGTTATCCGTTGATTGCAACTTAATACTGGAGGGGGTTCGGATGATAACCTGAAGGTGGATTACTAGTCATAGATGCAGTTGGATGGCAGTCTATGTATCTTGTTGTATTGCCCAATCCAATCTCGTAGGATCATGAATGTCTAGTATTGCATTGTTATGCCTTGCTCAGTCCTATCAATTGCCCTGCTGTAATTTGTTTACCCAGCATGCCATGTTTGTTTATCTTAAGGAGAACACCTCTAGTGAACTATGGAACCCGGTCCAATCTTTACCATTGATACATCTTCCACTGTTACCGTTTACTTTCTGCAAACCACTATTACCTTCCACACCATACAGTTAACCCTTTATTTTCAGCAAACCGGTGAGATTGACAACCTCACTGTTCGTTGGGGCAAAGTCTTGAGTTTGTGTTGTGTAGGTTTCCAAGTTGCTAGCAGCACCTTTGAGTCGTTTCCTTCCTCCTACTGGTTCGATAACCTTGGTTTCTTACTGAGGGGAAAACTTGTTGTCGTGCTCATCACACCTTCCTCTTGGGGTCTCCCAACGAAGCTTCAATGTACCATCATAGTCCAAGGTGGAACTACTCACGCATCATACCGAAGGCTGGCATGGTGATGAAGAAGGCCTCTGGGATGATCTCCCCTATGGCAGGGTGCCGGGAAGAGCTTCAGATCCCCCCGATCTAGGGACGATGGTGGCGGCGGCTATAGACTGTTTTGTGGAAGATTGATCGGGTACTTAGGGTTTTGGTATCGAGGGCTTCTTATAGGAGAAGAGGCGAGGCAGGGGGCACCCAGGGTGGCCGCACCCCCCAGGCGCGGGCCAGGCCTGGCCACGCGGCCAGGGGTGTGGCCCCCTAGTTGCTCTCCTCCGTCTCGTACTCTGGCTCCGTGTTCCACACGGTAAAATATTGACTTTGGATTTTCTCCCGCCAATTCCGAGAATATTGATTTTCTGCCTTTTCTGGAACCAAAAACGGAAGAAAACAGGCAACTGGCACTGTGGCATCTTGTTAATAGGTTAGTCCCAGAAAACATATAAAAATACCTCAAAGTGTAGACAAAGAAAAGCAAAGTAGATACTAAACAAGCATGGAACATCAAAAATTATAGATACGTTTTCGACGTATCAAGCATCCCCAAGCTTAACTCATGCTCGTCCTCGAGTAGGTAAGTGATAAAAAAATAATTTTTGAGGTGACATGCACCATCAAAATCAAGATCAAACCATTTTCAAGCATCAAAAGCTGGGATCAAAGAACTCTAAACATGAGCATGAAAGAAGTTCTTCTAACAATAAGACATAGTAACAATGTGTGCAACATGAAAGGTTACAAACAAAGATCATGAATAATAATGCATTGAAAGACGTTTGTTTGTTTCACATATAGAAAACATAACATAGTGGCATTCAGCTTGTCCCTCATGGAGTAGCAAAAAAATGCATAGGACACCTTCAAAGTTCATAAGAGTGACTAGATACAAATAGTTCAAGAACAAGCAATATCAACAATATGCATCAATCAATAAGTTTTGGGACAATGCACAAAGAACTAAGAATGGAAAATATGCTCTCTTAATTGGTGCCTAAGGATAGAAGGTGGAGAGTCAATATAATGGTGTAAGAAAGGCCCTTCATAAAAGGGAAGCAGGGATTTCAAGTCTCATAAGGAGCTTCCAAAAATTATGGTGCTTGTTAGCTTTCAGCTCTCATTTCCCCTATCATAAGCATCTTGAAGTGATTAAGGTTAAAGTGAACAAATTATGGAGTATATGCTTAACAAAGTATAAGTTGGCAACCTCATGTCCCTTGAATACGAGGGCCGCTCCTCATGCTACTCAAGTTTAGGTACCGGTAAGTTCTTGTCATAGTAAGTACATGTGTATCATAGAGAACCGCCAACGGGGTACCCCTTGCACATGATACAGGAGCTATCACATAATCAAAATGAAAAGGAAAGAAGACAATGATCATCTCATCAATCTTCTTATTTACCATGGGAAAATGGTGCTTTTTTCTCTCTTTCCTCTTTTCTCATCTTTTTTTATTTTTCTCACTTTTTGTCTCTTTTTTTATAAGAAGAATGCTTCATAGATTTCTAACTATGGTGATGCTGCAAGTTTCCACCATGATTAGGCATGGCTTAGGCTAGCGGCCCAGACATTTCTCTAACACACATACATAAATCCATGGACTTACAAGCTCCCCTTTCATTTCACACCGACGACATCCATAAACAAAGGAGCATGATATCAACTGGGTACAATGTACAAGTGCAATGTTGAAAGTGTTCCCCATGACAGCATCGTTCTGCTAATTCCAACGTATAAGTGCAAGCATATACAACATAGATTACATAATGGTTCAAGTTTATTAGGGGCAAGAAAAATAAAGTGTGCCATCAAGTTTGTGAGAGCTTTAATCACTAAGTTTTCACATGACAAAGTGACTTTTTAATTAGAAGGTAGATGAAAACAAGAATATACTTGGAATGGTGTAACACACCATTCATAGGAATTTATAGTGGACACTCTGGAATAAATTGGTTTCTTGGGAGTTGGATGCATGAGTAGAGCTTACTCATACAAGTGGAGGTTAGCAAAAGACTGGGAGCGACCAACTAAGAGAGCAATAATAGCCATAATCATGCAGAGCGACAAAACATTACTAATCAAAGCATAAAGTGGTACCACAAGTCAAAAACTAAATGATCATAGAGGCTATGGTGACTTGTTCATAGTCATAACATGGTGTGAGCATGTGCCAAGTCAACCCAAAAAAAGCATCAAAGGAGAATACCACAATATTATGCTTTTGTATGCTAAAACAACGCATGATTCTTTCAAGGCACATTAAGCAATCATAATTGTTTGGAACAAGTCATGATACAACAATAATCACTAAGCATATGGTCAAAACAACATCTAGCATGACATGCTAAAGTCTAAGTCATAGTCAAAGCAAGCTCCTTCTTGTACTACTAAAGCAAGAACTTCCTACTCCTTTCCAACACCAATCAACTTATTTGAAACAACACAGCGAGAACGGGGGTCCAAAATACTTTATTCAAGCAAACTAAGCAATCAAAAACCAAAAACCAAAACTAATACGCTCTAAGAACAACACAACTGTGCATGAAACAATAAAAACAAAGTGTCTAGAAAGACTTGAGATTTTTATTGATGAAGAAGGGGATGCCTTGGGCATCCCCAAGCTTTGACGCTTGTACCTCTTGAATATTTAATGGGGTGACACGGGGTGGCATCCCCAAGCTTGAGCTTTTGTCCATTCTTCATCTCATTACATTATTCTTTCTCTACACCTGCAATATTTCCTTCATACAATACCTCACACAATCTTTATTAGCAACATTAGTGTATTCAAAAGATAATAGACCTTTGGGGTTTAGTTTCAAAACAGAAAAAATTTCACTAAAAACACAAGCTACTGTAGCAATTCCCTCAAAAAGCTCAATTTTCCAAAAAGAACCCAAAAAGGAATCAGTAAGAAGCAAATGCAAATAATGGCAGAAATCTGTCAAAACAGACCAGCATGTAGAAACCGATTTTTTAGAAGACCTTCTGTTGCTCAAATAAAAATGTGTTGAACTAACGAAAGTTATCTAATAACCTGGAGGATTTATTCAGAAAATTACAGATCAATCCGACTTACTGAGATTTTTCACGAAGTTTTACGGTGGAGCAAAAAATCTGTTTCGGGACAACAACTCCCCAAATCTTACTTCCCTCTCATTAGAGGTTATTCTTGGCACAAAAAGCAAATAAAAAGGATAAGTAGATGTCATTACAGAATTAATAACTTCCAAGACTCAAGAAAACTTTTGGGTTATCTTCCAATAAGTACTTTTCTTTAACGCCTTTAAGTTAGACACAAGAAGCAAGAATCAAGGATTTTCAAATGAAGAAGCATTAACATCAAACCTTGCTTTCAAAGGAGGATCAAAAAGCAACTTCTCTATCCTCATAGGGAAGTGTTCAATACCTTTTTTGAATGGAAATTGATATTTAATTGTGCCTTCTTTCATATCAATGATGGCACCAACAGTTCTAAGAAAAGGTCTTCCCAATGTAATAGGACAAGTGTATTCAACATCCAAAACATAGAAATCTACATGGACATAAGCATTGTTAACCATAATAAGAACATCATTAACACTCCCCATGAGTTTCTTTTTAGCTTTATCATTAAGTGGGACATCCAAATAGCAATCTTCCAAAGGTGGCAAATCAAGCATTTTATAAATCTTTCTAGGCATAATAGAGAAACTAGAACTAAGGTCACATGAAGCTTTGAGATCAAAGTCATTCACTTGAATATTTATGATGGGTTCCCAACTATCTTCTACTTTCCTAGCAATAGAGGCTTTGTGTTTCAACTTTTCTTCCATAATTTTAATGAGAGCATCTGTAATGTGTTTGGTGAAAGCCACATTCATATCACTAGCATCAGGACTTCTAGCAAGCTTTTGTAGGAACATAATCACTTTAGAGATATTGCAACCATCAAGATCCAAATCAAACATAACATCACTAGTAGTAGACTCATTGGGTTTAGGTATTGTGGTAGAAGGAATAGGGACTTATTGTGGTTTAGTGGCATCCATATTGGTGGTAGCAATAATGCACACACTATTGTTTCTAGCAATTTCAGCTTCTCTTTCCCACTTAGCATGTAGTTGAGCTAACAGTCTAACATTTTCATCAATAGTAACTTGTATGGCATGAGTAGCAGCAAAGGTACTTTCCAAAGTTTCAGGTTTAGCAGCCATTTTATTAATCAAAGAGGACTGTTCTTCAGACAAAAAGGAAATATTTTTCTCAGCACTCAAAAATTTGCACTGTAAACTAGGAATTTCCCTATTCAAATTCTCAAGTTGATGACTAATACTTTTCAAGATAACAGATTGTTCTTCCATAGTTTTAGTGAATATCTTTTTTTGCTCATATTGCATTTGTATAAAAAAAATTAGTGGATCATTCAACTTCTAGAATCCTATCTTCACTAGGCATTCTAGATCTACCATGATAAGTATTACCATTATTTGGAGGATAAGGCCTATAGTTATTACCATAAGCATTGTTGCCAAAATTATTATTCCTAATGAAGTTCACATCAACTTGCTCTTGTTGAGCAACCAAAGAGGCTAAGGGAACATTATTTGGATCAATATGAGATTTTCCATTAACAAGCATAGCCATGATAACATCAATCTTATCACTAAAAGAGGAGTTTTCTTCAACAGAATTTACCTTCTTACCATGTGGAGCTCTCTCAGTGTGCCATTTAGAATAGTTGACCATCATATTATAAAGAAGCTTTGTTGCAGCTCCCAAGATAATGGTCATAAAGGTACCTACAGCATTAGAATCCAACAGGTTTCTTGAGGAGAAGTTTAAACCTGCATAAAAAGTCTGGATAATCATCCAAGCTGTCAGTCCATGAGTGGGACAATTCTTTACCAAATATTTCATTCTTTCCCAAGCTTGAGCAACATGTTCATTATAAAATTGTTTAAATTTCATTATATCAATTCTCATAGATATAATCTTAGCAGGAGCATAGTATTTTCCAATAAAAGCATCTTTGCACTTAAATCCAAGAATCAATACTATTTCTAGGCAAGGGTAGCCACTATTCTTTAGCTTTTCCTCTCAAGGAGAAAGGAAAACTTGAGCTTAATAATATCTCCATCTACATCCTTATATTTTTGCATCTCACAAAGTTCAACAAAGTTATTGAGGTGGGAAGCAGCATCATCAGAACTAGCACCAGAAAATTGCTCTTTCATCACAAGATTCAACAAAGGAGGCTTAATTTCATAAAAGGTAGCATCAGGAGCAGGTGGAGAATATGAGTACTTAGGAAATCATTTTTATTTGTGGTAGTGAAGTCACACAACTTGGTATTCTCAGTAGAGTTCATTTTGGCAAAAGTGGAGCAAGCCAACAGCAGCAGCAACTAGAGCAGAAACTATTTTTTTCTGTTTTTGATAAGAAAAAGCAAACCAAATGAAACTATTTTTTTGGAGTTTTTGATAAAAAGAGGCAAACAAAACCAAGCAAAAGAAACTAAGAAAAACAAAAACAAAGTAAAGAGAAATGTTGTGAAGGACTCCCCTTGTGAAGCCATCCTTAGCCTCCCCGGTAACGGCGCCAGAAAACAGATTGATGCGCTCAGATCAATGTAGAGATTCGTTGGGAGACCCCAAGAGGAAGGTATGATGAGCACATCAGCAAGTCTTCCCTCAGAAAGAAACAAAGGTTATCGAACCAGTAGGAGGAAGGAAACGACCCAAAGGTGTTGCTAGCAACTTGGAAACCTACACAACACAAACTCAAGACTTTTCCCCAAAGAACAATGAGGTTGTCAATCTCTCCAGTTTGCTAAAAACAAAGGATTAACTGTATGGTGTGGAAGGTAATGGTGGTTTGCAGAAAGTAAACAGGAACAGTGGAAGATGTATCAATGGTAAATATTGGACCGGGGGTCCACAGTTCACTAGAGGTATTCTCCTTAAGATAAACAAACATGGCATGATGGGTAAACAAATTACAACAGGGCAATTGACAGGACTGACCAAGTCATAAAAATGCAATACTAGACATTCATGATACTATGAGATTTGATTGGGCAAAACAGAAATAAACATAGACCGCCATCCAACTACATCTATGACTAGTAATCCACCTTCAGGTTATCATCCGATCCCCCTCCAGTATTAAGTTGCAAGCAACGGATAACTGCTTTAAGCAAAGTGTGTAAGGTAAACAATCCACTTGTTCAATGAACAAGAGACCATTGTTTTCTTCCTAGTAGCAACAGCACATCTACAACATTAGAGATTTTTGTCACTTCCCCAGATTAAATAGAGGCATGAACCACTATCGAGCATAAATACTCCCTCTTGGAGTCACTAGCATTTAATTGGTCAAGATAGCTACTAGAAATGGAGAGCATGCAAGATCACAAACAACACAGACATGATAGAATCAATAAGACAAAACCATTAATCAATAAGACATGATCGGATCCCCACAAACACAACATGCATGATTACAAATAGCTGATCTTGATCATGAATGGAGATCACAAGATCTAAACATGGTAGCACAAAGGAAGAGAAACAACCATCTAGCTACTACATGGGCCCATAGTCCAAGGTGGAACTACTCACGCATCATACCGGAGGCTGGCATGGTGATGAATATGGCCTCCGCCCTCCGGCAGGGTGCCGGTAAGAGCTTCAGATCCCCCCGATCTAGGGACAATGGTGGCGGCGGCTACAGACTGTTTCGTGGAAGATTGATCGGGTACTTAGGGTTTTGGTATCAGGGGCTTCTTATAGGCGAAGAGGCATGATAACCCACAAGTATAGGGGGTGTATCGCAGTACTTTTGATAAATAGGAGTGTCGATCCCAACGAGGAGAAGAAGGTGTTGACTAGTGGTATGGAGCAGGAAATCTCTGTAAATACTTAGCAAACGGATTTTTAGTGGTTTTCTAATAAAGCAAAGAAATAAAGTGCAAGTAATAAAGACAGCAGATCTGACAAGTGGCCCAATCCTTTCTTAGCAAAGGACAAGCGGTGGAAATACTTATAAGGACCAAGCGTTCTCGAGGACATATAGAATTGATTAGTGCTTTAAGCTTCAAATAGTTGAGTACCTTTCTTTGGTGTTGTAAGTGTTGTGTGGGTGAACACATGCTAATGTACCAACCTTACTTGGACTAATACATACTTGTGATTAAACCCCTGCAAGCATCGCAACTACGGGAAAGCAATTAAGATATAAACCCCCAAGTATCCCCTACAGCGCCTAGGGGTTGATACGATCAAGTAAGGCTTTGGTTGGGTTTATCTTGGTGCTTATTACTTGCACTTTATTTCTTTGCTTTATCAGAAAACCACTAAAAATCCGTTTGCTAAGTATTTACAGAGATTTCCTGCTCCATACCACTAGTCAACACCTTCTGCTCCTCATTGGGATCGACACTCCTATTTATAGAAAGTACTATGATACACCCCCTATACTTCTATGTCATCAAGACTATTTTCTGGCGCCGTTGCCGGGGAGTGAAGCGCTATTTAAGAGTGGAAATGGTAAAGGAAACTTCTACTGTGAGTATTGATTTTTATTTCTGTTTGTTACTTTGTTTCCAATATGGATAACCCACTTGGTTTTCTATTTGGGAAAACTACTACCACTGTTATGGTAGCAGATGAACCACCACCTGTTGAGATAGATCCTTTTAAGATACCTACAAGTATTGTTGACCGTGTTATGGATAATTATTATTTAGGGGATGGAACTATCCACCCTGGTGATCACTTGCTTTTTATCCATGAATTATGCAGGTTGTTTAAGTGTGCAGGTATCACAACTGAACAGGTGAAGAAGAAGTTATTCTCTATATCCTTGAAAGTGAGAGCTGAAGAATGGTATAAGATGCTGAAGAATGGGCAATCCATGGAATGGGAGGAAATAGTACCTCTCTTTTATTCTAAATTCTATCCTCCTAGTGAAATTCATAAGGATAGGAATCTGATATATAACTTTTGGCCTCGTGATGGAGAGAGTACATCTCAAGCTTGTAGGAGATTGAAGTTACTAATGCTTAAATTTCCTATTCATGAACTCCCTAACAATATTATTATCAATAACTTTTATGCTAGGCTTTATCTTCATGATAAAGATTTACTAGATGATTCCTGTGTTGGATCATTCACACGTATGAAGGAAGAAGCTAAATGGGATCTCCTAGACCGTATTCAAGAGAACACTGAAGCTTGGGAGAAATGACAAAGGAAGAAAGTCAGGTATAAACTATGATTATGAATGCATTAAATCTTTTATGGGAACTGATGACTTCCGTGATATTATTAATGAGTATGGTCTTGATTCTCAAAGTATTGCCAACTACTTTAAGGCTTTTGCCACATAGAAATTCCTAAAAAGAAGTGGAATAAGTACCATGCACCTTATAAAGATGTTGTTAGTCATGTTCCTGTTAGAAGCACTGAAGTTGGTACCATTGATCATATTTTGCTTGAACCTTATGTTGAGAAAATACCTTTCCCAGCTAAGGTAAAGGAGTATTATATGATAGTGCAAATAACAAAGGTGTAAAGAAAGTTGTGTAACCTGATGAGCAAATAGACAATGAACCTATGGTAGCTATTGTGAAAGATCCTGTCACTAGAAATATAGAGGATGCGCATATTGTCTTTTGTGAATACACTTCTAATATTATCTCTCATCCTAGTTAAGCTAGAAAAGCAAGTGTACATGTGCTTTCTGTTAAAATTGGTGATCATCGCTACTATGGTTTATGTGATATTGGTGCTAGTTCTAGTGTTATTCCTTATGAGCTTTACATGGAAGTTATGCATGAAATTGGTCCTTGTGAGCTTGGGTACATTGATGTGGTTATTCACCTTGCTAATAAGGAAACCATTTGCCCTATTAGTATTGTAAGAGATGTGGAAGTCCTTTGTGGTAAGATTAAGTATCTTGCTAATTTTCTAGTGCTTAATTCAGCAGCTAGCAAAACTTGTCCTATCATTTTTTTGTAGACCCTTCTTGAACACTTGTGGAGATATTATAGATTGTAAAAAGGAGAAAGTTTTAACTAAGTTTGATGGAGATTCTTATGAGTTTAATTTCTCCAAATTTTCTAAAGCTCCTTGTGAAAATATCTTGCCTAATGAAGATTTCAGGATGGAACAACTTGCTTCTATTGATCCAGTTTATGACCTTGGACCTCTTTTTGATGACTATAAGTATGCTCATTTTGATAATAAAGTTGTTGCCAGTGATAGTTATATTGTCAACTTTATTCGAAGTGCTACTGAAAGTTATTATGAGAGAGGGAAACATGGTTTTATGCATCTCAATAATGTCAAGTTTCCCCGTTTTATGTTGAAAGCTTTGAAGTTGCATTTGTTTTGTATTCCTATGCTAGTGGCTTTTTGTTTCAACAATTTGTTTTATCATGATACTCCCTTGCATAGGAAGTGGGTTAGACACAAATGTGTTGGTTATTTGCTTCTTGATGCTCCCTTTCACTTCAAATATTTATCTCCTATGTGAGCATCTTTGAAACTATCAAGCCTAACTTAAAGGCATTAAAGAAAAGTACTTCTTGGGAGATAACCCAATAGTTTTGTCGAGTCTTGGAGGTTATTACGTAAGTAATAAATACTCCTTATCCTTTTTTTGTTTTGTCTTTTGTGTCAAGTTCAACTACTTTTGAGAAGTAGAGGAGTTGTGAAAAGTGGCTGTCCTGGGACAGATTTTTGTGCTGCATTGTAAAAATTCATGAAGGAGATCACTACTTCGGATGGAGCTGTATTTTTCTGTGCTTGATCTCCAAGTTGTTACCCAACTTTCATTAGTTTTTCACTTTCTGATTTAAGCAACAGAAGGTTTTATAAAAAATCAATCTTTACCTGTTGGTCTGTTTTGACAGATTTCTGCCGTCATTTGCATTTGCCACTTATATTGATTCCCTTCCATATTCTTTTGGGTTTTTGGAAAGGAGTTGCTATAGTAGCTTTTGTTTTGATGGATTTCAGTTGAAGTGTGAACCTAAAGGTTTATTGTTTTTGCATACACTAATGTTGCCATTGAGGTTTTTTGTGAGATCTTGTAGGAAAGGAATTTCCAGGAGATGGAGAAAAGGAATCTGCAGAGTTCGTCTTTGAATAGGTAAAAGTGGTGAATACAGAAGGTTCGTGAAAACCTTATCTTTCTATAATTTTGATGTTTTTATTACATACGGAAGGTTACGAGACGAAACAGAGGAGGAAACGGAGGCCAGGGTGGCCACACCCACCCTAGGCGCGGGCCCTAGCTGGCCGCGCCTAGAGGGGGTGTGAGCCCCCTGAGCTCCGTCTCTTCCTCGTTTTCGCATCAGTACCTTCCTTATGCTTTAAAACTTCGTAATATATAATCCCCGAATCTCCCGAGGTTCGTGAATCGTGTTCTCATCGTGTTTTCGTTTCGATCTGTTTCTGTCAGGAAATCTTCTCAAGTTTAGAGCACTATGGTCTCCGCCAACGACGAAGGCAAGAAGCCCGAGTAAGATGATCCTCAAAACCCCAAGGAGAAGGAGATTTTGGTAGGGGATGAAGAATACATGGAGGAGGACGAGCATCCAGACACCCGCACTACCGTCGCAAGCATTGGAGTGGTGGCAAACCCTACCAATCTTAGGAGGACAGCACGGATGTCTACAGGAGGGAAACCTCCACGTCTTATCTTCGTTCAACGGTCACCTCCCCCACGTACTAAGAATCCCTTCCATACTCTTATACATGAGCAACAATACCAAAAGGTGCCCAAAGGGAACTTGCCCTCGGCTTGGGATCTGCCTCGCTCTTGTAGGGTTCGCAACATAGAAAACAAAAAATTACCTACGATGGGAACATCTAAGTACCAAGAGCTATCTACTAGATACAATCAACGGGTGGATATACATCGATAGAATACATACCCTCGAAGACCGAATAGCGTTAATGAGGTTGTACTCATGGATGATATAGACGAACGCTTTCCGATCTCAAGATTGTGATGAAGTCCATCTGGTCCATCCGGTCCAACACGATCAAGTCCAGCACCTCAAAGCAGTGGTGCATCCGTGATCGCACACACGTACGGGTACCCCGACAACCTCCGCGCCCTCGCTCAAGCGAAGCAGCGGAAGAAACAAATCCTTCCAGAAAAATCCACCGGGAACATGTATCTCGCTGATCCGAGACCATGGGGAAATTCTAAAGGGGGGAGAGAGATCCTTCGCGAGGAGGTGTGAGATGAGAGGAGGAAGTGGGTGCCTTTTATAGGGAGAGGGGGGAAGCCCCCTCCCATGGCGTGGAAGCCATGGAGGAGCCCCCACCTCTTCCACATTCATGTGGGTGGAGCTCCCACTCACATAAATAGCCACCCCACTCAAAATTCCACTCACCTCCATTAAATTTCCACCAAATTTAATGTAATCTCTCATTAAATAAAATTCTTTTATTTATTTATTCAGAATTTTGTTAATTACTTTAATTAACAAACATTCACATAAAACCCCTTGCTAGTATTCCATTTCACATGCAGAACTAGTTTCAGCAATTTCGACCGAAATAGTTCCGGTGTCTAGTGAAATAAATTCCTGCGCTTTCCTTTTATTTTTCTGACATATCATTTGCTCCGAATGGTGTCGGTATCCCTTAAGTGTGTCACCCTACGGTTCGTGGATAATGCGGACATGATCGAGACCCTTCTCCGATCAATAATCAATAGCGGGACCTGGAGATCCATACTGACTCCCACATATTCAACGATGACTTTTGTGATCGTGTGAACCTTTTACGCTAGTATCTTAATCCCTTTGTTTCACGATATATTACATGTCCGAGATTCGATCATCGGTATCTCCATACCTAGTTTGATCTCATTACCAACATGCACTCTTTTCTCGTTCCCGTGATATAACATTCTAGTGATCAAATCACTTGCTTGCAAGCTAACCAATGTGATATCACCGAGAGGGCCCAGAGTATATCTATCCGTCATCGGGATGAACAAATTCCACTCTCGATCCATGGGCCTCAACATAACACTTTATTAGTTCTGAATCCATCTTTATAATCACCCAGTTACGGTGTGATGTTTGATGTTATCAAGAAACTCTTCCGGTGTTAGTGATTGACACGATCTCATGTTCTAAGGATTAGGATCACTTCATAAGTATTTATAGCAATATAAACTCAATGACTTTGATCGTAATGCTATACTTCGGATGAATGTTCATCACACCATTACACTAATGTTGTGACCTCGTTATTAACAACATCCAATGTCCATGATCAGGAAACTTTGATCATCTTGTTAATCAACGAGCTAGTTTATAAGAGATGCATAACTAGGAACTTCCTTTTTGTTTATTAAACACACATGTATTAACGTTTTCGTATTAATACAATTATAGCATGCAAAATAAACATTTATCATAAATAAGGAATACGATAATAACCACTTTATTATTGCCTCTCGGGCATATTCCCTTCAGTCTCCCACTTGCACTAGAGACAATAATCTAGTTTGAAAACTTTGCGTATTGAACACATATGGCTTTCTAGTGTTCCATATACGCAATTGCAAGTGGTTAACATAATCTATGGATCTGACGCTTCAGGTCCTTGTGTATTTGCATGTCTTTGCGTCTTCACGCATCACTCATTCTCCAATGAGATGGCATTGTATAAATTTGGTCTTTCGGTGAGACCTTTAGTTCCTTGGGGTTAAAAATACGTCGATACTATTGTCATACAATATATCTTTAGTGTTAGCCCGTTACGAACCACACCTTAGTTTGATAACAAACTACTTGACACAAAATACCTCCTTTGCTGCTACTATAGTAGTCATATACTTAGCCTTTTTATTGTAGTATTCGTCAGAATGTCTTAACTACGGATTTCATCCAAATCCATCATGGAATCTTCTTTCCATTACATTGTGCCACCCATAGTTTAAATTGAGATAAACTTAATTTGTATCTTGTGAAAAAACTAGTATCAATGTAACGCTTTACAATGAACTATTTGTAATTGTTTGTCACCTCTACACAAATATATTATTAGTTCTTCCAAAATATCATAAGGATATCCTTACTATCGTCCAATGATCATTTTATGATTCATTCTGGTATATGCTCATAACACTTAGAGCATAGGACATATCTGGATGTGTACATATCATGGTATGATTGATCAAAACATTCTGGTGATTTCACTCATCAAGTGTCAAAGCACTTGAATCTTGTTTCACTTATTAAGTGTCGATACACTTGAATCTTGATTCAATTCCTTTCCATGCGACAAGAACCATTTCTTGTCGTTTTATATTGAACTCCTTCAATATCTCATATATGTACGTTTGGCATAACCATATTAGCGTCATAGTCTATCCACTATAGATATTCATGCTAAATATTCGGGTTTTGCCTAAGTCTTTCATCGAAATGAAATTCTTAACCTTTGTCAATAAAAGATACATCATTTCTAATCAACAAGATGTCCTCCACATAATGTATTAGAAATATGTCTCAGCGCTCCCACTTAATTTCTTGCAAATGCAAGCATCTTCATCGTCTCCTGATGAAAAACCCTAAAACTCCTTTTCATCATGGTGAAGATTCCAACTCCGCTATGATTACTTCAACCATTGAAGTTTGCATGCCCTTTTTAGCATCCTTTGAATTAACAAAACCCTTTGGATCGTGTCATGTACACGTCCTAGGTAACCATTCTATTAGAAGAACTTTGTTTTGTTTATTCATCTACCATATATCAAATTATATGTAGTGGTTGATACTTTAATCCGTCCAGACTGAATATCGCTATGAAAGATCAAATCTTGTCATAGTCAACTCCTTGAACATTGTCGTAAAATACTTTACGACATGTCGACTATTTCATAGATGTGAAACATCCATGCCTGTTTCTTTATAGATCCAAATATGACCGATAGGTTTTTACACCTTTCCGGAGGGTCTTCCAAGTTCAAAACTTGATTTATCGTGTACGGAACTATCACGGATTTTATGGCTTCAAGCCATTTGACGGAGTCAGGGCCCATCGTCACTTCATCATTGTCAAACAATAATGATTTACTCTCAAATCTCAACATTTGATTTGTTTATCTGACCGACTTGGTTCAATAAGAACTTAGATCTCCACGACCACAACCTTTGAGGCACATAAGCTATGAGCATTATGGCAGCCTCCGGAACCATTTCCAGCGCTGCACAACTCAGCGCATTTAGCTAAGGTTTGTTAACCTTATCAAAGTTCTATTGTCCTCCCACTTAACTTTTGCGAAAAATTCCTTTTTCAAGAAACTTCACGTTTCAAGCGACAAACCCTTTTGTCCTTGGTGTTATGGAGGAATAACCAATTGTTATTCGAAATAACCTACAAAGACATGCTCATCCGACTTCGGTTGTAAACATCTTACTTATGTTTAGCATACCAAAATTTAAGAAATGACAACTTGGGTTTTACCCCAAACTATAACTTCCATGGTGTCATTTCAACGAATCAAGATGGAGCTCTTTTCATTTTGAGTGTAAAAGTGGAAGTCTCTAAAGCTTTAATCTTTTAAAACATAATGGCAGTTTTATAAATAACACCTTTGATCCAACCATGTCAAACAAGGTTTCATTATAAATCTCAAACACTCCATACTCCTATGGTGTTTCGGGAGATGTAAATCTAGGTGTTTTGCTAAACTTGTAACTCAAAGAAATCCCTTTATGATAAATCATAATTCATTTATTTTACTTGTTAAACTTGTAACTCAAATAAATCCCTTATGATAAAATCATAAACCATTTTATTTTCTTGTTACAATGATTTTTCATTTCATCTTGAAAGTCTTTGAAACATTTTCAAATATTTCATACTTCCTTCTCATTAAGTGAACATTCACTCAAATTTCCGGAGAAAGCATATGAAGTTGAAATCCATCGCTTACGACTATACTTAATGGACTACATACATCGATATGTATTAATTCCAATAATTTAATCGATCGTTCTTCTTTGGCCTTTGAACGAAGTTTTAATTATCCCGAGGAAAGTCTCACAAGCGTCACTTGATCAAATCAAAGACTCCAAAATTCCATAAAAATTGGAGTTTCTTCATGTTTTCTTTCCAATATAATTTAAACAGCGACGTCACTTCGTAAGTGATCTTTCAATCATTTGTCTTGCGACATTTTAGCATTAGGTTTTATGGATGTGATTTCTGCAACTAGATTTGTAAATCATCCATCTTATATGGAATACGGTAATTATTTGAACAACCTTTGTTCTCATAATACCTGATTTAAATAACTATTATTAAAACAAATCTTGAAGGCAAGCTTTGATGTCAACGATAAATACAAACAACAGTTTGTTTGTTTTCGATGAGCATCATCACATATTCTCTTGCTAGTTACTTAGGTCATTATGGTTCATGAATTGCGTCATTCCGTATGAAATTTCATACCAACCAATTCGGTATCCAATACCTAAGAACCACATTGTTTAACAAGCAAAGAATACAACCATAACATGTATATCATCCATATACCTAAATTGGATATTTCCAATCTTTTCTTTTCTGCCAAATATATTTTATAGATTCTCTTTCAGCATTTCCTTTTCCTTTTAAAATAATCTATCAACATCAAAAGTGGTGCCATATACATGACACATAGTCCAAAGCGTGTATATTCAAATAATAATACCTTTGGACTTTCACTTTGACGTACATCACCATCATTAAAATGATCGGTATTCTTTCAAAATCCATTCTTTAGTAATCTTTTAGTGTAGTAAACACTTTACATACATCTTCTATTCATCCTTATCATGACGACTTTCATGATCAAGCTACTGTCGCTTATAAAGGCGAATCGTGAGTATAATGTTACTTTCCAAATCCCTTTTGGATGATTAGGATGTCTAGCATCTCCAACCTTTGCAAATTCTCATCCAATATGAGAACATACATTATACTATATCATATTGCAACCAAAACATTGTTTTAGATATCGTTATATCTGTCACACATGATGGTTTATGAAACAATTCTTTCAGCTCCTAGATAAACTTGATATTAAAACAATCAAGAATCATGGAGGCAAACATGATACTTAAGATACTAACACTGGAATTGTTACTCTCGATTTAATACTAATTATTAAATTTCACGGAGTAAATAGAGTTTGCTAAAAGTTTGCAATAGGACTTTAAACTTTAGATTGACACTCAACACAATACGATACCAGCTCATAAAGTATATATCCAGAATTCTATAGTTCTATTATCTCAATTATAACTATGCATAAGGTGGTGAACGAATGCCAATGACTACAACAAATTATGCAAATTCACTTTGATTTAATTTATGATAAATTGAGTTCTACTAATCCAAATTAGAAATGAACTCCCACTCAAAAACGACATCCCTCGTGTCTTTTTGGTGATTACATGAACCAAATCCACTACACCAAGTCCGATCATCACGTGAGTCGGTGTAGTTTCAAAGGCGAGCATCAAATGGGCATCATATCTTCCATATGACTCATGCTTAACCTTTCGGTCCGTGTTTCGAGGCCATGTCTGTACATGCTAGGCTCGCCAAGTAAGAACCTTAGTATTCGCGTGTGTAACTGTCTTACACCCGAGATATGCTCGTGGATTCAAGTACACCCGATCATCACGTGATGTCTTGAAGCGACGAAACATTGTCGGTGCATACTTAAGGAAGAACACATTTTTATCTTGATATCTAAATGAGGGATCATATTATTATGCTAATAAAACGCCAAACAAGCAATATAAGATGCAATCAACATCACATGTTAATAAGTGAAATGATATGGTTCCCGCACTTGATCTCCATCATGTGCATCGTGGTATGATCTCTATCATACCTCTATGTGTAAGGCCAAGGTCTATGGAACCTACACGTTATGTGTGTTGTGAGAGTATCATCTTATACTTCTACTTACAACATCACCATATCATAACACTAACCCAGCAACAATCTAAACTAGACGCCTCTAATTTATCCATTGCAAGTTTTACGTGGCTTAGGGCTTTCGAAGATAGAACTGTTCTTACCTACAAACATGAACCACAACGAGGATAACCAAATTGTTGACAAATCGTTGCAAATTAGATATTGACTATAGTAGGAGACAGACACCCGCAAGCCACTTATGCAAAACTAGTTGCATGTCAAGCGTGGAACAGGTCTCATGTGCGAGGACATGTAAAGTTTGTCCGGGCCGCTTCATCCCACTATGCCACCAATATCCAAAGTACAACTAAGAAGCAATAAAATGATCATCATCGCCCACATACTCATATGTGTACTACCCGTGCAAAGTATCTACGCATAGATCCAGCTCTGATACCACTGTAGGGTTCGTAGCATAGAAAACAAAAAATTTCCTACGATGGGAACATCTAAGTACCAAGATCTATCTACTAGATACAAGCAAAGGATGGATATACATCCATAGAATACATACCCTTGAAGACCGAATAGCGTTAACAAGGTTGTACTCGTGGATGATGTAGACGAACGCTTGCCGATCTCAAGATCGTGATGAAGTCCATCTGGTCCAGCCGGTCCAGCACAATCAAGTCGAGCACCTCAAAGCAGTGGTGCATCCGTGATCGCACACACGTACGGGTACCCCGAAAACCTCCGCACCCTCGCTCCAGGGAAGCAGCGGAAGCAACAAATCCTTCCATAAAAAGCCACCGGAAACATGTATCTCGCTGATCCGAGACCATGGGGAAATTCTAAAGGGGGGAGAGAGATCCTTCGCGAGGAGGTGTGAGATGAGAGGAGGAAGTGGGTGCCTTTTATAGGGAGAGGGGGCAGACCCCTACCATGGCGTGGAAGCCATGGAGGAGCCCCCACCTCTTCCACATTCATGTGGGTGGAGCTCCCACTCACATAAATAGCCACCCCACTCAAAATTCCACTCACCTCCATTAAATTTCCACCAAATTTAATGTAATCTCTCGTTAAATAAAACTCTTTTATTTATTTATTCAGAATTTTGTTAATTATTTTAATTAACAAACATTCACATAAAACCCCTTGCTATTCCATTTCACACGCAGAACCAGTTTCAACAATTTCAACAGAAACAGTTCCGGTGTCTAGTGAAATAAATTCCTGCACTTTCCTTTTCTTTTTCTGACATATCATTTGCCCTGAATGGTGTCGGTATCCCTTAAGTGTGTCACCCTACGGTTCATGAATAATTCGGACATGATCGAGACCTTTCTCCGATCAATAATCAGTAGCGGGACCTGGAGATCCATACTGACTCCCACACATTCAACGATGACTTTTGTGATTATGTGAACCTTTTACGCTAG
This sequence comes from Avena longiglumis, assembly GCA_030063025.1. Classification (NCBI taxonomy): domain Eukaryota; kingdom Viridiplantae; phylum Streptophyta; class Magnoliopsida; order Poales; family Poaceae; genus Avena; species Avena longiglumis. The sequence goes on along the minus strand of CP125975.1, from coordinate 485,634,208 downwards.
TATCTGTAGCACCCCGGGTAAATCCACTACTAGAAATCGCCTGCATTTACCTATGTGCATCATCATGTCATCATCATGCATCTAATTGCCTAAAACTATTTCTCTAAAAGCCTAGTTTTGTTTTCTAAATATCCCCGTCCTTATTTCAAATGTCAAACCTGGCCTTTTCTGTATATATTGTTTTGTCTAAAAACTATTTACAAGAGCCATTATATCAAACAATTTTATAAATAAAATAAAACTAATTTTAAAACCCTGAGGGAGGCCGCCACCGGCCAGGCCCAAGGCCCAGCTTGCAGCAGCCTACCACCCCAGCTAATCCTGGCCCTTGATCTAACCTAGATCAAACCCTAAAACTACCTACACTATCCCCATACTTTCCCCTTCACCCCGCCGCCAGCTCCTAGGCGACACACGCCCCACACCACGCACGCCTCTCCCCATCACACGAACAAACCCACCCCACCTGCCCGTGATCCCGCGTACCCCTCTTCCACGCTCTAGCCCTGGCCCCACCATGCGCGATCCCCCTGTCGAACCCGTGTGGTTTCCCCTCGTTCACAACTCCTCCCCCCGCCGCTTCCTTCCTTCAAAGAAGACGTGCCGCCAGACTCCGCCGCCGCCACAATCTCTCGCCTCCCGGCCCGTCGCCACTCACCCTACCCCGCTCGCCATCCTCTCTGCAGTGCCCTGCGCCGCCAACATCGCGAGCCCCCAGCGCCGCCAGAATCCCTTTCCGTCGTGCTCTCTTCCCCTCAGGCTCGCTGCTGCCACGGCAGGCCCGAGCGCCCTCCTCCCTGCGGCCATCGCGCCTGCCGCCATCTTCCCCTTTGGCCCGCTGTTGCCAGGATACTCCCTCACCTGGGTTTCCATCCGACGCCAGGAGCCACCATCGGCTCCGCCCGGGATCCTGTCTCCCCTCCTCGTGTCGTCTGCAGCCTGCGGGAGAACCCCGCTTGGCCGTTTTCCTCCTGAACATGGCTCCCTCCTCCCAGCGCAGCGCGCGCGACCTGCCACCGTGTTTATGCAGTTGCGTGTTCGTGCTGTAGTGTGCTGCCTCCACACCCTGGTGCTGTGATGGTTCTTGCCGTTTATGCTTTGTTTGTGTGTGACGCTGAAGTTGTCCTCCGCTCCAGCCAAGATGTCCGTTTTTGCAATCTCCCTGTGCTTGTATATCGTGTTTTCGTCAAGTTTAACCGACGCCAAGATCTTCTATGTCGACGTGTGAAGCCAAACCGGAGGGGACATATCGGACCGGTGCCGTCTATTCAAGTCCGCCATCGACCATGAAGTTGGTACCCGAAGCTTTGCCTACATCAACCTCGACGCCGAAACTTGAAGATGATGGCATCACATTCTGAGAACTCCCTCATAGAGCATCAAGTACTCCTACACGGACGCCAAGACTGAACCGAACCCCTTCGAACCCCCAAGATCGTCGAGACCCCTAATGTGTGACCCCTTTTCCCGAGACCCCTATATTTTTTATATATATAATATACTTTTTGCATATTAAATTGTCATGGATGCATACATACTCGTGTGGGTTGGGGGCATTATGCCGATTCACCTCATAATTAAATATGGAGACCATATGCGGGCTTTTCTAGTCTTATATTGGCCCCATTTAATTTTGTGTAGCGAACTGGTGTCACTGTTGGACTTGTTAATACAACATTTAAATTGCGGGGTATCTAAATAACTTGAACCATCTAAATAATTGTTGGGACCCCGGTTCCGCTTAATGTGGCCTAGTTGCATCGCACATTTGCCATGTCATACATCATACATGCATCATGCCCGATCTTTTACCATAGTATTAAATAGTGCATCCGATGTTTCTTCTAGTGCTTTGCTTCTTCACGGATTAGGCCGATGATTTGATGCGAGAGTCGACCCGATATTTGGATGAACCTTCGACAGTGTTTTCAGGCGAGCATTCTCCCCCTTTCTACCTATTTTACTTTTATAGTTTTTATTTCCTCCTGTTGATCTATTGTTATCTGTGTTGCGGTGCTCTAGTTTTCGTACCCGTGATATCCCTTGCAGCCTTATATTGCCTTGGACACATCCTATTACCTATTGTTTGGTAGATAGTTGGACTTGCGCCTCGTAGTCGCTTGCTCAAGTGTGGTTGCGTGTCGTCCAGTACCACAGTTGTTGGCAGGCTGCCATATGCTTTATGTTGGAGATGATCATGGCTTTAATTATTGTTTAATAACTAAAATTGAAGTAGGTAAATAATGCAGAGGCACCGGTGGATAATAGACAATATTTGGTTTTTAACCGCTCACTGGTGTCCCGTAGGACCCCGAGTTCTTGACACCTGTTCCGAGATCGAGCGCGCTAACCACAGGTGGGGTGTGTGGGCACCCCCATCGATTAGTACCTGATTTCAAAATCAGTCTGGGGCCACAAAGTAGTTTGGGGCTTTATTACTATCCTGTACTTATGTCATGCTTCATGCTTTATTTACGATTAGCGTGGAGCGCTCGCTTTTTTGGAACCAATGTGGAATGTTTTCGCGGTATCGACAAGCCCAGTCACACTTTCGGGTTCCTAGTCGTTTATAGCCATTGTCACAAACCCTGGGTCCGTCTCGGAGACCGGCCGACTTCGTTGCGGGTAGCTTAGTGGGGTGGGCCCCATGTGCTTGCTTTGGGTCTGGGAAACGTCGTGTCCGAAACCCCGTCGATATACCGTTGGGTGTATGTTTTGTGATCTTGTACCTACCTGATCTGACAACAAGGGTGTAGGTGCGTGTGGAAACTTTGGTGCACCCCTGCAGGGTTAAATCTTTTCGAGAAGCCGTGTCCGCGGTTATGGACGACTTGGAGCACAGTTCTCGATCATAGACAACTATAACTAAAGTTCACTATTATAATTTGACTTGTATCCGATATGACTAGTAATCAGCTTCACTACAACGGAATGGCTAAATAAAAGTACCAACAACTGCTGGGTTTGGAATATCTCATGCTAATCGTATCTGACTAGTAAGTGTTGCAACTACAACGGAATGGTTAACTAAAAGTGCCCACTTCTTATTATATCAGGATGACTATCTATACCTGACTAGTAATTGCTGCAACGATAACTGAATAAATAAAACTGCCAACTGTGTGAGTTCCTCGGTTGACTTCCTCGTTTGGTCTCGAGGGGGAAATACCAGGATGGGTATGCTTGGTGATAGTTTCAGGTTGAGTCCGAATAGGTATTTCTTATCCCTATCTGATAGCCGCTAGTTGTATTGAGTCTCTATAGGTTGTTTAGTGTCTGCTGCACTGCCGCTTCAGTCCACCATACCTATGTAGGCGAGGACTGCCGAATTCTAGTCGCGCCGTGTACTGGCCTCAGTACTGACCGCTCTCTTTTTCCTTTGCCCTTTGTCGTCACCCCTTTTGTTTTTAGCAGGTTTTGAGATCGACGTCGTTAGCAGGGTTACCCTTCCGGCTTGGCCTGGGCAGGGTTATGGACGCCATTGGTTATTCTTCAGGGCTCTTAGCTCATTTTGCATCTTGTTCGTACTCGGACGCTGTATCGTTTTAAAGGTGATTTGGATCTTTGTATTGTATATCTGTATTCTTGACTCTTTGAGTCGTTGTTGTATATGTCTGTTCTGTGGGTTCCATCGTGGACTATTGTGTAATGGTATTACTTCGTTTTCCACCCACACGAAAGTGCCTGGTGGGCACCTTTGAATCGTTTCTATGCGGGTTTGGGGGGAATTGCTGAAACTTGCATAGGGCCGATTCTGAGGGTGTTACAGTATCTTAATCCCTTTGTTTCATGATATATTACATGTCCGAGATTCGATCATCGGTATCTCCATACCTAGTTTGATCTCGTTACCAACATGCACTCTTTTCTCGTTCCTGTGATATAACATTCTAGTGATCAAATCACTTGCTTGCAAGTTAACCAATGTGATATCACCGAGAGGGCCCAGAGTATATCTATCCGTCATCGGGATGAACAAATTCCACTCTCGATCCATGGGCCTCAACATAACACTTTATTAGTTCTGAATCCATCTTTATAATCACCCAGTTACGGTGTGACATTTGATGTTATCAAGAAACTCTTCCGGTGTTAGTGATTGACATGATCTCATGGTCTAAGGATTAGGATCACTTCGTAAGTACTTATAGCAATATAAACTTAATGACTTTGATCATAATGCTATACTTTGGATGAATGTTCATCACACCATTACACTAATGTTGTGACCTCGTTATTAACAACATCCAATGTCCATGATCAGGAAACTTTGATCACCTTGTTAATCAACGAGCTAGTTTATAATAGAGGCATAACTAGGAACTTCCTTTTTGTTTATTAAACACACATGTATTAACGTTTCCATATTAATACAATTATAGCATGCAAAGTAAACATTTATCATAATAAGGAATACGATAATAACCACTTTATTATTGCCTCTCAGGCATATTCCCTTCATCTCTAACCATGCAGGGAAGGAACACACTAAGAAGGAAGAGTGGGGAAAGAATAACAAGGACTGGGATTCTCGGTCCAACATGATCATGAACCGCATTGAGCATAATTCGGATTTGATTCGTACTCTAACCTTCGAGATTGAGGACTTGAGGGAACTGATTGAAGAGCTTATCAAGAGAACACCACCACCACCAAAGGAGTAATTCATCATCAGGTTTGGCATCCCCTTGGCTTGTTCCAAGCTTGGGGGAGTGTCGCGGTATCACATCATTATCTTTTATATTTTACCTTTTTAGTGGATTCATCTCTTTGGTAGAGAAGTTATCTTATAGTTTGTTTTGCATGTGGAAGTATATCTCCTTTAGTTGATTATCTATGTATCCCTTGGTGTGAGTGCCTTGATGGAATATTAATGAGAAGTTTCATCTTTTACTTTTTGCACTTCTTATTTTAGTTTGCAATCTCTATTATATGATTGATCTTGTTGATTAGTATTGGCATCACTTTGGGAGCATCAAGTAGATCTAAATTGGTTTTGGCAAACCGAGCTCTGGTCAGTAGCAACACTTTTTGAGGTTTGAAAGGAAAAGAAAAAAAGCTTAAATGTATTTTGTATCATTTATTTTCTTTCTTGACTGGCTCATAAGCTTAGTATTCTTTATTTAATATATTTTGTGTCTTCAAGGAAGATTGCATGTTTGGATTTATCACTTGTAGGTTTTATTGTTTCCTTAAACTCTTTTTCTTGCTACCCAGCCTTGCTAGCCAAAAACCTATTTTGAGAAGGCATACTTCTCATGCATCCAATCCCTTTGAACCAAAACCTGTGCCATTTGTGTCCACCATATCTACCTATTAGCATCATTGCTATTCCAAGCAAATTCTCAAGCTTCATCTATCTTTCGAATTAAAAACTATTTTGTTACGTGAAAAGTTGTCACATCCCAAGATTTTCCAAATCTTGTAATGTGAAAAATGAATGAATAAAATAAAACTTTGTTTGATTTTCAGAGTGAGAAGAAACTTTTTGAATCCAATTGGAAATCCTCAAACCAATTTGGATTAATTAAAATCCTAAAGAGATTTAAAAAGGTAAACATTTGATAAAGGAAAATAAAATATTTTGGATATACTATTTTGGATCTTTTAAATAAAAAGATTTGGTTTTCAAAGGAAATAAAAGTTTTACAAATAAGGATTATTTTGTAAAGCCAAATTAAAACCTTGGCCAAGCTTTTGAAATAAAACATTTTGTTTTGATGAAAAATAGTAAAGGGTTATTTAAAATAAAATAATAAGGATTTAATATCCAAGTTTTAGTAATAAAGGTTTTACTATTTCCAAAACAACAAAACTTATTTATTTGTTCAAAAATAAGTTTTCCAAGTATTTTATATTCCCAAATAAAACCTACTGATTTGGTTTGAAAATAATTTAATTTTCAAAAGGATTATTTAAATAAAACAAAATCCTATTTGATTTAATAAACATGGTCTATTTATTTAATTAATAATGGACCCTAAAATAAAATTATTATTTTGGTTTATGTTACTGAACAGAACCAAATTCAAAGTTTCAAACTTTGGTGATTGTTTGATTTGAGTATTGTTTGTTTGATTGAATTTCAAAACAGAAATTAGATTTAGAAAAAGAAAAGGTTCAGGAAGAAAAAAATAAGGAACTGGTCGACCCAACCCAGCAGCCCAACAAGGCCCAGAAACAACCCAGCTCACCCTCCCTCGGCGAATCGTTTTGCACCTGTTAACTGACCCGCAGAACCAATGACTGGTGGCCCTCTTCCCCCTCTCATTCCTCGCTGACAGCAGGGACCCACATAGCCAGCTCACTCCTCTTCTTCCTCCTCGCGCTAACGACGCCTGCCATTACTGCCAATTACGCCGGCGTTGAATACGCATTGATTCCGCGCCTTAACCTCGCCGTGACTGCACGCTATTAAACGCCAGCGTCTCCTCCTCCTTTCCCCTCACACGCCACTCCCTCTCTGCCCCGAGGCTGCCTCAATTTGAGCTTGCACCGCCGCAGCTCCGACCACCATCCTCCCTCGATTCCGGCCAGTACTCGCCACCTCCTGCCTCCCCGAGCACACAAGCATACTCACCACTCCCAGACAAATCTCCCAGTACCCTCCGTTCAACCGCGGGCGCCCCAAAGTGTCACCTTTGACAAGCTCGGACCTCGCCGCCGCGTCTGTCTTCAACTCTGGCAAGTACCCAGGTAGTTTCAGACCGCCCCGAGCCTTCTCCTTCACGCTCGCGTCATCTCCGTGATCCCCTGCATCTGACCACACTCTCTGTTTGCCTCCTCGTGATCGACAGCGTCGCCTTCGATCGCGAACAGAACCGCCCGTCGCCAGACCTTACTCCGGCGAGCAATCCACCGCAACCCTGAGCGCCCCTCGACCCAAGAAGACCACGTCGAGCTTCCCCAGCCTCCTGCGAACTCGGTGAGCACCTTCCCATCCTTCCCCGTTTCCTGTTTTGCCAGCACCGCCACCGCCTGGTCGTACGCCGCCGCTAGCCACCGTCGGCGCCGCTCACTTTTGGTCAAGCATGCTAGCACCGTAGGATCTTAATCTGACGAACACGATAGATCCACTTAATCAACGAAGGGGTACGCAATCAGGACCGCACGATATGTTTAGATCCAACGCACCATAGAGCCGATCCGGCCGAACCGGTACCAGCGAATAGCGATGAGCCGCGTGTCACCAGTTCTGTTTAAAAACATATTTGAATTCAGATTAGATGCATATTTGAAAACCCTATAACTTTTGATCCACACGTCCAAAAATTACAAACTTTATATCGTTGGAATCAGTGGAACAAACCCTAGCCAACTATGGAATTTGTTTAGCAAATAGTATCTGTTAGATTGCTTGATTTTGTAGAAACTTTTGTATGCTAGTTTAGATTAGAAAAATGATTCAAAAATGTTTTTGAGTTTGAAACCTTGGTAAATTGGTTTGTTGTGAACCTACTGACCCTAGGAACCAACCCATGGTTTTGAAAATGGATTTGGAAAAGTTTAGGATGGATTAATTGGTTTAGCCCATTTCTAGCCAAATAAAAAATAAAGGTTTTTGTTATGAAAATGTTTTTGGGGTAAAAACTATGGGAAAATGTTTTGGATCAAACCTACTGACCCTAAACACCAAGTTTTGAGAAAAAAAACTTATTTGGTGAACAACATAAAGTTGTTGCTTTGATAAAAATATTTTCCACCACATAAAATGATGAAAGGATTTAAAAATGGTTTATGGACAAAACCCTTTTGCAAATGACTTTGCCACTTTGAAAATTACCACCTTGGACCTTACAAAGTTTAGAGATCTAGTGGAGACCATCTTTGCAAATAGAACCACCTCTTGCATGCTTACATGCATAACTTATATCCCATTGTTTTGTGTGTGTGTGAAATGTTTGATTGATTATTGGTTTGGAATGCTAGTTGATATTGTGTTTGCTTGATTGATTATAGTGAAGTGTGAGACTAGCAAGATCAAGGAGTGAACCAACATTCCCTACCAAAAAGGCAAGTTGCACTATCATTTAAAGTCCTACTATTTTCATTATACTTAGTGGATTTTGAAACATGCATGAAAAGAATTTCTATAATTATGCTATGCTAAATCCTAATAGGATTCCCTATACAATCCTTAGTGAAAGCAATGTAGTTGTTACATGCTTAGCCAAGCTATATTTTGAAAAGAGATACATGTTGAGATTTTATGAACTTGAGAAAAGGACTTGTGTTTTTATATAATAAAATAAGGACTCAATGAACCACCTGGGTGGCCAAGGATACTTTGAGTTTTGGAGAAGGTGGCAACAAGAGGAACCATGTCTATGGCAATCACTTTGTGTTGTGCTCCAAAGGACACCACCCAGGAAACTTCGAGATTGAACATGTTTCTCCAATTGTGGCTTTCGTGTGCAACCACATGCTATTATGGCTCTGGCTTAGTCAACTACATTGGGAAGACCCATGCATTGTCTTCAGGCTACTGGACATGAGGACCTGGAATCCTACATGGGTACTTGAAGACAAGCTAGCAATGGTGCATGGGAGGACTCTTTGGAAAGACTTCGTCACATTCTCAATCTGCCGGTACTCCATCTTGGTGAGCACTAATCCAAAGGCCCGGTGGCAAAAGGATGGGATTGTGACATGTGGGTAAAGTGTACTACTTCTGCAGAATATAATAAAATCTAAGTACTTAGTCGTGTCCCCGGTTATGGACAATACTGAGCAACTAAAGTTTGAAGCTATGGGAGATCTCGACATTCTAATTTCTAAAAGAAAACTTTTAAAGACTTGATGCACTTGGGGTTACCAAGGGGCTCAAGATACTTTGACAAAACTTGATGTACTTGGGGGTACCAAGGAACTCAAGAGATTTTGTTGAAAACATGAACACTTGGGGTTACCAAGGAACGCATGAGATTTTTATAAGACTTGATGCACTTGGGGTTACCAAGTAGCTCAAGGGATTTTTGACAAGGACTTGAACACTTGGGATTTTACCAAGGAGTTTAAGGGACTTTTGAAAAGGAGATTTGACAAAGGACTAAAACCATTTTGAAAAGATAGGATAAATTATTGCTTTATGCAAATGAGCCTAAAAACTCTACTTAGCCAAATATGCATGTAATGATAGGATCCACTAAATTCCACATATTAGTGAAACTTGCCAATACAATTCAAATGTATTGACCCTTGTGGATGTAACTTGTAATGTTGCAGGTTTGATTGATTTTAGTGAAGATTGATTGTTTAGGATTACAAAGTCTACAACCAACATCTGCCTGTGGCACTTTGAAGATGAAGGACCCCATGACTATAGTTATTCCGCTGCAGTGTATTGTAATAGCCAAATGAGCTATGTAAGATGTAATAAAATTATGTTATTCCTGGTTATAAAGTTATATTATGACCTTTGTTTCTTGATATTACATCTTAACTGTGGATGCTAGCTATTGATCCAGGGACTAGCATTGTAAACACAGGGGACTCCACCTTATATTGTGTAAAGGTTGTGTACACGCCCTCTACAAAAGTAGTTAGTAAAGCTCTCACGAACTTGATGGCACGCCTTATTTTCTTTCCCCTAATAAACTTGAACCATTGTGTCATCGAAGTTGTATATGCTTGCATCTATACGTTGGGATTAGCAGAACCGTGTTGTCACGGGGAACGCTTTCAACACCTATAAATACATACCCAGTTGATATCAAGCTCTTTTGTTTGTGGATGTCGTTGGTGTGAAATAAATGGGGAGCTTGTAAGTCCATGGAGTTATGTATATGTGTTAGAGAAACGCTTGGGCCGCTAGCCTAATCCATGCCTAATCATGGTGGAAACTTGCAGAATCACCATAGTGAGCAATCTATGAAGCTTTCCTCTTATATAAAAAAGAAGAGACATATTGAAAAGAGGAAAGAGAGAAAAAAGCGCCATTTTCCCATGGCAAATAAGAGATTGCTGAGATGATCACCATTCTATATCATAATTTGCCTCTATTCATTGATATATTTCATATTAAGTACTTATGTCTTTTCATCTGTTTTTACATGTTGGATGATTCTTGGAGGATGAACTGCCAGAGTCAGGATTCTAATGAAAAAAGAGGTGTTTTGATGTAATTCCGCGAAGATCAGAAAAATACCAAAAAAATTATGGAAAATCATATTTTCCCAAAAGATGAAGAAATCCAGAAGAGGAGGCGTAGATGGGCCATAGGGGGCCCACACCCTCCCAGGCGCGGGCCACCCCTTGGCCACGCCTACAGGGGGTGTGGCCCACCTCTGGCTCCGCCCTCTCACCTATATCTTCTCCTCGTAACCCTAATACACGGGGAGCGACCACAGAAAGATTCTACCGCCTCTGCGAGGCGGAAAACACCGAGAGAGAAAGAGCTCTCCGGCAGATAGATTTCAGCCGAGGAAATTCCTTCCCGGAGAGGGGAGATCGTTGCCATCAACACCATCGTCAAGCTAGAATTCATCGGTATCATCATCATCATCCACACCATCATCTCCACCAGCACCATCATCACCACTCCATCCCACTGTAACAATTGTGTTGAATACTTGCATAGTTCTTAGGGGAAACTTTCCCGCTGTTGATTTCTATTGTAGTTGATGCTTGTGAGTAGAACCATTAGATTATTGTTTATGTTCAGATTGTTATCCATCACCATATCATCTTTGATCTTGATCCATATGATGTCTTGTGAGTAGTTCGTTTAGTTCTTGAGGACATGGGAGAAGCCATGTTGTTAGTAGTGGATTTGTGTTGAGATATTATTCAATGGTTTAGTATTTAAGTTGTGGTGCTATTTTTCTAGTGGTGTCATGTGAACGTCGACTAAATGATACTTCACCATTTATGGGCCCAGGGGAATGCATTGTGTATTTGGCAACTAATTGTGGGGTTGCCGGATTGACAGAAACCTGAACCCCCGTTAGGACACCTTTGCACAAGGGAGTGTAGGATCTCAGAGTTTAAGGCTGTTGTTAGGTTTATATCTTAATTGCTTTCCTGTAGTTGTGGATGCTTGCAGGGGGTTTAATCACAAGTATGCATTAGTCCAAGTAAGGTCGGTACATTAGCACAGGTTCACCCACACAACACTTACAACACCAAAGAAAGGTACTCAGCTATTTGAAGCGAAAGCACTTGATAGAATTCCCATGTGTCCTCGAAAAAGTTTGGTCCTTATAAGTATTTCCACCGGCTTGTCCTTTGCTAAGAAAGGATTGGGCCACTTGCTGCATCTGTTCGTTGTCTTTATTACTTGCACTTTATTTCTTTGCTTTATCAGAAAACCACTAAAAATCCGTTTGCTAAGTATTTACAGAAATTTCCTGCTCCATACCACTAGTCAACACCTTCTGCTCCTTGTTGGGATCGACACTCTTATTTATCGAAAGTACTACGATACACCCCCTATACTTGTGGGTCATCAGGGGTGTGGGCCCCGTGTGGCCCATATACGCCTCCCCTTCTGGCTTTCTTCGTCTTCTGGGAAAATATGATTTTCCATAATTTTTCTGCTATTTTTCTGATCTTCGCGAAATTGCATCAAAACACCTCTTTTTCCATCAGAATCCTGACTCCAGCAGTTCATCCTCGAAGAATCATCCAACATGCAAATACAGATGAAACGACATAAGTAACACCTATTAATATGAAAAATATCAATGAATAGAGGCAAATTATGATATAGAATGGTGATGCAAATTGGACGTATCAACTCCCCCCAAGCTTATACCTTCGCTTGTCCCCAAGCGAAAACTGATCTCAGTAAACATGTCAACATGTTTATGGAGTGAAGTGTCGATAAAAGAATATGGACAAGAAGCATCACCCTTACCATTACACAACTCATAGAAGAAAGCAACTCACCATTCTATAACTTTGCTTGCAACAAGTACAGGAGTCACAATAGAGATGCATAAAGATAAATCATAATTGGGATTGTCAAACTTTGTTCTTGGTCAAAGAACAGCTGGCAAACAGTTTCACAAAAAGCTTTTGTAGAAGTTTTCACAACAAGAGTACTCTTCGCTCAAACATGAAGGTTTTTCATAAAGATGGCTTTCAAAGTAATACTCAATAGAGAAGAGTCTTGTGCAAACAAGGAACATAATGAACATGATTTAATAAATCATCATATGAATGCTTTAAACACAACAAATCAAATGCTTGCTGGAGATAGAGAGGAAATAGGTTTACTGACTCAACTCAGAAATAGGAGAAAGGCCCTTCATAGAGGGAAGCAGGGATTTCAAGTTCATAAAGAGCTTCCAAAATATTATGGTACTTACTAGATTTGATCTCTCATTGCCCCTATCATAAGCATCTTGAGGCGATTAAGGTTAAAGTGAACAAAGATGGAGTATATGCTTGACGAAATATAAGTTGACAATCTCATGTCCCTTGAGTAGGAGGGCCGCTCCTCATGCTACTCAACTTTAGTTATCGTTAAGTTCTTGTCATTGTAAGTACATGTGTATCATAAAGAACCTCCAACGGGGTACCCCTTGCACATGGTACAGGAGCTTTCCCATAACCAAAATGACAAGGCAACCAAACAGTGAGCATCTCAGCAATCTCTTATTTGCCATGGGAAAATGGCGCTTTTTTCTCTCTTTCCTCTTTTCAATATGTCTCTTCTTTTTTATATATAATAGGAAAGCTTCATAGATTGCTCACTATGGTGATGCTGCAAGTTTCCACCATGATTAGGCATGGCTTAGGCTAGCGGCCCGGGCGTTTCTCTAACACATATCCAAAACTCCATGGACTTACAAGCTCCCCTTTTATTTCACACTGACGACATCCGCAAACAAAAGAGCATGATATCAATTGGGTATGTATTTACAAGTGTTGAAAGCATTCCCCGTGACAGCACGGTTCTGCTAATCCCAACGTATAGATGCAAACATATACAACTTCGATGACACAATGGTTCAAGTTTATTAGGGGCAAGAAAATAAGGTGTGCCATCAAGTTCGTGATATCTTTACTAACTAGTTTTCACATAACAAAATACTTTTTAATTCGAAAGATAGATGAAGCTTGAGAATTTGCTTGGAATAGCGATGATGCTAATAGGTAGATATGGTGGACACAAATGGCACAAGTTTTGGTTCAAAGGGATTGGATGCATGAGAAGTATGCCTTCTCAAAAAAGGTTTTTGGCTAGTAAGGCTGGGTAGCAAGCAAAAGAGTTGAAAGAAACAAGCAAACCTACAAGTGATAAAGCCAAACATGCAATCTTCCTTGAAGACACAAAAGATCTTAAATAAAGAATACTAAGCTTATGATCCAATCAATAAATAAAATAAAGGACACAAAGTACCTGTAAGCTTTTTATCTTTTCCTTTCAAACCTCAAAAAGTTTTGCTACTAACGAGAGCTCGGTTTGCCAAAACCAATTTAGATCTACTTGATGCTCTCAAAGTGATGCCAATGCTGATGAACAAGATCAATCATATAATAGATATTGCAAACTAAAATAAGAAGTGCAAAAAGTAAAAGATAAAACTTCTCATTAATATTCCATAAAAGGCACTCACACCAAGGGATACATAGATAATCAACTAAAGGAGAGATACTTTCACATGCAAATCAACCTATAAGATATCTTCTCTACCAAAGATATGAATCCACTAAAAAGGTAAAAGATAAAAGATAATGATGTGATACCGCGACACTCCCCCAAGCTTGGAACAAGCCAAGGGGATGCCAAACCTGACGATGAATTACTCCTTCGATGGTGGTGTTCTCTTGATAAGCTCTTCAATAAGTTCCCTCAAGTCCTCAATCTCGAAGGTTAGAGTACGAATCAACTCCAAATTATGCTCAATGCGGTTCATGATCATGTCGGGCTGAGAATCCCAGTCCTTGTTATTCTTTCCCCACTCTTCCTTCTTAGTGTGTTCCTTCCCTGCATGGTTAGAGCGAGGCAGATCCCAAGCTGAGGGCAAGTTCCCTTTGGGAACCTTTTGGTATTGTTGCTCATGTATAAGAGTATGGAAGGGATTCTTAGTACGTGGGGGAGGTGACCGTTGAACGAAGATAAGACGTGGAGGTTTCCCTCCTATAGACATCCGTGTTGTCCTCCTAAGCTTGGTAGAGTTTGCCACCACTCCAATGCTTGCGACGGTAGCGCGGGTGTCTGGATGCTCATCCTCCTCCATGTCTTCTTCATCCCCTACCAAAATCTCCTCCTCCTTGGGGTTTTGATGATCATCTTCCTCGGGCCTCTTGCCTTCATCGTTGGCGGAGACCATAGTGCTCTAAACTTGAGAAGATTTCCTGACAGAAATAGATCGAAACAACCTCGAGGGATCCAGGGGTTATATATTACGAAGTTTCAAAGCATAAGGAAGGTACTGGTGCGAAAACGAGGCGGATACGGAGCTCAGGGGGCTCACACCCCCTCTAGGCGCGGCCAGCTGGGCCCGCTCCTAGGGTGGGTGTGGCCACCCTGGCCTCCGTTTCCTCCTTTGTTTCGTCTCGTAACCTTCCGTATGTAATAAAAACATCAAAAAAAAGATAGGGTTTTCACGAACCTTCTGTTTTCACCACTTTTACCTATTCAAAGACAAACTCTGCAGATTCTGGTGTTTGGTTTCTGTTCCGGAGTCACCATTTGGATAATATCAACATCTTCGTTATAAGAATCTCTAGAAATATAATGTTTTAGTCTTTGACCATTCACCACATGTGTGGTGTCATCCTTCAAAGAAGATATTTTGATAGCACTTGAATGATATACTTCCTTAATAACAAAAGGCCCTTCCCATTTTGAGAGTAGTTTTCCTGCAAAAAATCTGAGACGAGACCTATACAAAAGAACTTTCTCACCAACATGGAACTCCCTTTTGAGAATTCTCCTATCATGCCATCTTTTTACTTTTTCCTTAAAGAGTCTAGCATTTTCATAAGCTTCACTACTCCACTCATCTAAGGTACTCAAGTCAAGCAATCTTTTCTCACTAGCAAGTTTAAAATCTCTATTCAATTCTTTCACTGCCCAATAAGCTTTATGTTCTAATTCTAAAGGCAAGTGACAAGCTTTCCCATAGACCATTTTGTAAGGAGACATCCCCATAGGATTTTTATAAGCAGTTCTATAAGCCCATAAAGCGTCATTCAACTTTTTAGCCCAATTTTTTCTAGATCTATTAACAGTCTTCTGCAAGATAGATTTAATTTCCCTATTGGAAAGTTCTACTTGCCCACTGGTTTGGGGGTGATAAGCTGAAGCAATTATGTGGTTAACATCATATTTAGCGAGAGTTTTCCTAAAACCACCATGAATAAAATGAGAGCCTCCATCAGTCATGAGATATCTAGGAACACCAAACCTAGGAAAAATAACATCTTTAAGCAATTTTAAAGAGGTCTTACCATCATCACTATTTGTAGGTATGGCCTCTACCCACTTTGTAACATAGTCAACAACAACAAGAATATGAGTATACCCTTTTGAAGGAGGAAAAGGACCCATAAAGTCAAATCCCCAACAATCAAAAGGTTCAATAACAAGATAATAATTCATAGGAATTTCATTGCGTCTAGAAATGTTACCAACTCTTTGACATTCATCACATGATAAGACAAACTTCATTGCATCTTTGAAAAGGGTAGGCCAATAAAATCCAGATTGTAAAACCTTTTGTGCAGTTCTATCACCAGCATGATGTCCAAGCACCGCCATGACATTTTCTCAATATCTCTTGTTGTTCAAATTCTGGAACACATCTTCGCATAATACCATCTACTCCTTCTTTATATAAGTGTGGGTCATCCCAAAAGTAATGCCTTAGATCATAAAAGAATTTTCTTCTTTGCTAGCCTATAAAGGTTGGAGGCAAATACTTGGAAACAATAAAGTTAGCATAATCAGCATACCAAGGACTCTCATGCGGACTTGCCCTGATTGCAGCCAACTGCTCATTTGGAAAACTATCATTAACAGGCAAAGGATCAAAAAAATGTTTTCCAAACGAGATAATTTGTTAGCAACATGATTTTTAGCACCTTTCCTATCTACAATATGCAGATCAAACTCTTGTAAAAGCAACACCCATCTAATAAGCCTAGTCTTAGCATCCTTCTTTGTCATAAGGTACTTAATAGCAGCATGATCAATATGAATAGTGACCTTTGAATCAACAATATAGGGTCTAAACTTATCACATGCAAAGATTATAGATAAGAAACTCTTTTCAGTAGTAGCATAATTCTTTTGAGCAACATCTAGAGTCTTGCTAGCATAATGAATAACATTCAACTTCTGATCAACACGTTGCCCAATGACAGCACCCACAACAAAATCACTAGCATCACACATAATTTCAAAAGGTAAACTCCAATCGGGTGGTTGAACAATATGAGGAGTAGTCAAAACTTTCTTCAAAGTTTCAAAAGCTTCCTTACAATCATCATCAAAAACAAAAGGTACATCTTTTTGAAGAAGATTGGTAAGGGGCTTTGGAATTTTGGAGAAAGCTTTCCTCCTGTAGAAACCAGCATGACCAAGGATACTACGAATACCTTTTATATCCCTAGGGCAAGGCATCTTCTCAATTGCTTCAATTTTGGCTCTGTCAACTTCAATGCCTCTATCAGAAATTTTGTGTCCAAGAACAATCCCTTCATTAACCATGAAATGGCATTTCTCCCAATTAAGAACAAGGTTGGTTTTTTCACATCTCTGCAAAACTTTATCAAGGTTGTGCAAACAGTTATCAAAAGAAGTTCCATAGACGGAGAAATCGTCCATGAAAACCTCCAAAATTTCTTCACAAAAAACCATGAAATATAGCAGACATACATCTCTAAAAGGTAGAAGGAGCATTACATAAACCAAAAGGCATATGCCTATAAGCATAAGTGCCATAAGGACAAGTGAAAGTTGTTTTCTCTTGGTCTTGTGCTTTCACAGCGATTTGAGAGAACCCGGAATAACCATCAAGAAAGCAAAAGTGGGTCTTTTTAGATAACATTTCTAGCATTTGATCAATAAAGGGCAAAGGATAATGATCTTTCTTAGTAACTTTATTAACCTTTCTAAAATCAATGCACATCCTGTACCCAACCACTACTCTTTGGGGTATAAGCTCATTATTTTCATTAGGCACAACAGTAATTCCCCCTTTCTTTGGAACACAATGAATGGGGCTAACCCATTGGCTATCAGCAATATGGTAAATAATACTAGCATCAAGGAGTTTTAATACCTCATTTCTTACCACATCCTTCATCTTAGGATTTAGACGGCGTTGGTGCTCAACAGCTGGTTTTGCATAAGGTTCTATATTAATAGCATGCTAACATATAGTAGGATAAATCCCTTTTAAATCATCAATAGTATAGCCCATAGCTCCTCGGTGTTTCTTTAGTACTTCCAATAACCTCTCTTCTTCCTTTCCTTAAAGTTTAGAACTAATAATAACAGGATATACTTTCTTATCATCAAGACAAGCATATTTAAGATCATCGGGTAAAGGTTTTAATTTGAAAACAGGGTCCCCTTTAGGTGGTAGTGTGGTACCCAAATCTTCCACGTGTAGATTATGCTTAAGTAACTCAGGCTGACGAAGGAAAACCTCGTCAATCTCATTTCTTTCCTTCATGAAGACATCGCTTTCATGATCTTCCATAAACTGCTGCAAGGCATTGTTAGGAGCAAGCGAAATAGCAGAAAGTTGTTCAACCCTTAAATCCTCATTAGGCAGTTCATTTTCATAATGAGTTTTAGCAAATTTGGAAAAATTAAACTCATAAGACTCTCCATCAAACTTAGTCAAAACTTTTTCCTTCCTACAATCTATGATAGCCCCACAAGTATTCAAGAAGGGTCTACCAAAGATAATAGGATAGGTTTTACTAGCTTTAGAACCAAGTACTAGAAAATCAGCAGGATATTTAATCTTACCACAAAGAACCTCCACATCTCTTACAATTCCAATGGGACAGACTGTCTCTCTATTAGCAAGGTGAATTACCACATCAATGTCCTCAAGCTCACAAGGACCAATTTCATGCATAATTTCCCTGTAAAGCTCATAAGGTATAACACTAGAAGTAGCACCAATATCACATAAATCATAATAGCAGTGATCACCAATTCTAACAGAAAGCACAAGGACACTAGATTTTCTAGATTTTCTAGGATGAGAGACAATATTAGAAGCGTCTTCACAGAAGAAAATGTGCTCATCCTCTATATTTCTAGTGACAAGATCTTTCACAATAGCTACCATAGGTTCAATATTTATTTGCTCATCGGGTTCCACAGTTATCTTTGTACTTTTGCTAACCACATTAGCTATGATAGAATGTTCCTTTACCTTAACAGGAAAAGGGATTTTCTCAACATAAGGTTCAGGAAAAATAGGATCGATAGTACAAACTTCTATGCTAGCAGGAACATGGGTAACAATGTCTTTATAAGGAGCATGGTACTTGTCCCACTATTTTTTGGGAATTTCAATATAAGAGGCAAAGGCCTTAAAACATTTTGCAAGAACTTGAGAGTCAAGACCATACTCATTACTAATATCACAGAAGTCATCAGTTCCCATAAAGGATTTAATGCATTAATAATCATAATTTATACCTGACTTTCTTCCTTTGTCATTCTCCCAGGCTTTAGTGTTCTCTTGAATACGCTCTAGGAGATCCCATTTAGCTTCTTCCTTCATACGTGTGAATGATCCAGCATAAGAAGTATCTAGTAAATCTTTTTCATGAAGAGAAAGCCTAGCATAAAAGTTATTGATAATAATATTGTTAGGGAGTTCATGAATAGGACATTTAAGTATTAGTAACTTCAATCTCCTCCAAGCTTGAGTTGTACTCTCTCCATCACGAGGCCAAAATTTATATATCAGATTCCTATCCTTATGAATTTTACTGGGAGGATAGAATTTAGAATAAAAGAGAGGTACTATTTCCTCCCATTCCATGGATTGCCCATTCTTCTGCAGCTTATACCATTCTTCAGCTCTCCCTTTCAAGGATATAGAGAGTAACTTCTTCACCTGTTCAGTTGTGATACTTGCACACTTAAACAATCCACATAATTCATGGATAAAAAGCAAGTGATCACCAGGGTGGACAGTTCCATCCCCTAAATAATAATTATCCATAACACGATCAACAATACTTGTAGGTATCTTAAAAGGATCTATCTCAACAGGTGGTGGTTCATATACTACCCTAACAGTGGTAGTAGGTTTCCCAAACATAAAACCAAGTGGGTTATCCATATTAGAAAAAAGTAACAAACATAAATAAAAATCAATACTCACAGTAGAAGTTTCCTTTACCAGTTCCACTCTTCAATAGTGCTTCACTCCCCGGCAACGGCGCCAGAAAATAGTCTTGATGACCCACAAGTACAGGGGGTGTATCATAGTACTTTTGATAAATAGG
Source organism: Avena longiglumis (assembly GCA_030063025.1). Classification (NCBI taxonomy): domain Eukaryota; kingdom Viridiplantae; phylum Streptophyta; class Magnoliopsida; order Poales; family Poaceae; genus Avena; species Avena longiglumis. The sequence continues at coordinate 485,614,768 of CP125975.1, read as the reverse complement.
AGTGTCGATCCCAACGACGAGCATAAGGTGTTGACTAGTGGTATGGAGCAGGAAATCTTTGTAAATACTTAGCAAACATATTTTTAGTGGTTTTATGATAAAGCAAAGATGCAAAGGACAAGCCCAATCCTTTCGTAGCAAAGGACAAGCCAGTGAAAATTCTTATAAGGACCAAACGTTCTCGATGACACATGGGAATTCTGTCAAGTGCTTTCGCTTCAAATAGCTTAGTACCTTTATTTGGTGTTGTAATTGTTGTGTGCGTGAACCTGTGCTATTGTACCGACCTTACTTGGACTAATACATACTTTTGATTAAACCCCCTGCAAGCATCCACAACTACAGGAAAGCAATTAAGATATAAACCTAACCACCTCCTTAAACTCTGAGATCCTACGCTCCCTTGTGCAAAGGTATCCTAACGGGGGTTCAGGTTTCTGTCACTGCGGCAACCCCAAAATTAGTATCCAAATACACAATGCATTCCCCTAGGCCCATAAATGGTGAAGTATCATGTAGTCGACGTTCACATGACACCACTAGAAGAATAGCACCACAACTTAAATACTAAACCATTGAATACTATCTTAACACAAATCCACTACTAACAACATGACTTCTCACATGTCCTCAAGAACTAAACGAACTACTCACAAGAAATCATATGGATCAAGATCAAAGATGATATGGTGATTGATAACAATCTGAACATAAACAATAATCCAATGGTTCCACTCACAAGCATCAACTACAATAGTAATCAACACCAGGAAAGTTTCTCCTAAGAACTATGCAAGTATTCAACACAATTGTTACAGCGGGATGGAGTGGTGATGATGGTGCTGGTGGAGATGATGGTGTGGATGATGATGATACCGATGAAGTCTAGCTTGACGATGGTGTTGATGGCGACGATCTCCCCTCTCCGGGAAGGAATTTCCCCGGTAGAAATCTGTTTGCCGGAGATCTCTTTCTCTCTCGGTGTTTTCTGCCCCGCAGAGGCGGTGAAATCTTTCTGTGGTCGCTCCCCGTGTATTCTGGTTCCGAGGAGAAGATATAGGCGAGATGGCGGAGCCATAGGTGGGCCAGGTGGGGCCACACCCCCTGTAGGCGCGACCAAGGGGTGGCCCGCACCTGGGGGGTGTGGGCCCCCTGTGGACCATCTACGCCTCCCCTTCTGGCTTTCTTCGTCTTCTAGGAAATATGACTTTCCATAATTTTTCTGGTATTTTTCCGATCTTCGCGAAATTGGATCAAAACACCTCTTTTTCCATCAGAATCCTGACTCCGACAGTTCATTCTCCAAGAATCATCCAACATGCAAAAAAAGATGAAAATACATAAGTAACACCTCTTAATATGAAAAATATCAATGAATAGAGGCAAATTATGATATAGAATGGTGATGAAAATTGGACGTATCAACGTGAGGCCGGGGGGCACCCAGGGTGCCCCCTCTCCCAGGCACGGGCCATGCCTGGCCGCGCGGCCAGGGTGTGGCCCCTTGGTGGCTCTCCTCCGTCTCGTACTCTGGCTCCGTGTTTTCCATGGTAAAATATTGACTTTGGCTTTTGTCCCATCCAATTCTGAGAATATTGATTTTCTGCCTTTTCTGGAACCAAGAACAGAAGAAAAAGAAAACTGGCACTGTGGCATCTTGTTAATAGGTTAGTCCCAAAAAACATATAAAAATACCTAAAAATATAGATAAAGCAAATCAAAGTAGATATTAAACAAGCATGGAACATCAAAAATTATAGATACGTTTACGACGTATCATCCATCATTTTTCAAACTTAAACTTCCTATTCCTAATCACCTGGCCCTCACCAGAATACCAAATAATGGGGGTATGATCACTTCCAATCCTAGGCAAAGCTCTAGCACTTGCTAAAGGGAATTTAGCCTCAAAACTTTTAGAACAAAAAACTCTGTCAATTCTACTCATAATAAGATCATTATGATTATTTCCCCAGGTAAAATCTTTACCAGAGAGGCCAATTTCCATCAGATCCCAAAGCTCAACCCAGGCATTAAATTTATCTATCCATCTAAAATCTACATTTCTATTACTTTTATCCTCGGGGATCTAATTAAAATCTCCCCCAATTAGAGCTAACCCATCCCAGTCAGGGAAAAGTTCATGGAGTTCAGAGATGAACTCTTGTTTCTTTTCCTCATAAGCAGAGCCATACACAGTGATCATCCTACAGGTAACATCAATAACTTTGTTTCTGAGGATCACACTAATAGATAAATTTCTAACATCCCAAGCTATGACATCAAACAAATATAAATTAACTCCTACGAGGGTACCTCCTGCAGTCCCTACAGAGGGCAGGAAGTTCCAAGGAAAGTTCCTATTACCCAGGAGGTTCTTCAAGAAAGTGTTACTAAATTATTTTTCTTGGTCTCCTGAAAACCAATATAATCTACATGTAAGGGAAAGACGTTATCCTCTATGAACTTTTGCCTACCAGGAGCAGAAATGCTCCTACTATTCCAGAAAGCACAAATCATTGTTATTTCTTTGTGGGGTGCTTGCCCCGAGATATATTAACTAGTTCTATCCAACCATCGGCCAGTATTTCCAAATCCTCATCATCATGCAAGGAATTGGGAATAGAGATGCTACTATCATCTATATCATCTAAAGGGAACTCTACACCTATATCACTAGAAACTTATTCAATCTCAGAAATAGATAAAACATTGACGGGGTTTGTTTTCATTATACCTTTTATGGATTTTGGAACATCCAGGTTTGTAACTTTCTTCAACTCCATAGCATTCTCCAACATGTTCTTTGACCTGTCAACTCATGACTTTGCCTAACTACTTGAATTGGACCCAAACTTTCGGCTTCTTCTTGTTGAGTTTCCCAAGCTCCTCCTCCTTTGGCTCAAAGCCATTTTTTTCATGCACACATAGTAGGCTCTTCTACACACAACCGGGGAATTTGAGCCTAGCTTTGTAGTCCTAGGCCCGGGAGGAGCAGAGTGAGGCGTCGTTGACGCTTGTAGTATGCAGTGGCGCCCTAGATCAGCCCCTCCGACTCCGACCAACAACTGCTACTCCTCTTTAGCAACAGCTCCGCGAGGGCGCTCCCGCACGAGTTCCGGCTCCAACCGGATGAGGCGACGCGATGGCTGGAAATCGTAACTGACAAGCATGGTTGGAGTGGTCGCCCTTTGACCATTAGCATTGATAGATGAATTGGTTGAAAAAGAATCCCTCTGTGTTCCATGACCACCTCCATTTGTCATCCTCGCCTGGCTATGAATTGAATTGACATCATACCATATTTCCACAATCTTATGGAACATTTTCTTTTGAAAATAGGCGCTTTATTACTTGTTAAAGTAAAGAATACACCTGGCTTCTGCATAACTAGAATGCACACAACCGATCAACCATAGAAGTAAACAACAAGTAAACTAGGCCGACATTACAACACCCATAGTTTTAGTAAAAGGCCTAGAGTTATGGAGGACCAATCTGCAAATCATGTGGCCATCCATGTCGGGAGAAAATATCCCTCGACGTATCCTCCAATCGCGTACACCCCTCCGCAAATAAGTATTAAAACTCCACTCGTTGTTGAGTAGTCCATAAGCGTAGAGTAGTCGGGCTCGATAAATAACCTGCAAGTTAGGAGACAATTTGTTATTAAAAATCTTGTCATTCCTATATAGCCATATCGGCCAAAAAATGGCAAGCGCTCGCACCCTAATCAAAGTACTGTATTTATCATCGATCTCATGCAACCAATTACCAAATACATTGGCAACTGAATATGGAGAAGATAAACCAGAGGCTACTTGAATGGTTGACCATATAAAGCGAGCAAATTTACAATGAAAGAATAAATGATGAATTGTCTCCTCGTGGTGATAAAAGACGCATTGTGTACTTTCATGTCAATTCCTATTTACAAGATTATCTTTTGTAAGAATAACTCCATTATGAAGATACCAAGCGAATATCTTCATTTTTAGAAATATCTTCATCTTCCAAATTTTACAATTATTACCGACCGAAATATTATGTTATATCAAAGCTCTATACATTGAGTCAATATCAAATTTACAACTCTTTAGCAATTTCCATTTAAAATCGTCTACAACATTCGACAATTGTATCGTGGATAATCATAGTAAAAGGTTATTACAACGTTTGGAGGATTAGTTTCTATAATAGTAAAAAAATCCTGTATGCCTTACAATCAAATATAGAGTTGGATATCGTTCGCGAAAAATAGTCCGAGCAAGCCACCTTATGCAACATGCCTTCTGATTGTTTTTTTATATCCTCAATTTCAACTAGCATCCGTGTTTGCTTGAGGCACTGTCCTTCTGGCTCTAGTGTCCAGGTTAATGACGCTGAAAATTTCAGGGGCAATTTCCTCATTGGATTTTCCATTTGTCCATTTATCAGCCCCAAAGAAAATCTTCTCTCTGTTAGAATATATATAGTATATGACTTAGAGATAGACTAGGATTATAGAGTATTTTGTACTTCAAGTCTTAGGTTTCTTGCCCTTCAAGTTTATAATTCTATATAACCTCACAAGGATGAATCAATAAACACACAATATTCTAGGATTCATAAGTTTCCACATGGTATCAGAGCGGTTAAGCTTACGGCGCCGATCCTACACCTTTCACCATTTTCGCATCGCGTGTTGTCCCCGGGCTGGGAGATCAATCTCTTCTCCTCGGGAGTGCGGTACCCGGTTTCGATCAAAGATTAGATCGGTTCTTTAGATTAGACTAGATTAGATCCAATCTTAAATTTTTCCAATTTCTAGCACTACTAGTAAACCAGCTATAGATAGACAAATCTTCTGTGACGCATATGTGTGACCATACGCCACAGATAAACTCCAGTGGCGTATTTCAGGCAATGCACCACAGAAATCTTTACACTTCTGTGGCGTATATAGGGAAACAATGCGCCGCAAAAATTTGGTGGACCCGCCACCGAGGTTGGGCTCCCTCACTTTCTGTGACGCATATGTCTGCGCCACAGAAGTTCCAACTTATGTGGCGCATACGGCCATATACGCCACGGAAGTGAGAGTAGGACCCACCACAAAATTCAGTTGACCAACGTTCTGTGGCGCATACCTATATATGTGCCGCTATAGATGTATGCGCCACAGAAGTTGAAAACAGATCCCACCCCTCCTCCTCATGTGGATCGCCTTTTAACTTTTGTAAAAAATAAATGAAAATGATAAAAAAAAATTAAAAAAATAATTCCTTTGAGATGTAGTTATATTTTGGGGTATAGTTTTAGGGACAACTGAAAACATGAATTTCGATGTATTTTGCAAAAAATGATCATGGGATAGTAAAACGGCCATAACTTTTGCATACGATGTCAAAAAAAAAGTTTAATATACCAAAATGATCGTTACGAAATTTCCTACTCGATTTCAACCGCTGGAAGCCGTTGAAGTTTTACATATCCCCAAAATTTGAAAAGAGTAAAATATTATCGAAAAAGAAATTTTTTCCTGCAAAAAAATAAAAAAGAAGGAGAAACTTCTATGGCGCATTGCTCCCATATGCGCCACAGAAGTCTTGGACGGGATTCGAAATTTAAATCCCGCCGCCCTTTCTTCCTCTCTTTTCTCCTCTTCCACTCCTCCACCATTCTCCTCCTTCGCTTCTTTTCTCCTTCTCCTCCCCTTCTTCCTCACATTCTTCTCCTCCTCCCTCCTCCTTCACCCTGGTGAGCTCCTTCTCCTCCTCCTCCATCCCGGTGAGCTCCTCCTCCTTCTCCACCCGGTGAGATCCTCCTCCTCCTACACCCTGATGAGCAGCTCCTCCTCCCACCACCCTCCTCCTCCGACATCCTCCTCCACCCCGGTAAGCTCCTCCTCCGGTGACCTCCTCCTCTCCTCCACCGGTGACCTCCACCTCCTCCTCCTCCTCCGGCGAGCCCCTTCTCCATCGGCGGCCTCCTCTTCTCCTCCGGCCACCATCGGCCTCCTTTTACTCCCCCGGTGACCCCCACCTCCGACGATCTCCATCTCCAGCCAGATTTAAAAAAAATTGAAAAAAAAATCTGTGGCGCATATTGGCAATATGCGTCACAGAAGTTTTTGAGAATTCTGTGGCGCAATTCAATATGAACCATAGAACTACACTTCAGTGGCGTGATAATAGTGACGCATCTCATATGCGCCAGTTGAAAAATGGTGTGTCACTGATGAGTTTTTTCCTAGTAATGTTCATTAGATCCAATTAGCCACAATAAATCCCTAAACTACAATCTTTCATAGGTGCAAATCAGTACAGAAAAATCGCTACAAAAGGTCATGTCCCAACCGACTACACACAGGACGCTTCGAGACGTCGACGTGCGGATTGATCCTTCTCGGCCTGTCTGCGCGCCTCCAACCTCCGGCGACATGCCGCAGCACGGGGCACCCGCACCGTCGGAACGAGCCGGCAGCATGTCTTCACGAAGTCGATGCGTTGCCCACTAGTCCTCATAGATTTGGTGCTCGCAGCTCCAATCCATGTGTGCAGGGATCAAACCGCAAGTGTCATGCACCAGATGACAAATAGGTATGCACCATGAGATCTAACGTACTAATAGATGCGTGCGTGGCATGCGTGCTTGCCATGCTACTACATGAAAACAACTTCGGATACCTGCATCCACGCACGACTACACTACAAGCAAGATTTACAGTGCTTCGAGATACGACTACACTGACATCAAGATATGCACTGTTTCGAGATACAACAGCACCGACACCAAGATCTGTATTGCATCGAGTCAAACTACAACGACCCAAACCATGACATCGAGCTATACGACTACGTCAGGCTATAAGCCAAGATCTTTGTAGAGCACATCCATAGAGAAGCGATATCAACATTATCCACACGCCATGCCGGTGTGAGATACTACTACGCCAAATTTTCCGACATCAAGGCTTTAACATCATCACCGCCACAAGGGACGCCATCAAGCGACGATCATCGCCAACACACCTACTCCTTCATCGTCAACACATCATCACCAAGACCTATATCAACATGGTCTTTATCAATATCTTCGTCGACACATCGCCGCCGCTATACCCGTCCACCTGATAAACATACAACTATGACGCCCTCTGACAGTATAACTATAAGACACGGCGACGACATGGCCGCGTCCACGACCCCGATGACTGCATCAACAAACCGTCATCACAATTATGATGCCCCTACGATCGTACACACGGTTCTGGCAAAACCTTATGTGCTTGGTGGATTTCTCTGGTTCTGAAAAAACTGGTGGTCTCACTTATGACTGTTCCAAAGAAATGCCCCAACGGTACCTCTATAAGGTGCAAAACGTCCACAACTGCAGCTCCATCAACAACAACAACAGCAGCAGCAGCAACAACAACAACAACAACAGCAGCAGCAGCAGCAGCAGCAGCAGCAACAACAACAACAACAACAACAACAACAACAACAACAACAACAACAACAACGCGCATTTTTTTTGTGTCTCCGGCAATGGCGGCCACACCACTACGACGACTACAACATCGACTACGGCTACATCACGATAGGCTACCTAGACATCGATAATAATGTCTACAGCTACACATCCGCAACAAATCCAGTCAACAGTGTCCGCGTCATCATCTGCGCCCACGGCACTCCCGTTGTGACCGCGGGAGGGAAGAGAGGCACCAGGAGGGGACGCAGTCACTGCCCCTAGGTGCTGCTCATGATCATCAGAGACGCAGGTGATGATGACAAGTAGAAGAAGACAACGGACTTCAAATCACCACAGGACGCGCGCGATACACCGAGGGCAAAAATCTGTCGGCGTAGGCCAAAAAGCCCTCGACGTATGCTACGCCGACGGCTGCCCTCGACGTAGGCTCCTTGGCAAAGATCTCCCTCTACGGAGCACACGGAGGCCGTCGGCATATTAAAATGCCGTCGGCGTCTGCCCTCGGCGTAGCGACCGTCGGCATAGCCTGTCGGCCGGTTGCAAAAAAATTATTGTTTTCAATTTTTTTAATCTTTGAATTGTTTGACTCGTTAATCTCTCATTTTGAACATTTTTAACACTAAATATACTTAATATTTGATTAAATTGCAGTATTGGTCAAACTTTCCGGTCGGTCACTCATCCTCACTACTCAGCTTCAGCACGCTTAACTTCCTCATTTTTTCAGAAACTGTTTCCGCAAAGCAGTTCATACATTATTGTCAATACTATGATATCAATCCTATTAACTCTTATATCATCATGTCACATGTTTGTATTTTTTGAAATTACAAAAATTATTTGAGTAAACAATAATGAATATGTAAAAATATTATTGAATTCAAATAAAAATATAGTGATTTTATTTGTATTTTTCTATTTAATATGGAATAATTAATATCTTTAAATCTATAAATCGGAATTCGACAAATACTATGTCTAAATTGATCAGAAAAATGAGAGGATTCCAAATACGATATTAATATTAACTTATCACAAACTATGGAGTGATTCTATCCATAATTTTATTTACCCGTTTAAAATGGAAAATGGCTTTTTGGCAACCTCGAATGAGATAGGTCATTTTGTGAAGATTTTTTTAGACATAATCAATATACCAAGTTTGATATTTTTCTTTGTAACTATGTCACATAATATGACACCACGAGAAGGTTTCGCATTTTTTGGAACATTTTTGAATTTCTTATGCCTGTTTTAAACTATCGTCAAACTTTGTCAAACGACGGGCATGAAGATTCTTAGCTCGGGGCTAAGCCTCGATAAAATTTAAGTGAATCTCTGATGAAATATTATATTGTAAACAAAAAAATGATTTTTGTAAAAAACACATGAGCATCATATCATGTACCTATAGTTCATATCTAACCCACTTTCTATCGATTCTGCAGGAATTTGTCTTTTTTCACCAGGGATAAACGGAAAGGTTTGAGATCCTCCTATTAGGACATTTTCCATGTAAGGTGGTATAGTATTTTGGAAAAATATGGTGGTAGCATTTCAAAATAGCCATTTCATGGTTGCTTCACAAAATCGTCCGTTTTTTGCACTCGAAAAATGGAAAATGCCTTTTTGATGCGCCGAAAAGCTAAACTTCCTCCTGAAACATTATTCTCCATCTCATTATACATATGTATGCACAATATGGACACATTATCACAAACTATGCCTTTATTCTAGCCATAACATTGGTCATTTGACCCGAAAGCCAAAAAAACTCGAATGGGATAGGTCATTTTGTGAAGGTTTTTTCAGACATAATCAATATACCAAGTTTTATATTTTCCCTTGTAACTATGCACATAATATGACACCACGCGAAGGTTTCTCATTGTTTGGATCGTCTTTGAATTTCTTATGCCCGTTTTAAACTATCGTCAAATTTTGTCGAACGACGGGCATGAAGATTCTTAGCTCGGGGCTGAGCCTCGATAAACTTGAAGTGCATCTCTAATAAAATAGAATATTGTGAACCTAAAAATGATTTTTGTAAAAAATCATGAGCATCAGATCATGTATCTATAGTTCAAATCTGACCCACTTTCTACCGATTCAGCAGGAATTTGTCTTTTTCATCAGGAATAGACGGAAAGGTTTGAGATCCCCTGTTAGGACGTTTTCCATGTAAGGTGATATAGTATTTTGGAAAAATATGGTGGTAGCATTTTGAAATAGTCATTTGGTGGTTGCTTCACAAAACCGTCCGTTTTTTGCACTCGGAAAATGGAAAATGGCTTTTTGGTGCGACAAAAAGGAAATCTTCCTCCTGCAACCTTGTTTTCCATCCCATGATACACATGTATGCATAATATGGACATATTATCACAAACTATGCCTTGATTCTAGCCATAACATTGCTCATTTGACCCGAAGCCAAGTAACCTCGAATGAGATAGGTTATTTTGTGAAGATTTTCTTCTAACATAATTAATATACCAAGTTTCATATTTTTCCTTGTTACTATGTCACATAATATGATACCACGTGAAGATTTCACATTGTTTGGATTGTTTTTGAATTTCTTATGCCCGTTTTAAACTATCGTCAAACTTTATCGAACGGTGGGTATGAAGATTCTTAGCTCGGGGCTGATCCTCGATAAACTTAAATTGGATCTCTGATGAAATAGCATACTGTGAACCTAAACATGATTTTTGTAAAAAATCATGAGCATCAGATCATGTACCTAGTTCATATCTGACTCACTTCCTACTATTTCGGCAGGAATTTTTCTTTTCACCAGGGATAGATGGAAAGGTTTGAGATCCCCCTATTAGTAAATTGTCCATGTAAGGTGGTATAATATTTTGTAAAAATGTGGTCGTAGCATTTTGAATTATCCATTTGGTGGTTGCTTCACAAAACCGTCTATTTTTTGCACTCGGAAAATGAAAAATTGCTTTTTGGTGCGACGAAAAGGAAAACTTCCCCCTGAAACATTGTTCGCCATCCCATTATGCACATGTATACATAATATAGACACATTATCACAAACTATGCCTTGATTCTAGCCATAACATTAGTCATTTGACCCGAAAGCCAAGAAACCATGAATGAGATATGCCATTTTGTGAAGATTTTTTAGACATAATCAATATACCAAGTTTGATATTTATCCTTGTAACTATGTCACATAATATGACACCACGCAAAGGTTTTTCATTGTTTGGATCATTTTTAAATTTCTCATGCCCGTTTTAAATTATATAATGTTTTATGTTTCACTTAATTTTTATTTATAAATGTGTAATATTTGAGTGTAGATAGATAGATCTTATTTTTCTGCAAATTTTGATATATTATTTGTTTTTTCCGAATTAGAATGATTTAGTTATGATTTTTCAAAGTTTAATGAGGTAAAAGGAAAAATAACTACGCCGAGGGCAGCCGTCGGCGTAGGCTACGCCGGCAGCCGTCGGCGTAGCCCAATTCTACGCCGAGGGCTGCTTGGAGGGCTGACCTGGTCATGGTCTACGCCGACGGCCCCGACGTTTGGTCGTCGGCATGATGCATGGCCGTCGACGTATCCATCCATTCTTGTAGTGAATCCAGTCACAAACGTCCGCTTCTCTTCCGCTATAACTGAGAAAAATATTAGAATACATATAGTATACGACTTAAAGATAGACTAGGATTATAGAATCTTCTTGTATTTCAAGTCTTAGGCTTCTTACCCTCCAAATTTATAACCTTATCACATGATATTCTAGGATTCATAAATTTCCACACTCTCCATTCTGTACGACCACTTTTCGTGCTGCATTTGTCCGACTCATCATCCACATGAGCTGCAAGAGAACACCATCTAACCTTCAGAACTGTATTCTAAGTGAATGAAAATGCTTTCTTATTCTAATAAAAAGAGCAAAACACCTCTGATTCCCATAAAAAAAAGAGGAGCAGAGCATCTCCTGCATGGATGGTATGGTGAACGAGAAGTTATTTTCCAGTTCAAAATTAAAAATATACTACTCCCTCCATTCCTTAGAATAAGGCATATAAATTTAGTCAAAAGTCAAACATTGCAAAGTTTGATCAATCTTTTAGAAAAAAACTATAAACCTCTTCAGGATCAAATCAATCTTATTAGAAACATTATGAAATATATTTTTATACTGTAACTATCTATTATCATAGTTATTGAGTGTTTTTTCTATAAACTTGATCAAACTTTGCACTGTTTGACTTTTGACTAAATTTATAGGCCTTATTTTAAGGAAGGAAGTACTTCATAAACCGGCCGGGGGCTAGTTGACCTTTGAGTACAGACAGTTTCTTTCCTCCGTTGCAAGGGTCTCCTACGGGACACACGCAAAAGCCTGGCCCGACTGTCTCTACTCTCTAGACGCGGTCACCCACTTGTACATCGGCTGTGGATCCCATGCATCGGTATACTCGAAAGTCTCGCCGAAAAGTAGGTGGTAAAATTTTGGCTCCCCCGTCCAGTTGCCATCGCCTTTGTTTCAGTACAGGCTGCTGCGTGGAAAACAGTGGAGTACTACTGAAAGGTCCCGACGTGCATGTTGCATGCACGCGCCCGCAAGCACCACAACGCTACATTTCACAATTTTTTGTGTGCGACCAAAGTAAAGTTGCATGTCGGTCGATCGTCGTCTTATCTCCATCCCAATTAAAACCAAAAGTCGCCATGATACCGCCGAGCTCATGAGCTAATTACCAAAGAAAGGCCTTTCGAATTCTCTCTTTCGCCGAGTGCCTGGAGAAAACAGCGCGAGAGGAGAAAAGAGCCCGCCAAAGGCCAAAGCCTTGCCTCCGCGCGCGTAAAGAAGCTTTCCTCCAAAGCAAGACATTTCTACCACCTAGCTTTTGCCTTTGCCGATTCTTGTTCTACCACGTGCTTCTGCATCACCGGATTAGGTCGTGTAGGATATAGGCTGGACGGTGGATAGATAACCATGCATGGACTGAGGAATCTAAAGGAAAATCTTTTTTTTTTCAAATAGGGCCTAAAGTTTCTTTTATTTGCTATTCCTTCCGTTGCAAAATATAAGACGTTTTATCTTTTGTGAAACGAATGTATCTGAACATCATTTTAGTGTACGTACTAAAAGGCGTTTAGATACATCCGTTTCACAAAAGATAAAACATCTTATATTATAAAATAGAGAGACCAAATTTTCGCGCTCAACTATGCAAGATACAAAAGTGGAAAACTCTACTCGTGATTGATAATGTCTGTTTACGTTCCTCAGGTTAACCTGCATTTCGATCGGACACCTAAAGTGCCCGATGTGATACGTCGCGGTGGCCTGCGGACAGGCCGGGGGCCTAAGTCTGTGCACGACAGGCAACTGCATCCAACGCCGCCTCCAATTTTTCAATGACTATCTAGGGACCGTTGTCATGGCCGCGACCCGCATACGGGAGTGGAGGGGAGGACGAGACGCGAATAGGTGTTGGGTGTTGCCGGTGTGTGTGCATGGCCGGAGGGCTGATCCAGCCAAATAGACACGTGCCCCGGACGCGTGACATGTCCACTAGACCACAAAGGCAACCCAAATTTGTGCCAAAAATATGGGAAAACTAACCGGTCCATGGCAGGACATCGTTGGGCCTTGCCCCTCCGCTGTCTAGTCGGACAGAACCGGATGACGCTAGTCCGTGGGGTGCTGCTGGAGATTCCGTTATCGCATATGTCATGCATGTGGTAAGAAAAACTCTGCTCGACACAACAATCCAGACCAGTAAAAGGCTTAGGCGGCAAAATTCGGAGATTCACTTTAGAGCTCAAGCTACATGGAGTTTGCTTTTTTCAAAATATGAAAACACCATTTCAAAAAGTTCCAAAAAGTTCTGAAATATTCTAGATGAGACAATGATATAGTCTACAACATATATATCTCAACCCGAAGCACCTTATATTTTGTGCTTAGCTAGCAAAAATAATAAAATTAGATATAATTAGGAGGATTGAATTTTGCACTGTTTGGATATCAGATTTTGAGAATTTTGTGTAGGACAAAATTCGGGGTATTTTGAGTTGAGAGTTTTCCAAAATGGTAGAACACATTATTTTTTACGTCTAAAATTTTTGAACGGATTTTTCTGAAACTTCAAACTATCATTTTTTTTAATGTTCGAAAAACAGGCCATGTGTAGGCCGAGCACCAAACTATCCACGTCTGGCAAAATTAAGCTATGTTCGGCCTCAAAATGGTAAAACTAAAAACTAAGTCATCTTTTTCATTTCACGGTTAAGCCTGAAAAACAATAATTTATCTGGCATGAAATGACATTTCAACTCAACAGTTCCAAACTTAGGCTCCATTTCGACTCTATGTTTTTCTAATAGCAAAGTATTTCAATTTCATAGTATTGCAGTACCTGGAAATATAATAATTTAGTTTCTCTTCTTGGTTTTAGAAAAAAGAGGCCCTAACCTCTTTCTTAAATACTGCCAAAAAAACATTGTTCTAGCCGCGCTATGGTTCACAAAACTGTAGTATTTGTTATTGCCAAACACATCAAAGTATTTAGGGCTTGTTTGATTCATAGGATAGGAAAAGTATAGGAATAGGAAAAACATAGGATTGAGATGTCATGCCAACTTGAATCCTATGGGAAGAGGAATTTTGTTTGATGTAGCAAAGGAATTTTTCCATGAGGTATGATCTAATGTTTCTTTCCTATAGGAATTGCACTACAAGATTCCTATAGGATTAATTCCTATAGGATGTGTTCCTATGAATCAAACAATAACATAGGAAAAATTCTCATAGGATCGAGATCCCACACAATTCCTATGTAATTCCTATGAATCAAACAAGCCCTTAAGGTTGTGGTATTTTTAAAAACCATGGTATTTCCCAAATACTTAAAAAACTGAGCAACCAAATGGAGCTAGGCTTAGACTTGGCAAAAGATTGAGACGTCGAAATTGCTTAATTGTTGGGCCTTGGAGTCGAAGACATCAAAACTAGACAACACCTAGTGGTTAGGCTAGTCATAGTGGTGGTATTATATATAGTATCATGCACTATATGCATATAAAAGCTGACGTGTCATTTTAATTAATAATAGGAGAGATGATAATGATATTATATGTAGATATGATATTAAAGTGCGTAAAACTAGAAAAAATAGTGTCAAAGAAATTGTGTACATAGTTTTGATACCAAGCATTGGTGCGGTATTATCATACTTTTAGTATCATGTAATAATATCGTGAAGATATTAAGATGGTAATAGAGTACACTAGTATCATATAATAATATCGTGAAGATACTAATTAAATTTGCAACAACGCAATACCAGGCTATCAATGCCCTTGTATTTTAGTTTAGAAAAAAGGCATATTTCTAGGACTCTAAAAATTTGGAAACAAGTCTGTCCAGCAGCACCAGGTGGAAAACGAAACCGTTTGGTATCGTCGCGTCAAGGTATGGTACGTGCCACGCCACAGGAGGTCAAAGCAAAGAATGAAGACGGAATGAGACCTGCTATATGGTACACCAACCGGATATCGTCACTGCCTGTAAGGTAAGACCAAAACTGGCGGTCGCGTCGCGTCGGGTCACCCTCACCCCGCAGCCACAGGAGCCCGGGACCGACCGACCGACCCACCGAGTGCGGGTGGTTGCGCACCTTCACTCTCCTTTTGGCCTTTAATGATGCCGACCTCCCTTCCTTTCCCAATTCCCACGATGCCGTCAATCAGCCCACCCCGCATCGTCCGCGAGGTAGAGGATGGATCGACCGAGTTTTCTTTTGGCTGCCGTCGAAGAAGCAAATCAGCAACTACCGTCGTGGTGCCCTGCTAGCTGCCGTGCCGTGGCGGGCAGCGGCTACCTGACCCCTCTCTGCTGCGTTCGATCCGGTCTGTTATTATGATGGGTGGTGTCCCCTCTCTCTCTCTCATTAACTAGCACACTGAGTCATTGACTGACTAAGAGCAATTCTAGCAGACCAAAATTATATTTTTCGAGGACTTTACGGTTTCAGCTCGGTTCCGCGCGGCGTGCAGCTACTGTAAAGCGGTGTCGGCCCGTAAATTTTTTACATGGCCCGAGAAAAGCCTAGGCTGCGCGGTATATTTACGATAGCTGTGGAGCAAACCGAGGCCAAACCCTATCCCCTCCGCCGCCCTCGCTCGCTATATCCGCCGTCGCCGGCGAACCTCCAGCCATCAGATCAGCCCGCTCCACTGCACAATCCGTGCCGCCGTCGCCGCCATTCCTTCCGCCGTGTCGCCATGAACCCCGTCCCCCTCCCTTGCCCCCGCGCTACGGCTCTCGTGGCCAGCGGCTAAAGTCGCGCGCGGAGCTCGAGAAGATCCGCTCCATCGCTTCCAAGAAGCGTGCGGCGAAACGGTACACGAAGCACATGGCTCATGTGCCTCCCTCGCTCGCGCCGTACGCCGCCACGGCTCTCTGCGTGCGAGGCGGCCCGTCGCCGGCGTCCTCGCCTCACGACACCGGAAGAGCTACTACCGCGACTATATGACGGACGAGCACACCGAGTCGTCGAATGAGAGCGACGCGGCCGGATCATCATGCGACTTCGCCGACAACGACGAGGACGCATCACGCCGCCTCGTCCGGCCGAGGCAGCTACCGCGAGATCAACGACGAGCAGCGCGAGCTCGACGAGGCCCTCCTCGTCATCGAGCGCCAGAAGGCGGAGGAGGCGGAGGTGGAACGGCTCGGAGCAAGCAGGCAGCGGAGGAGGAGGGGGTCATCGTCGTCGACTCCGACGACGAGGAGGAGTGAGCAGCTCCGGCGCAAGATCGACGCCGCTTCGAGGCCCCGTTTGGGGTCGGATTTTGCATCTGCATTGCGCGTGTCGGTCGTTTGTTAGTTTTATTATATAAATTATGTTGTTTGTGATGTTTAACTAAATCTGAAACTATGAACGTGGCGTTGTTCTTCTCTGAATTTTCCCGCGAATGCTTTTTTCCGCGAAGTTTTAAATGTTCAGTTTTAGTTTGCGGTGTCTGCTCTGCGTGACGAACTGAACTTCGGCAAATCACAAGTTCAGTTCACTAAACTACGGGTTTTTCGGTTCGCGTTTTTGGGTATCTGCTAGAGTTGCTTTTAAGTGAGCCACCAGAAAATTGACTGCCCAGAAAACGATTGAGCCTCAGCTCGTTTTGTTTTGGTTTCCCCCCAACAAAATGTCGACGCTCTCTGGTTGTAATAAATAATGACATGGAAAGGACACAAGAAATTCACATTATTGTCGCCGTCCGTGATCACTACTATGCAAACCCATTTTTTTGTTTCATGCACACGTAGCAGCAGGCTCTAGCTCTACTACACACGCTGACACAGCTGGGGAATTTGAGCCTAGGCCCGGGAGGAACAGAGCGCGGCGGCGTCGCCGACGCTCTTCCTGGCGAACTGCGACCGCTTGCAGTACGCGATGGCGCCCTGGATCAGCCCCTCCGACTCCGACCGGCAGCTGCTGCTCCTCTTCAGCAGCGCCGCGGGGGCGCTCCCGCACGAGTTCCGGCTCCGGCCGGTCGTCGTCGTTAACGGCCGCCACCTGATCACGCCGGAGAAGGACTTGCGTTGCCGCACGCTGCTGGACGCGTGCTCCTCCTCCTCCTCCGCCTCGTCCATCAGCTTCTCCAGCTCGATGCTGCTCCTTAGCGTCGTCGTCGTCGTCGTCCTCGGGCCTGCGCCGCCGCTCTTGCTTTGGTAGCCAACAGGCGTGCCCGCCTCACGGCCGCCGCGGCACCGCTCGTGGTCGGAGCACGACGTCGTCCTGGCGAACAGCGACCGGAAGAACACCCGCAGCCTCGCGCGGACGGCCTTCCTCCTGCCGCAGCCCTCCGCGCGGGGCCTCGCCGGCTGCTGCGCGCCGCGGACGACGTTCGAGTGCTGGAGCGGCGCAACCGTGGCGGTGCCCCTTCTGCCGCCACCGCCACACCCGCCGGCGGCTTCGGCGTCGGGCATCTTGGCCCTGTGCAGCCTGCCCCGGCAGACCATCTCGTCCGCGCAGGGCGCGGAAGCAGCCGCTCTGCTCCGGCACACCCGGAACTCGTACTCCCCGCAGGAGCTGAGATCCAGGTCGATGTACTCCTCCTCCCCGAACGACTGCGCGCTCGAAGCAGTCCACATCGCAGCAGCGCCGCCGTGCTCGGCCGTCGCTCTGGGGCACATTGCGGGGCGGGGGTTGAAGAAAGCTAGCCAGTCAGTCAAGCAATGGGTCGCTGCGATGGCTGGCTGGCTCAGCAGCAGCCTCAGGAGTTAATAGGGGAACGGGGGGCAGTGTCAGGAGTTTGAACAAAAATTATGGGCAAGGCGATGGCGATGGCAGTGGCAGGGCAGAGGGAGGAATCCAAAGAAAACAGAATGGGGTTGGGCCGGGGGCGTGGCCCCGCCTTTGTCTTGGAGGCTGATTGATTCCAGGGATTGTCTTGTGCACTTGTGCTCGCGAATCACTCCTCACTCCTAGACGTACCTTCTGCGTGTGCTCTTGTTGGATTTGGATTTGGATTTGGATGTGTGATCCGAGTAGTATGTTATGGGGGTGTGTATTCTAGTCGTAGTACACTTCCTAGTACCCCTGTGTGCAGTATCATGTACAATTCACACTTGGCAGTTCACATTTCGCACGGAGCAAACAGTGACTAGATCTCTCGTATTGCTGTCAAAGGCAACAGAGCGTCTCTCTAGCAGACCCTGTAAAACCATGGCCGGTAAAAGGTGTTTACAGGTCAGCCAGAACCTGTTTTCCAGACCAATCTTGCCTCTAGCGGTGCGGTTTGCGGTATGTTCCGCGGGAGACAAACTGAGACTGCAAATGCAAATCATAGCAACATAGATCAAATTAATGAATGTTTAAATAGTTTTTTTGACCGAAACTACGGCGGGCTTACGCCAGCCTGAACAATTTCATTCAACCAAACACGATTCTGAGGATCTCAAAGAGTTTTAGAGACAGAGGCAAGGCAAACAAGAGGATTCACGGCGGATCATAGATGTTACACGGGACCTAAGGCTAGATGCAGATCCGGGTTCGTGCAGATGCCAGAGTCGCAGATCCTCGACGATCCGCTACGAATAAGGAGAGAGGTTCATCGATGTTGTTGAACACAAGTGCATTCCTTCGTTCCATGTTCGGAGGATAGCGATGCGGTGGTCAGCTGCGGGGCTCATGCGGAGGCCCGAGCGATGAAGTCTTCGCAACGCTCGTCATCCGTAAGGGAAGAGCCCAAACCTCCTTAGCCGGGACGGTTTGTAAACAAATGATCAATAGTTTCTTCGTCTTGACACGTGGGCGCCACCGTCATGAGATCCGTGGCGAAATCTCCGTTCATTGGTTGGAAGCCGTCGGTGGCGTGCAAGCCAGCGAAGATCTTGCATTTCAAGGGTGCGTTGCTACCCCAAATCATCACACTGTTCATCTTTTGCAAATGCAGAAAGAATTGACATAGAAACCTTTGTTCGATAATTCCTTGTTAGTGAGTCGACAATTCCGTGATCGAGGATAGTTAGGCGGAGAACAGAGAGAATATCAGGAGAGAGAGCCGAAATGAAGTGGCGATGGTGGTGGGTAGTGCAGACAATCGGAAGGCGGTGCGAAAGGATGTGAGCGATCAAGCATTGGGCCTAGTCGTATGAGAGAAAAGGGCGGGAACGGTCCAGAGCGGGCATCGCCATTCAAGTGTCAAGCCGAAGGCCGAGGAAGAGCCACAACCGATAGTGACAAGGGAAGCCGATCGAAAAACAGTGAGCGGCGACAATGCCCTTCCAAACCGGAGTATCCAGGGTGTGGGTCTCCGAGGTCTCTGCTATGCACCAACCATACATGCGAAAACCAAAGAGCCAAAGGGGGAGAGTCAGAATGAAGCTTGGAGAGGAATTTGGCAAGGAGAGCGGAGTTCTGGGCAGGAAGAGAGAGAATGCCAAGGCCACCCACATCCGTAGGCGTGCAGACATCAGTCCAAGCAACCTTACACTGTCCCCCATTACAGGTTTCCTCCCCGGTCCATAAGAAGGCACGACGCCTTTTATCAATTGCCTCGATGACACCTGCCGGGAGAAGGCAGGCACTCATAGCATGGGCAAGCATGGCGGTGAGAACGGAGTTGACGAGTAGGAGGCGGCCTCCAATAGGAAGGGATCTGCCTCGCCATCCAGAGAGACGCTTGTCGCTTTTGGAAATAAGAGGAGCAAAGTCCATCATCCGAAGCTTATGAGTAGACAAAGGGAGGCCGAGGTAGGTTTGGGGGAAGGAAGAGATGGCACAGCCGAAGGTGGAGGCCATTTGAGAGGCTTCGGCAGGCCCGGTTTTGATAGGGACGAAGGTACTTTTATGGAAGTTAATGGTGAGGCCAGTGGCCGAGGAGAAGGCATCCAGGAGGTTTTTCAGGTTTTCAACATGTTGCGGGATGGCCCGGATAATGATGAGAGTATCATCGGCGTACTGGAGAATAGGGCAAGGAAGATCATCAACTAAAGGGTGCAGGAGTAGGCCATCCCTAGAAGCCTGGAGCAGGAGCTGTTGGAGGACATCAGCAACAAGGTTAAAAAGAAAGGGGGACAGAGGGTCTCCTTGGCAAAGCCCCCTGCGGCATTGGATCCACTTCCCGGGGATGCCGTTGAGGAGGACAGCCGTCTGGCTGGTGTGGTTAAGCATTTTTATCCAGGCTCGCCAAAGCTCAGGGAAGCCTTTGGCTAAGAGGATGCGGTCCAAGGCCTCCCAACTGATGGAGTCGAAAGCTTTGCGGAAGTCGAGTTTGAAGACCGCGGCCGGGGCCGCACGCTTATGGCAAGATTGAACAATATCAGCAGCGTAGACAAAATTTTCGGCAATGGAGCGCCCGGAAATAAACCCTGTCTGATCTGGGTGAACAAGGAAAGGAATAAGGGTTCGAAGACGAAGAGTGAGACATTTGGTGTGGAATTTGAGGCAAGAGTTTTGCAAGGATATAGGCCGGAAATTGTCAGGCCTGTTGGCCCCAGCTTTTTTGGGAAGAAGAACAATGTAGGATTTATTAATAGGGCGGAGGTCAGTCGTTAAGGAGTGAAAATCTCGAAGAGAGTCCATAAGGTCGACTTTACTAGATCCCGCTATGCTTGAAGAAGGCCGGGCCAAAACCTTCGTGTCCAGGGCTCGAGTTATCTTTCATGGAGAGGCGAGGTGAAGCTCATCCATGGTGAAGGCGGACAAGGGAGGCAGCTTGAGCGTAATCAAGCTTAGTCGAGGACACGAGCGTGGCCAAGTCTAAGTTGTCGAGCAGGAGAGGAGTTCGGAAGGTTTTGTAGAAGGAGTGGAGGATGGCGGCCTTGGCGGGGTGGGCAAAAATAGTGTTGCCATCCTCATCATCAAGAACCTTAATCTGGTTTTTCCGAAGACGCCCAGAGGCACACAAATGGAAGTAATGAGTGTTCTCGTCGCCAAGGGTGCAGTGGCGGATTTTTGCGCGCTGGCGCCAATAGGTATCCCTCGCGGCGTTGATGCGACTTAGATTTCTTTTTGCCAAGAAGAGAAGTCGACGTTCAAGGGGGGAGAGGAGGCGCACCTCTTCAAGCCGGTCAAGGAAGGAAATAACAGCACGACAATTAACAAGGTAAATGGAAGGCAGCCGGCGGCTGCGAGCCCAAACTCGAGCAGCAGACCTGACACGTTTAAGCTTCAGGTTGATACGACAAGAAGAGGCTAAGTGATCGTGGCTAGGGCCAACGCTGTGCCAATTAGAAGTGACCAAAGGAGGGAAGGAGGAGTGTTGAAGCCACGTGTTGTCGAGCCTGAAAATGGAGCTTCTTGGGGCTTTTGACAGGGCCTCAAGGTGAAGGGGGACATGGTCCGAGGTAGGCCGGTGAGACGAGGTTAGGGTAGTGTTTGGGAGAGCCATGCTCCAAGCAGGGTTGATAAGGGCGCGGTCGAG
Source organism: Avena longiglumis (assembly GCA_030063025.1). Taxonomy (NCBI): domain Eukaryota; kingdom Viridiplantae; phylum Streptophyta; class Magnoliopsida; order Poales; family Poaceae; genus Avena; species Avena longiglumis. Next base: position 485,593,377 of record CP125975.1, on the reverse strand, counting down.
ACGGGCGAGGATAGGTGGGGTTTGTTGATTCGACCAAGTGTACTGTCTATCCAAAAGGGGAATTTCTAGAAGACCAAGGTTATTAATGAAGTCGTTGAAAAGGTCAGCCTCGACAGAGTTAAAATTGTCGCTGGATTTATCTTTGGGATTGCGAACAAGGTTGAAATCCCCCATGACGGCAACGGGATTGGCGAGGGAGGCGAAGATTTGCTCAAGAGAGGCGAGGAAGGGGGCTTTTTGAGCATGGACGCAAGGGCCATAAACGTTTATAATAGAGAAGCAGAGATTGTCACAGCGGAAGGAGAAGGTTGTGGTGACCGAGAAATCGTCAATAGTGTGATGGAGGAGCTCTACAATATTGTCGTCCCAAGCCGTTATGATGCCGCCAGAAGAACCGTCAGAAGGCTTAAAGACAAAGGATCGGAGTGAAGGCGGGAGGAAGGAGGAGGCGAGGAAGGTGGAGATGTCGGAAAGTTTGGATTCCTGAATGCACATGATGGTGGGAAGGAAGGATTCAATGGCCCCCCGAACGTCATCACGTTTACAACGCTGACCAAGACCACGTACGTTCCAGCAAGCAAGAATAAGCTTAATTAACATTAAGAAGCAAAGATCGACAATGAGGACAAGGATAGAGACAAAAGGTCCAGGCATACAGCTTAAAAGTCTTACAATTAAGGAGATTACACGGGCAGAAGATATGGCCCGAACAAGAAAAGAGGCACACAGTAAAGTAAGAAAAAAAGACTCTCAGAGCAAGTCAAGCGGTCAGGGCAGATGAGCAAAAGGAGCTGCCACATTCTGGGAGGGCCTCGTAGGCTAGCAGAGCATCTGGAGAGGGCTTGAATTTCCGCAGAGGAGAGGTGGAGGCAAAGCGAAGCAGAAGCAGCCTCATGAGCCTGGCTACGGAACCGAGCAATCATGTGGAACTCTGCACCGACGGGGAGAGGAGGTTAGCAAGGATGGGGTCAGAGATAGGAATATCACAGGCAGCGGCAAGTACCTGGATGTCCTGGTCGAGCAGGGGTCCATGAGCTTCAACCGCCACAGCCAGGAGATCATCAGCATTGAGCTCCCCCATGCGCCCCTTGGGCTGGGTCGTCCCCTCCATCAGATCTTTCTTCCGCATGGAGGCCTTGTCCACAATGGAGACAAAGGTGCTAGGCTCCATGCTTGCCAGGCGAGAGTTGCGCCGTGGTCTCGGTGGTGGAGAGACGGCCAACAAGAGGGAGGAGGGTGACCTCAAGAGGCAGGGCATGGATGGGAATTGTCGGAGCCCTGGCCGAGGCAGAGAAACATCAAAAAGCCCGAGGCGATCAAAGAGGCCGCCACAGCACAACATCGGGAACTAGGGGCGGTGGGCATCATGACCCGAGCAAGCTCGGCAAAGGGATGGGGACAATGGCCGGCTCGAAGAGGGCGACATGGACAAGGACATCCACAGTCAAGGTGAGGCGGTTAAGAGGGCCAATCGTCGCAATAGAGTGATGAGGCCGACCAAGCCGTGGCGAGGTTGACCACCATGAGACCTTTACAACTGTGGTCGAGAGAGAGGCCTCATCGGAAGCGGAAGAAGGCCTGTTCTCCTGTGGAACCCGTAACATGAACATCAAAGAAACCTGTAGAGTTTGAAGACGATGATTTAGGCTTGGAAGCGGAGAGGGTCGCCAATTGCCATGGGCATAGCGGTCTGCAGCCAAGGCTTGGGAGACAATGACAAGGCAAATGGCAAAGACTAGAAGGCTCAGCATGGTCGACCAGGGGTAAAGGAGCTCCAAGAGCCTGCAAAACCTCGGCGTAGCCAGCGCCTCCCTCAATCTCAACCATCTGGTGCTCATCATCAGAGGAAAAAGCCTCCGGGACAGGGTCAGAATCAGGGCCAGAGGAGTGGCCTGAGCCAGGAGCAAGGTCATCAAAGCCAATGATGTCCACTTTGCCAATCGAGCCGGTGCTGCAGTGGTTCTTGACCGTGATGTTCATGGGAATGTCAGTGATAGTCTCTGCCTTGACAGTGATGAGAACTGCAGAGTAGTCAACGCCTGTGAGGCAGAAAGGATCAATGATGTGGGGATTGGCATAAGGCGCGGAAGAGTGAATGATGTGTTCTCTGTTCCAGTGCTCGAGAGGGAAGTCCTCAATGGAGAGGGCAGCGAGAGCATCGTGCTCAAAGAGGAACCGGTTGTCTGTCTCGTCATGACGTTCAAAGATGACCGTAGCCTCACGGCCAAGGAAAGGTCCATTATGCACCGCATTTTCACGGTCATAGGGGGAGGAGAACACGGCCAACCGGGCACTGCGAGAAGAGGGGAACAAGGAGACACGGTCTGGCCCACATCCCATATCAGCCGCCTGATAGATGAAATTGTCAGGATTTTCAAGAGAGGGGTTCAGGAAGGCAAATGCCAGATTATCAAAGTGTGCCATGTTGATGAACGGCATGAACACATCAATGTAATCAGGCCTCTGCGGCTCCTCCAAGTCTTCAGCGTCAGGTAGGGCGAGCTGGTCGTCGAGTGCGGGTAGGTAGTCTGCATCGTCAACGAGGGGGATGAACCCATCATCGTCAGCGGCCTGCAGATTGCCATCCACGTCAACGAGGGGCTGACCAAGCTGGGCGCCCTCCTCGCTGGAGCCATCCTCAAAGACAAGCTCCTCCGGGTCTTCTTCCTCCTCCTCTTCAATGGCCAGTGGTGCCGCCGGGGGGGCGAGCCGGCAGGCCGAGCATTGATGGTCAGAGGAGAGGCAAAAGGAGCAGAACAGGCCGGCCGGTTCCGGGTTGACCCCAGCCGCGAGGTCAGCGCCGAGGTCCTCCATCGCGGTACTGGAAACAAAACAGGAGGGGGTGTGAGGGGGAGAGAAGAGGCGAGAAGGGGAAAGAGAGGGAGAAGAGAAGCCACGTGAGGCGGGGGAAGGCGAAGGAAGCTTACAATGACGCTCGACGTGGCCGGAGCAACGGCAACGGCGGCAACGGATGGGATCCCGGCAATCAGCAACGAAGTGATCGCGAGAAAGGCACCTGTGGCAGCGAGGGAGAGAGGGATTGAGGGGCGGAGGGGGGGAGAAGGAGCGAGGCGGGGATGGTTTAGAAGGGGAGGAGGCCACCTGAGAGTAGGAGGGGCGCGGCCCGCCATCAGCGGCGCGGGCGCCGAAGTTGCCAAAGGGGGAAAGAGGACTCGTGGGAGGGGCGCAGGGCGGAAGAAGGAAGGGGGCAGAGGCCAAGGCGGAGTTGGGGGAGGAGCCAGCGCGGGCAGGAGAGGGTTGGGGAAAGATTTCTCGGGGCAGATGAACAGGCCACGGCATCGGTCCAATGGGAGAAGGAAGGATGCCTGGAGAGTCCAGACGGAGGCAGAGAGGGGCGCGGCGCCTAGCGGCAGGCCAGCGGCGCGAGGAGGAGTCACGGGCTGGGAAGGGGCGAGCGTCAACCGCAGAGGCCGTCACGCAGGCAGAATCAGAGCGGCACAGGTCAACAGGCGCGTTAGGTGTCGCAGCGATGCGAAAACACGTCACGGCTCTCACGGGTTCAGCAGACAACGCGTCGGGGCCAGTGTGGGCCGAGCCCAACAAAGAGGGAGGAAGAGAAAACACGACCAGGAGGCGGCCATGGCGCAAGCCGCCGAGAGAAACGATGAACATGGCGAGATTGCGAGAAGCCACAACTAGGCTGAACACGGAATCGCCAACAGCAGCCACAGAGAAACGATCTAACGCAGATCCAAGCCAAAACTGAAGCATAGCACAAATAGAGGAACGGGGGACAGGATTTTGGTCGCCATGGACCACCGAGATGTGCACCAAGGTTGGGGCAAACAGCGGTGACCCAGGGGCGACCGGAGAACATACCGCACGCTGAAATTCTCCAAAGCGAATCGATGAAGGCGCCCCGAGAGGAGAAAGGCAGCGGCTCCGGGGTCAAGGGCCAAGATCCATGGCAGCTGCGGCGCAGAAGCCTTGGGCGGACTCCTCCGCAGACGCCGGGAAGCAGGGGAGGTGGCTCCTGCCGGCCAGCATCGGGCCGTCAGCGAGGCCGCCAAGGCCGTGGCTAGAGGCCAGAGGCTCATGCTCTCCATCTCTTTTCCGACCTAGTGTCTAGATTCCATGTTTAAATAGTTCAAATCAATTTACAACACGGGTTCAAATGAACAAATAACCAATGTATCGGAGGACAAAATAAATAGTTCAACTCATTCAATAAAAAAGAGGGGGACTTCATCCTCCATGCTATAGCCAATGATGATGTATGAGGTCTTGTTAGAGCTAGGTATGCGTGGAGAAGTTTTCAGTATCCCGATATGTCTCGAGAAATGCTTGAATGCGACCGGAGTTGCGTTCTGGCCTCACTCGACTACCAACATTATCATAGAAGAACTCTAAATTCATATCCTTCTCATCTTTTATGATCATGTTGTGGAGAATAACACAATATGTCATGATGTTGTTCATGGTTTTCTTATCCAAAAAAACGAGCAGGACCCCGGACTAGGGTGGAGCCTGAATTGGTTAGAGAGTGGTGCTAAGACAGGCTAGGTGGTGCTGATCTAGTGTGATATTCATGCTTGTTACCACACGTAGATCCTCCCCTGCCCTGGACAATAGCAAACTTAGCTTGCAACACCCTAAAAGCCCTCTTGATGTCCATGCGGCATGCCTATTGAGCCTATGCAAATATAACATCTGCCCTATTTTCTGGTGCTAGAATGGTCTTCACAAATATATTCCAAGTTGGATATATGTCATCTACTAGATAGTAGCCCAACGTGTAGTCATGGTTCATGACTCTGTAGTTGCAAGCCGGTTATTCTCCTTTCGCCAAATGAGCAAAAAGATTGGACCCATTCAACACATTGATATTATTGAGCGATCCCGGCAACCCAAAAAAACAATGCCAAAACCATAGGTCCTGAGATGCCATGGCTTCGAGCATAATGGTTGGATCACGGATTTTTCCATAATATTCCCCACGCCATGCCTTCGGGCAATTCTTCCACCTCCAATGCATACAATCAATACTATCTAGCATGCTTGGACAAACCCTCTTTTCATTCAGAGTCATGAGCCGCTTTGTGTGCTCTTCGTTGGGAGCTCGAAGATAAACTTGACCAAAGACATGGATCATGACCTTTGCAAGTCTCTTAGCACACTCAAGTGGTGTGTCCTCGTCAATGCGCAGATATTCATCGGTATAATCCGCGGGAATGCCATATGAAATTACTCACCTAGCTACCAAATTTTTTTGGTAGGCGGTAAATCAAATTAGCCTCGCAGCATTTTTGCGGTGAGAAAATCGCAAATTGGTCTCACATGCTTCTACGATTTTCACAAACAAATCTTTGTGCATACGGTACCGCCTACGGAAGAGATGGGCCAGATATGTGGGTACCTCAGCAGAGTACTCGCGCGTGAGCATCTCATGCCCGAACGAGCGGTTCCGCAGAATAAAAGTCTGTCGACCGTCGAGCCTCACCACCGTGATTTATTCCAGTCCTCAAGCTCTTGCGCGACGATAGTATGGACATTGAAAGGGCATATATGCCCCCGTGTGTGGTTTTGGTAATTAATGACAATCTCTATGGACTAATTTGTAAATTGAGTTTCACTTATAGGTTTGTCCATTGGCATTGCTTGGGCCATGTTGTGGTCTCAAGGTTGAAAGGTGAACGAATATCCAAGGGCTTTGTGCTCATTAGAATCATGAAGAAAGAAGGAGCTTGAAGGTTGATCAAGACAAGTGCAAAGAGTTGCATTAAGATGGATCAACCTCAAGAAGGAATAAAGTAGGGCAAGCTCAAGCCCTCTCTTGAATATCTCATGCTTTTAGATTGCCATACTCGTGATCATGGAGTTATGAAGACAAGTTTAAATAAGAGGTTTCCCCATAGAGTATGAGGGAGCAATTTGCAAGTCTTCATCAAGCAAGAGCGATCAAGAGCAAACAAGAAAGATGTTCCCACTTGAGAAGAACAAGACGGTCTACATCAAGTTCAAGTGGAATGCTCAACGCAAAGGTATGATCTTGCCTTTGCATGCATAACATCATATTTCTTGGTTGTTAGTTGGTTCTTGTCCATGAGAGGATCTAGAGCTTGTGGTTATCATCATAACAAGCTCTAGTTCGTCAAATAAGGATTTCCCTTGCATATCTTATTGTGGTTGTTGATCTTGCGAGATTTTTGGCTCCACACCTTGGGAGACACATAACATATATATTCATGGTATTTTATCCCTTGGTGATACCCAATATTTCAAAATTGGTTTCTACATATCGTTATCTTTCCAACAAAATTGGTTTCATCTCGTTTGGAGTTCGGATGCGAAAGTTATTGCAGTTTTGGTTTCTAAAGTTTTACTGACCGGAAGTTCCGGCTACCCACCAGTAGTACCGCTAGGGAAGTTTGCCGCCGGTAGTTCCGGTGGAAGATTCGGTTCTTCTTCTTCCGCTCAAGTATTGTATCCTCCCTTTCTGGTTTGTTATATTTGATGGAATTTGGATCGGAAGTTGCACCGAAAATTCCGCTCGGGCCTAGTTGCCATCGGAAGTTCCGGTTGAAAATCCGGCTCTCGTTCTGCTCACGTATTGTAACCTCTGTGTTTTATGTGCTCTATTTGACCGAACTTTGGTCGGAATTTCCACCGATAGTTCTGCTCCCACTGGAAGTTCCGGCCAGTCTCTTTTTTCTATCTTTCGCATCGCAGTTTTCTGACCGTTGGCTGAGTGCCATTGGAATTTTTGGCCAGGGTCATGAATGTCCATAACGGGCAGATCGGGGAGCCTTTAAAAGGGGTTCATCTTCCCCTTTGTGGGAAATAGCTCTTTCGATGGTTCTTGGCTTTCTCTCTCTCCTCCATTGTTGACCTGAAGAGCTTTCCCTTTCCCTTTTTCCTTCCTATGATTCTTGCATCATTTTGAGGGATTTGAGAGAGGAGATCTAGATCTACAATTTCCCCAAGCCAAATCCCTTCTTTGTGAAGAAATTATTGGGATCTAGATCTTGGAGATTTTTGTGTTCTCCTCTTGTGTTCTTCCTTCCTTATTCCCAATAGCTTTTGTAGTTTTGTTGGAATTTAGGAGAGAATGACTTTCCCTTGCATTTGTTGCATAGGTTTGTATTCTCCACGAAGATTCGGCGAGTTCAAGCTTGTGGGCTTGTTATTCTTGGGTTCTTAGAACCCTATACGGTTGTGGTTTTGGGTTGTTGACTTCTTGTGACCTTTTGTGGTCTTGTAGCCTTTTATGGCTTTGTTGGATTTTTGTGGCGTTGTAGTCTTTTTTGGCTTTGTTGTTGGGAGCTACCAATTAAGTTGTGGAGATAGCCTCAATCTTGCACGAGTTTTGGTGATCGCCCTCAAGTGTCCCTTAGTGGATCATGAGTAGGCCTTTATGGCGAGCTCATGGGAGAATAGGGTGAGCCTTTTTGGCGTCGGTGAGTTGCGTGCCTTCGCATCCAGGCTAAGTCCTTATGTGGCGTTGGATGAGCGTCGAGCCACCACACCCCGAGGTGAGCCATTTGTGACGTTCAGAGAGCATTGCTCCATCACACCTCTCCAACAAAGACGTAGCTTCTTTAGAAGTGAACTCCGGGATAAAAATCTTCGTCTCCGCGTCCATCGGTTATCTCTCAACCGAGCCCTTTACTTATACACTTTACTTTGTGATAGCCATCGTGCTTGAAGTATTTATATCTTGCTATCATATTGTTGCTTGTATTGCTTAGCACAGGTTGTTGTGCACTTAACTGAACCTAGTGGTTAGGTTTTATGCTCAATAAATTAAACGTTAGTTTTATTTTGTATTTATTTGAGCCTAAACCATAATTATTTTTAAAAGCCTATTCACCCCCCTCCTCTAGGCGACGTCCATTGCACTTTCAGACATTTTCCCATAATCATCGTTGAAGAGCGAGTACGCAATGTCCAAATCATCAGAGGCTGACGAATCCTCAAAGAAAAGCTTCTCGCTTGGGGTCATCTAAAATTTTCGAAGATTAAAACTTACATGACGAAGGAAATGAACGAATGCACGGGAGGAATCGGAAGCAAACCTCGTCCATGGCGGGTGCGGCGACCTCGACGAGCTCATGAACGGCCTGGGCGATTCAAAGCATACAAGGGAAGCTACTGTTGTGGTTGCAGGGTGACCGAATCAAGTCGCCCATGTCGACGACGCATCCAAATGGGCCGGCATCGACACATCCATGGCGGTAGCCTCAGCAACCATCGCGGTAGTGGAGAAGTGATCAAATCGCCAAATCTGAGCTTGCGGTGCGGAATCACATATGCGGACGACGACGAGGTGGGTCGCGGAGGGGGTGTGGCTCGTAGAGGCCGGAGACAGCGGGAGGCGGCAGTGGCGCGCAGGGGCTAAGTTTCAGCGCGCCAACCTATGCATGTGTATACGGGGCACCCCGTCGGGTCAGCCTTGCAACCTAGCCATATAGGGGTGCGGGGGTCGAATTTACGGGTTCTGAAAAAAAATTCGAGCCAGACCGTCTTTACAATGTCGCCTCAAAACCCAAAACTAACTATTATTTTCTAGTTCTGCAGGTTTTACGGGGTCTACTAGATATACACTTAGAGAGATATGAACAGGTTCTGGATCAAACCATGGTTGAAGCCAGAGGTGCGGAATGAGGTGGCCTCCCTCTTTGGCTATTACTACTAGAGCGATAGTACTGCTGCTTCACATTTTCCCACACTTGATTCTTGATGCACAACGGTGTGACTGTGTGAAGGAAAAAGAAGATGAATTACACTATTACTATTACCTTACTTATTTACGCGTGCGCTGCTGCGGCTTTGAAGTAAAAGAACATGCATGGATTTATAAATAATAGCAATACAAAAGGAGGGGAGGTTGACAAAGCAAAAGCAGCAGCACCTTTGGGCAGAGAAAGGAGGGGTGGATTATCCTGGGAGGGCATCTTTGGTCTTTCTGCTGTCAACTAAAGCTGGGGAAAAGAAAGAAGAAAGCCTAGAAAAGAGGAAGACGTACGCAGACAGCAGACGGGTGCCGTAAAAGAGGAAGGAAGTTGACTTTTTCACAAGCATATGCCAGAACGAAACTGTACGTATACGATGCAAGTGTGGTCAATTTCACTGGAGATGTGGACACATCGAACGGCCGGCTCCTCTCCCAAGGTCCAAACAAATACTGTGTGCAGCTGGCGTTCACGGGATGCCATGCCAGACGACAAGCCAAGATCATCACACAGAATGTACTACACCCAACTCTATCCTGCTCCATACTACTCCAGACTTTAGTCAGTGCTAGCATCTGTCTGTACATCACCAATCAACTACAGTAGTAGAATTACTGGAAGCCAGATTTGAGCTCGTCTTCCAGCTCGTCGAACTCCCATCCGCCGATGTCGTCGTCGGCCGAGTACTCCTTGAAGTCTTGGTCCAGCCCTCCCGGCTCCGAGTCCGACTCCGACGGGAGCCGCGTCCTGAGCTTGGCGGAGATCGGGGACTCGGTTCCCGAGTGGCCTGGCGTGCCGCCGCTGCCGCTCCCGCTCCCGCCCTTGAAGGAGTCTTCTTTTTCCTTGGTCTCGATCTGCAGTACTGGCCGGGGAACCGATTCGAACTGGACACGCAGCCTGTCGATGCTGGCGAACAGCTCTGTCACCTCAGGGTCATCTTGCCTGCATTATTAAGTTCAAATTTGACACTGCTTATATAGCGTCGTTGTGGAACTCAAGGTGAAGAACATGTTCAGAGATTCCAAATAAATAAGGTCATGGCAGTAGCATCTTGATTCTTCAACACCAATTCACCTGGTTCTACACTCTGGATTGGAGAATGCTAATGCTCTGATATTGTCAGCTAAACCGAATGCCGCTACGATCTGAAACAAATCACAAAGCAGAGGGGTATGTAACTAGAGATATTCTTGTCCTCTGTTACCCTCTTTTGTGTCAGAAGAAGGAAGCACGGTAAAGAATATAGTATCAAGAATCACCTTTTTCTCAGCTTCCAAATATTCTTCCTCCAGGTATTTGCGCGGGTTTGATTGCTTCGACACACCATTATCTCCACCATCCACTGATTCAGATCTGCCGATGCAACTAATATACCATTAGCAAATGATGCATCTTCACTCTTTTGTAGTACTGTACAACCAAGGTAAATGAGAACTAATACCCGTCACCGAAAATTGTCAAGTTATCAACAAAGGTCTTTATACGATCTATAGAAGTGCTCAGCTCTTCCTAGAGAATCGAAAAAAACATCCAGTTTATTAGAAAACCGATATGAAATTAAAAAAGTACTCCTAGCAAAAGGAGGCCCTTCTTCCATACTAGTATAGCACTTGTTTATTAGAAAGCAAAAGTCAAATGAGTACCACGCATGCAGAAACATGATGCTTAATCAAGTTAACAAAGCAGACTCCACATCTATCCAGTTCATCACTGCAATCAGCAAACATTCCAACAACAAATCGTATGTCAATAAATCCGTGTACGTTGATATCATCAGTTGGTATTTTTTTTTTCAGTGAAAGAGCCTACGTACTTGGCCTGTTTTTCCTTTATTTCTTCATATAATGATTGCAGCTTCCATGTATCTTCTAAAAAGTTGATCCAAGCACGGACAGTGCTTGCTTCTACTTTGCAGGAAGCAACAGATCTGGACAGTTCATCTTCCTAAAGCAAGCATATGGCAGAGACATTGAGTAAGTGAAAAGCTGTGCTTTTCATAAATCTTTTTCTAATGAAGAAACTAACAAAAGAAAAGTTAACAAACCTTTGCTTTCAAGTGTATCACTATCTGATTGCTGGCTTCATCGAACTGATCTCTCTCCTCTCTAGTTTTTTTCAGCTTCAGCACAGTTGCATTCAGTTTAGTATTTACCTGTAATCTGAGTTTCAGAATCACTCTTAAAAATAATCTTCTCATGGGATAATAGCCTTAGGACTCTACATAATAGTAAACCTAACAAGTAAAAACGCAAAACCGCATAAACTTTGGTTACCCCATAATTTGAACGTCAAATTTTATATAAGGTAAATTAATAGGACACTTGATGCATTAATTATAGTTAACACGTTGCATAAAGGGTACAGCTATTAGATAGATCCACCAAGCATGTAGCTCAATATTGTATCTGAAGGGAATGCTGGACAATAATTACATTTGTGGCCTTATGGGATACTACTAAGATCACAAGTCATAATCTAAAGCTACATTATAATTGTAACTCGTATTTAAACCCTAAATATCTCCTCGCGATATCTTCACATACATATAACAATCATCCTAGATCTGTAGAGTATAAACTTTATGTCGAGTGCATCATAACACAATTAGAATAATTGAATGTGGTCCATTTCGGTGGATGCAGCTTCTAGCACAATGGATCAACATGAATAGGAAATTTTAGATCCCACATACTCAGCTAGGTGAATTCCTATTCTGTTTACCTCTACAGACTGCAACAAAAAAATTACTGAAGTCCAAACCAAAGCAAGATATTATCACCATTTTGTTGTTTGTGCAAATTACCGAAATAGATCAAAAGAACTAGGCTGTTAACATTAATACAGGAAATTAGAAATAGAAAGAGTGATCATACTTTGTTTAGTTCTTCCTCAAGTTGATCCTTTTGCTTCTGGAGTCCAGAGATCTCAGACTCTAATTCCTTTTACAATAGAATAAATAAATCAACCAGGTCAAATCTACTGAAGACAAGCATTAAAACAGGTTAGATAGCCTTCTTTATTTATCCTTTAGCAGAAGCAGTTCGAT